>OV656810.1:19256513-20591020 GCA_927399485.1 Calamotropha paludella
GGCATGGTTCTCGACCTAAGAAACGAAAAGAGGGCGGACATAAAATGGTGACTGTAGATATTACGATGAAACATAAGTATTATAGACGTTCTGTTGCTTTGAAACATTTATTAGCTAAAAACTTTTAGCTAAAAACCTCCTCGCGCTCAATTACAAAACAAATATAGTAATTTATTTAAAAATATATAAATAAAAAGTACATACGTGGTTGCAATGCAGCCACTTGCAGTGAGTGGCAGAGATACATGTCCCTCTCGACTACAAATACACGTTTTAACGCCGGAAATTCTTCCGCCATCTCTTCCAACATATCTTCCAACATTTTCTTCTGTTTACACTTCTCCACTTCTTCTACACTAAAATATTATATTCTACATAATTTTGTGTTACATATTTGAATAATTCCATTTTATTTATATTGATATAAATTTAACTAGTATCTTCAATAGTATTGAAACTCAAGTATGTTACCTTATTGTCTGATTTGACGTTAAGAGATGCCATATGAATCTTATAGTCTGACCCCAAGACAATGATGCTATAGCTCGATGAAGGGTAATGTCAATGGCTCGGTCACCTAATTGCACAACGCAGTTTGGGATTTTTTTGGCCTGTAAATCCATTATATTACATAATTAGTAACATATGTTTCTATTTATAAACTGAAAAAATTCTATTCAGAGATTTCCCACTCACTTCAGCCATTGCACGCCTGAATTCTCCTCCTGGTGCCATTCCCAATTCCCGTGTGATGTGTGCTGACATATTAAGCAACAGTATGTACATCAAACCATTGAACACTCCATTTTGAGCCATTGTAGCCCTATAACAAAAAAATATAAAATGGTACTCTTTTTTGCAAAGTCAAACAAGCTTAATTTTCTTTATTTAGGTAACTGATTTTTTAAATATATTCTGTACCTGTAGGTACAGTGTAAACTTTAAAATATTTTGTATTAGAGGCGACGCGTGGAAATTACCTAATTAGTAGATATAATTTAATATAGACTCATTCTATTCATTGTATAATCTTATTAATAAATTCATCAACTATCATACCATGTTCACCTATCAATTCATATCAAATCAATCTAATTGTATTGATCGAAATATTATACATTTTCTGATCCTTCGAGCCATCGTGTAAGCGGAATCAGATCCTAAATGGGACCTGTTTCTAGTGAAGGAGTGTTAACGCAAGTACGGAAATCAACATATGGACGCAATCACGTATCTACTTTGCTACGGATGCACCTTTCTTCTTCACAGTGAGGGAATCTTGTTTTATCTTGCGATAGCGAATCGGTTAAGACGGCCTCCCACGAGCGGGTCTTACCGGTTCAAATAAGAAGGCGTATATATCGTATAGAAAGTACAAAGATGCATCGTGTGAATAGAAGTTAAACTTACTTTATAATACAAACACGTGTAAGTTATAAAGCATTTTATGAATCATGAACAAAATTAAAGATATTTTAGCAAATCAAGTTCAATTGATTAACACTATGAAATAGCTTCTTATGAATTAAAAAAAATTTCGATGACCATGACTACAAGACCCCTCACTATACTGGGAAGAATTGTGTGAGTTTGACTTCCTTGGTTATAATTATTATAAAACAAGCATGACCTTTTATCAAGAACCAAGAACTATCATCGAACAATGTAAGCTAAACAAGGAAGAGAGACCATTCTCCCGTGGATCCACAACAACTCATACATTCTCAAAAACAATCAGCAGTATCATTTTAAAAAACCACCGTGTCTCGAAAATTACTTCGAATTATTAAACTATAAGAAGTGTTACGTAAGCCAAAGAGCAATTTCAAAGCATATGAATGATCTTATTTGAGAAAGTGGCTTCTAAATTATCGGATATATAAGATTATTTCACATTGTAATAACAATAGCATTTCGGTACTTACAAATAACTTTAAGCTATTGACTGCATTGGCATCCATAGAAAGATCAAATTACATCCTAAATACAACGTGATACAACATTAGAACCATTTTTGAAAGGGACCTTGTTATCAGACAAATCAAAAGTCTTCGATCTACAGGTCTGGTTGGCTCCCGTTTCTACAAAACTCAAACCTATATTTCAAAGTGTGTGGTTACTTAACCTTCAACGGGATTAATTAATACCCGAAAACGTCAATAAAGAATGGCTAAAGCTCAAATCAAAAGGCAGCAGATACGTGAAAACGGAGACAAGACTGTGTTGTGAGAAACTAACAGACCATGCGATGAAACAAAACAAATATTATGACCTCCTAAATAAATTAACAAACAACGGTTATGCAGCAGGAGTAGGTGTAGGAGACTTTCAGTGTAGAAATAGGAAAGAGAGGTATACCCGCAAAATCTCTTTATAACCTGTTGAAAGACCTTGGGTTGTCCAAAACTGCGGGTAAGTTCTATACTAGAAAGAACATCTAAAGCTGCATTAGCAGGTTAGGCAGGGAGAGAAACATGAGCAGTGAAGGTGTGTTGATGGCCATCGGAAAGACACCCGTGTCACAAGTCTCGGGATCTATGTGGTGTTTCTCTTTCTGCAAGATGATGGACCCGGTACCTGCATGATGAATCAATGGAATACAAAGATGTTCATCTCTTCCAAAAAATAGTGGTAACGCACCTAATTTTTTTTATGTTAATGTTTTTTGCTTCTCTAAGAATTATTTCTTCATCCAGCAGCAAAATATTCGTTCTCTGTTCACATAGCTCCACCATAACCATATGAGGATTCACTTCTTGTATTACCTGTAAGTGTTTGCATAACTTTAATACCAAGAAAGAATCCTAAAATAAAAATTTACAATGGGTGGTCATATCATTTAAAGCAATCTATACAGTATGGGGGCACCCTTATTATCTAGCGACACTGGCACTCTCGCAACTATAAACAAAAATATGCAATAGTTGGCAAAAGCATAAGATTATTGTAATTATTGTTATTAACACATTCTGTGGGGATTGAAGTAAAACTTCAATAATTCATTTAATCTGATATTTACCTAAAGAGCTGATGTACAGTAAAAAAATCTAAACACCTTTCCCAAACAAATGCACTAATTTTTCTAAGTTGTCCAATTAACTTGACATAGATATGTATATAAAAAACTCTCAAATCATTACAGAATATCTTAATGGTGAATATCCAACTGTGGCATTAACCACAGTCAGTTTTCTTATAAATTCCCGAGATAATTTGTTAAATTACTCTTTAATTCGCTCCAAAAATTACTTCCAAATCGCCTTGATTGCTATTCAAAATTTGAACTTTGACTTTATGCGATTATGTTTGTGCTTCGCATTATATAGAGAAGCTGAAACCACATAGTACATTTAACAAATATTTTCTATAACCTATATCTATAACTCTATACCTAAGAGGGTTTCCATAGTAAAGAAAATTATTTGACATAATTGATATTTTCTGGTGTAATAGATAGTGTATATTTATTTACTTTGAAAAATTAGCATTTTTTTATTATTATTATCACATATTACCCGAGACACATCGTCTTGTGACTGTAGGCTGAAATGAGCAGTGCCAACCAAATAGACTTTTCCACCATCAGGAGCATCAAGGACCGTAACAGTGCTGGGTAGTCCATCATCCAAAGGTAGCTCTGCAACACCTTCAAGAGAGATACACCTTGATATAAATGCTACTCATTTTGTAAGAAAATAGAAAACAAAATTGCAATTTGTTCAATAGTCACAAGGTGTAAAAAAGCAGAATGGCTTCACAGTAAATAGTATATTCATAAATAATAACCATAACTTATATCAAAAAATAAAATGCCTTACCCTCTATATCACATTCTGGGTTAGAATCAGCTATTTGATTATCTGATGGGCTTTCCTTCTTTTGGTCTGGAGTAGAAGTAAAAAACTTTGGTTTCTCTGTGGAGTAAAAATGAAAACTGAAGCAATTTCATAAATAATATTTAGTAATATTAATAGACAAATTGTTTGTAAATCTTTACTTTTATGCTTATGTTTATTTCTTTTGGACAGCATGACTAAGTATAACACGTAAAAACACCACCATGTTATTAAAAGAATCTCTAAGAATGAATCCACACAGCTCTAGAAGCCATACTACCTTACAAGCACTTTTCGATGAACTGTCTGAGCTCTTTATTAGATTAATTAGTATCATGTAGCAAAGTCATTCCTTTTATGGAAAATAATTAATAGAACAACCTATAGTAGGAAAAAAGATTGTTGAATCTAAATATAATCATAATCTTAACTTTCTACTTGCTTTTTATATACGTTTTTATAGACAGTGAGTAATCAGGTTATTCAAAATATACCCATATGATTCCAATTATCCTTATAGCCAAATAATGACTAAGATGTTAAGTAATACAATTATTTTATTTTACACCAGAACATTCCATAATTTAGATAAATCTGGGCTCTCATATATATCTAGAAGAGAAGCTCAGTACTGCTTGGATTTGATTATTTCTTATGGGTTGTATGTATTACAACTATTAATGATTTGGAGGGTTGCTTAACTATTAATTCAGTAGAAGGGAGATTATTTTCTTTACCCTCAATCATATTGCCTGTCAAGCTCACATGTGCATCACCACCACCATCTTCAGCCCTAATGAACATTTGACATTCATCAATAATATTACTTTTGACACCTGACATAGGCTGTGGCAGCAACCTGCCTTCTTCCAAGTCACTTTTATCATTACGTAGAAGCTGACCAGCAGCATCCATATTAGAAACAAATCTGAAAAGTATTTAGATAAAATATATTAGGGATTTCAATATAAAGGCTTGGCGAACTGACAATCGAAAAAAAATATGTTTATTTATCAACTGCATTTTTTCATTGATGAGTGAATGCGAGTCCACTAGGACAGTGTAACTTACCGATGTAAGAAAAGTTTACAATTGAATTAATAAATCAAAATTATCTATTTGATTTTTGTGAGAATTTCGATTGCATGTAGTCGCTTCATTTACAAAAAGACGAATTGACGTGGTATTTGTTTTGACAGTTGCCTTGCTGACAATGACAATATGACATCCATCAATTGTCGTAATTGTGTGTATATTCTGTGGAGTGAAATTAAAGACTTCTATTTATTCTATACGTACTTTTGGAGTTTTTCGCGGGAACAGTGTCATTTTATTTTGTTTTTCTCGTAAAAATGGTGTTGTCAGATATCACTGGTAGTGGTAGTGATGATGTAAATTACTAACCATTACCGAGCCCTTACATGCCCGGTCTGACAAGTGAAACAAAACATCGGAAAGTTTCTTGTCACGTTTTCGGAGGAATTTCATGACCACTGAGGTTTCAGTAAATCTCCACACCTTTACTGAAACCTCGGGAAAGTGAAAGATGAAAATAGTAGTATGAAAATAATAGTAAAGATGCAGTCGCTAAGCATAAAGCTTCGCTAGCACCATATATTGAAGGAGAGCGTAATACTAAAAAAAAATTCAATAATGTTAAGTAAATTTTAAAATTCCATAACAATGAAAACTTTCAAAAAGTGCGCGCTTTTTGTGTTTTTTGTATCAATAGGAAATCCCATAGGATCAATGTTTTTTTGGTCATAACTTTTATTGCGAATTTCAAAATTCGGGTATTTTTTGTAATGAATCGAACCAACAGGTTCGAAAATGTTAAACTCGAAAATGCGAATATAAAAACATTGGCTCTATGGGATTTCCTATTAAAACAAAAAAAAAACTAAAATCGGCTAAGAACTCATAGAAATATGGCGTCACATACATTTCGTCATTGAAACTGTTCCTTAGGAACTTCGCTCGCTCTGCTCCAAAAAAAAGTGCCGTCTAGGGACGCCCGAAAGAAGCGAAGCTTTATAGTATAAAGCGAAAAAGAGATAATAGCTACGCCAGCCACGCACACTACAATGAAAGTGAGACAGAAGGCCATACACACTGAGGTGAGAAGGGTCCTATATATACCTATATTTCGTGTAACGGTACAAAACCTGACGCTTTAATGTAACGGCAAAAGCTGACGCTTAGAACGGACAGAGTGGCCGCGTGTCGAACACCTATATGCGAGCGGCCCGAACGCCCGTATACAAACTTCACTTGCTTCAAAACCCATGTCACAGGTACAAATACTCGTATTCATCACACAAACATCTGCCCCTTCCGTGATTCGAACCCAAGACCGTAGTTGCGAAAGACAGGATCGCTACCGTTGCACCAAACGGTACAAACCAAAAATTGCTTCTTATTAGTAATATTAATTCAAAGTAATTACTTTTTGTATTAGCATGAATGCATTCGGTGTTCGTTCTCATATCACTTAGGAATTATTGTCGACATTTTATACTGAAGTTCACTTTCCAATACCGATTTTCACTTAAAATAACTTTAAAAATGCTTTGTGAAAATAGAAATATAGATATAGGCACTCCACGGACTGGATATGTAATACATTTCCCTATGACTGATGTCACTGTCATTATCTAAATAGACAAAAATTATTCTTTTTACAAGCTTTTATTTAAGTTGCAATGTTCGCTAAGGTCAAATCTTGCAGTTGAATTTTGCACTTGTTTCCTTGCCGGGAATAGGCTGAAATTTAGTACTCATGCATAAACCTGATGACAATGCAATATTATGACAAGGAAATAATCTGACGATGGAGCCGCAAGATGGCCATGGGCTCTCGCTATAAAATCGTTATATAACAATTCAAACCCATTGAATTTGGGTTCACTATATTTTTTTTACAAGTACTTTGGTTCTATATGACATCCAGGGTGATGCTGGAGCCGAAAAATGGCCATAGAGACTGCAATTAAACAAAGCAACCCTACTGAGTTAGGGCTCGTTATATTTGTCTTGACAAGTATTCTGGTTTAAGATGATATTCAGAGTGATGGAGTCAGAAGGTTGCCATAGAAACTCTGTATTAAACAATGCAAACTAATTTGGGGTTGTCATATTTGTCTTGACAAGTACTCAGATCCAAATGGCTAGCAGGTTCTGATTATGGAACAGAAAGGTGGTCGTATAAACGTTGAAATAAAACAATGCAACCTTATTAAGTTTGGGCTAGTCATATTTATCTTGACAAGTACTCTGACAAATTCAATCGCATTTCGACTTCTACTATGAACTACTATCGTTCTATCAATGTTGAATGATGATTTTTACAAATATCTTACTATCAATTAAAACGGTGGGATACTGACTGACCTGAGGACTCGGAGATTTGGTTGTTGTAATATAGCATTTTAAATGCTAAAAAATAAAATATATACATTATTCTCTGTTCTATCACAGTAGAGGACCTAACTCCTCTTCGCTTACATTAGCCATATCGTGTTTCAGCTCTTTAGATTCGTCTCTAAAAGGCCTTTCATACTTGTTAGTAATAAACAGGGTCTGATGATGGTGTGGTATGAATAAGCTTTAATGTTGTGAGTTGTGTGATTTGGCGAGATGGGCGTCATTAGCATTGGTTTTGCAAATTGTTTAAGAGAACGAAAACTCCAAATTCAAACCAGAAACATGTCCAACGATAACTAAAAATATTATTTATATATATAATTTTAATGCTAAAAAATAAAAAAACAATGACAACAGTGTAACATAGTACCTACCTGCATTGTCCCAATAGAACCCTACCCAAGTAGCAATTATGACTAGTGATTAAATCTTACATATCTTTACTTTATCTAAAGTTGGAATTTGCAAAATCAAAAAGGATTTCCTGAAGTCTTTTCTTTCTTTAATACTAAATAGTTTTAAACTAAGTCTACTTGAACAAGTAAGGAATACTAAAAACCAAGTTTAGTATTCTTAAAACTTGTTTGTTTAAAGCATACCTAGACTTAAAACTAAAAATATTTTTTTTACTTTACTCAAATTATTTGAAAGCTCACTTAAAACTCTATTGAATAATTAAAGTATCTTTTAAAACTCATTAAAAAAAATTCTAGATAAAGGCCATAGGACGATAATACCGAATCAGCCCCAGAAAGGTATCATAATTTTAGGAAATGTTGGTACTCATAAGATACTTCGATGCTGCAAGTTTCAGTTTTTTATCTATTACCGATTCTGAATAAATCGAAAAATAGTGAAAATCAGTAAAAAATTGTCATTCTCAGTACCTTATGAATCAATTGATCTAAATCAGTTATATCTAAATATGTTTTGGGGCATGGTGGTAGTTTCTAAGAAAAAAAAGCAATATCTGTTCATAAGAACCTTTAAAAAAACGAGGTTATTTTCTTAATTTTAATTTTAACCATTTTACGATAACGCTAAAAATATGAAACTATTTTTTTAATTCCTTATTCAATTTACGATGAAATTATGATCTTAGGATTTTTTTAAACGATACACCATATTGAAAAAAATAAAAATCGATTTTTTGCTCAAAAATCTCCTTTCTTTTATTTCTTTTTTTAATTTAACTCTTGAAATGATAAAATACAGGTGAAAAGAACAGAATAAATTAGGAACACTCATGTAAAAATAATAGTTCTTCATATAATGAACTCCTAATCATAATTATAAACTTTATTTATTACTATAATGATTAAATCTGTATAAAATAAAATGTTTATATAATGTTTATATGTAATGTTTATATGTATTATGTAAATGTTTATATAATTCAACTACGTTTTAGGGAATTTAAACTTCCCACTCAATTATTAGATAATTCAGCACCCATAAGATGGCGCTGTAATTCAAAACTAGTTACAGTATTTTCTATTTATATGAAAACCCGCCAGATCTTTATTATTTGTTGACATTCTAAACAAGTATTGGTCGTACTTTTTTCTGTATTTAATAATTAATTTTATCTAAGTAACTTATTATTTAAGTGAAAATATGTCGACATCTAAAACATATAATCCAAAGCGCTGTATTTGTTCAAAATTCATTAAACAAACGCAAGGTACTCCAAAATATATACAATCTGATGAAGATGCTTAAGACTTTCCAACGACTTTTGAATCATCCAAGTGTAGTTGGTGATGTTTTGTGTAATAATTGTCGTTCAAATAAATATAAGACGAAACTTGACGACGAGGATCAGGATACATCGTAGGAGAATGAATTACCTTCAGATACAAGTGAATTGTTGGAAAGATTTGAATCGAACTTATCATCTATGACTTTGTCTCAATCAAGTACTGATGATCCATTATTTAAATTAGAGGTTGTATGTGACGATGATACAGAATAATGTATTGAAGTTCAAATTAAAAGAACTGTTGCAACTCAAAAATATTGTTGTGTGTTCTGTTTCAAATCGAAATCTGGCAGTTGTTCCTCAAGATGCTCGTATGCAATGCATTATTAAGAAAAGAATTTTCATTCCGAATGGAAATTGATGTTGCAGCGATCATCTCATAAAAAAACGCTTTTATACTGAAGATTTGAATTTATTGAAAGTTTATTCTAATTGGAGTTTTTTAAAATCTTCAGAGTTAACTGAAATGCTTGAAAGCATTGGCTGTTGAATGTGACTCTGACTGATTGATAAAATGTATGATTTTCGTATACCTTTACATATTTACTGGATTAAGATGCGAAAACATAATCGAATTGCGAGATTTATTAACAACTATGAGAAATGCAGATTCTCGTGCGGTCATTCAACCTCTTATCGTATTTTTATTTAAGCTACGTACTGGTAACTCAAACAGATCGATATCAGCGACTTTGCAATTGGGGAATGAACAGTTGGTTTCAAAATATTGTGAACAAATGATACAATAATTTAAGAAGGATGTTTTACCTCGGCATTTTGGTTTCAGATTTGTGTCTCGCGATGATAACATTCAAAATAATTCATCACTACTTTTAAAAAGTTTGTTTGCTGATCGCAGTGATATGCTTTTCTTGATTTACGATGGAGGGTGTGCTCGTCACCAAAACAGCTCGAATAACTCGAATAACAAAGAAAGTCTATTTTTTTGCAGAAGAAAGTACCGTTATATAAGCCATTTACTATTTGTACGACAAATATATACATAGTAGATATGTTAGGGCCCTATCATGCCAATATCAATGACGTTATTAAAATGAAATACATTATCGATACTCCTGACGGTATTTGCAAATTACTGGAACCAGGTAATGTTTTTGTTGTTGATCGAGGATTCCGTGACGTTCAGGCGCACTTGAAAGAAAAAGGTTATCAAGTTTTGATGCCCGCATTAAAAGGAAAACGAAATCGTTTAACGACTGCTGAATCTAATGCGTCATGATATGTCACAAAAATTCGTTGTGCTGTCGAAGAAGTACAAGGAATGCTGAAACAAAATATCATCTACTTTACCAAAAATTCATCAGTAAAATGTTACCCAGAGTCGGTAGTTTTTATAGATTTGCATCATTTCTTCACAATCAGTATAACAAACGTCTAACTTCTGATGCAGAGTATTCAGATGAAATTGTTGAAATGATAAAATCTCGGAATAATACTGATAAAACATTAGCTGGAGAAGTAGACGAAAACGGTTGGCATTGAAAAAAACTTCCATTTGAAACAATACTGTCTAGTGATTTGACAGGTTTTCTAGAAATGACCAAAGAAGACATAAAATTTAATTTACGGGTTCCTATCAATGAAAACAAGCAATATCATATTTAGCGGACAATGGATGAATCAGTTATTATGACCATTCAGTTTGTCAGAGATAAAACTAATATATTGAAGGCTCAAGTACAATATCGCCATATTGGTAGAAAAATTTACTGGTGTTTTATCGTAACCGTCGTCGTCCCCTCATCATCCCGTCACCGTTACGTCATCGTCCCGTCATCGTCTCGTTGCCGTCCCGTCGTCGTCCCGTCACCGTTATGTCATTGTCCCGTCGCCATCTCGTCGCTTTTACGTCATCGGCCCGTCATGGTCTTGTCGCCGTCCCATCGTCTTCACGTCACCGTCCCGTCATCGTCCCCTCACCGTGTCGTCGCTGTCATGACATTGTCCCGTCGCCCTCCCATTGTCGTCCCCTCATCGTCCCGCCGCCATCCCGTTGCTATCACGACCTTGTCCCGTCGCCCTCCCGTCATCGTCCCGTCGTCGTTAAGTCATTTTATTGTCATCTGGGTAACATTTTATTGTCGAATTTTTGGTCAAGTAGTGGTCAAGTAATATTTTTGTTTCAGCATTCCGTGTACTGCTTCGCCTGCCCAACGAATTTTTCGAAATTCTAAATCTTCATCTTCTAAATTTCATCATCATTCATCATTATCATCATATATCAATAAATTCTTTTCTAATTTAGAAAATTAGAAGAGAAATAATTGAAGTCTTCAATGGCTGTATGGACTATGTACTCTTTGCCTTCTCTGATAGGAAAACCGAACAAAAAATATCTATAATTTACTTTTTGGTCGATTCTATTCGGAATTCGATTTTCACTACGCTGCCGTAGGGTTTTTACTTTGCATTTATACTTTGCAAGTTTCAAAAACCCAAAATGACTGCGTGGAGACAAGCTGGATTAAAGTAAGCACATATAATAAAAAAATAACACAGAACCCGTTTTTTAATCATTTGATAGGTTATTTAATAATTACATTTTAGTTACATAAACTACTCCAACATCGCTGCCAAGGTTCTCCGTCGCGCCTTAAAACAAGAATTACGTGTAGAGGCACTTAAACGTGATGAATCGCATGTCCGTGTTACTCCTTGGGCTAATGGCAGACCAGCACGTAAGTCGAAAGTTTTATGCAATATATATTATCAACCTCCAAATATTTTCAAAGTTAATTAAAACCCATGAAGTCTACTAGGTATCCTGATTATTATCAGTAATAAATACATTTCTGCTCTTTCTGTTCATAGTTTTTATTTGGTATGCTTAATGTATTTTTTATTGGGTTAAATATTTCTCATGATGTTATTATTTTACTTTGAAAACAGTTAAAAGCACCTATGTTATCATCACAATCATGTTCTTACATTTACATAATTTAACTTTCAGATGAAAAGGAGTAATTTTTTGTAAGTTAAGAAAGTGCCATTCATAGCAATTGCCTGTCCCAAGTCTCTTATAGAGTGTTTGCTTCAACTATCAGTCTAATAATCTAAGCATATGTGGAAATAATATATGACTCCATTAAATGTTTGATAATGTTTGTTTATATTAAGTTAAGCATTTCTTTTTTAACTAACAGCATTGTTTGTTTTTTTTTTATAACAAAAATGATACTGAAGAAAAGGTGACACTGTGTTAATACCTTTACTTATTTCAGATTTACAAGATGCTGCAAAGTAACATCAAGAAATGAGAAAAATGGTACCTACTTTTAACATCAACCATCAAAATATTTATTGTTATAGGTGGATAATAGTATAATAAATAAGTTTTACTTGTTCTGGTATGGACTTTTTATTTCAGTAATAAAAACATTATAGTATTTTTTAACCATATATTTATTTAATCGTGTTATTTTGACAGGTATATTAGCGCTTAAGACATCATCAATCATATTTTCTCCTAATGGTGCTACTGGCATTACATTACTCAGATTATATCCTATTTCAAATTCATAATTTTTTAGTAGTTTTTCAATTCCATTCCAAGCAATCATCACACCATTATCAGTGCATATTTTAGGAGGTGGTCTGACAACATTAGATTTAAACTTCTGCCCAATAATTTGGATTGATTTAAATATAAAATCATTACAGGCGACCCCTCCAGAAATTACAATGTTTTTATTTGCTTTAGACAACAAATTATATTGTTCACAAAATAATACAGCTCGTTCAGTACGATGAGCCAGGTGTTCAGCAATAGCAAGTTGGAATGATGCACATAGATTATTTATTTCTGGAATAATTCCATCACCCATAATATGATGTTTTTTTTCTTCTTTAATGAGCTGCCTTATCAAAGCATCCTTTAAGCCACTAAAGCTGAAATTGCAGTTTCTAACTTTTAATAATGGAAGTGTAAAATCAAATAATTTAATATTATTGGCTTTTTGGGCTGCTAGTTCTATAGCTCTTCCACCAGCCAATTGTGCATATTCAGATATATTCTTCAGTTTCATTCTTCTAGCTGCTTTATCCATAACTTCTCCGGGTGGATTATCCAGACAATCACCAAGTAATAGAAAATCATCAACTTGTCTCGCCACAGCTAAAAGGCAGTGACCCCCAGAAATCAATAAGACTAAAAATGGAAATGGTATATCTTGAAAGAGTCTCACAGCTAATGCATGAGCTTCCATGTGGTGAATTGGGATAAGAGGTTTATTATATTTTCGTGATAAATATGAAGCAAATTTCACTCCTACTCGTAGGTTTATTAACATACCCGGCTTAGTCGTAACAGCTATTGCATCAATATCATCTATTTTTAAGTTAGCATTACAAAGTGCCTCTGTAGCTACAGATTCTATATTTTTTCTATGTAACTCATAGGCAAAGGCAGGATTTACACCTCCGTAACGTACATGCATAGCATTTTGTGAATACAACGAATCTCCTAAAACTTTTCCTTTATCATTAACAACTGCACAACCTGTATCATCACATGAAGTTTCAATACCAAGCACAATTTTACTAGATGAAAACCTAAAATTTTTTATGAAACAATGCCTGGTAAAACCCAAGAGCGGCATACTGAAATACATAACGAATGAAGTGCATATTTTCCACAAGGGTGTTAATGTGTTTTTTTGGTATTTATTGTTCGTCAATTAATACCTACTTAATTAAAAGTTTACAATACACAGCGTCTGTTAACTAAGAATTGCTTGATTATAGTATAGTATATTTAATATATATAATTATAGTAGGTATATTAAATTATAGTTTTAAATTTCTCTACTTAGCATGAATTTAAGTATTAATTTTTCATGACAATTTAGTACTATTCAGTCAGTATTGCCAGTTATATCATATTCAAATTTTATCATATTCACCTATACATACCTATTTAAAGACCACTCATAAACTTAATATGTATGATATTCAAAAAGACTTAGTGTCAAAAAAATTAACTGTTAAATAAAAGAAAAAGTGGTGTCTGTAAAGTAAAGGATTGTAAAAATAGTTGATTAAATGATGCAAAATAATGTGGTGCTAAATAATTTGTAAAGTGCGCGTAAAATAGCCAAACTAAAACAAGTAACGTTAATAATCCGCTGTGCAAAAACAAAAGGTAATATCTGCTAAAAATCAATAGGTTATTCGGCCCTCACAATGGAAAATTTTTCAACAAAAATTACGCTTGGTATGTAATCGTAGTGAGAATTTAATTACTAAATAAACTGTAAAAACAAAACAATCTCATTTATATAAAAAAAATCAATCAGGAACGTGTCCCATTAAAATATTGAGAAGGTAGTAGAAAATACATGACAATGGTTGTCATATCTTAGTCATCCTGTGCGTAAACGTAGTGATTCCTTGCTCAGTGATCCTGTGATCAAGACTCCTGTAAAGGAGTCGAAACGTCAGGATTAAATACAAAATAAAATATGCGCGAAATCCGTAAAAAAAGTCATTTATTCAAATGTGTAATGTGCGCGGAAGTGTAAGAACTAAATGAGATACTGGAAAGTTTAAGCATGGCCAACTGTAATCCAGTTTCAACGCCTATAGAAAAACAGTCCAGAAGAGAGTTCAGAAACAGGTAAAGTCAGTGACTTCCCATACAGGGAAGCTGTAGGAGCTCTTGTGTACCTGACGACGGGTACTTCACCGGATTTAGCATTTGCAGTGGGTGTAGTGTCAAGGAAACTAGAAAATTCATCAAAATCAAACTGCCTGATAGTAAAGAGAATATTCAAATATCTCAGTGGTACTAAAAACCAAATACATGAGAGGATCTGGCTTGTCTCCTAGAAGGGTACAGTGATGCGGACCACGCTGGAGACCCTACTACGGGCAGATCCACTTCAGGCGTTGCGTGCCTCTATGCTGGAGGGATAATTAGATTATTACTTGGTTAAGTCACAGACAAGCAACTGTGGCAATACCGACCACAGAAGCGGAAATAGTCGCCGCTAGCGAAGCAGCTAAGGAACTCGTCTGGCTTCAGCGAATATTTGGGTTCTTGACTGAACTAAATGAAATACCGATCCTGAAAGTCGACAATGAAGCAGCGATAAGACTGGCTCTCAATACAGAATTTCATAAGCGGACTAAGCACATACGTGTTCGTCATTTCTTCGTTCGTGATATGATGCAAGATGAAAATCTGAGTGTATGAATGAATGAATTGAATGAATAAATGAATGAATTTATTTATTCACAGAAAACAGAGTATAAGTATAGGTTATAATTTGTAATTTTGTCTGTCTCTCTTCCCATCATCGGGCATGTGAATGTTTATTATTGTGATTTTTTTACATTATTTTGAAGCTAAAAAAAAATTGAAATTAGTAAAATTGAATAAAATAAGTAAAATGAAATAAAATTGGTCAAGAAATTTTGTCAATCAATTACATAAATCAAATATTTATGTCCATTTTGGAGTCCAGATATTCACTGACAGAGTAAAAACATTTTTTTACTTGAAAATTAAACAATTTGCCTTTAAAAAAGCTATAGGAAGTTCTGTTAGGGAATGCGGTAACTTATTATAAATTATAATACAGCTAGGGTAACAATTTCTTTTATACAAGTGAGTTTTCATGTTGGGCAATAAGAGCTTTTCACGGTGTCTTAAATATATTTAAAACCATAATAATCTTTCCTTTTGAATAAATATGGATGTGTCTTAATAAAGATACAACATTCCATTATGACCCCCTTCTGAGATTCAGCCGACCTAATTTTCTTCGTCGCGACCGACCCCCTTCTGGGACCCGGTCGACATTTCTATGCGCATCCCAACCTAGGTGAGTAGTGCTTGCTACGCCCCTCTCTAGAAGGGCGGTCGTTTCAAATGAAGGCTTCTGACCCTTCCCGGATACAAGCCAACAGCAGGTGGTGTTTAATCAGTACGAGTCTGACATAATTTCGAACCCGGGCCGGAGTATCCATGCAGGATTCATCACCTCCCTCCCCCGCATCTGGAGGGTGCCCAAGTTGCCAGGAGCGTAAAAAAGAAAATCAACGCCCATGGCAACATCTGTCATTAATAGATCGGCTCTTGTCATCATTCATCTTCATCGAATGAAGAAAAAAAAGCATGTGTGCAATTCACACGTAGTAGAAGTGAAATCTTCAAAAATAATACGTACTCGTATACAAAATACCACGGTTGTTTTGATGCCTTGTACTACGCATGCGCACACAAACACGTATTTATTTATTAATACACATAATGCTTCCTATCTCATTTTCTCCTACGTTAAATCTTATGAATTAATATGTCTGTCTTTTTTTATTGTCGCTTTTTCGTTTCATGAACTTTCAACTCACAATGCTGCACAGTGATTCGCGTAGTACTAGCTAAGTGGACAAAATTAGAGCTGCGCTGCGGTTTGATTGTTTTAGTTGTAAGTAATTTTATTTTGATATTTTAGTATTTTGTGAGTCGGTATTTAATAAATAAAAAACTGTAATAATGATGAAACAATTATATTAATCGTAAATAGCAAATTATTTTATTATTTTACATTTTAGCAAATTAATAATACAAAAAGACCTAAACTATACACAATATAACTTAAAACTGCTAGGCTAATAAAATGAACAATAAATTATTAAAAAATCATTAGATGACTCATCGTCACTCTTACATTCGAAAGAATCAGGTATCAAGTAGTCGTTTTCGTCACATGTAACATTCACTGGTACCTGATGTAAGGGTATTAAATTAGGGGTAGTAATTTAATTTAATACCTCCGCAGACAGCGACTCTGGTTTTTTTTTCGGAACTTCCCTGAGTGAGTTAATTACAGGATTTGACGTTATTAATAACATATTAATTAAATCTGTATTCGTGGCAATACGCGAATGTTTCCGTGTATGGTGTTCACGAAACTTTCGGCAATCTTTATTTCTAGCCTCTTGGGCTTCTTGCCACAATTGCCCGATAGGTAAACTACATTTTTTTACTACCTCCGGAAAATTCTCAATTTTGCTAATCGAGTAGGTGTTATCTGAAAAAAAATATTTAAGAAGTTGGCACTCGTTTGCTCACTCAAATTATATCTCATTTGAAAGGTTAAAAAAGGTACCTATGTTAGGTAAAAAAAATGGACTGGATACATCTGGATAAGAAAAAGTTGCATTCGAGGAAGTTTAACAACTACAAAATATGCCAATCATTTTGCACAACGTTTTCAAACGATTACTGAACAATATTTTATTGTTATTATAATCTATATTTTATAGAAATAAGACAGTACATACCTCCAAAAGTATTATCCATCACGTTAAAACATGACTCATCCCTGTGGAATGTTTATCTCCCTTTATACCTGAAAATGGGACATTCGGGGAATTGTTTACGATATCGCATCAGTAATAAGTCACCTAGCTTGTACTAATCGATTCACTGTGCGCTGCTAAAGAAGTTTTCACTTCAAAAACTTAAGTCTAGGCTGTATGGGCTTTGTACCTATTGCCAGCCCTAATGGGAAACCTTAGCAACAAACAAAAACAGAGTGTGCCGCCAGTTCTCTATGTATGGTATGTTCACTCCTTTATTGTTCTGAGGTGCACTCATTCGCTTGGTTTGGTTTTACGTATCAGTGGATTCATTCTTTGCCAATGATATATTAGAGTATACTCTATGCTCTTTGCTTGCTCTGTGTCTTTGCCTGTCAAGTTAAAAATAAAGTCATGGGTTATTTTCCATTAAAAAAATAAATCAGAAATAAAAAGCACAAAACCCTTTTTTTAATAATTGGCCGATAGTTTGTATGTAGCAACCATCGGTGATTTATGTATTATAAATCACTAGTGCAACAATATAATTACACCATAGCTAAGCAAACAGTTAATTTTAGGCGATTTCGGTTCGCCAACCTTTTATAGTAAGTACTTGTTAGAAAAAAAAAGATTTCTATAATTATTTGGTTTTCTTTAATAAATGTTATTTATGTGTCTTAACCAATAAAATTTAAACTAATATTATTCATAACTATACAAAAAAAATGTTTTTTCCAGGTTTCATGTTTACGACAAGCTGACAATAACAAAATGATTAACTTGAAGATATTCAAACAATCATCCATAGTTCACCTATGTTTTGCTATTTCATACTTTACATCTGGTCTGATTCTTAGTTTGATGCAAGCAATATTATTCTTTGGGCTCAAGCCATTCAATAAGTCACTGTACAGAAAAATTAATTATTATCTTGCATATTCATTCTACAGTCGTAAGTATACAAGCTTTCCTAGTGGCCAGTGTTACTGTCTATTATTGTCTTTTCTTTCATTTCATACCTACTACTACAGGGGTCAAATTAATTATAAAAAGGACATTTCTCAGTCCCAGTTTGCACATAGTATAATTCAAATTATAATATGTATTCCATAACAGCATTAAATTTTTTTCTTTGTAGAACTTGTGTTCATGTCAGAATGGTGGTCTGGTACCACAGTATCTATATATATAAAGAAAGATGAATTTGAAAAATTTTATGGCAAAGAACATGGTTATCTCATCATGAACCACAGTTATGAAATAGACTGGCTCATGGGCTGGCAATTTTGTGATGCCATCCAAGTTTTAGGGGTAAGTAAATTATTATGATTGTTCTTTGTTATAAACATATTTTTTTCTGTACAAAAGGAATGTTAACAAATATGTAAATTTTGTTTTAGAATTGCAAAGCATATGCAAAAAAATCAATTCAGTATCTGCCACCTATTGGATGGATGTGGAAATTCTCAGAATTTGTATTTTTAGAAAGGTCTTTTGAGAAAGATAAGGAGATTATCAAAAAACAGATATCTGAAATTTGTGATTATCCTGATCCTGTTTGGGTGAGTGTTTTATACCATAATTTCTAAGTCCAGACTCATAATACCACTGGGCTCTTCTGTTTTTTTTTTCACAAAGCTTAGTCAAAGCTCAAAAGAAGGATGGTGTTCTCACGCACAATTTGTCGAGGCACCTGAAATTGGACTTGTTGCTTCCTGTCCAAATTTTGAACGGTTAAGAATACTAATAATGCATAAAATACTTTATTAATATCCCTGTTAATGCCTCGTGGTAAGCTTACCCTTGTAATATAACTAGGTCCATGCCATTGACCATACACTCAGTTGATATGGTTTAAGGCTGACTTATCTGATCTATTCGATTATGATACAGTAATATAATTTTCATTGTTTGAATTTAAAAAAATCTATTACCATTTTGCTATTTAATATATCAGCAACATACAACATTGATTAAATGGTGCGAAGAATGTCACAACTTCTATAAAAAAAAAATATGGGGAAATTATAATTAATTTTTGTATGATATGCATTAGTCATAATGCTACTAGCTGAAAGAAAGCCTAACTTCCATCTCTTTAATATTGATCAAAACAAAGTGACTAGATTTATTTTAACTTAATAATGATATATTTGATCTTAAATATAAATAGAAAGTTTATGTATCATAGCCTAACCTGTTTAGGTCACAATCTCATTACAAAGTTTAAGCAAAAATAGCAAACCTTCTTGAATAATTACTAATTAAAATTAATTATTTACAACAACAATATACATGGACATGGTTAATAAAAATAATAATAGATTTATATTATTTTTGTTTGAGGATACAATTATGAACTCTCCCAAATTTTGCGTTTCGCGTTACCAAAAGATTTCATGTGAAAAATATGTATTTTATTGTGAATATACAGTAATTTTGAAATTTATGAACACATTTAAATATAGCAAAATTTTCACCTTAATCATAATTAAAAGAATTCACATCACCACCTAGATATTGACAAATTACAGTAAGATACTGTAATAGTAAGTTTCTTATAGAAATATTGTCTAATCATAATTTACTTTAATATTGAGAATGATGTTGATGAGTGATGGCGTGTTTTTATGAACTCAGAACTATAACTCAATTTCATTAGAACTCTATCTGTTGCACCAGGCAGTTGCCATGTTGATAACAGTTACTACCTACAATTTTATATACCCAACTTCAACGCAATCCTCTTGTCAAGCAATAAAATAATGTACAAGTAAAATAAACAAGAAACAGGCTTTTAAAAATAGCATCTCATCAATGACTAAAGTGAGACTACTACTTCCGTATTTCTAAGGTCAGCTTGCGCTATCTTCTTTCTTAATATCGCTTTATATCTTTGGTTACCTAATCGCCATTTATAGTGCTACTATCATGATTGATAATATAACAAATTCAAGGTTATATAATTATTCGTATCTATTCCTAATATTACTCAGTCTGAATCCAAAATATTGATTGACTGTGAATAGCTATTTCACTTTACAGTCCATTTATTAAAAGATATCTACATAAAAACTGATCATATTTAAAAATAATAAATAAATTTACGACTACATATAAGTACCTACTTACTTACTTCTAAGAGAGGAACAATAGAAAGATATCAGGTGGGATTCAAAACCAAAGACTTTCCGCTATCCGGGCGAGTGCTCTGACCGCCGCTGAGCTATCGAGACTCTGGCAGATGCGTCGATATTTACTAACGTATTTCAAAGTTATTACCTTCTACTACTACTACTTGAAGCTAAACAGCTTCAACATCGAAAGTAATATTTTTACAAAATATAAAATATTCGATTAACATAGAACGAGCTAATAATAATGTATTTATTGTATTTTTTGCATTTAAAATGCTATATTTCTATATAAAATACGCCTGTAAAAAGCAACCACGCCTCTGAGCCCTCAGGTGGGATTCGAACCCACGACGTTTTGCTATACAGGCAAGTGCTCTAAGTATGAAGGCTTTTTTTGGCCAAGGGGAATCTTTATGACTTCAACCCCGGGTGGGCGACGGGCATATGTGTAGATTAGGACATACCAGACTAAACCTCTGGGATGAACCTCTCCAGTCCGTCGAGGTCCGAGGACTTAACAGTACAAAATGGTGGTTTGAAATATTAAAAGTGGTACGTAGATTTGGATAGCTGATTCACAATTTGACTAAACAGTATTCGATTTGGAAACTTAATATTCGGAGGCGACTCGGTTACGCACACGGATATAGACCGTGCTTCCCAGTGTCTTAGTTCAGTGTGGCCGCGAGCGGCGCCGGGGCAATTGCAACCGTTCGATAGGTGAAGCGTGAGTGAGGGGTACGAGGTAACCTGCTCCAGACAATAGAAACCCGATCTCATGTTGCAATCAGTATCGTAAAATCAGTGTGAACGCAATTTACGGAATTTCTAGAAACCACGAATACACAGTTTCAGTTAAAACTGTTTTATATTTGCATTTTTATTAATTTTTTAGTTAATAATAGAATTAGGTATTACAAGCTTTAAATGAAAAGGGGGCATTAAAAAGAATTAATAATGACATGAAGTAATTTCTACCTCTTTAACAGAATTGTTATTAACAAAAATGCATATATTTAATAAAAATAATTACTGCCTTGGTTAAAATTTTGTTTCATAAATATCATGTAAGTCGATAACACTGTTTTGACTTGAAAGTTGAAAATTGTATCTTCAAAAGTTAATTAAATAATTCATGAAATATTAAATAATATAGAAAATGTATATAAGTCATAATCAACATTAGTTACAAACTTTTTCTTGTCGTCTCAGCCAAATGTCGGCCACTGCTGGACAAAGGTTTCTCCCAATGATCTCCACTGTGACCGGTCCTGTGCTGCCCGCATCCAGGTGCTTCCCGTGACCATCGGTCGTAGGTCCCCCGAGTGGGAGGCCTGCCTACACTTCGTTTTCCGGTCCCTGGGCGCCACTCGAGAACATTTCTGCCCCAACGGTCATCAGTTCTACGAGCTATGTGCCCTGCCCACTGTCACTTAAGTTTCGCAATTCTGAGAGCTATGTCGGGTACTTTGGTTCTCCTCATTTCTGATTCGATCACGTAGGGAAACTCCGAGCATAGCACGCTCCATCACACTTGGACCTTGAGCCTTCTTATGAGTCCCATAGTAAGGGACCACCTTTCCTTTCCGTACGTCATCACTGGCAACACACAGTGGTCAAAGACTTTAGTCTTGAGACATTGCAGTATTTTAGGACGAGAAGATGTCGCGAAGTTTCCCGAACGCTGCCCAGCCGAGTTGGCTTCGACGATTGACCTCTTTCTCGAAGTTGGACCAACCTAATTGGATTGTTTGCCGCAGGTGCACATAATCGCCAACTTCGAGTGTATTATAGTAATATAAGTTATATTCGGGATTTTCACCATGTACCTTGTTTTTGTTTTTATTGAGTTTCCGATATTTCGGCACTGTTGCAAATGCCATGATTACGGAGCAACTCAATAAAAACAAAAACAAGTTACATGGTAAAAATCTCGAATATAACTTATATTACTATATCTAATGTTAGTGACCATGCAAGTTTAAAACAATATATTTGAGTGTATTGTCTCCAAACCTTCAGAGGAGTGGGTACAACACGGACACTTGACATAATTTTCGTCGACATAATTTTAAGGCCATCAAGCATTGTGCCTAGGTCTCAGCCATGACTACGATATCATCAGCGAATCGAAGGTGGGTGATGTACTCGCCGTTGATATTTATGCAGAGTGTGCTCCAGTCCAGAAGCTTAAAAACATCTTCTAGGGCGGCGCTGAACAGATTCGGATATATGAAGTCTCCCTGTCTCACCCTTCTGAAACCTTATAGGTTTCGAGTTCTGATCCTGGAGGCGGACCGCCATGGTGGCGTTTTCATACAAGCACTTCAGCACTTCTCATAGTCCACAAACGCTAAGTAAAGTGGCTGATTACATTTGTATTATGATTATAATTAGCCGCAGCGTATTTATGTGGTACAAGTACAGTGGTACTGAAATCTTTTCGGAAACCGGCTTGTTCGGGAGGCTGGAAGTCTTCTAACGAACGAGATATTTATCTTAATATATAAAAATCCAGTGTCACAATGTATGTTCCCAGTGAACTCTTCACCAACTCACCAATATTAATGAAAGTTGGTATGTATGTGTAATTTGGTCCAACTGGAGAGATAGGATAGTTTTTATCTTAATTTATAACACAGCAACGCGTGGCCGAGTCAGCTAGTACAGTATATACTTCATACGTTATTCTATCAATATTATGAAAACCCCAATCTAATTCCACGTTACAAGGCTATATGGCGGATGCATTAACACCTCCCAGCCAAACTCTTAATTTTTGCTGAGTGGCTAAATATGTATGTGGTCTAGCGTTATCGTGATGAAAGACTACACCCTTTCTATTAATCAGTTCCGGCCGCTTTCTTGCTGGCAGTAGAGATCCGAATCGATGGTTCTACCCGGGGGTAAAAGCTTATAATGAACAATGCCCTTTCAATCCCATCATAGACACGGCATCACCTTATTGCGAGTTAAACCAGGTTTTGCCACAGTCTGTGAAACCTGACCGACCTTTGACCACGACCGTTTTCGCACTTTCTTGATATAAGTGATGCATTTTTCATCACCAGTTATCAATATCTTCATAAACAGTTCGGTTTCATTAGGTCTCAATAAAGAATCGTAAATTAGTACACGGTTCATTAGGTTTCTTTCAGTCTCAGAGCTCGTGTGGCACCCAAATATCAAGTTTTTTGTGAACCCAGCTTTTTTCAAATGAGTCAAAACTGTTTTGTGGTCAATTCCCAGTTCTTCAGCTATGTCGTAACGGCTGATATGCCGATCTTGTTCCACTTATTCACAAATAGCGTCCATTTTATCTGTAACAGGACGATCAGAGTGAGGTGCATCTGTGACATCAAAATTCCCGGATTGAAAAACCGCTTAAACCAACTTTGTGCTACTCTTACTGACACTGCATTAGGTCCATAAACATCACAATTTTATTTCGCGGCTTGCGTTGCATTTATTCCTTTTTTGTAATAAAATTTTATAATGTATCTAATTTCTTCATTCGATTCGCTCATTTTGACAGAAAGAAAAATAAATGAAAAATAGTGGGAAACAAAATTTTCCTAATTTGATCTTTTTTTAATGTAACCATTTTAATGTCATGAAAACCAGGCAGATACAAATAGTAAAGCCTAAGATATTTTATTATAAGTTTATACATACTATGTGCGAAAAGACTTTTTCCCCGACCTAGTATATAGTACTAGTTGACCCGCCCACGCGTTGCATTGTTACAAATAAAAATGAAACCTATTTCCTAATTCGATGGTGAGATCGCCGCAGGCGCCGACACCGGCTCCCTATGAGCGTCAAAGTAACATCACAGATTACCAAGTAGGGCCGCGACACACATCTCATAGACGAAATAAACTGCGCATTGTAGCTAACCACAAACAATTTACGGCAGGTGTACGACCTCCGTAATAACATAACATAAGAATAATTTGTAGAGTACCCATTTGGCACCCATACACTTTACTACCGGCAAATATACCGGCTAGGCTAGAAAGTAACAACAAATTATTAACATCTTTTTAGATCAATATACATATTGTGCATATTTCTGTTATGATCCGTCGTTACCGGGTACAAAGTACAGCGACCGATACATGCCATATGTTTGCCGATAGCTCATAGCTTGAAGTGCTTTGTTTATATACTCATTGTTATTATAATTCACTGCGAACATCACAGGTCGTTAGCTTATAGACTTTCAGGGGCGAATGAAAGTTAACGAGGGTTTATAATTTTTGTTCATACTGAGAGTGTACGTTTTGTAATCTATAGACAGAGAATAATTATACTACTGTCTAAGTTTGTACGGCTGTAGATCACCATTTCTTCGTATTGAGGTTTCTTATCGATGCAATGCAACATGATGCCATTGTGCGGTGTTTTCTTGTGTGCGAAAAATATCTGCTAATACTACACCTTTAGTTCGTCTGTTTAAGGTACACAAACACAGTACTGCTATTATCATATCAGTTGAGTATTCTGTAAAGAGTATCGGCTGTAGTCTGTACTTCCGCCCCTGTGATGGGATTTCACTAAAAAGCAATTGCAATGATGGTCCTATCCTTCGGATGTGTATTGGCTTGACGTGCCGTAAGTCGAAAGCTATTGTACATAAAGTAGTCAAAAAGAATAAATAAATGTTATAAAAATGGCATAAGAAGTCAAACCAACAGGGTTTTAATTCAAAATAATATATTATTATTATTTTACGCATTATGGAAACATTGGATTTAATTAACAATAAAAATTGCTTTCTACTTCATGACACGTCGAGACAATAGACATTCGAAATATAGGACTACCGTTCCAATGGCTTTTCGGTGAAATGGACATTCGAACTAATGGCTGGTTGAAATCGGGTACATCTATGCTGTGGAATATCGGCAATTCGGGATGCTCGAGTTAATAATTTCGGGGAATTTGCCATCGGGCACAATACACGATATTCGTAATCAAGCAGTAAACCTGGAAACGTGTCATACGTGGGAGCGCGTATGGAGGAACGGAGAGAGTTTGTTCTGCGTGCGGAAGTTGCGTTGTTGTTGTAGTAAGCCGTAGTTCTTGAAAGTTTAGGATCTTGTTAAGTTAAAGATCTAGAGACTTTAACACTGAAAGGTGACGGGCATAAAACCTTCGCGAAGAAGTATGACGACGCAGTCAATAACTATATCTTATTTAAATATCACATTACTTACATGTGCTATATTTAGCATCTGATATACCGGTATATTCATTAGTAAGGGAATTTTGCAGGGAACAAAACCACCTCCATTATTAGGTTTCCTAGTACGATATTTTTGAAATTTTATTGCGCCAGTCAACTTTAGTAAACTATCTTTTCTTTCAGTTATTATTGACTCCCGAAGGAACTCGTTACACGAAGAAGAAGCACGAAGCGTCCTTGAAATTTGCTACGGAGAAAAATCTACCGTTACTTAAGCACCACTTAACTCCACGCACAAGAGGTTTCACAACAAGCTTACAGTTCTTCAGGGGAAAGATCCCTGCTATCTACAACATACAATTAGCCTTTGAAAAAGATGCCAAGGTATATATTTAGCACACTAAAAAGTTAAACCGTGATAGCTGACTTACGAGTATTTCGATATTTTCTACACGACGATAAAAATAAATAATAGAAAGCCTTTAGGGACAGCTTATTTTACAAAATAACTTATCACAAAACAAATCGGTTTATTTGATAATGAACCGAAAATAACTTTGATTTTTATACTTTTTGCTCTAAGAATTAATTGAAATACATACGGTCACTAGATTTTTGCATTAAACTTATTTTAAATAAAAGTAAATTAATATATTATTTTACAAATCTCGTTTTAACCAATCGCTCTCGTTGTGACATATTGTCACGACACATGCACAAAATATGTTGTAGTATGTTCGCCATAAAATATTGGTCCAAACACTCGTAATCGTAAACAACAATAGTTAGTTTTGTTATATAACAAACTAGGCAAATATTTGAAATAATTCAGTAATCTTATGTATCATAAAAGGTTTTTGTTTTCAACTCTGGTTATAATTTAATAGATTCAATGTACAAAAATAATCAAATTCCTTAGACGCCGCCAACGCTGACGAGTTTGCTGTACGGGAAGCCAGTACACGGACATTTGCTCATCGAAAGGATACCAGTGGAGAAAGTGCCTGAAGACGAAGCGGAGGCGACTAAGTGGATGCATGACCTGTTCGTTGTTAAGGTAGGAAAGAGTTTCGGAATACAACTTAATTATTGACGTGATAACGTCTTATAATTTTTTTATTTCTGCTCCTGCTCAGAAAATACGCTGTGCAAGAATGGGTCAGAAATTACGCCTTTATACTATGATAAATATATGCGGGGGGAAAGTCCTCAGTTTGCCTTCAAATATTAATAATATTAAACTTAAACACTATATTACTTTTTAACTTTTATATATTGTTTACATTTTTACAATGCTATCCTTATGTTACTAAAATAGAAAAAGTTATTAAAATTAAAAACAAAAAGTATAAGTCTTATTTTTGGTATTCGATTTTTGAATTTTATCATATGTAATCTGTCACTGTTTCATCAAAAGCGGGAAAAATTATTTTATTAATATATAATATAATCTTATATTTTCTACTAACCGTTTAAATCGATATCTAATACATTATAATCCATATGATTATAGCAAATACAGAAAGAATTATTTACAATCGTATTTTCTATTGTTACGGCGATATCTGGCTTTAGATAGCGATTGTACTTTTAGAATTTTTTACACTACTTGCCCTCTAATAAGATAAATAAACTTTAAAATGCCAAAACCATTAAAAAAATATTTAACATTGTTGATGGCAATTATTACTACATAGTTTTAGAAGTTTGAAGTTTTTAAAATGTTATCCGCCTCACTTCCTAATGGTAGGACTCCGTAGAGGTTTTCTTTAAAAAAAAAATATTGCGGATGGCACGGCAGCTGCGCCATAGGTATTTTTCCGAGTGGCATGTGACACGGTAGACGTGACGTCTTTTTGAATTATTTTTAAATTCCTCAAACTATGTTGTATAATTTTTCCTAAACTATATGTTCACTATTTTCCAAGTAGATTATCCATGTAGCCTTCGTTTCTGGATATTATAAACATTGGAAAATTTCATAGGTTGAAAACTTTTTGAAGCTGCATTAATGTAATGATATGACTAAAGAATACCTAAAATTTTTTACTTCTTCTGTTTTTTTAATTATAAATAATAACCTTTTATATTTTTGTAATGAATCATTAATTGATAACTAATCACTTATATTTTTAAACAGTTTTTTAACCTCCTTCAAATAAGGAAGAGATTCTATTTTCTGCTATAAGTATGTTTTTCATGTATGCTCTCAGATTTCTCTGCCAATTGTCAACCGATTCTCAAAATACTTTTATTTATTTGATATATTATACTCCTGAGGATTCCCGCAGCAGTCTTTGAAATTGTTTTCATTTTTTTTAGAATTCATTATAGTTAATGTTTAAAAAGCAAGTAAAAATTCTGCTAACTTCGAGTATACATCGGTCTTTAATCGACGTTATTTTCGCGAATTGTAGAGGTATATCAATCGCGTTTTATTACATACATATTTGTTTTATAAAAGAAGGTTTTTAGTTCTGTGATTTTTTTGTGAATATTGAGCAAGTAGTTGCTTTATAACCTTAACTTTAATCGCAGTTATGTTCTTGAGATTTTAACTATTTTTAGATTTTAACTATTTTAACACTCGCAAGGGACTCAAACTTATGGGGTAGGTATTTTCTGTTGACCTAGAATAATGAAATTTAGCAAGAATCAATGTTATGTCGAACAAACAAAAACATAAAAACATACTGATTGGTTTGCACGGAAGCCTCGGTGCATTATTCCGGCTCACACGTTTTTTTCCTTTTTTCGTTTACACGTAGTCTTGTTTAAGTCCAACCCACGTTGTTATACTAATCAAACATATGCATTGTGTAACAAACCACGGGCTATCTTGGCAAACTTTTCGATTTTGTATAGAGTATCGTACATTGTTCTAATTAACATTGTACAAAAACAATGGGCATATGTTGCCGTCCTAACTAGATAAAAATATTCTACATATTAAAGAAACATCTCTTTGAGACCATAATACCATCAAAAATATGTAAAGATGACATAAAGGGTTTATTTAAATACTGTGAAGTCATTCCAGTTCAAGACAGGGATAACTTATCGTTCAATTGGAAAATTATTTAAAATTTAAACAATATTTACTTTAAATAAACACCAACATGTGACTAGCGTTTAATTAGCATCATGCGGGTATCGCAAACGTTTGCGACAAAAAAATTGCCTCGACTCGAACGCACTAACATGCCAACTACCATGCCAGTGTCCAATCTACCTCTTGCCAATATCTCTTTTAATTAGCGTCCTGTGTGATTCACACGTAATGCGATAAAAGCAGTGACTCTAGTCGAACGCACTAACATGCGAAGCGAATACCAGTATTAAACCTACCTACATTGAATTTACTCAAGATTAACATTAATTAATAATAAAAAAACTTAAATACAATCTTGTTGACGTAGTCTGCTGTACTCCTTATTATTGTTACGAACACACAAAGCGCAAACAAACAAGCGCGGCACTACATAGAAGTATAGTCTCGAAAACCGGGTACATGCGCGAACTTTCCAGACACGGCCGATCACGTTCGCGCGAGTCGGGTACGTTCCAGAAAGGAACTTACTGGAATGGTCTGGGGCTCGTCTCGGCCCATATAAATAACCGCTGAGAGGCGAGCTAGTCAGTTCAGTTTGAGCTACCTTCGAGGCGACTTCGAAGTGAAAACCAGTGTTCAAGAGTGATACTAGTGAAACCTACGACTTGGCTACGACCTAGGACATCGTTAGTGCTTTGTGTTGGACCTAGTGCTTCGGGAATAAAGTCTTCAAAAGAGTCAGCAGGTCTTTCTCTCCAAATCCAGCGAACCCTAGCACGTAACAACTGGTGTCAGAAGTGGGATGACGACCTTCGTCACATCATCACATGGAAGAAAAGGGGTGACGGAAAACCAATCTGGAGTGAGGTTGCACCCACTGGCGCTGTCACTAAGGCGTACTGGGCGCAATGGGACAGTCTGATACTACAAAACGGGATACTCTACCGGAAATGGGAGAAGACTAACGGCAGAGAGTTTCATCTTCAGATAATTGTCCCAAGAACGAGAGTACCAGATGTTCTCCGTGAAATACATGATGGAGTATCAGGAGGTCATCTAGGTGTCAAGAGGACGTTAACAAAAGTACGAGAACGATTCTACTGGTTGCATTGTCGAGATGATGTACAGGATTGGTGCCGCAAATGTACTTCTTGCGCTGCTGTAAAAGGACCACAGACCAGGAGCCGTGGGAACCTGCGGTTGTATAACGTCGGTGCACCGTGGGAACGAATTGCAGTTGACGTAGCTGGGCCATTTCCTGTAACGGAATCGGGAAACAAGTATTTTATGGTCGTCATTGACTACTTCACCAAATGGCCTGAAGTGTTCGCCATACCAAACCAAGAAGCTACAACAGTCGCTTCAAAGTTAGTCGAAGAAGTGATATGTCGCTTTGGTGTGCCTCTAGAAATCCATTCGGATCAGGGCAGGAACTTCGAATCGCAAGTATTCGAGGAAGTGTGCAGAATTTTGGGCATGCATAAGACGAGGACCACCGCGTACCACCCACAGTGGAATGGTTGAGAGATTTAACCAGACCCTTGAGAGGCATTTGGCGAAATTGGTAGACGACAAACAAAAGGATTGGGACAAGTATATACCACTCTTCCTTCTGTCGTACCTACCGCACCGCCGAGCATGAGAGCATAAAAGCTACCCCGGCGTATGTCAATTACGGTAGAGAACTACGAATACCAGTCGATCTATTGACAGGAGGGTCACCGGAGGAACCAAACACCGTACAAGATTGTCTGCAATTTAAGGGAAAAAATGCGCTATATACACGCCTTGGTCCGGGAAAATGGGTTACAGTCAAGCGAGAAAATGAAAACCAGATACGACCGGAAATCGAACAACATCGAGCGGCTTCAAAAGAGTCAGCAGGTCTTTCTCTCCAAATCCAGCGAACCCTAGCACGTAACATTATCAATTTCCCTGAAAGCCATCGCTGTTGCAGAGGTTAATAACTTTAAAAAAGTTTTATCTCTATGTGTACCAATAATGTATTTCTTTTAAAACTAACGTAGTTTTTATTTGACTTAGTTGTAAAAAAAAGTGTAATGGAACCTCATTTTTACAATTTGGTTGAACTATGGTCGACAAATGATAGTATGAGGATAATGGTAAACGTTTTCCAAAATAGGGATTATGAGGGTGTTTTTTTAGAATAATAAATAATTTGTAGGACTAAAGAACACAGATGATATCTCATATCTTTATATATAAATCTACACTTATCTTTTATTTAAAAATTCAGCTTGACTACAGCTGATACTACAATCTGCCTTATATCAATCATGTCATGATCGATAATGACATAATTAGTCTGCAGTTCCAGACAGTATAGATTACTCGTTGCGTGTAACCTTACTGAACCTGCTTTGATAAATAATTTCATCTCGTTCGACATTATCTATAAAGTCTTCTAATTAATCGTTTAGGTTTTAAAGTCCACTTTCGTAATCATTCATGAAGTTTAAATTTATTATTTCTAAAATGCATTTCAATAGTTATTATAAATATATCGCGTTATCTAGTGCAAAAATTAAATATTTAAACATTATTTTATTATTTATTAAATGCCTTTTATTGTTAGAGTTGAATTTGAGTTCAGATCGATTATCTGTGTCGTTGTTAATTAGCGATTATGCAAGCGTCGCTTAAGCGAAGTAAAGATTTAGTAAGATAGAGTTGGTAGTCTGCAGTGTGTAATTATATAATTGAGGGTTCCCAACCATAAGTAAGTCTCGTCAGTTAGCCTTGTAGTTTAGCCGGAACAACGGTTTCCTGCATTTATTACGGGCGAGTTCAATTCTAAGTGACCACAGTTTAGACGGTTCATTTTTACAATCCTTAAAGTTTATGACAATATTCTAATTTAGAATTAAATTGACGACCTACGCTTTTTCTTTTGTTTCATAGTCATCTTCTGTTTTTTGTATATTGGATTTTGCTTTAGTTAGGTAATATTTATTTCCAGTTTTTATTGCGTCTAAAATGTGTTTCTTTATCCAATCTTGTTTAGGAAGATTCGGAAACAAGTTTTGCTGGCTTGCATACGTTAAAGATGGATGTTAAATTGTTCTAATAATAAACATCTCGCGCTAACGTAAACAAAATTTTCTGTCTTCATTATAATCGTTTCATATGCAAAGTTTGTAAAGCGTATTTTTCTGTAGTTTATAGCATAGTATTTATTGTTTCTAAGTAAATTTGTTTGTGATTTGACATACTTGATTTCACAATGGAATTCGAGTTTTCGTAAGTTTCCTTAACAAACGTGGTCTAATATATTGCCTGTTGTGTTTATTTCACGTGTGTGTCCCTTTGTTGTTTATTTATATTGTCGATTTGTTCATTAATGATGTTGTTTAATTTAGTAAAGTTCTCGATTCGTACGTTGTTGTCAGACACAAGACATGCTATTATTTCGCTCATTTGATTTTTTTATTAATATAATTTTTTTCATTTCAGTGAACTCCTTTTTTATTTCTGCCTTCATTCTTTGTTAACTTTCTTTGGTTGCGAAAGGTTATTTGTGATTTATCAATAGCATCTTACTTTGTGGTATTGATAGGAATATCTGGATAAGAAGCTCTGAGCTTTATATATTATTTATTGGGCGCTTATGTTAATGAATGTATCACTCGTCTATCATTATCTAAATTATCTATGAACGAGGCGAAGATGTTAGGTGGTCGTCTTATTTACTCGAAAGGGTGCTGCTACAGCAGCAGCACCCAGCAGTAGATATCGTATTATATTCTTGCAAGAAAACAGAAATTAAAGGAAACCTTTCTATTCTGGCCAAACACAACCGTGGAACAAATTATTTCAAAATATTCATTTAACTATACAAAAACTTATTTAATACATAAAATACCTTGAAATTAGATTTTTGGGAGAAGATATAAAACACTAAAATTGATTCACTAAATCATAACTGCACTGCAATGAAACTGCTATTACGGCGTTGACAGGACGGACTGACTGACATTAACAGTGACAGTTGTCATACCGATTGATGTTTTGTTGTTAGATTAGTAGTTTATTATTAAGAATCAGAAATGTGGCTCTTAATAGAATTCTGTCATTATTTTGACATTTACTTAATTTATTTGCTACTCATCCATTGCAAGAGTCACTTAAACTATCATGTATTGATGTTTAAGATATTTCTGTTGGCATCAAGAATTATATTTTTGTTGGTCATGTTTTATTTGGTTAGGTACCTATTGATTGTTTAGAGTAATATTATTCTGGACCATATTAGATACCACAAAAGCCTATTATAACTAGATTACTATTCTTAGCTACACTTACATAGTTTTATTGGATAACTATAAAGATCTTGTAATAAACCCATACAAATTTATAATATTTTATTTTAAATATGTATGGTTTTATTACAAAATAAATTTCTTCGTTTTCTACACCTTATGAGTCTTACACAATTGTAATTAAATAAGCCTTTTTATTCAGAATTCAGTATGTAAGCATAGGATGCCGAGAATCCAAGAATTATTAGCAGCAGCCAAATCACGAAGATGTCAGTTCAAGTAAATACAGCCCGGTCATTAAAGTAAGAGAAACTAAAATCCAGAAAGAATAGCTGATTTAAAATGAAATAGTACCAAACACAAAAGCACTTCCAGAGATATTAAAATACCGGAACGGAATGTTTAAATTCTTTATTTTCTGATGAAACAGTCAGATCATAACAAGTTTTTCGCGGCTCTGGAATACGGTATTTTAGTAATATCCGCAGGCTGATATCTGAAGTATTTGACATATTTTACCATATATGATTGCTTAACTCTTCAACATATCTGATGAAATAATTAAACGCTTAGAATGTTTCACGATAGCAAGAAATATCAATTTTTGCTTATTATTCTACTTTATTTATTAAAAACAAAAGAATTCATAACGCAGTATGTTGCTAATAAAATTGAATACATTTTATTTATTGACTGAATATCGAAAAAGTAATTATATGTTCTTGAATCATAGTTTTTATTGGTACAAATGGATTTAAAATATAATTGTGTTTTTTCGGAATATACAATTATTTTCTGTTATTTTAGTATCTTTGGATCTTGGGTACATGTACGTACAGCCTCAGTTGTATGGAAGAAAAAAACTATCCCTTGAACCCGATTCATATATTGGACGACCATTACCTTAATCAATCTGGTACACAGTTACTGAAAAGGAGTTGAAATATCAGGAATAAATGTAAATAAATTATGGTTAAAGAAAGTAAAAATGAAAATGAAATTTTAATATAACAATTAAGTATTTAACGAGAAAATTAATGTCTAATTAAGAATTCTAAAATTTATTGAATATTATGTATTGTTCTGAACATTCATACGCAGAATTTGAAAAATTTCCAAAAAAATTATACTTGAAAAACTATTCAATGCCATCCACAGCATTACTATTGCATTGGTTTAGTTAGGAAGGGATTTAGGAAAGATAATGAAAATATTAATATAATATCAATAACGCTGTTGATCTAAATTACGCACCACGTTTTAATTTTTTGGAAATTTTTCAAATTCTGCGTATGATTGTTCAGAACAATACATAATATTCAATAAATTTTAGAATACATATTTGTATCGTAAATTTTCATTATTACCAAAAATTTATTTTTATCTTTTTAGTCCATTTGTAAAAATTTATTTTCTCCTTTTTAGTACATCAATAACCCGTAGTAAAACGTGGTTTTTTAAAAGTTTTTTTTTTATACAGTATTTATTTTTGAATAATTTTTATGTCGTTTCAGACGTTTTCAATCTGATTCTTTTCATAATTTATATCGTGTATTATAATTTATCAGTTCTTCGTATTTTGAATTTTTTTCTTTATTTCTTCGATGATGAGTGTGCAAAATTCCAAATATATCTGACGTTTTGTAGTAAGTAAAAATCGCGTTAGAAGATTCCGTTACAAACACGCAGGTGAAGCTAAGAAAAGCGTGTTTAAACTAAACATAAAAAACTCGTTTACATATTAATCCGTATTTTTATAAAATTTTAAAGTTTGATCACAACAAGCATGTTTAGCACCTAGCTAATTTACAATGTATAGCAACTCAAAATAATATTGGTATTTGTAATATTTTACCTTCATTCAAGAACCAGATTTATTTATCATTAATATTAATGGATCATAGTAATGAGACGAAAAACTGCCTGTTATCGTTCTGTGACCCTCTGTTATTAATGTGTAATTTATAAACTGCAGATGCTGCTGTGTAAATAGTGTTTAAGCATTTAAACAATATACATTATCTTATATATAAAATTCTCGTGTCACAGTTTTCGTTCCCAAACTCCTCCGAAACGGCTGACCGATTCTCATTAAATTTTGTGAGCGTATTGAGTAGGTCTGAAAATCGGCCAACATCTATTTTTCATCCCCCTAAATGTTAGGGGTAGTCCACCCCTAAATTTTTTTTTTATTTTTTAGACAAAATTTTTAGTTTCTATTTTTTTATGATACAACGTACAAAAATACATACAACCCCAAATTATCACCCCTCTACAATCAACCCCTATTTTTTATTAATTAATTAAAAACTTTTCCTAGAAATAATATACATGGCAAAACAACGTTTGCCGGGTTAGCTAGTAGTACTATAAAAAACCGGCTTACCTCAATTATTTAGTTCTAAACTAAGAAAAAAATATCAACAGAAATATTTATGCTCATCATATAGCGCAGGTAACGATCTAATACGATACGTATATTATTATTATAATGTATAAATATGTTGGTTTGTTTATTTCAGGATAAAATGCAAGATTCCTTTATTAACACTGGAGACTTCTTCTTAGAGTCCGGTGTTGAGAGGATTGAACCCTTCACCCTGCCTCGTCGCATTTATTCGCTCATCAACACTTTGGGCTGGGCCGTCGTAACACTCACTCCGATGCTCTACTACCTACTAGGATTGCTTCTCAGTGGCAAACTGTTGTATTTTTCCATCGGTATCGCTATTTTTGCTGCTTGTAAGTATATCATAAAAACATTACACTTATTTTAACGTAGATACATTATACTTGTTTTGAAGTCTAGCGTTATTACAAAACCAAGAGGATTTAGGCTTGGCAAAGCACGATTTGCCCTTGGTTGGTTTTCTTTAGCAACTTTCTAATTTTACTAATTTCCTAATGAATACCAAATAACTGCGTGTGATTCAATATTAATACGGAATATTAAGTTGATAATACGAAATGGAAATTATGGATATATACGTTAAATATAGTTATGCGGTATTGAATATTTAATAATTTTAAATTAAATACAACGCGAAGTGTTCATAATGATTGGTTGCTTTTCATAATTTAACGTATCTCTTCTGATGTATTTCAGTAGAAAATTTAGCAGCATCTCTGTTGTTGAGTACTCTCACGCTGGTTTCGTAGTGTCATGTATAAAACAAACCTATAACTTACATTGTATTGTTAATAAGTGAATAGAAGTATAATCAAAAATGTTATTAACATCAAAATACACATTTTTTAATGATTATGTATTATGATGTTATCTATCTATACTAATATTATAAAGAAGTAAAGTTTGTGTGTTTGTATATTTGTTAAATTGTAAGGGGTAATCTCGGGATCTACTGAACCGATTTTAAAAATTCTTTCACCAATAGAAAGGCACATTATTGCTGAGTGTCATAGGCTATATTGAATGCTAGAAAAAATTTAAAGAATTTTGTCCACCCGTGCGAAGCCGGGACGGGCCGCTAGTCATATATATTGCTATTATTATTTATTTATTATTAAATATTCTTTGTTTCAGTTTTCATATTGCTGCAGAAATCGATCGGTATGTCCAAAATCAGTCAGGGTTCCTCCTACGGAACCGAAAAGAAATAAGGTACCTGCTCAGTATTTAACAAATTATTGCGTAAAATAACAATTGTATACATTGTTTTAAATATATATTTGTGTGAATCATGTTACGTTGTTAACAATATGTGTTTAAAGTCGTTTTAACTGAACATTTGTTTTATAGAAAATTGTGAAAAATATTGTGGATTATTTGTAAAGTTTCTCCAAAAGAAAACATTAGTAAGTAGCATATTGGTGAATTGTTGGCAAAATTTTGTTGTTTTACAAATATTTTTATAAAATAAATTATACATGGTTAACATAATAATAGAAGTACTCACGATTTACAAAACATCAACCTTACGTTATATCAAGATATTAATAAGACCGTACAACAAGAAAAGTTAAATTAAACGTTGATATACTATGTATTGTCAGATAGTCTAATAAAAATTTGCAAATAACTTTTAATTGAGATAGCAGTAGCTCATCGATTGAGATATCCGCTTTGAACTAAATTGACTAAGTACAAATCAGTAACATAATCCTTAATCCGAAGCTTCTAACGAGGCTCGGAAATACTAATAATGAAGTTAACGTATTTTTAATATTGTTTCTTACTTTATTAAATAAAAATTAAATAATTTAAATCACACGAATCATCTTGCTTGCGGCTTTATTTTTATTGGCAACGATAAGCATATTGCCATTTACAGTCAACAACACATTAACCTATACAAAACTATAAAATTTTATAGTTCAACTTTCAGCTTTAAATCTAACACATAGAGTTAAAGACAATTGAGATAATTTCTAAGGTTTATGGTAGGTTGACGTGATTGTGCGGTACAAAATAAATTCCCAACATGATTTGACCGTAAATAAATACATTCAAATTACAAATTATTTAATTTTTCAGAATCATGGCTAATATTTGATAAACTATGCGACAGTTATGTATTATGTTGTCATTTATCTTTCAATTATGTTTGATAAAGAAAGATTCCCGCAGATATCGGCTGGTGGATCTAAAAACGTTTTATTTCATCATTTTGAGATTAAATAAAGAACCGTTTTTATATCTTATGAACATAAAAATTCACAGATATAAAGAAAAAATATTTACAGAAATTGTTTTTCTGCTATTTCGTTATCATCTATATTTTTATGACATTAATATACGCCATTAATTTCTTACGTAAGATACGATGATTTTAGATTTTTATATCTAAAATTATATATGAAAACTTAACATTTCATTTCGGTCATAACAGAAACTGTTCTTTAACCTAAATAGATATTGACTGTCGAATTGGAGTGGTTTCATTAGTGTACATTTTTTTATAAAAACTGTTATATTTTAACGATGTTGTGTTTCCATGATAACTGTAATAGTGTTGCGAATGCATACAATAGTAGTAGTATTCGCGTACAGCCCATTTTCTACAAGTCGCGTGACAGCATGAGATATAAACATATAGATATGACCTCTTTTGCACGATTTGTTTGGACGCATATAAATGTACAGCACACAGAAAACTGATTAAATAATGAAGATTCAAATATCAAAATAGTTGTTCTAGATAATTAGTTTATAACAAAGACTAAATAGACTTTAAAATACCTAATCAACATTTTAGATATAATAATAAAATACATTTATTTAATTATTCCAAATATTAATATAACTGCCCTATTTTTTTATAAAGTCGTAAAACTCGGTTAATTGTACGTCCCATTTTGACAGATTTACTGTGCATTTCGAAAGTTTAACCTACCCATTGAGTTATCGGTAAAACCAAAACATTAAAGAAGTAAAGGATACTGTGCGATTTAATAAATAAATACACGAACAATAAATCGATTATAAATATAGACACGTTTTGTTTATCAAACTTAATCCAGCCGATTTTTTTGTAAAACGCAGATTCAGCAGAGATAGAAAAATAGATATAGCAAGGTATTTTTATACCAAATGAGCTCACGAAACTGACAAGCCATGTTAGTAGTTTTCTAAAATTTCATAGTGAGACTGAATGGATTAGTTACAAACAAACTTAACAAAAAGTTCATGTAACATATTTGCCAACGGCACAATTTTATACTCTTTAAGTCGTTACTAATAGAAGTTCTTTCATATAGCCTATGTTTCCAACAACGGTGACGGTATACAGAATAGTTAGTATTTAAAACTAAGGCCGTATAAGCGTTGTATTGTTTAGTTAGGTAGTGTTTTGTCATTTTTGTTTAAATTTTAAACGAAATTTACGTGTCAGAAACAAAACACTATTTTACCAAACAATCTGTGACGGTACTTGTAATAAAGGCCCTATAGGTTTAAAAATATACTTTTTTCTATTAAAATAATATTTTATACTTTGAAAAGCATCATTGGTTAATATTTTCACTAGTTGTTATCGGTTTAATTATTTTAATCTATATAAATGCACAAAAATGTAATGCATGCACAAACCTTATTTTAATTGTGCTTTGTTACTTGTAAGTGTTACAATATTAAGAAGTCTTTATTTGATATAAAACCAACACGATAAACGGTGACAATTAAAAACCACCTGATTATAAATCCTTGTTTGGCAGAAAAAAAAGCTTGCGAGCGCTTACCAGCGCTGAAAAGAAAACTGTACAGTTTTCGGCCAGGACACGTTTGCTAACTTCAGTTGCGGTGACACAATCCGCCATTTTTCTTACAAGCGTACGCGAGCGATTTTTTCTGCCAAACACAAGGAATGATTAGCAAGTTCGCTTAAATTGACTTTTAATTTTTGACATACACTTACATTTTGTTATTATGTATGTACATTTGCGTGGTACCTACCCACTATTTCTAAAGATAATTTTTTGAAGAAATATTACAAACACCTTGACAAAAATGAAAATATAGTTTTGATATTTCAGATGTATCTACTACAATTTTACAAATAAATTAACAATATTCTTAAAGTTTACAGTTACTCATGTTACGTATTGTTTTGAATGCTAATATAACATTTTTTGTGTTGAGACCAGCATCTACATGCCTAAGTAGTGTAGTGGGTTGTGGTTATGTGGTCAAGAGGTACAATGATGCCGAATTAACGGCGGGCGTTTTGCCTTTCATACTAATGTGCCCCTATCTTTATGTTATATAATTTAGCAAAACAAGTCAGACCTTGTCCAGAAATGGCGACTGAGTACCAATATGGATATTGAATATTGTATAAAGATCCTTAAAAAATCTTAAACGTAATGTTCAGTCTTCGCGATGTTGACTTAGCTTATTTTGTGTATCAAATCAGTAAAGTTACGAGTTGATAATTTTGTTACCATAAAAAGGGATAAAGAAATATTCGACGTGCCGAAAGAACCGAAACCTCAACTTTACTTTCGTTCAATATATAATTGTGAAGATGATTTTGATATAATTTCATATGTTTTCAATTTAATGTTTATTATATTTTTTGATTGCGCAGGGCTTACTCTGTACGTGCACCTAACTAACTATTGTTATTTAGATATTATTTGTATAACTACGTATTCTTAATATTCAACTTTCTTTTATTTGATAATCAAAACGCTGCATTTCGTTATAAATGTTTGTTACTCAAGTGTTACTTCTGGACATGGTTTCATATAAAGTTAAGCGCAATATTGTAATTGAATTTATTTAAAAGATCTTAAATACATGTAGGGCTTTAGTGCCTTTGGATCTGTAAAATGAAATTGGAAAGAATGTTGATGTTGTATATCAATATGTTTTATGATTCTTTTGTTAGAAGCAAACAATCCAGATTTACTTTATTTTTGTATGAATTTTCATACAGTCTACTAATAGTAGTCTCTAATATTTTCAGAAATCATGGTTATTGTTTTTTTGTTTAAAGGAAATATATAATTTTTAGTGATCATTAACATTGTTTTTTTATTGACAGTATTGCATTGTCAAAATGACGAAGTTTAATTTGTATAATATTATTAAAAAGAATAATCTTATTTCTTTATTAATAAGTAGTTGTTTTTTCCGGAACTGTTACTACGAGATGCATATAAATCCAAAATAAAGCTGATTTATACTACTAATATTTTGTAATTTTCTTTATATAGCCCTAAAATGCGAATATGTATCGACACGTTTTAACCCTTTAATCGCTTGCGTCGGATTAATCCGACGAATATTTTCGTGTCCGTTTCGCCAGGATTGTATATTTACGACCTAATACCCCATTTCATGTAATCTGTTTTATAAATTAAATTACGCTGTATTTTATCAAATAAATGTTTATTTTCGGTTAATAGTTAATCAAGTTACTTATACACAATTTAATGCTCTTTAGTTTCTTAATTAGAAGTCTTAAAAATAATTTCCGAAGTTAGATGAATTATTAGTATAATGTTTAGGAAATTGTGTTGATGTACAACGCCCGTTCAAGATTTACCGATATAGAAATAAACGGAAATTAATATATTTCCCTTTTTACCGACTAAAGAACCTCAAAACAATTACAACAATTGTCAATTAAACATTTCGCTACCGATATTTGTATGTATTTCATATTGAAATAAGGTAGAGTGTAGCAAGATAAGTATTGTGAATCGGCCCCCATGTTATAGTATATCAACTCGATGTGCGTATGCAATTACTATGAATTTTTCTGCCGTATTCCACTTTAATCTAGATTTATGGTTTTATATATGAATATTCATTAAACAGCCATATCTAAAAATTGAGCTAGAGATAAATCCAAAATGAAGTTGTAGAAAACGTTAAAGAGTATATTCAGTATTTTTTGGATAATTTAAATAATTACGAGCTATAATTAGATAATTAATTAATAAATATTTCATTTTTTTTTTTTTTAGTGTTCTCGCTGACCTACAATCGCCAAGAAAATATATGTTATAGTACTTAACAAGCTCATTGAAATTAAATTGAATTATATCCAGCCGTACTCGGCACTGCGCCGAAAGCCTATACAGCCTTCCTAGGCTTTGACACTTACTAAGTGGTGTTTAGTCAGTACGAGTCTGACATAACCTCTCGGCCGCCCGATGTATCCATGATGGATTCACCACCTCTCTCCCCCGGTTCCGGAGGGTGCCCAAGTTGCTAGGGGCGCAAAAAAAAACCATACCAACCATACAGCCGCACCGAACGGACCTAAGCTAAGTATAAAAATTATTCAGTAGCTGTTAGGAAGACATATACATTTACCTACATATGTGTACCGCTAGTGTTTGTATACACAATAGGTTTTTTTATTATCGAACCAAGAATTAGATTAATAAATTGTATACCTTGCTTTTTTGCTTGATAATTCAAAATGTTCTAAATTATTTTGGATAGTTCTAAATATTTAAACAAATGTTCTCCACGACATAACTTTTATTTGCTTAACCATTTGATGATTATTTGTTAAGGATATTAAGAATACTTTTTATTCTCGGCCCTTTTTCTTACACGCGCTCGGTGGGCCGCTTTAGGCGGTCGTTGAACTGTTGGCAATTTTACCAGTAATCAGCTGTTGTAATAATTCGCTCTGAGAAAATATTTTTTGCGGAAATTTTATCTAATTTTTTCAAAAATGAACTGTTTGAATGATATCTTGTCTAGAAAAAAAATTGGATGGTGGTTATAAAATGACCCGGTACATACATACATATAATGCCACTGCACTGTATGTATATATATATATCGCCATGCATCTTTCCTCCTTTTTTTTTGAATTGTAAAAAATAAAAACAACAAAAGATTTTAATTTCTGTAATTTCACTTTGAAAGTAACATTCCTTTGTTTACCTTCCTTTTGCTACTACAAAATGGACTTGGGGAAAGGCTTTGTCCAGCAGTTCTATGAGCAGCCCGCAAATAAACATATAAAAGTTTTAAATTGTGTAACATTTTTATGAACTTGGCTGTAAGGTATGCAATGTAGCAGCTTTCCCCTTGTTTGGAGGGTGTTTATAAGGTTACATACAAAATTATAAAAAAAAATATATCTTTTTCTCTTGCACACAAATGGATATTGCTTAGCAATATTTCCTCAAATTATCTATGGGGTATGTCCATTTGACTCAATCTTAATATAAAATCTAAAAGATACATTTGCACTTTTACTTCTATAGGTTTATTTGTTACATAAAATCCTGGAACTTCAGCTTTTTCTAATGTAACTTGTTGATCACTCACCTATAATAAAATTAAATAAATGGATTAAAATACAAAGAAAATCTTAATTATCAGGAAAAGTTAACACTGAAAGAAAAATTATTACTTTTTGATCTAGTTGTAAAACCAATTTCATATCAGTTTGTTTTAATTCTTCTTTGTGTCTTGTCAACAATAAAGCTTTTTGCAATTCTTGTTGCTCCATGTCTGGTGTTGTATTTATCATATTTTGAATCTCCACTGAAAATAGTGAAATACAAGTTGTAAAGAGTGCTAATATAAAGAAGATATTTTGTAAGAAAACCGTTACATCACTAAAATGCCTCCATTATATTATTATTTTGCTCAACACAGATTATTTGTGTGATTCTTAAAAAATGTGTTATCAACAGCACTGTTGGCTACATAAAGGTCTTACATTTCAGTGGTATGGTGGACACAAACCTACTCAACCTCTAATTTTCATACACAGTTTTGAACCTAAATTCCATACAGTAAGGTGCATTGGGGTAAGATCGGCACTGGAGAAAGAACGTATGAGTATGAGTTAAATATCTTACTAAGTAAGCTATACTTATTTATGATAGCCACACTGTGCCGCACGTCATCTTGTTTTGTCCAACAGCCCGTCAATGCTAATTGTTACGGCAAGTAAGACGTGTGGGAAGTGAAATTAAAAAATAGTAAGATGTCCTTTTTTTGGCATTATGCTTAATACTGCCTTTAGCATAATGTCTTTAAAAAGAATATATCCATGCTTTTCTATTCTTTAATATTACTAAGAAATAATCTATACACTATGCTGAAGCTGGTCTAAACTTAAATCCAGACTTACTCCTTAATGGTCAATCCTATATCATATGAATAAAGAAAAATATCCTGACTTTACCGATGCATAGCACAACAACTTTTGACTACTATGTTCATTCATAAATAATTTGCACCATATTTCATAAAATTGATGAATACTGCAACAGAGAAATTAACTTTTCGTGACATGCCTCCAACTAGTCAAACAATCATCCACTATTACTCCAACACACCTTATTTAAAATAAATTAACATTTGGAACTGCTGTTATCCATTAACTTAATGCAAAAGATTTTTAGTTTCACTGAATGTCAAACTTACATGTATGTCGATTTATGACTTGAAGTCTTTGTTGAAATAAATGCTTTTCTGTGACATGCTGAATTTCCATTAAACCTTTTACTATTTCAAATACAGTGTCATTAAGAAGACAGTTTGCTAAACCCGAGAGAAGTTCTATTGGAACCCTCATCTGATATTTCCTGAAAGGTTGTAAAAGATTAATGATAATTATCATTCCATTTAGCTAAATGGGTTGAAAAAATTAGGTATCTTTCTACAAAAGAACTTTTAATAACTTACGGTGGTAATTCTCGGGCCATTTCTTGTAATTGTTCTAAAAGGAAGTACAACTTCCGTTGTAAAGCTTCTGGTGTTGGTTCCATAATGTTTAATACCTTTCCATCAATATAGTTAACCGCTAACAATTCACGCAGAAACTTAGTTAAATTAACCTAAAGGACGTACCCAATAACACATTATCTATAGATTCTGAGGATGCCAATGCATTTAAAACATACTGAATTGAATTGTGAATATTAAGTTTAAAAATTATATAATTTCTCTATAACAGAGTCGTCATTTAAACCTTTTCAGAGATAAAATAATCACTGTATTGTGTTATTCTAAATAGGTTAGGAAAAACAATTTATATTTTTTTATAAGGGGTTTTGGCTTGGTTACAAAGACCTTTGAGCCATTTCTTCGTATTGTGTCCAATTATGTTTAAATTTTTTCAATCGTGTTCTTAATATATTTATACAAATATTTATAACAGTCCTTATTTTTCATCAATTCAATTAAGCGGCGGGAGGAATCATTTAATACTTCACTTTCACTAAATTCACTAAGTTCACATGCCAACAGAAGTCTTTGTAATAAAAAGTTTTGACAGTTGAGTAACACATGTTCGATGTCACCTGACGCTAAACCACAACTTTTGCACAAATTATCTTGGACGATGCCCAGTCTTGCAAGATGTGCTGGTATATTACAATGGCCAAAACGAAGTCGATTAATGGTAGTAATAAAGTCTCGACTTGCTTCATTCAGCTTATAGTACCACGGCTTAACAGGTAATTCATTCTGTATGGCGCCATACCACTTTCCCTTTACATCTTGGTCTTTCTTCCAAAAGTTCCTCCACAAATCTTGCATATCTTTCCTGATAGTAGCATAGCAGTCAGTAAAAGGAATACAAGTAACTAAACTTACATCTAAGGGGTTAATCCCTTCATATGCAGTCTTATCTGCTATTTCATTTCCAGTAATGCCTTGATGTGAAGGAATCCACATAAAGGACACTGTTATTCCCCTGCGAGAATTATCAAAAAGCATTTCTTTTATACGGACTATTAAATAGTTTGTTTTAAAATGAAGTGTCAAATTCTCAAGACTTTTAATTAGGCTAAGAGAGTCTGTTAAGATTAAAAAAGATTTATGACTTAAAGTATTAATATGTTTCAAAACTTCAAAGACTGCATAAGCCTCTGCAAAGAATATACTACAGGTATTATTGAGAACAAAACTCTGAGAAAAATTCAATTGTGGATCATAAACTGCACTTCTCACATGGGATTCTGTTTTGCTGCCATCAGTATAAAATCTATAATAATGCTTATTACAATCCAGATAGGCTAAGAGGTCATTATTTGAATAAACTTGATGATTAATAATATTGGCTTTGTATAATAGGCTATTGTACGAACTATAGTATATTGGCCACTTGCTGTTTTTATAAACATGTGAAAATTTATTTTGAACTTCCAGGAAAATATAGGGCAGTTTTGGATATTTTTGACTTAAAAGATCACTGGCTGTTGTCAATGGACAATTTTGCACAAAAGGGTAAGGGATTATCTTATTTATTATTTGTAAATTGCTTTGAGAAATTAACTTAATGGAAAATCTTTCCGTAAGAAGCAATCTTCTAATTGCAAGAGGCATTATTACAGTTTCCACCTCCATAGCCCTAATGGGAGTTGAGCATATTGCACCTGAAATTATTCTCAGAGCCTTGTTCTGAACTATATCTAATTTATTTACAAATTGACTGTCTAGATATGCTGTACAACTATAATCAAAGTGGCTTCTTACAATAGACTTATATAACATTGCGAGTGTCAGAGGATCTGCACCCCACGAAACACCAGCTAAACATTTAATAATGTTTAGGCTTTTAGTCGAATTTTTTAAAATGTATTTGATGTGTTCTTCAAAAGTTAACTTATTGTCTACAACTACACCTAAAAACTTATGTTTATCTACTACAGGGATTGATCGATTGTCATACTGAACTACTAGATTAGGAATATCCTTTGTTATCATCATGACTGAACTTTTGTTTGTATTTATAACCAACTGCAATTTTTGGCTATAATAAACTTGCAGCTCCCTCAAAGCTTTATTCACATTTTGAATTGCACAATCAACATTATAACTAGTACTATAAAGAACAAGGTCATCAGCAAATTGTAAGATATTTACACCACTATTTATATTTACATATTTACAAATTTCACTAGTGTACAAATTATACAATAAAGGCGATAATGTGGCACCTTGCATTGTACCTTTGGAAACAGTCCTTGGTCCATGTAAAGTATTATTGAATTTAATGTATAGAGTTCTTTGATTTAAAAAGTTGTAAATCCATTTACACATTACCCCTGGAATACCTATTTGTGATAATACTTGTACCAGAATGCCTGGTTGAACATTATCAAAAGCACCCTGTACATCCAGAAAAGCGCAGACAATACTATATCTACTTTCTTTTGCATTTTTCAGGTCTGCTATAAGTGAAGTAAAACTATCTGCACAACTCCTCCCTCTCCTGAAGCCATACTGGATATTCGGAATAATATTATTGGACTCAACAAAGTAATCAAGACGGATTTTTACCATGTTTTCAAATATTTTACCTAAGCAAGAGGATAGTGAAATGGGTCTATAAGAATCAGCATTATCTGCTGGTTTATTAGGCTTAAGAACTGGAATCACACACTGAGTTTTCCAAGACTGTGGTATTATTTGTTTTGCCCAAAGAGTGTTAAGGACTTTCAAAAAAAACTGTTGTGCACTTTCACTTAAATTTTTAATTAGTATATAAGGATAGTCATCTAGACCAGGAGCAGTATTCTTGCGAGACTGTAAACTAATTGAAAATTCAGACCATGTAAAAGGTTGAATCAAAAAATTAGAGTTACTGTTATTATTATTTAGGTTAAAATAAGTATTTACATCCACATTAACTTCATTGCTGTACTGTGTTAACTTTTCCATTAATGGTTGAATAAATGCGTCAGAATAAGATTTATTGTGTACTTTGATTCTCTTAAACTTTTTTATATTATTCCATATTATATTAATAGGAGTAGTTCTGTTAAAGCTGTCACACAATTTTTTCCAACCATTCTTTTTTTCAATGGCTATTGTTTTTTTCTTAATTGCCTCAGATTTTTTGTATGCAATAAAATTTTCCAAAGTAGGAAACTGCCTATAAAGTTTTAAAGCTTTATATGATTTGACAACGCACTCTTTGCACTTATCATTCCACCATGGGGCTGGCAGTTTACTTTTGTAATCAGTAGTTTTGGAAAACTTTGGGACACATTCTATCTTTAACCAATCAAGAATTTCACAGAATCTGTTATAAGTCTCAATGGGATTTTCCAAGTTAAGGACTACATTATTAAAACATTTATTTGACAACTCCTTATATTTAATCCAATCCGTCCTGTTGTACAAATATTTTTCAATTGGAGCATTGATTTGATAGTGTTGTGTCTTAATAGTTATGTCAGTTATAGTTGGGAAGTGATAGCTTCCCATATTGTCATCATACACTGACCAAGAACAGAGTGGAGCCATACAAGAACTAACAAAACTAACATCTATTGCAGAGGGGTGACGATTTGGATAATTAATAGTAGTAAAACTACCATCATTTAATATGCATAAATCGAAGTCATCTAATAAATCATATAGCTGCTGCCCCCTACTCTTCGTAGACAGACAACCAAATGCAAGATGATGAGCATTGAAATCACCTGCCATAAATAAAGGCTTGGGAAGATCTCGCACTATATTAGACAATTTATTTATTCTGAAACGCCCACCAGAAGGAGGACAATAAACACAAAGAAAAGTTAAATTACCATTTACAGTAGACAAAGTTAAAGCAATTGTTTGAATGTCTTCATAGAAAATTGTTGAAATTAGTTTATATTTTAAATTTGGTTTAATGAGAATAGCAACGCCTCCATGTTCATTGTTTGCATTTTGGATATGTATATTGTAATAAGGTATATGAAATGGTCTGCTTTCTTTGATCCAAGTTTCATTAATTAGACAGATATCAATTGATTGTTCCTGTAGAAAATTTATTAATAAGGGTTTCTTACTATATATACTTTGTATATTAAATTGTGCAATCCTTAACTTTGAAACTGTATTGGGACTATTATCCATTATTACGACAGATTTTGTAATAATAACTCTCTTATTACCGCCGAAGTTACTGGAGTATCATCACCCTTGTTTGCTACACGAACTAGTGCCTTTGTCAAGTCATCGCTATTAATTAACAATGATTTAATTTGAGACTTTGAAAGAGGCTCTTGTGTTTCATTATTATTTACACTTTGTACAATATTTTTATTTACATTTTGTACAGTATTTTTATTTAAATTTTTAACAGTATTTTTATTTACAATAGGACTAGATATAGATACATATTTATTTACAAGAGGAGGAAATTCAGTTTGAAATTTAGATTTACTATTAGTAATACTTGCGTAAGTGAGCTTTTCTTTCTTTTCTTGTATTTTCTTAATTTTAATAGGACATGTTTTAGAGATGGCCAAATGAGGTCCACCACAATTAACACAACAAATCTCAGATGGTTTATCACACTCTTTATAATTGTGTTCACCAGCGCAAAGACTACACTTTTGTTTACCGTTGCAGACATTTGCTGCATGATTAAATTTAAAACATCTATAACATTGTTGTAGAGGAGGGATGTACTCGAACACTCTATATGAATACAAATCATATTGGATATTATCAGGCAATGAATTAGACAAGAAAGTCACACTAACAGTTTGTAGTGGAACACGTTCATTGCCTGCTTTTTTCATAAATCTTCTGACTGCTATGATCTCATATGTTGAAGATAGTTTTGTGTATAAATCCTTATTTGAAATGTTGGTAGGCACATACCGAATCACACCTGTTTTTTCAATTTGAGCAGCCGGAATATAGGCCTTCATATTGTGCTTCTCCAAAAATGCATTATTCATAATAAAATTATTAGCTGCTTAAAAACGATTGATATTTTATTAGCATTGATCCTATGAAGTGCTACAACATCCTTTATTGATGTAGTAAAAATGTGGTTCAGATATATTGGGCTTTTATTTCCTATCCTTTCTTTCACTCTGCTTTCGACAAAAACTCGAAAGTCCGTGTTATTTGAATTCTCCGGATAAAGTCTTTTATAGTTGGGTTTAAAATAAGGCAAAAATTCCTCACCCCCGCCGCTGTTAACGTTACCATCGTCCTTATCGATATTAAAGTCCATCATCCTTGGTCTTTTGCCCGAACTGGAGGAACCAGGGGCTCTGGTGGCCGGGGGAGTTTCACCCCCGGCCTCTTCATTCAACATGTTTTCACTTAGCCAAAGCTATGTACAAATTAAAATACACTATTTACAATATATTTCAGTACTAAACTTGAAAAAAGCTAATTAAATTTCAATAATGAAAATTTTTCCGCGCTTTCTTTTCAAATTCCCGCCAAAAAAAAGCAAAGCCTAGGAAAAACAATAAATAATCACAATATAGGTAATAATATTTTGTATAGGACATTAAACACTCTTTGCATTACATATTAATCTGTGATATCAATATCAATTTTATATCTATAGTCCGTGCGAGCCAATTAATAAAAAAAAAATCATTTTTTTTTTTTTTTTTTTTTTTTGCCTGTAAAGTCGGTTTTACGGGCGAAGATTTTACGTGACAACGTCTTTTTCTCGGTAGAATATTTATTGATATGAATATAATTAAATTGCACAATGCGCGCGGCAGACCGATCATAGTTGAGTGGGAGAGAGACGCAAGGCATTCGGCGGGCCTCTCTCTCGTTCGGTGACTCATCGTAACGTTACCGAGCGTTACACTTTTTCATAAGTGACTCCCAGCCGCAACCTAATTTAAGACGTTGTCACGTCAAAAAATCTATAGTAGTAGTGTTAGTGTTGTCGATTGACTGGCGAATCTACTCTTTGGGCGAATCGAAAGCAACAGGTACGCGTACGATAGCAGACCTTAAGTAAGACCATCCTCAATAAGACTGTCGATACGATTGATTTCTTGAAAAGTAATAATATCGGTGGTATCGAATGAATTATTTTTTGCGATCAACAGTTCATAAAATTTTAAATAGTATTTTTACAGTTTGTCGATATAGTGGTCAATGGTAAGCTAATCACAGGATAAAGAAATAATAATATTTAAAATATTAACAATAATATTTAATATAAAGAAATATAAATGTTTTCCGTGTACTTTATTCGTTAATTACCTATCTGGATATGTCAGTCTTCCATTCGTAGTAAACTTTAATACGATCTCTTCGATATTAACACTATTGTCCAATAGGCGAATAGTACGTGAAGTCGAGAATATTTATATATAGTAGTCGGTTTTCGATTTAAACTTTCGATATTATTGTTCTGAGAGTAAGACACCACTAATTATTAGTACATGTTTACTAATTTTTTCACATGGGAACGCAAAGTGTACAAGCCCTATACGGCCCCGACTGCAGTCATTTCTGTTTATATTTGATGGATGTTAAATGAATAATAAAATAGCCTCTTTCTCTAGGTTTCAGTTAAGGTGTGAGGATTTATTAAAACCTCCTCAACTTCTTGAGAGAGCGTGACTATACACTTTCCAGTGATTTGATTTACTTGCCAACGCCGAACAAATGTTCGTTAACATGAACGAGTAATAAGAAACGCTCCGCGTTTTAGTTACAAGTAGCTTGCCACGATTTCTCATGTTTCTGATAGTATTTACATCCTTACACATAATTAGATTAGGATATCACGGCACTCTAAAATATATAGTGGAGTAGTGGATTTAGTTTTTTGAACTAATTGCTTACTCGTCATAGCATAGCTCAAAGTCATAGCTTATGTTCGTTAAATCACTTAAGTGTCATGAACCCGCTCACAACTGCTTATGAGTGGTCCGAAACAATATTTCCGTAAGCGCGCTCATAGCGTGCTTATGATTTGGACAATGCAAACGTAGTGATTACATACTCTTTGGACAATGCACAAAATGACGTCAGCGGTCGGAACGCGGCCTTTCATGCCACATCTGTCATCTTTGTTTTGTAGTGGATGGTAGCCAGTAATAATGACTTTGGCTAAACGTTCGTGAATATATATAAGTATTGGCGAGACTAATAGGAAGATCTCTTTGCATGCTCATGTATTCTACAACTTTACTGAAACTCAGGGGTAGAGTTTATTTCACTATTCATTAATCATCCATAAATCAGCTCTCATGTAATTACGAAATACTAGACTTGGCTGTATGGGCTTTATTCCCCTTTGCTTGCTCTTATTGTATTATGAATAGAAAAGTATTGTCTTTGTAAACTCATTTCCCAAAGAATAAGTATATTTATATATTATTAATACTCAGTATCCGTGTAAAGTAAAATTTAATTATTTTGTCTTCTGGATTTGCCTTTATATACCTACCTCCTCTTCCTTCTAAATATTGTTTTTAAATTCAAGCTAGTAATGAAATGTGTATAGAAAGGATTTTATAACATGATGCAGTTTAATCAATTTGAGCGTGTTTTGTTGTTGTTCAGTGCTCTTGACGTTATAGCGACAGAAACACATTTTGCAAGTCCACTTAAAGCATTGTAGGTATCTCATCACTATTGTGAATTGCATTAACTAACGAATTTATACATGCTCACAAAGTAAAGCTCTCGAATTTATGGTGTAATAATATCTTTTTAGTTTGTTTACACTTAATATATTTTAGTGAGAGCACTAAATGTTATTGCTATCATGTTACAGGCCTTCTACAAAAGAGGATTATAAATATACATATCCAGAACAATGTTCTGAATTAATAGACAAATTTGCAATATCGGCATCCAATTTTACACTGTGTTCAATGAAATATGCCAGACCTATAAGATTGTGTGAAAATTGTGTGGACCATTATGTGAAGTTCCATGGAAAGTACAAGGAATTGGAACATACTATTGTAAATGGCACTTCCTGTCTCTCGTTATTCATTTCACAAGACAGATTGAATGCTCTTCAGGAATTTCATGATCACATTATGACTGTATGGGACAAAGGGCACTGTAGTGGTAATCAGTTTTTTTCAACAATATATCGATGATGGAAAGCAAATATTTACTGTGTTTGCTTTCCATCATCAATATTATCTATAATTTTACTATGTATATGGAATTATACTATTATATTTTTAGATTGCTTTGATTGGATAGAAGACACTCCAAAAATAAAAAATGACACTGTGAAATTCAATAAGATGTTCATAAGTACTATGGACTGCATCACAAGTAATATGAATCCTTTCAGAAATAACACAAAAGAAATTTGCTCGAAATGTATGCAATTATATGTAGAATTAGATGATTTCTACAAATCTTTAAGCACAGATTCAATTGGGGTAGATAGTATTTGTATGGATGTAGTTGACTCGGTAAGTTGTTGCTATAAATCTGGTATACTTATCAGAAAATAAACTCATATTGTTCAATTCCTCTAGATGAATACAACGAGATCTATATGGAGTAAAAGCCTTCACTGCTGTGATATAAGAAAGACACCAGAATTGATGTTTTTGTGCTGCACTGGTATAATCGCAGTTTTGCCCTTATTGTTCTATATTACTGTTAGGTACTGTAGACCCATTAGAAATCTACCAAATGTCTTGAAAGGTAAGATTAAATTAAATTTTTTAATGTTATTATGGACTTTTAATAGCTGTAAAAACAATTTTTTCACTGTATTTCATTTCCAGAATCAAGATTTAAGCAATCTATAATGAGGTCTGTTCAAGGAAGGATAAACTAATGTAACAATTACAAACAATATCAAATTAATTCTTGTTATATTGACAGATTTACTGACATCAACACATGAATCTGCAAAATGTAAAATATTCTTGTAATTTGTTTTGACTGTTTTGCATAGATCAATGTGAGTTGACTGTAGTGTTCTTCTAATAAAATCTTTTATAATATTGAATCTTTTATTTTAATATTAAATTTACTGAACTATACTCAGCCTGAGTTCTTAAAATTTTGTATAATATAGGTAAGCATTTATTATACCTGCTGTCTGGTCTACAATCACGGAATCTTTATTTATCCCCAGTCATGTTTTTGTAATAAAGATTCTTGCAGAGTTGTTGTATCCAAAAGAACAGAACTATACTGATATGAATTTGCTTATATTATTGGGTATTTGTAATCGTGCTGGGGTAATGGTAACCAATTCAAAGTGAAGTAGTGACCTGGTGGAATTTTGAATTCCTATGATGTCGATTTTGAACACATTTCTAAAGTGTTAGATTTTCTGTTTTATATATAATTTCTATTATTAATTGCTGCTGTGTTAAATTGTCAAGTAGTTTTACCATAAATTGTATTCCTATTTGAGCCCCTCTATGAAATACATTACTAATGTAATAAAACTTGTAACATTAAATAACTTTAAGAAATCCAACATATTTTTTCAAATTTAAAAATATATTAACATTTTAAGATTCCAATAGTTTGGGATGGTTTTGCAAATCCAATGTTGTGGTCCAGAAGGATATTCTGTTATGTAATTAATTTATCTATGTCTTGCTTTTTTATTATTACTTTTTTTAACACTATTTGTATTTGAATTGTTATTGCTTAATTTATGTTTTAACGCATTTGGTGTGCTGTCATTTTTATTCAGTACACTTAGTGCCTGATCCTTATCTTTAGGAGTGCCAGGCCTGCTGTCTAGACCAACTGCTGCAAGCATTTTACTCTCATTAAATGCCTTCTGTAACATACCAGAGGAAGTAGCTATTTTTTGTGTAGCACTTTGCTTTGTTTGACTCATTGGTTTATCCATGTTACTATTAGTGTGTTGTTTTCCAGATGGCTTAGATGAAATACTCTCTGATGACCCATGAATAGTTGTATGATTCAAATTACTAATATTCAAGCCAGAGCTAATTTGAGTATCTGATGAATCTTCATTTGTCTGTGATTCAGTCTCACTATTTCGTTCATCTAAAATCAAATTAAATTTTGTTTAAAATCAATAAATTTGATTTGTCAAGTTTATGTTTTTAAATAAATTAAGAGAAAAACTCACTCTTGGCTTCAGCAGGATCCACAAGTCCACTGACAGCCTGAAATGATCCTTAATCAGTTATAAATATTCTAAAAATGTTAAACTTGGAAATATACCAAATAAACTACTTACAGCCATAGAAGTAATTGATGACTTTGAAAATAATCTTTCTGCTTCTTTGAATTTTCTGTTACGTTTATCTGCTTTTGAATTTGTACTTTTATTCGTTGTAAGATATCTATCCCAACCTCGTATTATATTTCCATATAGCTGGGTATCTTCCAAGTATGAGCCTTCGAAAGCATATATTTGGCGCTCCAAATTCGCTAAAGTTTCCTGTAATGAAATTATGAAAACGTTATGGAGTGATTTTTTACATCACATTGTTATTATTAATTATATAAATTATAACTCACGGCAACTTCGGCTTTTCTTTTGACTAATTCTGCTAATTCTGTTCTTGTGTCAGCTACTGACGTTTGTTTAGAGGCCATATTGAGTTTTCGTGCTTGAGTGTTTTGAGCTTCGGTAGCGGGACTTTGTGGTGATACAACCATGACGATTGCTAATTATGGTTTACGATTCTTAAAAATCCATTACTGAATTATAAACCTAATAAAACGTAATTAAAATTGTTAAAAGTACAACCTGTAACACATTGAATTGAAATAAATGAATGAAGATCACTTCACCAAAGGACACACGCGAATTGGAATTGAAACACAGACTAAACAGCGATTTTATTGACCAAGTACTTTTTTTTTAAATTTTTTCATGACCATGGATACAAAGTCCTTCAGTCGAAATATTTGACCAAGTACTATGTGGGCAGAGCTGCCACATGTCAGTTTAACAAATCTGTACTGCTAATGTAAAATATCTGTAGAAAGGAATCAATGAAAATCTGTATGAATCTGTGCTGCTCTTGTAAGAAATCTGTATAATATCTGTAGAAAGGAATTAAAAGATATTATAATAAAAAACAATTAAAATTATAGAAATATTTATTTAGATTTTTATGACTTTCTTAATTTTATTCAACATAGTTTTGTCAGGAGAGAAAGAGTAACAACGTTATTTTTATTGTCAATTAGCTGTTTGGTTAAAATTAATGATTCGATAGTCTCAGTGTTCAAGCTATTCCTTGTCTTAGTTTTAATTAAAGTAATTGACGAAAATATTCTTGCTACAGCAGCCGTAGAGTGTGGTTAACAAAGAAGGTTCTGAATAAATTCCTTTAATGTGGGGTATAGCAAATTTCCATCTGTATCCACGATGCTAAAAACTGTGGCACACAATTTCTCTAAAAATTCTTCGTTCAATTTTATAATATGTTCATTTAATCTCAAATGGCGCCATTCATTGTCCGATGCCTGCAATTTATTTTCCGATATTAATTGTGGAAACTTTTGTGATATGTGCAGAAAGATTTAAAAAAGTTAAATCTCTTATGTCACTATTAAAATTATAATTATTTATATAATTTTATAGGGGATATTATTGGTATTAAATAACTTAACAATATGATCATAAATATCTTTTCCAGTGATAATATCGAGTAGACTAATGAGATGAAAGGCGATCTTAAATAGTATCTAGGTATGTACAAAAAGTACAAATTTCAAAAATCTGTATAAATGTTGTATTAAATCTGTTATCTGTAATGAGGTTCAAAAATCTGTATAAATATTGATAAATCTGTAAGTATGGCAGCACTGTCTGTGGGAGTGACGTGACTGCACGAATGAGTTTTTTTATATTCTGACACGCACGCGGTTAGTGCATTGCTAGGGAAATTATTAATAAAGGATGTAATGGTAAAATAAGTTTCAACATACATTCTAATTTAATTACGTTACGAAGTATTAACAACATAATGAAACTTTTCCTTTGTACATACACATTGTACGACCATAGTTGCTTTTGCCTTACAGGAGTTATGCATATTACCGTGGAGGAGTTAAGAAATCGGAACCTTCATAGGTAACTAAATAATACTATCTAAAATTTTGTAGCAAAATGCGAATACTCAAGCTGGAAATCGCGTAACCTGCATATAGCAAGTTACACGAAGAGCTTTAATATATATTTTATTATAAACATAATTTAAAAACTTGTCATGTCGACCATAGTTATTATAGCTGTTTTCCGAAATCAGTATATTGGTCAGTCGTGATGACGTCATGAATCCGTCGCCTTTTTGTACTGGTCAAAATGAAAGAAAGCGAGACGTTTCTTGCCGGGCGTTATCCTTCTCACTCTCTCGCGCTCACACTATTTTGAATAAGGTGTCGATTTCTGACGTCAACGCGTTGGCCAGCATATTGCGGAACAAATCAACAGTAGTATAGTTCCCGGCTATAAGTTGAACCCGGTTTTGAAATCACATGACATTCGTAGTAACTAGTTTAGGTGCATTACCCAATTGTTGTGCAAGTTTACTGTTTATGCTTTGACTCAAGTTACTTGGTGCGATCTAAATACTGAAATATATTTCGGAACACAACCTCTACAAGGTTAATTTATAAACACCTTTCAAATGTATATATTATATTCTTTGAAGAAAATAACAGAACACGTATTTTTCTTTTATATCACCCAGTACTAAAATATTAAGTTAAAGCTATATAAAGTTATCTATGGCAAGGCTATACAAAAAAATCTACTGATCAGGTTGATTCAAGAACATCGTTTCGATTTAAAAAATATGAACAGTTAGGAACGGTCTGCCGTTACCGACTTGCCCATGCAGATTTGGCTTATATATTAATTTCTTACGTCCATCCTCTCTACACGTGCAGATGGTTTGCATCTAAGCATCCCTTTCTCTGTCTTGGTCACTATATCTTCTTAACACCACACCAATCTCTAATCACATCATTCCTTATTCTATCCATCAAATTCACTCCAGCTCTCATTTCCACTGAATTAGTCATAAATTCGTGCTTCTTCTGCCAAACACAAAATTCATTTCAATACATTATAGTTGGTACTAACACGCCTCTATGCACAGCTACTGGCTGGTCATAAAAGCGTGTAAAGCCCCATTTGCTAAATTTTTTGCATTCACTCTTTTTTCAATATCACTTTACATCCCTTGTAAACATCGACCCGAAGTACATAAACTCTTCCACTTGATCTGCTTTTTCTCTTCTTAAAGTAATTGTACATTGAGTCAAGTTTATTTCTCTTTCAAAAATCATTATTTTCGTCTTACTTACATTGACTTTCATGCCTTTCCTTTCTAGTGCACCACATATAGTGTTCACCATGTGACAGAGCAATTTAAATGATGCACAAAAAGCCGTAAATAAGTTGTTTTATATAAATGTGTAATGTGTGCGGAAGTGTTATAATAACTAAATATGTTAACTAGTACGGGCTGGATATTGCGAACAAAATTCGCCGGTTGGAAGAGCTAAAGACTGTTAAATCCAAAAAATTGGATGGTGTTTATAAAATTACCTTGTAAATTGATATCACGTCGCTATTATTTTTCAACAAAACCTGACAACACTGCAGCTGTCAAAACTTAATTAAAAATATAAAGATTAAATATAGTTCAAAAAGGCGGGAATCGTTCGACTAGACGGGCGCGTTTTTTTTTGCTAAAATTGTATATGCAATATTTCATAATTATTTGGTGATCAGATTTGCTTACTTTTCATTTAATTGTATCCTAGTGTATATATTATATTAATTTGTGTATTGTATATAGCTGAATTTTGGTAAGTTTTTTGTAATTTTTTTAATATGAACGAACCTCCTGACCCGGGGGACATAGTTCCCCCGGCAGGATTGTTTGTTACTGTGTCGAATGAATCCGGAATGGAAACCGATGGTTCGATAGCAAGCAAGTCTCGTAAACGTAGTCGCTTACACGTATGTAAGCACTGCAATAAGAAGCGGCGTCATCATCATGGGCTAGATACTAAACATGAAAGTAATTGCCACTGTACTGACTTATCGCCTACGAAAGACATAGCCCTTGCGTTTATGACGCCTGTAGCTACACAAATCCTTGACAAAGACACAAGCGTGTCAGCTCCTTCTTTGGCATCTACTTCTTCATCTAATCCTACACCCACACCTATTGGACGCATACTTTATAATGAAACAGACATTTCCCCATACATTGTACATGTCCAAAAAATACAGTCTGCCCCTAATGATAATTCGTCACTGCACCCTGTAACATTTGGTAAGTTTTTAAAAAATAATAATATTGCAAACATAATTAATGGCAGTGTAAAACTTATAGGTCGCAATAAAATCTCTATATCTTTTTCATCGCATACTTCTGCTAACTTATTTATCAATAATAACAATTTGGAAACTCATAAAATGAAAGCTTTTATCCCAACTTTTAATGTAACAAGAATGGGGCTCATCCGTGGTGTTCCCGCTGAATGGTCTCCAGAAGAAGTTTTGGAAAATATCTCTGTCCCAATCGGCTGCGGTAAAATTATTAAAGTTAGACGTATAAATTACAAAGTTTTTCAAGAAGGTTCTGTAATATGGAAGCCTTCACAATCTATAGTAGTAACATTTGATGGACAGGTATTGCCAAAGCGAATTTATATGTGTTTTAATTCATTACCAGTTGATTTATATATTTATCCCACTATCCAATGTTACAATTGTTGTCGTTATGGGCACACAAAAGTTCAATGTAGGTCAAAACCTCGATGTTATAAATGTGGCGAAGATCATTCAGGTGAAACTTGCAATAAAGAAGAAGATACAAATGCCTATTGCTGTTCTTGTGAAGGGCCCCATTTTGCAACAAGTAAATCCTGTCCTGAATTCAGTCGACAACAAGAAATAAAATATCACATGGCTCATAACTGTACATCTTATGCAGAGGCATCAAAAATATTTCCTCCTGTACCTAAACTATACTCCAGTGTGACTTCAAATAGATCCACCTTTACTAAACAAGCACCAAACACACCAAATAGACCTGACTTCACCAAACAACTGAATACCCCAATGAAAGAGTCCTACAGAAAAACAGTAACACTTAAACCCCGTTCCTCACCTAAACCAAACCATGGTTATGATGCAGTTGCTCATAATGATATCATCAAAGAGTTTAACATGCCACCTCTGTCTGATGGCTGTGGATACAGCACCAGTGACAAGGAACTTGAATCCCAGATGTCATTACCTGAGATAATTAAATTGCTTCTTAACCTTGTCACAGTTTACTTTAGCAATAGTAATAAATCACCGCCCAACGCAGCATCTTTAATCACTACATTAATCCAAGCCATTCAAAATGGACTATCAGGCTAAACTAATACAATGGAATTGTCAAAGTATACTTAGCAAAACAACAGAGTTAATTTATCTTGTAAATAAATTTGATCCAATTATTTTTGTTTTATCGGAAACATGGCTTAAACCCCATCAAAGACTTAAAGTGATTGGCTACACTTCCCTCCGAGAAGACCGACATGATGGCTATGGCGGTGCAGCTATTCTTATCAAAGACTCTGTCAGTCATTCCACTATTCCTTTACCCTCACACCACAGTGATATTTCTATAATAGCTATAAAAGCATTTAATATATGTATAGACTCTTTATATATTGCTCATCCATCTTTTCATATATTAAATGAAGTTAAACAAATACTTTCTAACTTGCCTAAACCTCTCTTAGTATTAGGTGATTTTAATTGTCATCATCAGTGTTGGGGTAGTGCAATTACAAATAATTTTGGGGAAGAGTTAATAGATATTATTGATTCTCAGAACCTCTGTATTTTGAATACAGGCAAAGTTACACGCTTAACAAAACCTAATCAAAACGATAGCGCAGTTGATATTTCTATTTGTTCACCTTCTCTTGCAAGTTCTTTATTGTGGGATACACATTCCTCCACCCTTGGTAGCGATCATTTCCCTATTATCATAACCTTTCCCTTCGATAATCCCATAAATCAAAAACATGTTTCTCATCTAAAACACAAACTTCCTAAAAAGGATAGTAAAGTCTGGGAAAAATATAAGTCTTGTGTTCAGTCTAAACTTTCTTTACTTCCTGTTATATGTCATGATACAGAGTTAAAGGGTGCAGAAGCATTAAGTAATGTCCTTATTCAAGCAGCAAATGAAGTATTTCCACAAAAAGCTAGTTTGAATAAAATTCCATCTCCACCATGGTGGGACAGTGAGTGCACCAGTGCTGTAAAAAAGAGAAAACTTGCTGAGAAGAGGTACAGAGAAAATATGTCTGAAAGTAATTACGAGATATTGACAATGACATTATCAGAAACGAAAAAACTTTTCAAAAAAAAGAAGTTTGAGGGATGGCGTACCTTCTGTTCATCGATTTCCCCTAATACTCCTCCAAGTCTTGTGTGGCAAAATATAAAAAGATTCAAATCCTCGGTTTTCAACAGACCTCGCCCATCTATTCCCGCTGCCTTAGCAGATTCTTTTTTGGATAAATTAGCTCCTCCTTGGGTGGATGATGATGTAGACATCTCCCTTAATACTACACTCGCACACAACTTATCTGGCCTCAGTGCGCCGTTCACATTTCGTGAACTTAAAGGTATCATTCAGAATTCGAAAACCTCAGCACCAGGGAATGATGGCATTCCATACTCCTTTCTTGAAAACGTTTGTAATGATACCTTACAGTATTATTTAGATTTAATAAATTCATTTATGATCTCCGGTAACATTCCTTCTCCTTGGAAACAACAGACAGTGTTGCCATTTCTAAAACCGAACAAACCACCGTCGGATGTTTCTTCATATCGTCCTATAGCTCTATCATCGGTTTTAATTAAACTTGCGGAACACCTTGTAAAAAATCGTTTAGAGTGGTTTTTAGAAAGCAAAGGCCTGTTAGCAAGTTCACAATATGGTTTTAGAAAAGGTAAAAGTACCTTGGATAATATTGCTATTCTCACCTCGGACATTCGTATCGCCTTCTCTAACAATCACTCTCTGTTAGCTGTTTTTGTAGATCTGTGTTCCGCTTATGATAATGTTCTTTTAAACGTCCTCAAATCTAAATTAGAAACTTTGCTTGTCCCCCCTATTCTTTCACGTTTTATACTTAATATACTGTCACAGCGAACCATAAACTTATATTCTAATAATAGCATTTTGTGCAGGACTGTTTCGAAAGGCCTTCCTCAAGGTTCTGTTCTCAGCCCTCTTTTGTATAATATTTACTCTTATGATTTACAACGTAACGTTTCCGACAATAATAATACTAAAATTCTGCAATACGCTGATGATCTTTTATTGTATAATATTAACAAATCGATTGATGTCTCCATTTCAAATTTATCAACCGCATTGTCTAATTTAAAAAACTGGATGGACAGGAACGGTCTACAGCTCTCTGCTTCCAAAAGTGTAGTCGTTCTTTTCTCACGCATGAATAAACCTCCTTCCATTAACTTGACGTATGATAGTGTGAATATACCACAAAAGGATCACATTAAATTCTTAGGAGTCATTTTAGATTCTAAACTTACGGGCTCACAACACTGTGATTATATTATCGGCAAAAGTGAACGGTTATTAAATATGTTACGATGTCTTTCGGGTGTATGGTGGGGCGCTCATCCTTATTCATTAAGGCTAGTTTATAACGCCCTTATAAGGAGCGTTTTAGATTACGGCACATTTCTTTTGGAACCCGGTAAAGTAACATCTTTCAGGAAATTGGATCGTATTCAATATAAATCTTTGCGAATAATAACTGGAGCAATGCGGTCAAGTCCTACTAACGCCTTACAAGTGGAATGCTGTGATCCTCCTTTGCAGTTAAGACGACAATACCTTAGTGATAAATTCTTTTTTCGGACAGTACAGTTTTCAGCACACCCCCTATTAATGAAACTCAAATTGTTACATGAAAGATTTCAGGAATCCCAATACTGGGCACACAAATCTGCTCCATGTCTTTTAGTAAGTTACCAAAAATATATTTTGCTTAATTCTCCAACTTACCAATCTAAGTTTCTTCCTTTGTTCTCCGTCAGTTTCGACTCATTGACTTATGCTCCCATAATTCATTATAATTTAATAGATAAATCTGATCCAAACGCTAAAGTGAATTTTTATCATCTTGTGGAGTTAAAGTTTAAAGATACTCATCATATTTTTACAGATGCTTCTAAAAGTTCAAGTTTTGGCTACGTAGGTGTAGGGGTGTATCATTCCCAATATAAAATCGTACAAAAAGTAAAGCTCCCTCGTGAGTCATCCGTATTTTCAGGAGAATGTTTTGGTATTTTAAGGGCTGTAGAATACGTGAAAATAATGAAACTTAAATCTGCTGTAATATTTACCGATTCCAAAAGTTCTTTGCAAGCTCTAGATAAATTCCCTTTTACTTTAAAACAATACTCTCCATTAATCTTTGACATTAGAAAAAATATCCAAGAATGTATTAGTAGAGGGTTACACATAGAATTCGCTTGGATTCCTAGTCATGTCACGCAGTATTATGTGGTGATGTATTCCCGTTTCGAAATTATTGCCAAGATCTCCTTGCCCTCCCTAAATCATATTTACGTGATTCTTGGGTAAAGTTATGGGATAATAGTAAGCAAAACAAGGGTAGATACTACTCATTAATACAAAACTCTATACCCATGAAACCTTGGTTTTCAGTAATACAGTTTGGTAAGATGGAAACTTCAATGATTACTCGAATGAGACTGGGACACGTGTGTACGCCTTCACATCTTACGAAGATCCGTATAATAGATGATCCTAAGTGTGAGTGTGGATTAGATGAAGGAAATTTAAATCACATTATTTTCGCTTGTCCTAGATTTAAAAGAACTGCATTTTTTAATACACTGATATCCCTTCGTGTTCCATTACCGACAGATATAGCTACTCTTTTGCATGCCAACGATTGCGCTATATACAAATGTATTATATCTTATCTTGTGAATAATAACATCAAACTATAATACATATAGAGTATCTGTATAATGTGTAACTAGTAAGTATGTATAATTCCAAAGCTCTCCTGATCCCATCCAAATTCCGCTATCCTTGTTATATTTTGTAAATAATCCTTTTCCGTTTCCCTAATTTTTATTTTATACTTGACATTGGCTAAATGCACAAGTCGTGCAAGCCACACCGAAAGAAAAAAAAAAAAAAATATAGTTCATGTTATAGTAAAATGTTGCGGAAAGATAACTATTTGTTACATATATGCAAATGATAAAACTTTGATTAGTTTCTTGTAAAGTGTGTTTAAGTAGATACACTATTATTATATAATGATTCTAAACTACGTCCCCCGTGTAATTCAGGTAAAATAACTTACATAGCACTAATATTTTAACTTGCTTGCTAGTGCAAGTTAAAATTTGGTTATATTTAGATAACAGCACATAATAATGTATGTGCGGATAACCGTACATCAAAATCTCAAACTGGCAATTGATATGTGATTCTTTATGTTGAATTTCGAGTGGGGAAATTTGTCATTATGAATTTATAAAATTATTTTCCTATGGAGCTTAACTTTGTAGTCTACAAGACAAATCAAGTTATTCACTTTGACAGTTAGGCGTATCTTATGTCGTTGTAATAGAGATTACCACTACCTGGAAAAATAATTATTGTACTGTAATGTTATCATTTATAACTGTGGGCCTTTAAATTTTATTTAGTAATTTTTTTTTACACTTCATCCAAGTTTTACCTTTCAAAAACTCATTTTATTGATAACCTCAAACACCTTATAAGATAAATTATTATAATAGAAAAATACTAGAAAAAACTGGTTGGTTGCCTGTAAAGTCGGTATACGGGCGAAAGTTTTACATGACAACGACTTTGAGTGGTAAAATAATTTTAATGTGAATATTCATTCGTATAGTAGGAAGAAGGATGAAATAATAGTAACAATTTAAAACATTTATTTATAAAAAGAATTATATTTAAAACATTAATTTATAGGCACGCGTCCCTTCCACTTTTTATGTCTGTCTCTCTCGCTCTTAGGCGGGCTAACCATGCCTGAGTGGAAGGGACGCGTGCCTCTCACTCGCTCTCATTGTAAGCGCATAAAGTGAGCGGAGCGTAACGCAGTTTCTTGAAGTGTCACCCGGCAAACCAATTTATAAGACGTTGTCACATCAAAATTGACTCGGGTTACAAGTGAATTCTCAGGCGGGAATCGAACCCGCAACCTTTGGAAATCCGGTCCAATGCTCTCCCAATTGGGAGAGTTGATTTTTTCTAGTATTTTTCTATTATAATAATTTATCTTATAAGATCGCATTGAAAATGCATAAAATATATAAAAATTATAAAGACTTAAACACCTTTTTAAGAATGCATTCACATTTATTTATATCATACATTTCCAATAGGGCATGCAGAACCTAGCTGGGTTCTGCATTTTCCACATTTTTCAGTTCTGGTACTGGATGACAATGGAACCGAGAATTTGAGTATTCCCCGTAATAAAATAAAGAACAACTTTAGGACAAAATGTTTTTATTTACAATTAAAGTTTTATATTCAGAAGAATAAAAGCAAAATTGAAATTTTTATTACTAAGTGAACAATAATTATTTTAAAAAGTTATTTTTGCATGATGAACACTGGAAATTAATAAAAAAATATATACAAAATAATTAGGTATATTATAAGTGAATCCCCATTAAATTAAGACTTTTATTATAATAATTAAATAACCATGGAATCAACTTATGGGATATTCAATCAATCTATCTTCATGTTACATACCACTGTCACGGTATTTTGTTTTTAAAGATTAAGTAAAGTAAATATCATTGCATCTAAAAAAATAAGATTGGTAATATAACTGGCTAAAGAGAAAATTCTTTCTGGCTCTACACTTGTGGAAGTACAGCCAGACGATATTTATATGCCATTGATAAATACCTAATGACCTCGATTGCTACCAATTTTAAAAAGAACCACACTAGTGATACTTGCAGATAGGTCTTAGTCATCTAGAAGTTATTAAGAAGGTATTTTGATACATTGCGTGCACAATTATTATAGAATCGTTACTAAAACTACACCTGTTATTTTGTAACAATATATGAAATAAACACAATTACAAGACTGACTTTATTATGGTTTTATAGTTAGACAGGTATTAAAAACCTTTAATATGGAATAAACCATTAGTTACTCAAAAAGTACTAATTGCCAGTAAATTAATAGGGATCTACTTAATTATATAATATTAGTGGTACTGTCAGTACTGGGAATCCGGGGAAATTCAGAACCAGGAACTTCTGGCATCGTGCCCCTTATTTCGAAACACTTATGTATATTTGTTTTAATGGTTTTCAGTTAGATGCCATACAGTTGGACAATCAGGTTGAAGAACTTTTCAAACAATTACTTTTTCAATCAGCTAAATACTTGAAGGTATAGCTAAATAATTAATGTTTACTTGTTTCTTAATTTGATGAGATTGATTCTTATATTATATTTACTTTTTCAGCCAGGAGTTCTTGATCCATATTTACCAGAAATTGAATTTTTGCTTAGAGCATGGATATTTAAATATTCAGTTTATAAAAAACAAAGTACTTTCGGGCAAGATATCCTATCATGCAGTTACAAAACAGATAATTTTTCAAACAGCAAACTTTACTGGTATTTTGGATACACTGTAGGCCTTAGATATCTTAAAGATAGAGCCTTATACAGCTTTACATCAAATATGAAAATTCAAAACTTTCTTAATAAATTGGAAATGTTTCAAGTCATTGGGGATATTCTAAATTTCCTTAGATTTATCCAAAGTGGTAAACACCCTCTGCTTATTGATTTTCTTCTGGGCCTTGAACTGACTGCAGAAAGACTTACCAGAGAAGATCTGACAGACTTTTCTTGGACTCGAGAACTTTTATGGCACAATTTCATTGTAAGTGAAATTATTTTACATTGTTAGTACAATAGTTTTACTTACTAGGTGTATAGTCCCAGTTTCCAAAAGTAAATTTCAATTTTAGCCTTGTGTCATACTAAACTTGTGCAAAAATTTATGTACATAGTACTTAAGTGTTAATCTACTTCGGAGGCTGACCATACACATTGCGTGTGAAAAATGTTTATAATATAAAACTTAATATAATTTTTACCCACATTGCGTAGGTCAAAATTATATTGACTTCAAATCCAGCACAAACATGGGGATGTCAATGTGAATATTTATCAGCTTATAGTGTAATGAATTGTATTACTTTTATTAAGCATATTTAAAACCAAGTAAGTTGTTGTGAGTTTTACCAAAAATTATTTATGAAAAACAACTTGCATATGATACCCACATGTGTTTACTTCATCTAAAAAGCAAAAAAATCAATAAAAATATATTTTTATTTTGACTTTCAGGAATTGATTGGTACAGTAATATCTTTAATAAATTTATTTGGACTGAAAAGGAAACTAACATATATTTTGAAATATGTTTGGTGGAGAGAGAATACGCATGTTAAAGGGAAGATGACTGCGCCCGTTATGACAGTACAGACTGTTTGTACTAGCTGCTCTAATAAACCAATACTTCCATATTCTATGGGTTGCTCACATTTATTCTGCTATTACTGTTTGATGGTAATATATATTTTTTTTATATATTGCTTATGATTTATGGTACAGCTAACAAAATGCATGCCTCAGTTTCGTAAAGCTTTATTCTGCTTAAATGCGTAATGCACAGCAAATTTATGCTTAAAGCACAGCAGTTACGTTACGACGCCGAAGACATAAGACTTCATTGTCAGCGATATCATTGATAAAAGTTGCCATATCTGGTCTTTACTGATCTTTTTACTGTAGTATATTTTAGTCTGGAATTGACATATTCTTTTAAAATAGTTGATGCCTTTAAGAAAATTCATATACACATCTAAATATAAGTTATCTATCTACTTACCTATTATGATTGTTGTTTTTATGCGAAACGAAATAGCCAGTTTTAGTTACTTATTTTAAAACCATTTAATTAGTTTTCGAGGTGTTTTAGCTGGGTGGTGTTTTTAACTGTGGATGCATTTGTGAGAGTCAAAATCTCCGGTGTATCACAGCGAATTGGATTATACCAGTCTTTTCCAACGAAACTATTTCGAAGTTACGGTCACTTGATCAGATGGGTAGCTCTTGAGAAATAAAACAACCTTATTCTGTTTACTAATGTTTTTGTTTTTTATTCTTATGAATTCTTATTAGGCTTAATGTGGCTTTGTTTGTAACTAAACGTTACCTAAAGCTTTGCTCAACCTATTTGGGATTATGAACATGATTGTATGTAAGTATGCAATTCTGATTAGGTATTAATTTAATTTTATATTTTGCAATAATTATTAAATTTCAAATTATTAAATGTCAATAGGTGCCATATTTTTTTAATATCTTTAATGGGAGCTACCCATCTGATCAAGTGTCTGTTTATTTTTACTGGAGGTACTTTTTAGGTAGGAGGTAATAGTTAAATATTGATATATTATAGAACACTTGCTATGTGGATTTTAATATAGCGGGTGTACTTTACCTTCGAAATAGTTTCGTCCTGAAGGAGGTACAGGTTTTTTGGAGCTAGGTACATTTTTTGGTAATTGCATTAATTCAATTCGCTGTGATACACCCGCATTCACGTAAGAGTCGCGCTTTGGATTATTTTATTTATATTAAAGCACTCTTTAAAATTGCATTCTGTTTTTAGGCCAATAAAACAGCTGATCAAGACTATGCTTGCCCAAAATGCTTTTACAATGGGAAAGATTTAAAGAGGTTTACTATTGTTTGATGGATTTTTAAAACATCCTGGTGAAAACTATAATAATAATTAGGGTCAAGGTGCTGTGATATATTTTTTCATTGTTAACTATGTGTAAATCTTTAATGTTAACAATAAAATTTATTTTAAAATCTTTATTTCTATCATTCAATAATAATCTTACTCATCTTCATAAGTGAAGTCTAAATCACAAAGGGTTGCAAAAGTTACCATAGTAGTAATAAATCTAGTATAGCCAGCACTTAAAAACAACGCGTACTTTTCCATTTCACTCTATTTCGTAAATGTTAATAAGCATAAATCTACAGTAAAAATAATGTGACTCAGTAGGAAAGTTTTTTTTTCTATTTCTATTTTTGTTCTTTTTCTATTCTTCATTAAACATTAACACGATTGTGCTTAATCAAAATCTGCCATTAAAAGTCCCAAGGGCGAAAGATTTGTTAAGTTAATTAAGTTTCACCAGAATTGCGAAAAATAAATTCCTAGTATGCCACCAAGAGTTTTTTATCTCAGGAATAATAAGTGTAGCTAATATGATGTTAATGAACATTTCTAAAAGGTTATTGATTTTGTAGCGCGGTGCCTCATTTAGCGTATGGAGTGTTAAAAAATATTCAGTACCGTAGTCAATTATAATAGTTAAAAGATACTTTTTGGCAAAGGAAAAATTTTGCAACCCAAAAAGATAGTTTGATAGATCGATATTGTACTTTTTTAAAACATCACAAAGGAGAGAAGCAATGTGTTCCGCACACGATCCCTGTGTTTTTTTTTAGTTTCTGTAGTTACCCTCTGCTATGCTCCAACCAATTATTGAACACAAGTTGATTTAAATTTTTTTAATGCTCCTTATTGCAAAAGCATACCTCTTGCAATAAGGACTAGGAGGTAATTTGTTTACTTGTACGCTAATTTTTTTCGTGTTATTAAAAGTGTTATCGATTAATAACGTTCTAATTAAAAAACAAAAAACTTATACCTCCTTCAGTTTGAAGTTCCTAATCTTTTTTCGTTCAATTTTGCAACATATGAACAAAATCATTGTTATGTGTCAATGAAAAACGGGAGGGCGGGGCGGGGTTCGTGTATTCATCTGCTACAACACCGTGCGTAGCGTGATTGTGACAACAAACGTAGATTTATTTAGGATAACTTTGTATAGCCCTAAACTTAATATTTTAGTACTGGGTGATATTAAAAGAAAAAACATGTTTCGTTATTTTCTTCAAATAATATAATATATAAATTTGGATGGTGTTTATAATCTTGTATAGAACTTGTTTCATCCAGGGATTTGGCACTCTTTCTCAAAAGTGAGAAAGTATTATAATCCTCACGATTCCCGTATAATTAATACTTGTGATGGTATTTGTTCTTTCTTTTTAATATTTTTTTGAGAGCAGGACTATATCATGGAGGAATTTAATCATGCAGAGGTTTATAAGACATTGTATAATTCATTATTAACCTTTATTGTTGACTTAACTTTTACAATAACATCAGTTCGGAGATAGATCAATCACTTCACAATACATACCATTTTTACAATAATACAAGTTACATAATAGTGTCATTGTATTTACAAACTAACTTACACTAAAATTAAATTTAGAACACGTCTAAATAGCTTCTTGATACACTAAATACTTCTATATTAAAGCACGCATGTAAGTTAAATGAAAAACGTAGCCAGATAGTATCATATATGCGAGCAGGTGGAAACTAGTGACCATATTAAAAGTACCTACATCCGTCATCGCCATTTCTGTAAATTAAAAGTATAGTTTGAAGTCCAAGGACTTACCGCAAAAATCCAAGTCAATGGTTTAAAGTTAATTTGATATTTAACTGTTTTAACCGACGAAAAAAACGAAGGATGATCTCAAGTCGACTCATATTTATTTATTTTATGTATGAACACGCATAACTTTTTAAAGAGTAGTCCGATTTTGATTTTTTTATTGGAAGGGGTATACCCCGAAGTTGGTCTCAATATAAGTTTGGATAAAAATCCGACCCTAAGGGTAGGAAAATAGGGGTGATAAATTATTTACTCACAGATTTTAATTCTGAGTTGTGTATTACTACTGCTGCACTACTGCGCTGGCACAGCGACCCGAAGTGGTCAACCATCGCCCGCGGCCCGATCTTGGCCTCCGATACAAGATTTCGCCATGCTGCTCTATCCACAGCCACCTGTCGCCAGTCCGGTCATTGTAGGTGACTGATGTATTTCTCGATCTGGTCTAACCAGCGATATCTAGGGCGTCCTACCGGGCGTTTCTCGGTTGGTCGCCCCAGGTATGCTCTTTTCACAGCGTGATCCGACTTCATTTTTTCAACGTGGCCGAGCCAGCGCAGTCTAGCTGACTTTGTTTCGCCCATAATGTTGGGTTTGGTCACAAGCTCTTCTATTTTGGCATTCTTTCTCAACCTCCATGTCCGGACCCGCGTTTGGATGGCCCCAGGATTTTTCGAAATATCATTCTTTCTGCCACCAGCAACTTCTCCTCTTCCTTGAGTCTAATGGAGTTGTGTATCACAACAAAAAAACCTTACGACCAATGAGCTTTAGACTTGTCAGTCTCCTGTGTGTAGACCTCCCAGTTTCAGCATTTCTGCTAAAGCTCGTCCATCATGAGCTTTGCGTAATATCTTATTTGGCTCTAGAGTAGATAAAGTAATACCCTCAAGTGTTTTTATTCTTTAATAATTTAGCATGTAGTAATTAGTAGATTATAGCCACAAAAAATTATAAAATAAAAACTTAAAAAAATATTAAAAAGCCGATAAAATGAAAAGCAAAATATAATAAACCTTTTTTATTAAACCTTAATAATAACTAAATTCTTAAACTATTATAAGTATACGTAAGTACTTATTTGTGAGTCGGCGCAAAACAGTCACTAAACTACCTTAAATTTAAAGAAATAATCAAATCAAATTAACAATGCAAAGTGAAATTTCCGAAACGAAAAAAAATTGCGCCCTTCGCCCGACCACTCGTAACGACGTGTGCTGCCGCGGATCACGCTTTAGTAATTAATTAATTTTCTTGTTTTGGTGCTGACTCAAAGTTACTTACGCATACTGACATTAGTTTAAGAACTTTGTTATTATTAAGTTCTTAAACTAATGTTTTTTAAGACTAAATAAAAAAGGTTTATTTTTTGCTTTTCAGTTTTATTCGGCGGTTTCATTCATTTGGAAAAAGTTTTTATTTTGTGACACGGCAAAATCAGACTACAAATGCAAATACTTAAAAAGGTCCTACATATTTAACAAAAGCTGTTGTTACATATAATTTTTCAGATGACCGGAATGTTGGAATCATTTTTTTATTTAAGGATCTCCAACAGAGGATACACGGTACATTCTTAGAATTAAGATAATGGTTACATCATGCGTGCTCTTCCAATTACAGGAGACCACAGCGTGCAATTAATTTTAAATATTATCTGCAACAGTAATATAATTATAAAGGCCAAAAAACAAAGTAACTATAAATGGATAAATTATACTAATAATCTTTTTAACTATTACAGTACAATAATCAAATAAAAAGACAAACAGTGTTTAGCGTGATAAGCCTAATTCCAAACAAATAAGTTTATGTTATATGAAATCAGCCTTATCACCTTCGTTCTTATTAATCTCCGTTATTAAAATTTACCTACTGAAAAATCAGTGCTAAAACTGTAGTTACGTCGTTGTAAAGCATGTGGCTTGTATTAGTAGTAAAAAGTGGATAATTATTGTTTTAGGGGTAACATTTAAGGAGCAATAAATAGACTAAACGTGGAAATCAGCCACTGTTCCTTTAAATGTTGAATTATTACAGTAATTGTTTCAAAAATATATTTATAAAGCTACACCAATAATAATTTATTTTTATGTATTTTTGTTGTGCCTGTTTTTTAGTTCACCATAAATTCATTGAAGACTAAAAGAAAGCTCCTAGCTCGAGTGTTGCTTTATTAGGTTTACATTGGCAAGATCGATTGCAATTATTTTTGTAATAATTAGTACGATAAAGAACCAACCCGGCCACATCGGTCTCATACTATATCATTCCAATATTTGTGCCCTGCAGGACTAATTCAGGTAAACGTGGAACACGTTCACTGATGAGAGGCACTTGAGGCGTATAATAAATTCTTGTAATGGAAAATTTTACCATTTAAACAATTTTAATTCAACACAATGGAAAAATAAAAATGAACCACTAACAATTTTGAAGTAGATTATTTCATTTCAATGTACATTATTTCAGAGAGTTTTTTGGACACTTATTTGATTAAATAAAGAAGCTGTGATTTTTTATCTTAATTGTTCTTGCTCATCATTTCTGATATAAGCTCTGTATAAAAATCATTGTTATGGGGACAATGTTGCTCTATATCTATTTATCTAAAAGTATGTATATTACATTTTGTATCGGCCTTATTGTGTACCTAATTGTTTGCTGTTCCGAATAAAATACATTTATTTAATATGTCTAGAAATTTCTTAACAATTTATGCATTTAATCATTAAAGAAAATGGAACTTATAGATTGATTTTGTAAGCCAGCATTTAGTTATACTATGAGTATACTGGTAACTAGCGTTTATTTTGTTATACTGAAGCTATAGTTTATTTATTGTGTAAACAACTATAGTGCGATATTTGTATGTATAGGGGATACTTAGGCAGTTTCCAATACACTAAACCTTAACTTATATAGAACTCGAATGGCGTGAGAAGGTAAGGACATTATGCAGCCTTGTATTAGGTACTACAATCGTTCTACATAATTAAGCGGAGCCGATCCTTAAGCTCTCGTTCATAAGAAGTGAATTTGATTCCAAACGAGAAATACGATTATTCTTACACTACTGTTGATATTGCATACATTCCTGACACAGCTCATTACTGGCAAGCAATGTATTAGGACACGCGTCCTACTCGCACGTACTTCTGGGCACGTTCTTAGTCTATAGATCAGTTATATAGATAAATAATACTAGTGGTGATTGTCTTTGCTATTACGCACGTCGGCGTGGAAACCGGTCTCCCAATCGGCGACGTAGTCCACTGTCCGCACGGAGCCGTCGGGTTCCACCAGAGAGTACTGACCTGGATACATTAGATTTGTGAAATGAAAAAATCGTAAAATAAAATAAGGTGGGTAGAGTCACGTTCTCAATTTGGGACCCTTTTAGGCTCTAATATCGCACAGTTAAGTCACGGGCACTGTTTATACATAACAAGGGGCGATTTCAATTAAATATGGCTGGAACATTTTTTTACGATAATTACAGACTTTTGCCACTTGCTATGAAATCAAACTATTATTTCGTTAAGGAAGAAATTTAACATCAATACTATATTATAGATCTATAATAACCAAAATTTTCAGAAATTCCATTTAATTAGAACGTTGGTATTATTCTCACCTTTCACAACTTCACCATCTCGTTCTTCCTTCTGCTGTTTGATGTCACCGGTGTGCGGATCATTGACTCCGTACTCGTAAGCATACCTCGGATGGGCGTCCTGTGAAGGTACCAATCTAATTATAGGACTACCATCGAAAATAAAAACACCAATTAAAACTAAAAAAATTCAAGAGAAGTAGAAAAAAAAAACATATGCTTGTAATTTGTTATTAAAGTCTATGAAATTACATGAGGTTTAAAGTGGCTATAAAAGCATAACAAACATTATGATATGACCTAAGTCCTAGGTACCTACATGCTTGTTAATCTCAATTATAAGCATATTAGGTATATAGGCTTTAAACTTGTAGCTATTGAAAAGTCGAGAACAAAATAACCATTTAAGATTAGCCTATGCAAGAAATTGTAAAAAAATCCAAACATTAGTTACTAATATAATCGTGGTAAATGAAATTTTTTAGGAGTAAAGTTAGAAAATTTAATATTGGACTTATTTTTTTGAAATATAATTAAAACATTCTGAGTGCAATAGAATTAAAAATTTAAAATCGATTAAAGTGTTTAAATGTCAAGTGAAGATATTTATAATAACTTAAAAAAAAATATTTTTAATTTTGAATGGATTCGCTCTTGATCCCAATCAAACCCGGAGACCAAGACAGAATTTAAGATGGAACGAACTAATAATTTCAAAATGATTTCTAATCAATAACTTATTTAAAAAGGTGCTTTTAAAATTACAAATAAAATTGTAGCCACAAGATGATGTATATGTTTTTCCTATACGAAAAGAAAGTTTGTGTGCATAGCAAGTGACAATGGATCAGAAAATCGTTCAACATCCATAAAACTTGACAGATAAATACCAAATTTATTCCAGTCAAATACTGTATCCACTCGTTATTTGTGAAAATATATCACCAAGTTAAGCCACTTATTTGTTGTTATGTGATTTCGTAAAGAACGAAATCACCTAACAACCTCGTCACCATATTTGAACTAAATACTTATTATCATAATGTAAATAAATACTACGTAAAAACTATTTTTAGGCATTAATGTTTTTCAGTTTTCGGAGCAGTTTAGTTCCTATATCTACTTATATACCGAACGAAGAGAAAAAACTAAAAGTAACTTTCCTGTAGGTGTTCTCTGCATATAATTGTTATTTAATATAAATTCATTACCTTTAAATTGGTATCCTTAGGTATATTACAAAAAAACAATCTAAACATTCGAGATTACTTCAAAGTTGATACTGCTCATTTGTAATTTTATAAATAAAATTTTACTATCACTTTTCATTTTTGGCTAGCTTAATATGAGTTTTAAAAACACAGTCTTTTCTATTTACTAGCGATAATGTACCACTCGTCTCGCTTAAAAGTTCGTCTCGTTGTGTAATTTAAACGGATGTAATAAATAAAAATAGTAGTAAGTTAAAAATCGATGTTTTCCTTTCTCATGATTTCGTGAAGGTTTCAAATTGAATCAATGTAATTTATTTATAGTGGTGGTCGCTATTACAAGTTTGACTGTGAACGCCTACCGAGCTATAATAGCTTTCCGTCTATATGAGTATGAGTGTCATTGCCACTCTAGTCTTACACAAGGAATAGATGTGTAAAAAAAAAATCGCCCCTGTTTTACTTGTAAGAGAAACGAAATCATAAGTTAGTAGTTTATAACATTTTTTTTCTGAGATTACAGTAATTTACAGTTAGCACCTCAACTATGACGTCCATTAATATATTATGTAGGTAGGGTTTTTGTGATTAAACGATTAACGGCTACAGAACTAACAGAATTAAAAAATATTTAAATATTATTTAAGATATATAAATATTATTATAACAGTTCAATAAGTTATTGTTACCAAAACAGTTTCGTTGTCATTACCGAGAAGGAGTTTGTTACGAAAGAACATAGATATTAATCTTCTCAGATATGTTGATGCACTCATTCTGTAGTGTTTATATTCTCAGTGAGTGTAAATGGCGATGTCATTTTAATTATAGCGATTTCAATACCGAAAATGGTCGTTATTACATTTTTTACAAAATAAATATAATAAATCATGGTTTAGATTTATTATTACTTACAAATGAGGGATGACAAAAATTAGTTTTTAAAATGTTCGGTTTTTTATAGTTCATGATCTTAGCAATATTAGAACATCGGTCCTATGTACACCTACTGGCTCTTTCCTTAACGATGTCAATGTTGTCGTTATACCTACACTTTAGAGATTGATTTGAAAAGAAACTTAACATCCACCGAAAAGTCACTAAATATTTGATATTAGATTCCCGTAATGGACAAACAGTTTTTTTTATTCGTGCCCTTCTAACGAATTTCGCAAATGCGAAGGTTATATAATGACGAAGCTGGAATTCGACACTTGCATTGTGAATTAACGAGGTTTATAACACGGATCAGTAAAAAGCTTACGCAAACTCAAACCAAGTAAGCTCACTAAAGCGACCTGTGAATCAGGTTGAATATCAAAACAAGCTTCAAAGGACCCGTAATTTTGTAAGCTTCGATCATATCAGCTAAGCGTTTGTTAAGCTATTGGTACACATTGGTACATTAAAAGTTTATACACCGACCCATTGACATTTTTTAAATGTAATTATTATGATTTTATAAGTAATGAATTGCATATTAAATATTCATTATATAATTACTAAGTGTTATCATATCAGTCACCGTGAACTCTAAATTAAAAAAAATATTAAAAATCTTCCAAAATCTAAACATACAACTAAATATATTATCATCTACGGCTTGAAAGTTAACTTAATCATTCTTTATAACAAATTATCCGAAAATGGATTTGAACGAATCTACCTACATTGCGGTGACACAAGAGAATAAGTAGAGCAAGAATCTAATAATTCCAATGTATTAATTACACAACGTGATTCGAAGTGCGATAATTTCTCACTTTTGAGAGACTAATTGGTTAAGATTTCGATGTCACCGGACCAGTGTCTCTGGAATCGGACGGTTGATCAGATGCCATTGCGTCATCAAATCACTTGCAGGGATGTGAAGTAATCGTGTATATGTGCTATGCTGCAATGTCCTGGGGCGCAATAATTGCTCACCTACACGAATTATTAACTAAAATAAATCTGGTAAACAGAATCAATAATTAAACTGGATTCATATCATGCTATTTGAAATTCAAATAAATTGTGGCTTTCAGCTTGCTACTTTCAACAACTTTGCCGGTTAATATACACGGTACTGAAGTTGTCAGGTGCTTAGTTTTGTTTGCCTAGTAATTATGAATATCTAATTAAGGTATGTAACCTTATAATTATTTGTGTTTTAAGCTAATATGTAATTTCTAACTTTTCATAATATTGTAAAGAAAGCTTTTGTTGAATAATACACTTTTTTTACGGATTTTGCGTATATTTTATTTTATATGTAATCCTGACGTTTCGACTCCTTTACAGGAGTTGTGATCACAGGATGACTAAGACTAATGGTTGCCATGCATTTTCTACTACCTTCACAATATTTTAATCGGGCATGTTCCTAATTGTTATTTTTTTTTATATAAATCTAATTGTTTTATTTTTACATTTTATTTAGTTATTAAATTCTCACTACGATTACATTGTATACTACTGAGTCTCCTACTAGTTCGGAAATTGGGAGGCCCTTCCGAGAAGAACTGGCGAATTTTACTGTTATTATTTGCAAAAAGAGCTAACTACATCATTAGGTAGATTTAAAATATTGTTTAGGTAGTAGAAAATACATGGCAACCATTATCTTAGTTATCCTGTGATCATGACTCCTGTTAAGGAGTCGAAACGTCAGGATTAAATATAAAATAAAATATACGCAAAATCTTTAAAAAAGTGTTTTATTCAAATGTGTAATGTGCGCGAAAGTGTAAGAACTAAAAAAGCTTTTGTTGGTTACTTACATAGTTCTCCAGGAATTCCGTGTGTACATTTTTGGCACCAACCGGAGCGGAAGCAATTCGAGTCACCGGAGCAGCAACAGCAACTTGCGCTACCGCTGGTGCCACTTGAGCCGCGGCTTGAACTCCGTGTTGAATCAAGCCGATGTTTGATGTAGCGTATTGTGTTATACCTGTTCCTGAAGCACCATGTTGAGTTACTGTCGAATATTGAGGGGCAGCTTGTGGGGTATATTGTAAAGCCTGAGCTGAGTATTGAGCAACTGCTGGGGCGGAGTATTGAGTAACTGCCGGAGAAGAGTATTGTGTTGAGTATTGAATTTGTGGCACAGCCGGTGTAGGAGCATAATTCGCCACAGATATCACATTCTGAGGTGAATATTGAGCAACAGTTGTGGCGCCATATTGAGTCACGGTGGGACTGTAGTATTGAGATCCACTCGCTGCATTGGAGATTGAAGAGGTCGCATATTGGGTAGCACCAGATGCAAATTGAACTGTTCCTTGAATTGGTCCCACTTGGTTGTAATGTGCAGCTACTGGAGATACGACAGATGTATAACGTGTGGGTGTGAAAAGTTGTTGTTGTTGTGCTTTGAGAGTCGATGAAGTTGCGTAAGTAGCAGATGGAGCGGCATATACTTGGGATACAACTGGTCCTCCAGTATGCACAGCACCAATTGAATTGAGGGAAGCTCTTGCTGATCCTGCTGCTTGTAATGCATAGTTTTGAGACACGTAAGTAGTTCTTGCAGGTGTCACTGAGAATCTTGCGAAAAGTGGAGCTGCTGTGACTTTGGCTATGATAGGCGCTTGTGCATAGGTTGCTTGTGGTATCACTGTCCTAGGACGTGAAGCGGCAGATGATAGTCCGGCAGAAGTAGCATATCCGTGCACTTCCTTAGATGCTGCTGCGGTGGCAAAATTGGATTGCGTTAGGAGAGTAGAAGTTTGATATGTTGTAGGTTGCTGAGCAATGTGAGTGGTTTGTGGTGCAACAGCTTGATATGTGGAACCCACAGGGTATCCTGAGTATTGATAGGAGTGAACCGGAAGTACGGGCTGGGCGGCAATCTTTACTCCAGCGGTAGTCAGCTGCACTGTAGGTGCCGGGTATGAATACCCATTGTCATCACAACCTTGAAGGTTTTGTACTTTACTCAAGTGGTAGTTGAGGTCAGGATCATGATATCCATAAACTGATGTTAAAGCCAGCGCCAAGATTGCGACTGATACCTGAAAAAAAAAAGGAGATCGTTATGCTGATAGTATTAAATTCGCCGCAATATTATTATAGGTTGATATAATAATCAAAATACTCCTTAATATTGTATGATGAGTATATGTTACTTTTTGTAATCATTGTTGCTGTCGTAACTTATTTCATAAGTTTGTCAAAACTACTTACCGTTGTCATTCTTACTCAACAGTTTTACTTTCGTTTAAAATATCATAAACAAATTATCTGTATCGCAGCTTGTTTGGGATTTGTAAAGCTAAGTGTATATGCCAAACTTAAGCGCCAGTCGAAATGAGAGCAAACCGAACTGGCAAAGACTTATATAGCGATCTCATATGTGTAAGAACAGGTCATACTTTTTCACGTTCGCCTCTAGAATTAGTGGGCGCGGTTCGTATGTTCACTGTACTTATTTGTAAATAACAAACGGCAATGCAACAAGATATTCATAATAAGTTTTATCATGATATGACTGTAATGGTTTAACTAAGAATTTAAATAGATGTGTTTAGCAGGCAGTAAACAAAGGACACCGGTTTGCATTAAGGCAACACCAAGATGTGCAGAACTGATATACTAAATATTATAGTTAATAACATATTCCCAGTTTAATCTTGTTTGTGAGTTATTCTACCCTAATGCAAAAGCTTAACTATACGAGAGCAGCAAATAAGAATAGAGTCGTAGAAATTAATGTAGGGTGTTTTGTTTCATATGCGGTGAATCTTGTTATGAATAAAAATAAATATAAAATGTATTGCAAACAAAAGAAACGTAATTTTATTCTTCACATTTCTACAAAAAGAGATCTATTTGTATATTTTATTAAAATGAACACATTTACAAAAGGAAGAATCTTAAAGGTTTTGTATGAAATTTGCTACGATTCCATAAAACTGATGTTTGTTTTTACAAATTAGTTCTACGAAAAGATGTTGCAATGTATAAACATGTAGAAGAGCTGCTAAAATATTAGTCATAAGTGTCTCTTGCATTAACCGCATTCTATTATATATAAATCTTTTAAATCCTTATTAACCACGACGTAAGAGGAGATTAGACACAAACTGTTTATTGAATAAAGTGTCGCGGTACGGGTGCAGTTCATTTACAGTCAGTTATGAAAATAATCCGTTATTAAAGGCTGATGTCTAATTTGTTATTATGTTAAGCCCGGTTTCTGTACGTAACTGCTCGTTATTGAAAACTACCAATTTAAATAGACTAAAGTGAACGTTCAACCGACAGCCTTGTACCTTATATTGGATATCTTTATTGTTTTATACACACTGTAGTTGAAGTTTAAATATTCATAATAACATTATCACCATACCAATTCTTGCAAAGCATAAGCTTTTATAAAAACATAGCGAATTAGTAATAATATTAATGAAACAAATATATTGATGCAAGTACCAATCTCGAGTACATTGATGATTTTAAAAAAGGAAAATACCTTTAGATGGGGTCAAACCTCTAGTTGTTATAATTGATGGAGGTTACTCTTGATATGATAAGCATACTTCGATCACCTGGTGGTTTACAGCTTATAGTGGAATCTGCCCACATTAATCACTATACGTATTATACGTAGTCTGGCCATAAGTTCTGTTACAAATCAAAATGCATTTCTTAAGAAGTAATAATGTAATATTACTCAAACTATAAACTCAAACTAGTTCATATTTATTAGTCTCATCAAAAAATAAAAAAATATTCTATTCGAAATGGCCACCTTTGGCTTTTATACAGACCTTTTAATCTGTCTGGCCACGAATCTCTGGATTTACACATTTTTTTTCGAAATTTCGCCCCTGCTTGCTCCAGAGATTTTTTTGAGAGACTCGATGTCGCCGTGTCGTTTAGAAAAAACCATGTCCTCTAAAACTGACCATAATATGTAGTCTTAGTGTTTGAGGTCTGAAGCTGATCTACAGCTCTTATAAGCTCCAAAACGTGTGTTTCAAGCTAGGCTTGGCTAATTCGTAGTCCTGCTGGAAAGTCCACGGTACTCTTTTGAAAAGTGTATTAATGAGGTGCCACAACACGATCCAAGACTGTCTTTTGATACACTTTGGCTGAAGTTTTCACTGCTTTTTCACAAAAATGTAGCTTTCTGATACCTTTATAAGACACGCCCCACCAAACGGTCACTGACGGAGGATGATGACCACGTTGTACTGTTCCGACCACTTGAGCAGCTTCTTTAGAACTGTGAGCGTACTTTATCATTTTGCTTATTATAGTGCTCCTTAATCGTTAATTTTTTTTCATCAGTAAAGAGGATATTTCTGTGCCTTCCACCTGCGGATCGCGACAGAAGGCATTTTGATTGATCCACTCTCTTTAATTGTAAAGATTGATTTAGGGAATGTCCTGTATATAGACTGAGCACCGAGCTTCAGGTTTTGTTTCGTAATACGGGATGGAGTCCTAGCGGGAATCTGCATTTCTCGCGTTCAAGATTTTGTGCTTTCTAATGGGGTTTCGACAAATTCTGTCTTGAACAGCATTAACAGCCTTTGTAGTTCTAACAGCACGCGGCCGCCCCGATCTCTTATAGTCTTCAACAAAGGAAGTGTTGTTGTATCTATTGATAGTACGATATACTAACATACGGCTGATACCAAGCTTTTGAAGTGTTTGGAATATGACCAACGGCTCCATACTCTCTTTGTGCAAGGTTCACTGTAATCCTATTTTCTTTAACACCCCATTCCATATTGTAATTTGATAATGAACATGAAAAAATATATGTGAAATGGCGCAAAATCGAAATAAGTTTTTATAATAAAAAACGCGTCCCAAATTGAAAATAATTAAAAAGTTGAAAGAAAGAAAAGGTTTTATGTAATAGTATTTATGGCCAGACTACACACGACAGTTACATACATTCTTAGGATCGGTAACATAAATCCGATCAAAAATTTAAAACGTGAATCAATTAGTGATTTGTTTAACTGTTTAGGGTATTTAAAAGCAAAATTTCATATTCTGATGATGAATTGAAAAATATAATTTAATGTTTGATTAAGTGTAAGTTTAAGCAATATAATAAAATGTAGTATAACAAAAACAGTGCAAGGGATTTGTTTTAATTGAAAACTGAATATACAATAAACACTCTAGTTAAATTTTATCATATAGGCGCATTTTAGCACCAGCCCTGCTGGTGTGGCAAAACAATTTTTTTTGCTGATCATTATCCTTATTGGCTATGCATAAAACTTCTTTGCATGCGTACAACAAATGTCGCAAAAAAAGTAAGTATCAATGGCAATTGATTTTTAATATTTTTATCTATTAGTAGCTGGTGTTGATTAAGATTCCTTTTTACAAGTAACTGTTACTTATTTTTAAATACTCGAGTGATTTCCTGACAACATGTCAAACTTGAACTCTATGTCTTAAGCATGTGTGAATTTCGTAAGTGTATCTCTATGGGACTTTCAGTTGAAAACCGGTTGAAGAAATTTCACATTTTTGTATAGGTTGATATTGATTAGTCAACAGAACGACATTGACAGTATCTTGTGAAGTGACAAGTTCATAACCCAGCCTATACTAAACTGTAGAAAAAGAATGTACGTATGTGTATTTGTCTTTAATTCACGTTATCTTTTTAAGATCTCGGAATTATGTAATCATAGTTGGTTACCCATATTAACAATAACAATTCTGGGTAATCAGTCTATTATTTACAGTTATAAATATTTATGTTCGTGCAAAAAATTGCAAAATATTCAAAAATAATTATTTATATGGGACGTCGAAAAATATTGATTGTCTCTGGTGGGATTAAAAGTAATGCCCTTTTTATAATGTATGGGTATAATAACAATTAAGAATTTTTAACAAGTATAATTTTAATGTAGTTAATCTGATTTAGTAACCTGAACAATAAAAAATACTTTTATATGCAGTTACTAGAAATATTCAATCAGTAATACGACAACTTCATAGAACTAGACATATTCCTAACTACGCCACGCGTTGATGTCTTTTACATTACAAAAACGATTTTGTTAGAAAACTTTTGACACCTTAATTATTATTAGTATTTATAAGTAGTTTTCAATTAACGTTTAAGTATAAATGTTTTCGGCAGGGTGGCGACACGTGAGGTTCGTTCTATTTTATTGAATAAAGATCTTATAAATAATAACAAATGTAATTTTCTCACAAGATTTAAAAATATGAGCCGATGTCAGTAACAATTAGTAAGCACAATGTGAAATTGTAATTTTTGTCTGATAGTGATATCATTGTGGGTTTTGATGATGAATAGTATTCGTATAGATTTACTCATTAAATAATATTATCACTTCTCACGCTTGCTGGGAGACGTAATAAAACTTGCTTAGCCCTTATTGTGCAAGAAGTGCATGTTGTATGTAAATGGAATAACTTTTTTATTTATTGTTTTGTAGCTTGTTAGTTTGCATGTAACTAAATACCTACATACTGTCTATGAAACCAAGCAAGTTATCAAATATAACTTGCTTGGTTTCATAGACAGGGGACATGACTTTTTCACCTCACATGCTCGGAAAAGTTTGGTTAATCATTCAATTTCTGCGTGGAAAATTACGTTATATCCGCTAGCGTGGAAAAGTGTATTAAAATTAGAACATTTCTATTCAAGGAAGAACACACATAGTACTTTCCGAATCGTGATTATTATCATTATAAGTTAAATTTTTTTCTTAATTAAATTAATACTATAGTACTCCGTTTTGGTTTTGTTAATTTTTTTTAATTCCGAAAATAATAAAAACAAGAAGAATACATAATATAAGTAACTCGCGGCCACATCTCAACTTTCCATTCTTGCATAACAAATAACTATTATTTTTATAAGTATTCATTAAAACAGGATTGTAATCATTTTCTTTTTTTTTTCAGGTTCCGATATTTTTGGCGCAGTTTCATACATCGTTACCGAAGAACTTGAGTTTTTTGCGAGTGGATTTTAGTGGTCTACCCTCCACCGCAGACTTTTATTACATTAGATATCGGTACCACTTTGAGTGTCCGTTAACTCACTATTCAAATGAATCTGCTGACGAGACTCGACGCTGACAATATAAGAACGCGCACGGCACTTTTTGTGTTGTATTATTTTTACACAACGAGTCTACTGAATTTCATAAATATAAATTTCCGAATACAATAGTTTTCGTTAAGGGTTGTAATAAAAGATTTTCATCTTTTGATCCTCTTTGATTTTTTTGATATCAATGTTTGAAATAGATGATTTATTTTATTCTTAAACTCAGATGCTGTTTTTAAATAAAATAAAATAATAACATTTTTGTGTTCAAAGTCTATAATAAAGTTTATCCACTATCTTGGAATCAACAGAAGCTAGTTTGTATAAAATTTTACATGGTTAGAATCTTCGAAAATATGCGTTTTTTAGCTTAAACTCGTTACGCCCAAAGTCGTAAATGGAATTATCTTCTTTCGTCATAATATTATGATGTTAATAAATAAACATTATTCATTCATTAATTACTCAGGTCCTTTTACTTCTAATTTATTAAGTAAAATGAGGCCATTGATACTACGTTGATCTTATAATATATGGTTATCTTTAACAGTTGCAGTAACGTCCATGTGTCTAGACAAAAAGTGTTCCAACTGAATCAGCGTCAGCTCTTAAGCTGGCATGTGCTGAATTGGTCACCAATTTGGTACAGACGTAGGATATAAGTTTTCAGCTGTTTGAGAGCTAGTTAGTTAAGTTAATGTAAAGTTAATTATGATATTTGTTCTATTTTGACCTGTATGTGTTTTATTTTATTTGTTACCCTATGTATTTTTTGCCTGTTTTGGTTTATTTCAAGTCATTGTGTGTTCTATTTTTGCGTGCCAAAAACTTCTACCAAAGATTTCTTGAATTATACTTTATTTGAAGTATAATATAATTCAAGAACTGATTTAATATATTTTGAAACCTTTTATTGTAATCCAGTAATAGCAAGCTTGGCCATTGTTTTGTTATTGTTGTGTCAAATGAGTATTGTCTCCTATGTATTGAGCAATAAATGCAAGCATTCATTAAATGTCAAGTGTGCACGACTATTGCCTATATATAATGATATTTATCAGATAAATATGTGACTTAGGTCAAAGTCAATAGATAATCATATTATGATTGTTTTAATTTTTCTTGAGGATGTACCTATTGTTACATTGGTGAGGTTATGGGTGTTTTTTATAAATAGTTTGAAAAAATATTGTTAGAGTTAAATATCCATTTATTTTACAATTTAGCTAATGTCAAAGTAATCAAAGCATGTATCAACATATCGTCGAACTATTTAGTTCACCCAAATAAACATTCTTTTTGCACAATTTCTAAATCTTTCAATCTGTCATTTGATTAAAAAGCCACTGGCTTAGTAATATTATACAGTAAGTACAATTTTTCAAGGCTGTATTAAAAAAAAGACTTTAAATGCAGACACGTGCGTATGTCAAGTCTAAATTTAAGAAGGAGATAATGATGGCCTATCCTAAACCTATACACTTCAAAAATACAAAAATTCAGTACAGTAAGTTTAGGATTAAGTATAACTATAATAGGATTTGAGAATACTCTACTAGTTTTTATGAAGTGGTCTATTAGTTTGCCTATAACATCTTGTTCTGCTCCATATTATGACTTTTCCGAGTCTTTCATTTTACCTACGATTTGATGCAAAGAATTTGTTAGTTAATTTAATAGTATTGGAATAGTCGTAGACAAATTTTAACAAGATATTGGTTATATGATACATATTTATAATTTATTAATTGTGAACTTAACTGCACCACGACGTCGACAGTTAAACCAATATTTCTTTAAATTATTGCTTTTTTATTGAAAAAAAATCTGAAGAAATGGCGTCTTTTATGAAAATAATTTTCATTATGTATTTACTTTTCGATTTTTTAACACTTTTAAAGTGTTTGATATAGGGCTGATTGTGCCGCTAAAACTTAGAAATATTACGGTCGCCTAATGGCGTTACTCAATGAACGCCAGACAGACACGACCTTTTTCAAAGGTTATTGAGATAAGCATCATGTTTGATAACGAAAATAGAAATACGCCACTTTTTGGTGAGATTAAGCATAAAAAAACGAAAGATTTTTGGGATAAGCCTGTTTGTTTCGTAAACGATGATTTAGGTTTTTCTGGAGGCATTATCTTTCGTATCATGTAAATAATGCCGCATTTATAAAATATATTATTTTTCCTAAATAACCACATTTAAATTAAAAATGAATGTACTTCAATATGCATTGCAGTACACTGCAATGCTGTACACTGTTTTTTTGAATGGCTTAAATGTTAAATTTTATAATTACACAAATTTTAAGAAAACTACACTGCAGACACAAGTTGAATTAACGTTACCGTGCACCTACGCATCGTGCGTAGTCGACACTTATAGTAAGTGCTTGCAGAAATATATTTAAGAGACCACTGTAACATATTAAATCGCATATTAACAATGAAGTGCATCAAAGCAATCATCAAAGCACCAATCGCAGATTTCTTATGTTATGTTCTTAAAAACTACTTACTCATTAGTTAAAATGTTATTTTCGTCAAGAATTCATTAATAAAAGAAAGGATTGGTTGACTGCTTAAGAAAAGCGCTAAGTAAGCTGCTCTAATTTCCTCATGCGTTGTCCCGTCGAACAATTTAATTATGTCGATCAAAAGAGGTTGCATACAACCTGCCCGGTCTTTCTTGTGCAAGGCAACTAGCCCCTAACTCAACATTTAATGCACATGCAAATTGCGAAATGACACACATGTTTCGTATGGAACTTTGAACGATCTAAATTAATTCTAGATAACTGAGTTAATTGCCATGAAAATTGTCTGGAATATAGCTCGATAGTTGTGTGTAATATCTTTAAATGTTACTGTGAAAATGTAATTATTATGAGTAATTCTATTTTAGTGCAAGATGTTGAAACAGGACCTTGGTGTAATAATGCTGGGTTGACATATACATCTGTAACGACTCGACATTAATTGTATTTTTATGCATACTTTTATTTAGTATAATATGTTTATACCTAATTAATCGAGCTTTATTTAAATTAAAGAATAGCGAATGTTTACAACTATGGTAGGTATAAATAGGTTTATCAGTCCTAAAAAGGTAGGATATCGGAATGTTACCACAATTTATTAACCGGTTCAAATATTAGCAAATATTTTTACTGCTGTTTTTAGCTTAAGAATATATGTTGGTAATTGTTACATTTTGTATGACCGTAGAATCAACTGAATGACACTTTAATTCCTTAAATAAATAATGAATTCCATCCATCAAACTCGTGTAAACTGATTTTTTAACATATTTGGGTTGTAATCGTGAAGGTGGTATTAGCACATGAATTCTGATAAGCTTTATTATGCCAGACTATAGCACTGTTCTAAATCAAGATTGCAAATCAATGCTTTGGGCACTTTTTGTTTTATTGACTAGTTTTTATGAAGTGGTCACATACGCGTTCTGTTTACGTAACGCTTAATCTAGCGCGAGGTTCCTAAAGTAATCCAATAGATTTATACTAATTTATTGTAGAAGCAAGGCCGGGTCACTACAGATGTAATTTGGTGTTTATGAAGTAAAAAGTAGGTACTCTTTATTTTAATGCTCACCTTGAAAGTTTTCAAATTTAATTGACTAAAGTGATGCCCATTAAGGTAAGTATATACGCTTCGTAAAACGTAGGTTGTTTAAAGGTTCTTGTCTTTAAAATGTTTCGGTACAAAATCAATATCTTTTAGTTACTTAATTACAAAGACACATACCCTTATAGAAAAATATACAACGAATTTATCCCATCATCACGATGACCTATTTGTATGATTCCATATTTGGAGAAAAGATAGTAATGTGATAACTTTATTTTATTGAAATCGCGTTAAAATATTATTATTATATATTTCAAATACTTATGAGTGGGTACTGTACCATGCATAACAGTCGGTTGTTACGTATCAAAGTTAGGAGAGACCGGGTGTTTAAGAACTGATTGCTTTAAGTTATTAGAAATTAGAAGCTTGTAAACTATAACTGAACTAATCATATTAATAAAAGAGCTTTTTTTCCAAATCTTTATAATTTGTTAACAAATGTATTAGTCGTTAATTTAGTATGTGCTAAAATGAAAATTATACATGCGTCTAAACTGAAATTTGGTCAACAATACCCGGTCTTCCCTATATTGCGTGTCGATTGTCATACTTATTTTTAATACCTAAAATAACAATAGTTTTGAATCATTATTTTTTGTAATATTACTTAGTTTTTTAATGCAAGTTTATTCACAAGTCGCGGTTTTCTTAAAGAACATAATGCACGGAATGAAAGTATTGTTCACTTGACTTTTTAGTTATTTTGTTCTTATGGTAATGAAGGATTTCGCAGACCATCAATAAGTGAATAATGAATTTAATATATTAACAACAAAATTTTTATACTCCTAATTGTGTATATCCGGTGACAAGTTCGATTATACAGTTTCTAACCGTAATAGAAATTTCGCAAACATTGATCGATGTTTTTGTCGTACGAGTATGAATCAGTATTGAGCGCTTACGTATATTTTTACGTAACAAGTGCTTATTGCTTACTTGACACGCGATATCATCAGGATCAGGAGATAGGGCTCGTCTGATGCCTGACTCTTTATCGACTATGATCAGATCACGACCTATTTGTTAATCTAGTTTTAAGGTTGTCTTTGTTTTGTTTAAGGCTAGATTTTGTTTATTGTCGTTGTTTTGTTTATTTAGCATTAAAAACTGCGAAGCCCTTCCTTTCGGCATTCCAGGCCAAAAAGACAAGGTTTTCGACCTTATACCCGACAGACCAAGATATATTCAACTCATTTTTTCTCCATTTTGTAGTTACTTTTATTTATAACTTAGGTACAATACGTGCTATTGTTATCATATGATCATTTAGTTTTTAGGGATAGATTAAAAAAAACCCAATATATTTTTATATCTGTAACATTTCTCAAATCTTACTGATTTGCTATTGAGTATTTTTATTTTATTAAGTATTGCAAATTATATCGTACATTTATTCACAGTCACATAATTTGTTTATAGATGTTAATGCTTTACATATACTATAAACGATAGTATCTTATGCACGATTTTGCTACTTATTCATAGCCGATAAAAGATATGGCTTTTGTAAGAGATTTAAAAGTACGTTTGATAACATATCACACACTTACAATAAAATGATCTTTATTCAATTGACATAAGGCTTACCTTACATCTTACAGTAGGCAGCAAATCACACTTTAACGCTTAGTTAAGTTCAAATGTCAGGGTTAAGGCTTATGTGCTTTTACATATTTAACGCTGCTTATTTTATTAATCCCTTTGTAGTTCAAACCGCAAACTATTGACAATGAAAGGTGTTACCATAATTTTATTGTATCTGAAATTGTGTTGACACCATATTGCTTAAGACATCAATTTCTTATTTAAGTATTAAAAGTGCAATGGTAAGATTGATCCTTTCAAGTCAAATAAAAAAAAAATGTTATCTGAGTGCAAGCATTAATAGAAGAAGTCACACTATGGACTAAGTGTTGACATCGTTGTGGATTGCACTTCATCATGTAATTATACTAAATAATATAGCGAAACTTTTTCGAGCTTTTGACCTTGATACACTTTAGATTAAAATAATTATGCGTCGTTGAAAGCCGATTTAATCGGCAATCGAGAGAACTGAGGTATCGGATGGGAATAAAAACATTTATTGTAATGGTATAAGACAATTCAATTAAATTGGAATAACAAAATTTGTATATCTAGTAAATAATTTAAATTAAATATATATGAAATGTATATTTTCAAACATTAAAACTATGAATTCTTCTTTTCAATATGATGTTTCCTTTATGAAACAGCTGGCAAACGTGTAGTTGTCAAAGATTACTATAGAACATTTCTCTATTGTATTTTCATGAAATTATGAACAATGAGTCATTATAAAATGTAACTATTGAATTTGTCCAATCAATAAACAATCATGAGCAGTCTATACTCAAGTTTTTTTGCTAGGTGCTTTATATAGTTTCTCATATTAACATTGTCCTTTTGATACCTTCTTATAAATACCTAATATAAGTTTCAGTGTATTCTTATCATAAGTCGCAGCTTTGTTAATAAAATATTATTGAAGCGGACGAAGAAGTCATTGATAGACAAAGTTGACATTTGTGCCCTCTTTAACATTCTTTAGGGCACCGGTACCCCAAAATACTTGAAATATATAGGTTTCAGTTCCTAGGTGCCTCTCACAAACTAGCATTGGTTCTAGTATCCGCCCTATTCTTCAAGCGTACCGAGATCGTGGTCATATTTTTCATGCTCCTGCAATTTGACTCTGGAACTTTTTACTTTCGAATATGCAAAAAGCTCGTAACTAATTTGCTTTTAAGAGACTGGTACATAATATGTCCGTATGAGTCTTAATAATTATAATTTTATAATTCTTAATATCATATGCACTGCTAAAACTAGTGATAGTACACAATAATGTACTACAGTAGAGAAGAGAATACATCAATATCTGCAAAAAGTTTCGTGATACCATATGTCCAACTTTTATATTTGTCACTATAATCACTTTTTATGATTTCAAAGAAACACTGGTAGACACTAAATGACGTTATTCGTACCATGGTATTCGTACCATTAATCCTTATCGAAATTAAACACTTAATTCAAAACTGTTCTAGTATATGTAGATTTTTAATTATACAAATGGAATATTAAATTCAAAAGAAAAGTCATTTTTTAAATACATATATACTTATTGACGCTCAGCCCAAACTCTTAAACTTATAATCCAATACGTGTTGGTTTTGGCTGACCGCGGTACATTCGCGTGCTCGATTAAATAATTATATAAATTTTGCATTACCTATTATACTTAGCGATATTTTAGACACGTTATATTCTATATATTTGGAGAAGTACAACGAATATATTAAAATCGATTTTCTTTTACTTATAAGAGTTCTTTGAGGAGAGTGTTATCATTTCCATTGATACTCTTCCTTCAAATTCATATAATTCTAAAGGCAAAAGTTTATGAGGATGGAAGGGTGTTTGCATTTTTGTTACCCTTTCATGCAAAAATTTCAAAGCGAATCTGATTTGTATGTCCTACACTTGTTTCCTTGTATTCCCTATATTTCCTATTAATTTACATATATCTTCATATGCTTATTATATACCCACATATTATGTGTATGTTTATAAATTCTTGTCCTATGTTATAAACTTTCATTTCAGCCTATATTTGCCTACGTTCACTCGGCACAAACTATGTTTAACTATGTAATTAATTATATTTTTGTGTGTTAGTAAATTTGATTAACTTGGTATTAACAAAATTTGACAAATAAATAGACATTAAAATCAATTATTTGCGACCTAACACAGCTATCTATTCACGACTCACTTCAAAATTTAAATAAAATCTTTAATCAGTTTTCTATTTAGTTGTAGTACCTATTTTGCTTTGCCGGCCGCTGCTCGCCTGTATTGGTTGTCAAAATTATAATCAAATTTTCAAGGATCTTTTAGAAAAGGTATTTTTAACGTGGATTATGTGGTAAATCACTTAATTTTACGTTACGTTACGGACGTTAATGTCTAGTCCTTTCATATTGCGCACAGTTTAATACACCCCCGTTACTTAATTTTTATGTAACTTTAGGACAGTTAAACGTTACCTAAAAATTCTAGAAATGTTCGCTCTAAATTGATCTAAGATCGCGAATTGTAATACTAAGCTGTAAGTCATTATATATCTATTCATCAATGTTGTCGTCTTATAATAAATAGTTTATCTTTCTATTTGAATTTGGTATTATTTGCAATAACGGTTTTATCTGATAATATAAATTACCTTGATTTTGTTTCATAGTTGTGGGTATAATATATTATTAGCAATATATTTTAATAGATTTTGCAACTTTATCAAGATAGACTATCTAATATGCAAAGTAATACGAATGCCTATTAGAAAGGTATTATTAAACTACTACTGAGAATTTCAACATTTAAGTACAAAAATAAACAGCTCTCAATATTATGATCCAGAAATCAGCTAAATAATCAAAAGATAAAGCCTTTTTATAATTAGAAATATTTAAAGAGTGCGACTCCTTGCTTGAGTCTTTGTTTCCTGACACATACAATTTAGGGGTCTTCAAGACACGAGTAAATAGATAGATATCTTTGAGGCAAGCACTTTACATCCTAGATCGAATCATCGCTTCCATCAGTTTATCTATTAACTATAAAAAAGATATAAAATGATGAATACTTGCTGAAAAAAAGAGGTCAAAAAGGTAGTTCGAATTACGTTATCAAAAATAAATACATTAACATATTTTGAAACTTTTTTCAACACAACGACTAAATTAAATTTATCCACTTTTACCTAATTTACTGTGTTCAATTATTTTTTTTTTATATTTATTTAATCCTGACATTTCGAGCTCTTTACAAAAGCAGTGATCATAGGATGACTAAGGTAATGGTCGTCATTCGTTGTAAATTATTACTTATTTCATTTATTTAAATTTGCGAAGAACGTTTTAATTAAATCTACGAGGAAAATTTGTCAGATTGCTGGAGCTAAATATAGCCATGTTGTCATGGAAACTATATAGATGTTATGGGCAATTTGATAAGTCCGGGCACTATTAATAATAGTCAGTCTGTATTCATAATGCCCGACTCAATTGGACAATGTGATTAAAACAGCATGATTAATCACTTTTCCTGGCCATTATGAATAATGCCCAGGGTGGGCATTATTCATAATGGGCAAAGTAATAAAATAGATAATAAATAACTGTAGTGTTTTTGTTTATTAAATGAAATTAAACTTACAAAATTTTAACCTAACCTAACCGAGATTTTGAGAGATAAATGTACTCAATGCACTCAAGTGTTCTCGTTTCAAAGTATTAATGCGAACTAACACGTCGATGCGTGCGCGCGCGGCCCCCCCCCCCCTGCGGTCATTGCCCGGCTACAAGTAGGGAATTATTCATACTGCCCGGTCTAGGTGTTAAATTCAAGCTATCTCAAACACTGACTTATTACATGGACCACGGGCCGTCGGGCAGTATTAATAATAGCTGACCAAAGTGATAAATTAATCACTTGGCCCATCGCTTTTGGGCATTACAAATAATGGCCGGTCCTTATTAATAATGCCCGGTTAATCACGTTGCCCGTAACATAGACATCATTTTAATAGTGCCAATTTTATTTCTCATAGAATTGTTATGTGCCTCTTTATAAAAGATTTCAAATCGACATTCAGTAAGTTGAGTATATGCAGAGAAAGTCTTAAAATAAAAATACCACAGTGTTCTACTAAATAAATCACGCGTTTATTTTGCACAGCAACAATTTCATGTTAATCAATAATAATAGTAAATATCTTTTTCCAAGGTTTTTACAAGGTACATGGAAAAGGTTTTGCAAGTTTATGCCGTTCTTACAACTGAATAACGTAGCTGCTGGTACTTAAAATCTAATAACTATTTGCTTACATATTAGCGGTTTTTATATTTCTAAATATTGATAAAATTATAATTTATGTACATATATAAATTTACACTGGAGCGGTCTTATTTATGAACTGGGTAAGCGTGTAAAATTTGCATATTAGAATAAATGTGTTAAAATTTGTTATCAAGTGGGATTCGAACTCACGTTTTTCTGGCTAACTATGCAAGACGCCGTATCTAATTGCAAGGCTATTAAGGTTATTACCAACCTTGGTGAAGTAAATCAATACTGCTTTGTCATGACAATGTAGTGTTGATGTATTATTATGGTATTGATGTATGATTTAATACTATCAATCAACTATATCACTAGTATTCGATACGCTGCTTGAATCGTAAACCGAAAAAAAAATCTCGCAAAAAAAAAATTAAATGTCGCCTGAAAATAGTTTATAACATTTTTACTAAACATGCTTTATTTTCTACATTTTTAAATATTAAAAGTTTAGGCATTTTTATTGCCAACAAAGCATTATAAGAAGAAAATACGACAGGGACATTTGAACAGATCTTAAGAGGAGGCAACATCATTAGTCTGATCGTGCTATTTGATAAGGCTGTACTAAATACCGGATCATGCGATATTCTATTTAGTGATTAAGTACACAGCAATATTATTTTCGTAAATCTAATTATATGAAACACATTGGCGACTCAAAATAAAGAAGTCTTGTAAAAGATGTAAGTCGTAGTTAATACTACCTAGTGTTGGGCAACATGAAACGACTGCAATTAATATTTCATTTAACATATGTAGACTAAGTGGGGCGCTCGACAAGATTTACAAGTAACACCTAGTCGGGAAAGTGGATATTAGAACGTAAATTTAGATTAAGATTTCGAAATGTGCATCGTAAAAGCAGAACGAGAAGAAAAGTAGGAGTTATATATTTGAAAACAACAAATGGATACTGTATTTTTTTTTCTTTGTAACTTTAATTTTTATGTTTTAATTGAGAATTTATAAAAGCCGGACAAATGCTAGTCTGGACGATATAAGCTTTTGATGTTACTGATAATTATACTATATACTTTCTGAATGTTTTTAATTTTCTTCACTAAACGGTATTGTTATGATGAGAGAGTAGGTTACTGAACATTACGCTGAAGTAGTAATAAGTACACTGAACGTTTGTGCCTGCTTGAAAAATACAAATTGTGACTTGGATGTTCTATATAACTCCATAACAATCCAAATTCTCATCTCATACTTCTTCGTAATGATTCAAGAAAGACATCGCTTTATTTTTTAATTTATCCGTTAGTTATATATTTTAATTTTCGTTAAAGGCGGAGTTCCGAACAACGCGGCTCCGGCCGGCCGGCGGAATTTAATGGCGCAGCTTAGGAGCGCCGCTATCGCTGCGTCAGTGATGCTATGCTCCGCAATTCCCCGACAGTGTCGCTGCCTCTTTAACGCCGGAACTTCACCCGTAGGGTAGCCTAGGGTAGGGTTGGTGATTGTGATGGTTAAAAGGAAGCTTGGTGCATTGGTAGCGATAATCTTAAGCGCCAAAGGTCCTGGGTTCGAATCCCGGTAGGGGCATATGTTTGTGTCATGAACATAAGCATTTATTTCCGAGCAATGGTCGCTTATATACTTATTTATTTATTCTATACATTATTTAGAACCCATAGTCCAAGCTCAGCCTAGTTTAGGATTAATAAAATTGTTTTGGGTTGTCTGGAATAAAAAAAAACACAAATCAATCAATCATTTGGTATGAAATGCTAGAAAATCAATGACATTTATGTATAGCTCAACAAAATTATTACTCGCTACTACTCGGTAGTATGTAATCTTTAGGTTATCCCTAGATAAGTATAAAAGAATTAAAAAGAATAGCAGATCTCTGCAGAGGTACCTGCATATGTTTCCTTCGTTGATATTTAAAAAAAAAGGCGATATTTAAATATGATTTCACTATTTTAACTGTAAAGAAAATAAGAAGGAACGATGCGATTACACTGACATGATCGCCCACATATTTTTTTATTTCAAAATTTGAGTTGTTGATATAGATGTCTCAATATCTAGGTCGTTTCGAATTTGAAGGGAACTGATGTAACATTGAGACAAATTTGTGAAAGATACACGACATGTAATTTAATAAATCTATTTGTACATACTTGTGGTATTATATTTATCACTAAGTTAATGTACCAAATTATTATCAAAAACATTGAAGTTAGATAAGTACAATTGAGTAGCCCAATTAAGTGTTTCTGGACTGAGGTCATTGATTTATCGAGTGAGGTCATTGAAAGAATACTCGCATTTGTCCAAATGACAATGGTTACGTGCAGGAAGAAGTATGGAATTCATAATACCGTGTTGATCACGCCGCTTGATAAATATGTTAACATGAACGAGGCTTTTTGTTGAATATCTACAAGAGTGATCAATAATTAATTATTTATGTTTATATGGCTATATATACATATATAATTAAAGTGCCGAAACACCAAAAATATTTTTACTAGTAAAAACTATTCTCTTCTGACACCAAGAGGAACCCACAACCTCTCGTTATCTGGGCGATATTCTTCCCATTGAGCTGTCGAAAACTTTTAGACACGTTGAATTTTTCCAAGTCTTTATTAAGCTGAGTACCAGCGCTATTTCTTCATGTTCGCGTTTAGCGGGACCCCTGAAATCAGTTGAATTTTTTTAGTAATAAATAATGTTATTTTTGTAAATAATTCAAACTTTTGAGGTCAAAATTCAAATAAAAATTATTTTTTTAAAATCCAACACAAAGTCTTAGTTCAGTAAGATTTCAATGAAGTTTTGCTGCTAAATGAGTAAACAAATTTATGCTAATACAACAATTATCATAATGATCATAGGTAGTCAATTAAGGATAACTCCAACCTACACTCTACATTTAATTTTTGTCCAAAGACAATGTTTACATGTAAATCCAGTGAGTAAACCACTAATCATGCATTATCAAAAAAGTTTTACTTCCAGTGCAAAGAAAGATCAAAGAAACTTTATACAGTAAAATGAAGTTTAGGTGCGTAATATAAGTTTAAGACAAGTGCATCGATTTAAAACAAGATAAATAGTACTCTCAACAGCATAAAATGTTATTGGTTGGCTTAATAGTTAACATTATTTCAGGAATTGCTGATAAATACCGCAATGAGCTATGTTAATAATTATTCTTTATCTTCTTCATAGTTGCAATAAGGATTGATTGTTGCTGACGCCTGGTACTTCAGAACAACCAATATTTCTAAGTATCTTCTTAATTGTTGTAGAGATCTTGCGACTAATATTATCCGCAATATTTGTGATTTTTGCATTTCTTATTTCGGTAAAGCTGTTCACTGTTTTGATATACAATATTACACTTTTATTGTCACACATGTTCACTTATGAAATTTCCGATTTATATGGATTTTTCTGAATGTTTTTCCTTTTCTTTCTTAAACTTTCAAAATTTATTAGTTAAGATCTTATGTAAGATATTTTAAGTAAAAGGAAACATGCATATTTAAATAATTACGAAGTTTAGCAGAACCCAAAGAGAAAACATATTATTGTTTTTCAGTATCAATTTATTTAAAAAAAAACAGAATTTTGTTTGTTAAATACCTTAAAACTATCTGCATTCCAAATTAATCGTATAAACTAAAGTTACCTACTATTGCTTTGCAGTAGTTATACGCACAAGAAAGTGTTAAGAAATCGATAGTAATATTCATTGATGTAAAATAATTGAATAATATTATTGTAAATATATAGTATAACTATTTTATGCCGATCATACAGTTATTGGGAATTAACGAGAAATAACACAACTGCGTTGCTTTACAACATATTATTGATGTAACGAATGTTATTTTTTGAACATTCGCGAATGCAGATGCGAATGCGAATATCTGGTACCGATATTCGCGAATGCGAATGCGAAGATTTAGATTTTGTTCAAAATTGGCGCCAATTGTCTATGGCATGGCGGCTGTCTCGTTCGGATTGCCGAGTTGATATGAATGAACTCATCCGACTGAAGTATCATTCCGCTCGCGCCGGTCTTTTCGTAAACAAAACAAGTGAATTTTGAGATTAGAGTTTCAATAGTGATTTATTAACATGAGTAAATCAAATCCTAGTGAAATATGGACTTATTTCACACTTTGCGATGCTGAACGAGCTAGATGCAAAGTTGAGACTAATAATGTATTTACGGGGGTAAGTACATTTTTCTTGCATTAAAAAACATGAGAAATTAATGGATTCTGATTTTATGAACATACTATTATCTTCGAATTGTTTTTTCTAATATTCATATTCGCAAAACATTCGCAGAGATTTTGCGAATGCGAATGTGAATGCGAATATGCAAAACTATGCGAATATTCGCGAATGCGAATGCGAATGCGAATATTCGTTACATCACTACAACATATCAACAGCAAGGATTTTATCGCACTAAGAAAAACTGAGACTCACAAAAAGTTTATAAGAGAGCCTGTCATTCTACCCTATTATAAAGAAAAAATATGGTTTTAATTATACGGTCATTCAGTTCTATGCACATGAACAAGACTGATGCATAGAATGACCTGACATAAATACTAGATTTTTAGTAGCATCGTTTATCTCTCCGAAGGTTTGCATACAGTTGTATCAGTAATTTTAATTGACAACAGGACCTTAGTCGATGCTAATGCATCCGCTGACAAGAGCATTGTTTCACTTATCTGATGTTATGTTCCTATAAAAAGAGGGCAGTCCTAAAGGTATTCCTCCAATGTAGTTATCACGTATTGCCTGCAAGGTATTGCAATATGGATCACGTGTATTTCAAGGCATGTAGTTATTGGGGTGATGTATTTTGTGATTGTTGTGTTTTGTGTTTGAGTAAAACGATTTGATGTTCAAAGAAATTTTTATTAATTAAATAAAAGTGGTGAGCTTAGCTGAAAACATAATGTCCCATTATTAAAAAAATAAATTCTTTATTTGCTTTATGTAGAGTTAAAGTGAATCTTAGTTATTGTCATTATGAGTTAATTTCAAAGCATAGGATCCGTATCAATAATGAAACTATGTAAGATATTGGAACAGCTAGAGTTTCAAATTTGATAGAAAATATATTTTAAATATTTTGACCGATTTTATTATCTATACTAATATTATAAAGAAGTAAAGTTTGTGTGTTTGTATATTTGTTAAATTGTAACAGGTAATCTCGGGATCTACTGAACCGATTTTAAAAATTCTTTCACCAATAGAAAGGCACATTATTGCTCAGTGTCATAGGCTATATTGAATGCTAGAAAAAATTTAAAGAATTTTGTCCACCAGTGCGAAGCCGGGACGGGCCGCTAGTTTTTAATATACAGCATAATTTTAATAAAATTAACGCATTGGTTAGCTCTAAATGTTTGACACTGATCGTAGTATCACATAAAGAAAGAAAAATTACAAAAAACGTTTTTTTTATTCTATTAACTAGCCAGTGATGTGAATTTAAAATGACTGTGATTTAAACTGCTGATGAAGTATTTACTCAATCGTAGATGGTGCTTCTGGTGAACAGCTGGTTGTTTGCGCAGGGGTCCCCAGTGGCCATGCTGCAGCATGCCACCTCGTCGCAAAGCATAGTGTTCCACCCATCATCTGGTTCTACATCCTCTCCAGTTATTCCTGGTTTGTTATCCTGTTGCTATTTAAGTAAAAAACATGCCCACTATCCGATTCAATTGGTAATTTTAACTATGCAGGGACCTAATCAAATACACACGAACGACATATAAATAGACGATTAAATATTTTATAAGATGAATTATAATAACAGAAAAATGCGAGCAAAAATTGACTTGGCTCACAAGTGATTTCTCAGGCGGGAATCGAACCCACAACTTTTGGAAGTCCCACTTGAACCCCAATTGAACTACCGTGCCTTGTGAGCACTATAAGATAAGATAAGATAGGATAGCGTTGAAAAAATGCATAAAATATATAAAAATTATAAGACTAAATATTTGGTAATTTTATTTTGGTTTTTCGGCCCAAATTTTGCGATCAAATTTAAAATTTCATATTTTTTAGGTATCACATCTATATCATAAAATTGTTTATTTGCAGGATCTTCGTCAGCAGATCAGTACAGTGGAATTCAGGTAACTTAAATACGCTTTTAACTTCGATACATTGAAAGGTTTTTATTTTCAACAAGCAGAAAACATTTTAATGTACTGCCAATGCGCCAAGGAGTTTTGCATAAAATGAAATGGCATGTCAGTAACTCCGTAAAGTGAATGGTGCTTTAGAAAATTAGTCGCCTTTTTAAAATAAAACTTTTCTTATTATGTGCATTTCTTTTGTCGTTTTTGGCCACATAAAGTGAAATTAAAATTACGTTGTTTACTGAGAATAAATTAATCAAACGAACGCAACTTAAGCACGAGCAGCAAGAGGCGTTAACGACGACGCCAAACTGACAATACTTTGTTGTGATTTTTCTGTTGCAATCGATCGCTAAATCGATTTTAGACCAATTAAAACATCTTTAAACTAAAATAATAATCAATCTAAAATGTTTGAACCCAAACCTATATTACGTACGTAATGCATAGTGTCAATAATTGTTAAAAGGAAACAATAAAAACACCATTCAATTTTATTTAGCGAGGAGGTACCCTAAGCCTAAAAAGCCCTCGGATCTTTCACATTATTTCTCAATAATTGATTCAAAATCCCATCGATTGCCTAAACATTTCTAAAACTGTTTCTTTCGGATACGAGAGGATGTTCCTCTCATTGATGAGACAACGCTGGCCAACAGCGTAAAACCCTTTCCGGTTTTACGCTGTTGGCCAGCGTTGTCTCATTATGTATTGTACTAGAAAATTTTGATGAGTGTTCACAAGGCTCGGTAGCTCAATTGGGAGAGTATTGGATCGGACTTCCAAAGGTTGCGGGAACCAGGACCGTAAGATTCCAGATTTTTAAGAAATACTTGAAGATGGCTAGTATCACATTATGATGCATTTGACAACTATTACCCAACTGACATACACAGAGCATCACACACCAAACACATGCAATCAAGATTGCGCGCGCGCTTACACACACTTCAACACACACACACACACACAACATACACGATTATTGCATGCACGTTTGATGTTTGATCTAAAAAACTACTAAAAACAATGAAAACTGAGGAGCCTGTCTCTCATACATATTACAAGGCTCATAGTGGGTCGCAGATCAATAAACTATCTCAAAAAAATAAGTGAGGGGAGAGGGGGTAATTGAGAACGGCGGGTAATTGAGAACACCTAGATAAGTAATACTTCCCAGCGCACTACACCGTCCCGCATTTGTTCAACGGACGCGTCCAGCGCCCCTCAGTACGTAAGCAATAGTGAGAGTGAAGGATCGCACGCGCGCCGTCACAGTGAGTCGAAAATATTTTTTTGCATCTCTGTTATAATTTTTGTCGCTTGTTATAATAGATGTAATTATTATATTTCTGAGTTCTAAAGCACCACATTCTGTTACTAGCATGCACGTTCTATCTATATTAAAATCTTACGTAATGTAAAGTTTACCAAATGTATTATTGTGGATGGTGGCCATTTAGATTTATGTTGACTACTTCGGGTAATTGAGAACGGCGTCAGGCGGGTAATTGGGGACGTCCCCATTTACCCCTCGCGTTCTTAATTACCCCAGATTTTATCCAGAACAACAATAAAAATTCAACTAGAGGAAAAACAGAAAAGGTAAAGTGAGGGAAAAGCCAGAAAAGACAAAGTTTCGAATAAAGAACAAAAAAAGAACATTAAAACTATACAAAAAAATCCACGAGTCAAGAGTAAAGTTGTAAGAAATTTGAAGAAGTCTTTAGAAGACTGAAAACGAAGAGGAGTTTTATTGCATAATGTGCAATGAAAAGTATGAATCCCCACCGACAGAGGATTGGATATTGTGCGGCATTTGTAAACTTTGGGCACATGAAAAATGTACTTTCGACGAAACTAGTAAAGGTTTCATGTGTGATATGTGCCAACCAAAAATACTGTAGTTTATTCTAAGGATAATTAAAATTTCATTATGTCGTTCCTTATCACCCCACACCATTCCCATTTCCCCCGCGGAATGATCTTAATTACCCCATAGGGTAACGGGTAAAAAGGAACGACAGTGTTTTTAATTTTCGTTTATATTTCTAGTAAAACGTTGATTTTTTTAGATTTTGTTATCACTTAAAACTAGATAGATAAGCAAAGTTTATATTGCAATAAAAGTTGATTAGCCTGTAACTTTGTTCTATTATTAATAAACGTTAGACGTTCAGTGTTCCCAATTACCCCACTTTCCCCTACATATAACATTCACGCTACAATGGGGCGACAATAAATAATATAGATTGAATAACTCACATACTTAGTGTCTCAGAAATAAATACGATTTTGATTTGTTTGCAGCCCAAATATGAGTACAAGTATGAAGTCTCAGACCATCAGACAGGCGACAGGAAAACTCACTGGGAGAGCAGGGAGGGGGACAGAGTGCGAGGGGGGTATACTCTGTACGAACCAGACGGTGCTTTGCGCACTGTTGAGTACTCTGCTGATGCGTTACATGGGTATTTAAGATATTAATATTACATATCTAGAACCAAATTTTTAACATAAATCATTTTATGGCAACATTTAACTATAAACAAGACTGGAAATGTGATTTATCACAAAAAACGAAACTTCTTGTTAGCACTAGGGCATTGGAGAACATAAGTTTAGTAATTATTCATTGGATCTCTATGAATAAAGATTTTTTATTTCAATCATTTGCTACAATGACTTATTCTTTCTACTAACTCTTACTGCTTGATACCTAGTAAAGCAAAAAGAACATCAAAGTTTTTTTTTTCTACAAAACATAATTTTATATTATAAATAATATGTTTATATATGTATGATGTGTATACCCTTACTGGTTGATTTTCTTTCTACTTGTATGAAACTTATAATATTCCATTGTGTCTAGATTTAATGCAGTCGTAAGAAGAGATGAGCCTACTCGACACCAGCATCCAAGGCCCAACAATTCTGTCGGTCCACTGTCTTCAAACTTGCGTGAAAGTTACCAATCACCCACTTCACATCAAGGGTATATTCCTGACAAGAGCTTCTCAAGTCCGGGACATGAAGATCGTTCAACTTATGCAGAATCTGGAGGATCGTACAATTCAGCGATAGGGTTTAGTGTAAACCACGTTATGGAATTGAAGAAAGATCAAAACAAATTTTAAAATATATTCATATTTTAATGCCTTTTCTTGAACTCATTCACAATGAAAAGTAAAAAAAATGTAAACTACGTTATTGATGTAATACATATATAATCAGTGGAAAAACTAACATCTATTTTTTTCTTTATCGAAATGTTTTATATCTTTACTGATAAGCTATTATTAGGGGTTAAAGTATGAAATTGCCGATTTGTACTGAAAATCTATATTGTTTATTTTTTAAATTTTTAACAAATTTATTTAATCAAAATAGTTGCCATTATTATCTATACATTGCTGCCATCTAATGGGAAGGTCATTAATGCCTTTGCGATAGAATTCCGACGATCTAGACTGCACAAACTGTGTGAAAGCATTTTGTACTGCCTCCTGGGAAGAAAACTTCTTGTCACGTAGATAATTGTCCAAATCACGAAAAAAATGGTAGTCCGTTGGAGCAAGGTCTGGTGAATACGGAGGATGACGAATGGTTTCTAACTGCAGTTCCTGAAGGGTCAAAATGGTTTCTCGTGCTGTGTGAGGTCTCGCGTTGTCGTGGAGCAATAATGGTGAAGATCGATTCATGAGTCGGGGCTGTTTTACTGCTAGTTTTGTCAACATGGTTCGGAGTTCGGCACAATAGACATCTGCCGTTATTGCTTGACCAGATCGGAGAAAACTATAGTGAATAACACCATGCTGAGACCACCAAACAGTTACCATTACCTTTTTATTGGTAAGTTTTGCTTTAGGACACTGTTGTGGCATTTGACCTGGGGTCAGCCATTGCATTTTTCTTTTCCGGTTATCATAAAGAATCCACTTTTCATCACATGTTACAATTCGATCCAATATTCCTTCATTTCTGTACCGGTTCAACAAGGCAACACAAGTTTCAACACGCGTTTCTTTCTGCAGATCAGTCAAATCATGAGGCACCCATTTTTCGTATTTTTTTATTTTATTGATTTGACGCAAGTGAGTCAATATTGTGGGTAAGGTAACGTTAAACCATGCCGCTAATTCCTGGGTACTTTGACTAGGATCGGCTTCCACTATCTCTCTTAATTCATCGTTATTTACCTGTGTGGGCGGTCTTCCTCGTGGCTCGTTCTTTAAGTCGAAATTTCCATCACGAAAGCGTTTAAACCAAAATCGCACGGTGCGTTCATTAGTAGACCCCTCTCCAAACGCAGCATTGATATTGCGGGCTGTTTCTGCCGCGTTAGTTCCGCGTCGGAACTCGTATTAAAAAATAACTCGAATTTTCGCAGTATCCATCTTTCTTGTCTAAATTGAATAACAAAAACAATTGAAAGTCGATATTCAAATGTTTTACATTTTTTAAAAAAAGAACATCATAGAAACCATTTAAAAAAAGTTTCATTCGAAAACCTCAAACCATGAAGATTCTATGTCAATTCAAAGAACCTATTGCAATAAAACGGCAATTTCATACTTTAACCCCTATTATATTACTGATAAACATAAACAAATAAAAATATTTGTATATAAAAAATTATAAAGCTTTTGAATGAAACCTTATTATGTAAGTGCTAACATAAAAGAGATAATTTGAAGTGATTCGTTAAGCTACTGTAAGAAATTACTATATTGTAATTTAAAATATAAGATAATCTGACTTGATATATTCATTACTGTCTTCTTCGATGATGGCCTAATAAGAAAATATCTTGACTGACTACTATAAATTATAAATTATACTATTATAAATTCGAGTTTGTACTCTTGCATTCACACTTTGATTAATGAACTTATTTAGGATTGAAAAATGCCTACTAAAAAAAACTAAAGATTCTTTAAAAATCGTAATAATTATAATAAATAGATTTTATTATAATTGTTACGAGAATTAGGTTTTCAAATGCGAAATAAAATCTGACAAGTAGTACCAGCTACTACCACGTTTAAACAAACGAACTCTTTTAAATCATTATAAAGATAAATTTAACAAAGTTTTCTCGCAATCCAGTACTCTTCCAATTGAGCTACCGAGACCTTCACAGGCTCGTTGAATCTATCCAAGTATATTTAAGCTGACGCCAGTGCCTTAGAAGCCGCCATGAAGAATTCTTCATATTCTAAGTACTACAAGCATCCAACAATTAATAAAGAAGAAACTATTAGCTTAGCTTAGCAATGTTATTTATTTTTTCTTACTTAAATATTTAAAATTTTTAATTGGATATAAAAATCTATAATATTTGAAATTTGATATTTTAATATTTGAACATTTGAAATTTTAACGAGGTGTCCCGTCAACCACTATTTTTTTTTATTATTGACGTATAACGTCTTATAAATCGATGAACACCGGCTGCATGCACGAAAAAGTGTAACGTTCCGCCTGAGCCGAGCCTGCAAGCGAGAGCGCAAAACAAGCGATAGAGAGGCACGATCGGCCTAAGCGTTCGACTTGTGGCGCATCTATCTCTCTTCCACTTCATGAAGTTAAAAGTTAATGTGGTTCTATTGTTTATTACAACAACTTTATGTTAATTTATCGCAAAAATAATAATAATTTTCAATTAACTCCTTTGTATTATACAAAATAATGATAATTCAGTGTTAATAATTCAATTCAATTCATAAAAGTATGCTATTCTTATGTTTTCTTATGACGCTGTCACGTAAAATTATCGTTCGTAAACCGACTTTACAGACAACCAATTTTTTGTTTTTTTTTCTGCTTATAAAAATCTAGTAGTTGTATGTTATAATAACAAAAAATATAATAATCTAATGTTAAGTGGCACTTTAAAAAAATGTTTTAATTCTGTAAATATGGTTTCTGAATAGAACTCGAAACGTTTAGATTATGATTTAAAAAACGGGAAAATAAACGCGTTTGGCGAACCGTTAAAAGTAATTCATTTCAATCAGTGCATAATGTGAAAGCATAAGAAATATAAAATTGAAATCTGCAAAGAAACTGAATAAAACCACTTTATCCTTTTCTTGTAGTTTATTATATTTACATTTTCCAGCGCTGGTAGTTTGCATGATATCAGTTTGAGTAAATACAAATCAAGTCCGAATTCGGTCGAGGTTTTTAAGTAGATTGTTGTAGTAGGAGATCTCAATTTAATGATGTCCAGCATGGATAGGGTGGCCATGATGATGATGATGGGGATGATGATGCTGCGTGGTGTGGTGCACCGAAGCGATGAAACTGCAATGAAATGTTATTAAGTTGATATTTTTTACTACAAATCCCTAAATACTTAAGATAATACTTAAGATATTTTTTTTTGTTAAATCTATAATCTAAGATCACAGTGGTTTGTGTGTTTGTCTGTCCGCTCTTTTTCCCGCTCTTTGTCCATTGTATCAATAACGTTACCATAGCAACGCGTTAACCGCAAGTAGTTCGTCTACCGGACGCTAGATGGCGCTAACGGAAAAATATTTAATGATAGAAAAAATTTATGGGGTTTTGTCCACCCGTGCGAAGCCGGAACGGGCCGCTAGTATATATAATCATGATAAGTTAAATTATAATAATAAAAATATCAAATGAAGATACATTCAATGAGCTTATCGTTTACGATTATATGTAATTGTGATTGTTTTGATGATTTCCATATCAGTCAGTTTCTTTTATTTACGCCATAAAGGTACTTCAGAATTAATGAAATAATAAAAGTACCAATTTTTTTTTATTTACTTATTTTTTTTTATAAAAATGTTTAAGTATAATATTTAAAAGTCTATTTAAAAGTTTCTATATACCAGTCTTGGTTTTTTTCATTCTAAATATACAGCTTATAAAGAGGTTAATTATGAGTATTACCCTTGGTGGTCGTCAGCGGTGTAATGAACAGACCGCACGTTGCCATCGGGTTCCACAAGAGAGTATTGGCCCCTCACTGCGTCACCGTGGCGGTGTTCCGACTGTGATTTGTGGTCACCGGTGTGTGGATCGGCCACAGAGTACGAGAATGCGTAGTTGGGATGTGACCAAGCCTGAGAAAAGATTTTTTTTGAGTGAGTTACATTACGAACACAGGATATCTAGTTAATGGGATCAGAAAGACCAGGGATGCTTGAAAATTATTTTATCAATTAAAAAGTTCATCTTCTATGAAAACGAACCATTTTATTTTATGTTTAATGCTATTTATGGGTGATATTATCTCTGCTGATATACTTACGTAATCATGACCATGTCCATGTCCGATTGCATGTCCATGAGCATGTTGGATCACATGTCCGTGGCTCAGAGCGTGACCGTGGTAACCTGCGTGATTACCATGGTGAATAGCCTGAATGCCGTGGTGACCATGGTGACCATATCCGAGCCCGTATCCGTAGCTGTTGGCATAACCTAAACCAATTCCATGACCATGACCATGGGCAAGCCCGTGGTTAATTACATGTCCATGGCTTAGAGCAATTCCGTGATGGCCGTGGTGACCAATATCGTGTCCAAGAACAGCAATATGGTGACCGTGATGGCCATCGTGGTGGTCACTACGAGACTGGTGGGATATAGCTGCAGAGTGCGAATGCACACACACAGCTAGCAGGGCCAATGCGACGACCTGAAACATCAAACGAATCTTTAAGTTTATTAAGAAGCATAGTGACGAATTAAGAACAGTTCTAAATGAACTTTCTTTCTTAATTCTTTTTCAAAGATTGATCTATTGAAGACACAGACGTGTATGCTCAAATAGTTGATGATAAAAATATGTATTTGTTGGTACTTACTTGGGACCACATGTTTGACTGTATCACTTTGTCTGCTACTACCAAACTATCGATAATTCCAAGTATTGGTCCCTTTTATTCGGAATGCTTAAATTAATTATAAGGTTATTGTAAACTGTGGCGATATTAGTTCTTCCTGATTAGGCAATTAAAGACCCTATTAGTTAATTCGCACTGCAAAGTTGCTTTTATTGTAAAGTTAGCGTTCCGTATGAGTATCAATATTTTATCACTATTTTTTCCCAAGACGATGGTGAAAAAGGAAGCATTTCCTTTGGGTGCTTTGGGAGCTCCAGCATAAGGGGTAATGATAAAATCGATCAGTGAATGTGATTGTGAATCTGATTTTACAAATAATAATTGTTTCGTTATTTGTTGTGCTAAACTTATTAGTTAGCAATTACTGATTATAATGACAAAACAATATAAATGAATATTTTTTATTGTCCAATCCTGCAGTTTTAAAAGTGCCTTTCCAGTTATAGTCCTTATTCCAATTTTTCCAACATGATTTCTACTAGTTTAGTATATCATTTTTCTCATTGTTGTGGTTGTCCTTTCATATTTCGATACTTCTGTTAATAACAAGGTACGTCTAGAGAGAAGGCTAAGGTTTAAAAAATATTTTTTTAGTGCGTATGTTTGTTTGATCTGTATATTTCTTTAATAATGATACATAGATTTGTAACATTTTTATTTACAGAACCCTAAATGGTTTAAGTTGCGAAAGTTAGACTTCCTTGCAAATCACTTACGGACAAGGATCATCATTGCTAGCTCGATTGGTGTCCATTGATTGTTTAAGTGCACGCGTGCAGTTTTGTGCAGTTTTCGATAGTATAAATAAATCAACGGAGGTTACGGTTTTAGGAAAATTTAACAAAAGTTAACAAATATGAACATTATTTAATTATACAAATAGCGAACGTTATGTAGTAATATGCTATAATAGATTTTGTGTATTCTGTACTTTAGACATTCGGGACACAATTTCTACTATAAATATACCACAGGAATTTTATTCACAATTCCAGAATCACCTCAAGGCAAAGGTTGTTTTGGAATGGCTTTTAATTTAGGTAAAAGGATGAGGTTTTTTGTTAATTGTTCTTTAGTGCTTGTTATTATCGATAACAGTTACCGCATTTTTTTTTATAAACTAATTTGGATTTGATGTTTTGAAGAATAAATGCCATTTCAATTCATGTCTCACATTTCTTAACAATTAATCTGTCTTATCCTCTTGATGATTGTTTATAGAAAGTTTTTAATGTAGTTTTTTTTTCTTTAATTAAGCTCATAGTAAAATAGACATATTTGACAAAAATGTATGAATAGTGATGATGTTAATAGGAAATTTACTGCCATATATATTTTTTTAATAAAAATAACTATAATAACAAATACCACGTGTTCTTCTTTTGAAAGTATACCAACTTAGAATCTTTATAAGTATGACTTACGCCCTATATTGTATCATAATGAAAAACATTTAGGTGCAATTATGCCCAGCTACTTTTTATCTGCAATATTGGTCCCATGGATACGTTGTCTCAGAAAAATAATATTTTCAGGTTTATGTGCTTCAAAAGGTAAAACGGAACTCTTAAATGGTTCGTTGTCTGCCTGTCTGTCGAATCTTTTTTTCAGGAACGAGTGGAGGAATCAAGTTGAAATTAATATCAAATACTCTAGCCTGCAATTCCTTGGAGCAGTGAAAGAATCAAATTTCTAAATTATTGCAATCAACAGATACGGCTATTTGTGCCCCATTTATGTCGCATATTTTGACACTCGCAACAGATTTAACACCTATGGGGTACTTCCTATAGGTACTTCCTACAAATTGTTCAGAACTGGAACTCGACTATTGAAATATCTTTAAAAATGCCTTCAATTTTAATCCTACTTGATTGGGAATCACGATCCGGTGCGTTCAATGATTGAGGCGATTGAGTACTATGCAAACCAATAACCGTTCTACACGTCCATCATAATTATGTCTGTGCGTGTATAATACATTTTGAGGTATTTCAGATAATTGCTTGGAAAGAAATATTTGATTGATGTAATTGAGTTCGGTAAACTAATTCACTTACGTCTGAATAGAAATAACCCTGAAATTATTTTAAAGATTTCTTTTTTAAAGACCTTCGTTCTATGAGTTTTACTGTTGTTATGATTGATTTTATTTTCAATTTGCACAGTGCATTTAATAATCGTAAACTTAAATTGGGCGATAGTAAAACATAGAAATATAATTTTAGCATTATAGCAGTAGTCCGGCGCGGAGCTACAAACACATTTAGTATACACGTCATTATTTTAAAATTTCATTTCTTATTCTATTAATTTCTCAACTATTTTTATAATTGACTGATTATTCGAATTTGAAATAATAATTTTCATTTTGGGAAATCCCGAGAATACTTGCCATCAATGTTTGATATGTAAATATCATCCACGTCCTAAATTCTACTAGCTGGTTAACAATATTTGAAGTTTCAACAATAAAACCAAAGCGAATTCAAAACCATTTTTATATAGCAAGATATTTTTACTATAAAAAAAAATGTCATGTAATATTAATATTTCTTGTTATCAAAGTATTTAACTACTGTTTTGTATCTGTGAAGAAATGATTGCAAGTTTAAATTCAATTTATCTCAGGCGGGACTCGAATTCACATTCTTCGCTATGCGAGCGAGTGCTATTCCTGTTAAGCTTAAGCATGACGGGGAACTTAACGTTTGAAGGGCATTAAAACGCTCAATTTAAATTATTTTGAATGTTTATTAACTTTGAATAACTCTTACATTATTAATTTTTGGAAATCAGGAACTTAAGGCTCTTTAGTTATGCCAGAAAAAGAAAAAAAGATTCTTTGTCAAAGACATCGAACACCCGATTTTGCCATAAGGTAGGGTAAGACGGGGTACCCTATGGGGCAAGATGGGGTATGGAGAAAAATATATTAATTTTGATTACAATACGTCGTCTATCATCCCAGCACAGCTACAATGTGCAAATGTGTGTGTGTGGGAAGAAGTTATGATAGCGGTCTTTCTTCGTTTCCCTATCACGCGTGAAATTTTCCGGGTTGCAGGATAAGGCTTCACAAATTGCTTTTACTTTTCTTTTCAGGGTAGTTTATGGCGCCGAAAATGTTTTTCATGCTACTTTATACTCCATTTTCCCTTCAATGACCATATTTACCGCATTTCTCATACTTATTCATTCCAACCGCCTCTGTCTGTCTTCCTTTTATAATTTTTCACCATCCTAAAATAGGATAAAAATCAAGCAAGTTATTAAAAGTTAATCAAAAACACACCTATGTCATTATAAAATCATATTTTATTTCCGAAGGGCAAAATGGGGTGGGTACCTTACCCCATCTTGCCCTTTCATGCTTTTTTGAATAAAAAAAATTATCATAAAAAATAAATCAAAATATTGAAACAAACATATTCTTACCTGCTAGTATAATTATTGATAAACAAAAAAACTTTCAGTAAGTTCTTGATAGTTTATATTGAGGTGAAAAACAGATGCCATGCACAACGCGAAAATAACAAGTAATTTGACAAAAACAGGGTTTTTGGCGCTAGATCACAAACGCGTAAACTCACAAACCGGTGACAAAGGTGACTGAGAAACAATACAACCACGGGTCATTACGAGCCAGAGCGGCTATGATGGGATGTTCGTACTACACGTAAGAGCCTCTGCCCCGTCTTGCCCGCTACCCCGTCTTACCCCCCTTCCCCTACCTGGTTTTGAAATCACGTGACATGCGGAGTAGCAAGTTTAGGTACATCATTCACTACTGCGCATGTCGCGTGATTTCAAAACCAGGTTCAATTCATATGTCAGGAACTATACCTAGGACATGAAGAGTAGGCGCTGGCACCAGCTTAAGAAATTCTTGAATACGTTCGAAATTAATAAATTCGACGGGTCTGTTTAGGTCTTGGTAGCTCAATTGGAAGAGTACTATCCCGAAAAGCGAAGGGATGTTTATTCGAGTTTCCCTTGTTACCTGAGATTAGTTGAATTTCTACTGGTAATAATTACTTCAGAAATAAATAAGTTACCAGATAATGATAACCGTAATAGTTATGATAAAAGTTCTTGATTAAATTGAATTTGGAATATATTTATGATTTAATGTTTATGGGGTATTTGGTTAGAGAATAATAAATATTTGAAGCTTTTGAAGCAGTGACGTTGAGCACTTTCTATTGGCAAAAAATATCAAAAAAATTATTAGAGATAATTTTATTACAGACGTCTGTTTTTATCCAACATAGAATCCAGCATTGCTAAGTTTATTTAGGTTATGTATGAGTTCGTGAATTAAATTTAAACCTAAATCGATTGACCTTATATTCCAGCACCATTAGTGTACTGGTTTATAAAAATACTAGAGGTCAGATCAGGGCTGTAGCTAGAGTCTAATTTGAGGTAGGGCAGCATTGGTTACAGGTAGGGCGGAAGTAGTAAATTTATCATAATTGATCTGCCCTCGAAGCACGGGCTCCTAAATCAAACACTATGTATATCACTGACCTCTAGGTCAAGCATTGGAGCGGCTTTCCAAAGGTTGCGGGTTCGATTCCCGCCTGAGAATTCACTTGTGACCCAAGTCGATTTTTTCTACACTACTGGAAAAAGGATTAAAGGATCATAAAAAAATTCCAAATTTTTGGGAAATTTTCAACAGGCCGTAACTTCGAGAGAAATGCTCGTACAGGAAATAAAAAAAAGTAAATTGTAGCTCCAAGTGTCTAGTTATTGGATTAGAACTTTAAAATGTTGTATCCTCCGCGGTTTTTGTGTAATCTTAGAAAAACCAGCAACAATAAAAATTTCAATTCTTTTTAGTTTTGATTTTTAGTCTACGGACGTAAAAAAAATTGTTTTGCTTACCCACTATAAGGATCAGGTATTTTGTTTATATAGCTTTAATTTATTTTTTTGTACACCTTGATACGTCCACTTCTCGACGAGATATAGGTCTTCAAATGGAAAAGGATCCTTTTGTCTTTGATTATCGATATCTCAGCAACCAATGATCGCACAGAAAGTTAAAGGTGGGTTTCAAGAACTTGAATGAATTCTCTTTAACGACTAGCCATTGCTTTTCCGAAAAAAAATTGTTTTATTTTTGTCACTTGAATTTGAAAATGCAACAAAATAAGGTCTGTTGATGGTTTTTTGGAAAATCAAGCGCTGGATCGAAAATATTGAGGAAACCGCTAATGTTAAGTGTGCCTTTTACAGTTCAATATGTCCACAAAAACCCTACAAAGAACTAAATTAATCCAGCCAGCTGCTTTACTGTTCCACTTGCTCGAATTTTTGAAAAAATTAAAGTATCACGTTTTTTGCTCTGAAAAGCTTATAATTTATAAAAAATAAAAAAATATGTTTTTCCGAGCTTTTTCCACATTTTTGTTTCAGAAATTTCGCCCGATCATTTTTAACGCGTTTCCGCCGCTGCATTCCTTGATTCTACTGATTTTCTTTTAATTAAATTTAAAAAAAAAAGTTAATACCCCCAATCGAATTTCAATCCTTTTCATACGATTTTCCTAGCAAATCCTTAAAAAATAATCCTTAACAGTTTGTTCCAAATTAATCCCTTTGCGCTAGAAGATTTTTTTTTTGGTAAAAATTGAAAATTTCTTACTTTTTCTATTTTCAATCATTGTTAGACAACATTTATCGGAGGTAGAAGTTGCTCGGTTCGTAACTCTTATTGACGAAGGTTACAGTCAACATGCAGTTGCCGTCCGGATGGGTGTAAGTCAATCCGTCGTATCTCTAGCTTATGCCAGATACCAAGAGACGAACCAATACAATCGTCGCTCCGGACAAGGTCGCCATCGAGTCACTAATGCCCGCGATGATCGGGCAATTATTAGAGAAGTTCGACGACAACCTTTCGTCAATAAATTTAAGCACTTTCTGGAACAAAAATCTGGAAAAAGCTCGGAAAAACATTTTCTGTTCTCATTTTTAAAAATTATGAGCTTTTCAGAGCAAAAAACGTGATCCTTTAATTTTTTAATAAATTCGATCAAGTGAAACAAAAAAACGGCTGGCTGGATTAATTTGGTTATTGTGGACATATTGAACTGTAAAAGGAACACATTAACATTAGTGATTTCCTCAATATTTTCGATCCAGCGCTTGATTTTCCAAAAAAACATCAGTCCTTATTTTGTTGCATTTTCAAATTCATGTGACAAAAATAAAACATTTTTTTTCGGAAAAGCAATGGCTAGTCGTTAAAGAGAATTCATTCAAGTTCTTAAAACCTACCTTTAAATTGCTGTGCGATCATTGGTTGCTGAGATATCGATAATCAAAGACAAAGGGATCCTTATCCATTTTTAGATCGATATCTCGGCGAGAAGTGGACGTATCACGGTGTATAAAAAATAAATAAAAGCTAAATGAACAAAGTATCCGATCCTTATAGTGGTTACGCAAAAAAAAATTTCCACGCCCGTAGACAAAAAAACAAAAATTAAAAAGTTAAAAAAATTTTTAGTTTCTGGTTTTTCTAAGATTACTCAAAAACCGCGGAGGGTACAACATTTTAAAGTTCTAATTCAATAACAAGACACTTGGAGCTACAATTTACTGTTTTTTATTTCCTGTACGACCATTTGTCTCGAAGTTACGGCCTGTTGAAAATTGCCCAAAAATTTGGATTTTTTTTTTGATCCCTTAATTTTTTCCAGAAGTATAGTATTTTTCAATTACGATAATTTATCTTATAAGATCGCATTGAAAAATGCATAAAATATATAAAAATTATAAAACAATTGCATTATACTATTTTATCTTAGTTTTTGGTATTTTTAAGGTAGGGCATTGTGATTTCAAGGTAGGGCATTGCCCCACAATGCCCCCCCCTAGCTACGGCCTTGGGTCAGATTACTCATATTCAGTGATATGATTCATTCTTCTCGCAGTAAATTATTGCCTTAATCTTTACCCAAAAACAAACCACGAGATTTTAGGTCTACAGTAATATTTTTATAAAATAATATTAGAAAAATAATATTAGACATAATAATAGTCTAATTAAAGTTGTCAAATTATTTTATAAGTAACAACGGGAAAATTATCCTATATACATATAATAGTAACAATAGTTATTGTCTTAACTTTTTTCTTTGTTATTAATTGATTGTTTCAGAGATACGCTTATTAAATAAAATACAAGAACGTTTGAAATAATTACATATTAATACCATTATGAAAATAGTTTATTCGATTTACAATTATCTATTTTTTTATAATTATCTATTTTTTACTTATGCCATTTGGTTCTCAAATGTAGGGTAGTTTTGGTAGTGTTCTTGGCGGTTGTATCCATGTGGGTTATCATCGCGTTGGTTGAACCGAGGCCTGTGAGCGTCAATCTGGTTGATCCTTGAAACATCCTCTTCTTGGAATATCCTGGCATTGTTTTTGAGTCGAAGATGTTCAATCAAGCTGTCATAGTCACGGAATTCTTTGTGCTCGTGGCTGCGGATGCCTTTTGGTAGGATGAGAATTTGGCCCCCTGGCCCGCGAACATAGTCTCGACCGCCTGATTTTAGGTAACGGTAGTCGAGTACTACGGTAGGTTCGTAATAATCAGGGCTATACACCCGTTCCACTATCCTGTTAAATGATTATAATATAAATTTGGAATTTAAGAAATAATTTAATTAGAATATAGCACCATATATTAAAGCAGAGCCTAATACTTAAAAAAAAATAAAAAAATCAAAAATGTTTAGTTAATTTTCAGACGACAGTTTAGTGCATCGGCAGCGATCCTGCCTTTCGCACCGACGGTCCTGGGTTCGAATCCCGGAAGGGGCAGATATTTATATGATGAATTCGAGCATTTGTACCTGTTGTATCATACACGTATGTCTATCCGTTACCCTAGTATCCATAACACAAGCCTTGCAGAGTGCTTTGGGCTAGGTTAATTGGTGTGAACGTAAGAAATATGTATATTTATTTATTTATTTTAAAATTCCATAAGAATGAAAACTTTCAAAAAGCGCGCGCTTTTTGTTTCAATACGAAATACCATAGAGCCAATGTTTTTTGGTCATAACTTTTTGTTTTTGCGAATTTCAAAATTCAGGTTCACCGCCGTCACGATCTAGTCCTACATGTGTTGATTCGATGCCACACAAAAATATTAAAATCGATTAAGAACTCGGGAAGTTATGGGAATTCGTCACAGATATTGTCATTTAATAAATTGTAGAAAATTTACATCTTTATATTTTATACTAATATTGATATTATACTAACTTTTGCGGGTCTCTGTGGTCCTGAAACAAAATTTATTGCAAAGTCAGATTTTAAAACTTTTAGCATAATTCTAGTAAAATAGCTCTTTTATATAGTTAGAATAGTTATTTTAGTAAAATAGCAAAATTCATAAGTAAATCAAAGTTAAAAATATTACATTTAAAATACTTTTGATTATTGAACAAAAATATCTTTACATCTCTTATCTACCAATCTGGCAATAAGTGACCAAAAAATTAAGACTAAATAACACAAAGGAAATATGAAAGCTAATTATACTTGTGGGTGAATATGCGAGTAGCGATCGCGTTCTTCGTGTTCATTACGATGAATATGGTGGCGGCCCTCTTCTCTTGCTCTGGGATAGTACAGACTGTCTGCAGTTCCCATTGGCTCTACTATAGAATCTACTTCGGACTCCACTTCGGACTCGGTTAAGCCGAGCGCAGCGACGCATGCGAGTACCATCAAGATTGCCTAGAAAAATGTTAAGTAAAAAATTGCAGACATTCTCCATCGATTCTTTAACATCATATTAGCGGAGCTTGCTTTGTGATTACAAAAACAGCACTATGCCAAACTAGCTAAAAATATTATTAAAAAAAACCAACCACGCCGCCGAATCCTCAGCTGGGGTTCGAAGCCACGACCTTTCGCTATCCGGGCAAGTGCTCTGACCGCTGAGCTATTGAAACGCTGGCAGACGCGTCGAAATTTACAAACGTATTTTAACAATGTTGAATGTTCCTTCAAAATCGAAAGTAATATTTTTACAAATATTAAACGTTCGATTAAGATGGAACTCACCTGAGGGCTCAGAGGCGTATTTTATGTCTCATAGCAATATGGGATTGTGAATGCAAAAAAAATAATTAAATACAATATTATTCAAACCAAACACATCTAACACTTAATAGTATTAGTTTTAAATACAGGGAAAGCTTGTGCCGCAAAATAAAACTGATAAAAATATTATTAATGATGATGATGAATACTAAATCCATGTACCTGGATGTACAGGGATTGTGAAATAGAATTATTTTGTTATTTATTTTTAAAACACTTTATATCACTTTAATTTTATTGGAAAAATGAAGGGGAGTCTAATAGAGTCCATAAGATCATAATCTTATAAAAATAAAATAACTTACGTGCTTCATGATCACAGATTGGTGGTCAAAATGCAACTGAAGCAATAAAAGCAATTATATTCTTTTAAACAACGCATATAATTATGCAATAAGTGTTTAATTATGTTTTGTACCGGATTTTTATAATTAACCTTATAATTATTGCACATAAATGAATCTTCCAATCTTAAATACGAGCGAAGTAATATCTTTAATCATATAAGTTTAGTAAAAAAACGTATCACCCTAAACTAAACAAGTTTTTCCATTCGAACTTCAGATTAAAGTCCTACATATAGAATTCAATATTTAAACGAGATTTTTTTACAGTTTATGACAGGTTGACATTATTTAATATCTATATAAAAATTCCCTGTCACAGTGTTTGATTGACCGCAATGAACTCTGAAACTAATCAGCTGAAAGTGTTTTTTTTCTTTTTGCTGGATTTGTTGCGACTTAGGACATAAGTTTCATTTTAGTTTCAGCCAGTTTACTATAAAAATATAATTTGTTTTCATTAGTATATGTTTTGTTGAATAATTGATATGATTGTTTTTTTGCATCATTTTACGTCCAGTGAAGCTGGCGGGTGACGGCTAGTCAGCATATGAACATAAAGTTTCTACACTTAAGTTTTCTTATTTATCTTCCAGGTTCTTATTTTGAGGTCAAAGAATAAGTTATTAAGGTTAAATACAGAAAAATAATCACTGAACCATTACCATAGCTATCCGCCGAATAAGATAATTCGGGAAAAAGTTTATAAAGGTAAATCGAAAAAAAGCTAAAGGTCCATAGAATACCTAAAATAAATAGCCTAAAACAGTCTACAGATTATCCCGCGTCAGTTGCTCATGGTCCCATACCGATATGTTCAGTAGTTTTGTTGTGATTGCGTGACAAAGAAAAGCATTTTTCTTTGTCATGCAATTGTTATATAAATCATCTGTCACAGAGTTTGTCCGCGATGATGATGTTTTTTTTTTCATTGTGCTGGGTTGCCCTGACTTTAGGACATAGGATAGGCTTCATTTTTGCGATCTAGGATGTGACGCGCTTGCCTAGAAGATATCTATTTTTTGATATTATGACTAGCTGACCCGGCAAACGTTGTTTTGTCATGTATATTATTTCTAGGGAAAGTTTTTAATTAATAAATCAAAAATAGGGGTTCATCGTAGAGGGGTGAAAAATTGGGGTTGTATGTATTTTTGTATGATGTGTCATAAAAAAAAGAAAAACAAAAAATTTTGACCAAAAAAAAAAAAATTAAGGGTGGACCACCCTTAACATTTAGGGGGATGAAAAATAGATGTTGTCCGATTCTCCACCCTAGCTGATATGCACGCTAAGATTCACGAAAATCGGTAGAGCCATTTCGGAGTAGTTCAATTATGCACACCGTGACACGAGAATTTTATATATTAGATGATTCCATTTTGAATATATTGTTGATATAATAGCCTTACTTTGTTGGATCACGATGGATTGGACTAAAATAGTTTTCCAATCCGTCGATATCAAACAATCTCAATCAATCACGACAGTCAAGAACACACAGCATCATTGTTTAATATTAATATAGAAAATATGACAGTTTCTGGTAGTTTGTCGAGCTGTAATCTGTACCGTTGTCAGAAAAAGCAAGAGGAACTTCATATAAATTTTGGAGAATGGAATGGAGAATTCTTCATTCTGCAGTGGCTCTTTTGATATCGACTTATTTAAATTTAAATTTTCAAGAAACATATCGTCTTTCTTTGGAATTTAGCTCTATAAGTAGCGTACTATCAGTAGCAACACATCAACCCCCCCAAAAATGTCAATATTGTGCCTTGAATAAAAAAACAATAGAACCTATTTATTGCGCATTGCGAGTCACTTTTTTTACATTACGAGTGAAGTGGCCGCGCCCTCCACGGTCTTATTAAGTGTTTACACCTACTCCCCACTCCACTCGTTCTAACAACAGATATTATTGAAATATTGCACAGTCTAACTGCTTCTGTTGATGCTCCGTGTTTGGCCGGTTACAGAATAGTTGCAATAGTGCTAGGTGTATCGGTGTCTCAATGTCTCTGTATCTGCATTTATTTAAGGGCGGGCGATGCATCTTGCTTGTTTTTGCAGAAGTATATTCGATATATTTGTTTTTACCAAAAATATTTTTTTTATATTATCTATCTGGCTGTAAAATAAAACATTAATCATCCAGTATGTATTAAGAATAATGTTAAAGATGAGGAATTTCATGACAATCTTAAGCAATTTCTTATCGAAAAATCTTACTATACAATTGCAGAATATTTAGGGGTTTAGAGTAAAACGATCACATATACATATACATCTTTAATAGGCTAGTTGACAAAATTTGGAAATTCGTTTAAAACTATAGTTTAGTACCTATTTTACCCCAAATATATATTATTTTTAGAAAAATAGGCCTTTGTCATAAGTATTTTGCTTTTTTAGAAATGAACTTATAATTGACTTCGAAAAAGGCCAAGACTGTCATGGCGTCTTGAATGACGTCACTCCTCGCGAAACAATTAGATAAAACAGCACAGATTAGATAGATGATGTACAGCTACGACCGGTGTTTTGCGAGGCGTGACGTCACGCTTCTCTGATTGGTATTTAATGTCACGTGATTAAATAAGTAATTTTGCCGATTTTAATTTCCAAAAATATTAGTAATCTTATATTATTTTAATAAAAAAGTTGTTTTTTGTTTACTACAAATCATGATTAATCATTAGAAACTCTAAGCCATCCGATTCATTCTTAGTTTTAAATTTTTTATCAAAATGGTATTCAGTATTAATTAATTTATGTCCTCTGAATTATTATATGGTAATTCATTATGCTCTTTATGTTAATTAATATTAATTTTACATTATTTTATTCAGAATTTGATTTAATTTATTTAAAATTTTATTTGATAAAATTTAGAACGGGATTAATTTAATTTAAACTTTGATTTTATTTAATTTTTAATTTGATTTTATTTATTTGCGTAGTTTTTTTTACCAATTATAACAACAAACATTGTAAAAGTCCCTTCCATTACTGCATTGTCATGCCATACAGGGCCCATAAAGGTCATTATTTTTGTTACATCTTATTGTACTTATGGAATGCAATAAACGATTTGAATTGAATTGAATTGAATATCATAAACAAAACCTTGAAAGATCAGGACGCACTACTGAGCTTTGTATTAACTGTTTTTAACTAAATGTCAAATCTGATATTTTCAAAGTAAGTGGCATGAAATACTAGAAATATGTGCTCTTGATAATGAAAATCTACATGGACATCGTTTTCAAAACTTCAATCCTTAAAAGGGCGAAAAAGTGGTTGCAACTTTGAGTCAACTAGTTATATTTTTTGAAGCAAAACTTTTATAATATTTAAGATTTATGATTGAATCATATTTTATATATATAAAAATAAATAGTTACTTTATTTCAAAATTAGCTTGGAAGGTTCCCACTTAAGTTTATAGTTATTACCTTTTACTTAAATTAATTGTAATGGTTAGTTACTACATTGTTTATGTTCTTATTAAGGAAACTATAGGTCTAATATTATGTATAATGATAGTTTTTATATTACTGTATGTGTATGACCGTTTGTTTCTATCAATAAATAAATGAAAAATTCGCTATTTGTGAAGTTACACGGGTAAAACTAACAATTGAGGCTTTTGGTAAAAAATAAACGAACATTCGTTTCAGTGATTCTGGAAATACTACTCCTAAGTGTGACTTATATACTTTAAAGGATATATTTGATTAAAAAGGTAGATTATCGATTTTAATACTTGTATTCGAGTTAATAATTACAATACATTGGTATACGTCTAACCTTAACAGTTTCTAAAACGAGAGTCGCTGTAGGGCTTTCGCCCACACACTTTGTCGTCACTATCACACTGTCACAACACACACACTATGACACCTCCACCCCTACTTCGGAGCCCTTTCTTCTCTTGAGAAAAAGGGTTGTCCACTGATGTCAGCTGTAATCTTTCCTTCCTCTCTCTTATATTTTTCTTCTTTATTTCTTTTCTGTATCTTCTTGTAGATAATAAAAGCTGTGATTATTGTTCGAAGTATGATGTAGGAAGGAATTGTCAAATAATAAATGCTGTAATCTTTTAGTTCATCAAAGTTAAGCACCTTTTCTTTTTCGATCAGGGATTCAAGCCTATAGACATCATCCAACGAAACATTATCTAATAATAATGGCTGGTTTACATTTTTAACAGTTGCATTTTTCAATTGAAATGATAATAACTTGATAGGCTGACCCTTTAGATGATTTTTATAATTTGTCATATGGTATAATCTGGTGGAAAAGCTGCAACCATCAGGAAGTTCGACTAGATATGTTCCATAACAGGATTTATGAATTTCTTGAGCACATATAAGGTGTATTTTTGTATTTTTAGTGCAAGATAATATGTAATGTGCATCATCAAGCTTCTGTATCAATTCAGAACGGGTTTTAAAATGTGTATATTCGCATTTGCTAGATACTTCTTGTTTTGCTATTAACAGTCATTGATTGAGTTCAAAGTGGCAGTCAATTCGTATTCTTGACAGTAATAGATTTCTTGAAATCTCTTACACTCTTGGTTTATATAATGATAGTTCTCATTATTTATTGCCAGATAAGGTTTAGGTGGAATTAATATAGTACTGTTAGAAGTAGGAATAGGAATAAGATGATAATATATGTATGTATCCGAATGCATAATAGGGAACTTCAGAGCAAACACAACCTTATTATCTACATAGTAGGATCCACATTCAATTACATCGTAATAGTCCCTCAACTCAGTGTTTTCATCTACCAATAACTCAGATTTTTCATAAAAATCCTTTAAAGTATTTAACATAAATTTAATATTGGATGAGCTAATAACACTGTGGTGAGTCACACCTAGCTTAGAGAAACTAATAGCATTTTCTAGGGAAACTAAATAGTCAAGAATTGTCTGCAAATTAATTTTTAACAAATTAAATAAGCTGTTAATTGTTATATAATCTTCTAATCTATAATTAGTCATATTAATCTGTTGTATAATTTCATTAAATTTTACATGTATTTTATATTCATTGGCGGTAATGGTGGACAGAGTTGAATTAAGTACTTCCAAAAATTGTTTATTTAAACTAACACCAGAATTTACCTTATCTTTTAACTTGTCCTGATTCTTTTGCAATACATTTATGACTCTATTGTAATACAAGGCATCCTCATGATCAAGATTACCAGTTACCGCTTTTATGATTGAACCCAAACCATCAATTAGTCCGCGTTTTTGATATGATCTTTTAGTCAGTGAATTATATTTTTCATATATAGAATTTAGCATGCTGTTAAGTACCTGATTTGATACGACCAAAGTGTCACTGAAATAAGTGGGATCAGAAGACTTAATGTAATCTAGATAACTACCTAAATATGCTTCTATATTCTTAATACTATCTTTTACTTTATCTAACTCAAAATAGTGAAGGAATACATGTTCCATTTTCTTAAATTTAACACTGCCTAACTTAAATGGGAGTATCCCTGGATTGTCCACTAATTCGGTCATCTGAATTTGATGGGCCTGCAACGTCCCTGAGATCCTGTAACAATTTATGTTGTTGTTTCAGAGGTTTTCTCAGAATTCGTTTATGATGGACAATATCCTTATCATCTAAGACCTTAAGCTCTAAGTTTTTCCTAACTCTACGTCCTAAATATCTAGGTTTCGTCTTGTGACGAACTGCTAAGGGGTTCTTAACATAAAGAGCTGTGCCAGCTTCATAGGTGATAGGTTCGTGTCTATCTTTATTAGCATCAGATATTGTTCGTTCCTGATAAGAAAGCATTTTTTCATTAATTAGTTTATATAGTTCGATGCTGACGTCTTTATGTCTATTTATATAGTGCTGCATATAAATACTTTCTAAATTTATGTCAAATGGTTCATGACTTCGGATTATGGTAGTATGGCCATTAATAATTTCAAAAGGTTTTTTATTAGTTACTGAGTGAGTGCTATTATTGTATCCAATTATTGCATAAAGCATTAGTTCAGTAGTATTTAATTCCTTTTGTGTAATAGATAAGATCCGAATATGCTCTAAAATGGTTGAATGAAACCTTTCAATTGCTCCGTTCGATTGAGGGTTGTTTACACTAATGAAGTGCAATTTTATTTTATGTAAACTAGCAAATTCTTTGATGAGTAAGTTATTGAATTCCGTCCCTTGGTCTGCTACAATACTCAAGGGTACTCCATGGTGAGAAATGAAAATACATAGAGAGTTTACTACGCTTACTCCTGTTAATGACTCTAATGGGTATGCTTGTGCATATTTGGAAAATACGTCGATAATTGTTAAGAATTTTTGCCGATTTACAGTCAAAGTATCTATATGTAGAACTTGAAATGGTTTGTCAGGTAATGGTACTATTTGCAGATTTTGTTTACAAGGGTTCCTTTCGTACTTGCTTGTCTGACAAGTATTGCAATTATTTATATATTCAGTGATACCTTTTTTTATATTAGGCCAATAATAATGCAGTTTTACCCTTCTTTCTAATTCTAAAATTCCACGATGATTGGTGTTATCGTCATGAAAACTTTTTATAATCTGAAATTGTTTTTCTTTGCAGTTTACATCCTCAACTTTAGATTTAGATATTGTTATATTATACGCAGAATTACTATAATGTTTTTGCAAGGTAGTTGTAATTAATGGGATAAGATTATGGTTAGATAGATATAATCCGTATTTAATGTTGGGTTTCATATTTTCTTTAAAAAGGGTAATCAGCTCAGATTCAATATTATTCCGATTCACCTGTGCTAGTATTTTCTTTTTACCGGGAAAAATTTCGATAACTTTTGGAACAGAAGGGGAGTGGTGAACAAAGTCAAGATGTATTTGATTATCAAAGATATTAATGTGTTTTTCAGAGATAGGTATTTCTAATACAGGATTTTCCAACTCAGTATGGATTGTACTACCTGCGGTAGACATGTTTTCATCAACAGGTATTCTGGATTGGTTTTCTATCATTGATAATGGTAAGTCATCTTCGGAACTAAAGGACATATCGTCAATTTCATTATTATTTATTTGCAGCCTTGATAAAGCATCAGCATTAGAGTTACTTTTCCCTTTTTGATAAATAATTTTATAATCATACTCTTCCAATCGTAGTCGCCATCTTGTGAGACGACTGTTTGGTTCTTTAACATTCATTAAATATTGAAATGGTTTATGATCAGTGATAATATTGAATCTGCGACCGTATAAATAAGGCCTAAAATATTTAGTTGCCCACACAATTGCAAGCAACTCTCTTTCTATAGTGCTGTATTTCATTTCGGTATCATTTAGCGTACGGGACGCATAGGCTATCGGTTTATCATTGCCTATAGAACCTTGCGATAGAATCGCACCTAAAGCGAAGTTTGATGCATCGGTTCGTAAGTTAAAATCTTTCTCGAAATTAGGGTACTGCAAAATAGGGTCATTTATTAGCAAATTTTTACAGTGTTCGAAACAACTGATGTACTCGGGAGTCATGTTAATTGTAGCACCTTTTTTTAAGCAAGATGTCATAGGTTTAGTGATATGAGCAAAATTTGGAATGAATTTCCTGTAGTAACCAAGTATACCTAGGAATGACTTTATTTCTTTAGTAGTTCGTGGAATGGGATATTTCTGAATTATACTTATTTTTTCTGGGTCAGGCTTAACGCCTTTATCTGTAACTACGTGGCCTAAAAATGGTGTTTCTCTTTTTAGAAATTCTGTTTTATCTAGTTGAATTTTGAAATTAGACTCTCGGAGTCTCTGAAATACTGCTTCTAAGTCCTGAATATGGCTCTGCAGCGAAGAATTGTACGTTATTATATAATCCATATACACCGTAACGTTTTTAAGACCTCGCAGCACATTGTCCATGACACGCTGAAAGGTCGATGGCGCATTTTTTAACCCGAAGGGCATTCTAAGAAACTCATAATGCCCTCGATATCCGTCGTCAATACTAAACGCAGTTTTAGGGATGTCTTTGGGGTTTAATTCAATTTGATGGATTCCAGATTTGAGGTCTAAAACTGTAAAATATTGACACCTACCCAATTTATCCAAAATATCGTTTATGTTTGTAATTGGGTACCTGTCACTTACAATTTTCTCATTTAATTTGCGAAAATCAATGACAAGGCGCCATTTAACTTCACCAGATGCATCCTTTTTTTTTGGTACTATCCACACCGGGGACGACCACGGACTATTAGAAGGACGTATAATTTTCTGAGCGAGCATTTCTTTTATTTGCTTTTCTACTTCAGGCTTATGCACATGTGGATATCTATAAGTTCGCGCAAACACTGGTACTTCATCAGTGGTGTTTATTTGGTTAGTAAAGGACAACTTAGTGCCAGGTGTATAAAAAATGTCACTATAATTTTTACACAAATTTAATAAATTATGTCTTTCCTCTTCATTTAAGTGATCTGTTCTGATAAGAGACTCTATATTGAAATTTTTCTCCGCGACTGTATCAAAACTAAAGATATTAAAATTATTATACAATGTATGCACTGTAAGTGGAGAGCATAAGCTTACGATGATGTCATTATTCGTCGGATTAATTATCTCCAGGTGTGCATAGCCTGACTGAGCTTTGCTTATCGTCGCAGGTATGCGACACTTATTCAGCGAGTCTATACCGGTAATAAAAATATCGCCATCCTGAACTGTGACTGGAATTTTGACTAATTTAGTTGATTTCGATCTCACCAAAGCTTCAAAAAGATTATTAATTCCGGAATCGAAAATTTGAATTGGTATGACGGCGTTGGGCGTTATTAATTTTTTATTATGAAGGTCAACATTGGCTTTCAATTTTTCTAACATTTCGTATCCAATCAAACCGTCAAAAACATTATGAAATTTATACAAATAAAATTTTGAAAAAGTGTTTTGTTTAAACTCGGAAAACAATGGTATTTGTATAGAGTAGTTATTACTCGTTGTAGTATGTATATTGGTTACAGTAAAAGGTTCGAAGTTCAAAGGTGAATGGGGGTAAATTTTTTTTATTATGTCTGGTGATAAAAACGATTGATTTGCACCAGTATCAATTAAAAGTTTAATAGGTGGTTCTTTAATCTCTAAATAAGGTAATTGTCTTTTAATGTGAGCATTGACACTCATGTACAAGTTCCTGGGTTCGGGTCCTGGTAAAAATTTTGATTTTCATTTTGTGACTCGGTTTGATATTCCGTTTTAATTTGTTCGACATAATTATTTGGTTCTGTCTGCCCTATATAATTACTGGGATCGAGATCGCCAACTTGGGTGATATTGTTATCAGTTTCGTACGACTCGCAGCTGCACGGTGCGTGGGCGCCGCAGTCATAACAACAATTATGTGACTGAGCTTCTCCGCACTGATAATCTGCGCATTGAATACTGTGATAATTATTGAGCAGAGGCCTTAAAGGAATATTTGCCGAACTATAAGATATTCCGCTCATAGGTTGAGGTTTCGGAAACGAATTATTATTATAACTATTAGACGGTAATCTAGGCCGAAACTGAGGTTGTTGAAATAGATTTATATTATAATTAGGTTTTTGGAAAGTTTGATTTTGGGGACGAAAGTTGTTATTTCGTTGAAAGTAAGGTGACGTAAATCTATTTTGATGCATAAAATTTGGCCTCTGAGGTTGTAATGGTTTGTTTAAATTGGGAAAAGGGAGTTTAGAGTTATTCAAATAATTAAAATTTGGTTTATTAGAATCCGATTTTGTGTAAAATTGGGGGTTATTATTTTTTCGAATATATTGTATGTTTTGCTCTTCTTTAATGTAATTAAGGGCTGTTGCCAAATCTATGGGCCGCATTGCCCTTATGGTTGTGCCCAGCGGTTCTTTTAGGCCCGCCAAAAATGTTTTTAATGTTTGGGCTTGGAAAAACTCCCTTTTACAGACTATTACAGCCTCATTGGTTTCGTGCATTTGAATATAGTTCATAATAGTATTAAGAATATGTATACACCTATTATAATATTCTTGTGGTGTTTCATTTTCTTGTTTCATGTTAACTAAATCTCTATTTAAGCAATTTTCGTCTCTCTGATCGCCAAAATTTTTCAGTAGAACATTTTTTAATTGTTCCCATGAGGAAACTCCGTTAATATTAACAATTTCCTCCGCTTTACCTTGAAGCCTATTCAAAATATTGTGTAAAATGAGGGAATTATTAAAACAATTTGGGTTTTCTGTATCATAGTACTGTGATAAAATCGTTTCACAAGTGGTAATAAATCGAATAAGTTGGTTGGGGTTTCCATCATATTGAGGTATGATTTGTAATGAACTTTTAATCAAAGATAATTTTTTTTCGGGTTCGTGAGATATAACACTAGATGGTACTGAAGTATTCATTTTGCAATTCGATAAAACAATTTTAAAACACAGAACAAAAAAAAACAAACATAAATAAGAAATAAAAAAAAATCAGACAGTAAAATGCAAGTTAAGGATAACTTTTTCTTTTTGCTTTTACTTAAAATAATTATAGAAGTAATTTATTTTTTGTACTCTCGTTTATCATAAACAGGTAGAAAATCACACAATCGTAATAACTATCATGAATATGTCAATAATAATTAAGAATTTTACTCAATAATATCAATAAAACACAACATTAATAATTAATTATTTTTGTTCTGAAGTTCTCTATAATTAATCGTATATTATTCCACATAAACTTAGAAGAAACTGGACTTACATAGTCATCAGGAACCAGCAACTCCTCAGCATCTTCATTTGCCACTTTGATATATAATTATACACAATATAAACAACAGAAGCTCGGTAATCGTTGCGAAAGAATTACTTTTGATTTTTGAAAAGTTCCTAATGCAACTCGATCCTGTCGACTGCGCCACTTATATACTTTAAAGGATATATTTGATTAAAAAGGTAGATTATCGATTTTAATACTTGTATTCGAGTTAATAATTACAATACATTGGTATACGTCTAACCTTAACAGTTTCTAAAACGAGAGTCGCTGTAGGGCTTTCGCCCACACACTTTGTCGTCACTATCACACTGTCACAACACACACACTATGACATGTGTGAAAAATAGAAAAAAAAAATTGTAAGTCCGTCAATTTCAAAACATAACACACAAGTCCCTGGAAAAAATAAGTGGACACGTCCTAATATATATCGAAAATTTTATCCTTAAAAGCGAAACCTTTTTGCCTTTGTTTAGCATTTCAATCTTTGGGTTGATATGTTGTATAAGAATTTCACCAGTTTTGAAATGATAACAATGAAAATCAGTATTAATTAAGATTTTAAAACAATAATAAACATACGTGTATTGCATATACAGTTTCTCCATATACAGTCAGTATATGGATATACGAGATAAGTATATGAAATAGGCAAATGGGTGGTTCTTCTTTTTTACCGACAGTGAAACGACGTTTTTCTGTTTTTTTTTGTTTTTGAACTATCCATAATTGTGGATCCAAATATTAATTCTTTTTAAATGCTGGGTTTTAAAAAAATGATGTGGCAAAGTGGCCTTTTTCTGTATAGTTATTTTTCCACATTTTGGTTTACCACTCTGTCACGGCATTCTACGGAAAACAAACGAAAAAAATATGTTGGTTGGAGAAAATGAAAAATTACATAATATTAATAGATAAGAAAAATATGGAAGTTTATTCGAACCGAATTAAATAACCATAAATATCAATACTTCAACGAGATGCCATAATAAGACGAAGGACAGACCATTGTCGGTAAAAAAGTAGAACGACCCAAATATTTTTTTGCATATCCTGAGTTTTTGATATAACAAACATGTAATTCCATACAAAGCGTCCGAAGTAAATGGATATATGTTTCAGTATTTCAGATTTTTTCTCTTTAACGGATTTAAAAGGGTTTTCATAAAGAAACGGTCTCCAGTTTTTAAGAACTGCCCTGAGGTGTATGAAATAGGAAAATATTATTTGTAAATCCTGTGTTTTTAAAGTGTAAGACATGAAATTGAATATCAATAACATAACCTTCACGCGTGGTAGGCGGTAATAGTGTAAACTGGCAAAACCCCATTATTCCCTGACTTAGACTCATTAAGACTTTCTGTGTCCGTGTAAAACCGAACACCACGTGGGTGAAAACGCGGGTAGTCATCCATTTAGGTTTTATGTGTCCTACTCCTATAAGAAAATACATAATCAGAGATATAGCATTAGGAATGCTACGTAAGCTAAATATTTTATATTTTAAAATAGCTATTTTCCTAAGTAGAGCGTTTACTTTATCACGCACTTGATTTACTGACCTCAGTCGAACCTACAATCTATCACAAAACCCAAATATGTATGTTCCTTAACTTTCTCTAATTGTTCACATTTAGGGGAGGCCGGGCATTGCATATAGGGGTAGGTAGACTAACTGTTAATAACTTTCTGTATTGTGTCATCCAAAGAGGCAGCAGAAACTGTTTTGCTGTCCCATTCAGTCACCCGAAGCGCTGCATCTTGGTCCTGCGTCGTTCGGAAGAAGGATCGTATTTTCGCAAAAAAAGGAAGTTTAGTATGGTTTTTGTTGTTTTTGTTGTTAACTTCTATATAATTTAATATAATAATAATTGTTCTATTTGAACCTGTTATTGCTTTTGACAACGTGCCAGCTTAAAGGTTATACTATATGCTCAAAATTTAAAAATGTGGTTTGGGGCTGGTAGGCCAATTCCGTTCGGTTCAACTTACTTAAACTACCTCAAAGTAGTCTGGTTTTACTTTTCATGTAATAAAATCGGTGTTTTGTCAAATTGACAGTTGTTATTTCAGAAGAATGCGGACGTAAAAAAGAAAGACAGAACGTGGAACACCGAAAGACGTATTAGATAGAGTTTGTCAAGAAGTTATTTTTGATGAAATTGTATAAGTATTAAACACTACATCGTCATTTGAAGGAAATTTAAGAAAGTAAGAGAGGTAATTCCTCCCTTATTCATCCCAGCAGGTTCACAGCCTTTTTACAGAACACTGTTCTTCTGTACAGAGGCTGAATGGAGGCGGAAGAAACTTCACAGCACGTGCTTATGGAATGCAGGAGCGTGGAAGATCAACGGCCACAGCTTCTCCAATCCCAAAGATCTCTTCCGGAGTAAGTCCCCTGAGATATGATTATCCGAAAACTAGAGAAAATCGAGGATTCTCATCTCCTGGAAGAATTAGCCCATCAAAAAATTTTTTCTAGTTCTGTTTTAGATGATATCATAAATATAAAGTTCAAACATTAAGAAGTGTCAAATGTTTTAAAACTGATTGTTTTTACTTATTATTAATTATCTTTCAACAAACAAGATTGATACTTTTTTATAAAATATTACTTTTGTAAATTATGTATCTTTAAATCCTATTTATCCCTTTGTCAACATATTAAGTCAACCAACCCAGGCATGATAGATTGACTCATAGTTTGCGTTCTACAAAATGGCGCTTGTAAATTATATCTGAGTTAATTTCGAGCTTGTTGTTATTTTTTTCCAAATCTTAATAGTTTTTCTATCAAATGTTTGTTGTCAATTGAGTATATGCTAAAACATAAATAATACACGCGTCTAAACTGAAATTTGGTAAATCATACCCGGTCTCCCCTGCAGTTACAAATATTTTGGTGCAAGCAACTATGGTCATGTGCGATCACACTGGTATCGTGACTTGTTTTGTTATGAACTGAATGTATATGCATTAATTTTGTTTTCTGAGCATTAATCATTGTCCTACTTCATGAGCCATTTATATAAGATGTTAAAGTTATTCTGCATTTAGTGCTCCATGACCCCTATGTTAATTAAGCTTAATTCCCTGCCAGAAAATGATTTGAATTTTAATAGAACAGTACCTATTCATAAGTTTTTTTTTTGCTCTTTAAATATTTAACTTAGATCTTTAAGACATATCGGCCATACCAGTACGGTGACGCTAACATTTTACAACGAGTAACTCTTACTGCGCTCAAATAACTTTCAAAATTTAGTTCTTACACTTCCGCGCACATTATACATTTAAATAAAACAAATTTTTTTATTGTTTTTTCCGCCTAATCTGTATTTAATCCTAACGTTTCGACTCCTTTACAGGAGCCGTAATCACAGGATGACTAAGGCAATGGTCGTCATATATTTTCTACTACCTTCATAATTTTTCAATCGGGCACTTTCGAACACATAATTGCTAATTATAATTTAGGATTTCTGGGTTAATCGAGATATGCATTATACAGAGTTACCGTACGTTTATGGATCTCACGTACGTATGTTAACTTCACATTATTGTTATTGTATTGTATATTATTGTAAAGCATAACTTATAAAGATATTATAAGATATTGTACTGTTATTATATGATATATGTTTACATTTAATAATATATTTATACGCCTATTTTCCACTTTTACGATACACAATAACATTCCATGAAAAAAAGATTGGAACAACGATGTTTCTTGTTTCGCTCAGTTGTGTCTATTACTGTAAACTTTATTGCTAATGGCACTAATTTTGAAACAACTGTTCAGTTTCAGCCTGTAGTTTTTCACGCAGTTATTTTTGTAATAATAAAAACCTTAATCTCTTTTCCTGAACCATATAAGCAACATTGCTCACAGAAGGGAGTTGAAGAATCCAGGATGAAATAAAATGTGACATCATGCAACATAACCACCGCGTAAGTTCACCTGTGATAGATGTTATGTTATAGTAGTTTATGATACTGTTGCATAATAAGGGTTCTTATAACATGAGTGTGTTTTAAAAAAACGAGCCGTAGGCGAGTTTTTTTATAGTATCACACGAGTGTTATAAGACCAAGTTATGTACAGTGTCATACACTACTTTATCTACTCTCATACTATATTACGTAAAACAATGTTGCAAACAAAACCAAACTTTGTTTAAATATTGAAAAGATTTTTTAAATGTCAAATGTTGGCGCCAAGGTGCAAACATCGATTGTGAATGCGTGTTGCGTCGTCGCGGACTCGTTCATTGAAACCTTTTTAAAGTAGAGGTTCAACCTCCTTGGTCCAGCTGGAGGTTGTATAGGTGTATCGTTATGATTAAAAAGTTATATTATGATACAGGTGTCCATACAAGACCTGTATCGTAATTAAACTTTTTTTTTTTTATTATTTTTGGCCTGTACGTAATGTTTGTCATAAGCATTTTGTTTTCAGTTTTAGAATCTTTGTATTATAGTATCAGAGTAGATAAAGATACATATATGGTTAGTATTATTTCTAATTAACAATATATTGTATTTTTATATTCTAGGTAATATCTAGATCCGACTTCATTGCTTGTCATTTGTTTACCATGTCATAATTACCTTGCAAACCCCCTAAATAATGCGTGAAATTTAATAGTGGAAGTCACTATTGCGTTGTACAAGTTTTAAATAATAACTTTGCCAATGGTACCATATATTATATATTCTATGTTTATTAAAATGTTTTCTTTAATTTTTTCCTTTGATAGGAAAAGATGTGGCGTGAATCAATATATGATTGTGGCTAATAATTAGGAAAAGGGAGAAGGAATATCAATGCTTACGAACCACTAGCATTTACTCAATAAAAGACCTTTTTCGAGAGAGCATCAAACTCTATTTGCTTTGGTTATGAGTAATATTGTTATGTCAGTGGTTTAAAAACGTTAAATCGTCAGCGAGGTGTTTTGAGTCAAGTTATGTGTTTAATGGTATCTCTCGTCGTGATAGTGTTCAATAGTTTTGTGGTGTCGAGGAGTGTAAGCTGGCAATGGTGGAATTGGGACATGATGGTCCTTTTTATGCTCATGTACACGTTTGTGGCTGTACATAGGCTTGTGTTCATGAATTGGCTCTGGTACATGATGTGGTTCAAAATGAGGTTTATAATGAGGTACATGATGATGTTCACGACGAGGTTCCCATTTAATGTGTGGGGCGGGCACATGCTCACGTGGAGGCTTATGATCAATATGGGGCAAATGAGGCTTATATTCTGGTTTGAACTCAACATGTTTATGCTCTTCATGTATATGAGCAACTTCATTTTCAACATGAGGTTTAGGCTCCTCATGATTAATATGTTCATGATTAGGTTCCCATTTAATGAGGGGAATTAGCTCATGAGGGGACTTATTATCAATGTGGGGTAAATGAGGCCTGTGTTCTGGTTCAATCTCGACATGTTTATCCTCTTTATGTTCAATTGCGTGTTCAACTATAGGTTTATGCTCATCATGTTTGATATTTTCGTGGTGAATTTCGGAGTAATCAACGTGCGCCTTGAAACTGAAACAAACAATGAATGCTTCGTTTTTGTAACCGAGTTTGCACAAAATTACCACTTTTATGTTCAAATTTCTATGACTGACGCACTTGGAGTACTATAGACTCTGCTTAGAAATAGTTATATTCAATTTTAGTTGAAATTGAATATAAATATTCTGCACTTGATTATTGTTTTGTTTTCATAGTTATATTCAAGAGTAAATGAAAATATAAAAATAGCTAACAGCTACTAATTTGTTCGGCACTTTCATGAAACTAGACTTGTCGTCATGTACATAGACTACAATTCAACGAATCAATATAATCAGCAATATTCTCAATAACTAAAAGTGTTAGTTGATTCATCGCTATTATATTGCATGGCTTACCCATCGTGTTTGTTAGCCTGGTAGGTTACGGTGCGCTTGCGGCCATCAGGCTGTATCAACCAGTACTCGCCCTTCACTTCGTCACCCTGTCGGCTCTCTTCCTGACCTTTAATGTCGTGTGTGTGCTTATCATCCACCTTGTATGAGAATTCATAGGCTGGATACGCCCAAGCCTATAACAATATTCTTCAAATGTATCGATACTACTTAATAAGTGCTCAATCTGTCTTGATATGCTTTCTTCGCGAGTTTTTTTACGAAAAAATAAAATATCCACGTTCTAATGACGGAGCTGGATGCTCACCATGGAAGATTTGTAGTAAAATGACGCAACCCTATTGAGTTTGGGCTGGTGTGATTCGTTTTGACAGGTTCTTTGATCCTCGATCATATCCCGGTTATTAAATTTTTATTTGCAACTAATACTGCGATTAAATAAAGAGAACAAATGCAGAAAAATACATTTTAATTTAAAAATAATGTTTGTCTGCGTTTATTCTTGTTTCAAGTTAAAAGTCCTACTTGACAGCCGCTTTGTGAATAATGTTTGTGTTTATTCATATCATAGTACGAATGCCCATTGTACATTTTACTATTAATTTTCTAATACTTTAATGCAGTGCAGTGTTAAGCATTTAATTTTTAGTTTGATATTTCCGCTTTCCTCTTCCTTGAATTAAAAAATGCCATAACAGCTTGATATGTCACTACTGTTCTTTTGTATCTATTGACTGTTGGAAATAAATCAAAAAAATTGTTTGTAACATGTATGATATTAGCGATGAAAATGTAACGCGATGTATTGAATGTTATTACTGTTCATACGTACTCAAAAAGTTTTGAGAACAATAGTTTTTATGTGGCTTGGCCACTTATAATAATAAAAAAAAAAAAATATCAAAAAAGTGGCATCATTAGTCTGTAGAATTTCCCTCCACGTTTTTTGAGAGCTAAATTGAATTATAATGTCTCAATGAAAAACGAATCTGCGTCGGAAACATTTTACGAGACCGGACAACTCTCAACATAATAAACTCCTTGTGAATAATCATAGCAAACAAGATAACTGTCACCCCATTCCATTGTCGTTGGAGACTCATTGAAAAAACGCAGCAGTACGTCGAAAGTGTTAAAGTTTATAGTATTAAATAATAAAACCTTGCTAATATAAAAGGATTTTTTGATGTTTATAGCCATTTGAATGAAGGTCAGGCTCAGATGAATTAAGATCATGTCTGGCAAGGAATTTATTATAAATTTAAGTAAAATATTTAAAGCTTTTCATATACTCCAAACTATATAAAACAGCTTATAACTATATCCAACGACAGAAGATATAATAATAAAAATATTTTAGGATAACGAATTGCACAATCACAGATTATGTTTGAGTTTCCAACACATGGCCTATCACAGTTTATACTCGTTAATGTGGTCTATGGCAAGATACTTTTAAATTTGACATTATATAATTTATTAGAATTTTTATTTGGCCACTTTTTATATTTAAGTTATTTATGATATTAATGTCCAAAATAACAAATACACAACGTAAAAACCTGATAATTTTATACAAGGTCTGTTGAGAAGACAAACACGAAACGGTTTTTAACTATTAAAATGAAACGTGATAAATTTAAAGTATTCTCAGATTCTTTTATAATCCCGCATTAGAATAAATATTATTTTTATAGGGAACGAAGTTTTACTCTTTCGGCCAACATATTAGTATTATTGTATAAAGATAGAATGCTTACATAATTGTGGGCACCTCGGTCCTATGCTACTTTCATTGGCTAACGTAAAAAAAGTTTTTCTATATTAGTAGGTATACTGCAACTGAATTTGCAATATATGAATAGGAGATAAATATAGGACATAAAATTAATGGGTAATTTGGATACTTACGTATTCTTCATGATTCTCGGGAACTTTTTCTCCGATATGTTCTAGTTTACCATAGTACCTCACCACTTTTTGCTCAGATATCGCGTGCCCATTGACCATAGCACAAAGAGCTAAGCCTAATACTGTTATCACCTGGAAAAATATTTGACACTTTAGATAAAAAAAAAGTTGTTTTCTATAGGTTGTCAAATGTAAGTTTTTTTCGAATTCTTAGTTAAATTGTTGTTTCACTCAAACTTTCGTTAGTTAATCATAGATTATTTTTAAATTCACCTTTGAATCCATTGTTGTAGAATTATCAGTTCCCTAAACTATAATGATAATCCTTCAGTCTCGAGACTATTTATACAACTTTAAATGGATGCGTGCACGGTAGAGGTGTGCCTTTTTCGTGTCAAGAGTAAAAAATATTGATACAGAGAATCAACTTTGTTCAGTGGTTCATAGTTAACGAACATTACCTTTTTCATGTATAAACTCTGCAACCCAAATCTCCACAATTTAGGACGGGACTTTGAGCGGAATAATAAAAATATGTGATCATTAAATTCAGTTTCAAAACTATTTTTATACAATAAGAAACAAAATAATTTTTTGAAAACTTATTTTATAGTATTTTACTAGATATCAATCTAGCAGTTAAATACTCAAATAAAAAAAGAAAATAATAATTATAACAAGCTTCTACAAATATCAGCAGTTTAATTACAAAAAAAAGGTATCACTGTGTATCGAAGAAATACGGTAAAAAATTAAATGAAATTGAGCACATATTTTTCACGCTTCTCAGGCTGCTTGGAGATTGCAAAAAGGCTGCTGCCTATTTAACGGTCTAGGGGAGAGGTATGGGGATTATCTTTAGTATCATCACAATACCCTTAAGTGTAGGGAACAGGTGCTATTCGAATCTGTAGAAAACCATATGCCCAATGACGATGTTTTTTGAAAGATATTGTCGTTTCTTCACTAGTCACTAGATAGTATAAAACAAAGTCTCTTTCTCTGTCCCTATATCCCTATGTATGCTTAAATTTTTAAAACTACGCAATGGATTTTGTTGCGTTTTTTTTTATAGTTAGAATAATTCAAGAGGAAGGTTTTTATGTATAATACATGCATAATATAAGTAGTAGAGCATCGCATCCGTGCGAAGCCGGGGTGGGTCAAATAATAAATTATAAAATACATAAAATTTGAGCCAAAATGAAACTATTATTCCTTAAAGTGAATGCAAACTTGGCAATATTCTTTACATTCTAAGATTTCGATAAAATATTATTTTTTAATTGGTAGTTTCCTGTAATATGTAGGCGGCTGCAATTACATTTTTTCAGAGTTTTAATCATGGGCGTGTATTCGTCGAATTTACTCACGGATGTACTGTTATTGAAGCTAAACAAAATTAGATATCCTAGAAGAATTTGATACTCTACTGAAGTGTAACTCTTATTAACCAATCTGATTTATTTAATTATAAAAGATTAAAAACAAATTTTAAGAAGTTATTAGTAGTGGGAATACAAACAGAAATAAATAAAGAAGAAAGCACACAACCGTCGACCGTATTGCTATATTATACTATAGCAATCTCTTTTAGGCAACCTCATAAAAAAAAATAGAAAATAGCCTAACAATCGAGTGGATATAATTTATGGAAGGGTTATTATTTAATATTATTTATTATCTTATGTTAATTTCCTGTAACAGATAATAAAATGCGTATAGAAGGTTTACTATGACTTTCAACTATTTACTGAATTGTAACGTACGCAAAATTTCAACTGTAACTTCCACTTATTGATCACCAGTTCTTGTCATTGCGTCTGCACCAGCGATTCCTTAACCGAATGGTTAAGAACCGAACGACACCTTTAGTGCGGAACAGGACCATATCGGCCCGCCACTCTACTTCCGTTTGCGTGCGCACTAGTCCAGTCATTTTAGGTTTTATCTGCGGAAAAATTCCTAGTGAGCTGAATTTTTGTATACACCTTTATTACGGCATTGTAAAGAAGATGTGAAAAATCGACATTGATATAGTGCCGGCTAAAAAAGTTATAAAGGTCAAAAGGTCACGAAAATCAGTTTTTCGCAAATATCTCGCGATCTATTGCTCAGAGGTAAATAAAGGTCATTATAAAAATTGTTTGTCGTGAATTTGTCTACAAAAAATGTCTCTTGCATTTTTCTGTAGAATTAACCGTTTTCGGAGTAGAGACTAGAATGCACTCACATACGGTATTGTATACCAAGGCGTACACCCTATTGCTTTTTATTTATGTTTGTGTGTTGTTAGTAAAATCTACCACATACACAGACATATAGTACTAGTAATACTAGTATAGACAGGACAATTCGTGCCCGTGAATGCCTCAAACGACCTCCACTGGTAGGTAGATGTTCCGTAATTTATTGTACCCTTATACCTGCTACTGCCTGTCGGGCTGTATTTAGCTCAGTTAAAAATTATTTCTTGAGTGTTAAAGACGAATACAATCTTGGCGGCTTATTTAATGAAATTGAGAAGCGGTGAGTCTAACGAGATATTGGTGACTCAGTTTGCAATGAGCCGACGGACTTTCGAAAGGTATCTTAATACCGCGAGAGATGCCCTGACAAGAGAATTTGTTCCTCAGCTTCTAGGGTACGACCATATTAACAGACAAGAGGTGGCTGCTCGGAACCTTTAAGTGCCTAACGCCCTATATGGATCTTCAGGAGAGGAAAGATAACCTATTGTTATATGTGACGCTACGTACGTCTACATACAAAAGTCGAGCAACTATTTGTTCCAAAGATTGTCTTACAGTCTGCATAAGTTCACTAACTTGTTAAAGCCCTTCGTAATGGTATGTTGTGATGGGCATATCATCGATATATTTGGTCCTTATGCAGCCAGTGCTTTAGATGCAACCATCATGAAAAACATGATAGAAAACCACGAAGACGTTTTTCACTGGTTTTTTAGAGAGGGAGACATATTTATATTAGATCGTGGATTCCGCTATGTTACAGAGGATCTTCAAGCCCATGGTTATGAAACTCACATACCTCAGACAAAAAGTCGCCATGAAGACCAATTGACAACCGAGCAGGCAAATAAGTCACGCATGGTTACCATATGTTGCTGTGTTGTGGAGGTAATAAATGGTTGGTTCAAACGTGATTTTAAGCTTTTCAGACAAGAGTTTTTCAGTAGTGCACTACCTCACATGATGCAGGAGCGGAAATTGCCTTACCTGCAGAGTTTTTAAGCGAAGTTATCATAGATCATGAAAACCAATAACAATGTAAAAATATTTGAATATTTAACTTATATTAACATCTTGTTGTTATTATTTTGGAGCCCAATGCACAATCCTTTTCAATAGTATTTTTCCAATATTCTAATATGAAAATAACACTAAATAATAATATAATATTATTATTTTTAATTTATTAAGACTTTATTTACAATAAACATAAAAACTATAATTACAATACTATAAATAAAAAACAATACATACCTCTAGGCAGATATATTATTATATACATATGTATATATATATATATATATATATATGTATAGATTACAGTACTAGAGATTTTTTTTTAAATTATGAGTTGTGTTTTATAGACATATCTTGTGATATTTTTTCATTTTTCACGTAAGTAATTAAGGTAAGGTTAGTATATTTTATACTTCATAACTTTTTTCCAAAATACTCCACAATGAAATCCTTTTATAATCATAATATATACATCAGTACCTGTCAAAAAATACACACTTCATGGATGGCCGCCGATGGGACATGCGCCATACAAATTTGACCATTCTCCTTTCAAATTCTACCTCGAAGGTGGTGAGGAATCGAGTGCATCGTTATAATATAGTGGCTTTCTCGGCGCTCTACTCCGAAAACGGTTAATTCTACAGAAAAATGCAAGAGACATTTTTTGTAGACAATTTCACGACAAACAATTTTTATAATGACCTTTATTGACCTCTGAGCAATAGATCGCGAGATATTTGCGAAAAACTGATTTTCGTGACCTTTTGACCTTTATAACTTTTTTAGCCGGCACGATATCAATGTCGATTTTTCACATCTTCATTACAATGCCGTAATAAAGGTGTATACAAAAATTCAGCTCACTAGGAATTTTTCCGCAGATTGGGGTTTAAAATAGCTAAAATGACTGGACTAACGGTGAAAACTATATCTCTCTCGCTGGTGCGGAGCAAATTATTATAGGTATTTGTAAGAGTTTGGGACAAATATATATTTCGTTTTGTAGTTAAAATTGTAGAATTTCGTCAAGTGTCAACCCGCCAGCTAGTGTCGTGCAGTTTAGTTCATTATAGCTACCAATAATGGCATGCAAACGAAAAATAGAACTTTTAGAAAATGAAATTTAATGTGCTATTACGACAAAAGTGCCATTTTCCGACTGTTAAAAAAATTGGTAACAATTCTGCATGCAAAACCAAATACGACAGGTAAGTCTTGTTAACTACACACACCAACATAAAAGTAAGTTAGTCACCGGTTTAATATAGATTTAATGTGAACACTATGTCCGAGTGCCGGTTTTGAGCAAATATAATTGCTATTAAAGTGCACTATTCATCATGTCAGAGAGTGAGAGTGGTAGAACTCATATAGTAGATAAAATCACACAGAATTTAAAAAAAATCTTTCCCGAATATCAAACAAAGTTAAGGACAATGATTATGCCTTCAAGATGGGCTCTAAACGGAAAAATTGTGTCGGATGCTATGAAAGACTGCGAAGAACCTTAGAGACTATCCTAGCAAAAAAAATTAAAAAGAAAGTTGCAGAAAATACAACCAAAACCTTTGCATGATATATTTTAAAGGGAGGCGCTGAAAAAATGTATTTCTTAAATTTCTTCTTCTTTATGAAAGTTCTGTTTTATTGTTGTCGGTGCCATCCCTACAAAAAAATATTTCTAGTGCGGTTCAGGTGGTTATCAGCCCGACACTTTCCCAGGTTTATTTCTCATTTCGTGTTTGGCAGATCCAGGGGTGAAAAGAACGTAAGGAAATTGGGTTCAAGAACATTCGAACAATACAAAAAATATACACTATGTTTTCGCTAAGTTATAGCGCTTTAATTTTCCCTTATATTGGTTGAAAAGACCAACCACGCACTGGCGGAAAGTTCGTTGGGGGCCCATACGTGGGGGGCACATACATTTTGATCTACGAAAATAATTACATTTTTACACAGCGGAGGAGTTAGATACTATATCCGTTTAATACATCATCTCACTCGACATTTTTATTGGAATAATAGTCGAAATAACATTTGTGAAAAGAACTTCCGCATTTTTCAGGTTTCTAAATGTATCTTTAATCGTCAGGTTTCACTCGAAACTAACGCCTGAGCTTTGATTTTAAGCAGTGTTGCTAGTGAGCTCAAACTACTTATATTAGAATGAAGGCGTTGGTGATGATCAGTGTTTGGAGAATGGGTGAGAGATACTTGTACATATAGAGATAATTATCAAACAAATCTTTATATATTGGTGCAGTAAGGTCATGCAGCGTAGAATGGAAAAACTGTAACGATATAATAATAAAACATTGTAATTATTGTAATATAAATTAATAACATTAATATAACTTATAGCAGCAACTTATATAACTAGTTGATAAAACCTAAAGAAAGAAGAGGATTAAAAGACTATTATTTATGAAAATATTCTAAAAAGTTTATAATAATATTTTCACGGTTTTGTGTAACAAAAAATATATAAATATTCGTAATGCAATACATATTCCTAGACTTGGAGAGTTAGCTGGCAACTAAACGACAGGCGTTGCAACTCATTAATACACACCCAAGATATTTTGTTACTTAAATGGATCTTAAACTATCTAGCTTATATTCTGCTTACCTAAAATTGGCTATCTTAAAGAGGAGCCACTTCTTTGCTACAAAGTATAAATGTAAAACAATATTTATCGAGAAACTTCGATAAAACAACAGAGGACAAGAAATAATAACCCAATATGTTTAATATTAGCGCTAATATTTTATTTTGCATTTTGAAATTACATTTTGTAAAAAAATTAAGAAGCCGTCTTAAATCAGTCTTGTTATCGATGACGGTCCTGGTGGGTGTCGTCGAATTAATCTTTTCTAAATTATATGTGATGGTGATGGGCCAGATGAACATGATGATGAGGCGATGAATGGTGGACGATAGCGTTGAATCTGAAAATAAGAATGCTGATTATAGGTAGTTATAATATCAGATCCTAATCTATTAACCCACTGATTTTCTTCACTGTTAGGCTCATAACTTTTGTCAGGCAATAGTAATATAAGTTTGTGAAATTAATCAGGAATAGACTTTATTTTCAGGGTATTAACAAAATTTAGTTACTTAAAATTTATCGAAATTCAGAATTTGTTTTCATATTTTTTTAAATAGACTTGACCGTAACACCACTCTGAGTTCAATCTCCGACTGAAAGAAAACAAACTTTTCTATATGGGCTTGGGTCTGGGTGTTGTGGAACCGCCGTTGTATCTTCAAAGTTTTTTAACTACTCAACTTGGGTTCAGAACAATCAGTATGTGATATTGTCTAATACTTATTTATTCTTCTTAACGTTTTCTCCTTTTTTGCATTTGCTATATGTGCCCAGTTAACGACCAATAGAATACGCAAAATTTCGTTTCAATCATATTTAAAAATCAAATAAAAAAAAAATACAGTCAATATCCATAAAAAAATATACAATTTCATAGGTAAGCTCTATATAGGTAAATTGAGGTTTAAAAGCAACGCTTAAAATAAGAGCTGTACTTATAAAAAATAGCTCCAGATATGATTATATAACGAAGATATACAATTTCACTAATTTGAAATAATTATATGAAGGTTTTATACAGAAAACTGGCCGTAGATGATGATGCAAAACGTTGAATTCAGACATTCAAATTAGTAGGTTATAAATAAAAACCTATTATTTGCGTAGTGAATCACATTGAGACTTATATGGATTAATTCATTGGTAAATCAAAATTACCGAACAATAACTAGCAAGTAAAATAATTAAATAAGAATAACCCAACATAAATATTTGTTTTCTCACCCGGTGTGGTCGTCCGCTTTGTATTCAACCTTCCTGAATCTACCGTCAGGTTCGACTAGCTCGTATCCGCCCTTAACCACATCTCCGTGACGGAATTCGTGTTGCGACTTCACATCACCTGTGTGGTGGTCGTGCACAGAGTATGCGAATTTGTATTCAGGGAACGACTGTGAATAATAAAATAAATTTTGAATACTGAAGTAAAGTAACTAAATCATAAATATTTAACCACATGATAAACACAAGATAACTCGAGGCATAAGGCCTCAACGGCCTGAGGTTGGTTCAATAGCACCTACCCTGCTTAGGTTCAAATCTTGAAAGAGAAATATAATAGTGTATACACAAGCATTTGTTTCTGAGTTATTGTTGTTTAAATATTTTTAGTTTGGGGCTAAGTCATTGGTGCAATTTGATGTTTTGGGTATACAAAATTACAAACCACTTAAGTTTGAGTTTGCAGTAAGCCCTAATCATGATTGTTGGACTCGTACTCGTCTGATATTTATTTAAGATAATTGTAACATAAGAGAATCTTAAATATTAAAACAAATATAAATATTTCCAAATACGAATATTGCCAAGTGTAGTACTTATGTCTTTGAAGAATTTGATGAGTGTTAATGAAAATAACTCGCTGTTAAAACATATTTTTTTTAGTTATATGGTTTATTAGATAGTTAAATGAATTAGAATTAATTTCCTTGCAGTAAAGTTAAGTTAACGTTTTAGTTATTTCGATATCAACTGGAAAGTGGATTTATGTATTATAAATAATTTAGTTTAAGAGCATTAAGTTGTTAGTGCTTTAAAGTGATTGCGTTTAAGTAGGTTAGTGTCAGATTGGCGACGGTTCCAATGATATGGCGTTAAGCTCTTACAACAGGAAGGTAAGTAATTGAGACCTGCATAATTTTATGGTAATAAAATATTGCTAATGATTAAGAATATTAGAATTTATTTTTAGCCTTGTTTTCTGAGATCAAAAGATTACTACTTGACACACTTTTTTGTAAAGGATATTTATAGCCGTTTATTATTGTTACATAATAAATTTTATGTACGAATATAAACTCGCAATTGTCGTAGTTTTCACTTCATAATATGACGCCATTACCGCCGTGAATAAAAGTATCTTACTGGTTAGGTATTACAACGTTCATACGGGGCTGTATATTAAATCGCACAATTGCGTTGTCACACTAGATGCTTGGTTCATACTTAACACTTTTGTGATTGTGAGATTTACTAAAGTGCCTCTCGTAGAAATTATTAATAGTAATGAATTTAAAATTATCAAAATATATATTACATTAAATAAAAAGGGAATATTTTTAATATTGAATTGTAATAGAACCGTTAATTTTTTTTTAAGAAATAGAGATTTTTTTATTTGCATACTTGTTTTTGTGCATTTTATTTGAAATATTCAGTGATCATAAGGATTTTTTTTTCATAAACTCTAAATAAGAATGGACTTGTGTAGCGTCAGTTTTTTTGATAGGTAAAGTTCATTGAACTTGTATATCTGAATTCAAAATAGTAAACTTCGTTATATCGGCTCACGAGTACAACATAGGCATACTCACATAAAGGTCGTGGTGGGGCACGTGTGGGATGTAATGTGGCACGTGGGGGATGTGATGTGGCACTTGATGGGGTATAGGTAAGTGGGGTATGTGATGATGCAGCGGAACATGGTGGATTGGCACTGGAATATGAACTGGGTGGTGTGGTCCATCGTGCTTCTGAAAGTCCTGGTGGGAAACCGCTGGGTGATGATGATGGTGATGAAGAAGTGGGAATATCGCCTGGCATGCTGATGCCAGTGCTAAGATGGTCAACACCTGCGGAAGATAACAAGATTAGCTATATCGTAGTTTTAGAACGATGTAACAATAGGATTATTTTTACTTTTATCAGTAGATCAGTACATAATATTATGATAATACTTTGTGTGTTTGTTACCATATATAGTTACCATAAGCTTAAGAATAATAGTTTTGTTATCAACTAGTTGACCCGGCCACACGTTGCCGTGGCTCAGTTATTATATTAAGGTTAAAGTAGCCTAAGTTACTCCTTATTACATCAGCTACCTGCCAATAAAAGTCCCGTCAAGATTAGCCGGAACAAACAGACAGACAGACAGACAAAAATTGTAAAAAATGTTATTTTGGTGTATGTACCGTATATATATTCATATGCTTGTAGTAAAAAACGGTTATTTCAATATTACAAACAGACACTCCAATTTTATTTATATGTATAGATTAATGTTACCATAGCAACGCGTGGCCGGGTCAGCTAGGTAGAATAAATGAATAAATATAGGTATGTAGGTTAGACTTGACCTTAACCAAAGCCATTCATGGCGCGTCGTTTACTCAATTATTTTATCCCTTAAAATAACCGCTGCTCAACATATTGATTTAATAATTTGACATAACTTTTAGTGTTTTAATAGTGCTGATGGTTATGCCACTCCGAAGGCCCAGGTTCCATCCCCTCCGGGTCAATTTAGGAACGCACTTTTTGTGATTTTAGTTTCGGTGAGATAGTACCGTCCTTGTTTTTGATTTTGGAGCTATTTAGGTTCTGAATAATCTATGTTATCTAATAACATAAACATTACTCTCTCCGTTTGATTTATAATATTTGAAAATGGTTGTTTTTGATAGTACACAAAAATAACGTTCATACGAATTGTATCTGGGAATATTGAAAAATCATTGTTGATATATATTAATTCCAAATTTAAACGACTGAGTTCAAAATGTCTAAAATTTAAATGCCTAATGGTAACTAATTTTACAAAGGTGAATTAAAGGCCTTAGGCATTTTTTTCTAGTCAACCTTAACTAATAAAATGATTTGAAATGTTTAATACAAATTTGTAGAATTGTCAAGCTCAAAAATTTAAACATAAAATTCTAATAATAAACTAATCTTCAAATATAATTTTAACAAGTATAAGAAATAATTTTCTGGTTAGGAATTGTTCAGTTACGTTGAATTAAAACTGTAACCAAGACTGTAGCAGCCGATGAAGCGCCATTGAGTCATTTATTTTTAATAATTTGATGTAAGAAACATTTGAATTTTGTATTTAGACAATCAAGGTTTAGATATAATAACTTTTCACATTTTTAATTTAATCATTTAAACTTTACTTATCGTTTTATTAGATGTTCAAATAATTAATTCATTAATTAGTTCCAAAAAGTTATCTATCATCTAATTCTAACAAGATCGTAGTTTTGTTTTCGTAACGATAAACAGGATTGTAGAAGTTATAGTGAAAAAGTAACACGACATATTTAATAATACCATCCGGAAATCATTTAGCAAAAATATAGAAATACTTACTTCTGACAGCATGGTGACTAAATTAATGAATGAAGGAATAAACTGTTTGTCAGATGTGATCAACTACAATAGTGCACTTGCTCTAGTTCATTAGTTTATATAGCAGTTTATAATTGTGGGAATTATTGGAGCAAAAATCAATTTCTCAGGGTTTGTTAACACTATCGTAATATTTGGAATGTACCAATGTTGCGCCTATATTAGATAGTAATTTATGTCTTAATGTTGTTTTTTTATGAATGACGTACATTGTTTACATGTACGCGGTTCATATTAGGGGTTAAAGTATGAAATTGCCGATTTGTACTGAAAATCTATATTGTTTATTTTTTAAATTTTTAACAAATTTATTTAATCAAAATAGTTGCCATTATTATCTATACATTGCTGCCATCTAATGGGAAGGTCATTAATGCCTTTGCGATAGAATTCCGACGATCTAGACTGCACAAACTGTGTGAAAGCATTTTGTACTGCCTCCTGGGAAGAAAACTTCTTGTCACGTAGATAATTGTCCAAATCACGAAAAAAATGGTAGTCCGTTGGAGCAAGGTCTGGTGAATACGGAGGATGACGAATGGTTTCTAACTGCAGTTCCTGAAGGGTCAAAATGGTTTCTCGTGCTGTGTGAGGTCTCGCGTTGTCGTGGAGCAATAATGGTGAAGATCGATTCATGAGTCGGGGCTGTTTTACTGCTAGTTTTGTCAACATGGTTCGGAGTTCGGCACAATAGACATCTGCCGTTATTGCTTGACCAGATCGGAGAAAACTATAGTGAATAACACCATGCTGAGACCACCAAACAGTTACCATTACCTTTTTATTGGTAAGTTTTGCTTTAGGACACTGTTGTGGCATTTGACCTGGGGTCAGCCATTGCATTTTTCTTTTCCGGTTATCATAAAGAATCCACTTTTCATCACATGTTACAATTCGATCCAATATTCCTTCATTTCTGTACCGGTTCAACAAGGCAACACAAGTTTCAACACGCGTTTCTTTCTGCAGATCAGTCAAATCATGAGGCACCCATTTTTCGTATTTTTTTATTTTATTGATTTGACGCAAGTGAGTCAATATTGTGGGTAAGGTAACGTTAAACCATGCCGCTAATTCCTGGGTACTTTGACTAGGATCGGCTTCCACTATCTCTCTTAATTCATCGTTATTTACCTGTGTGGGCGGTCTTCCTCGTGGCTCGTTCTTTAAGTCGAAATTTCCATCACGAAAGCGTTTAAACCAAAATCGCACGGTGCGTTCATTAGTAGACCCCTCTCCAAACGCAGCATTGATATTGCGGGCTGTTTCTGCCGCGTTAGTTCCGCGTCGGAACTCGTATTCAAAAATAACTCGAATTTTCGCAGTATCCATCTTTCTTGTCTAAATTGAATAACAAAAACAATTGAAAGTCGATATTCAAATGTTTTACATTTTTTAAAAAAAGAACATCATAGAAACCATTTAAAAAAAGTTTCATTCGAAAACCTCAAACCATGAAGATTCTATGTCAATTCAAAGAACCTATTGCAATAAAACGGCAATTTCATACTTTAACCCCTATTATTATCGATTCCTCCATCATAGCGTAGAGCCTGTTTGATCAACATATCGGAAATGTCGGTATTTGTTTTGCAAGAGACTGCGGCATTGACGACCATTTTTTAGGTTTTATAAAGTACTAAAAAAATAATGGAATATTCTGAGTTATGTTGCATCTTAGCTAATGCTAAAGTGCAAGTTAAAGTGATATGTTAGTGTAACATTCACAATTTCTTAATTCACTTAATGCACGCACGATACAGTCATAAAAAGTCCCTCCGGCTAGAATGTAAAGGATAAGGCATTCGTTGAAGGAAAGTTAGTTAGTCGAGTTATAAAGGAAACCTCTGATAACGAAGCCCCATTCGATTTGTTACAAATGAAAATACAAACATTTGCTTTATAAAGTCATTCACATGCCATTTTCGTTTTATTAAGTTTAGATCAAGACCATGAGATAATTGCTGTGATGATATTTTTTTTATTTCATGAAATAGAAGAAGGATTTTTGAAGTTATACTTCTTTGGGCGCGTTATGAAAAAAAATTGAGAGTGAAATTTTACGATGCGCGCGCATCACTGCAACAAAAAAGTTACAGTGTGAAGTTGGCCGCAAAAGCGACATAGAATAAACCAGCAGGATGAAATTGGCCACTAATTATGAATGTGTGGGTGTGTGTGAGATTTTAAATTGTATATTAAAAGTACAATTAAAAGTTATTTATATAAAATTATAATAACAATTTTATGTTATATAATAACGATATAACAATTTTATTTAAAAGTGGTTTTTATTTTATAAACTTTTTTAAGTGCGTTTATTGATTTGAGGTTAATTATCGGTATGTATTCTTTTTATTTGTTTGCAATATAAATTATTATTATTTTTACATTACTATTGGTTAAACAGTTAATCTTAATGGTTTTTGATATATTACTTGATTATGTATACAGCTGTATAGGAAATCTGTTAATCTTTTGACGCTTCTTACTGATCACTATATAATTTATAAATTTATCTTTCTTTTCACATACAAAGAATACGAGTACACGAGGGGAAATTTTTAGTTATCTTTGTTTAGTAACGACAAAGAAGTATAACTTTTTACGTGCGTACATAAGTACACACAACGGTTTTTTTTATCTTATTTTATGCAATAACACATTTCACCAACGATATGACTATACCCAATTTTTTCATAGAGAACCAAAAAAGATTGGAAAATAATGGAGACAGAAAAGTTTTTTAATAACTACGAGAAGTATGAAAGTTAACCAAATTTTTGTGTAAGGAGTTTGTATGGGACTGTAAATGAACAGCATTCATCAAAAAACTAAGGTTGTTATATGAAATTTATATTGTATCTCGGCATGCAAAATAGTACCTACTCATTAATATGAATGACAACATCAGTCCGGCAACGAGTATTGCCCAAGCATAGTTACAATGTGTGAGAATGCGTGTGGAATTGTGTATAAAAAAACTGCGACAAGACAATGACTCAAATACACATAGCTAGTTTATTATGCCAGTGGTATACATAAAAAAGGACGGCGCGTCAGAGGCCATGCCAATAAAATTATCATATTATTATAGTGAGACAATTTATTTTTAGACAATATTACTTCAGTCAAAACTACCCTATAACCCACAAAAATGTATTTATAGAGATTAGAGTGGTTTCGGATTGGAAAGATGATAAGTTTTATAAAGGTTGTATTTTATGTTAACACACAATTAATCTGATCTAACTGAAAGAAAACATAATTACGCGAGAAGTGTAACGGTCCGATCTGATAAGTGTCCGATCTTGCATGGAATATTGCACCCACTTCTGGGACGGCTCAGCAAAATACTAACTGGACACGATTCAGCGTAGAGCTGAGAGGCTCATTAGTGACAGCAAATTAGCGAAGAGCAAGCTTCACACCTTAGCTCACCGCCGTAAAGTCGCCTGTCTGTCGGTCTTTTACAGAATGTACTTTGGAGAGTGTGCTCAGGAGCTGCATGTGCTCATACCGCCATCTTCCTTTTTCCATCGGACATCCAGACGCACTGCGGGATACCACCCTTTCTTAGTTGCTATTTCTACCTGTCGCACTAAGCGCTTCTCATCATCTTTCATAATGCGCACAGCAAAGGAGTGGAACTCCGTCCCTTCGGAAATACAGACTTCCGTGTACATATAACCCATCCGTTTTTAAGGCCAGGGTGAATAGGCACCTTTAAATACAATAATATACACTTTTAAATACAATAATATAGACTTTTAAATACAATAATATCCATAAATAATTCTAAGCTTTTAAGTAATTCCTGAGAACTTTTCCAATACAGCTGTTGTTTAATAAACAAATAGCTGACCGAAAATCCTAACTCAAATAAGTTGAGTTGCCAGTATGCTGCTACTAATTATTTGCATAATACTAAATAGATTTTCATAATGAAACCTTTACTAAATTTATTTTACATCATATTATAATGTTAACTGCATATTTTATTTACTAAAAATATTTTGTGAACAATAATCACTTTATGAAAAATCATTTACATAAATTCATTCCTTAATGGCAATTCTAAAAGCGAAAAATAGTCGTTTCCGAACACAAAACAATATCTTCTGCACAGTTCTTGGATGAATTCTTTGTCGAATATGATAACCAAACCGATGATGAATAAGATGATATAGTATAAGATTGTTTTATTTTTCTATACCAGAAATAATAAATACTAATCAAATCACATTTATTGCTCTTTATTCCTTAGAAATTAGTTAATTAATGCTATTGTGTTACAAAAATGAGAAACAATATATCTAATGTAGATTTTACTGAGATAAACAACGTGGACTGGGGAGCTAAGAGATGGTGACACCATAAAAACCTGTGTGCAGGCTACTCGTCCACGGAGGTTGTTAAATTATAATATCTACCTCGAAATTTCGTATTTGTATTTATCCAAATATATTTTTTTTAAGTTCTATATAACATTGAATGCTATGGAAAAGTTTAAGGAATTAAACTAAACATTAGAAAACTATTTTGATCGCTGTACTTAAGAATTTTATGTTAAGTCAACAACATTCATGGTCTGCGAATTATCACAAATGAGTCGACATGCAATGATTGGATGTTTTACAACTTAACCATTTGACAATATGCGTTTTGAAAAAAATCCTTTAAAATAAAACTCTTTTTTATGGATTTTGGGCATATTTTATTTTATTTTTTATTTAATCCTCACGTTTCCACTTCTTTTCAGGAACCGTGATCACTGGAAGGCTAAGATAATGGTTATCATGTATTTTCCACTACTTTCACAATATTTTAATCGGGCACGTTCCTAATTGTTAAAAATATTTTATCAATTGAAACGTGAGGATTAAATATAAAATAAAATATGCGCAAAATCCGTAAAAAAGTGTTTTATTCAAATGTGTAATGTGCGCGGAAGTGTAAAAACTAAATATAAAAAAAACCTTTTACGATACTCATTAGGTACCTACTTAAATTTTTGAAAAATAATTTGCGAAGAATAAACCTTCAACGAATTGTCATATCTGGTGAAAAGATGTTTACCAGAATCACAAATAAGCCTCAAATTATCTGATGGCTTAAGTTTGATAAAATCAATTGACAAATATGGTATTATCTCTCCATTTTATAAAAAAAAGGAAATAATAAAAATGAATGAACTAATTACGCCTTCCTTGAATTTTATTAAAACACCGTTTACACAGGATCTAAGATAATTGTTACTCGATCTCATTATCATGACTTTCGTTTTCAAGTTCAGTGATCTACCCGCCAGACGGATGTAGCCAGTGCGTGACTGATCGCAATCGCGACATTGAGTAATACAAGTTTAACCAATACAGCCTCTTTTCGTTCTAACACAAAGTATGTGTTCGATATTTAAAATTAACCCAGCCTTTAATTAAGGAATAATTAATTCCTAAAGGATAAATAAATTGTTTCTTCTTTCAAAATTGCCTCATTAGAATTACATCTCTACTTAGTCTCGTTAATAAATACCGCGTTTATGTCTACAACCCGGTTACAATATCTGTGGACCTGATGACGTCACGTCAGCGCTTAGGTACGGTGCACAAAACAAGCATCATGTGATCACGGCTCCTGTAAAGGAGTCGAAACGTCAGGATTAAATATAAAATAAAATAAAACATGCGCAAAAATCCGTAAAAAAGTGTTTTATTCTGATGTGTAATGTGCGCGGAAGTGTAAGAACTAAATATCATGGGGATAGTATTGTAAACAATAATAATTATGAACTATAAATAAAATATATAATACTTTTACTGTTTTATTCTTTTATTATTTTTCAAGAGAACGGGGAGGGGGCTTGACATTCCAGCGAGTTCCACAGATATTGTAACCGAGTTGTAATTTAATTGTGATCATTCTAAGTTGATAATCAGTTGCAATTATTACACATTAGTTACATTCGTATTTTTTCAAATAATCACAGAAATAAATTTTGGAAATTAACATATTTGTGTGGGCTTTTTATCTATTAAAAAAATTATACCCCTTCGTCTCTTTATATGCGTATTTATAAAGTAAATCGGTATATATTTTCATCATTATAGGTTTATTTGAAAGATACCGAGTTTAGTTTATTTTATTACAGAGTAGGCACTTAGATGGTGTCATTGCTCTCACCTGGATAATCACCGGGAATCAAGGTTTTTGAACTGTCATTACATTACACACTTCAAGGAGCAAGCAAGCAAGCAATAATTATATTTTTTGTTATTTAACATTTAATTGCAAGATTTATATTGTATATATTGCTAAAAAAACTTATCTTTTCTTAGATGTCAAGCGAGACACGAACCCACATCCCTCGCTATCGGGGCTATCCGTTAGCACTTGGAACAGGTTGAATTATTTTTTTCAAGGAAGTTTATTTAGCCGTGTGAGTATCTTCCACTAGGTTGGACGTAGATCACGAATAGCCCAGGGATTCACGATATTATACTGTCGTTAGTCACCGCAATGCAGAAAACATCGTCGTTAGTTTTTCTTGGATAAATATTCGTAGGTTTTCTATGAATTTTAGTAGAAGCCAACTGCAAAATAGCATGTTCTGGTCACTCCAAATGGTGTGATAGGGAATATTTTATTATGTATAGGGTGTGTAGTCAGCAATTGTGCAGTATATTATTTTTATGTAAAAACACTTATATTATGAACAAATTGTATTATGTGGACATGTTCCGATAAGTATGGAACAAAGTATCTGTCTAATGGCCCCAGCGTCTCTGATAACAGGTCATTTTTTTTCATAAAATATTCGATATATTTTTCACTAAGTTATCATTGTATCTCACCGATCACGCTTCAGTCAATTCTAGTTTAATCACAAAACCCCAAAGGAAAAATCGCACTTTGTTGGTGGCCAGTCGACATCACAATTTCGTTAGATGTTATGGATTGGAAATCTTTGTTGCAATAAATCGATTGTTTCTTGCGCAGCTTATTGCTGAAACAACGTATCGTTCGGATACATGCCCTCCAGTTATTGATTCTGCAAAGAATTTGGGAAGAATTTACCTTTAACAATTTGCAATATCTGGTGAAAAGATGCTAACCAAAATCATGGATCGCGTGAGGATTTTTTGAGCTTTAAATTCGGCTATTTTGTTTATTTACGTAGCCATTCAGATGTAAATGCACTTCGTTAATGAAGATGACTTTCGAGAAATCGGTATTCACTTTACTTTGCTCCGTTATCCATGGAACTAATTGCCGGCTCTTTGCATGGTTTGTTGGTTTTAGCTTGTACGGCTGAAGGTGGAGGTCTTTTGTCAAAATTCACTGCGTAATGCTTCATAGAATTTAAAATTGTTGAGAGAAAATAAGCGGAAATGTTTTCAAAAGACGGACTGATTTTTTGACACAAAGAAGACTTATGTCCATAATCGATTCAGTTTGTTCGAGTTCATTTTTTTGCACTTTTTCGATTGAAAAATCAGCGAAGATCTGAGCGTACATTTTTCCATTTTTGAAATGGGTGAAATTTCTTAATGATAACGCGTTTTTCTTTTATGTAGTGCTCCTTTTTTAACAATCTGACAAATATAGATGGTATCTGTCAAATTGTAGAGTTGCTATTGATACGAAAAAATTACACAAAATTGAAATAGTCTCTTCTGATTGACACCCTAGAATAGTGTTGACTTAAAATTTATTTTATCCTTTAGTTCTTATTTAATTTCCTTCGGAATATATTGTGAGTTAAATGGAGATCACTCTGCTCACTTTACGAAAAGAGAAGACAGCTCTAGGCTCTAGCCTACTATTATGATATAACAAATAAAAAAATGCGCATGGTCTATTGCTTTAATCCTATCGTCATCAACTCGAAAGTTTTATTGCGGTGCAGCTAAAGGAATAATCTATTAGTTACCTACGACTGACTGCGACTATTAACGTATACTTACTAAATACTTGTTAGTACCTAGTATAGTTTATAAAAGTATTATATTTTCATCAAGTTCCTCGGCTATATCTTGTATATTAAACTTTTACTAAAAATAAAAGTAATCAAGGCAATGACTAGGCTTACTACTATAAAAAAGATTAGGTTGTTTGTTATTACCTGACTTAAACAAAAGGCTTTTCCTGTTATTCCTTTTATATTAATGACGTATTTTAAAACATTTTTTTTTCTTTAATCATTCTTAAGATTTATTAACTGACATCGTTATCTAGTCGTATACTTCTTTGATGTGTATCATAAGCAAATAGGTGATATGAAATAGTGATTAGATTACTTAGTCAGATTTATCATAATATTCTTAAAGAAAGATATCAATTGTTACCAAATGCTTAAGTACCCTTTTAAGCTGTTGTAACTATGGACTATTACTCCGGAGACAAGCTATGTTATCATAAAAATTGAGCACGAAGCTTGCTGAGAATTCCAATGGTCTAACAATGCTTGAGTGACATAAATGAGTCCGATTGGAACCAATCCACGTGAACGAAACAAAGCGCACGAATGACATAGTAAACATGCGTTTACAATTACGCTCACACAGTACACTTTGCATATAAAATATTATTAATAAACTGCATATATTTTCCGTACATAAATATCATTGGTAGGAATTAATTAAATTCTTGATATAATCCAAAATTTTATAGACAAGAATTTTATAATTTCTTTGTGTACATGTTAATTTAGAGTATAATTATAATTTGCAATTAATACAAGTATAGTGAAGAAGAATCTTTACCTTTGTTTTGTATGGCAATTACATTTATATTTAGGCTGTGTTTTTATCATCGGGCATGAGAAAATCATCAAAATATTAGCATATCATCAAAATCGGTTGAGTAGTTTCGTAGTTCATCGTGTTCAAACACTGTTACAGGTAAAATATATGTATAGATACGTAAAGCGAATTCTACGTATACATCAACTTGAGTATTATTTCTTTAAATTGCGATAATTATAGTATACATTAATGACATTAAAATTAAATTTGCATTGTAATTGATGCAAATATTAAATTACAATTTACCAAGCACCGACTGTTCAAAATTAAGGATGTTGTATAAATATTGCTTAAAGTAAACACCATACTCCTCCCGCAGACCACAAAACAGACAGTAGTGTTTTCCGAACTACATAGTTCGGAACATTCTTTACACTGCGATTTACAAATCGTCTGTTAAGCGTGGCGATTATGACAAAACCTTCGAATTTTAGCGGAGGCTTCCATCCAGTAGTGGACATTAAAAAAAAAATGAAGATTACCACCATGTTTTTTTATATACCATTCATTGTCATGAAAATTATAAGATTGTTTTAAATTTTAGCTTGATTTCTGTTCTTGATTTTGTCTTTCAATTAATCTTGGTTGCGAAATTTCAAAGTCTTAAATTAAAATTTATTACGTAGTCGTAAATATGAAGTTAAGTAAAAATATTTGTTCTTACACTTCCGCAATTCAATTATTTTAATTCGGGAAAACACGTTTGCTATATTATATTATTATTTTATTAATTTTGACTTTTTCATGAGCCATGTTCCAATCAATAGAACGTATACCTAAGTATATCTTAAATTCAAGTGATGTATAAGTATCATGTATAAAAGTTGATTAATATTATTAAAATATGTCACTGTGAATTCGTCCTATGGAGTACGAGTACTCGATATTATCTGCTAGAGGCAAGGTCACACTCAAATGCGGCCGGATTCCGTTCAGCGCTTCTGAGACTTCGACACAACTGCACTTTTGGGCCGACTGTGCTCTGCGTAGGTCAGACCAATTAGCTCTCTCTCCGTAATCAAGATAAGGTAGACATATGACTATGGTTAGCCTTGAATTTGGTTTTTTATTAATAGAATTTCTTATCACTCTAGTTTTTTTAATTAATCAATAAATTATCAATTGCAGTAATCTATGTGTCTTATCAGGCTTACTTTCATCAATGAGTAGTATTATGTATTCTTTTCTGTCATTTAAATGTACTAAATAACAATAAATGAATATCATGTTTTCTATGTTATTTATGAACTAAAATTATTTAATTTTTCATTTAAGGGTAATATTTAAATATTTTTTAAATTTAAAAATAGAGTTAGACATATAAGGTATTCGTCAATTCCGATTTGTAACAAAGCATGCTGTGCTTACTTCGAGAGAGTAAGTTCTAATAAGTTAGAATTTTTATATCTCAATCAAATAGATTGAGTTACATTTACGTGGTTTAAATTATGAACAAGTTAACAAAACCAAGGTCAAAAGTTATTAACCAATGTGCTGAACACAAGTAAACGGGTAAATTAATTCCTTTTTAAGGATATGAAAACCATTAATGATTTATATTTATTTGTGAGTAATAGAAAAGATTTAAAGAGTACAAATTAAGTTTAGTTTTTATTGCACCTTATATCCGTTGTAAATCAATCCGTTTAAATGTAATTTCATCGTAAAATTTAATTTCATCTTAAATTAAATGATATGTATAGAAAGGTTTTTTCCTTTGTCGTGCATCCACTCTTCAGGTTAACAGTTCGACATTGCTACTTATTTTAAACGCTTCCTCTCTCATCTAATTGTTGTATTAAGATCAAATTAAATATATGTTATGGGCCAAGTGATAAATGCGGGCAGTATGAATAATGCCCGGGCCAAGTGATTAATTACAATCTAAACTCACCTATTTATCACATTGCCCGGGCATTATAAATATGGCTACATGATGATCGGGCAATGTGATTAACAGGTAAATATTTACGTGGTGCACTGCGGTGCGGGGCCGGAAACAAACACGTGACGCGCTAACCAATCAGAGACCGAAACGGGCCAGCGCGTAACCTTACAATAGCCGCACGATGCCACTTCGGCTGATTGTTTTGATTTGATTTAGGTTAGGTTAGGTTTTTTTTATTACTTGTTTGTTAACATATTAGATGTGTTACTGTTTCGCATAAGTGTTAGGTTGGGTTAGGTTAGGTTAAAAAATAAATTACAAGGATCCCGGGTCGCTACTAACCGGAAGAGAGGGCACACCGAGGGAGATTTAGTGGGTATGCCTCCGGGCACCCACCGAGCCTGATTGGGTGCATGCACGGAGGTGAGCCCCACATTACTCCGTAGCCGCCTAGCTACGCATTTCTCCCTCGAGAAAAAAAAAGGTTAGGTTAGGTTAGGTCACGCGCTGCCCCGTTTCGGTATCTGATTGGTTAGCAAGCGTCACGTGTTTGTTACCGGCCCCGCACCGCAGCGCACCACTTAAAAATTTACCTATTATCACATTGCCCGATCATCATGTAGCAATATTTATAATGCCCGGGCAATGTGATAAATGGGTGAGTTTAGATTGTAATTAATCACTTGGCCCGGGCATTATTCATACTGCCCGCAATAATAACTTTTGCACTTGGCCCATAACATATATAAACTGAGCATAAGAGTATATCAGTCGCTTTTTGTCGCTAAAGCTCTTTTGTATAGTCAGATAAAAAGTTATAAATTTAATTCCTAGAAAAAGAGCGTTACCAAAACTGTTTATTTGATAATATTTTAAATGGGCATCTTTCGGTGGTAATTACTTTCGAAAAATGCCTCTTATGCGCTTATTTTTATAATACCTATAATAAATATACGCGCCGTTTGGCGTAACGATCAAGTTGTCGTGACGAGTCCACTCGTTTGATTGATGGTTTTAGTTTTAATTATTCAACATGTAAAAGTCTAATCTCATAAGAATGGACTGTTACAGTGATACACTTCCACAGACGCAATCATTACTATAACATATCCAAAGATAGTCAATATTAGTTGCTTTCCTTTTCTACTTAATTTGTAATATTTGATTGTCATTGTGTTGTTTATGTCTATATTATTCTATTACATAAATATATATGCAACATAAAATAACTTATTTTAAGACATTTGAATGTAGTTTTAACATAATACCTAGGTAACACTGAAAATGTTTAGAAAATGAAAAACGGCTTAATATAGAAAGTTGCCAATACTTTTATTGTTTTTCGAAGTAATCTCCGTTCCTCTCTACACATCGTCGCATAGGTTTGGAACTACTGAGAAAAGCAGTGGGCCCATTCTTCCTTAGGGGTCTCTTCTAGGACATTTTCGTTCGCTTTCACCGCATCTTTAGGGCTCGTAAAGGGAATACCTCGAATATTATCTTTAGTTCTTGGAAATAAATAAAAGTCGCAGGGCACCAGGTCACCAGGTCACCACGACACCTGCCATAGTAAAATATTCAACAGTCCGTTTTGCGGAGTGCGCTGAAGCATTGTCGTGGTGAAGGAGGATCCTGCTTCGAGGGCGCTGCTGTCGAATTTTTTCCAAGACAACAGGCAAACAGCAATTGACATACCAGTCTGCAGTAACTGTCCTTCCATCTTCTAGCACAAATGTCGCGAAATGACCTTTCCGACCAATGAATGAGGCAATCATCTTTTCTCCTTGACTTCTTCCTTTCTTTACCATAGTTGGCCGATCCTCGAAAGGAAACACTCACTGAGCGGATTGTCTTTTGGTTTCGGGTTCGTAGCAATATATCCAGCTTTCATCACCTTTGACGATGTCAAATACAGCATTTGAGTCACCGCCGTTGAACTTATCTAACATTTGGCGACACCAGTCCATGCGAAGGTGTTTCTGGTCGTCGGTTAAAGTATGGGGAATCCATCTGGTACAAAGCTTCCTGACGCCAAAATATTCGTGTAATATTTTTTGAACTTGACTCATACCAATGCCTAGGCTTGCCCGTATATGCTGATAGCTCACTCTCTTATCATCTTTTATTATCTTCAGTAGTCGCTGTTAAAGGTCGTCCCTCACGCGGATCATCATTGAGATTGTAACGTCCGCGCTTAAACTCGTTAAACCAATTGTATTGGCACAAGATGGGGCTTCATTAAGAAATGCTAATCGCAGCCTATTATAGCTTTGTTGTTGAGTAAGCCCACAACGAAAGTCATAATAAATCATTAACCGAAAATTTTCTCGCGTTAGGTTCATTTGCAAGTGTAACAAGAGTTTTAGATTTGCTGCCAATTCACAAAAACAAATGACAAATGAATGCAATATACTACATTAGGTTACCAAAGAGTACTAAAATTGATATTCAAAAAGTTTTCATTAGCAATGTTTCCAACTGGCCAGTTCTAAACATTTTCAGTGTTACCCACGTATGTTAAAACTACATTCAAATGTCTTATTAGATATGATCTAATCTGTATTTAAATGATTATAATAGAAAAACTACAGCGTAAAATTAGAAAGGTACTAGAATATTTCGACGATTGTTCACAAGGCTCGGTAGCTCAATCGGGAGAGCATTGGACCGGACTTCCAAAGGTTGCGGGTTCGATTCCTGTCTGAGAATTAACTTTTGAGCCGAGTCGATATTTTCTAGTATCGACACCTCTTGAAACTTTGGACGCTAGCAAGTCCAAAGTTTCAAGCAATAAATATATATCAGCTTGTAAAATACATGAAAGCTCTCGTGAAAAACCGTATATTTTTTGATACGACCTTATGCGTGGGAGGTGTCGAATTTTTTCTATTATAATAATTTATCTTATAAGAGAGCACTGAAAAAATGCATGAAATATATAAAAGATATAAAACTAATCTGTACATTTTATGTAGATATAGTTCCAAAGATTAAATTCGACTTTTATTAATGAAATTCACCACATGTAGATATTTAACGCTTTCAGAAGTGACAATGTCTTTCGGTGTTTATTTCCCTACCACGTCGCAGTAAGAACTTTGATCGATGGGTGGCAGGTGATAACAAGTGGATTTGGCAATATAATATTTGGGTTTACATATACGGAGGCAACAGTAATTTATCACATAACGATTTACACATAATGGAACCTATTTGTTTGTAGGCTTGCAATTCGATGTCGTTATGGTGATTGCATTTAAATTGGTGTAATTTATTGTTCAAATTACTTAAATGCAATAGGAAGTGTGAATAAAGACAAATGGCAGTGTTAAGTAGTATAGAGAGATAACGTATACTTTATAATGTAAAATTATGTTTTAGAAAGTTGTTGTAAACTTTTGGGTTTATTGCTGTTTTGTTGAAATGTCAGTCATACCATGGCAGAGTTATTGAACCTTATTATTGTTTTTAAGGGCTATTTTTCAATATACACGACGATTTAAAAGCAATTATATTAAGCCATTACACTTTCGCGTTAATTAATTAAAAAGAACAACCTTTTACGTATAGTGGGACGTATCGACACCTTTTCAGAAGCTGTGTCTGGAGGGTAACCAAGGTAACGGTCCCCGTTAGTGTGTAATATTAATATCGGGTACTTACCTAACTAGTCATTGTTAGTATAATTAAAGATATGTCAATTCTTTGTCAGTTGCCATAACAAATAATTATTTCAGTCCTAAAAGTGTATGTGTTTAAAATATAGACATATGGGTGTGTATAGGTGTTTTATAAGGATTACTGTAAAGAACACTTGTGTTAATATACTTTACAGAATACGGCTATTAGGTTTAATGCAAAAAACAATATTTTGTATAACATATTAATCTTCGATAACGTACAGAATTCTGTCCAAACAATTTCCCAACATTGCTTGCAATTATAGATTAGTTATGTCTTTAATAATGGACAATTAAAATGTATATACCAAAATACTCAAGGTAGTTTTTCTAGAGGTTAATTTATAAATTTGTAAACACGTAGTTACGTGTCTATTTAAATGTGTAGTTTTTACGCATGCGTATCAAATACATTATCATGGCTTAATCACTATACGGCGGTGCAATCTCTAATTATTGTCCGTTTTTCTAGGCCGTCGCGTTGTAAGTAGTTGGAATTTGCGTAATATTATATACAATATGCTGTAATTATAGCGTCGAAATATAGTGGAATGTACGCGAGCGATACGCACGCAACTACGCGTGTCTGTAAGCAGACTAATTATTGGCCACTGTTTAGCCATCAAGGGTGTAGTTTAATGAATCGACCATGTATAGTTATTGACAGAAGTAATTGAAGAACTGACATATTGCTATTTCTGCAAGTAGTAGCAATTATTATTTAGAGCTACAATTGACAGACAGCGAATGAAACGATAGCTGATTAAGATTAAATATATAGTGCAATCTTATAAGAGTAATCATAGTCGATTACTTTTTGTTTACAATTCATATGTTGTCATATAAAAAGTAAAACACATTTCATTAAGCACGTCTATTGAAGTGTTAATGGCGGTATCTTTTAATGAACTCATTAAAAGACTGCTTAGACTGAAACTACTAGATAATTGCTTGTGGTCATTGCATTTTACGAGTGTGTTTTGATGAATAAATAATACGCTATAAAAACGTGAGAACATGATGGTCATACGCTTTTAGCGTAAGAATAATGCCAAGTTATTTTAAGTTTAAAATATGATATGTGACAACAAAAATGTATGAATACGATATTAAGTGATATAATAAAGACAGTGCAGTAATGTAAAAAATATAGTAATCAGATATTTCGAGGCTAAAGTTGATACGTGTTACGGTTTGAGAAATTTGATTTATAAGAAATGTTCAATAATAGTTCTTTTATTTTCGCTTCCTCGCTTCCTCTCATTCGAATGAAATGAAAACGACAGTATTATCGTAATTGGAGGGTCATGTTCGGTATGCCATGTAAGGTGTTCCTAGTTACTTGGTGAATGAAATAGTTTGATACTTTCGCTTGTAAAAATGCGGTTTTATTTACCTTTAAAGATTTTAAGAGAATCTCAAAAGATAAAAAGGAATGGCTCATTAACCAACGGGACTATCATTTAAATTTTTAGGATACCTATTTCTTATATCAAAATTAAAGATTTAAATATGATTCAGCAGCTGATTTATTTACAGTTCGGTATAAACACATATGTACACATAAATATCACATTCATCAGTCATCCTTCAGGCACGCTAAGTTAAAGTCTAGTAGTAGCCATGATGTCCATGAGAGAGGAGGAGAGGGGCGGCGTGGACGACGGGCGCGTGTACGACCGGAGCGGGGTGGTGGCCGGCGGTCTTGTGGACAACCGCGTTGAAACTAAAAATTGAAATCATAAGAATGACATTTAATACACAGTAACCTGAGTAATTGGTTGATGGCCTCACTGTTTTAGAGGCATTCTCTACAAAACGGTGTATCTGACTTTGCTTAATTACTTAAAAATTTTAACAAATTGGATTTTTTAGATATATTAATTTAAAACACATTGACATAACGAGAAGTAAAGTATTCTTGGTTGACGTAGCTGGTGGTATAAATGAAGTTCCTTAGACTAAAATATTATTTTTATTAAAAATAAGTGAGCTAAACTTGTCTAATCCGTGTATTTTAAGATAAGATTTGCTAGTTTTTGAAGTACGAACACATCCATCTTTTGGCTGTTTCCATTTTCCTCTGAGTTTCAATATGTTGTAAGATACAGATGGCTTTAAAAGGAAGTGTATTCGACTTACCCGTTGTGGTCGTCAGCGGTGTACTCTACTTTGCGCACAGAGCCGTCGGGCTCAACCAGAGAGTAGCTGCCATGCACAGCGCCACCATCGCGGCTCTCGTGCTGGGACTTGTGGTCACCGGTGTGGGGGTCGGCCACGGAGTACGAATAGTCGTATTTGGGATGTGACTGCAAAGAGAAAAGCGAAATATGACAACCAAATATTCGTCGTTTAAGAGTATTATTAAGTTATTAAGATTTTTATAATATACTAGCTGACCCAACCACGCGTTGCTGTGTTATAAATTAAAATAAAACCTATCCTATCTTTTAAGTTAGATCAAATAACAGATAGAAGTTTGATCAAAGTCGGTTAAGTAGTTTGGAAGTCCATCGCGGACAAACAACGTGACACGTAATTTATATATATTATGATTAATACTATTTTAGTATGTATTATTTTTAAAGCGGCTAAAATGAGACGCAAACGCGAGATCAGGTGTTGAACCCCTGCAATACCAGAAGTACACAAACGAGTTGTCAATCTTAATTCCATTGTTCTATGCACAGGCAACGCACTCACCTAGAGTATCAAAAAAGTTGTTTTAATCTTTAGATACCCTAAGGTATGGTATCTAGTAACACCCTCCAAATTACAGAAGTACTAACCAAATTTAGATGGGTCTAATTAGAGAGAAAGAAACAGGAATGTATCCTTTACCCTTTATAATTTGAATTATACAATAAAACTGTAATTTAATAATTTAGTAAAACTCCGATTAAATCTAAAAAATAGCGTTATTTTATGTTTTTAAACTCACGTATTCATGACCATGGCCGAGAGCGATGGGGGCGGCGTGGTAAACGGGGGCGGCGTGGACTAGCGGGGCAGAGTGAACGAGAGGAGCAGCGTGGACAAGGGGAGCGGCATAGTGTGCCGGGGCGTAGTGCGCGGGGGCATCGTGGCGCACAATGCTTTGGGAGGACACTGCCCCGTGGTGGAGCAGGCCAGCGTTGGCCGCAGCCAGGACGGCGCTGATAGCGAATACCTGTAAGTCACATGACAATTAGAACTGATCCTTCTTGGTGAGCTTTTCCGCGAAAAATGAAAACTCCAAAAAAAAAAAACATTTTCAGAAGCTATACGACGTAAATCACGTTTATGTAATTATTATTATTTAATAAAATGCGTCTAAAATACGACTTGTATATTTAGCAACTATTTTTCAATATTTGCTGTCCAATAAAATAAACTTACTTTGGTAAACATTTTGCACTAGTTAATCAGAGCAGGTAACTGATACTATTATCGGTCCGGTGTGTGACTTTTATATGAAAAGCAAAACGGAGCCGCGGTCCTGGCAGTGGTGGGGAAGCGGTCACAGCAGTTCCGTAACTTTGACACCGCGAGGTCACACGGCATACCTCCACAATAATTCAGTGCCCCCCTCTTAGCCCTTCGCCGGGCAGCACTTACCCTCCAGCAAACCTCCGATAATTACTATCTCCAATAAGTAGGTATTGCATGAGTAATTGCAATATTAGACCCAGTTTTATTATAGTTTTTACCGTAGGTGGTTGTTACAGATTCATGGTGTAATTTAATTGATTTTGAAATCAGTAAGGAATTAGGAACTAAGTTACATTTTAAAAGGATTATATTAAGCTTTCAGATTAGAACAGTTAAATCTGTGTCTTTTATAAGTCTCCCATTTTACGTTTATGCTAATTCAAAAGAACTTAAAAAGATTTTTAATATTGATATTGTATTGAAATTGTGTATTTATTACATTTTAGTGTACTCATCTTAATGAGTTTTTGTAAGATAGTGTTAAAGATTTAAATTATTTTTTTCAAAATATTAATAGTACAGTTTGGCTTTAAGAAGATGAAAGCTTCAGTTACTCCGCATGTTAAGTCAGCGTTAAGTTAACATAAGAAGTCATATTCTTTTTAAATAAAGAGATAAGTAACAAATGTACCAAAGATAAAGTAAGAAAATTGTAGAATGTTAAGTTATTAAAAATATGTTCAAATTTAAAAAGACATGTGGGTCTTTGAATCAATGTAACAATGAATTTGTGTAGATGCAATAATGGTATTGGTGTATGGTCATAGTATTTTAATTATAGTTTGAAAGTTTAGCATGTCGAAATATGACAAAATACGCTTGTATTTTATATACATTGTCACAGCTTTTTATCGTGTTTTACAATAAATAAATAAATAATATCAAAACAAATTGTAATTGGGTTCGTGTGTCTGTGTGTGAACTTGCAGGATACAATATTATTCATATCATTAATCACTTTCATATTAATTAGGCCATTTGAAATACTTGATAGTTAAAAACCGATGACCGGGTAATTGCGCCTAGTTAAAGTTGACTGACTGATTCCGCTATGTTCAGTGTAATTATTAAATGTAATTATTTATACTTTACTTGGTCCATTTTCATTTTTTAAATTGACGTAAATAAACTACAATTATGATTCCATACATGATTTCTCTTTGGTGCTATTACAAGTTTTCAAAAATTTTATTAATTGAATGTTCTAATACAATTACATGACATAATTTTACTATTTTACACTACATCATTGTAGTTACGATCTTAAGTTCATTGTATGATTGTTGATATTTAAAATCGAGTCAACGTAAGGAAATGGTGCAATTTCTATATACACATATCTCTCACCACCACAAGGCCACTTGCAAAAATAATTAAGTAATTCTAATTACATGTGACAATTGACATGTGGCCGCCTCAAAAACGAGCATGATCAGATCATATTATTAATATTGCGACGAATAGGATCAAATGCTCCAAACCACATGCCGGCTGGTAAGGTAAAGCCTATATTTGGAAGTATTTAGTTTCCTAACCGATGTTCGTAATGCGATCACAACGTTTTGATATCGAAATTTAATTGTTGCAATCATTTTACACATGAACGGTTAACTAAAATTCATTGTTTAATATCTTTAATAGTACATACAGAAATCGCTTGAGGCAGTACTTTGTAATGCCATTATCGATACTTTATGTTACTTCTATAAGTAATGTTAGTGTTACGAAATAAAAAAGTCGCGTTTTGTTTCAACTTTGAAAAATAAATTGAACACCTACAGTTATTTTATTATAGACATTTATAAAAGCAAAATTTAAACGTTTTAACCCTATTCACACTTTAAAAGAATATTAAAAATAAAAATACTACTAATATCAAAAAAGCGCGTAAAAGCGTTTTGTGAAGGTTTTAAACTGTTTTGCTTTATACTGCTTAACTACTATGAAGGTTTACCTATAAATCATTGCTCTCCTTGATTGTATTTTCATGCAAGTACTATTTTACATTACACACCTAAAACAACCAATAGTCAATCGAAAGCAATTGTTCTCAAGAATTAATTACAAAGTTAAAAGAACTACCCATAAGCTGAATATAGTCAGGTATAAGTAATAAATTAAGAAATTGAGATTGATATCGCTGCTTTGAAGCACGATTTCCTTAATGAATTGGCTTGAAATTTCTATGACTGTTGCATATTTATAACAGAAGGGCTTTGTTTAAACTCGGCCGTACATTTAATTCATTTTCCGTTTTGTAATGGTTATCACCTACGTAATAAGCTACAACCCACGCTAACGGCATTGAAAATGTTATGGTTTTTGTTTATAAGTATCAAAGATTGTGCGAAAATCGGAATTGACTGTATATTTTATGTATAAATAAAGTAAAATTTTGTTGTTATAATGTCTCTAAATTTATTAAAAATTACTTTGTAATAGTTGCTGAAATGTTTAATATGAAATACTGAAATCGACTGTTTAATTAAAGATGGCGCCTAAAATAATTAAGCAGATATCTTATTAATTGATTTTTAGATAAAACAAATTTGCCATGATAGAGATAGAAGATTAAAGGAAAGTAATTGTTATAAAATATTCAGTTAGTAGAACAGAAATACACGTCACATGAACGTCTGTTAAAGATAAAAATAGACTATATAAAAATAACATGCAAATGATAAAACTACAAAACCGCTTTTGATGCTCATGAATCCAAACTTAGAACTCAAAAAACCTCGTTGACTTGACTTTAATCGTTAATCCCATGGTAAAAGCGGTCTATAAAATTGGTAAAATCATGGTCTTTTGCATCGATGGTCTTGGGTTCGACTCTCGTAAAGGGCAAATGTTTGTTTGATGAATACGAGCATTTGAACCTGAGTCACGGGTATTTATATATATATATTTCTATAAATATTACATATCTAGGTATCATATATGTTTGTCTATCCGTTACCATAGTATTCATTACACAAGCCTTACAGAGCTTTGAAACGTCTTAAAATAGTTCAACTAGTTTTTATTGTTAATGAGTAATTTTGAAATGGTTTTCCTTATCCTTGACTCATAGATCATATCCTTTTCCGAAGTTTGACAGTCGTGAGTGATTTATTCGGTAACTATGGCTATCGTCACGGAAGTTTGAAGGCGATTACGTGGTCAGAAATATTGGCTTTGTTATATACAAGGCTAGCTGATCTGATTGAAAGGAGTAATTCTGCAGTTCAGAGGTCGCTCACCCGAATTCCGGCCGTGGCTTTAATGATAATTAATCAACACTTTGTTGACAGCTCTTTACGTATATATTTATCTATTATATTTTTTAGCCTTTTGCGATAAAAACTTATCATTTTCAAATTAATATATATTAATTATTTTATTATTGATCTTAAGATAACCAACCATTAATATCTAATAGTTTTACCTTTAAAAGAATTACCCAAACAGGCAAACCATTTTTAGTTATTACCGATTTTCAACGAGCCACTTACAAATTTTCTTTTCTAAAATCTTATTTGAGCTATTCAGAACCTTAACAAAAATGACTAATTCGACCTAGCCACTATTAACAGAAGAGCTTGTTACTGAACAACAACGATAACTTTTTGATTATATTTCTTTTCGTTCGCGACAATTAGCGCTAATAAAAAACTGAACAGAATGAAGTGTTCAAAGTTCAAATGTGTTGTAAAAGTATATAATTAAAGCTTATCAGAGTCCCTAGCCACTTAATCAAATACAATAGCAAAGTAGTTTTGTTACATCGTGAGCTTTTATCTAAATAACAGTTGTGAAATTGTAAGTTTACTTGGTAATGCAAGTCAAGGTAAATAAATGTAGTTGAATGCTGTCTCCTTAGTAATAGAAAACAATTTATCATAATTACAACACATTGTTTGTCAAAAACGAGGCGAAACATTTACTGTATTTTGTAGGTCAGTTTTTGGCGCGTATGTTATCGCGTAGGTTTGTACGTTTTAAGGTATATATGTATGTATATTATTAGTTTGATAGTTAGTAATTTAAGACTTATTAATTTTTATTTAAAAATTTAGCTGATCGATTTTTTAAGATATGAATATGATGAATTTAAGACTGGTTAGATTCTTGACAACTGACTTTGATATGTTGACAGGTTTAACAGTATCATGATGGTCTCGGTTGAATAATTTAGTTATTTTAATAGCAGTTTTAAAAACACTTTTGGGAATTTGCAGAAATATTAAACTTGTATAGTCATTAACGTTGAACAATACAATGATTGTTATTTTGTGGGATATTTTGAAGTATTTTATCTTGATTAGATATTTCTTCTTGAAATGATAATGAAAATGATAAACTTCGATAAATAAACTGCTTGAAGGTTTAGTATATAAAGAAGTATGACGAGTACTATAAGATGTTGATATTAATTAAAAAATTGACATAAATAATGATTATGAGCAAAACGATTGTAAGCAACACTCGACACCTAATAAGTGACTATAATTTTAAGACAAATATGCAAATCATTTTTCTCTTTGTATGATTTCAATGGTTTCATTATGTTTGTACTTAAATATAAAGGACTTAGTTTAAATAAATACCTTTAATAATAAACCTTCTCCCAAACTCATTTATTAAGAAGTTTGGAGCTTACAATATCAGGGTGACATTGACTAAATCTGCAAATAAAACACCACTAGTGCGAAATTTTAATGACTTGATAAAAAAATATTGACTTAAAAAAATATAAGTCTCCAGAGATGTAAGACTTCGCCGGTATTTCTACTGGTGGTTTATTGGAGCGAGCGAAGCTCCCATGGATCAGCTTAAGTTCTTAACCGATTTTAATATTTTTTGCGAGGAATCGAATCGACAGGCTTAGGACCAGGTTTAGCCCGAATTTAGAAATTCGCAAAAATTTCCATCGAAACAAAAAAAGTTTTTCTTTTTTTAGATATTACGCTCCGCTCCAATATGGTGCTAGCGTAGCTTTATGCTTAGCGACTGCATCGCCTAGTAATATAATAATGCGATGACTAATTTGCCTACTTACAACTGAAATGCTTACCTCTGAGTTTATTTTTGTCCCGAATACGTTTGCCTCATCTTTAATAATATTCAAATGTAATGCATAATCTAAACAGGTTGCAAAAGAACCAAAGGCCATGGTGCAAAAAAATAAATACTTAAAACTGTGATTTTTCATAAGTCTTAATGTTATTTGCAAAAAAAATCAATTCAATATATTTATACTGATTTTCTACTAGTTTTTCAAAAAAATTACGAGGTATTATCTTATCATATTTTAATAATATTCCAAATTTTAGAAAATGTTAAACGGTAGGTAACTCTCTGACTGACAGTATACCTTAACGTCGTGTTGCAACTTCTTTTATTTAGATTCCAAAGGTGAAGAATTTTAAGGTAAATTGTTATAATAGAAAAATACTAGAAAAAATCGACTCGGTCACAAGTGAATCTCAGACGGGAAGTGATCCTGCAACCGTTTAAAATCCGGTACAATGCTCTCCCAATTGAGCGTGTCGATGACCCGAGTCGATTTTTTCTAGTATTTTTCTATTATAACAATTTATCTTATAAGATCGCATTGAAAAATGCATAAGACATATAAAAAATATGAAATTTTAAGGTAGTTCAATACGAGGTTTGCTGGTCAGCGCCTGAGGGCCCCCTGAGCTTGGGGACCCTGGTGCACGGTACCGTGTAGCCCTTCGGTAGCTAGTGACGTCACTTTACCCTACTAAACTATATTCGTACTACTTTCTTTATGACCGGTTTTAATTAGCAGTTGCAATAATGTATAGGTAAGCTCTGAAATAATTTTATTACTGGACTACATTTTTCAATGCCATATAAATAACAAAATACGTAATAATTGTATCGGTTGATGCTTTTTCCCAACGAAATCCATTCGCCTATGAAACTTGACAGTTTTATATTACCTTAATTAAAAGGATAAATCCTTTTTTTATCAGCAGCAAGTTTTTAAATCTAAAACACAGCCCAAAATGTTTGCCATCTCCATATTTTTCCCGTTTCATTTACTTAAATTAAAAGTGCGATATCCCAAAATCAGAATATCTTTTGTAAAATAACAATGTATTTATTTTATCTCATAAGCGTAATTATGAGAGATCATAAGAGTTTTCTATGAAACTCGTATCTTGCTCGGGTTGCAAATTAGCCTGCAGTTCTTTTTATGATAAGAGTATTGTAGAAAATAAATAAATACACTGGCGTATAAAATGGTAATAATACGAAATATTAAAATAATCGTCCTCCTTAGTGAAACTTCCGGGTGGGTACGCACGCTTATTCTCATTCCTCTACTGCTAGTCCCTCCACCGCTAGTGTAGGTAATCATATAGTTATCCTGTTAATTTCTATATCAAATTCTAATAAATAATTAGTAGTATAATATATTTCTTACATACACACCAATTAGCCTAGCCCAAAGTAAGCATTGTAAGGTTAATGCTTTGAATACTAGAGTAATGGATAGATATATACATATACATACATTTAATTTACCCATTCCTTAGGTTCAAACGTTCGTTTTGATCATAAGTTGTCTGCCCCTTCCGGGACACAAACCCGGGACAGTCGGTGCGAAAGGCAGCTAGAAGCAGGGACATAAGACATATTTGCAAATATAATCCGCAATAAAGTTGGCACAATCTCTCCTTCTATCTATTATTGACTACGCTGATGTCTGTTACCCTGATCTGTCGGAAGAGTTACTCAATAAACTCGAGCGACTGCAGAATGTCTGTATCAGATTCATTTTCGTAATATAAGTATGACCACGTGTCACACTTCCGTTCTAAACTGAGCTGGCGTAGGGACTTACATGTTCTTTCACTCCTTTATTCCATACTTTTTTTGCCATCCTCTTCACCCTACCTAAAAACCTGTTTCTCCTTTCGTACCTCAACCTCGCAGTGTAGTTTGCGTTTGGCAACCAACCTTCCCCTGTAAATTCCACGGCCCTCTACCGACTTCTTTACTATTCCTTTACTGTTTACGCTGTCCGCTTATAGAACTCACTACCAGAAGATATCAGAAAGACTCAACCTCTTGGATCCTTTCGCGACAGAGTTAAAAGTTATTTAATTTCCTCCAATATTTATTGACTCTATTTTATCTTTATTTCTATCTTATCTTATTATTATTTTATGTGCACCATTACGTTTAAAAAATATATATTTCCTTTTTTTCCTCTCAATATGCGCACTCACTTCATCATTATCCTTTTATATTTACTTATTATTTTTTACCCAAGGTTGCTGTTTAGCAATAAGGCCGCCTGTCTGTCATACTTTTCTTTGTTATTTTTTTTAATTTCCCTGCATCCTATCTTTGTGTGCAATTAAATTAAAAAACTGGTTGGTTGCCTGTAAAGTCGGTATACGGGCGAAAGTTTTACGTGACAACGACTTTGAGTGGTAAAATAATTTTAATGTGAATATTCATTCGTATAGTAGGAAGAAGGATGAAATAATAGTAACAATTTAAAACATTTATTTATACAAAGAATTATATTTAAAACATTAATTTATAGGCACGCGTCCCTTCCACTTTTTATGTCCGATAACGTAACGAGATACGTATTAGTTTTTGTAAAACTCCGTTAGTGGACAAAGAGATATAATCTTAGAGATTTTGTCTGGAAAATGATATGAAAAGCCTTATGGACATAAACACAGTATAAAAAAATATGTCATCGATCACCAGCGGTATAAACACTAGCGTTGGAAGATGACAACAATCAGCTACGCAGACTGCCACACTATTGAGTTACTGATTAAACGAGCATCAACTTTCTTATGCCTCTCCTTGAGTAAATCTCTGGGGTTGGAAAGGGAGTGGGTGCATCCTATAGATATCTTACAATTGGCTGTGTAGTAATATCAGATTTTTACTGACTTAACATCACTTTGAGTTTACTATAGACTTAGGAAGGTTATTTAGGTCGCATTCAGGGGACAGGGCGGCGGGCGTAGCGTTTATCAAAACTTGATAATTCTTTTTTAAAACAACATTTAAAAAATGCACACCTAACGATCCGAATTACGTATATTATGTAAAATGATTAAATATTTGACATTTAATAATTTTCCGTGATTTGAATTTTAAGTGAAAATAATTTAATATAATATTTAAAACTTATGATTTTACGGATTAATAACCTTATCTAAATCAAAAGTCGTTAATACTACATATATAACATCGCTCTAATTACTTTTCTATTTATCACAATGTTCGTGTTGTTTAATTTAAAATAAGTATATACTTTTAATAGTATCGGTTTCAAATCTGTTTGAATTTTAAGTACTTAGATAGGATTGATTGATTACTTTCTGAATTCTTAATAAGCACCTATTGTATTGGTAGAGAATAGAATGCTTGTTCTTATGTTTAAATTAAATATCAGGTTCACTAGGAGGTATTGCTAATATTAATATCAGATAAAGAACAGTTGTCAAATATTACTCGGAGTTATATGTAATGCACAATGTAGATCAAATCTCGTAGGAGATAAACTTAAGTGGTTTAATTACACATAAGTGGGCCCACTTTAAACTTTACCTTTAAGTCGATTTGATTTGACAGAAAACTAATTTTGGATTATCGCTATATAAAGAAGTTGTTGTTAAACTTTCTCAAATATAAACTGCTTGCATAAAAATAACATTAGCTTTTATTGTAGAAAGAACTAAAATATGTTTGTCAGAACATAATTAATTGTAACTTCGAGGCATGTATTTACTAGTTAGTTATTAAATTCCATCTTTATTTTTTCTGTAGCTTATTATTCAAGGTACGGTCGACAGCAAATCAAGCTGTACAATCAAGAAGCTGAAATGATCTATGACAATGGCTTGAGGTCATTCCATCGTTAAAATACATTGTTCTTTGTAATATGAAAATATAAAACGTTTATAAAACGTTTTTATATTAAAAAAATAGTTTATACTGTCATATTAATAAATAAATAAATAAATATTTTTTTACATTCACACCAATTAGCCTAGCCCAAAGTAAGCACTGTAAGGCTTGTGTTATGGATGCTAGGGTAACGGATAAACATACATATATAATACATAGATATGTAATAGTCATATAAATATATATAAATATCCATGACTCAGGTACAAATGCTCGTATTCATCATAGAAACATCTGCCCCTACCGGGATTCGAACCCGGACCGTCGGTGCGAAAGGCAGGATCGCTACCATTGCACCAAACGGTCGTCAAATATTTAAATATGTAATAAAAAAAATCAAGTGTTTGTACTATTTTAATGACTATAATTAAACGAAGAGTACATTATGTACACGAAGATCACAGTGAGAATAAATAGACGTAAGTATCTAATACTTTATCCAACAAGGCTTAGTAGTGGTGGTACTGCGAAGAGTAAACATGATGGCTGGGGCCAGAGTTGTGAACCACCGCGTTGAATCTGCAATATACAAATGGTTTTAATAAGTATTATAAAAGTATACAATTATTTGTGGGTACATAGCTAATATCTAATCTTTTATGAAGTGTACCTACATGATCCACTAATGGATCTAATGGTCTAAATCCGTACAATTAAAATTATGAGCAAGTGTAAACTAGTTCCGAAACTAGTTCTTAACAACTTGCTTCCCATATATGTTGCTAGACGGTAGCTCGCGAGGGTCAAGAGAGGTCATTACCTGCTCATATGCTATACCGGTTTGACGACCATATGAAAATGTAAACATTGATACTAGACCACGCGGTCAGTCAGAGCTTCCTTAAGCGCAAACAGTTTTAGAATATTTGCATCATTACATTGGTTGTAATATATTAACTAATTATGTCGTTTTGCATAATAACTTAATGCTATGAATAAATTAAGATCGACTTTTGTTTAATGAAATGTCCCTATAAATAAAAAGGGATTTTGTCTGCGCCGATAACCGTAAGCTTTTTTTTTTACAAAATATGTGCTATGAATGAATTAAGATCGATCGTATATGTGCAATATAAGCAAGAGATAGCCGATAACCGTATCTAGAGGATATCTGCAACATTAACTCCTTTAATGCTAGTAAAGATTATTTATCATGCGCTGTTTAGTTTTGATTACAAGCACAAGTTCACTCAACAAGCAATTAAGTTTTAAATAATGTTTCATTTAACATTGAATTACCCGTTGTGATCATCAGCAGAGTAGGACACCTTGCGGAAGGAACCATCAGGTTGCAGCAGGGAGTACTCGCCCTTTACTACATCACCATCGCGGCTTTCATGCTGGGACTTGTGGTCACCAGTGTGAGGATCCTCCACGGAGTACGAGTAATGGTATTTGGGGTGAGACTGCGGAAAATCATGTGCTTCAATGAAAATGAAACGAGTCGTTACGACATCGCTCTAGTTAGCACACAGTTCTATGTTGCGTATCTGGACTATCCAGTTTACAATTTCACTGTGGATAAAATAGGTGTCGCTTGTTGGATTGCAGTAGAACAAGTTGTAATTACAGTTTATGACAAGTGCACTTAAAAGCGATTTTCGTCTTCCTGACAGTTCTGTTTCATAAAATTAAATTGTAATTTGCATACAGTACTATTACTAAACAAATAATTACTGATTTCTCTTTTGCAGGAACTTTTTACTGTTCACAAGAACTAGTCTGTTACATGGTTTAGTGTTATTGTATGTTTGATTTAAACTTTTTATTTTATTTCCTAAAGTGTATTCGAGAAATTCAGATGAAGTTGCCTTTACTACTAGTATTTATCTCATTACGATACTAACCGTGTCTAATCACTTCAATTGTTTTATTTTAACTTTATGGTGATAACTAGCAAGAAAATTGATAAATAGTTATATTAATCCTTACAACTATTAAATACATACATAATAATCTTCATGACCGTGTCCAGAGTATCCTTGTACGATGGGTGCAGCAGCAACGATTGGGGCGGCATGAATGGGAGCATGGACAAGAGGAGCGGAATAGTGGGTATCATGGTGGACGACATTGTGCTGCGACGATACGGAGTAGCCGCCGTGTCCTAGGAGGCCGGCTTGGGCTACAGCCACCAAAGAGCCGAGGGCAAGTATCTGTAAAGTTCAATTAGTTCATCTTTACTCCTTTTATAGTTCTATGCAGATCTTTTATAATAGTAATATAGTAAGAAAATATCTGTCTTCCAATGATGAATGTTAGAAAATTCTCATCATGGCTACAAGTGTAGGTCTGGTCCAGTACAGTGCGTCTCCAAGGCCTAGATCACTAGTTTTTCACATAGAATTAAGCTAATTGGATTTAGTTATGTAAAACAAGCTCTTAAAATTTTTACATTTTGACTTCACGTATCTACGGGATCTAAACTCACTTACTTTGGTGAACATTTTTTGAGTGGGTTTGTAGTGCGTGACTGACATACATTTGATATCCAGCAGTGGATTTTATAAGAAATGGTTTTGGCCGGTGGGGCGCGAGCGAACTGCGCGTCCCCGCGGCGCAAGGTCGAGCTTTGTCTTGCACATTCTCGTATTACGACCAAATTATTGTTACTTAATGTAAAAATACTCTGTGAACCTCATATTATACGCTATGATAGTAGGTCAATATAGACCGTGATAAGATTTGCTTTTGTGTATGTTTTTTTGTTAATGTGTGAGAAAAACTTTGAATTAACGTGTCGCTTAGAATTGTGTACTTTTTCCATATAAAATCCATTATATTTACAACGCGATTAAACTGCAAGTTTATCATTTATTATTTATTAGTCATAAGGTAACGTCGAAAATCTCTTTTATCTAACAGTATATTAAAACTTTTTATGAGTTTTGCTTACGAGCAATAATAATGGAAATGGATTTGCATTGATTATGGCAATATTTAAGATACATTGATGAGCGTAAAGTTGCGTCGTCATAGCCTGACTTGCATTTATGCATTCCAACGTAACATCAGTTATAAATTAGCCTTTTTATTTATCGCAACTTTCTTTTACTGAGGTTTTATTATGTGAGTAAAGTTTTCCTTTATGTCATTGACACTGAAAAGTAATTTGTTCGTCTAATGTAATGTAAGTCTAATAGAATAAACATTAAAAATAAATTTTAAAACAATTTATATCGCAGTAAGTAGTAAAATGAAAATTTTGACCGCAACAAAGATATTTTTTTGAAGTGAATACATTGATGTGGTCGTCAATCGATCTAATAGAGAATCAATAGATTTTTTTTATTTATTTAGGTAAATAACAGTATTGAAATAAAAAAAAATGTTAAGAATTCTCTTAAAAACTAAAATTTATTTCAACACCAGCAACATCTACCACAGTTTTTATACACAAACTTAACTAAGAAACATTAGTTGAGAGAGAATATACAAATTATAAGCAACATTTCGTACATGCAAAAAAAATCCAACTTCAGGGCAAGCACTTAATCTGTTTTGGAATTATAGAATCTAATTTAGGGCAAAAACACAATGAGCAGATATTTATTATGTCATTAGAATTTTTACAAGTAGATTAGAATTTCAGAAGCTATGTGAGAAAATAAAAATGAAGTTTTTATTTTTAAATGATTAAATACCATGAATTTTCCTACATTTATTTGTCTAAGTTCACACTTCAATGTTGTATCTAGTATACGTTTATTATAATTACTTTTTAAATCTATTGGATATTAAAATCAATGGATGTCAGTGGGCACGCTGAGGGAACTTAAAAAAATATTATTTTGACAGTATTAAAACTTACTGCAAAAATGTCAATAGCATTAAAGTATTTATTAAAAGAATTTAAAAGTCGAAATAGTGGTGAAAGTTTACCAGCATTTATGCGACAACGGGAAGTGGCAAACAGTTGACATGATTTACGGGAGTTCTTTCAGGGACTTTATAACGCAGCTTATTTCTAATAGGGATACAATCGTATCTGTTACGGCACAGATCATAGCCTCAAGTTGTTGACGTCTTTGTTGGAGATTTAGGAGCTTGTACCTCTTAAAAAAAAACTGGTTGGTTGCCTGTAAAGTCGGTATACGGGCGAAAGTTTTACGTGACAACGACTTTGAGTGGTAAAATAATTTTAATGTGAATATTCATTCGTATAGTAGGAAGAAGGATGAAATAATAGTAACAATTTAAAACATTTATTTATACAAAGAATTATATTTAAAACATTAATTTATAGGCACGCGTCCCTTCCACTTTTTATGTCTGTCTCTCTCGCTCTTAGGCGGGCTAACCATGCCCGAGTGGAAGGGACGCGTGCCTCTCACTCGCTCTCATTGTAAGCGCATAACGTGAGCGGAGCGTAACGCAGTTTCTTGAAGTGTCACCCGGCAAACCAATTTATAAGACGTTGTCACGTCAAAAGCTATGAATAGTGCAAAGACTACGAAAGCATCTGAAATGCATAGCGCGTAGGTACTTGTATTTCTCTTGAACCATCTCCATACCTCAATATAGTTTTAATAAAAAGGATTCCAAATAGGCACAGCGTATTCGGGTTGAGATCTAATAAGAGCGTTGTATAGGCATAAAAACGTAGTATGTTTACTAAATTCTGTATTTGATCGCATAACGAAGCCGTACATTTTAAAAGATTTATTAAGAGATAGACCAAAAAATAAACAAAGATTCATTAATCGTAGCCGTATAATATTTTACTTAGTTTAACAAATTGTGTGATTTATTAATTTAATATTTCATTACAGCATTAAACTGAGCTAAAATCTCTAGAATTGCCTTTACAATTTGAATGATTCTTTCAGTTTTGGGTAGTCTATTTATCGAGTAAGGCTATAGGCTATTTTTTTTTTCAAAATTAGGGATCCGTAATAAAATTGCTATTTTGTAACACAAGGTGTAAAATCGAAAACCTATTTTTGCGTGCGCTGCAAAAACTATTGACAATAGAACAAAATGATGTGCTACGGGTTTATAGATCCCATTAAGACCTACAAAAAAGTCCGCGAGAACATATATCTAGCTATCATGGTTTAATCACAATAATCGATTTTGTGTTCAAAATAATTATAAAATCGTCTGAAGAAAAAAAACCTACGTTAAATATGTATCTTAATATTAATGTTTATCGAAATTAAGCATTATGTTATCAAGAGTATTTATGTAGAAGTAAAATACTTTTTGTTTCATCTCAATCGGATATTTCGTTTAAAAGTTATCACGTGTGTAAGATGTTAAGAGTTGGTACCTATTAATGAGTACCTAATAGAGAATAGATAATAACATAGAGTTTTTTATCAACATAAAATCCTGTAATAATCTTTTTCGAAATAAATTTGTTGATGATTGTAAGTATAAGATCTTTGAAGAGTATAATAAATACATTTCTAAAATAACTCTGCTAAGGAAATCCACGCGCGCTTGATGCAAGCAAGACAAGACGCATGTAAAAGTGTCGTGATCTCATTGTTATCTACACTAATATTATAAGGAGGAAAGATTTGTATTTTTGTATGTTTGAAATGAACTCAAAAACTACTAAGCCGATTTTAAAAATTCTTTCACCATTGGAAAGCTACATTCACGCTGAGTAACATAGGCCATATTTAATGCTAGAAAAATTTATAGAATTTTGTCCACCCGTGCGAAGCCGGGACGGGCCGCTAGTTTAAAATATAAAAACAATGAACTTGTCTTATAAGTTCGATATTCAGTATAGATTTTCCCGCAGTATAAAAGGCACTTTGACAAGATCGAGACATAAAAAATGTTGATGTTTTGTTGACCAGAGGGCTTAGAGGGCTATACGCGGTCTATAGTGGCGTCTCTTTTCAATAGCTAAACTTGAATCGCGATAAGATGTGATGGTAGGGCCTCTGATAGGTAAAACAAATGGTTACGGTATTTGGCTTGACTTGCCAGAAAAGGCAAGTTAAAGTCAATAACTATTTGGAATAATTTTAATAGAAAAATACTAAAAAAACTCGGCTCTCAAGTTGTTCTCAGGCCGGACAACAGTATTAAGAAGTTTAAATTACATATAACTCTTAATTTATCTTATTTTAATTTTTATTGTTATATGTAGTATTCCATAATTCACGAGTTTAGTATGTCGAATTTATATGGAATTAAAATCATATTTTTATGTTAGATCGGGCAAATGTCTGGTCTTTAAAAAAATAAAGGGCAAAATTAAGTGTTTTTTGTCTTTGTAATGATTCAGAGGGTTTTTTGCTAACAGACTTAAGACCTTGCGATAAAAAACAAAACGGTTTGTAATCTTAGGAAATGTGTAACTACAAAAATTTCACTTAGGAATATATGTAAAACGGTAAATTATTCGGTAAAGACTAGTGTACTACAACAATCCGCGACATTATACTTCTTTTCAGCAACTTTTCATTAATAAGTGAAACTGATTGGCGGTAGTGGTTCCAGTGGTGTATTTTTTGTTCATTAAAAAGGTGTTAAGGCATGATATTATCTCAGAATCACCAAGGGCGCTCATTGTGTAGTGAGAATGCAATCAGCTGTGTTATTCTGGAATAATTTAAACTTGATTTGCTGCAGCGTTAAATAAAAGGTTCTGTAGTGAATATAACTTTACCATTATAATGTCACAAATTAAGATGATTATTTTCATGATGTGGTAAATAAAATAAATCGCCGCACATTAAGTAATGTACTAATTAAATAGTATCTGAATTTAATTATATGTTGCAATAAATGGGTCGTTAATATTAAACTACTGTTTCGGATACTAATTCTAAGATGAGATGATAAGATGATGACTCAGAAAAATCGGAATCGGACACCTTCCAAGAAAAAGTTTCTTGACATAAAGAAACAAATGAGGTAAGAAACGATGACTTTATGATGAGCTCTATGCTCTTGATTTAAGGAATATTTTGCTATAAAGATACTTTAAATCTTCTTATTCTTATAGAATAACTCCGTAGACGGTTAACCATATACCGCTCTATTGTTGCTAAATAATGATCGCTGGACTGATTTTACTTAACTATTTTACGCCTACTTGTTTTCGGCGCCTATATTGCAATACGCGTACGCATATTCAATTGCGCTTGTAGGTTTGTGTAATTATTTAAGCCTGTAATTATTTTTTGTTATTGGGATAGCCTATTTAGTGATTAATTTTCAAATTAGTATTTTGTAAGTTCTTTCAGTCATTCATTAACGTCTTGTGCAACTACCGTAGCGAAATATTTCATACAATATACATGATAATATGTTTGTACATATAAATATTGAAAGAAGTATTTTTTTTGTCTTAGGATAATAAACAAAATACTTTATGAACTGTAATCTAGGATAGAAGAGATAACGCGTTTCTAGCTTTAATTTTGGTGTCATTCATTTTTCAATGCGATCTTATCAGATAAATTATTATATAAGAAAAATACTAGAAAAATACGACTTGGGTCACAAGTGAATTCTAAAGTATAATATGATTTTCGTTCGAAGCTTATTAAAATCCTTGATACTGTATAAAGGTAGTGATTAATTATTGATATTAAGATTAAGTACTATTATTTAAATAGGCAAGTCGTATGGAGTGATCTACAGTGCGTTGTGATGAATGGTATTGTCGAAGTACATTCAAGATATTTTTTTCCGTATTCAAATTACCATAATAGATCTTAAGAAGTTATTAATTTACGAAATCTATTGGGTTGCTCTCGGTTGTTCAACTTAAACGTGTGATTTTGTGTATGTTAAGTGTAATATTATACTGTAAATAAAAAAGGTTTGCAATTTAAAAAAGTTGTAATAAATATGTTATATACAATGAAAAAACAAACAGCATAGGAACATCGGCTTAGTAATCGCTGTGATGATATTCTGGAGCCGGGTGGATTAATGGAGCGGAGTTGTGAACGACGGCGTTAAATCTAAAAAAGATATTTTTATATTAAAATGTTATTGCGGAAAACAATGCATAGAGTAGATAATAAGATTTTTCAAGTGGAACTCATTTATCTGCAAAAAATCTGAAAGTAATTAAGTACTTTATTTCATACTAGCGGCCCGTCTCGGCTTCGCACGGGTGGACAAAATTCTTTAAATTTCTCTCGCATTAAATATAGCCTGTATTACTCAGCGTGAATATAGCTTTCCAATGGTGAAAGAATATTTGAAATCGGCTTAGTAGATTTTCAGTTAATTCATTGCAAACATACAAATCTTTCCTCTTTATAATATAATAATTGTAGATCTGTAGCAGGAACGATCTTTACATAAATCAAGAAGCAATGCACACACAGGTAACTCAGTTTACTAGTGTTCATCTCTGTCGAAAGCTGTAATCTACTGGATAGAAATCTTTCATCAAAAAACGGAGAGTTTTGCCATAATTTTCACGCTTGGATTGTAGTAAAGCAAATGGAAAAGGAAAGTTGTAAACGACCCTGATTTGTAAAACGCTGATGCTCATTTTGTCGTCTTTAGGAAAAGTATGGTGTATTCATTCAGAATTATAAGCAGCCTTTTACGTCACCCTTAAGTGGGAAGGTTTGCTGTTTTCACACCACCTCACAGCATTTAGTAGTGTTATGTTTTTATATTCAGAATGTCTGCGACGCATAGAATCACGAAAAGCCATTCACGATTGCTATCCTAGTTCCACATGCGTCTAAAACTTATTGTCATCAGGAATTCATTACCTTAATGCTGAAAATCGTAATCTCTTTGGAAATACTGCATAATAACCGAACGCCGCTACCGTTGGTATTTATTAGAGGTTGGTGGAGTGAAAATATGCTTACGGACCATTCAACCACTCGAGTTTTCAACTCACCCATTGTGATCGTCGGCGGTGTACTCAACCTTGCGCACAGAGCCATCGGGCTGCACAAGAGAGTAGAATCCGTGAACTACATCACCATCGCGGCTCTCGTGTTGTGTTTTTTGGTCACCCGTGTGGGGATCAGCCACAGAGTAAGCGAAGTCGTATTTGGGATAAGCATGTTCCTGTGAAGATGAAGTTGAAAAATTAGTATTATAGTGTCCGTGTTGGTTTTTCTAGTTGCTCTTGGAACCTACAACTATTGTATGAAGTTGGCAATTCCTATGAAATAATTCGTCTTTTTTATACTGTAACGGTCACAAAAATAGTAGCCGAGCAGAGGAAGGAGGAGAAATAAAGTTTCACTGGTAGTGGACTCTTCCATATTCCTTATAGCATTGATTTTTCACTTAGTACAGCATTTGATCAAGTGTTTAATCAATATGGCTGTGTGGTGTGAGTATCAATAAACTTTGATAAGATTGCTTACATAATCATCGTGATGATCGTAATCATCGTGGTGGCCATAGCCATCATGGCCATCGTTGTCGTCATAGCTTTCATAGACAATCGGAGCTGCGTAAGCTAAGGGTGCATCGTAGTGGACTATTGGAGCAGGATTAACAAAAGGTGTGGCGTAGTGAGCTGGAGTGTGGACTTCATCGTGGCGGACAATGCTCTGCGAAGAGATGGCATGGCCGTACGGGAGAGCTTTGGCCGCGCTTAGAAAAGCACCAAGAGCGATGACCTAGAAAAAAGATACATATTTTAATTAGCACGTTTGACGATAACTTTAATCTAGGCTTGAAGTGATACAAAAACTTCGTATGTTGAAATAGTTGTATTGAGTATTAGTTTTCAAGAATGCTGCACAAATACCACCAATTTAACTTGGTAGATAATTTCTTAACGGGTTATGAACTAATTGAACATATAATTAAATCACTTCACTTATTATCACGCTTATAACTATATCTATATAGAAACACACTCACTTTGCTGAACATTTTGTTTGTTATTATGTTTATGATTGTTGTCAACGGCTATTAATAGTTGCTTTTTATATGATCGAACAAGAATAAGTGGGGTTGGTGACGCTATGTGAACCTCGGTGTGACAATGACAAAAACGTAAGGTCGAATCAAAACCGATCGCATAGCAATAAAATATGTGTCATGGAACTACCGTCTATTAACTTTGGCCAAGCAAAGCCTTATAATGTGCGTGATTTGTTACGCTAGAGTAAGCAGAAGATGGAAAATCAGTGCATGAAATAACATCGCATTGTGTTTTTTTCGGACCAAAGTTCTTTTTGGGTATATATTTGCAAGCACATTGAAAAGAAAAAAGATTCTTGCTTAACCTGGGTAAGACAAAAGACCACTATTTTTTGTTTGAAATAAAAAAATACCCAGTTTTAGGAACTTCATCCTGGATTGATCAGTAGCCATTTGCAGTCCAACGAAATATATAATATTTATGGGAAAATATAAATTATGTGTACAACTTATCGCCTTAATAAATGTGGTTTAAGACAAAGTTCTGGGTCTATAATTGCTCTTGCTGCAAAGTCCGATGCAAATTAATGGCGACTCGGATGATAACTGTGAACACGGAGTGCATAGCAACAAGGGACAGGAATGTGTGCGTGTATGCAATATGCGGTCGTAATTTTTTTGCCATATTTTTTTTTTAAGAAAGAAAGAAAAAACATTTATTGACACACGCGCACTTAAAGAAACAGAGAAAAACAAAATAAGGGACAAACAATGGAAAAAAAAAATACAAAAGTAAAAATGAAATAAAAAAAAAAAGATTAAAACTAATGTGCGGGGTCAACAAAATACCCTGCCTCAGCATTTGTCATTGGTACTTAAATTATTTCCCTGAACATTTTTCGTACAATTGTTACATGTTTCAAATTAGTTTTGGCTATTTTCTTTCCGACTTTTATTTTGACCCCGGGGAAATCTTTATAGATTCCTCGCCTTTGCGCACGAAGCGTAGGTATACCCTGCAGTCTTGCGGCAGTTATCACAGCAGGCGGCCCGTGGGCCGTTCTAGAGCGGGGGATTGCCAGACACGCTATGGATGCTGTCCCGATTTTTATTCCGCCTAAAGTTTTGTCGTTGTCTTGTTACTACCCAATTTCGTCCTTAGGGGGAACAATTTATAATTATCTTTATTTGAAAATAAAAAATTATGATTAGCATCTTGTAATTCTTCGGAATATGCTCTTTTAATTTCTGGGGGCCCTTTGTTGCCAGAACACTCGCAATCACGTAATCAACCATGCAAGCAAGTTAACGGGTATGCAGCAGCCATAGTTTCTGTCACGGCTTCGGTACTGTTGTCTCTAGTGAACCAACACATTCTTAATAATAATTTTGGTTTATCATCGAGTAGACCCAGAAAACTACATTTTTAATTTATTTAGTTATTGACTTACCATTTCACCCTTTTGTGCCTGTGTCGATTTAAATTACACTCTAGGGGTAGGGCAAACAAAACCATGAGGTGTCGGTTATTTCTTTATGTCGGCGATACGTTTCTAATTCTGAAATATGTATTTTGTGTACTTAGGGCTTATATTTTTATGCCAACTATTAATTGTGCGATAAAATAATTGCACAAAAAATAAATGTACGTAAGCAAGGTTGCTTGAAATGAAATTTTAAACAATTATTTCATGCGACGCGCAGGGCCCCGCTACGATGCAAAAGGGGACTGAGGATGAGAGAGGGCGGGAGGCGGGGGAATGCCTGCCGCCGCGTACTTATACTGTTCACAGCTACCTAATATTGTTCTGAGTATGGAGTGCCGAGCAACGCGGCTCCAACGTTAATGATGGCGATCAATGGGGTGATAGTATTATACGCTATGACAATATATGGAAGAGTTTCGGAGTATGACGCGCTGATAGCCGCGCCGCGTCATTGTTGCTCCGCTATAGCGGCTGTGCCTCGCTCGTGCACACCTCAATAGCTCGGTCGCTGCAATTACGAACGTGTTTTTGCATGCCGCACTACCTAGAGTGTTGAATGGTGGCGTGCAACTTTAGACTAAGCCTCTACTCAGAAGTCGGCCTACCTATAGAGTCACTGCGATACTGCGCCGCGTCATGTAGCTTCGTCATATTGACGGCGGAGGCGTGCTCAGAATTGCACCTTCAGTTTGAAATCGGACTATACCTATAGCAATGACTTCTCAGATGTGTATGAATATGAGAATGGAGCACTGTACACTACAAAATACATCAAATTGCTGAATATTATTTAAATATTTTATTACATTAAAAAGGCAAAAAAAAAAACAAATTTAAAAATAACCGGTTGAAAATATTGTTCGCAAGCGGACTTTTTTTTTTTTAATTCAGTTAGACGACGTAACTTATTGTGTGTCATTTTTTATTTTATTTTGCTAAAGGTAGTGAATGGTTAAATAATAATTAACATCACTCTTATAATGCCCTACTGCTGTGGCACGGGCGTTCCCTACGTATTAAAACATGTAAGGGAAAACGGTCCATAACCTACTAAGCGGGCCCAGTACAGATTGAAAAGAGTTAACGACTGCAGATGCAGTATGAACAACAATTAAAAGTTCCTTCCCATTCATGGAGAAGCTAGAGACAATGTTTTTTAACCAACGCATTTATATTCCAAACGCGCTAATTACCTACTGACTCTCGTAGGCTACTGATTAAAACAAAGCATGAAAATTTATGTAATTACTAATATTTTTGTCGAATAAAAACAACAACATAAACATAAAAAGTAGTAAAGTAATGATGTACACCAAAAAAATTACTCTGGCAGCATGACATGTCATGGCTATGTTAGTTCCAAATTGCGCTATGATATAATTGTGCGGAGACATTCGGTTGGCATGGTCAGAACCTTCAAGTTACAAAAAAATGTGTTAGATCGGTTTGTGATGCAGGGTACCTTGATAAATGTTAGTATGTATTTTTCTACGAATGAATGTAATAAAAAAATTATTAACTTGCAAAAATGATATTTTTATAAAAGTACTAGCTGACCAGCAAACGTTGTTTTGCCATATAAATTATTAAAGTACCTACTACGCTATGAAAAATAGGGGTTGGTGGTAGAAGAGTGAAAATTTAGGGTTGTATGTATTTTTGTATGATGTATTATAAAAAATAAACATATAATATTTTGTCTAAAAAATAAATAAAAAAATTAAGGGGACCACCTTTAACATTTAGGGGGATGAAAAATAGATGTTGTCCGATTCCCCACCCTAGCCGATATGCACGCTAAGATTCACGAAAATCGGTCGAGCCGTTTCGGAGTAGTTCAATTACGCACACCATGACACGAGAATTTTATATATTAGATTGTTAGATGTAAGAAGCTTACTTCTAGCTATGAAAATACTCATCCAAATTCAAAATTTTTTTTACTAATATTAAGAATGGATTTCCAGGGTAAACATAGGCTATATTTTATTTAAAAAAATGTCTATACGAAAATTCAAAGAATGTAACTCAAGGTGTAACATTACTTATTGATGTTAGAATAAAATAGTGTACCTATTACAATTTAAGAGGAACCATTAACATCAACAAACATCGTGATAGTATTTGAAGATTACTCGCCCGGATAGCGAGACGATGTTGGTCGAAGTCCCGCTTGACATTTTTTTTATAGTTAGGTGTAATGTATCTTAGTCTAGTCAGAAAATATCTCCGATTTCAATTTTACAAAATGAAAAGTAAATAGTAGTTAGTTTTATGAAAATCTATCTAAATCAATGTTTCTTTTATCTTTCTTCAATGTCAAAAAAAAAAAATCTGATGTATTGCGATAGTCTATTTTTGTTTCTAATATTAAAACATTAGTTATCACTCGTTTTAGAAAAAGTTTATAAATATTTTTTACATAGGTACCTTAATAATATTTTTACCTACATAATTGGGTAGGCATAGTAAGTATAAATAACGCGATGTAATCAGCAGTGCTTTGTTCATTTACAGATTTACATTCCTCAAACGAGTGAATCTGTTAATCGGTTATACTGAGCTATCTGTTATGCTTATTATGTCGTTATTTTTAAATAGCTAATATTGTAACTATTATTAATTTGAATGTGAATTATTTTATTTTCTTTTATTTGTAGAATATTTTCAATTGCATTAATTTAATTAATTTATAATTGTTAATCCTATAACTCTATAATAAAGTTTAATAGAAAAAGCACAAACTCAAACAAGACTCGAACCTCCAACTTTGAGATATTCGGTCCACTGTTCCCTCAATTGAGCTACCCAGCCTTATGAGTACCCGCTGCAATATTCTAGCACTTTTTACTTTTTTCACTGTAGGCCAGCGTTGCTTTATATCCGAGAGAAATATTCTCGTATTCTAAAGAAACATTTTTACTAATATGTGACAATCATGGTTTAATGAAAGATTTAATATAATACATTTAGTACAATGTAAAATATTGAGACTCATGGGATACAAAAAAATAATAATCCAGCGAAGTATACTAAAATATTGATAGTTAAAGCTATTTGCTTTTCAAGTTTTGACATTAATTATAGTTTGTGATAATTTCAAATGTAGCTAGAAAAATTTCGCACAATTTTAAAGCCTTTTTGGTTTTTGTAGTAAATTTGTTATATGTTAAAAAAAATTAGTAGCATTAAAAATGCGGAATGATTTAATATTGTGTGAAAAAAAATTCTTTAGGTGAGATTCGAACCCATGTCTTTCTGGGTAATCGGGCCATACGCGAAAATTGTAATGTCATCTTATGATAAAATAAAATACATTGAAACTTAAAAAAATAATTGCAGAACTAATATAACCAATAAAATTACGTACGCACGTTCGTGGCAGAATGTGCGTAATTTCTGACTTACGGTCTCAGATCACGACGTGATCAGCATTTCTGAAGTACTGAATTTTTGGCAAGTAGGAATTATTAGACTATATATGCTAAGGGTCTTTGGGGACTTAAATAAAATGAGTGGACTGGTTTATTAGCCGTTTTACAATAGGATTAGACTACGCGACGTGGTGTTAGCCGAGGCGGTGAGGTACGACCGTCGCGATGAAGGGAGCACAAGCAAGTGTGACCCGCGGCATGGCGCCGGTAGCGGCCGGTGCGATGGTGGTGGTAAGATAATCTCGTTGGACCCCTCCCGCTCATCTTGTTCGGTCGAAGGCTACTGGAGTAGGCTTCAAAATTCTGGAAGCTAACAGATGTTACTAAAGTCCCTTCGGATGGTCCCCCGGTCTGCGACAATATCACTGAAACTTATGATAAAACTTAGATGGAAAATTATCTGGTTCAGCCCATTGGGTCAGTAAATAGCGCTATAATAACAACAGCTAACGATTAATATATAGGTAAGCCTAAATTAAATCTTGCAATAGTTTAGGTGTAAATGGTTATACTTATTTTCTTTATTTAAGCACGCAGATATTTAAATTCTAGATATAAATCAATCTTTATCTAATAATGCTCAAGTATTAAGTATCAGTCCTTAGGCTGATGAAATAATTAAACGCTTATAATAATTCGAAATAGCCAGAAATATCTATTTTTGCTTTTGCTTCTACTGTATTTATTAAAAACAAATAAAATCATAAAGTGGTATGTTGCTAATAAATTTGTACACATTTTATATTTGAGACTAAATATCGAATTTTTTTTACATAAAGATACAAAACGCATCAAAATAAAAAAAGTGCCTGCGAGATAAAAAAAAAATTGTTGCAAGTAATGTATATATTTGAACGATTTTTAGTGGTACAAATATATTCAAAAACAAATAAGTGATTTTTTAGGAATTTACAAGTGATTTGCTATTTTTAGGTATCTTTGAATCTTAGGTACTTACATGTTTAGCCGCAGTTGTATGGAAGAAGGAAAGGATCCTTTCGAGGATTAGAATATTAAGGTAAGTCGTTAATAAAATACAAATAAATTATATATTTTAAGAAAGAAAAGGATTATTGCAAATATTACATAACAGCAATGAATAATATTAGATTAATATCTAGATTGAATTATAAGTTATTTTTCTTAAACTCTTTTTATATTAAAATGTTTTATCCGTAAATTGTACCCCTTTTTTATGACAACAAAATTATACATCACTATCTAGACCATTCACAACCAAGATGCTATAGAAATCTCTGCTTTTATAACAAAGACGATTAAACATAATAGAGTTCAAGTTCGAGAACATTTTCATTATAAAAAGAAGCATTTAATGTTATCCAATGCTTTAGGCATTGACAATGACACCAAAATCGATTGACGGCGGATTTACTATCTATAATACAAGTGAATATTGACTTGATAGTGCTTTGGCATTACGGTAACTGTAATAATGTAATTAATTTGTTTGTATAGTGATGTAGTTGATAGTGTCCATTTAGTTTGTGTAGGGTCCTGGGTTCAGTAGATTTTCTTAGTAAAAATTTGTACAATCATTTTTCATAAATAAAGGATTTTATATTGAATAAAAATAATTGAAGTTATGGCATATACACTTTATTTACAGATTTCACTCGAGACACACACACTCATAAGTATCACGAAGAAAGGCACACAGTATAAATAATTGGAGCTAAGTAGATAATTTCAGATTACATCTTAGTAGTGATGATGGTAAGCAGGAGCCGGAGCAGCAATATGGAGGGATGGCGCAGAGTTGTGCACGACGGCGTTGAAGCTGAAAGTATAATAAATGAAAATCGTGAACGATAGAAAGAAATTTAGGTTATTTGACTAACTTGGTGCTGGTAAATATTTCACCTTTAAACGAATAAAATATCAAGTATGAAATGATATTAGCGTTATATTTCTATCATTATTTTTGGCTAAGTATACACAGCCGTTTTGCGAGCATAAGTTATTTAACAATTAAAGAAAAGTTTGTCATAGCAATGAGTTTACTATCGACAAAGGATCTTAACTTTATATATAAAATTCTCGTGTCACAGTTTTCGTTCCCATACTCCTCCGAAACGGCTTGACCGATTCTCATGAAATTTTGTGAGCGTATTGAGTAGGTCTGAGAATCGGCCAACATCTATTTTTCATCCCCCTAAATGTTAGGAGTAGTCCACCCCTAATTTTATTTTTTTATTTTTTAGACAAAATTTTTAGTTTCTATGTTTTTATGATACAACATACAAAAATACATACAACCCTAAATTTTCACCCCTCTACCTTCAACCCCTATTTTTTATTAATTAATGAAAAACTTTTCCTAGAAATAATATACATGGCAAAACAACGTTTCCCGGGTTAGCTAGTTTTATATAACATTAAGCGGGTTGTATACTTTTTGAACTGCCCTAATTATTACGATTGAATTCAATGATATTAGAATTAACCACGCAACTATGAAACATTATTTTTTGGGGTAGCTCACATGTTCTGGTATTTTTTTTGTTTTTAACTTAAAAGCAGTAGCTTAGTTGTTTACTTATTTGATGGGAACTACTGCGAATATTCTGTTATGCACTTTGACGGGCGAAACTGTCATGTACAGACTATACATTTGGTGGTTAAAAAATATTGTTTCTCAATAATAATTACCCGTTATGCGCGTCAGCGGTGTATTCGACTTTGCGAACGGAGCCATCAGGTTGCAGCAGGGAGTAGTATCCGTGCACGGAGTCACCGTCGCGGCTCTCATGCTGGGACTTGTGATCACCAGTGTGGGGGTCAGCCACAGAGTATGAGTAGTCGTATTTGGGATGAGCCTATTAACGTCACATTGAATTAACATTGGATTAGTAAGTTGGCAGTTGGAGTTTGTGGTATATATTTCATGTTAAGGAAAATTCAACATACGATTCTTTAAAAAAAATTGCGATATTTATATAATTGGTATGTTGTAACATAATAAATCGATGCAATGAAACTATTTCATGGAACCCTACACGGTTTAAATAAATGTACATTAAAAGTCACCCACGTATTCATCATGTCCATCGTAGTGAGCAGCGGGGGCAGCATAAGCCAATGGAGCGGAGTAGTGGGCTACGGGGGCGGCATAGTGTGCAACCAGGGGGGCAGCGTAATGAGCCGGGGCATGGCCCTCATCGTGGCGGACGATGCTCTGCGAAGACACGGCATGGCCATGGTACAGGCCGGCATTGGCTGCCGCCAGGAGGGCGCTGAAAGCTACAATCTGAAACGAATAGCAATTAATATTTTATAATTGTTGTTTTTTTAAGAAACCACTAGTATTGAAGCTGTACTCTGATACACTATATGGGGATGCGTCTTTTTTATGAGGTGGCCTCTGATCTTGAGGTTTGTGATGTAATCGAGTTCCCAAAGGAATGTAATGACATAACGCCGTCACAAACATGACATTCCCGTATTTTTCAAAATATGGTTGACTTTGACTTGTGAGAAATTAAAAGTGACTATTTTCTTTATTGTCATTTAAATGTTTTATTTGTGACTTACTTTGCTGAACATTTTAAGTGGATTGTTTAACAATCTAAATGTGATTGATATGTCAACGGTCCTGCTGTATGGTTTTATAGAACGCGGTCTAACACGCACGGCGCGGTGGGGCGGAGAAATGCGTATGGACACCTTGACTCCGTAACTTTGACACTTTCAAGGCCAAACTAAATGGTTCGATAGAATGTGAGTTGTTAATCATTGACTTTCACGCTCGAGAAATGTTTAGCGATTGCGAACATTTCACGAGAATAGTAATGGTTATGTTTAGTCACGTTCGTTTTCTGTGAAATTAGAAATAAAGAAATAATTAATATATTCACTACAAAAAAGTATTCACAATATATATGAAAATATGAGTGTATATGTAAAAAGTTTTTAAGTAAATAATAAGCTTGTTTCAGGCGTCAGGTGTGACATGAATTCATAAATCTCTGACTATCCAGACGAGTGCTCTTCCATTGAGCTACTAAGGTCTTGAGAGACCCCTTGATTTGTTTCAGATTTTTTTAAGCTGAATACCTTTATTTTCTCTTCATTATTCAGTAAACATATCGAATATATTAAATACAAATATCAAACTGTATGTAAAAAATCAACTTGCGTCAGGCGGGAATCTGGGTTACATAGAAAAATAGAGCGGATCTGCCACGGTCTTGCTCGGTAGCTCAATTAGAAGAGAACTCACCCTCATAGGCAGTGGTTAGTGGGTCTCGTCTGAAGCCTGAGCCATATTAATCTTTTTCCTACTAAAATTTTCTTTAGACATAAAAAACTAGCAGTTCAACTGATTGATTTTATTTTATGTGGTTGTGTAATTAATACGTTGGAACTGCCTTAAGCTTATACCAAATTCTTTGACAATTCCTTCTATGTCTGGACTGTACTGCTCTGGAGCAGACTTCCTTCAGTCATTCAAAACTGTCCATCCTCCATTTCCTTCAAGTTCAAACTTAATCTTACTTATATCTATTATACATAATATGTTTGTGTCTTGTTTAATATATATTTTATTTTATAGTTTGTATTTAATGACTTTAGTGATCTAAACACAATATTTTGGTTTGCAGGAAGAGATCTCTCTTAGAGATATTTCGCTATTGTCTAGACATAAGCTTTTTAATGCCACATTGTTAAAAAGTTTAGTGCTATAAAGATTAATAATAAATAATAATTAACTTTACAGATTATCCAAGATACGAAATAGATAAACTGACAATTTAATTTTTTTTCGACAAAAATGCTGTTTATGTCTACACAGCAAAGGACAAATTTGTTTGTCTTTTGTCAGAAAACTATCCATTTAACTTTACTACTATTAAAAGAGCCGCTAAAAATACATAGCATTTTATAATAAAAAATATTCGTTCATATGTCATGATCGTTTCTTTTACTCACTCAGTAGAATTTACACTTACTCATGATTATTACCCATTCCTGCGTTGAGACGTTAAATGCGCATCTGATCCGAAAAAAGATTTATTTTTTTATTTATTTAAGTACGTATATTTTTTTTTCGATTTCAAAACAAATTTATCAAAATATGTTTAAATTGTCACAGAACTAATTCTAGGACAATCTATAACCGCTTTTATCCTGTGATCACGGCTACTGTAGGTAAAAGAGTAGACTCGTAAAAATAAAAAACTAAATGAAATGCGCAACTATTCCGGTAGAAGTGGTTTTATTTAAATAAAAAAATAATTATTGTAAATGAAACAATATCTATTTATGTAAACTTCTCCATTAAAGGATGACTGTCTTGCATCCGTTCTTTCTGCCAGTTAAATGAACACGATTCAAAACACCTTATTTTAAATGTGAGAGAATAAAGTTTATTGTCCTTCCACCTGACTATGTAATTAAATCAAATGGACCATTAACATCCTAATTACAAATTTGCGCTTGTATATTTGCGTTAATTACATTTATAATCACTTGAACGCAATTGCTAAAAAGGAAAAAATATCAGAGCTACTATAAATCCACTAACTTTATGATCATGAGATCTTAATCCATTTGAGGTAAAGATCTTGCAATCTACGAGCGCACGGCGCCCTTACTTGTGTGAGTGACCGTGCGTACGGTTAGCAGACAAAAATTCATTAATTCAAGTTATGAATTTCACCCATTTTTATATTTTAAGTTTATTTTTATTTTCTTATAAATGCAGGCCGCTTCTCGAGACATGCCGCACTTAACGATATCATACGCCGGTCCCTTGCCACCGTCAACGTGCCAAGTCTACTTGAGCCGACTGGAATTGCAAGAGACGATGGCAAGAGACCGGACGGTATGAGTTTGATTCCATGGAAGATGGGCCGGGTGCTGGTATGGGATGCAACCTGTTCAGACACGCTGGCCCTGACTGGCTGGCATGTGAAGCGGCTGAAAAAGCTAAAGCATGCAAATACAGGGGTCTAGGCTCCGAGTATGATTTTGTCCCATTCGGTGTCGAGACCCTTGGTCCGTGGGGTCCTAGCGCAATTTCGCTTTTTAAGGAAATATCAAAAAGGTTAGTCGTCATCACAGGAGACCGAAGAGCTGGCAGCTACCTCGGACAAAGAATTAGTTTAGCTATTCAAAGGGGGAACGCTGCCAGTATCTTTGGAACCTTGCCTAAAGGGACTCCTTTTAGTAATATATTTTAGATATAATATTATATGATTTAAGGTTTTTAGTTTTTAGATTTGGACTTAGTAATTTTAACTTAATTATTTCTGTATTATAGTTGTTACGTAATTTAATTTCTAATATAAAATATATTTGTCTTATTAGAAATGGTCAAAATAAAAAAAAATGTCGTCGTTGGAGTAACTACTCAATTACAGATAGAAAGAAGAAGAAGAAGGTATTTTATTATTTAAAATTTTAAATAAAATTAGTATTAATATTATAATTATTAAGATTATTTTAAAAAAAATAAAAAAAGAGATATAAACACAAAACAAATTTAATCCTAAACAATACCTTAACTCTAAACAAAATAAAAAGCTCTCTCTCAGTTATTATTAGTAATAAATAATATTGATTTAAATCACTGCCTTCATCGATCATTTCTACACTGTCACTGTCATTGTCACTGTCATCATCTTCACTGACATTTATGATAAATGGGAAATCGTAGTCGAAATATTTCATGTATTCTTTTTCATTTTTTTCAACTTGCTTGCATGTATTTCGCCAGGTGGTTTGGTTTATATTATTTATGCACTCATCAATCAAACTTTGAACAACGGTCATGTTTTGGCCTATGTTGTTTGAGGCAATTCGATTTTTTATAGTACCCCATATATTTTCTATCGGGTTGAGATCTCTGTGATACGAAGGGAGTCTTAAGATTTCGAAACCTTTTCTTCTTATAAATTCATCTATTGTAAATGTAATAAAACGGTTCTTGTTCTTTTTGATCAAATCATAATAATAATAATAAAATAATAATAAAAATCAATTTTATTTCTTTTAAAATACTTAATGACTAAAAACATAGGGGTTGGGGCCTTCTTTTAAGTATAACAATACTTGTGCCAGAGGGCCCCGCTCTTCCATATCTAACATTATGTTAAAGAAAATAAAATTAACATTGAAATTAAATTGACAGGAAAATTATCTTAAATCAAGTATGTTAATTATGTATAGTGTGTGTGCATGTGAGTGTGTGTGTATGTGTTGTGTGTGTGTGTGTATGTGTGTAAAGATATAATATAATACATATTTATATAAGGATTAACATTTTAAGGTATTCAGCATTTCTTCGGTCCTCTCATAATTTAGCCCTCTCAAGAAATCCGCTACTGCCACAACACAATTGCGATAGGTCTCTGGATAAATATTCAATATTTTATTTGTGTTGTTATACAATCATATAGTTCAACTTTTATCAAATGAGATGCCGTTCTCTGTCAGCCACTTTTGCATTTCCTCTTTACTAAAATTAGAGGTCGGTATTTTGCTGCTTCGAGTATTATGATAAGAAGAGTTGACCATAACAATAACCGACTTCCCAGTAAGTTTGGCAATAACTTTTCATTAATCATAATTCATTTTAGAGTGATAATCTAATGATGTAGATACCGCTTTATAGACCAGCGAAGCATTAGGCACAAAACCATCGCTGCTACCTGCATGCACTATAATAAATCGACTTCCTGTGCTCAGTTTCTTTGAAAAATGTTTATTGCCTTCTTTTGTATAGCCTGAATTAGATGTAAATTGTTTCCGGTTAAAGATTAAATGTTGGGATTGTGGTTTACAAATTTAATTTTCTAAAAGTGTTCAGGGACAGACATTCGAAGTATATTTAGCCATGCAACAATTAGCATTAAAAAAATAATGTTTTTTTCCAGGTTGTTTGCCCTGCTGACCTCTCGAATATCGATAAAAACTTTCGATAGCAATGTCAACGAGATACACGAAAGCGATCAAAGAATAAATGATAAATATAAATCTGTAATTTTATTAAATATTTACTTATTTGAACCTTACCTACGACTTGTCTTTTACTTTCTCTTTATTTTCCTTACTTATGTATATTTTAAAATTTTCTTAATAACTGCATGATTGTTTGTTACAAAATTTTACACAACAAAATTTTTAACAAAATATCAAAACATCAATGCTGCGATAAAATTAAAAAGCTATACAAATTTATTCGAATATACCAGTCGATTCGAAATAACTAAATTTTATTCAACAAACTGAAGCTACAAAGTGAAAAATTGTTATTTCTTTTCATTTTAAATTTAAGACCTTTTTTCGTAACAATAATAATATTATAGTATTTCTTACATTAACATCAATTAGCTTAGCCCAAAGTAAGCACTGTAAGGCTTGTGTTATGGAAACTAGGGCAACGGATAAACATACATAATATGATGCATAGATATGTAATAATAATGCTTGTATTCATCACACAAACATTTGCTCCTTTCGGTACTCGATTCTAGGACCGTTGCCGTTGGTGCAAAAGGCAGCAACTATAGTGTTGCACCAAACGGTCGTCATATAAATATTATTAAGGATATAATACACTTACATTGTCATGTAATAGTGATGTTTGCACATTAAAAAATATAGACTTCGGCCTTTTTATTGCAGATTGTTTTTATACGCAATCGTGTATTTGGCACGTATTCAAGAATTTTAATATTCCCTAAGGAACGACATTAGGTTGATTAGCCTTTTAAACGGTGGTCCTTAAAAATTTTATGTACATTTTATTGAGGAAATCAATGAAATTTCTTTTCATTATTTCCTAAAAAATCTTGTTGTTAATTATAATCCCATTAAAAACAAAAAGCTCTTATTTTACATTTATGTTTTTGATGGGATATCATTAGTTTTGTACAGAAATTATTAGTAGGTATTTATAACAAAATTAATACCGAATGGTTTTTGTTAAATTACTGTATTTTCCTATTATAGTTACAGACACTATATAAGTTAAGTCTTCCTAATAGAATTAATTAAGCGAAAAATGTAATAAAATGATAAAAATTTACCAGTTTCTGATTTATTCCTTTGTATTCACCTAATTACCTATCTGCATGCCTTTGAACTTTCTAGGTCATCTGAAACTGGGTAAGAGTTTTGATCTATAGGTCAGTCTAAATATCAGGTCAGGTTAATATCTTAATAACCGTTTGAGATGTGTTTATGAAATTTGAAATATCTCGCAAGTCCCAATATATGAGTCAAATATGCCACGTATATGTGAAATAGTTTTTGAGTTATGAGGGGTCAAAAGTGCGTCCAAATGGTTCGTGTGATATTACACACGGTGCTGCTCGCCAGTCCTGATTTTGAACTTGGCTTGACACGCTGTAGCGTGTCTAGATTACTGAAACCTAAATGTGATAGTTACAAAAATTAACATAATGTAAAATATTAGCAGTTAAAGTATGGAATTGTCGTGCCGTAGTGAAAAATTAAAAGCAATTTTTGTAGAATATAGGTAAATCCTTTATGTAATCAAAGTTTTCAATCTTGTTGGTTAATAACAAGATGCTTGGAGATTACAATAAGCATAAAACGAGTTTATTTTAGTTAATCAGGTTTGCTAACATCATCTTTGTCATCAGCTGGGTTACAGAATTCTTTATTGATGGAACCATTATTGGGAGAACAAGCCACAATCCATCACACGAACCTGGAACCCGTTTTAATGTGGCTTTCGATACAGGAAGTTCCGATCACCCATTTGACGACCGGCCTTTACAAAAAAATAATGCCTTAATTTCTGCAATCGCAGTCACACATGTTATCCACTGTGCCATCAAAGGGCTGAGTGTATGTTGTTAAATTTGCAAACGTGAGTATTACGCTTGAGTTAAGGTTTAGAATTTAGGAGTTATGAAATAGTATTAAGGTCTATCGCACAAATATTAACTCGATTGTGATAGTTACGTTTATTTAACGTCCCTCTTGTTGAAAATTTTGATAAATTTTATATTTTTAAGAGTTGTGCTTAATTTTCAATTTAAAATTTCCATAAAGCTTTTCTTTCCATGCAGGTAGGTAGATCCAGATTTAGTTTCCATTAGAATCCACGAGTTTATATATATTTTAATATGATTATAAAAAAAGTATTAAATACCATTGATAAAATATCCAAAACAAAAAAGATTTTATAATCTTTTGTAACCCCTGTGTTTTATTATCACTGTAATTGTAATTGTAAACATTGACCAATTGTTTATGTGGAATTAATTTTAAAGAAGTTTATAGCTACTTTTCAATTCTACAGTTATCTGAAATAAAATAATTTTTATAATAACATACATTCATCATACACTCATTATATGTTCTATCCTGATGTTCAAAATCTTACAGCAGCCGCGATTGCAGTTCTAACATAATGTTGAAAAGTGTTTTAGTCAATATAAGAACTAGTAATATTTAGCATGATCAGTTGCTCATTATATTTCATTACGACGTGTGTTTTAACTTCTGTTCTATTCCAGCATGAGCATGATATCTATCTCATCATATCATCATCATATCAGCCAGGACATAGGCCTCCCCCAAGGATCTCCACAACGATCGGTCCTGTGATCGGTCGATCTTAACCAGATCGTCGGTCCACCTCGTAGCGGGCCTACCCACTGAGCGTCGTCCGGCGTCCGTCGTCGATATCTATCTAAGTATTGTTTTATGGTAGTGTGAATTGGACTCGTTCGATGATCATATAAAATAATTTAAATCTGGTATAGGTACATACTATATAAACATAAAGTTAATTATGTTTCACCATTGCGTTTTAGATTTATTGCACATTCAACCCGCCTAAATGTTGTTTTTAATGTTTTCGCTTGAGAAAATTTAACGTCAATTTTGTAATTTTCTACCGTTCTGTTTACCTTGTACATAAAGTGAAACTAAGCATTTATTCTCATAAACTGAATCAGATACGTGGTTAAAATTTAAGAAAAAATTTAATTGTTTCAGAGAACTTTATACATTGTCTTTTTGAATGATTTCATGTAAAGTAAACGACTTTGATTAGTTTGAAATTTGAAATCGCCTTACGGAGCCACCAACTTTGTGGTTGGCCCCGAAATAACATATTTCTTGTTATTTTCTGTAGTTATCTGTAAACTATTTGCTAATGTGGTAGAGTTTGTGTGGATAGTCCTAGTTTGATATTTATCATTTCGAAAAATTTGTTACATTGACACATTTGACAGTATAATAATAGAGATATAACATTACTTTCAATGTAAATTCATAAAGGTAAAACTAAAGCATGATTTTACGTAGAGTCGTTAAAGCTTATTTTCGCTTTCTATATTTTATGTAATACAGCTAATTATAATACTAGCACAATGACATAAAAAATCTTATTTTGTTTATGTCTATTATGTCACTTGAAACAAAATAAAAGAAAAGTAAAGTTCTAATTGAATAGTTTTATTTATTATCTCTAGCTTTAAGGCTATAAAAGCTATAAAGATATAACTATAAAGGCTATAAAGACTATAAAAGCTTTAAGGCTAGAATTGAACGATGGGTCAATCTTAACTATTCAGATAATCTATTATATTAACTGTCGAACAAAATACTACAACTATGTAATGTATCTGATAAACATGAGATTTTTAAATCGAATGAAGATTTCAATTCGTTACTTGCAATAAAAACTCATTTATTATATAAATAGTATTTAGTTTCCAAATGAAAAGTGACTGTCAACTAGAAATTTGATTAAGGGCAGAAAAAGTGTTGAAATTGGATCCGTTGTATGTACTATCAACTTTTGTCTGGTTAAAAAGTGTGATTGCATTAAATTTTAGGTAAGTTTTTTAATTTTTACATCAACCTTTGGTAGTGTTCTACTTAATATTATTTAGAGAGGTTCAACTCTTTTAATTTTCCAAGAAAAGGAAAGAAAACACATAATATATTCTCAACTGCGTTAGAGGTTGATTGTTGGTTGTAACATTGACACAAGAGCGTAGTGCCCCACATTTTCACAAGGTAATTCATTGGTTAGTTTTAAAATAGCAAAATTTTGAAATTTTGTATTTGCATCAAAAGAGTTTATAGTTTCTTTCCGGCGTCTAAGCAGTATCAAACGATATACTACGAGTATTTAGTTAGAGGTAATTTAAGGTTAAGATTTAATAGGTTTCTACTATTCATAACAAAATCAAGTCAGGTACATTATATTCAACACGTTTTATCTAAATTCAATGCGTGTTTTCCTTCTTTCTTTCTTATTATTTATAAAAACTTATATCACCATAAAGGCGATTTTATATGATATTCTTCCGTAAGTAATAATTAAAATGGTTTATTTATTTATTTTTGAGGCTCCTATATTTCGGCGCAGTGATGATGGTGCATGCTGCTGAGGAAGAAATCAGTTTGTCCGTAACGACGGTGCATGCAACTGCGCCGTAATAACGTAGACTCGAAAAAAATGGCAATAATCTCATTTTTTATTAATACTAATGTGGATGACCATGAAAGTATTAAGGAAATTTCTATACATGTATATATCATTTACAATGTATACTTTATTTTCAAATTCATACATTTCCCTAGATCAAAATCATAACCTTAATTACTGAAAATTTTTATTCACTTAACTGGTAAACTTTAAATACATGTTTAAAATATGTCTACAGAGCGGCGTTAGTCACAAATAATTGAGAAGAAAGACTAGACAGTTGAAATTATAACAAAGCAATGACGTTAACAAGGTTTTCCCGGCAAAATTATGTAGGTTAGCGGTGAATAGCCGTACTTTAGAGATCCTCTTTGAATACTAGATTGTATGCACCGAATAATATCGTTATATGACACCAATAAGTTTGAGTTCGACTGTGGTAGTGCTGGTGCTTCTGTAATTTCTTGCACCGAAGCTTGTGTTTCTATTGGTGCTACCATGGCAACAGATTTCGGCTTGTCGGAATGTGAAACCTCTTTATGAAGTGGGGTTATTTCTGAAGTCGTCACAAGTGCTGTTGTTGGCTCTGTGTTGTCGTTAGGCGTCGAAGGTGCTACCGTTGCAGTTACAGTATCCAAATCGTGCAGTTCGAGATTATCTTTTGGTTGTTCTGATTTTAATTTCAATTCTTCCTTTTTGATATCAGCACATGGGGCTGGTTCATCCTTCCCTTTCGTTTGTTTTTTTGACTGTCCTACGTTGATAGAGTCTGGTAGGATTCTTTTCACGACAACGTTAAATCTGTAATAGAACGAAAATACATAATTAACAGTTAGCTGTTAAAGTTGTTAGTAAGTAATTTAAGATGTTTAAGCACCCTGTCAAATCATCTGCTGTATATTTTACTTCGCGTACGTATCCGTCTGGTTGTATAAATGAATATTCGCCACGCACTACTGACCCATCGCTAGATTCACGTTGTGCCTTCTGGTCCCCAGTATTTTCATCATAGACCACGTAGGAATATTCGTAGCCATTCTGAAAAGGATTGAATTGATTGTAATCATAAGGACAACCATTTTTATTATTTTTACGTTATTAGTAATGCTTTTAGTCACTTACGTCTTTACTTGGTGCAACTACAACAGGCACGTTTGGACTATTATATGTTATAATTTTTGCATTATTGGCAACGGGGGCAATATTTGGATTGGTAATAACACATGGTGAAACACAAGCAGGTAACACGTCAGTCATCGACGGAACTTGGACAATTGATCCTATTGGTGGTCCAGTCAGCCTTGCGTATTGTGAATCTGTGTATACAGCAGGGGCGCCATAGCTAATATATCCAGAGGGATTATTTGCTGCATTTTGAACGTACACTTTTGAAAAAGAAGCTCCGAGAGCTCTATGCAACCAGATACTCAGTATCAAGCTCAAGAAGCTCTGAAACACGAATAGTTAAGCAAAATCATTATTTATTCATAATACATTACAAATTTTATAAGTATTAGAATCACTTACCTTAGGATTCATCTTCCTTGGTGATCTGTGGAGGACTACTGATATTTTTCTGAATGTCTCTTCTTATAAAAGCCTCTTTGTTTGTCTTAAAATATGCTGTTCGGTAATACCGAAACAAACCATCAATGTCGACGAAAAATGAAAACGAGAGAACAATTAAAATGTTAATGAAGATTTAACGCACGCATGCTCCGTTTCATTATCCTATATTCTAAATACGAAATTCACAAAAACTGTGTAATTTACCGTAAATATGGCCTTTGTCTTTCGGACTGGTTGATGAATTGCTTGGGCAACGCTGCTAGGATCTGCTTACGATTCCTTTATTCCACTTGTGAGGTTTTCCAGTAATAGATACTCGTTTTAGAACATCTATTTCCTTGTGATTGTGTAGTCTACAGGTAAGTTTTTTAAATTTCTATGGTTACCGGACTTTAACAGCGAACGTCAAAACCCTTTAAATTGATCTAAAGCTGTCTATTACGATCCACCGTTGTGTTCATATGTAGAGATGTCAAAAATGATGATTACAGTATTAAATAGAAACTATCACATTCAATTTATCTATGCTAAATACGATTTACTAAGGTAATTAATGATCTATATATGTAAATAACCATCAAAAGATGTAGTTATTTCAACCTAGGTTAAAAATAATTTGTTTTAGTCTGGCGTAATCGTCGTTATGAAGTTTAAATCGTGTTTTATATATATAACAGCTTAAGCCACTATTGATGATTATTTAAAAATCTTGTATACATTTTTGATTTAGTAAATTTAGGTATACAGATATTTTGTAATCACAAAATATAACTTAAATAAAAGATTATAGAAACTTTTTCAAAATCTCTTCCTGTTAAAGTAGTTTTAAAATTGGGTGATTCAAAAACAACAGTTTTAAAAGACACTTTAAGCTTAATAAGAAAAGACTTAAATTTTTAAGTTTTAAACTTCGCAAGCGGAAAGCCACAATTAGCGGTTATTATAAAGTGGCGAGCCTTAAAAAAGACCAAATGGCGGGTCTTTTCGACCACTTGTGGTTCATGTGCAAAGTGTTTATAAAAAGAAAGAAAGATTACTAATAATAATTGATTGAAAATTATTTTATTACGGGCACTCAAACAAAATGTATTATGTGTGACATGCATTAAAACGCATATAGAAACAGATAACAGGTTTAGTCTCATATTACACAAAAAAAATCTTTGTGTTGATGGGAACAAAACGTGACCTTACTTTTTGTAAAATATATTTTACATCTTAGTTTGGTTTTTATCCATACCATAATTACTAGAAAATAACGCCTATAAAAATATATGCGCAATATGTTGCCATTCTGTGTAAACTGAAATATTACATTCGATGGCGCAAATTGCAGATAATGGTACGTAAAGTGAAGTAAATCTACAAATAAGATATCACTATTCTTCTGTGTTAAAATAACTTATTATATTACGATAGAATAGATTCCGGATATAACTATAGAAACGAATAGTAGGCTATCTTAACGCCTTAAATGAGATTACTGCAATGATTAAGTTTTTTAACTAAGGTAAAAAATCTAACCTAATTTATAAATTAATTGAGCAAATTTGTATTATGGTTTAGTACAGTTGTAAATTACTTTTTTATGCCTTTTGAACTACAGACCCTGTATTTTTGTATTTCAATTTACAGTTTAAATATAGAAGACTTTTTTTCACTGTAAATATCTAATCAGTTCTATGCACCATATTATATGTACCGTTTGTTCTGATTTATTCCTTAATCTATATATAAAAAAATTAATAAGTAACAATAAATTACTAAAAATAATATTATAAGAATGAATAAGTGCTTAAATAGTTTAATTACATATAAAAAGATGTGTGCACTTAAAAAAAGGATATTTTTTTAACAGGTCAAACATAGAGAGGTGTAACGCAAATTAATTAAATATAAATTTTTAACTTAGTTTAGTAGTAACTGAGAAAAGAGTTAACATACTGTTAGGATAACTCTTTGCCCTAGTCTAAACAATATAGGAGCATAAATTTTCTCGGCAAGCGTGTTATTGTCCCCGGAGTAGTTGAACATGATTTTGAAATCACGTGACATGCGCAGTAGTGAATAATGTACCTAAACTTGCTACTGTGCATGTCACGTGATTTCAAAATCATGTTCAACTTATTTGCCGGAGACTATACGTAGGATTGCATCGTTTTATTACAGACCTCCCATGGTTACTATCCAGCTCCATCATTCGATTTCGGATATCGTCTAGGACCATAGTACTTGTCGAGTCCAACCTGAACGCGGTTTCGACCTTTAATAACAGAACACACAAGACCATCTTTCGGCTTCATATGAGAATATAATTGTCACCTAATTTACCAACGCATGCAAATTTCAGCGCTAACGTTGAAAACCGAGTTGTGGGTCAAATTTACTTTCTGACATTGGAGCAGGTGAAACTAAATTATTGTATATAAGTACTAACTTTTACCTGCGTCTTTGCTCGCCTTAATTTAGACTAGCGATTAAAAGCTATATTTCTAACCCTCGGCAATAGTACGTTTTTTCCGGATAAAAGGCACCCCATGTAGGTACTTTTTTCTACCCCTGAAAAAGTGTATGAAAAATTTCAAGATGAGTGATTGAGTAGTTAAGGCGTGAAACTGTAATAAACAAACTCACTTTTGTACAAGACTATAAGGTATTTACAGATATAATGTATAGCCTATTATTTGTGCAATCACATGTTCTTACCATATACTAGATTTCATAGGAATCGATTTATCTTTTCTTGACATACAGATAGATAGACAGACAAAAATTTAAAAAATAGTATAATTGGTATCAGTGTGCTATAAAACGAAAATTTCAAATGAACGAATATTCGTCAAAAAATAAATATACAGCCAGAACCTACAGATTTATATAGTACTAGTTGACCCAACCACGCGTTGCTGTGCCGCCTGCAGCGTCATCTGCCGGACTGATTTGTGAATCTAAACCATTCTCAGATCCCCTTGAATACACACAAAAAATTTCATTCAAATCGGTCCAGCCGTTTAGGAGGAGTTCAGTGACATACACACTCACAGAAGAATTATATATATAAAGATTAGCGATAGATCTTTTCATAAGATACAAACCACTAATCCTAGTACTTTCGTTGCTATGTTCAGTACATAACTATGCTTATCTTTAGTTTCATTAGTTTGGTTATGAGTCATGAGCATTTAACTGATAGATTTTTATATCAAAAGAAATTATTACTAGAAAAATTCACCTTGTTTTGGATGTCAGGTGGAGAACAATGAGACAAAGAGAGCAGCAATAGCTCGGTGGCGGATTAAACAACTGAACTAGAGGGATAAAGAACTTACTCTGTCATTCTTTTTAAGAAAGTTTTAATCTGAGGTTAAAGGAATGGTTTGCGCGTTCGGCTTGTGATTGTGGAGGATATGCAACATTTACAAGTGCCAGTTATTCGATAAGTGCTCGAAATATTTACTATCTCGAACTCCTCGGTGCTGTAGAAGGCACATTAAGCCGCTGCTACCGGCTTTATTCGTAGTGGTTAGTACTCGCCAATCCACATTTGCCCTACATGGCTTTTGATCCATTTCTTCTGCGGTGTTTTTATTTATAGAAAAAAACTGTGACCTAGTAGTGGATTGGCGATGATAAAGAAAAGAATGAAAAGAAAACTGGGGATTAGGATGTAATTTTAAAGGTGATATAACTTTTTTTCCATCAAAACAGTAAATAGGAGTTTGAATATTCGTTGTTTTTAATTGGACGGTAATTTGTAACTAGTGTTTTAACATTAGTTTGCATGTTTCATTAATTTAAAACGATAGAAAATTTTCTTTGCAATGTTAAAACATACATTTTATTTCCCTATTTTACCCTTCTCAGAAGATAAATGCATGCAGAAGCTTGTTTTATGTATAAAATAATTACGACTTAGTATCATATTCTCTTTTTTTTTTGTTAATTTCATACTTAAGTTGTGTGGATTTCTGGATATTGGCATATTTTACTTTAATCAATAATATCGTTGAGATACCTTTTCCTTGAACTTTGGGGCATATTAGATACTTTTAAAAAGTTACATCGTTCTACCAATCTGTCTCTTTTATTAGGCGACCGTTGGAAAATCAGCGTCAATGGTGCTACGTAATGAGCCATGACAAAATGTCGAGTAGAAATCTATTTATTAGATTTAAAATGCAAATTTAGTTTTAAATATGTAGTTATTGCATTCTATATGTGCCAAATAAACACATTTCATCACTCATTGGTGATGTATGTATATATAATGAATATAAACGTTTCACTAATTTTACTCACTTCACTTATTTGACTCAATAAACCGTTTAACTCGTTTCCGTTTTGTATGACGCTACAGCAAGTCATATTGTTTATGTGACTTTGAAGTTTTCATTAACATCGTCCGTTAACGTTAACAGTATCCTTACCAGAAAATTTAATGAGATTAATTAATTTGTAGTGTGTCCTGTCATTCAGTATAAAGATTTATATGAAATTCCTAATGACAGCTTCTCTTTTTTACAAAAACGATTTATATAAAATAAATTTCAGCGGAGCAAAGTTCGTCGTTTTTAGGGAACATAAATGAAATGGAATGAAAATAACTTTATTCAAACGCACTTAAAATAAGTTACTTTGAATTATCCAACATTTTACCTACCACCTATTTGGGACGTCTTTTAACTGACAAGAAGAATGGGCGCAAGAAACTCGACAGCTTTAGAAGTAACGACATTTACAATAAAATACGTCGTCGGCATATATATTCCACAATAAATAAAATCTGTTATTACAATAATAGTAGTGTTGTATCATTATTTCGTTGATTACAACAAAGTCAACAAGTATCTGTTTTATTTAAGTATCCCTGAACATTGCAATAACATACAGGGAGCCATAAAAGTGGCTCAACGTAAAGTGACATCAACCAAAGTATACATTTATTTGTAGAACTTTAAATTACGTCCGTGGTTTATACCAAATTCTACATGCTACGTAATTGCGCCGTATCACTTTTATTTCCCAAGTTTCTAGTATCGCATTACATTTAATACTGTGGGCAAAAAACAGTAAGACTTTTCATTTCGTGCGGAAACCTATCCTCGAAATATTTTTTTTTCTAGGTTCGTATGACTGTCAGAGATATCTGTGCCAAATGTAACATCAAAATAATCATGAGTATACGCTTGTATTTCTGAAGTACAAGAAGTACATTCGGGTATTTTTACAATGAGTGAAATTATTAAAAAAAGAAGTCCCATTGAAATTTTGTGTCCTAAATCAAATTTCTGGTGCCGAAACTAATAATAATTGTATGTCGAGAGCAAGTGTTTTTGATTGGTACAAATTGTTCAAAGAGGGTCGAGAACGCATTGACGACGAACCACGTCCAGGACGGCCATCAACATCAACTGATGATCAACACGTCAATAAAATCAAGGAATTGGTGCTCGAGAATCGACGATTCACCGACCAGACCACCACCACCGACCGATTCAGAGACCTTACTGGCATCGTTGGAATGTCGGAAGGACCTGTAAAAACCTTTTTAAAAGATCATCTGGGCCTAAGAAAAGTGAAGGCACGATTGGTTCCAAAACCACTCATTCTCTTGAAAAACAGCGTCGCGTAGACGTCTGCGAAACAATGCTTTCCGACTACCAGGATGTCATGATGAGTCTTGGATAAGCATAGGTTTACGACCCGGAAACAGACGATCAATAGGCCGAATGTCGCGCCAAAGTTAAGCCGAAACCGAAAAAACCACGTCAAAACAAGTCAAAATTCAAGGTCATGTTGACAATTTTCTTCGATTATCGAGGTGTGGTGCACTACGAATTCCTTCCGACCAGCCAAACTGTCAACTAAGAATACTGTTTGAGTGATATGAGTCGTTTGCGCGAAGCTTTTCGTAAAAAGAGACCGGAAATATGGGCGGACAACTCTTGGTTTTTACCACGTTAATCGCTATGCACATTGAATGCTATTCCGGAAATTGACTTTAACAATTGTTTCGAGTATTGGAAAAAACGTTGGCACAAGTGTACTGGGGCCGGGGCGGATTACTTTGAGGGGGACGAAATAGATTTGGAAGAGTAAATAAAGAATTTTAAAATTATGAACACAGTCTTACTATTTTTTGCCTACGGTAGTATATATTCAATACAGAACGTCTGTAAACGTCCGTTAAATCTGTTAGAGAGTGTCATTTAACACAAATCTGCTCCGCTGAAAGTAAGGCTCAGGTAAGGTGCATAGGTACCGGCAGCGGTAGCTAAATCGGATCGTACTTTTTATTGATATGTAGTCGAAATATACCTACACTTATAGATATTGTAGTTGATAGATAGAAATTGACTTTATTGAACTAAAACTATTACATTTTTTATTAAAATTAAATTCCAAAAGTTAGTAAGTTTTGTCTGGTGTTGATCCAGAATTCTATTTTTAGTTATTAGTTCTGTTTATATATAAAACAATTTTAAGGTTTAATATTATGTTAAAAATTGAAAATTCCACGTCATGTTAGATTTTTAAATTTAAAAATTTCAAAGAGTAATCATGTATGGGATAATTAAAGACAAAAAAGTTTTCGAACAGTTCATTATCGCCGCAGTCTTAAACAATAATCGATGTCGACTAAAGACTATCTACATAAGAATTAAAGATGATAATATCACATGGTTGAAGAGGCCAGCAGCCATCATAGAGGCTTAATGGTACTCGTGGTGGACTGGCGCCGTATTGTGCACGACCGCATTGAATCTGAAAATAAAATACAAAATTAAATACTTATTATATTTGTCCTTAGTACTTTACCTTCCCGAATTATTTGTTTTGTTTATATTTATTAAAAGCCTCAATTTTTTGGTTATAACCTTTCGACAATTAGTGGTTAACTGACCTGAGTTATTGTAAAAAGAATTTTAGTAAATAGATTGTTTCAGGTTGTTGTTATATATGCGATATAAAAATTATTAAAAATACCAAAATTTAAGGAAATAAAAACATTGAATATAATTATTTGTTTGTGTTTTGATGGTCAATAGTTAAAATTGTTCGATTGATGTCGTTACACATAAGAATGACACTATTGTAGAGACAGAGACGAAATAATCTTTGTTCTTCATAAATGTATGTGCCAGTTGCACAGAAATAGGCTAGATGGCCCTATACACCCTGAAGAATTTATGTTTCTTATTATGTTTATTTTCATCTAATTAAAATAGTATTAATTTTATTCGTGTTCTTAATTTATAAGTTATAATACGCTGATGAAGATATTTCTCCTCTTGGCAATCGTCGGCATGACACAACTCAATATAGCGGTTGATAATAATCCTATGATTCTATCTTTATTTATTGTAGTAGGTTAAACTGCCACTTGATCACTATAACCAATTGCTCCTATCGTTATTTTCTTTTAAACGTTTCTGTAACAGTATGTTTTAATGTAGCTGTTATATATGGTATCTCAGTGCTGCACACATAATTTGTTTTTCGAAGCAATAATGCAGATGTCGTTTTATTATTTATTAATCTTTGGATAAAAATATATTTTTCCAAATTACAGACAATAATTAAAATTTTTTTTAAGGTATTATTAAAAATGGTTAAAGGTTTTTTGATTGGATGAATAAACAACTACTATAAAATTTCGTCATTCAGTCATATATCAGTCAGTTTTCAGACTTCAAAGAAGCGTTTGATATCTTTCAATACTTGCGTGTATTATGTTACGTTGTTCCCACGTAATTTATATTACCTGACTTTACTGCTCACTCATTGTATTATGGTAGTTACGACTATGTTAATAATCGTTAATTTGTTTCCTTACCTCAGCCACATAGTATACATGAAATCAATTGTATTCTTTACAATAAGCGAACGTTATGCAATCGAAAGTAGCGAAGAAGTGAAGTATTATAATGTCAATACAGGGTGTTGCCAACTATTTGTGACTGTGTTAGTTATTTTTTCTGTAGTGTATCAATATTGATAGGTTAACGAGGGTATTGTGAACTATTTACGGCTATGGTAATAAGCAGCATTTTTTTTTTACCTTTATGATTAAATTTTGTTTATTTAACTAAGGTAATTATTTGCCATTATATGGCAAATGCTGCTTAGTTCTTAGCCGTAAATAGTTGGCAATACCGTTGACGGAAACGATGTGTGAATTTGAAAATTTAGTGTAGTATTTCTCTTGATAAATTAATACTTACTGCTGCTTTAAACGTTTATAATTACAATACATATTGTGATTAGTTATAAAAAAAAATATTAGTATTGAAAAAAGTAATAACCAAAGAAAAATAAACTTTCAAGTTTCTTACCCATTGTGGTCATCAGCGGTGTAGGTGACCTTGCGGAAAGAGCCATCAGGCTGCAACAGAGAGTACTCGCCCTTCACCACGTCACCATCTCTGGCCTCATGCTGAGTTTTGTGGTCGCCCGTGTGGGGATCTGATACCGAGTAGGAGTAGTCGTATTTAGGGTGGGCCTGTAAGGAAAACGTTATTTTATTTTCACTATGTTAAAAAATAAACCTTTTTACAACTACCAACAAAGATTATAAGGGTGTTAAAACCAAAAAGTATAGCTATTAGCAGTAGCCAAAAAGTATTAAAATTGTTATCTTATAACAGGAAATGATCATTTGATTCCGTTCAGAATATGCGAAGAATGGTTCGTTAAATGAAAAACGTGATTTCATAAGATGTTTGAATGAATTTTAGTAAGATTTTAAAATACTAAATTAAACGATACGAAATTATTACCTCTTTAAATAAAAAAAAGGAATTATTCGACTCGGTTTTCAATGTCTAGTTATGAACAAACAACGAGGTTAAAATAATAACTACAGATATATCTTCCCTTTCCCTAAACGTTTCTGTTATAATCAAATAATTTAAAAAAGTCACTACTTCTTAAAGTTATAACTGTCTTTAAAATGTTTAGGCGGTTTAGGTACGCACCTAATATCTTATCCTTCAATCTCAGTGGAGGAGACACTTTCCAATTGCTACATTTCGGATTATTTAAATCTGTCAATGGTTTGCGAAATCGTTTCGGATTTGGGTCACCATCTAATACACATCTACTATTAGAACGAGCGTGAGAGCACGCGGTGGTTTATGCAAACGGTCTGTTTTGCCCTGTATCATGACAGTCATTACCTCCCTGTCCGCACGGCTAGTGTCGCAACAGTCCTGGGAAGCCGCTATCGCCCATAGTCACGACAAGGACTTATAGTTTATGTAACTGTGGATTATTTTGAATTGTTACCCGCGGCGATCGATTTATGACAGCATCATAAAGCGACAATCGGCTCTATCGTAAATTGTATGTTATTTCCCAGTTTGTTATTCAATAGACAACCTTACGTGAATAGAGCGCACTGTGATCTGATCGTTATTAGATTTTAATGGTTTTCAAAAAAAAAAATGACAAAGATATTGTTACACCATTAGAATAGTTGAAAACTTTTTTTTTTCATTGTGGGTTATAAAAAATCATTTAACTTATATACAGATCTGTTTTTTACTTCATTAGTACCTTCGTAAATGTGTCATTTAAGGTTATTTGAGGGTGTAAGTGATTAAACGGTTGAATCATAAAGATTATTATGAAAATTTTTTTTTCAACCAAAACATCACCATCTCTTTTTTGTTTTACTTTATTCAAATATGAAATGAATTATGTCCTATACAAAAGTTAGTGACATAACAGTAGCAACTGTTAGAGGGACTCAGGCCCGTAGATAGTATCGTATCCCGGAAACCAAACTGATTGTGTTGGATCGCACGACACGCTAGTTTATGCAAGCAATCAATTAGTTAGTAGCTATTGTGTTACGTCATCGCTGCACCAGGGAAACAAAACTAGCTCACTTGCTCCACTTACGTCTCAGATATTAGTCAGTATTTGTTTAACGCAACGTTTAATTAGCAGAAAAGTTATTTCGCGTGTGAAACCTTGACCACGTTTTTAATGATTTTTGATGTGTGAATAAAATATAAAGTGACATTATATCGCAATAGATCGCAGTAATGAGCTTTGAGATGATGGACTGTAATACTCTCGCATTTCGGACAGTGTTCATTATTTTGGAGGTTGTTCGTAATTTTATTCGTATTATATTTATATTTCTTATACCTATATTATAATTATATTTCTTTACACCTAAATAATTATTTGGAATGCCCTCGAACTATTAGAATCAAAGCAAGAAATTTTCAGTAACTTATTAAAACTTATTTAAGTTTAAATGAATCGCAACCCATTTATCTATAAATGGTAAGCTTTGGTACATGTTTTGAATGCGTGATTTTTCATATAAATCCGATATAGTCTAAATTTTAGTAACGAGTCATTGATCAGGTAGAATTGCTTGCATACAAGGTAGGGTAAAAATATATAAAATAGTATGAAAAAGACAATTGAGATCTGATGTTATAGTGAGAGAATTTTAACAATATGGACGAGCTCTTCTAGATTATTTTGAGACTAAGTTAGTAGTAGATGTAGTTACATCTACGACCATGCAGCCCTTAGGTGTTAGTGATAAAACGTAAAATCCAAGCCAAACACTGACCACAATACCTATATCAAGTAAAGGGTACAATTTTTTTACATTTATAATTTATAGTTTTGATAAGTAGAAGCTTAATAGAGCACCCAGTGCCAAACCTCCCATCATAGTACTCATATTGAGAAGTATATCTGTGTGATCTACGCTTTGATCAGCTCTAACTATTATTGCATTTCAACAAGACCGTTAAGTCCCTATCTTGTATCTGATAGTCTAAAATGACTTACATAATATTTCACATTGTTGTATAATTTAATAAAAATTCTCCATTTTAATGTGCCAAGGTCAACCTTACACATGTAATACCTCTTTAAATCCTTTTAGTAAACCCTTTATTAAAATCAATTGATTTGCACTCTCCTAATTCTCATTACATGTCAAATCTGTTTACAATCGCTACTATACAGACTTATGTTTTTCTATCCGTATTAAGAGAGCAGCACTTTCTTTTTCGCAACCTTCATTTGTGGATGTGTGGTCATTCTCTATCACTTCAGTATCAAATATTGTACTGACTTACATGAAAGGCGCCCACACTTGTATAGATACGACAATGCACCTAATTAACTTCCGTTTGGTAGTGTCTCCAAAACCTAGTAATTGTAGTATCCATACTTACATGATAGTCGACATGTGTATCTTCATGACCGTATTGTGCGACTGGCGCGTACGCGACAGCCTCGTGTCCATAGCCCTCGCCCGCGTACCCGTGAGCGAGCTGCACCACGCCGGCCGACGCCAGCGCCACCACGGACATAATTACTGCGGCCTGAAAAAACCCTTATGTTGTACTTCAAAAGATTAAGTTGCATTATTTAACAACTCTTGTTTTTCTTTGGTATTAGCTTATCTGAATCAGTAGAAGAACGAATAAAACAATTGGAAAAGAACGATTGAAACGAAGATAATATTTTGCTTATTAATTACTGGTGGATGATTTAACAAATGTTAAGATTTATGATATTTATGTTTCTTCGTAATGAGATACAGATTAGTTACGTGAGGTTATCATCAATTGTTTTAGAATAAGAAAAGACCAAAGATAAGATGTTAAGGAAATTAGAAAGTATAATAACAATGAAACTAAGAGATTGAGATAAGCATAATAACGTCGTTATAAATGCACTTGGTGTAACAAGGCAAGACCCACGCATGCGTTACTGTTATTTAAGCAAATGCATGGCTAAGAAGAGTAAGATGCTTTTAAGATTCGAATTTCATCACTACGGCTCTGTCCTAATGTTCCCGCTTCACCAACTGGTCCTTTCACTAAACTCGCAACAGGATAAAAAACACGTTGTTCACTTACTTTGGCGAACATTTTGCTTTTGAATAAGGTTTGCTTCGTCCCACCGACCACACACAACTGTTGCTGAAGACCGGAGCCCCCGACTTTTATATGAGTTATCGGGTGAGATGCGACGCGTAGGCCGTCTACGCAAGAATACGGTAGTTTGATAATAATATAGCAATTACGTAAAATTATGGCATTATGAATGGTTCAAGGTGAGAAATTCATGCGTATGGAACAATTGAAATTAGGAGAGTAGATCAATCGCGAATTGTTATATTTAGCAGCAATTTCAATAAATTGTTGTTTATGTGTTTTACAAGGACAAGTCGATACATTTGAAGGTTTATAGAGTAATAGAGTAGATTAAATTGAAATAGTAAATTTGTAAATACACCCGTAAAATTCAGCTCTGTTATTTAGCCTCATATCTTTAATGCGATGCCAAAAATCAATCCTAATTTCGTAGTTTATTTATAATCTAATATTTTGATTCCCTGTAGTTAAAAGTTCAAAACTGTGAGTCCAAGGATATATTTAATTGCTCTTTCATTTCAAGGAAAATTATAAATACATTGCAGGCTTTTCATAAATTAATTAATGATCGAAAACTCCTTGATTAAAATTACTTTTTTGCTGATTTTGATTTTTACAAATCAAAATCGTGAACTACGTGACGAAATAGTTAAAGTCCGATCCATGTCCTAGTTTTTCATGAAGGTAATCTTATGTTTTATAAAAAAAAAATTGCTGGTTTTTTTTTTATAGCCTCGCTAAATATTTTTTCCAAGAGAATAGTAAAATTATTTGTGTTATTTATACTAGGAATTTAAAAACAGAATCTCGCCCAATTACTTAAACTGTTACGTCGACATTTGATTAATGTTCGTAAGTTCGAAGCTAATTAATAGTTGTACTACAAACATCGTTAAAAGTCTCTAAGATTGACTGAGTACCGTCGTAGGTTAGTAATACTTGAAAAGCAGCCGCAAAAGCGCGGATTTATTACACTAATTAGGATTTTAGGCAAAATTTAATATTTGCAAGGTTGCCATTCCGCAATTTTATGCATATTTTGCTCTTTGCAAGATGCTCTCATCAATATGTATTAAGAAATAATGCTCTTGATAAAGGTAAGTAATGTAAGGATGTCACTTGTATACCCTAAATACATAGATTTGCATATCAGCAGTTACAACTCTAATATTAACTTTTATACCGTCCGTATGAACTTTTGTGTACAAGAGTTGAGTTGCCGAAAAATATCAGTTTTTTTTATTAAGCCTGGCAATCCTTTTGTGTTATTATCAACATAGTCAATAATGCTTTATTTGGAAACAGAAAAACATATGTCACGAATATTGTCTACATTAATAACAAACAATAAATCTATACAAACACGACATTTAATGTCATTAGTGCCTTGGATGAAATTCGTAAACTAATAGGCTTGTGTGATTAGAATGAACTTATTCAATATGTATTGGCAATAGAACGAACTCCATTTCGTTTATAACTATTGGTGTCATTTAGAGAGACTTTATCGGGAAAATTAGCGGAAGCTTAATAGGCTTTTATGTAATAAGATATCTGCATATTACAATTAGCCCTTCCAACCAATTCAACCCTTCCTGCTTCAAAGTTACTAACGATGAGAATTACTGAAAACGTAAAGACATTTATGAAGACAAAATAGCCAATTTTGGTGCTTTTCTTTGAATCATACATAAGTACTCTACTGTGGTTGCGTGATTTACATTGTGTGTTATAATGGGTTTTTAGTATCTTTAGTAATCCTACTTTGTCATAATTTATGTGATATATATATATGTATAATTATTTATGTTTTTAGTTATTTTTACACAATAAAAAGGTATTACCATATTATACCATATTATTTATATCTCTTATATCAATACAACAAAAGAGCAAATGTTTATTGCATGTTATTGCATTCAATAAAATCTTCGGTACTAAGATGAGATTTTATCATTCGGTTAATGTCCGGATCAAATAATTAAACAAAGGAACATGACCCAGCTTCGTTGCTTATTTACAGTCTATACATCATATACATATCTCTTATATATTTATATCTAAACACCAATTCGCAAATCAGACAATACATGCACATAAACTCATTAAATAGTAATGTATAATAATATGTTAATAATAATATTTCTTACATTCACACCAATTAGCCTAGCCCAAAGTAAGCACTATATAATAGCTTGTGCTAAGGATACTAGGGTAACGAATAGACATACATATACGATACATAAATATGTTATATTTAAATAAATATATATAAATATTCATGACTCAGGTACAAATTGTTCGTATTCATCACACAAACATCAGCCCCTTCCGGGATTCCAACCCAGGACCATCGGTGCGAAAGACGGGATCGCTACCGTTGCACCAAATTGTATGAATTGACTAGTAGTAAGACTGAACTATCTAACTTGATTCGTTAAAGGATTTACGAGATACCCTCTAGAATTATGTATAGCTAAAAAAGGAAACGCAGACAAAGTCGGTAAAATGATGGGTGCTTCCAAAAGTTGGATTAGAGGAAGAGCCCAGGGAATATTGCGAAGTCGAGGTATTAAGGTTAAATGTTTATAGCTGGTAATTTTAAGTTATTGTGTTACTTCGTAGTTTGCACAAAAGGATAATTATCGCAAAGGATAAGAATTGAGTAATGTCAAATATTCAACGTAGGTGTCGAAGTTAGATTGTATGAGAATTGCGCTACAGAACGATAAACATATTTTTCTTATTATCATGTCAAAGACAATTTATTTAGAATATATATGTATGTATAATAATACTGAACTCCTCCTAAACGGCTGGACCGATTTGAATGAATTTTTTCGTATGCGTTTGGGTGGCGCCCTGTATGGTATGGTAGCAGTAGCCCTGTATGGTGCAGTCGGCACAGCAACGCGCGACCGGGTCAGCTAGTGTATATAATTATATATTATCGAAAAGTACAATATTTTGCACAATAACTTTATTATTATGAATAGGCATACAAATGATATTGCTTGTTTTATTGTTTGGAAGATTGAAGTTTTACTTATTCGTGGAAATATTCGAATGTATCCTAAACTGGATATTTGAAATTGATATTGCTATTAATTAAATTTAGCCATAATCTTTAAAAAAAAATACTTGTATGGATAAAAGCTATTGAGAATGTATATTATTTGATATGGGCTAGTGCAATATCTTGCTTTGTTATGTGTAAAATAGACAAAAAAGACTGAAGTAATAAGAGTCGAATCATATAATAATCTTATGTTTTTGTGATATGGAAGAAAGTATATTTTATATTAAGAACAAAGTTTTGATGTATGTATAAATCAATGAAACTTTAAATATATAGGTACTGTAAGACCCCTCTTTCCTACTGGGCACTCTGGGCAAATGCCCAGGGCTCCGTGTAACATAGGGGCCCCTAGATCCTGCCAGATCACTAAAGGAATACCGACATTTATTACTGAAAAACTTATTTAATTAGAGTAAATCGACCCTCTATTAGGGACTATATTATTGACTTGGTTATTAGCTTTTGCATGCGCGAAGCTACTCTACTGTCGCCCAAAAAGGCTATGCAATTGCAACATGCTTAGATAATTTTAAATATGTGTGAATAGCCCCATTTGAATTAAAGGTTATCTATTCTACTATTGACTGTCAATAAAAAATGTGAAACCTTGTTTATCTACTTTCTTTGTCTATTTTAGTTATAAAAGTGTTCTGTCAAAGTCATAGGGGCCCCACTCTTTTATATGTCCAGGGCCTCCAATAGGTTAAGTACGGTCCTGGGTACTCTATAACTGTAAACATTATTATAATATTCATTAACATATATATCAATAAATTTACCTACTTTTGAACAAGTAACAAGAAGGGAACAATTTTGAATCAAAACAAAATTATATAAAGAATAAGATTAAAGTGCTTTTATTCATACAATGATGTTTACAATATTGGTATTGAACGACAACAACTACTACGAGAAGAACCCTCAAGAATTAGAACAATGGCTGTTAAATTTTCTTCCTTTAATTATGTGTTACATTATTAAGTTAGAAAATATTTTTCTTGTACTGCTAAGACGTATAAGAATAATTAACAATGAAAGAAAATCAACAAACAAGGCTATAAACTCTACAAGAAAAATCATCGATATTGTAACAGCTTTTGTTCATGAGTGTATTTAAATTTCTAAAGATAATTCAGTGTCATTGTGTGGAACATAGCTATAAACGTATTCTGAAACCTATACCTTGGAACATCATGTTTATTTTTGTTTCTTGTATATATTATATAAAAATCAGTCTGTTTTATAAAAGTGTCTTCTTTCGTCCTTACAAACATTATATCTTCATGTATATATTTTGGGAAGCTCCTATTCACTTCTGAACTTCCTTAAAAAATAGTTCTCGAGATTAAAGTCAAAATATATCACAAATTTTGAGGGGCTAGCCCCGATAACCATTCCAACATCGCATAAGAATACTATAATCATCGCATAATATTTTTTTTCTGAATTGTTTACGTCGACGACTAAGTCTGCCTGATAAGGCAACGTTGCGAGAATCCCATTACAGCCTTGAATGTTAGTAATGCCTAAAAATTCAATGGAAATAACAAGTTCGACTGCTTCGCCTTTGTACAGTTAATTATACACATTCAGTTTGATGGAGTTAAGCCTTAGTTTATTAAAAGTACTTCTTTAAAGAGAGCAATGTTTACATCGTCTAAACAAAAACTGCATCAGACAACTTTAAAAAATAAAGAGCAAATAATACCGTCCCACAAAGATCTGTTTTGAACTGAAGAGGTCATTAATATAAATAAGAAATAGTAATGGGCCCATAATAGATCTTTGGGGCACGCCCATATTGATTGGTGCTTCTCCTACAATTCTATATAATACTATACTATATCTTTGATACATAGTTAAAATATAATAATAGCGAAGAAGTTATTTAAGTAAGACGTGTGGTTTCAGTCACAAAAGAATAGCACCAGCCTTCTAAATTTGTGTCGTAAAAGGTGATTAATGTTACTGGAGGTAATCATCATACACCTCCAGTAGACCACAAAACGGACAGAAGCGTTTTGCGATTCGGTGAAGATTTAGGCAAAACGATGTTTCGGAGGTTATAATTAACCACTGAATTTATTTGTAAAGTTATTTCACCATTTGACATGACATTATGAGGATGTCGGTTATATATTATAAAGGTACATATTATATTGAAACCAGGCGAAATTAATTTAAACCAGGGGGCGGGCCGCAAGTAATCAATATCTGTATTGTAATTAACACAATGCTTTTATTAGTTTTTCTCTATCTAGATGTGGCAGTCGCAGTGAATTACTAAAGCGATATCTACAGTGACAGGTACGCTAGTTTATAACTTAACACTTTGCTTGTGATCTAATTGTCCAGTTTTCTTTTCTTGGACGTAATAAAAAATAATATGACGGTGGAATGAAATCTGGATTTTATATTTCAGGAAGGTAATTTAAATCAGTAACATTATCCTCTATTGCGTTAAGCGCACAAATTTCAGCATTTTATAGAAGAAATATGTACACTAAATGTCTTTTGAGATTAAGCATGATTGATTAAAATGTTGGTATGAATTGAGGCTAACTTTTCTTAATATTATGATAGGTATGCACTTATAACCGTTGAAGAAATAATTGAAGTTTAAATTTATCACCTCTCAATGCGATCTCGTTACACACATGTACTCGTAGGTAAGTAGAGCGTTGCTCGCGTTCGCTGGTAACCCAAAAGACAAAATAATTGCATCACGACCTTGTCACTCGCAATTATTAAAGACAATAATGTGCTTTCGTCATGCCCGTGTTCTCTTCTAATGTTCACTGCAATGTTAAGTTGCACTCTGGTTTTTTAATTGGCTCAAAAATAATGACATTTGACCGTGATAGATTCAGTGTGTGACAATAACACTTCGTGTATTAAAGCGTCGGAGTTGCTCTATTATTTTACTGTAAAGAGTACTTTTTCGAATAATCCTAATAGTAGTATGTGAGAGTATACAATATTTAAAAAGGTTAGCACTATGTATTGGTATTGTCAATAGAAATTAGTCCATTACTATAACTAGAGGTTTCCCGTATAGATTTCAAATGGGTCAACAAGGCCAAAACTATGCAATCTCAATAAGAACGAACGAAAGACTAAAATTCCAAGTTTAATAAATATTATTTAAGTTTGTGTGGCTTTTTATAAAAATTTCAATATTGAGATGTTCTATGATACCATAAACACTTTAAAAAAGGCATTGCTTAAACTCACTGATTGAGTTATGACTGGCTCGTAGATTATTTTACTATATACCTGATATTTCTGTATTTTGATTAGCTAAAATTGAATCTGTTAGTGATACATACCTTTATTTTATATTTAATTACATGTTAATAAGGCATTACCTATAGTAAAAGGTAGGCACGTTGATGAATAGTTGCTGTTCCATTGAACCAACAGCAAAACTTGCAGTACAGCGTAGTTACATTAAATAAGACATTAAAGATAACATTCGTTACAGTGTTATTATCGCTCTAATTAGCTTGTATAGAAATGATAAAATCTTTATATATTAGATATAAATATCATGATGGAACGCAATTAATAAATCTAATTTAAAAAAATCGTACACAGTTTGAACAACTTACTAAACATTAGCTGATATAAGTCAGATCTAGGTAAATATATTTTCTACAATACAGTCACAGTCTCTTCAAATTATCAGATTCCGGTGAGTCGCTTTTTAAACAATTAATAATAATACAGTAATAATATCTTTTACGATTACTCCAATTAGCCTAACCCAAAGTAAGTATTGTAAGGCTTGTGTTATGAATACTAGGGTAATAGGTAGACATAGATAAAAATACACGAAAATATGCTCTTACCGGTACTCCAACCCAGGACCGTCGTCGGTGCGAAAAGGTCGCTACCGTTGCACCAAATGGTCGTCATATTTTCGTATTTATACAGGTTACAGGCTATTCAAATACTGGCAGCAATTTATTACTTCCATTCATCATTATCATCATCAGCCTACTTTATGTCCCCACAGAAGGGACATAGGCCTAGGCGAAATGAATATAATACATTTCATCACCAAACAATTGTTGATTTTTTCAAGCAGGTTATTCCACACATGTGTTTCTCAACAGGTAATTCTTGCGTATTAAATATTTTTTAGTGTAGTCAATTAAAGACGTAAAGGTGCTTTCAAAGACCCACTACGCTGACAGTGCCATTTTAGTGTGTAATTATTAAATTTAATAATAAACAACAGTTTTATTTATATAGGAACAATTGAATACCTATTCATTGTTTTAATGGATTTTGTTATCGTTAAAAACTTTAGAAAACAACGAATCTAAATATTCATTAAAAAAGCATTGAATGCCTATTCCTTTTTAACCGTGCAAAAACCAAGGATCGTTGCGTTAATTGACTTAAGATTCAGGTACTTTTCGACTTTTATCGGGGATATTTAAATCTATTCAAGTTTTTTTTTATATTTATATTTTTTGATAATATTTTAGCACAAATAAAAACGTGTCCTTTATATAATTATTTAAATGGCGTGTCTTTCACTCAGTTGGAAGATAAACGGCTGTCGTCGGCAAGATCATCAAGCGGTGTTGCCACATTACACGAGAATTTACAACCTATCTCTTTAGATATTCGTGACATAGATTTTCCGTGTTACGGCTTTATAGGTAACCTTAAGTTATCATGGGTAAATCATTACGTACAGTACCTACCACTTCCGTCATCAGATAAACGGTTTGACGTAAGATACTTTCGTAAAGCGAAATTTTCTTGAAATATTTACTTATTATTCATTTCGCAAGCATGTAATTCATCAGATTTGATAGAAATAAAGTTTAAGTGGTTTTTACTCTTAATAAAGCATCCATTGAACTTCTTGTACTTCACTTTTGAATACGAATAACGGGATAATCTTAATATTGAAAATGAAAGAATTTATTTGGATTTGAAGAAGAAGACTATAAGCGTTTATATTTTTTACAAAGAGTTAGGCCAGTGAAGCAGAGTCTAGGAAAAACGTGGACAATAAAAAAAAAAAAATGGAACAGAAACTTGTCAGTGCTCTGAGTACTGCTAAAACTAGCTTAGTTTTAATTGCAAAAATGTCAAACGAAGTTGGGATTGTGTACAATTTTTTTGTGAAGTTGCTGATGTGATGGCGTTACAGGAGACCTGGCTGCTACTATATGACTTGTCAGTGCTCACCGGAATTAATGCAGACTTCAGTTACACTGCAAAGTAGATCTTACAACTGGTATTCTGTGTGGCAGGCCTTATGGAGGGGTAGCTATTTTATGGCGTAAAAGTGTCCTTCGAAATGTTTCGGTAGTACAGTGTAATAGTGATGGTATTGCCGCTATTAAAACGACTTTAGGTGACAATCGTGAAGTATTAGTCACTGTGAGCATGCCCCCGGACCAGGCGGATAACTTACCAATCTTTGTGCAGAGTTTAGGTGAGTTAAATGCAATTATACAGGATAAATATGTGAAAGCATATATATATATATATATATATATATATATATATATATATATTAGGAGATTTTAATGCACATCCATTTGCCCCTTTTTGTGATGAGTTCTTAGAATTTAGTTGTGAATATGAATGGGTCTGTAGCTTAGAGCTCTCCTTTTGGTACAACAACCAACTCATTGAGGAGTTCAGCCGTACACGTATCGGCTGTTACATTGATGGAGTTTATGTAAATAACATAAGTTATGCAGATGATATGGTCCTGCTGAGCCGCTCATTGAGTGACTTAAAGAAACTTATAAAAATCTGTGAAACATATGCTGAATATACAATTCTGTGAAGAGTCAAAAGTATGTTATTAAGAGGAAAATTAAAAGAGCTTAGAAATATAACAACTGTTACTCTGAATGGAGCTGCTTTAATCTATGTGGCAAAATTTAAATACCTAGGACATATTGTCACTGATAACCTCTACGATGACTCTGACATAGAAAGGGAACGCAGAGCATTAGCGGTTCGAAGTAATATGTTGGCACATAGGTTTACACGTTGCTCAGCACCAGTCAAGCTGACATTATTTAAAGTTTACTGTCAACATTTTTATACATGTAGCTTATGAGCTAACTTTCCTCAGAGTGTCTACAATGTTCTGCGAATTGTATACAATAATATATTCAGGGCTCATTTCAGGCTATCACATTACTGCAGTGCATCTGTTATATTTGCGGATGTGAGTACCAATTACTTCTATGCCATTATTTGTTATGGCCTGGCGTCTCTGGTGCGTCGAGTGCGAGGGAGTCAGAACAAAGGCCAGAGTATGATAGGAGATAGGATGGACTCGGCACTGCTTGGCCGATTCATCTAACTACATGTTTGATGAACTGGCTGAGTAGATGCAATAGTAATGTAACAATTAAAATATAATAATATAATTTATTTGAAATTGTATAGAGTTAAATTAAAAGATTCACAAAGAAGTTAAGTAAAATTGTAACAACATCTATTATAAAATATATTTTTTAATTGCATAGAATTAAATTGAAAATGAAATTAAATCAAGATCAACTATGTATGAAAAGAAATAAGAAATTTTGTGATTACCTTAGATTATAAAAAGTTGAAAACTGTATTTTGTGTACACAAGAGTTAATTATGCACAATAAACGATTTATTATTATTTATTTATTTATGAAAAGAAATTATTTTTAATTTATTATTATTATTATATTGAAACATATTTGTTTCTATATTGTACAAGACATGTTGAGGACCGCTTGGTGCAATGGGAATAATCCTGCTTTTACGCCAATAATACCCGGGTTTTAACTCTGGTAGAGGAATATGCTTGGGTGATTAGCATAAACATTTATTTATTAATAAAGGTGGTTTATGTAACCATTATGTGTTATATCCGTTATCTAGTTCTTGTTCATGCTCTGCTTGGTTTGGAACAAAATAATTAGTGAGAGGTTTATTTATATGTTTGTTGATATCTAAATCAGAATAACATATCTAGATTCCATAAAAATATTGTTATATTAATTACCCTTACGGTTTTTGGTAAATTTGTGTCCAAATAAACGATTTTGGGGTCAACTTCTTAGATTTAATATTTTGTACTCACATAAAAAGAAGTAGATAATGTCTATTCTATAATTTTATAGAAAAAAAGATATTTTATGAAAACGTAGCTTAACATTTCATAAAAATATAACCAATTTGAGGCATTATCTTTTATCTAGTTTTTGGTTATCTTAGCCGAACAACATCGACTGCTGGATGGAGTCCATAAAAATTTCAGGGCTTTGCCATAATCTCCACAATCTTCTACTTCTTCAAATCTAGACGTGTTGGAGCTCGTAGTATAATACCAGAATCTTAAAAACACTGTTCCTGGTGTCTTTAATTGCCTAATTCGACACCCTAAATTGTGTTTGATGTGTTGGTGCTATGCAGCTCTGCAGGACACCACACGGTGGGGTTGTTAGCAAATTAAGAAGTTATAGAAAATAGTGTAGTATAATAAGGGTACAGTGAGGCCGACTGAACACTCATTTATAGATTCGTTATCGTGTCTTAACATGGTTAACCGGACCGCATCCAATTGATCACCAAAAATGCTTTTTAATTTTTTTTGAGCATAGCGAATTCTGGTGAAGACTTTAATTTGATTTATTGGATTTGGTCAAGTTATACTAAACAATAGTTTTTTGTTGCTGTTATGATGAGCAATCAGTGAGCGGTTACTCAACTTCACACGTCTGACCAGTTCTGAGGTTGTATGTAATAAATTCACTGCATTTTCTGGGTAGTTTCCTGAACGCCGATTGAGCATGAAACCAGTTTTTTAAATCGCGTTATCTTAATATGAATGTGAAAACTTAATTACAACCGCCACATGGCATAACTAACAATGAAAAGCGGCCACGGAACGTGATGCAGTCAACAGTAAATGAAGTTATAATTATAAAAGTTTTATAAACTTTGAACAACAGACTGTAAATATAAATTTGATAACAACTACAATAATTTAATATCAGATCGAATAGACACCTTTAAAAAAAAGTTTTAAAACCTTTAAAACGCAGAAAATATAAAAGGAAGATAGGAGTAAGAAAAAAATAGTTTGGAACCGTTTGCAGTCATATTAATCAGGAATTTACAATAATACATTAGACTGTGGTGCGCAAGTGCCTCTTTTGAGAATATAGACAATGTTTTGTTAAATATATTATTATTAATCGTGTCAAGGGTTTTCTGCACTTGACCGACGACGGGGCTATTAGTAAAATTTTTATGCATAACTTTTACTTTTCTTAAAATATAGGTATTGTGCGTTACTAATAGGTCCCTGTCAGTAAGTTATTGGCAAGGATCAAAGTCGGTGCGTTTGGTGCGAAGCTGAAATATCAAACGGTGGGCTACGACCGCCTCAATAAAAATAATCCACCAAACATCACAGGAATCTAAAAATATAAGGGTGACGACAACCAACGTCAAAAATCAAAAGACTTTGGTTCAGGACGATAACAGAAATCTATTCAATTCAATTGACTCGTACACCAGTGCCAAATATAAGTTTGCTAATTGTACACTTGGCTTTTTATAATTTTAGAAAAAAAAATTTGCTTGTGTCAGTAGTCATATGAGACTTGAATCCACAGTCTCCCATTATACGATCGAGTGATTTTCCAATTAAGCTGACGAGAACTTGACAGACACTTAAGCTTAAAACCTATAACTATAAATTTCACAGCGTAAATAAAGGAAATGATCTGAACATAGTTTTTTTGGAAACTTTCATGATTGTGAGTAATTGAGAAGTACCAGAGAGTTAAATAGTTGTCAGACGAAGAATTAAAATAAAACAATATTTTTTTTATGAATATCAACAATATAATTACTAAGAAAACTTAATATTTAAACATTTTCAATAGATTTAGTTAATCGTCAATTCGTCCTTTCATTCAATAAATAACGTATCGATAATGTAACTGAAAATAGAAAACCAAATTTAAAAAAAATAGTTAAGAGATAAAAGCTTAAAATAAGATAATATATTGATTTTAAATTCCGTTTCATGAATCAGTTATTTCTTCTCATGTCACTCTATATATACTTGCGAAGTAGCAATTTAATTTTTTTTCAATGTTCATTGTATTGATAAAAGCCATTTGTGATAAAAATCTGCAATCTTATTCATGACAAATAATATTATTATCCGGTTACTAAGGACTGTCAGAAAGCTTACTTAATTTTGATTTGTGACAGTTGTGTCAGTGACGCTTCCAAATATTTTTTAATCAGTTAACGAGAATCGTTCTGTTATCGTGATTCAGTCGTGGGGATTAATTTGTGATGTGGCTTAGTGGTGAGCAGTAAGGTATGGTGTAGCAAGCGGAGGCGCGTGCGACTCTGGTGCGGCCGTGGCGTGTGCTGTGGATGCCGAGTTATGCACGACCGCGTTAAAACTGGAAACATGAGTTATTTATTATATTATTATTAATTATTTTAGCTTGTTAAATATTCATTTTTATTCTGTCACTTATAGACAGGCAGTAAAATTATTTTTTTTAAGGATAGAAGTGAAACGAGTCATTGATTATGTTATTACTCCCACAATCATCATAGACTATATTTTAATGGGTGACTCAATTGAATTCCTCTTTATGCTATATTGAATTTAACAATAACGAATTTAATACAATAATTCAATGTTAACAAAATTATTTGAAGATATCGAGTGCATCGCATTTGAGGTTTATTACGATTGTATCTGGGTTATCGTTTGGATCACTGACTGTTTAAGATAAAAATTTTGCAAATTGTGATACGTCTGAAAACAAATAGCTATTAGTCTCGCTAGCTCAGTTTCTTAATCTACATAAGGTTGGCCTTAACATCGATGATTTTTTTTGCGCAATCTTAATAGATCAAAAACTGGTTTCGTATGAATGAAATGATGCGTTCTCGATTGAGCTCTTATATTAAAAGCATGATTCATCTTATTCTCATCAATTTCATTCAATTCTTTTAACTTTTGCATGTCATCACCAGTTGAACGATTGAACTTTTCTGGTCAATTAGTCTACTTATAAAAGCAGTATCTGATCTATTAGCTAGTTAAATTGTGTATCAGGTTGTATAAGCTCATCTCAATTACTAGTTTTTATAATAAATTTACTAATAATCAGTACATTATATTATGATAATACTTTGTGTGTTTGTTACCATATATAGTTACCATAGTTACCATGAGCCTAAGAATAACAGTCTTTATAATCAATTCACGTAACCATAGCAACGCGTGGCCGGGTCAGCTAGTATAAATAATAGTTATCTATTATGGTAACAAAAAAATTATCATTAATTCTTTTTAATCAACTTACTAAAACTATATGTACACTAGTTATGAGTTGTGACTTCGCTTTGGGTCTTTTATAGCGAATATTATACTTTCATTACGTTTTTGGTTTCTTAAGAATTTAGTAACCCGCTTTTTATATCTGTATAAAAAACTCAAAATCGATTCACATTCCCCTGGATAACGTTATACGCACGTATAACGTGCGCGTGCTTTTCCAATTGAACTGACGTGACCTTGACAGACTAAACTGAATACCAACGCAAAAAAAATTACATAGAAGTTTCTTCTTTATCGAATGTTGGATACGTGTAAAAGTATTACATTCGATATTGCTGGGATGTATTTACGTAGAAATGGCAGCGTGAGAAATACTTTAAAAAGAGAATGTGTTTGTCAACGTCTTGGTAACTCAGTTGTAAGAGCACTCGCACGGATAGTGAGCGGCTGTGGGTTCGAGTTCCACCTGACTCCTGATATGTTGATTTTTTTTAGTAAAACTTTCATTATGTTTTCATTTTAGTTATTTTCACGAACTAATTGCGAATTAATGTTAACTGTGGCCGGTTTTTGCGCCATTTTTTATATTTACTTACCCGTTATGATCGTCAGCAGAATACTCCACTCTTCGAATAGAGCCGTCAGGTTGCAGCAGTGAGTATTCACCTTTCACCACATCACCATCACGACTTTCGTGTTGTGATTTGTGATCACCAGTTACAGGATCTTCCACGGAATACGAGAACTCGTATTTAGCTGGAGCCTGGAAAACGAGAAACAATTCTTTTTATTACCTTGGTTAAAAAATGAGAGCAAACCGAATTTTGTAAATTCTATCCGATAGTAACTTTACGGTTGCGAGGCCGGCGGCAAGATTACGATTTTTCCTAAAGCTTAAAGTAACAGTTGTAACAACGTAGCCTCGAAAGACTCTACTATAGTAGTATAAAGATACAAATGATACTCTTGTAACTCTGAATCCTTCTTAATTCGTAGCAATTTCTTCTGATTTTTGTTTTGCTAGGGTTCTAAAGCTCGTGCGTCAAGTTAAATAGCCTATTACTTTTCTCAAAAAACGGGCTTTTAAATGCAATAGTTTGTAGTTTTGTAACGGTAAAGATAAAAAAGAACAAAAGTTTAATAAATCAAAATATTACTATCATCCAATCATTTGTTTTGATACTTCCTTACAGGTAAATCCTTTCTCTGACAGTTAAATTAATTAGCTGATTATAAACAATATATGAAATATGTAACTTTGCTGATATTTTGAAGAAGAAATCTTTACATTCTAAGATCCTTTAAAGCTGAACGCAGTACTGATTATCATAAATATACGTATTACATCTGATGATGCATTTGATAAATAGGCTTTAATCCAAATCACAGCATGATCGATTGCTCGAGTGGTTACGACATCCCATAGTCTTGTAATGACAAGGAGCTTACACAATAAACATTTAATTGGGTTGTATTAGCTGATCACATTTTTAATCATAATAGTACAATTTGCCTTTCACTTTCTTTGTATTTATAGTTTTGTAGTAGCGAACCGACCATGTAAGTAGTCCAGAATGGCTGTCTAGGCTAATAGACTGTCTATAGATGCAATCTGAAGGTATGAACCAGTTGGCTGAATAGAATGCCAATGCTGTTGCCAGTTCTGAGATTTTTCGTTTACTAGTTTGGTATTTGGTATGTTTGTTTGATGAATACGAGCATTAGTACCTGAGTCATGGGCGTTTATGTATTTATATGAATATTACACATCTATGTATCATATATGTATATCTATCCGTTACCCTAGTATCCATAACACAAGCCTTACAGAGCTTACTTTGGGCTAGGATAATTGGAATGAGTGTAAGAAATATATTTCTTTTCATTTAAACATTGATAATTAAAGTAGGAAGAAAAAAAAACTCGACTGCAATAAAAATGTTAACCGAAAAGAAAATAAAATTGCGTTATATATTCCTCATTTAAATGTTTAACAGATTATAAATCTTTATAATCTGTTATACATTTGAATGAGGAATATATAACGCATCAAGTAAAATTTTGTTGATTGATAGCTTTTAAATAATATATAATTATTATGTTATTGTAGATAATATGACTTGAATAAAAAAATGTTATTTCAGGCGCCCAATGAAGACAAATCTGGTGAATGGTTGGATGGCGTATTGACATCCATTGAATATATGTTTTTTGAGCCCATCGCTTATGTGTTTACTATTCTTTTAAATATGATGTTTGAATAATATTGTTGAAGATATGTAATATCTAAAACTGATTTAATAACTATAACATTAATGAGAAATGTATGAACCTAGTTAAACGGTAATCTATACTAATATTATAAAGCTGAAGAGTTTGTTTGCTTGAACGCGGTAATCTCAGGAACGACTGGTCCGAATTGAAAAATTCTTTCAGCGTAAGATAGTCTATTTATCGAGGAAGGCTTTAGGCTATATATCATTTAACATATTAGATCTGAGCCACAGAAACACGTGGCCGGGTCAGCTAGTAATAAATAATTGTATACAATCACACAGATAGTTAAGTATAAATTATTGAACTTAATCCTTTCTGAGAGGTTACGGTAATGAATAGTAAAGAACACTTACATATTCCTCAGTTCTTTGTTCTCGCCCAACGGAGACAAGAGGTGCGACATGTTGATGCAAGGGTTCATGAACAGCAGGAACCACGTGTTGAACGACTGGTGAGAATTGCTGTACCACAGGTGAGACGTGTTGGACTATGGGCGTCACGTGATGAACTGGGGCGTGTACCACGGGAATTGACGACTGGACGAGGGCCGGGGCATGTTGAATTAATGCCGGGGCATGCTGGACGGTTGGAGTGAAGTGGTGCGCAGTGACTTGGTGTGAAGTCTGGTCGTTTCGTACGATAGACTGGGATGACACTGCATGGTTGTGGCCGTCGTCCACCTGTATGAGGCCCGCTTGGCAAAGAGCCACCAATATGCAGAAGATCAGAACCTAGAGATAATAATATGGAATATGAAATGTTTAAATTAATAAGTGAAGTTAAAAAAGGAATCGGGATAGTTAATAGTGTCATGTTTTTTTTATTGAGATTAATATTTCCTTAAAAATATTCTTACTTTGGAGTACATGTTGTCAGTTATCGAATGTTGAACCACGTGTGTGTTGTGTCAAGTAGGGAGGTTCATTTATAGTCTGGAGGGCCCGATGCAGGCGTATGTCACCCGATATCGTAAAACCGGCCTGACATCTGACCCGCCATACGATCGCCATTACGTAACTTTATTAAGGATTTTCACCCAAGGTCACGTTAAGATCTCTTCTGAAGATTCACGCGGTTTTTTGAAGACAGGGCTCTCGATTTCTATTTTGGACAACAAACTTGGAAAGAATAGCCGCTGAAAGTCTGATCTCCATAAAGGATCAGATTAAATAAATATATTTAAGGAAGTACTCTACTTTATGATTGCGAAGATTTCAAAATAATGCCGCATTGAATGTAGTACATACACTAAGATAATATATTCACATTGGGGTTTCATTCAAAACATGCAAATTCTGTGGTTATTGCCGTGCTGGGTCGATGCGGTTTACTAGTTTATTATTCTAGGTACTAGTGTTAACAAATATATAAATAAAAGTATAAAAAATAGCAACTATGCTCAATAGTAGGTACCCTAATTTCAATAGAAGCATCGTTATATATTTATGCTTTTCATAAAAGTGAGGAACAAATTTTTTCATCGTTTCTTTTTTATTTTTGCTATTATATTATATTTTAAGCATCGAGAATGAAACATGGTCAGAAATTATAAAAACCCTTACGACTGTCAAAATTTTGCGCCTAAACCATTGTTTTTCTCAGTGTAAAATGATTTTCAAATGGTTATATAAAGGTTTTCTTGATCTCATTGCCTATCAATATAGGCAATAAACTTATACATGAGTATTTTTATGTTTTTCACTAATCAAATTTCTTTGTTGACACCCCTAGCCTACGGTCCAGTCAGTAAGAAAGTAGCACTCTAGGTTGCACTGAGTACTCCACTAAACTGTTGCACAATGTTAGGTGGCTAACACAGTGAGTAACGTAATAAAAAATGAGTATCGAAATAAATAATGGATTTTCTAATATTTGATATTTTTCCAACCCCTCAGATGTAGGCATTTGAAATCGTCATTATCATAAGTGACGTCTTTAGACACGATCTGCTGCAATTAATAATCATGAGAAAAATCGCGGAAAAACGTGGATTTAGTCGCCGTAAACCTTGACTGCGTAACGTTCGGGAGTGGACTGTATTCACGAGCGCAGCAGAGCTGATTCACCGCGCACGGGACAAGGAAAAGTTTTCCAAGCTGATGCCCAACCTTCGGTAATTGGAGAGGAATATAAAGAAGAGATCATCATACTAGCTTTATGACGCCCACTGCTGGGAATAGGTCTGCATCCAACGGTTGTCCGTGAAATTAACCAGATCTTTGGTCTGCCTTGTGTAGGGCCTACCTCGGGTCAGGTTGTTTTGTTACCGTTGTTATTTCTGAATCCCATTATACAAGGGTTTAGAAAAATGTATACTCATAACTGATAGTTATGAGTTAAGTACGACGTAAATCTAAGTAAATTCTATCACACTTTATAAAAAACTACGGTGCTGGCTGCGCTCTCAGTGTATCCACATACTAGCCATTGCAATTGACATTATACTTCCTCCGTACCGCGGGCACATGAACGCTAATTCCATCGCTGAGAGCCCGCGAAGGTCGCCTTGACCAGCTGCGTTCACCCGATCCCTCAATGACAGCCACCGTTTATCCTCATTTATTTCGGCAGTGTAATCGTAAATTTTCGAGAATCACTTCGGCGTCGCCACAAAAGGCATGAATGCGCATATAATTACTTTAACGCATCTTTTTTTATTGTCGGCATGAATAAAATACCGATGTAGGTGCGACTGAGAAAGTTTTCTTATATTAATATATTATCTCATTTTGTCCGTCAGCGGGATGCATTTATTGTTTTACCATAGTAGACGATTAAAATTAGGTAAGAGTATCCCATTTGTATTAATTTCTTTCTCTTTAATGCAGAAACCATACCACATTTCACTACGTTTATGTATTTTTTAGTGCTTTAAACTTCTCACACACACATACGCAGAAAATAAGAATAGGATTAACGAACGACAATTGTCTTCTATAAATAATATTTTATTAATATCAGTCCAATGTTTTCCTTTAAAAAAAAAACTCTATAATATTATTTATCTTATTTATAGACAAAAGGCCGAACCTAGCGATGAAGGTCCAGCGAAATAGCCTGAAGCTTAGCAATATAGTATTTTATTTTTAAAAATAATAATAATATTTTTATTTGACCACAAAATATTACATTTCTTACTTAACTTACTCTTATAAATATAATACATTAACAAATATAGCATCTGTTGCAGAAATCGGTAATATATAACCTGTATTTCAGCTGACAGTGCCTCTTGCCTGGGAAGATGTAGGACACATTAATTTATAAGCTACAATAACAATAACAGTATTAATAATGTCTGCAACACATTACTAATATTGCCATTAACCCCTCGCGGTAAGCCGTAGGTAGGTAGTAAGGCTACGTCCGAATAACATTGGCAAGGATTGAACTCGTCCTGCTTGGGTTAAAGCTGACATTTCAACCGATCACGGAACCTTAAATTCATGACAGCCCGGTAGAATTAAACGAAATTAAAATCTTTAATTTGAAAAAATTGAATTAATAACAATCCGAGGTATAAACACTAATTATTATTTGTAGTAGCAAGCTAGATAAACCATAACTAAGCATATTGGGAGTATTGACCTTGTTGGGCACCGTAACGTATTCACACGAAGTTCTCAGATTCACGAACCGCAAGTCACGCAACCAGATGCACGTCAATGTCATTCTTGCATGGATTATTAAATTAATAAATTTCACGGCACACCGTTTGATGATATTATTATATACTTAAATAATTTGGCGATCGGGCATTTTAAATTTATAACATAGTATCACTTTTCAGATGTTCCTTATTTGCTTAGGTTTTTCAAGAAGTTTAACAATGCGTACAAATTTATTAATATTCTCTTATCCATCATGGTTAGCTAAATCTTTCTGATACGTTACACCAGATAAATCATCGGCGAGATCTAAACTCAGTGCTCTTGGTTCAAGGCTGACATTTCAGGCGGTGTGATATGGTTGTTTTATAAATTTGGTCAAATGGCATTTGATTGGGGATTGATCCGTAATAAATATTCAATAATAGGTTAAGATAAAAATAAAGATTACTTTCAACTTACCGACTCTTCTTTATATAATACTGCAATTATGCTTACTATAGTTTATGTGATGTGTCTCCGTTATGAGAATTTTCAAAATTTCTTGGTAATTAATAAAACAACGGCAATTAGTGGAAAGAGACGTCTTCCTGTGATTCTTTAAAGTGTAAAATATTTAAAACCTGAAATAAAACGAAGGCAAAGTAGCTATGGTTAGTGCCTTGAGCCTGTGATTGGAGCGGTTAAGTAATTTTTATAAAGGTCGAAGTTAGAGTGTTCAAAGTAAATGATGTTACTCAGTTCTTCTAAAGATACTTAAACGCATTAGCAATAATAAACTTCATCCTTTCCGCATGATACCTCATTATCATCGGTAGCCTTCTGGAGTTCCTATTGAGTTGCTTTCCGAAGCACGACGGATATTGGCATAATATAGTATTGGTCATACAAAATCAAAAATCAAAATCTTTTTGTCATACAAAATAAAAAATCAAAAATTTCATAGGCCCTTGCGGGCACTTAAAATCGTCAATTTTACATAGAAGAATCAAGATAATATTCTTTTATAATAAAGATATCCCGTGCGCTAGCGGCAAGTACATCCGCGGAGTTGTTGCCGCGCATGTAATCGCCACGAGCGACCCGATTCCGAACGTAGGGGCTAACATGAGAAGAATCGGGCAAGAAACTCATGTGCCAAAACTCTTATAAAATCGCCAAATGTCTTACAAATTGTGTATATTACAAAACGATTCAGAGAACGAGCAATTCATTTCTTTTAGGTCCACGCTGCCTTATCATTCAAAAAATCTTTAACACTATAATAAGCCTTTTTGCATAACTGAGTTTTAATTAAAAATTTAAATTTATTCATTGACAAGTCATGCATGTTACATGGCAGCGTGTTGTACATTCGTATACAGTGACCTGCAAAGGAGTTGCTTATTTTATGGAGCCTATACCTGGGCATTGCTAGCTTGTCTTTATTTCTTAAATTGTAATTATGATAGTCACTATTTTTTTCTGAATTTAATATCTTTACACTTGTGCGCATACAGTAGGTTTTCATAAATATATTGTGAATGTACAGTCATAATACCAATTTCTTTAAATTTTTCTCTTAAAGACTCTCGGGAGCCCATCCTATAGATCGCCCGAACAGCCCTCTTCTGCAGCACAAAAATGCAGCCAATATCGGCGGCATTTCCCCACAGTAGTATCCCGTACGACAATATACTGTGGAAGTAGCTAAAATAGACTAAGCGCGCAGTTTTTACGTCTGTTAACTGACGAATCATTTTTACGGCGTATGCTGCAGAACTGAGTCTGCTCGATAGGCATTCAATATGAGGACCCCATTGTAACTTAGAATCTAAAGTTATACCCAGAAATACAGTTTGATTGGCCAGCTCTATTTCCTCATCCCTAACCCGGACTTTGGCTTTAGCTAATTGAACATTTGGCATAGTGAATCTAATGCATTTTGTTTTATTTTCATTTAACAACAAATTATTGGCGCCAAACCAGTGAACGACCTTGGAGAGTGCAATGTTTACTTCGTCAATATTAATTTGTCCACGTTTAACTTTAAACATTAAAGACGTGTCATCTGCAAACAAGACTATCTCATGGTCGTGTCTTACAAGGTGAGGGAGGTCATTAATATATACCAGAAATAGAAATGGACCCAATATTGAGCCCTGCGGCACCCCCATTGTTACAAATGATCCAGGCGACTGCTCTCCATTGATGACCACCTTTTGAATCCTGTCACTGAGGTAAGAAGTGAGAAAATCCAAAGCGGTACCACGGATACCGTAATAGTGTAATTTCCTGATTAACGTCTGATGTTGGACACAGTCAAAAGCCTTTGATAAGTCACAAAAAACACCATAGGCATCCTGCGACTCCTCCCAGGCCTCATAAATGAATTCTAACAATTTTATTCCAGCATCAGTCGTGGACCGTCCGCGGGTAAAACCAAATTGTTTAATGTGTAGTAAGTTATTATTACTAAAATATTTCTGTAATTGCTTAAGCGCGGTTTTTTCAAAAATTTTACTGAATGTTGATAGTACGGATATTGGACGAAAGTTAGAGGGATCTGAAGTACTACCAGATTTAAATAATGGAGTTATTTTGCTAAGTTTCATCAAATCAGGAAACACACCACTATCAATACAGTTGTTGAAAACTAAGGCTAAATGTGTAGCAACTATTTCAATAACATTCTTTACCATATATACAGATATTCCCCAAAGATCGGCAGTTTTTTTAATGTTCAACGATTTAAAAGTGTCTATGATGTCCCGTTTAGTAACATAATTAAATTTAAATACAGTATTACAACAAGGAACATTTTCTTTCAACAAGGATTCTGCAATGGGGGTGGAAGAGCCTAAAGTGCTTGTCAAATCTACTGGAATTCGAGTAAAAAATTTTTCAAATTCATTCGCAACATCTGAGTCCGAGCTAATAAATTTACCATCAATTTTAAGTTTATAATTATTTGCTAAAGCTTTTGTTCGGTCAGTCTCTGCATTTATAATTTTCCAAGTAGATTTGACTTTGTCAGTACTGTTATAAATTTGAGAACTAATATATTTAATTTTTGCAGTTTGACAAACCTGCTTAAAAATTTTTGAGTATGACTTGACATAATTTTGAAAATATTCCGTTCTATTAAACTGTCTTTCTGAGTACAGCTCATACAATTTTTGCCTACTTTTGTGTATTCCTGCAGTGGCCCATTCGCTAAACATTGGATTAACAGTAACGGTGATCTCTTTGGTTTTGAAAATTTTGTTAAATTGGTTACAAAATGACTCAAAAAATAAATTATACATATCATTTGGTGGCATATCCGGTGATAAAAAAGGAAGTTTACAACATAATTCAATTCCTATACGTTTCAATCTGTCAGCAGTTACTGGTCGACATATAATTTTACGTTTACTGACTTGTTCTGTGACAATTTTGAAGCAAGCTATTTGCCCGCAATGGTCTGAATCTAAGTTTGCAATAACTTTCTTACTTACAGGTACCAGATTACTATATATATTGTCTAAACAGGTTGCCGTTGTTTTACAGAATCTAGTAGGCTCCATAAATAAGTTAAAAAGATTGTGTGATTTAAATAAATTTAAGATTCTATAAGTTTCACTGTTCTTTGTAAGAAGATCAATATTAATATCTCCACACACAATCAAGTATTTTTTTGACCTACTCAATTTGTTCAAGGCTTCATCCATGATTTCCTCAAATCTATCATAAGCTGAGGAACCAGGTTTGTATACACATACCACAATGAGTTGCTCAAGTTATATACATGATAGTTCTATTATGCATTCTACAGAGAGAGACACAATATCTTTCCGTTCTTTAAATTTTAAACTTTTATTTAAAAGAATCATACGTCCGCTGAATGGTCCTTGCGAAAGTTCCTTCGCCATTGCAAAAAATTTAAACACCATGTATAAGACTGACCGTCATATAAATTACTCTCACGGATATAAAAAATATTCATGATAGAAAAATAAAATTTTGACTTATTAATTAAGATTTTGTGTGTAGAACTGTAGATGACTAAAGTTTTTTTTTTTTTTTTTTTTTTTTTTTTTTTTTTTTTTTTTTTTTTGTTTCGTAGTCTATCGTATATTTTAATTACTTATAAAACTATAAAAACATTATTATTGTAGTTTGACAATGACAGGTGGGTTAGTTCCCTAAGCCCCGAGCCATAGGACGTAGTATTTTTATTTAATGGTATATTAGAAAATTGTAATCTTGTCTACTTCTGAGGACTCCTGAGCTGAAAGGGAGTCAAAACGTCAGGATTAAATACGCGTAATTATATGATAGAGGCGCTTTTGTTATGCCTGAAAGTGGTTTTTTATACATGAAAGGAGACCTTTCTTTTCGGGCCAAAAATGTACCTTGGTACAAGTTATTTGAAAATTTTCATAAAAATATACAAACACTTATTTCATATATATAATACCCATAAATTTGATTTTTATAAAGATAATAAAACACAATAAATTATACACTAAATCACAACTGCGTAGAACGAAACGCTAATGTGGCACTTGTGTGTGACAGTCGGTTAGATTTTAACAAGTCTTTCGCGGCTCTGGAACACGGTATTTTAGTAAAGTCCGTAGGCTGATAAAGTAACTAAACGCTTAGAATGATTCGCAATAGCAAGAAATATCTATTTTTGCTCTTGATCCTACTGTATATATTAAAAACAGAAGAATTTATAAAGCAGTATGTTGCCGATAAACTTATATAGATTTTATGTTTAAGACTGAATATCGAAAAATGTATAAGTTTAAGCTACAAAACGCTTCAAAGTCAAAACAATTGTGCTCGCCAGCCTAAAAAAAACATGTGTTGCAAGATATGTATATTTTTGAATGATTTTTTTTAGTGCTATTTTTTGGTATCTTTGAATATTAGGTACATGTTTAGCCTTAGTTAAATGGAAGAAAGAAAGGCTCCTTTTTAAACAAAGTCACGGATCATGTAAAGCAGTCGAAACGTCAGGATTAAATATAAAATAAAGTATGCGCAACATCCGTAAAAAGTGTTTTATTCAAAAGTCACTAAATTTAAATTATTTGAAAAATAAAACATATTCATTGCTTTGAGATCATATAAGAAAACTACATTTTTTTAAGTGGGCATCATCTTGAATCAGAATGCGTAATGAACACGATCTAGCTTAGATGTCAAAACATCTTGGCGGCTCCAAATTCAATTTCCATTATGATGCTAAGTATATATCGAACTTCTCTAAATAGTTAAGTCAATGCTTTCTGTTTCTCCGTTAGTTACTTCTAAACCAAGTCACAAAATTTGATGCGGTTTTTACTATAATTTAATAATAAAATGTTATATTGATAAAATTTAAATTATAATGTTGATTAATCTTGCTTTTTACAGTATAGTCATTAAAGTTAATATCTCAGGAGATATCACAGATTTAAAATTAGTAATTGCTTTAGTAGGTAACATGTAAGTAAATAATATTCTATTTTGTTTTTGTTATTGCATTTGAGAGCGATAGAACTGACAATTATCTTTTTTATAACTTAACAAAAATAAAAAATAAAAATAATATCCTAAAGTACTTGCTGTCTTTAAACTTTTTAAATTCATATGAGGATCCTCTACATTTCCATATATAATAGGGGTTAAAGTATGAAATTGCCGTTTTATTGCAATAGGTTCTTTGAATTGACATAGAATCTTCATGGTTTGAGGTTTTCGAATGAAACTTTTTTTAAATGGTTTCTATGATGTTCTTTTTTTAAAAAATGTAAAACATTTGAATATCGACTTTCAATTGTTTTTGTTATTCAATTTAGACAAGAAAGATGGATACTGCGAAAATTCGAGTTATTTTTGAATACGAGTTCCGACGCGGAACTAACGCGGCAGAAACAGCCCGCAATATCAATGCTGCGTTTGGAGAGGGGTCTACTAATGAACGCACCGTGCGATTTTGGTTTAAACGCTTTCGTGATGGAAATTTCGACTTAAAGAACGAGCCACGAGGAAGACCGCCCACACAGGTAAATAACGATGAATTAAGAGAGATAGTGGAAGCCGATCCTAGTCAAAGTACCCAGGAATTAGCGGCATGGTTTAACGTTACCTTACCCACAATATTGACTCACTTGCGTCAAATCAATAAAATAAAAAAATACGAAAAATGGGTGCCTCATGATTTGACTGATCTGCAGAAAGAAACGCGTGTTGAAACTTGTGTTGCCTTGTTGAACCGGTACAGAAATGAAGGAATATTGGATCGAATTGTAACATGTGATGAAAAGTGGATTCTTTATGATAACCGGAAAAGAAAAATGCAATGGCTGACCCCAGGTCAAATGCCACAACAGTGTCCTAAAGCAAAACTTACCAATAAAAAGGTAATGGTAACTGTTTGGTGGTCTCAGCATGGTGTTATTCACTATAGTTTTCTCCGATCTGGTCAAGCAATAACGGCAGATGTCTATTGTGCCGAACTCCGAACCATGTTGACAAAACTAGCAGTAAAACAGCCCCGACTCATGAATCGATCTTCACCATTATTGCTCCACGACAACGCGAGACCTCACACAGCACGAGAAACCATTTTGACCCTTCAGGAACTGCAGTTAGAAACCATTCGTCATCCTCCGTATTCACCAGACCTTGCTCCAACGGACTACCATTTTTTTCGTGATTTGGACAATTATCTACGTGACAAGAAGTTTTCTTCCCAGGAGGCAGTACAAAATGCTTTCACACAGTTTGTGCAGTCTAGATCGTCGGAATTCTATCGCAAAGGCATTAATGACCTTCCCATTAGATGGCAGCAATGTATAGATAATAATGGCAACTATTTTGATTAAATAAATTTGTTAAAAATTTAAAAAATAAACAATATAGATTTTCAGTACAAATCGGCAATTTCATACTTTAACCCCTAATACAACTTTCTTTAGTATTTAAAAGTAGAAAATTCTGCTTTCATCATAATACGAACATCTGCGAAGTTTGAGAATGTCAATTACTTCTGAGTCGTGACCAATCGTCCAAAGTTCACGTGTCGTGTTAAAAAGGGATGCATAAAACATGAACATTGCAAAACGTTATTGATGTATTGTGTATCAGAAAGGTTCTCATTTCATAACGAATTATAATCGAGTTCCGTGCGACTCATTAACGTGTCTACTTATCGTAATATTTCATTTGGGAGTCAATATTAATTAAACGATGTGAGTAATCGACGCTCTTTAAGTCGAGCAACGGAAATTAATGAACGTTATCTTTTTATCACTCACGCATCAGACGCAATCAATTAAAATGTTTCAACGTTTCACTTCCACTTTTTACAATAAAGAGGATGGCAAAAATGCATTCCGTCTGCCTGATTGTAAGCTCTTACCTTTTGGTCTTTTGCGAAGCAAGGGGTAAACACTTCTTCGGGGGGTCAATCAACGGGTTCTTAGAACTGCAGCCATCCATATTACTTAAAGCAAAACATTTCCACAAAATATTTTTATTTTCAATATTGATTGGACTGGAACTATACTATATAACGACAAACATTATTTATAGAATTTTATTACTTTAGTTTATTCTAGTGACGAATCAGCTCAGCTATAACTATTAAATGAATGAAATTGAATTAAGTAAAGCGAGAATTACTGTGGTTAACACTAAAACATGTAATTTCTATTTCCCATTAATAAGTGGCTTAAAATATCAGACTTTTGAAAAGGCACTATTATTTAAGTAACGAAATAGGAAAAATAGTTATTTTTTTAATAAAAAGCGATTCTTTAGCAAGACGAGACATTTAAAAAAATTGTCTACTTGAGTGCTAGTTTACTAATCGTGGTGGTGAGTATCAAAGTTATCGGAGAAGAGATATACTCGGACATTTTATTAATAATAACTACTAATGAAATTCTTTAAATCAAACATCCATCCAAATCTACCAAAATTATCGAGCGGTAAAAATAGGTTTTATAAAAAAGGAATACGCAGAAATACAATAGTCACTAGAGCAAAGTGAAATTGTGATGTAAGACCCAAAAAGGATTATAAGAAAGAATGATTGTCCCTGATAATCCTAGTATCGCACGTAGACGTGAAAGCGAATCAGACTGCAAATCTGAGGACAGATCGCTTGGTGATGATATCACCGCAGATCTGTCGCGCCCGTACTTTGGAATTCCTGATTTTTCAAACTGATCTTACATCAACTAAATACTTACCGTATTATCCATAAAAAAATCTAGTAAATCTATTTGAGTTATAAAATGTTTTGTCAATTTCAATTCCATTATGATTTGAGTTTGAAAGAAAAAGACACCACATAACTAAAATAGGTTTATTAAGCTTTTGAGTTTTTTATGGACAATATGGTTATAATCTTATAAGATACCCTAGTTGCATAACCACCAGATAAATCATTTCTCCAGTAAATAATAAATAATCTCATGATTATGTCTTACATCAAAGAAGTTTCGCTCTATAGTAGGGTAAGGTCATTATTAATCTCATAATTCGATATTTATTTTAATTTGTATTTTATGAACTTGAGTTTTAGTTACCGTGATCTATAGTTTCTTAATGTTTCACTCCTTTTTTAATATACTTGTGGGTAGTAAAGTAACGAAAGTATGTTTAGTTTATTATTATAAACACTTTGGCCGTATAGTGGACTGGCATTAGTAGAACTTGTCATTATGGGATTTCCCTTAGTTTAAGGTACTTTGAAATTTTCATAAAATATGCAGTTCAATTATATTTTGGTTACAGGATAATCTTTACTACTATTATATCATTACAAATATTATAACTTTGACGTAAAGTACGCTTTTCTCAACACTACTAAATTAAAATCCATAATCTTTCAATGCTTTTGTCGTAATGAGTTAATGAGTGAACGTTGCCTTCTTATATGAACTTTGTTTTTATCTGGTTCAAGATAATCTCGGAGAATTCACAACCGGTTCTCAAATTTTACTTTTAATTTCAAACTTCAGTATTTATTTTTGAAATAACTCTGCATTCCACTGTTCATTATATTTTTTAATTTCTCTTAGGTATTTTTTAAATTCTTATTGTATTGATAAAAAGCATATAACAATTATAGTACAATTAAACTCTCTGCAAAACTTCCACATGCTATGATGTTTTTTAAAAATGATTCAATCAGAGTGTGTGCAATAGCACTCACTTATTCAAACAATTAATTATGTAACACGGTTAAGTGTTATAAAAAAGTGTTAAAAACTAAAGTTACACATGCAACGAATATTGTCTAAAGTTACTTTTACCTAAATAACAGCGACCACTAAAACGTATTTTTAAGCCATAAAGCATTGAGTTTTTTGCAAAGTCATAATCGCTAGTGCTAGGTACAGATGTAATAAATATCTTTAAGGTAGTTATTCACTAACACAAGTATTATACAAAATATTAAATACTTATAATATTCATGCAGACGCAGTTTTAAAAATATTTTTTAAATAAAAGGAACAATAGCATTTCATTAATTTAATACATGCAATCTCGTACATCCAAATGAAGTTTATGTACAAAAGAGTCTTGTCTACTAAGAAGAAAGAAAAAAAGATTCGATTTGTTTGTAAGCTACAATATACTAATATCACAGATTGAGTAAGCTCCTAATGATGATGGATGACGGGCGGGGAGTTGTGTACCACGGCGTTGAATCTGCGGGCAAACAATACACATGCGTGAGACATTGAAACAATGAGCATTAAGCTACAACGAAATAACTAATATTTCAGCGTTTTGTGATTCACCACGGAATTATGACATGCGTTTAAATTTGTATAGGTACTTTGTTTCGTTTATATGATTTAGACGAGTCGTTAGAATTGTTTCATTTAAATTTGTCTTGAAGTATTCTTATTTCTGACGTTTCTTATGGTATTTATTTATACTTATAAATAAAATTGGAGTGTCTGTTTGTAATATTGAAATAACCGTTTTTTACTACATGCATCGTATATATACATCAATATATATACGGTACATACACCAAAATATTTTTTTTTTACAATTTTTGTCTGTCTGTATGTTCCGGCTTATCTCTGAAATGGCTGGATCGATTTTGACGGAACTTTTATTGGCAAGTAGCTGATGTAATAAGGAGTAACTAAGACTACTTTTGTTTTAGAAAAATAAAATTACTGTGCCACAGCAACGCGTGGCTGGGTCAGCTAGTTATGAATAAAGCTAAAATAGTGTTAAAAATAAAAACACAAAATAATATATACGGTTTGGAACAATACAATATGGGTCAAAATGTCAAAACGATCCTCTTCTTCGACGGAATACTGTTTACCATCTCACATGTTAAAGTATGACCTATCTTACCCGTTGTGATGATCAGCGGTGTATGTGACTTTGCGGAAGGAGCCGTCAGGCTGCAGTAGGGAGTATTCGCCCTTAACCACGTCACCGTCGCGTTCCTCGTGCTGTGACTTATGATCACCAGTGTGGGGGTCCTCCACGGAGTACGAGTAACCATATTTAGGATGAGCCTGAAAAAGAAAATGGGGACATTGAATGTAATTATTTACTTGTACCGTGATTCTACAGTAAAATTAACTCGTTTTTTTTCTAAGTTAAACCATGAAAATCATGAGAAGTTGTGAATATTAAGTGAATATTTGATTGTGTTTTTTTATATGAAACTACTATCATAAGAAATTAATTATGTAACATACTTAATGAATATTGCTATTTAATAAAAGAAATCCTTTTAGGAAATGCTAAAGAAGCAGTTATTAATAAGAAAAGTGACTAAAGCTTACGTATTCATCAACATAATGTTCTTCATAGGCTGGAGCGTGGGCGACGGGTGCAGCATGTACAGCCACTGGAGCAGCATGTACAGCTACAGGGGCAGCATGAACTAAGGGGGCAGCATGAATAGCCTGTGCGTAGTGGACTGGAGCTTCGTGGTGGATGGTTTGATCGTGGCGGATTATGTTCTGTGAGGAAACCGCTGGTGCGTGATGCAGCAGACCAGCGTGGCACGCCGCCACGAGAGCGCAGGCAATGATGACCTATTTTGCGAAAAAAGAGTTCATTAGTTTTTTTAAATTAAATTTTGATTAAAGATCTCTTTACATTTATTTGTTAACATCAGTGTAATAAACTGCTAAAACGACATTTTATGTTCATTTTTGATAAAATTTTTCTTAATTAAGTCAAACGCAGTCGTTTGCAGTTTTACGTTGTGCAATTTGTATAAATGAGAGTAGGCTTACTTTGGAGAACATTTTGCTTTAGAGAAATGCCTTGACGACTGGTGTTGGTGTGATAGCGCACTCTTTTTATATAACAAACAAAACATAAGCTAGTGGAGGGGGTCTATCCCGACGATATTCGATCGGATCACAGTAATTGCCGCATTGCCAATCTACTCGGTTTATCGAATGTCGCAACATGATATGGCCACAATGTGTATAAAGAAAATGGACATAAAGTGAGAGGTTGATATTGTTACAAATTTTTTGAAACAGTTTTATCCTACTTTTACTCAGTAGACTAGAAGATACGTACAGTTTTAGCTATAATATTTGATTTATGCTTAAGACCAATAAACCACGCCCACTTTTTAAAAGTGGGACTAAATATGTTGTGAATTCGAATGCAGCCTTAATGTTACAGATTATTGGATATCTTAATAAGTTGAGGCCTATATTACATGATAGGACCAATATTGGTTACTAGTGCTGGCATCTTTTAAAAGGAATCCAGTGAGCAAATTGGGTGGAAGCAGATACAGGCGGTGATCATAATTTACTTTCACTATCATTGTTACTTTACTTTAACTTCTATGTAATATGGCGAATAAAATAAACGTGGGATAGTGTTTATTTGACTATAAAGGCTAATGTAATAAAGAATAGAAAATAATAATAATACCTTTACAAAAAGAGCTGACTACATCACTAGGTCTTGTAGTGTGTATCTTAGGAGAAATTAATTTGTTAACTATGGAATTCCAAGCATGTGGAACGTTCAAAATTGCATCTCTATTGAAATTGGAATGTTTCAATACCCTTACGTAGCATTCTAGGAAACAAATATTTGTTCTCTCGAGAGAGTTTGTGGTTTTTCAAATCAAATGCAGTAGGGGACCACCCTTCAAAAACATGCTCATACACTGCGGACTTATTATTGCGCCTATATTTTATGTCAGCTACATGTTCTTTAACGCGCGTCACGGCTCCTGTAAAGGAGTCGAAACGTCAGGATTAAATATAAATTATGCGCAATTTATCCGGTAAAAAAAGTTTTATGAGAAAGGTTGATTGTTGTTGAAGATTATGGATTAAACTTGAAATTTTAGTGTCCTCGAATAAAATTCACAAATCTTCTTAATTATAAGGCACAATCTTGTTCCGCCGTTCCCATGTTTTCATTGGGCAACGACATTATATAGTAAATATAACAAAGAGTCGCACTAATCGTTTTAGTTCCAATTTTGTGATACGTACCGCTAAGGAGTGGAACTCTTTGTCGGAATCTTTTTCTTTACAAATACAATTTAGGGGTCTTTAAGTTACGAGTGAATAGGTATCTTCTAGGCAAGCGTGTCACATCCTAGATCGCATCTTCGCTTACTAGCAGGCGAGATAGTGGTCAAGCGTATACATATTTTCTATAAAAAAAAAATATAATGTCTTTTATTTTTGATGAACCAAAATATCTGAACATTTAGGAGAATAGAACAAAGCTTAATTGTAAAAGTTCTAAGTAGTTTTTATTTATTTATATTAGAGGCACAAGATCTTAATTTATTGGGTTTTACTTAGACATCATTTCAAAACTGAAAAAATAGAGCATTGAACACGTTACGTTATCCAGTGGTCTACACTGGATATTAAGAAAGAGTTCATTGCAGCTAAAGGAGTTGAACATTGCTTTACATAAGTTAAAAACTTCAAAATGTTATTTATGCGATATGAAACGCAAATGTATCTTTTTGCAATAACAAACTTCTAACTCTGATAGTTGCCGTTATGCGAGCGTTCGTAATTTATTGACAGCGACTTAAACTGCATCTACACGAACAAGGTATTAAATGAAAACGTTTATTTTACAGACTCATAATTTTGTTGCGTTTTCTTCGAATTCAAATAGACAACATATACGTTCCTAATTTTATTTGATTTGGCCTATGATTGTCGACACATAAAAATATGCAATAGAATTCAAAGTATTTTCGGGTGTAACTTTTTAAGTCCTTAGTGACCCAGTATTATCTATAGAAACACAAAACAAAGAAGTGTTGTTTAAGTTTAAGACTGATTGCAAAACACTCTTTGCATGGATATGATCCATTGAGCTGATTTTTGTACCGCAAATAACATGCTTAGTTTGACTTAACTAGGGTAATTTAAAAGTCATTATTATGTAGTGCTTATGTTTGCACTGGTGGAAATAAAGTATGTGTTGATTGTTTGATTGAGAACACATATATAAATTTTATTGTATTTTTAATCTATGCTGAATTTAATAACATTCGAAAAAGTTGCCGAACATTTATTAACTGAAATAATTCGTTGTGTAAACTTGGCATTATGCGCGTATAAGGGCTAGCAGTTTTAGAAGCGAAAGTGCTGTTCCTTGTTGCGGTCTGGTTTCATTTTACCTATTAATTACGTTAAGATAAAGCGAGTTATTCAAACATTACGCATAGCCTATTGACATATTTAGAACGGTTACATGAGCATTCCAAGATGCTTTACTTATATTGATTGTATATTTATGTAGATGGAAATTAGGTCTCATAGTTAAGCGAAATAAAGGACCAACCATTACAAAATGTAAAGCAAAGGCATATGAGAAGTCGTTTATTTTCTCTAATAAAACAACTATCTTAAAGGAGTTATCTTCTTCCTTAAACGAAGCTATAAGGTACGGACTCTTGCGTCTGCTTTTTTTATTTATTTAGAATGGATTCGCTCTTTGATCCCAATCAAGCCCGGGGGCCAAGATAGACTCCACGATGGAACGAGCTAACCCAGAAGGTGCCTATTCACCCTGGCCTTAAAAACGGACGGGTTATAAATACTCGGAAATACAGACGCAGGGAGGGAGTTCCACTCCTTTGCTGTGAGTATTATGAAAGATGATGAGACGAGCTTGGTGTGACAGGTAGGAATAGCAACCAAGAAAGGCTGATAGTCCGCAGTACGTCTGTTTGTATTCTAAACAGTAACAATTCAATACTATCTAAAAGGTAATCGTAAAATTAATGGCAATAGATTAAAACAGACCCTAAAAGTGGACACTGGTAAAATAAAATTAATATCTCAATTGCTTTACCACGTTAGAAGTAAGTTGTGATTAATAATATAGCTCTACTGTTGGAATTAGTGAGAAATTAAAAAAATAAATTAAAATTAAAAATTCTTTATTGGAACAAAAATTGTGACAAACAAAATGTTGCGTTCGTAAGTGACCGCTATAGTATAAAACTGTGGCGCGGCCACAAACGCCCACCTCCAGAAAAAACTTAAAGCCGAGTTCCTTAAATTTAGATTAAACAAAAAGTGCTTAGAGTTTTAGACTAATTTAAATTTACATTTTAGCAATGTACTAAGAAAAGTTAAATTACAACTTATAATTAATTAATTTGTGTGTGTGTGTGTGTGTGTGTGTGTGTGTGTGTATGTGTGGGTGTGGGTGTGGGTGTGTGTGTGTGTGTGTGTGGGTGTGTGTGTGCGTAAATATGTGAAACATGATATGAAAGATCATAAACAGCTTTTCAAAAGGTTCTCTGTTTCAATATATGTGAGAGATTTTAGCCATTTAATGACACGAGATTTGCATTCTTTCTTAGTTAAAGGAAAAATATTTAATGTTGCATTGACTTTATTATAGAGCATAGGCGCAACGTAATAATAGTGTCTCCTAGATATAAGTAGTTTACACGGCTGTATTTTACAAGGAGCTAAGGGTCTACGTCTGCTTCTCATGGTCCGATTTTCGAGATGCTCAGGTGCATAGGGTAGATGTGCATGTTTTCGGAGGATAATTTGCAAAAGATAAATTTGGCGAACCGAAAGAACATCTGTAAGACTATACAACTCAATAGTCGGAAAGAGGATGCGCTTGCGAGTCATCACTTTTAGCACAGCTCTTTGGGCTATTTCTAGCCGAAGTAGATCTGTTTTCCCAGCACCACCCCAAACCGAGATACAATAGGAGAGTATAGACTGTCCCAGGCCATAGTATACATTCTTTAGAGTCTCAAAATCAACAACGGATCTGAGATTTTTAAACACGTATATAAGTTTCCTCACACGGCCAGTTATGTAACGTATATGTTCCTTCCAAGACAGAGCACTATCCACATACACTCCCAGATATCTGATATGGTCCACCCGCATAATTTTCTGGCAAGTACAGTCTATGCATGTAAGCGGAGGGTTTTTATGAGCCGAGATGCAGAAAGAGGATGGAGCAGAGGAAGATATGGTCGGGGCAAAAGTAATGACACGTGTTTTATTAAGATTAAGTGTTAGTAGGTTCAAGGAAAGCCAGTGCATTACTTTATTAAGAACGAATTCAGCCCTTTCTCGAGCCTTAGTCCAGTCTTCACCTTGAACTAAAAGAGTGGTATCATCGGCATAGACCAAAACTTTACAATCTGGAAGTTTTAATTTGCACAGATCGTTAATATAGATGTTAAAGAGTGTAGGACCCAAAACGCTACCTTGAGGAACACCAAAAGTAATCCCTTTATCTTGACTTGTGTGCTCGCCGATCTTAACGTACTGTCGCCGATCACTTAGATAGCTTTTAAGGATACCATGAACAGGACCCCTTATACCAATACGCCACAATTTATCCAGCAAGAGAGGCACAGAGACAGTGTCAAACGCCTTTGAAAGGTCCAAAAAGATCCCAATAGTTTTGAGCTTACTATTGAAGTTATTTGCAACTGTTTCTGTTAAGTCAAGCAATGCATCTTCAGTTGACTTGCCCCGACGAAAGCCGAATTGATTTTCTGCAATGATCTTATTAGATTCTAGGTAACTGATAAGCTTGTTATTGAGGATCTTTTCGAGTACCTTAGACAAAGTAGTAAGGACAGATATTGGTCTATAGTTGTCGACACTGTCTCTGTCACCGTTCTTATGGATAGGTTGAACGAGGGCTCTTTTAAAGGAAGTGGGAAATACACCTTTGCTAAAACATAAATTAAAAATGTGTTCAAGTATCGGGGCTAGATTATTTTTAGCTGATTTGATTAGAGAGGTGGGTATTCCATCGTAGCCAGTTGATGAGGTGTTTTTTAAATTAGTTATAACCTGTTGAATTTCATCACAATCGGTGTTGAATAAAGCCATCGAGTTTAACGAGGAATCAGGTTTATCAGGAGTTGTCGCTTTTTGGCTTGATAATGTAGAGGAGCTAGCTGTGGTAATGGGTTCATTTGCGTTTGCTATCTTCATAGCAAGTTCAGCGCCAATGTTTGCGAAAAAATGATTTATTGAGTCGACAGCACATAGAGGATCAGAAGTTGGTGGGATTAACTCAATCGCAGACCTATTAACTGGGTTACAATAATTCCCTATCTTTTTAATAAGAGACCAGGTAATTTTAGGGTCTTTGTTTGCTTTTAGAAATTCCGCCTTTTCATACTCTTTCTTAACCTTTTTTATGAGATTCGTTACGAAGTTTCTATATCTTTTAAAGGTTAGACGTAAAATCAAGTTATCAGGATCCTTTTTTGTTTTTACCAATAGTTTGTCACGATGTCGTATACATCTTAACAACCCGGGCGTGATCCAAGGTTTGATAATTTTTTTCCTATTTGGTATATGTATCTGACGAGAGTGAGTTTTTACGGTTTTAGAAAGTATATCTACCAATAAGTCAGTTGCTTGTTCAGGGTCTTCACAAGCACAAATTTGAGTAAAGTCTATTGTTTTGAGAGTCTGGTTACATGCGTCTATGTCAACCTTAAAATAGAAATTATTATAAATAGTTCGTTTTACATTTAAATTGCAACATAAAAACACCGGTGCATGATCTGTGGTGTAGGAATCGAACACTAAGGTAATAGCACTACTTTGTGTTTTCAGAATTACGTGGTCGAGACAATTGTTTTTTCGTGTCGGAAGAACATGAGCTGGTAGCAAAGCGTGAGAAGCTAATGTATTCAAATATACTTCACTATGGGGATCATAATTTTGACTCGTAATGTTTATGTTTATATCTCCTATGACAGCGATATTACGGAAATTTTTGAGTGAGTTTAAGGTAATATCAAGAGATTCAATAAAGTTACTAGTGTTTTTGAAAGACGGTGAACGATAGAGTCCAATTATAGCGAGAGTATTGGAAAATTTTAATATTAGACAATTTGCGTCTTTAAATTCAGGGACTGTTAAAGTAAAAGGCAAATCGTTCCTAATGTATGCAACCACACCTTCGTTTTGGTTACTGTAGCTGGATTTGCAGGATTTGTAGCCCGGAAGGCTTGGTAGAGAAGGACACTTGCTAAGCCAACATTCCGTCAGAATTATGACGTCACAAGAAATAGACATGCGATGGAGCAAAGTTAAAAGTGACGGAAAATTACAATTTATACTTCTAATATTTAAATGAAGCACCTTTATAGAATTTTGCATGTTCGATACATACTGAGCACATTGATCTGGTGAGCAAGTTTTTGACTCAGATACCTGTATCTGATCAAGATCGGAGAGAATATTTAGTTGATCAACATTATTCATTTTTAAATACGTATAAAAAGCTATGCATACCTACCCCAGTGTCAACCGGGTGCCTAATAAATAGATTTATGTGTTTGCTATGTGTACTAATATGTAGATAAATTATGTGCAATACCATAGAAAATCTTGATATAATATAAAGTGTTGTTGTATGATTTATAAAATATATTGAAATTCGTTTATCGAAACTGTTTAAACTATTTATATTGTAATGCAACTTTAATAAAATTGTATTTGATCTGAGAGTAAGTTTTGTGTACTTCTCATTAAAAGAGTTTTGTTTAAAAACAGTATGATAAATGGAACCATTTATTATGCGGTGCAATTTATAGTATGTATTAAGTGCAATAAAAATGTAATGAAGTGTTTTTAATTCGTTGATAGAGTATAAATTGGTGTGTGATGTGAAGTTGTAAGTTAGAGTGGCTGTTGCATTATTTATTTGTAAAAATATATATGAAAAGCCTGTAGAGGTGTATGTGAGTACGTTAGGAAAGGTATAAACGAGTTGAAAGTGTGTATTGTTGAAGTGATTTCGTTTAAGAAGTTTTGCAAAAAATACGAGTGACCTGATAAACATTACGTAAATATTTAAAGTGACTTTTGAGTATGTGGAGTGTAGAAGCGTTTTAGATTCAATTTTAAGAATTATATCCATTAAACTAACAACTAAGAACATATAGTTTAAAATGAAATAACAAAATTTCGTAAATTTAGACTTAATGTGCCTTTTACTAATGGCGGTTGAATTACACAAAATAATTATGCTTATTTTAGAACATAATACATGCAAAAGAAAAAGAAAGTTCCCAAATGACAACATCAATGACACAAAAAATAGAGAAAATATTTTATTAATAAATAAGGTATAACTCTTTTCTTTAATTTTTTATCACCTTCCAAGTGCATATTTTGGAGTCATTTCGGTGACGACCCAAATCGTGTTCGCGCTGCACGTAAGACGCGCCCGCGTTGTGGTATGTCTCCGATATCACCATCATCGATCATCTTACAGTATAGTGTTTAAAATGTAATGAATTTATATTACCAACTTTAAACTCAGTGCCTATCGTAACAACATATATTTATATTGTTTTATTTTATGGTTTTATATACTTTTTACATTTTTCAATGCTACCTTATATGATAAATTATTATTATAGAAAGATACTTAAAAAAATCGATACGGCTCATAAGAAAATCCCGTCTGAGAATTACTTACGAGCCGAGTCGATTTTTTCTAGCATTTTTCTGTTAAAATATTTTTTCGATTCATTATGTATAATTATTTACATACTTATGTGTGTATAAAAGTATACATATTATGTATTGCATTGTTCTAAGTTGTAGAACTAATTTTCACGTTAATATATATATTTTTTATATTTTGTGTATGTTTCAACAGAGAAGAATTTGCGTGAGTAAGATATACATACTAATATTATGAAAGATACATTAAAACTTACACATTACGTCGTTGTAATTGCATCAAATTTCGACAACGTCTCAGTTACGTCTTAGTTTTCTGTACAATACTGTTTATAATTGAATTAAAAATTCAGTTTATAAACCATGATACAATGACATAGTATTCCGAATTGGCCGCGGTAACATTTCCATTATTTGGGTTTTTATGCTAACAACCAAAAATGTTTTTACATACCATACTACCTATAGTAGAACTTTGGGTTTTATGCATGTTTTGTCATTCTGTTTCTTTATAAGACAGTTGAGCGACCATGACAGGTATTTCCAATCGTGGTTTCAAATCTGTAGCGTCTTATTATTTATATGAACGTTATAATTTGTTGGTATTTGAGTCATGGTTGTTTATTAATTGTACTTTACTTTTCTCTTTGTACGTCTAATCACAGGTTAATAATAATACTAAGAACTAATAATAATAGCCACAACAATGATCTCAATTCTTAGTCTAAGTTACTAAGTAAGTTATACTGAGTACGATACATTTCTAGTGAATATGCAAATATGCAACGCAATCGAATCTGCGAATTAAGAGGCATGTATCTACAAAGTTAGAAAGACAAGAGACCTGAGTTGCAGGACATGTTTCACAACATATTACCTAGCAAGTAGTGCAGAACTGAACAAGAATCGAGAGTTGTCAAGAAATCAGTGTGAAATAAAATCTTTTTGGAGGTTTTGTAATTTTCACTAATAAAACTTTCAAAGCATTCAAATTGCTGGCTATAAATACATGATTTCTATTACCCAAAACTCACAAAAAATTATTATGATAAAAAACATTTTGATATATAATGAACTTTGCCTTGTGGTGTCCAGCAGTGTAGAATAGCACTACTCCTTTACACTTAAGAGTAACGATGCTGTAGGAAATCACCATACATTTCCCGTAAATAACACAATGGGCAACAGTGTTTTTTGTATTACATTCATTCATTCATTTTCATTTGTGTGTCATGACGACCGTTTGGTGCAACGGTAGTGATTCTGCCTTTCGCACCGATGGTCCTGGGTTCAAATCCCGGAAGGGGCAAATGTTTGTATGATGAATACGAGCATTTGCACCTGAGTCATGGGTGTTTGTATATATTTCTATGAATATTACATATCTATGTATAATATATGTATGTCTATCCATTAACCTAGTATCCATAACACAAGCCTTACAGTGCTTACTTTGGGCTAGGCTAATCGGTGTGAATGTAAGAAATATTTATTTATTTATTTATTTATTTATTATTTATTCTTCTACTGCGGTCTCCAACCCGCCTAACAAGCGTGGCAAAACCTCTCTATTCTTTAAAGGAAGCTCTTGTGTAGCAGTGGACGTCTTTTAGCATAGATAATAAAACTTCTCAGAATGCTATATATAAAATAGATGTCTGTATCAATGTTCATGTAGATATATTGTAAAACTAAAACATTCTATTAGAATAATAAAATATCAACATCTATATATCAATATCTGTACAAAATAAAGCTGCTAAGCTACCACTATCATTGCCGTTCATAAAACATGACTGACCACGCACAGTCTATCCGCTAAAACTAGAGATTTTAAAATTGGAACAAGATTTTTTGAACATTCTACCCTTGTAAAAACCTTGTATGAAAACTTCACCAGTTTTTGAAGTAACACGCGTACTTGAATTTCATTAATTCTGGAGATAGGAATTAAAAAAAATGTATACATACAATTGTAAATGGGGTGAAAAATGGTTCAATTAATTTATGATAGTTCCCCGGTATTGAATTGATTAACATGAAATTAAGTATTAAGACTTTTGATAAAAAAATAGACTTATATTTATTATTTCTTTTCTGGAAATGTCCAGTTTCAAATAGATAAAGAAACTTTTTTTAGTAAGTTCGTCATTTATAATTTAATTACAAAATTACACACAGACCCTGAAAAGAAATATAACGTGTCCACACGTTATTCAGCGTTTCTTAATGTCGAACTCTCAAAAGGTTTAAACAGAGGATGACATATGGTATAAACTGTTATATGAAATTTATTTGCAAAATAAGAAGCAAAAAATTCTTAAAAATAAATGTATATGGGCATCAGCATATTAAAAAATTTAACCTTTTAAGAGTAAAAACCGCTTTAAAGAAAAACAGCTTTAAGAGCTCTTTAATTTTTAAATTTGGAAAAATAAAAAATAAAGTACATGGACATCAGCATGTTAGAATTTTTTACCTTTTAGGAGAAAAAAACGTGCTGGCAAAAAATTTTAAGTTTCATTTTTTAAAATTTTGATGTATGAAACAAAATTTTATGCGTTTTATTAAAAAAAACGCGTACATTTTCATCGTTTCTGGAAATATTTTTTTTAAGTACGAAGCAATAAAAATAAATGAATACTTTAAAGGCAAAATTTTGACCTCTTTTGGGATGCGTTTTTATGAAAAAATTTACGTTTTTATAGTAAGAAAAATGAAATATGATGCGAATTGCGATGATTAAAAAACAACCACTTTATACATATGATATTATCAATTGACGTAAATTTATACGAATTACTGGTTAGGGTTTTGAAGTGTTTCTTAAAACGAAATTTTTTAGGTTCCCCATTAAATGTTGGATGGTTGGAGGTGCTACTAGCACAGTTGAGACGGTCATTACCTTAGTCATTATGTGAGCACATATTCTATAAATGAGTCGAAATGTCAGGATTTAATATAAAAATAACAAGGTTTTCTGAAAATATTTTATATTTACTAGTCCGCTCTGATAATCAGTCAAAAAGTTGAATTATAAATAATTCGCCAACAACAAAAATACAAAGACTACCAATATTTTTGCGTGAAGTTTAAATTTTAAAACTAAATAACAACTTACCAATACAGCCTTAATTACTTAAATTAGAACCCGACATAGTAAATTCTAGACTGTCGGTAAAACGAAGAAGCTGGCTCTGAATCGGCCACTTTTTCGACCATTTCCGGTTTAGGTTCTTGTTTTGTCTCCATATTTTCAGTTGTAACTGCAGGACTTTCTGTGACTGGTTCTATTGTCTGTTCAGCGGTAGATGAAGATGAGTTTTCCATAATAACAGAGACTACATTTGGTATGGCTTTGACAGAGGTGCTTTCGATCGCTTCCATTTTTATGATTGGAGACTCTTCTTTATTTGGTACTTGCGTTACTACTTCTAGAGCTTGCAAAACCATCATTTTATTCCCAGACTCTATTAAAATCATTTTATTATCATTATTTTCTTCTTTGACAGGTTTGTTTTCATTTTCAAGAGGTTTGTTTTCTTTTGTTTGAGGTTCATGGTAATAATAGTCTTTGCTGGGGAAAAAGTGGTTGATTTTGACACCTTGGCCGAAATGTCTTGTTTGTCCAAATGTTGAGAAAGCATGTTCGCCATGTTTGTTGATGGTTTTACTGACAACTGCATTAAATCTGTGTAAAATTTAAGGAATAAGTAATTTGTTATTTACGTGCTTATAAAGTATTCACTGTTTATTATTTTTATTTTTTTTACTGACGACCGTTTGGTGCAACGGTAGTAATCCTGCCTTTCACACCGACGGTCCTGGGTTCGAGTCTCAGAAAGGGCAGATGTTTGTGTGATAAATACGAGAACTTGTACCTGAGTCATGGGTATTTCTATCTATCTACATTATATTATGCCAATTCTTTGTGTGTGTGTTTGTTACCATACAAGCAACGCATGGCCGGGTCATACCAGCAACGCTTGGCCGGGTTAGCTAGTATATATGATATAAGATATCTATGTATCATATACATATGTCTATCCGTTAACCTAGTATCCATAACACAAGCCTTATAGTTCTTACTTTGGCCTAGGCTTATTGGTGTGAATCTAAGAAATATTATTATTATTATAAATATCCGACAAAAATATTATAAAATCAAGATAGATATTAGTTTTTCAACATACACAAATTGCGAAAACTGATAACAGATTTTATGGTTTTTGCGTTAAGTCACTTTACGTGAGAGACTGAGTTAAAAAATAATTACTAATGAAACTATTTCAAATAAGTAATTTTTTTTGCATATAAAAATAGGTCTCCATACCCGTTGTGGTCATCGGCATCATACTGCACTTTTCTCCAAGATCCATCAGGTTCTACGAGAGCGTATTCTCCACGGACCTTATCACCGTCTCTGGTTTCATGATGATGTTTTTGATCACCAGTTTTTTTGTCTGATACTGCATACTCGAACTCATATTTAGGATACGTCTGTAAGAAAAAATGTCAGTTGAAAAATATGAGAAATACTGTTAACCTCTTGAGCCAATAAGGCAAATGAGAGAAATTCTAATTAGTAAGCATGTATAGCACTTTAATTTGATTAACTATTAAGCGAGTTGACTTTAAATGGTAAAGCTTTTAAAAAATGAATTTAAAATTAATTACTTACAAAGTGATCATATTTGTAAAAGTACGTCGGACTTAGAGGATGATAAATTTTCGTCATGTGCCACGAATTGTCATTTTTGAGTAAATCTTTGTTTATGTTATTGCTGGAATCAATAATAACCCCTTGACTGACTACCACGACGCAGGCAAGAAATAAAATCTGTAAAAAATATAAAAGAATAAAATTTTAAGTAATTCTTTGATTAAATTAATTATTTATTAAATATTAAAGATAAATAATTGAAATACCTTTTCAGACATTTTTCGGTACATGAGAGGAACCGTCGCCAACAAATATACTAGCAAACTGTTGAAAAGAGTAACTACTATTAAGCATTTTATACTTTTCCAATTGCTATTATATAAATTGGTTAAATCTTTAATATAGAGGTAACAATTATTATGGATAGGAAAGATTAGTGAGGATCAAGTTATGATTTTTGGTAGACTTAGTTTTTATATAAATCAGCTTGGTCATATCATGTATTATGTTAAATGTATCTAAAATCTGACTACCTTTGGAATGTTGTCGCTCAAAAATACAAAACAAATCGCATTTGGCTTCCCTCTTCACATTCACTTCGATTTCGTTAAATGCGTTATTTCAACGTCGATAAAATGTGTCGACATTTTTAGTATACTTACTTGAGTTACAAACTTTTTCTCTTTGTTTTACTTTTTGTACTGTTTTAAAGCAGAACGACGTAAATGCATGGCATTTTCTAACTGTCATATTTTTAACTTTATTAACTTTTATTGAAAACTAGATTATTTTGTGTTTTATTAAATATGAGTGTATATTACTAATATTCTTAGTTGTATATAACGTATCCACGCTAAGTTCATCGGAAACCTTATAACAATTTATCATATCTAAAACGATATCTCGCCTATCTTGCCATCTCAAAGAGGTATTGAGTCCATTTTTCTGTTAAATCGAATTGGGGACTCTGAACTTTTTTGGAACAATTTCAGTCACTTAAAATAAATTAATATGTTTTATTGATTAATCACTCTTGGTCACAATAATTAATAAAATTATGTAGATAGGCAAGAAAAGGTAGGTACATTCAACAAGTTTGGGAAACTTGTTTCATTTTTGTCTCAATATTGTTAAATAATTTTTAATAAATAGAATGGCGTATGGGGTTTATTTTTACTTTGTTATTTTTTCTAACATGTTGGTGTTTTAGATGTTCTAGTCTGTAGACTTGAGGTTTACAAGCCTCAAAGTCAGTTAGTCTGTAAGGAGCATACATATGTGTAATTGTATATATTATACGTTTTGAAATTTAAAAGTCATATAACGGATTCAATCTATTTTTACCCGACTGCGCCAGAAGGAGGGTTATGCTTTGTTGGCTTGATGTATTTTAGCTTAAGAGGTGTCGTTAGATTCTTATTTACTGTGAGAGTGATACTGGGTATATCAAAATATTAAAAAAAACAAAATGGTGGATGTTAGCTTTAAAGGTGTCGTCATAAAAAAATATTCAATAGTAAAACAAAAAAAAGAAACGGTAATTTAAAATACCAGGATAGCGAAAAAATTCTAAAATAAGGAAGTCATCAAAACCCGATTGCACTTAACTTAAATATCGCCAAAGTTGTAGCAGTCGGGACCCATTCCAGAAAATCAGTCATCTAGTCAGTAGATTGGAGTAATCTGCAATGTTATAATAGGTATGTACTCTCAATTTACTAAGCTTCCATTTCTAGAAATGACGACTTTCCTGTTTTAGTGTTTTTTAATTTTCAAATTATACAGAAACGCAGTCGGGTTTTTTAGTTTTTTAAAATAACCGTTTTTTATTTTAAATTAGCTAATCCAATACAATGGAACAGTGCATCATATTTTATGTGTATAATGTACCGAATTAAATTAATTTTGCAACCGACATCATTCACCACAACTAAAAATTAAAATATATATAAAATTTTAAAACGTCTCTTCCAAACGACGCTCACTTGCCAGTCAGGCCTTGTAAAAAAAAGAAACAATTTTAATTTCCCTTAAGTATATAGTTGAGACAAAAAAGTATAAATATATCAATGAAGAATTACTAAAGAAGATAAAATCAGTGACATTGTAGACACTTAAAAAGTCTGTATTATGTATATACACTGATAGCTGTAATTTCAAGAAGAAGAAGAAACGTTGAGTTTTTTTTTAATTTGCAGGGGCGTAATGATAACATGTCTATTGTGCTGAAAAACTCAGATAAACGGAGGCGATAAAAAGGCGCTCGTTTGTCTGCATTAGTACGGCACCTAATTGTTGCAAACAAGTGAGGTGCATTTCTGCTATGTGTTCTGGTGGGAACATTATGGCAGATTTTATTTGTTATTGGGATGCAGTCATGCCTATTGTATTTAATAATATCATGGTATTATAAAACCATTAGTACTGTCACTGAATTGTAGTAAATATTACATTTAGTAACAATTGACTACAAAATAAAATTTACTTTTTCGATAAGTACTCCTTTTCAACACAATGTCGAGATATATAAAGAGTGTGCATATAATATTGTTAAATAGTTACTTGAATAAATCAAATAAATGCAATACTGCTGCTTTACAGCTTTGGAAGACCATTAAATTTGTTGCAACGTTACCGATCCTGCCTTACGCACCGCCGCCGCGCCGGTCCTGGGTTCGAGTTCAACAAGGGGTTGATATTATGTAATGATGAGTATTTCTATAAATAACACATATCTATCCTTGATATATGTATGTCCTTTCTTTACCCTAGTATCCATAACTCAAGCCTTATAGTGCTTACTTGCTAGACTAGATGGCGTGAAAATATAATAATTATTATATTTAAAGAAAAAAAAATCAAAATGGTTAGAAGTCTAGTATATTTCTATATAATAGTAAGTAATTTCAGTCATATATAGAATAAAATAACTAGTGGAACTTTTTGGGTAAATTCATATGGATAACAGTGTACATTTTGCCGCACTTCCCCTCTTATAATATTCCATAAACAGTAATTTCACAAAAGAGAGCGTATTCCGCACTGTTATCATGCGAGTCATCGACACAATTCAATGGAATCGATGATTCCATTGTTAGAACTAGTTGCGATGAAAGTATTTTTACTATAGTTAACTTTTTAACTAGGTGTGCTCAATTTTAATTGTGAACGGGAAAAATATAATAAAAGGTAGGTAGATTTAATTAAAACTTAAAAACAAGCCTGTTAATTAATAGTTATTTGTTATGCAAGGCTGCAAAGTTGAGATTTGGACGTGAGTTATCCCTATTATCGGTAGAAGATAGAATCCTAAGCGTAGCGAGGGTTTCAAAGGTACGAGACGCTAAAGACTTGGCTGCCGAGCGAAACACACAATTTTTCACCTCACTACAGCGAGGAAAATTTTTAGATGCAAGAAAAACAACTTAAGTAAATTGGTATCTTCGTCGCTGCTGTACATTTCTTTATTAAATTTTTGGTTTTTGACAAAATTTCAGAACGCATCTGAAATAATCTTTGGTTTTGATATTCAATGTGAATTGGCTAAAAGTACCATAAGATCATTTTGACAGTTCTTTTGCGGGTGCGGTCCGATATCCAATGATAAGTAATTAAATCTTATCCACTAATCATTAAAGTCTTATACTTAACAAAAAGTATATTCTTAATTTTATTTATTTAAGTTGTTTTTATGATTTAAGGAACTAATACAATTTAATGAAACCAAGACGGATTAATTTAGTTTTAATTAAAATAAGGATAAAATGTAACTTATAAACACTATAATGACAATTAGGAACGAACCATGTGTGTTTTTCTTAGAATAGAAAGGTTCTAATTTTAAAACACTTGTCCACGCTAGCGGATAAAGCGCAGTTTTCCACGCAGAAATTGAATGACAAACTAAACTTTTCCGAGCATGTGAGGTGATTAAAAATGGCCTACGTAGATAGATAAGTGCTAGGGACGTATATAAATAAGATTATAAAACTTATGTTAATTTTAAAAGTTAACATAAATAAAGAAATTATGTAGATAAAGAGTCCGTAATGTCATGGATAAAACTATGATATCGAAAACCATATATAAATACGATGTGAATATGTTATATTATTTATTTACAAAACCTAGTATTATTTAATACCGCTGGCGTTACTTTTACTAATAGTCGTACACTATTTTAATATTAATGTTAAAACATTTTATGTATTATTGACGAATCTCAAGACCACGAAGAAAATTAGCCCCAATTCGACTGTCTTACTTTTTTTCCAGCAAGAAGAACATGTCCATTAATCCTGGTTTCTTCATCAGATAAGCTCGTTTGACTTGTTATGAGCACGTCAACATAATTCTCAAATTTTCTATTCGATTTTCAGTTTAAAGTTTGAAACATAGAATTCAATATCAATTGAGAAGATTTGAAAGTTTGTGGGAGATTGACGTGCTGTTGTCGGTATCATAATATTACACAATCACCGAACTTACTTATTACTTATGTCAAATTTCAGCTTATTTGGATACCAGTAGTTGTACAATGGCTTGCAAATTTATATGACAATCACAAGTTAGATTAAAAGGTTTTTTAATGACGACTTAATAAATTGTTGTAGTCACATACAAGTTAAATAATTAAAACATTTACGTCAGAAACAATTATTTTCATAACATAAATGTTGAAAACAAAAATAATAAACAAGAAGACTGCGATTTTGCTAAGCTGCCACAAATTTTCGAATTTCCTCTTGAAGTGTATAAATTAAGAATCTTTAATCTATACTAATTTTACAAAGAGGTAGTGTTTGTTAGTTTGTATGAGGATGACGATTAAATAATAGAACGAAACGTTTTACGAGCTGCCTCAACGGTAAGAACAATAAAGTTAAGGTAAGGTAAGTTTCAGTTAATCTTATAATCTTATCAAGATAAACTTGCATATCATCAATGAAGTTTGACGTAGATAAAATTTGGCTTTTTCACAATATCGTTTACAAGGAGTTGAGGTTTTACAATCGTGTTTTAGTGGTGAGGGAGGCATCAGGGAGGTTCATTATTAGATATTATAAAAAGACGTTACGATATGACACAGGATAAACCCATCAGGTCCCCTGCCTCAACTTGTCTTAATAAGTCACGAAAAGACATGTCGCAGCAAAGCTTATATTGTAACAGGGCATGTTGGTGCGTATTAAAAATAAAAATATGCTTTTAAATAACAAATAAAGCAATTTAAATGATTCCTATTTAAATATAACTTAAAACATAGGAATAGTTTGAAAAATGGACTCAGTGAAAAAAGCACAGAACGTCTTTATGACAGCGATAGAGAGAAAAAAGATAGAAAAAATAATAATTAAATTAAGAGAAGCTAGACCCTTATTTCTTTAATGGTAACATTACGCATAGACAAAAATATGTACCGACGGACGCTATGCTTTTCGAAGCAGAAGCGTGTGTTGTGCCGCGTAATATTTATTTACAAACGCGAGGAACATTCGAAGATGCTGTTGTGCTAAAATACGAAGCATATATTAAGTTAGGTAGGAAGGTGAAGATGAAAAAGTGTTGGATATGATGATCTTATCAAAGCAAATTAAGGTCTCAAACTTTTAATACGGTTAATGTCCTGGTACAGATGAGTAATAAGTTCTCCAAAGCTAAATCATAACTAGACAAACAATAAAAGATAAAAAAAATGGAACACAACAAACAAGTAATGTGACAGAACTGATTAACAAAAATTGCGTGTTTCCCGGCAGAACTCATTGAATGTAATTGCGTTTTGAATCTTGGATTGAATTAAAAGAATGAAAACAAAGTAGCAATGAAGTACTAAAACTAATAAAAATTGCTACCGCAGGCGCTAAATACTCTATCAGTTCTATAGTTTTTATGGTGGTACATAATTTTTTGGTGGTGGTGATAATTAATTTACATTTTACAGATAAATTCATGATATGTCGGTTAAATCATATAACAAAACATCGTTTACATAAAAAAAAATATTGCCACCTAGTAACGTAACCTTACCTACCCTACTAACTACAAAACAAGTATTATTATTTTATTTATTAATAATGCACATGTACCTACTTGACAGTTCTTATAAGTAGTGTTTAAATGGAAGGTATATGACCCAGTTAGGAAATAGCAAGCAAATAATACACTTAATTTAATTGTTATTGTGAAATAATTACTAATCTTTCACATTTATATAGTTCACAAAAAAATGGTTTTATTCTGTTATGAATTGATAAAATTAGTTTTAAAAATCATACCCTTCTTTAGATAAAAAAATTAACATTTTAATATAATATACTAAGAAAATAAAAATATGCATTACTATATTACAATTTAATAAAGTTAATACTACAGCGCGATTCTAATTCGGTCCACTTCAAAGCTGATATCTCAATCGACGGGCTACGGCCGCCTAAAGAAATTAAAAAAAAAAAAAGTCGGTTTTTTTTTTTTTTTTTTTTTTTTTTTTTTTTTTTTTTTTTGCCTGTAAAGTCGGTTTTACGGGCGAAGATTTTACGTGACAACGTCTTTTTCTCGGTAGAATATTTATTGATATGAATATAATTAAATTGCACAATGCGCGCGGCAGACCGATCATAGTTGAGTGGGAGAGAGACGCAAGGCATTCGGCGGGCCTCTCTCTCGTTCGGTGACTCATCGTAACGTTACCGAGCCTTACACTTTTTCATAAGTGACTCCCAGCCGCAACCAATTTATAAGACGTTATCACGTCAAAAATGTTAAAACAATTCACCTCAAGCAGATTTCCTCTAAATTTATAAAAAATTTAATAAATTAGTGTACTAATTAATTGTAATTAATAATAATAGTAATGTTAATATTAATTTCCATAGTTTGCGTGTCAACATAATGAAATGCATTCGCTCTTTTGTAATTCTGTTTAATTTTTTCATCATTAACGCCATAAGTTATTACAGTTATTTGACATTAAATTTAGTCGTACTATATGTGAGCGTATAATAGTGCATATGGTGATCTTCTAAAAATAACGTGGCACTTAAATTATAGTACCTAATTGATGTATATTGTATTTATGTACTTATTGTTGAAGAGCCAAATAAATAATTAAAAATAAAATTATTAAGGTATTTAATGTTAATCCAAGAACATTAAAATTATTAATTAATTGGCCTTATATTTTCATTTCCAGAGTTTTTTAAAATAATATTCAAGCAAATATTGAAATATATTGTATATAGTATTTGAAAATGAAATAGCTTTAGTTTTGGTGAGCTCAATGTTTACGGATAAATTTTTTAAGAAATATTATAACTTAGATTTTAGTTTGCAATCTGTAATTTTTAGTTCGTCACAAGAAATTTAAAAACATAACAAAACAATTGGTAAATTCAATATTTTATTAAATAAATTAAAACTATAAGTCGCATTACAAAAGTCTAACTAATGAATATCAGTTAATGATGGTAGTACTGAAGAGCGGGAGCCTTGAGCACTACAGGGGCAGCCTTGATGACGGCGGGAGCTGCGGTGGGGGCGGTGTTGTGCACCACGGCGTTGAAACCGTTGTGGTCATCGGCGGTGTATTCTACGGTGCGCACAGAGCCGTCAGCCTCGAGGAACGAGTACGAGCCCTTCACCACATCACCATCACGGGACTCCTGCTGAGACTTGTTGTCGCCGGTGTGGCCATCAGCAATGGAATAGGTGTACTCGTATTTGGGGTACGCCTGTAATATAAAAAAAATACGCATGAATATTGAATCCTCAATTTCCCTTTACGAATTTTAGGGTATGACACTTTATCTGTTCCTTTTGCATAGTGACAAACGGACAAATCACCCGACACATGTAGCTTTCTCGGAAGATGTAAGCAAAAATCGTTTCCGCCAAACCATTCCCATAGAAAAGTGGAACGCTATTAGTCAGCCGCTAAAATGGTAAATTTTTATGCTGCTGCTAAACGCAGAGTTGTCGAATTGACTATGATGTCGAATTGAATTAACTAAAGTCGTCTTCGTTAAATTATTTTTCATACCGTAACAGAAGGAACAAGTTGCCAAAACGCGATGCATTATTTATACAGTCACAATATTGCAAATCATTGATGTTAAAAGCAGTATTTGCTACATTTATTTGTGAATAAACCTTACTATAATGGAATTCTGCCTACTATAGGTGGCAACTCAACAAGGTTATATAAAATTGTCAAATTAGCGAGTTAAAAAGTGGTTACATACAATTTCTTCCTGATGAGCAACGAGTTTAGCTACGGGGGCAGCGTGGTAGGTCACTGGAGCAGGGGCAGCGTGGTAAGCGACGGGGGCGGGGGCGGCATGGTAGGTGACTTGGGCGGGGGCGGCATGGTAGGCGGGGGCGGCGCTGTACGCCGGGGCGGCGATAGCCAGCTTAGCTACAGGGGCGACCAGCTTGGAAGGTTGGTCATGTCGAACGATGCTTTGAGAAGACACTGCTGCTGCCGAGGAGTAATGGACCGGCTCAGGCAGAAGTCCGGCTTGAGTCAAAGCCACCAGGGCGCACAGGGTTACTAGCTGGAAGAAGAGTGAGAAAAATTAAAAAGTGTTAAAGTTTGTCTTCTGATTCATAACTAAGTTTGTCTTTTGTAAGAAAGTCGAATCTTTTGTAAGTTGCGTTGAAAAAACACATTATCTATTGTTTGTTTTCGCTAAAATAACTAGACTACTACAGTTCATAATAGGTTATTGTAAAGATTATATTTAACGGTGATTTTGTTATGTTGAAAATACTGTAACTCACTTTTGAGAACATCTTATTGATCGTTTCTTGTGTCTCAATTGTGAATGATAATCGAACGACCAAGGGCCCAGTTTTATACTTGAAATCGCAAGCAAGATTAGCGACGTTGGTAGGTAGTGGAAGTTGTCAAACTAGCTTCTGCCCCGACCTTGCTCTGGGTCAATATAGTGTCACGAAATTATCCGTTCACTCCTTCATGATAGTACTTATGAAATACAATGCGTATTACGTAAAACCGATTTAATGATATCCTTTGCAAAGCATATCGAAATTAGCGTATGTCAATTACAGGTTTGGGTTAAGAGGGCAGTGCAAATTTATTTGGTGTGGTAATTAGAAAGGCGTCTAGATTTATGATTTTTTGTATTTTTAATGGTATCTTATATGATACATTTTAAAAGAAAAGTACTAGAAAAAATCGACTCAGCCAACAAGAAAAAAAAAAGGTAAAATGCGTAAACAAGTAAGAAGTATTAGAAAAAATTCGACGGATGCTCAAAAAGTTTGGTAGTTCAATTTGAATAGCAGTGTAAGGGATATCCAAATGTTAGGTGGTTCGTGTCTTGTGAGCCAAATCGATTTTTGCTATTAAAATGTATCAAGGCATCTATATTTTAATGTTTATTATGCACATCAACTTACCATAAAATATGAAAACCCTCGTTCTTGGTTTGAAGGTATCTGTTAAGCTTAAATAAATTAAAATAGATTTTTAAAGTGTCATCAGATTCAGAGAGCTTGATGTGCTATTAATGTGTTATCTAATATATAAAATTCTCGTGTCACGGTGTACGTAATAGAACTACTCCGAAACGGCTCGACTGATTTTCGTGAATCTTAGCATGCATATCGGCTAGGGTGGAGAATCGGACAACATCTATTTTTCTTCCCTAAATATTAAGGGTGGTCCACCCTTAATTTATTTTTTATTTTTGTGGACAAACTTTTTTGTTCTTATTTTTTATGATACATCATACAAAAATACATACAACCCTAAATTTTCACTATTCTACCACTAACCCCTATTTTTAGATAGCGTAGTACTTTAATAATTTATATGGCAAAACAACGTTTGCCGGGTCAGTTAGTTATTATATAAATATCTAACTCAGCATTATTATAATTATTAAGTAAAGAAATTATTACTTAAGTGTTGAATTTTTCGATGGAAAAAGGCGGGATACTTAAGCTGATTAATTTCTTTAGGTATAAAATTTAGTAGTTAAATGCCTTAATACCATAAAATATAATATTCATTACGTAAGTTTACTTCAGACGGCTAGCTGACAACTCCGATTACTAACATGCAAGCAATCTGACAGAAATATGAAATTGCTGTATTAAACTCGTCAGTCCGATGATATTTTTGTTTTTGGATAAGGTACCTTTTATAACTTTTTTTCCTAATAAGATTGGACACAAAATATATACTGTATACAATTTGTTATGAAAAGAAAGTTAAATATTTATAATAGGTACATCGTCACTACGTGACGTTACAGTAAAACTATTTAATATGGTTTAACAGAGCACTGTTTTGATTGGGTAGCTTGAATTGTTAAAAAACAATTTTAACAATTTTTTTTTGTCAAAACCGAGACGACATGTCAACGGGTATTAAATTTTATTTTAAGATCTTGTTGACACAGGTATATAATCTGCTACGATATATTCATTATTGTGACTTGAAATATTACGTTTCATCATCCCATGTCATTATCATCTACACATTAACTACATAGCTATACAAAAGAAAACACCGTAGTTTAAAAGCCACCATAACCTACAATGCAGTTTAAATGTGGATTGATGGCTGTTAACGACTGCAGGTACGACTGGGATCACTTTTTGTATTCCGGGAGGGTCAATTGCATTCGCAAAGTATCACTTTTGTGTTTATGATAATTAAAATAATAAGCGAGAAGAAGAAATACATATATTACGTATTTAGTCGTTAATTGTAAAATGCGAAAATAAATTAACAAATATTATAGTCAATATACGTTGACGGAGCATCTTCATCAGATCGCCGTCACAGGAATTCTGTTGAGACTTGTAGCCCCCGTTTGACTAGTGCGTTAGCTACAGTTCCTGTAGTGTAACATAACAAAATTATTTAGCTACGGGACAAAATACCTTATAATCACAGGTAAAATTAACATATCTCTTTGTAGATTCTGGTAACTTCATATATAGGAACGGTCGTATGTTTAGACTATAAAAATTAGAGAGGTTAAATTAAATAATCATGATAACATGTTTGTATGCATATCAGGTAGAATTGAACCAAATACTTTTTAAATTCTATATCTAACCTGTGTATTACAAGTAAATCATTTGTTTTTAATTTTAAAACACTTTTTAAAAGTCACAAAATAAACATTTTATTATATATGTGTTGGGATACTATCTCGTCGGGTTACAAAATTAGTGATGATCGGATACTAGAAAAAGCGAACAATATTAGCATGTACAATACAACTAAATTAATTTATATAAAAAGACCTAATTATTGTTACGTACATATACTATGACCTGATAAAATACCAGAATCTTCGCAACGGCGGCGAACTGTTTAGTGACAGAGGCAGCCTGGTAAATGGGGAAGGCATCAACTTTCGTTGCAGGCTGCTCGTGACGCACGATGATTTTATAGAAGACAGCGTTAGCAGCAGAGCAGTGGACGGCAACCGCAAAGCTAAGCGATAGGGGCAGCTGCCAACTTGAGGGCAACGGCCTGGGGTAGGTTATGTGAAGAATGATTTGGGAGGAAACAGCCTTAGCTACACAACAGTGCACATATAACTTTCTTACGCAAATGTAATGATAATTAAATGAATCATGACACTATACAACTTGTATTGAGTTTTTTTATTTATTTATATGTATAAAATAAAACATAAATAAAAAACAGGTCTTATTATAGAAGAATTCTATGTGATTTTTTATTAGTATGAATTAGTAGTTAATATGGGGCTATTTAAAATGCCGATTTTCTTCCTAGGTAATTTTTTTATTTTTTTTCTATATATTTGTACATTCATTTACCACTTATTATTTTGTTGTTTTTTACATATAAAATCACAAAAAAATATAACAATGCAAAACTTAAATGTAAACAACTGTAATTTTGTGATAAAATTGTTTGCTGGCATAAAAATACTTTCATTCTTATTTTGTACATTACATGGTTACGGATTTACGGAATGGCACATAAATAATAATTTCAAAATTACCCGAATATATATTTATAACCGCACCTATGTAGTAATTTTAAACTTGTAACTCGATAAAATGCACCAACTTGAAGTTGTTAAACCAGATTTTGACCTTGCTCAAGGCTTTAGTAGTAAAGCTAAATAGCTACGTTCATTCACAAATTAAACGAGTATGTATATGAATATAGAAATGCGAATGAACTGTACAAATATTAACAGAATCTGCGTTTTCAATATGAGCAAAATGATAAGACATTCGCTATTTCGAATGCTTTCATTCGAATTCAATTCCTTATTATAAATAATTTGTTTGCGATGCTATGCCTATCTTATAATTAACGAGATGACGATTTACGATACTGTGTCTACCATTGCATGTACTCATATCCATATTGTATTGGGTTTTAGTGTTTTGCTGTCGCGAATAAACGCGTATGCATAACGAGTTCTTGTTTCACTTCCATAAGTTACATAAATGTAACAGTTGCAATGGATCCAGAACTCCCAACCCAAGTAACTCATTATAATACACTAGTTAAACGTTGAGACGTTGTACCTTATATATTTGAACTCAAGTTACAATGACGTTGTAAACTTAAAAAATATCCACTTGGCGCAAACAACTATATATACGAATTTATATGACAAACTTTTATTATAGGTACTCTTCATTGCACCAATTTTTCTTTAACAATGTGACATAAAAAATCTCTAAGATTTCTAAGATTACACTTAAGTAAGCAGGAGTCAATAGTAAGTCTTAACATGCAATAATTTTAAAGTTGATTTCAGACGTTCTCAACTTGATTTTTTTCATTATTCATATCATTGATTCTAACATTTCATTTCTTCGTATTTCGATTATTTTTTTTAATTTCTCTGATGAAATTGAAAGAAAATATAGTTAAAGTTCTGAAATGGGTATAAATCGCATTAGAAGATTCCGTTACAAACATACAGGAGAAGTTAATAAAAACGTGTTAATAAATTAACAAAAAAAAAATTACATCATCCCAAAACTGAAGGATAGTTTAAAAATTCAGTGAGTGTTACGTAGGTTTGACTAACTTATGACCCGAGGCAAGGTTAAGTAGACATTCTATGCTTATTATATCAACGTACTCGCCACTATAAAATCAATCTCAGGATTAAAAAGATATCATTTAACGATAATACAATAAATAGTAAACATGTTCTCCAAAGTAAGATTATTGTATGATATAAACTTTAATTTTATGTACCTTTTAAGAATAACTCTTTCCAAGAGAATGTGTGATATGAATCGCTAAGCAAAGATTTAAAGTTATCGTTTCTTTCTTAAGGTTGTAGCACTCTGCGCGTTCGTGGCGATAGCCCAGGCTGGTTTGTTGGCTGCCCCCGCTCAATACTCTTCTGCAGGAGCTGTCTCTTCTCAGAGCATCATACGTCACGACCAGCCTAAAGCAGTAGCCGCCAAACTCATAGCTGCCGCCCCGGTCTACCAAGCTGCCCCGGCTCCAATCGCCTACCACGCTGCCCCCTATGCTAAGGTCTTAGCTCACCAGGAAGAAATCGTAAGTGATTTATTACAGTTTGTATCTTGATTTTTATTATAGGTATATAGTTGGTAAGACACTAATAATCGGATTTTCTAACCAGGCTTACCCAAAGTACGAGTACACTTACTCTGTTGCTGATGGCCACACCGGCGACAACAAGTCTCAGCAGGAGTCCCGTGACGGCGATGTAGTGAAGGGCGCGTACTCGTTCCTCGAGGCGGACGGCTCCGTGCGTACTGTAGAGTACACCGCTGACGACCACAACGGTTTCAACGCCGTGGTGCACAACACCGCTCCTACCGCCGCTCCCGCTATCATCAAGGCCGCTCCTGTGGTGCTTAAGGCTCCCGCTCTCCAATACTACCACTAGATTGAATTCTTGAAAATTACACCAAAATGTTAATTTATTTATTATTTATTCAGATTTAATTAAATCAATATTATTAATATGCATGTTTATTATTTCATTTACCTTTTTAATAGGGATGGTTACATATAAACTCCATTAAGATACCTATTGGAATTTTATCGTTCTTTTTCAAGTGAAGTATGGTAGGACAACGTTTCTATATTTAAACTAATTCTAAATTAACTAGTTCTATTTTGAGAAAATGGAGTTTAAACCACCTGTATACTATATGGGTAAAAAGATCAAAAAATAATTTCTAAGCGAAATAGGTTTAGGTATACGATTAAAATTAGGTTGCACCTACCTAATTTTAATCATATACCTGAATTTACATTTGCGTTACGTTTATGATAAAATGTGTTCCCACTTAAATCTGCAAGATATTGGTTTCAATTTAAAATTCAGGTAGGTACATTGTATAGGAACAAAAATGATTCTTTTATCTTTGTCTTTACTGCAAGCTTACGTTTAGACACATTACCAACTATAATTTTTCGAAATTTCATAGTTAAAATATTAATACCTTTTTTTATAAATGAATGCATAAACGTTATGTTAACAATAATCTGTACCAAGTTAGAGCTGCTCTGTTTTAGTTGAATGAATAATCCACTTATATTTCCCATCCATCAATAGAAATATCTAGACAATGAAACTAAAGAAGCACTACTAGTAAGAAGTTACAGAATAATATTATAGAACAGTGAACATCATACTTACTTCAAGATAATTCATTTAATAAATACACCATAATACAGCCATAGTGTATTAAAAGTCTTCACAACTATTTTTAAGTTGTTATGAATAACTATTTACTGAAACGAAACTCTGGACATTAGATGGGTCATAAGTATTTTATCACAAGTGGCGTAGTGCGATATAGTATTTTCTTCTTTAAGAAAATACAATGAAACATAATATAAACAATAATAGGTCTTGTAGACGACCAATAAAAAGCGCGAGGCTTACTTTCTTTTAATGCGATTGGCTGAAGATGATCTTTTAGCTTTACCCTCATGTCTATCTATTAATCTCTTGTCGCGAGGTGTAAGAGCCTATTTACATTGCATTTATTTTTATTCCATAGAGCAATTATTTGGCATGTATTACGCGTTTGTATAAACGCGCGTTAGCATTGGATCTGTACCGGTTCAAGCACTAAACTGAATATATGCAGGTATTCACAGGTAGATCTTTGAATAGTTTTTTTATAAACATACTTAAAAATCCATACAATATATATATGACGATAAATCGAAATAGTCAATACTTGCGTGTAATTTTCGATAATCGATAATCGAGATTCGATTAAGAAAAAAATGTATTTTAAAATTGTATGAAACTATCAAAGATTAATTCCAACTATTGCGACCACAAGTTGTCGAACGGTCAAATTTTGACCACTGATATTGGTATTTGAAAAACCTAACAATAATCGCATTTCTTACAGTTATTTTGGCAGTTTACGAAGATCCAACCAGCTCTTTTTGAAAAGATAAAGTGATCAAAATCATTTTTTGTTAATAACGACGGGATTGTCTAAATAGACAATTATTATTATTTTTTTTTTTTTTTTTTTTTTTTTTTGAAAATAGGCATGCGCTTGACCACCATCTCGCCTGATGGTAAGCGTCGATGTGATCTAGGATGTGACGCGCTTGCCTAGAAGGTACCTATTTACTCGTGACTTGAAGACCCCTTAATTGTATTTGTCTGGAAACACAGACTCAGGCAAAGAGTTCCACTCCTTAGCGGTACGTATCACAAAATTGGAACCAAAACGCTTAGTGCGACTCTTTGGTATATCCACCATATAACGGTGTCGCCAGTTTGTAAGTCTGGTTGTCCGATGATAAAATGGGGACGGCGGAAGAAGATTGTACAATTCAGCTGCACACTCTCCGAAATGTATCCTATAAAATACGGATAGGCTTGCTACCTTCCGTCTATGCTCAAGGCTTTTGAGCTTTTTATAGAAAAGATCTTCATTGCCGATGAGCCTCTTTGCCCTCCTCTCAATGGACTCAAGCGTCTGGAGCTGGTATCGGGCGGAACCGTCCCAAAGATGAGAACAATACTCCATACACGATCGAACTTGTGCTTGGTATAGGTTGAGCAACTGTTCCGGTGTGAAGTATTTCCTCACCTTCGCCAGAATGCCAAGTTTTTTTGAAGCCACTTGAGCCATGCTCTCAATGAAAGAGCCAAAATTGAGAGTTGGTGACAAAGACATACCTAAAAGCTCAAGATGGTCAGTGATCGGCACGGATACACCTCGGAAAGTAGGAGTCAAGTTGAAAGGACTCCTTTTAGCGGAGAAAAGACACGCCTGGGTCTTTGCCGGATTGAACCCTACTAGATTCGCATCGCTCCATTCGGAGACTGCCTGCAGAGATAGGTTCATGCGGCTAACCATCGCCTCTCTATGACGCTGGATCTGTTCAGCACTGGCTCGTGCATCAGACATATAGGTCTCTACAACAGTGCTGTCATCTGCGTACCCCAAAATACCGGGCAACAGCAGATCATTTATATGCAGCAGAAAAAGTGTTGCAGAGAGAACGGAACCCTGAGGGACGCCGGCATTGATAGCCAAATGGTCAGACGAGCTGCCGTCAATGACAACTCGTATTGACCGATCTCTCAGGAAGTCCGATATCCAGACACACAAACCAGTGGGAAGACCATATGATGGAAGCTTGCCAATAAGGCCCTCATGCCACACCCTATCAAAAGCCTTCGAGATATCAAGAGAGACGGCAAGCGCCTCACCGTGCCTCTCGATGGCTTCGCTCCATATGTAAGTGGCGTATGCTAGAAGATCTCCAGTAGACCGGTTCCGGCGAAACCCATATTGCCGGTCACTAAGGAGGTCATTTTCTTCTAGATACGACAGGAGCCTGTGGTTCAGTACACGTTCCATTATCTTGCAGAGAATGGACGTGACCGAGATGGGCCTGTAATTGATAGGATCAGCACGACTGCCCCTTTTAGGCACAGGTTGCACGTTGGCCAGCTTCCAGGACTTTGGCACTTGTCCTTTAGCCATAGATAACCGATATAGGCGTGTCAATACCGGAGCTAACTCAGGAGCGCAAGTCCTTAGTACTATGGCTGGTATACCATCCGGACCACTGGCTTTATTCACGTCCAGTTCCCACAATGCCTTTCTGACTTCGGTTTGTCTTATACGAATTTCAGACATAAAAGTCCCACATCTTGACAAACCGGAAGGTACAGCATTGCCAGGATCCAAACGCGAACTTTCGGCAAATAATTCGGCAAATATATCGGCCTTTTCCTTGGCCGTGTGTGCCAATGATCCGTCAGGTTTCAGCAAGGGAGGCACTGAGGAACGGCAGAAGTTACCCTCGATCGACTTAGCCAGGGACCAAAACGCTTTACTACCCGAAGGGTAAGAGGCAAGCTTCTTCCCAATGCGGCCTATGTGATCGAAGCGAGCTCTTTTTACAACCTTTTTGCAGGACTTGGCGGCTTTGTTAAAGGCTTTCTTCTTTTCGCGCGTATCAGTAGCTTTATTATTATTTTCTTAATAATATTATATTACTTACATATAATGTAGCTTGTCATGTCAGAAATTAATGTACTTCAGTCAACTATGATCTGAACATAAACAATTAATAATAGCTAATGCATATTGAAAAAGAGTATGTTTTATTAATGATAACATTAGTTTCTTCGTAATATGAGATTTACGGTAATATACTTGTCCCTGAAACAAAAACATAGTTTTTTATGATTAGATCTTACACTTCCGTGTCTACTAGACATGTAAATAATACCACTTTTTATCAGATATCATAAAGTTATTATATAAAATGCTAAATAAAACCATTTTTTGTATGAATTTAACAGTTAGGAACGTGTCCGATTTAAATATTGGAAGGCAGCAAATGTATGACGACCATTACCTTAGTCAGCCTATGATCACAGATGTTGTAAAGGAGATGATACATCAGGATTTAAAAAAAAAGAATAAACTCGCACTGGTCCCCTCGTTTATTAAGTCTATATAACCTTCCCAGGTCTATGGCACTTTCCAGGTGGTCTGACATAACTCTTGGGCCACGCCGAAGTATCCATGACGATTCATCATCTCCCTCTTTCATGCCCATTCATTACACAAAAATGAAACTGTATCCACAAATGTGGTATTATTTAAATAAATCCATATAAATCAGACTTCCGATCGTGCTTGGAGTATTGCTCTCATTATTGTTACGGTTTCGCTGAATACGATTATAAGCTGGTAACAACCAAGCTTCACAGCTTTGCTTACCGCCGTAGGATTGCCCGCTACCTACAGACTGTACTTCTACTACATGAATGGCGTCTTTTGTTTTTGTTTTGTAAAAGAACATTGGCTGCATTGACTGTTCATATTTTTTATATAAATCAAGAATGCACATACTTAATAATTAACTACATAAATACACAAATAAATAAACTTACATAATAAGAGAATAAATAAAAAACTATCATTTAAGTAAAGGTTGTAAGTAAATGGATATTGTTCATTATATGACGCACAGAAAATGATTATTACGTTTGGTCTTAAAAGAAGCGATGAAGGGACAGTCTTGGATAGTTGAAGGAAGTTTATTTCAGAGCTATGCCGCCTGAACAGAAAAGTTGTTGTAAAATATGGTATGCGCCTTAGGAAATTTTAGCATCTTAGTAAAGGATGAAATCTTCTAGGGCGAGGAGAAGGAACCTGGAACCAGATGTAAGAATGGAAGAAAGGGGCTTTTAGAAATTTAAACAAGGTAGTCAGGATGTGCATGTAGCATCGTAAACGATTAGGCAACATTGATTTATGCAAATGCAATTAGGCAAATGCAAGAAATACGTTAAACTAAAAAAAAGTGTTTAGTTTTAAACTATATATGATAAGAGGCTATTTTCCAAACCTACGTACAGAATATGAGTAGAGCAAAACTAACCTAGAATTGTCAAAGTATGACCTGAGGCAAGGTTAAGCAGACATTTATGCTTTTGATTCAAGCACATTCGCTACTATAAAACTGACATCAGGAGATAAAAGTTATCATTAAAGGATTAGACAACAAATCATAAACATGTTTATTAAAGTGAGTTTTAAAAAATTGTTTATCGTTCGTTAATTAACACGCATTATTAAAGATATTTTGTGGTAAGTTTTGTTTTAAAGTAGTATAAGATTTTTTTTGTTTTTAGGTGGTAACCATCTGTACATTCATGGCGGTAGCCCAGGCGGGTCTACTGGCCAACCCCGTCCACTACTCTCCTGCGGAAGCTGTTTCCTCCCAAAGCATTGTGCGCCACGATCAGCATCAGGGAGTTGCTACCAAATTGGTAGCTTCTGCTCCCATCTACCATGCCGCCCCTGCACCTATCACCTACCACGCTGCTCCCGCCCCCATCACCTATCATGCTGCTCCCGTTGCCAAGGTCTTGGCTCACCAGGAAGAAATCGTAAGTATTCATTCTAGTTCAGTTATTAATGTTTATAATCGAAGCAGTGTTTTCTCTTACAATACTGTTTTATTACCAGGCGTACCCTAAGTACGAGTACACTTACTCTGTTGCTGACGGCCACACCGGCGACATCAAATCTCAGCAGGAATCCCGTGACGGCGATGTGGTGAAAGGCTCATACTCGTTCCACGAAGCGGACGGTTCCGTGCGCACTGTTGAATATGCAGCCGATGACCACAGCGGTTTTAATGCCGTGGTACACAACACCGCCCCTACCGCCGCCTCCGCTATCATCAAAGCTACCCCTGTAGTGCTCAAGGCGCCCGCTTTCCAATACTACCATTAGACTGAATCCTGTGTCATAATGACATACGTTGACCAAAATATTCGTTTATTTATTTATTAATCCAATATAAACTCTTAAATAAAAACTTGATGTTATATTTCTTCTTTTCTCTTACTGTTTTTGATACCTTGAAATAGTTTTTGCGAACGACTTCAGTATGTTGTTCGACCCATGTGGACTTCAGTATGTTGTTAAAACCTGTGTCCTAAATCTCCAGTATATAATATAATATTATATATATAATCTTTGGTGCTAAGAAACATGCATTATGTCATGTGTGATTACAACTCTGTTGTCTTATAAAGCAAAGAAACCACAAAAAAATCAAATTTACGAGTTACATTATAACTTATAATAAAGCAGAGACCTATCTGTATTGTCTCTATACATTGAATAACATTACCAAAAAACTAATTTGGGCGATAAGAAAAGAGTAACTGAACACAATTTATTTTATAATATTTTATTTATGTCTGTCTGTCCCTTTGTATGCTTAAAACTATTAAACTAGGCAATATAAAGCCTATGCTTAATGAAAATTGTTTGACATAATACATTAAATACATTTAAATTGCGATAATTTTGCCCTTTTAAGTGTTTTTTCCATGTAGTACGTAACTTGCTGACGGGTTCGCAATGCTGAAAATCTATTTATTTTGGCCACAGCAGGAAATTCAATGACGTCGTGTATAAAGATATTCTTAAATTTATGAGTCACAGTAAAATCAATTGCAATTAAATTTAAGTGAATAACAAGAAATTTCTTTCTTTACCTTTGTGATTAAAGTTCTTTTAAAGTACACACTAAGTTGACTGAATTTTTCGCTTTGTTAACAAGGGTGTACAGTAAAACTGATTTTCACGTGTTCAAAGTGGTGAGCATCAGCGAGAACTAAATTTATATATATATTTATATACCTTCACCTTTGAACACGTGAAAATCAGTTTTACTGTACACCCTTGTTAACAAAGCGAAGCGATATGTATATGTATATATATATAAATATATTTTTATTTATTTATTATGTAAAGAAAAATCACAATAATAATACATAGGTTAGGTGCAAGGTGTTAACTGCACAGCCTTGCTAGTCTGGGGGGATGCCCAGTGTGTACCCGGGCATCCCCTATACGAAAGGGGGCCATCAAGCTGCCTGCCGGGGTTCCACGTGGTGAGTGCCACAACGGACCCACGGAACCCAACGGCTGCGGAGAGGGTGCACCGAGGGGTTTTAGTGAGTAGGCCCACCAGACTCACACTCTGGTGGGAGAGTCTCACATAACCCCACTGCCCACCCAGCGGTGGGGTATGCGAAAAGCATTTCCCCTCGCAAAAAAAAAAAGGTGCAAGGTGTTAGGTTAAGGGTGGTTAGTCAATATACATTTATTTAAAAGTCAAGGTACGAACAGCATTCCATTTAAAAATTAAACTTTAGTTTTGCTGCAAATCATTTGATGTTGACTTGGTGATGTTTGTACATTTCTCGCCAATTTTGTGAAACTGAAAATTAACTGACCCTCCTTTACAAGATGAGTTAGATACACGTGTTTAATATTGCCATTATGTTTAACAATTGTAATCAACTTAAATAAAACAAAAATGAATTATGAAATTTAATTATAACATAAATAAGACAAAGAAAAATAAAAAAATATGCCTAATGAATATAGTTATATCATTAAAAGATATCACACAATTTCAAGTTTACTAAACATGTATTATAATATAACAGTAAATGAAATCACCTAATTTCTTGGAATTGTGCTTGGGCTGATTTTCGTTAATAAAGAAATATTATTTATATTAATATTATAGTCTTTCAATGCAGAATTGATCGAAAACATTACCTATTAACTGTGATATTGTTGGTAATCAAAAAGGTAAATATTGGAGATAGAAGCTCTTAAAGTTTTGCACTACAGGTTTTATTCATGTGTGGAGTTGTAATAGAAAAGTTGTTATTATTTTTTGTGACGAAAGGTATTCGTGCTCATCATCCCATGTACATATTCACTGCTTGAAATTTAACGTACAAAATGTAAATTAACACATTGAATACTCCAAACTTTGGTTCAATGGAGTTAATCTTAAACATAATAAAAAAAATTGGTATGTTCTGTGATTTCTTATATTTATCGTTTTTGATAATATTTTTCTCTTAACAAATAAGTGAACGGAAAACTATATTAGTATTGTGCATTGCAACAAATAAGTCGGACACAACTAGATACTATTTACCCGACTACACCAGAAGGAGGGTTATGTTTTTCGAGAGTATGTATGTATAATGGTTTGGCACACTCTGCCGCCTGAACGGCTCGATGGATTTTAGCTTGAGAGGTGTCGTTAAATTCGTATTTACTGTGAGAGTTACACTTGGTATATCAAAATAAAAAAAAAAAATGTCAGATTTTTGGCGTCAAATTCAAATATTTGGCACGCTTTGCAACCTGAACGGCTCGATGGATTTTAGCTTGAGATTTACTCTGAAAGTGACACTGGGTATATAAAAATAATAAAAAAACCAAAATAGCAGATTTTTGGCTCCAAATTCTGTTTTATAGTTGGGCTGTAACTGTCCACAAATTTCAGGGTACTACACTCGATCGGGCGGCTGAGGACCTCGGTTCACATATATTTGCGAAGGAAAATATGTAACTCTTAGTCAAGATAAACATTCGCTGAATCAGCCACATGATCAGAATCTTTTAATAGAGCTTCAAAGTTTACGAGAATATTATTTAATCCACTGATAATTTAATAATCTGCGTAGTCTTAATGTATTTGTATGTCATGTGTATGTAGGTTACTATACAAACTTATTCAATAATAAAACTTACAAAAATGGGAATTTAAAAAACCTAGTCGTGACCCATTCCAGAAAGTCCTAGATGGCGGACTTAGTTTGGAGTAATCTGCAATGTAATATAGGTATGTGCTTTCAATTCACTAAGCCAATTCTAGAATGGGTCCCGACTGCTACAATTTTGGCGATTCTCAAGTGCATTCAGGAATGTCGACTTTCTTGTTTTAGTGTTTTAAATTTTGTAGTTTTTTAAATAACCGTTTTTTATTTCAGGGTTTTTTCATTTGCAAATTACACAGAAACGCAGTCAAGTTTTTTAGTATTTTAAATAAGCAGTTTTTTCTTTTTTTTCAATGTTGTTAATGTTATAGTTTTAAATTTTATAAACACTTCTAACATTTATGAACCTCTACTGCTTTTGTTTAATTTACACAGTGGCACATAGAAGGAACATAGACATCGTCATAAAGACTTGTTATTGCAATGGGCACTCGCAACTGTGAAATGTCAATGTTAGGGCATTTATGCCAAAACGGATTCTCGTGCCAGTGGCATGGCAAATCTCTGCAAATCTGCTATGACGAAACTATCGCTCATGTGACAGTCTAAATCGAACAATTGTATTTGACGATTCAGAATGGCTACCGTTAATGTTTATGGTTGCCATTCTGAATCGTCACCGATAATATTATCGAAGGCAGTGTTTCTTTGCTCTCCTGTGAGTTATCAATATTGTTTTAAAAACTGACCTTTTAATTTTTACGTAATAGATTAATCTTAGTTGTTATATTGGTCTCTATGTTTGTACTATAAAAGAGTTATTGAAAATGTTAAGAAAATTAATTTTTAACAAGCTTACTATAATTTTATCCAAAGCAAAAATAAGTTTTGTATTTAAAAAAATTATATGAAATGTATGAAAACATGTTTGACTTTTGTTTTAACTAATAATCTTAAAAAATAATAAGCGAGAAAAGGAATCGAAAGAATATCATAAATCGATCTTATTCGTATATTGCAATAAATAAATTAACAAATATTTTGGTCAACATATAAGTCGTTATCACGCAGGGTTCAGTCTAGTGGTAGTATTGGAGAGCGGGAGCCTTGAGCACAACAGGGGCGGCCTTGATTAGGGCGGGGGCGGCGGTGGGCGCGGTGTTGTGCACCACGGCGTTGAAACCGTTGTGGTCATCGGCGACGTACTCTACGGTACGCACGGAGCCGTCCGCCTCATGGAACGAGTAGGAGCCCTTCACCACATCGCCATCACGGGATTCCTGTTGAGACTTGCTATCGCCGGTGTGGCCGTCAGCAACAGAGTACGAGTACTCGTACTTAGGGTACGCCTGGTAAGAAAACCCTATGGTTAATGAAAACACTGATTCCATTATAAACACGCATAATAAAGATAAAATAAAATACTGACGATTTCTTCCGGCTGAGCCAAGACCTTGGCAACGGGGGCAGCATGGTAGGCGATGGGGGCAGGAGCAGCGTGGTAGGCGATAGGGGCGGGAGCAGCATGGTAGACGGGGGCGGCGGCAACCAATTTAGTGGCGACTGCCTTGGGTTGATCGTGTCGCACAATGCTTTGGGAAGAGACAGCTGCAGCAGAAGAATACTGGACGGGGGCGGCCAACAGACCAGCCTGGGCCACCGCCATGAACGCGCAGAGAGCTACAACCTTCAAGATAAAATTAGTTTTTATATTTTAATTCGTTGTATGATACAAACAATTAAATACCACTGCTTTATTTGATTACTTGGTTAAAATAAGAAGCCAATTTGTTAAAGTGTACTTGAATTGACACTTACTTTGGAGAACATGTTTGTATTCTGTTGTGCAAACGTCGAGTGATACACAGTATTATGTTCGATCGGTTTTATAGTTGCAGACTTGCTTGGATTTGTAGGCTTATCTGACTCGGCCTTGCCTCTAGTCATATTTTGACAATTGTAGCCTCCACTCACTATACTACTTTCTCGATGTACTCCAAAAAGTCAATATTGTTTTTAAATTATATATTTGAAAAATAAAAGGAATGTAGAGTAGTAGGACCAATAAAGAAATGTTTACAATAATTTAATGATAGTAAAGTTGCGTCTTTTTAGAAACGACCCATAAGATTTTTAAAGTTAAAAAAAGTAAAATTTCTTTTTCAAAAGTATATTTTTGTAAAAAAACGAACTTACAGTTGAACATTGGGTACCAAATATGAACGTTATGTAGCAAATAATTGAACTAACATTTCAGTAGGGAACAGTGTAATTATTATAATTATTAGAAAACTAGCGAACTATCAATAAACGATCTTTATTGATTATAAAATCATTGTGGTAATAAAATATATAAGGCTCCTTATTATCCTTATACTATACATTTAATTATTTTTTATTTTTGATAAAAGAACCACAAAATGAACTCATAAGAAAAGTTTAAACAAAACAACCAGATATTAAATTTAAAATTAATATACTCAGATAGATTAGCTATACAGTGTAAGATGTATTAAAATAAAGCCATTGAAATAATAACAAATATTTAGATTATGTCTTAAACTTTTGCTACATAACATTAACAAGTTACCTTAATTGGTTGAATCGGTTTTGTTTGAAATTCTAAACATGAGTATACGGGCTATGACAACAATATATAAGCTTTTCCATTACTTGAAATTTGGATTGAGCGAATTAATTTTTATCCATTACTCAAACAGCAGATTTCTTAAAAACATATGAAATAAAATCACAATGTGTATCAAAATAGCTTCAATATAGTCTATTTCAAACGAAAAAAAATTAAAGGTCTAAAATCTTGGTAGTCCTCTTTAAAATATTTTTTAAAAGGCACCGTTTATGAAACGCAACTAATAGTTTTATACATAAAACAAAGAGAATAACATTAGTTATTAAGTAAATATTTTTTTATGTAGGAATTGTACATTTTATTCAGTAGAAGAACAAGAAAAGATCGTTAACCTTTCGAACATATTCGTTTGAAATAGGCTATAGAGCCAAATATGTTCAGATTTGAATCGAAATAAAACCAAAAAAATCTGTTGTAAAATCTAATTGTAAGGAAATATGCTTAAAGTTGAAGAGTACTTACCTTATCCATTTTTCCATATAAAAAAGATTTTGTCGGTTGTCAGTAACCAAAAGTCTCCGTGCACATATGAGCCCTTGATGTGAAATGTGGTTACCATAACAAACATAAAAGAAGTCGCTGTGTGCGAGAAAAAAAAATAACGAAGCTTATTTTTCATTCTTTGAATTTGCAATGAACCGTAGTCTATTGATGCCACTATCCAATAAGTCAATCTTCTAAGTATTATTGAGTTAGGTAACTGTAACATACAGTATAAACAATTTCTTTCTAAAATAGTATAATTTTGTATCATTGAATTTATTAATAATAATTATTGGGTTATGAAAATAATGATCCATAGTTTTTATCAGTATTCAAATGTTTATTTTATTATTACCATAACTGACATAAATAATACATCTAACTTAATTCTTAAAGATGCCTCACTTTATATTTACAGAATACCTACTATTATAAGCATCTATATTTTTAATCACTTAAATATATTATCAAATCTAAGTAATTCTATATCGAGAGGTGGATGAGTCAATACTGCTTGCATAAGATGCTAATTTCCAATCAGTTCGTAGAAATTCATAAATTATACAATAATTAAAATTATGACACGGACTTGAACGGTTAACAATACTTGTCGTTGTACAAGCAAAAATATGTTTAAATATATATTTTTTTAGTTTTTACCTTTCATTTGAGACCTGACTTTTCGAATTTAAATACTCGAAAAGTCAGTCAGTCAAATAATAAAAAGTTTTGCCCACTGAAACAACAAGCTACTTATGGTTTTAATATGAAATATATTAATATTCTTAATTATTATCGTCAAACCCATAATTAGGATTAAAAATGCGAGTGAGGCGCAATAAATCTGGATTAAAGGAAGTTTTCGATTGTTGTAGTATAAAAACTTAATACTACTTACAAGACTAAATAATTAAACATCTGAAAAGAAGCATGGGTAATTTTTCTCTAGACGTTTAGTTCACCCATGTACGTAAGCTGTAAGGAAATTATAGGCATTTATTTTGGGCGTCTCGCTTTGGCTACTTGTAGGAGTCATCTGACAACACTATTCGTAACAGCGAGTTATAGTTTCAATTTGTACTAAACGTATTTATGATTTTTATCATAAAAACGTATGGAATAGTCCTTCCTCAATTAGGTATCAGTAAAAATATGTCCCATTTTCAATCAGCGACTACATTATCATATTTATATTCTTCAAACTATTAAGAATACTGAGGCAAAGATTTGTATTTCACAGGAAACAATCGTGTTTTCTCATTTTTCTGGGTATTGACATTAGTTAGTTTTAAAGTTGGTTGCGTTTTAATGGGTGAATTTTGCAGCGTGTGTCTGACAATGTCTTTCTGCGCCTTGCTTGGTAGTTTAGCAATATTGTACGTGCGAGCTATGTTGAGGAGCATTCTGTGTGCCTTTGGATGTGGAGGGTAACCTTCAAGCTGGAGGTTCAGAGCTGCGAGCTGTGGTGTGACCAATGAACTTAAATCAGTTATGTAGGGGCCCGTTCCATATCTGTAAAATTTAAATAGTGGATATAAATAGATGTCTTAAAATTTTTTGATTACTTGTAATGACTTAAAGATTATTATATATCATCTCTATTACTAGAACACTTAAATTATTATTAACGTTTCATCTTGTCTGGGTTTCGCCTGGTAAATGCTGTCAATAATCGTGATACTGGAAACATGTTTAGCCACGCCTTGTTACTTCTGTTTTTCCCCTTTTTCGGTAAAAAAATTAGTGTTTACAAGATCATGTGTAATATGATCAAAAGATAACTTTTCTTAAAGATGGTTAGCCTTTTGGCATGATTTAATTGTCTTTCAAAAATATTACCTACCTATAAATAAAGTCACTTTATCGGACGTATTTGAAATGATATCAGACCTACTACGCGATGAAGTTGTATCGACTTGGTTAACTGTTCACATTTTTACTATACATATTATCATAATCCATTTAGATTCTAACATAGTTTGTAATTACCAAGTTGTAACTAACTAAAATGGCATGCGGGCATAAGTGTAAATAAATTAGTACTTACGAATTTGAAATCTCTGTCTTGTATTGTTTTGGCACAAAATCAAAAGTGGGCGCTGAAGGTGTTGTCTCTGAGAGTTCTGGAACAAGGTTTTCCTGTTTCCGATCATGAAGTATCAATTGTTTAAGGTGGTGTTGCTGTAAAAGTAAAATATTTATAAACATTAATAAATAATTGTGTCCAAATCTTACTAATAGTGCAGTGAACTCTCCAGTATTATTATTGTTCACAAGCATTAGCACAATTAATATAAGAGAAAGATGGGAGGGCCAAGAGATTGACAACATCTAACAAATAAAGAGAATTACAACTATGATGTCGCATAAGTAGGTTAAGATGAAGGCGCAACAACTTCTCTGATACACACTAAGAAGGTGCTTTTCTACTGAAGGTCTTACAAAAGAGAAATTTCTGATTGTGATACAATAACTTACTTTTTACCAATTTATAAAGTTAAGTATAATAGAATAAAGTCAAATAATTTTATTTAAAATACTGTGGTAATATCTGTTACCTTATTTAGTTTTTCGTATGGTTTCATGTTGGGGTAGCTTCTGTACACAGCGTTGTGACCTGGATACCTGTTCACTGATTGTAAAACTTCTATATTATAACCAGGAACAAATGGCAGTTGTTCAGGATGGCTCAGTGGTTTTGGCTCCAAGTAATTTTTCCTTGGAAGTTCTATATTTTTAGTAGTATTTTGAAGTACAGCCGCATTGTGGTCATATCCTATCTTCTGTTCGCGTATAATAGGAGCATATTGTATTTCTTGTGGACGAAAATTCGAGTCAGTTAACTTAAACGGAGGAGTGACGGGCTTGTGTCCGTAATGTTGCGGTTTCTCCGTTGAATATATATGCACTGCACTATGTTTATATGATAGAGGTACGTCATGACGGATAAAACTTTGTGAAGATATGGCATGTTTCATTGAGTTGTGTGGTTCATGATAATTCATATGGGCATCTCCAACAGACACTTTTGCTATCGTTATTAATGCTATGATCTGAAAAATTAAGGAATACACTTAGAAAAGTTTTATAAATGACACAATGTATTGTTGTTTCACTATACTCACTTTGAACATCATATTTCCGTACAATCGATTGCTGTCGAACTCTAGAAGTGTTTGAGCTCTGATAGAAATTACTTCACTTATATATGAAGACTATTCACAGAGAGAAATCAAATCTTATATAACAATTATTATGATAGATATGTAGAGTAATTATTCTGCGTCGGCTTCCGGTGGTCCTTTAACAAAGCTTTTGGGCACGAACCTTTCACCTTTTTTCTTCGTAATGGAAAATATTATAACACGATTTAAGTAAAGTACTCTTTTACAGTCGGCTGTTCTATTGCATAGGCAAAAGCTATATGAAAGAAATGTTTTCACTCGCCCGCTAATGATGTCAACAATGAACGATTATTTCACTTTGGAACTAGGTATTGTTTGCGGATGCTGTAGGAAACGATTGCGTCATTGGTGGTTACCCACTTTGATATTGTTATTTAATAGCTAGTGTGATTGGTTTTTATAAAAATATAAATATTAGTTTTTATCAACATTAGAATGTAACTGTACAGTTAGTTGTTTGTAAAAATGATTCTTAAATTGTCATCACTTTGTAAGGAGAATGTAGAAAGTAAAATAAAAAACAATCATTCATTTCACCTTTAACCTTAACGTTATGATTATTGCTACAGTCACAAAAACATATTAAGTTTTAGTGATTATAATAAATATTATCTATTTTGTCCTCTTTTTCGCATTGCCATGTAAGTCTTGATCTAACTATTCACAGATTACCGAATTGACTCATGTATTTAAGATTTTTCTACATCATTTTAATAATAAAACGCAACAAATATTTTGTCTAAATCTTAGTAAATCTTGTACCTACTATGGATATTAAATGATTCGTTGCTACATAGGTATCATTACAGAAACGAAGGCTACGTGCTTGATTTACGTGAATAATGAAGTTAGTTTTATTCTGGGTTGATTTCCCTAAAACTTGATCTGAAGGAGTTATCATTGATTTAAAAATGACACGGTTTCAGTAGCTAACGCCACACGAAAAAAAAAGTGATGACACGACAGGCGTGCCATCAGCAACGAATCGGTTAAATAACGGATCAAATAAACCAAGGGCTATTCGGTGCAATGTCAGGATCGCTACCGTTGTACAAAACAATCGCCAACGTCTGAAACTGGAAGCAAATCTTAATATGTAGGCAATAAAAACATCGACTTCTCCATAAGAACTGTAAAATATTACATATATATATTACATTCTCGCAGATCACACATGTTGGCGTGAGAAATACATTTTAAATACTATTCATAAAAAATCTAATATTGCAGATCTATAAAAAGAGTCCCACGAGTAGTATTCTAAACGTTTATACGTTTTATAAAAGACATAACAAGCAATTTAAACACTCGCATCACAAGTAAAAATTCTCAACGATTGAACTATAGCTTATTGAAGTTAGCAATGAAGATGGAAAACAATATAAAACGTAAAGAAATACAAACATAATTTTAATTTCTATTTGTTACATACACACATCCGTATATTGGACATCAATTAACATACAAGACTTAAATTAAACTAAAAACAGAAAGAAAAGTGCCTATGTACAGTTTTATAATTTTGAGTAGGTAGGCAAGATAGGAACACGACTCTTTTAAAGTTTAGTTTTTACTCATTAATGGTCATAAATTTTTCTCTTCGTTAGACGTGTATGGATGCACGAGCACTTCAACCTACAACAAACTGTTTTTTTTCATTTCATTAAAACTTGTGCTTTTAATGAATTTGAAAATCTATCACTGAAATTTGACATTTTCATATAAGTGCGTTGTTGCTTTAATTAACGTTGCTTTAATTAATTAAACAAATTAAAAAGTACTACGATCACCTAAATGTATGGTATCCTATATATAAATCAATTCTGTAAGTAATAACAATATTTTTATATTCAAACCAATTGGCTTAGAAAGAAAGCACTAAAAGTCTTGTGTTATGAATACTAGAGAAACGATGAACCATAAATAAGTAATATTCACATTCTTCAAATAAACATCTGCTCTTCTCATACGTGTAGAAAGAAGTTAGATGGCTATTATGGTCGATTCTCATTATGGTTTTTTCAATCAAAGGGAAAACGGGAACTAAACATTATGACAATCTATATAGGGACTGTTATAAACAGATGATAAACCTATTCATTGAAATAATCCTACTCAGGTGATATGATGCACAAGCTTTGGAGAAATTAAAAGTACCGCACTAATATTTTTAAATATTATATACGTTTAAACACAACCCTTTTTTTTCTGGATTCACGATCACTTAATTATTGTTTTTTATATATTCATTCAGTCATGATCACGGTATCTTATGCGTTTATCCTTTTTTTGACGTGACAACGTCTTAAATTAGGTTGCGGCTGGGAGTCACTTATGAAAAAGTGTAACGCTCGGTAACGTTACGATGAGTCACCGAACGAGAGAGAGGCCCGCCGAATGCCTTGCGTCTCTCTCCCACTCAACTATGATCGGTCTGCCGCGCGCATTGTGCAATTTAATTATATTCATATCAATAAATATTCTACCGAGAAAAAGACGTTGTCACGTAAAATCTTCGCCCGTAAAACCGACTTTACAGGCAAAAAAAAAAAAAAAAAAAAAAAAAAATTTATATTTAATCCTCTTTGACTCCTTTACAGGTCCATTATACTTTTCAAAAACAAGAATAAACACGTCGTGTATCCGATAAAAGGGGATATTTTTAAACGCAATTAACTGTATTGGAGTGTAAAGAATATATAATAGGTATCAAATACGTTACTCGTTTTTTAGGTTTGTTTGAACTTATAACGAACTGCTTCCGTTTACATAACGATAGATAATATCAATGGGTAGCGCAATTTAAATAGTCTATATTAAATCAGTTGGCTTATTAATATTATATAATTCGGGATAAGCGTTTTTTTTCTTTTTCTAGCAGTATGATATTTTTTTATTCTGTAAAACCGGTAAAACGGAGATTCAAAATGTGAAGCACTATATGTAATATGGATAGTGATCCTTAGTGATATTTTTGAATCCTCAAACGTACATTTATGAAAAATATAATATAATGTTTAAAACTGTTCTTATATCTTAAGTAAAGTTAAGATGACGTAGTAGTAGTATTTAATTTTTCGGATATAAAGTAACACTGTGTTATGAATTTTTTACAACTAATTTTGTTTACCAGTAGAAATGCAAAATTTAGTGGAATGTATACATCGGATGAAAACAATGGTACGTAATCATCAAATAATCAACAAATTTTGTGAACGTTTATTTTGAAATACTGTATGCATTGTCAGTTGTATTGAAAATTAGAAGTGTAAAACAATGATAAATTGTTTCTTATAATAAAATTCATATACATTGAATCTTGATCACACGAAACGAGGTAAATTAATACCACATCATTAATCGGATGAATTCAACTGTGTATCTGGATTACAATGACAAAATAAATTATTGAGATTAAACTGCACGGAATAACACTATAACGTAAAATAATTGGTCTTTTTAAGAACCAAGCATGTCTCTTTCAATACGGATTAAATATTTGAGTAAATATTAAATTAATATGACGTCTCTCATAATGTAATAACGAAATAAGTAGTGCCTATTTAATGGGTATTCTCTGGAACCACAAAACCAATTTAAAATCATTGCAAATCTTCTGTAGATTGTGCAAGTTAATAATAATAATGATTTACATTCATAACAATTACCCTAGTCCAAAGTAAGCACTGTTAGGTTTGTGTTGTGTACACTAGGGTAACGGATAGACATACTTATATGATATATAGATATAAAATATTGATATTATATATAAAAACCCATGATTCAGGTATAAATGTTCGTACCTACTCATCACACAAACAGTAACCCCTTCTGAAATTTCAACCATAGCCCAAACGGTCGTCAAGATTGTCTTTAAATAAAACTAAGTGTTAAAAAGTTTACAATAAATTACCTATTTAAAAGCTATGATTAATATGAATTAATTTACGTATCGATATAAAAAAATCTTGAAGATAAACTTTAAATGGAATGTCTGCCCTCTCTTCGTTGTTTCCGTGACTATCAAGGTGCATGCGATTAATTAATACCATGAGTATATTAAGGAATTTAATTAGACGCCTATCTGTATAGCATTCAATGCGATGGTAAGCAAATGAATAAAATATTTAACTATTTGAAAAGCACTTCCAATAATTTATGCATAATATAGATTCTATAATGTATACGCATGCAAAGTCAAGGCAAATCTAATCTGTGTCACAAAAATGGCTTCTACAATATTTTCCCTAGTAAAAAGGCGTTATACTTTATTTCAAAGTTATTATTGATTATGTATCAATGGCTTTTGTATAACAAGCATTGATGATGTACATTAACAGGTTAACTATATTTTCGATATGGTTCAGAGTACATTAGAATTATAATTGAGCGGTTCAATTATGCATGAACAAACGAAAGATTAGTTATTGACGCATGATTCAGTGTAGGTCGTTGCCTGAGGCAGTTTTTTTGTGGGCCAAGCGATAAGTAACAAGCTTATATAATTTATAGTTAGCGTTTTAATATAAAAGTAAGCGTATGCCTTGAGATTATGCGTCTAAGGAATCTTTAAATTCCGAGAAATAAGAACGTTGTCTTAAGATTTGTTTATTTTCCCGATCACCTCTGAAAAAGTGAAAACTATGAAGAGAATATTTAATGATAATCCTATTTAGTAAAATATCTTAGACGACAGCCTTAACAGCCATATGTGTGAGTGTGCTTTATTAAAAAATATATGTACACACAAGTTATATTAGGTCGGTCTTGTGCGCTGCCTTTAACTTGATTGTGATTAAGATATGAAGTTAAAATAAACGAAAAATAAAAAAGAATTCATAATATGATTAATAGTGCCTCAGTAAGTAAATAATGTGGACTCACCGTAATACAAGCGATTATATATTTACTACTTACAAGAGAATATCAATAGTGTGTTGACCGCATTATTAATAAAATTATCCGATAAAAAAGTTGTTTCATATTCTAACATAGTTCTGAGTCGCTGTAATCTTCCAAATTGCACGACATTTTTATCTCTTCTTATGAATACTGTGTAATGCATTTAACATGTAACGCGCTTTGACGCGAACCGACCAACTATGTAGTTGTCCATGACCTTAAAACTAGGTCAGAGTTTCGCCTTTCGGTACCTAGTAATTCACGCCGAAATACCACATCAATACCTACACCTTAGCCATTAATTCTGATATTGAACTTTAAAGTAAAACCCGTTTAGTAGGGATACTTGGTGGTCAATAATACAATTTGTTCGATTTATGGAAAAATACCATTCCTTTAAGGCGTTTGTTTTATACAGCGAATCGAAATCAAATTTTGAAATTTTCTGTTTTCAAAATTTGATTTGAATTTTTCGGTGTTTCTTTTGAGAACATAGTGTTCAATTTTATATCGAGACGTATTTCTCTGAAACACAACAAAAAATAAGATAACTCGCAGAGAAATTGATGCGCTTAATCGCTGTCCTTAAGGTTTCTAAATTTGGTAAGAAATTATAATTGCGCTCTTAAATATAAATACGTTTCTTAAAAGTAAGTTGATGTGGCAGCAACGATGTTAAACGATGAATAAATTGTGATTAACATTGTGATCATATCACAATGTAGATGAATGTCCTTGGAAGAAAATTATACTGACACTGACATTGCTGTATAATTAGGTAGACAAAAATACTTCATTACTATTATGCATAATAAATTTCTTCATTTCATACTCGTGAGTGCAAGGTAACGTAATCTTGGCAGACGAGCCGTTTAAATGAACCAAGACCGTCACCTTTTACGTTTCGTTGAACTTATGAATGAGTGATTCATCCTCTTTACTATTACATAAACTGTGAGGTCAAAGACAGCGCATCAAAATATCCGTCTTCATCGGTTCATGACCAGGTCATATGAAAATGAATGAATTATAATATGAAGAAAAGTATAAGTGGGTGTTGAGAAATGAGGTCATTACTGTTTACGTGTAATGATAGGTACATTAATATGAATGAATTTAAAAAAATGGTATTTGCTGATTTAAAAATAGATTATAATCTTTAATTATGGTTTTATCTTTACTAAAACTAGCACCATAACATCTATCTCTCTTCTGTTTCTATTCCAAAGTATTGCTTGATCTTTATTGTTTTTTAAATGTGGTTTAATTGTTAGTCAATGGGCTAATAATAAAATATTATTATTCTCAAGTACAAAACAGTGATATTAAGAAACATACCCATATATACCAGTAGGTAATGTGATACAGAGCTTAAAGAAAACTTTTAAGTCTAATGTAACAGCGGCGGTGCCTTCATGACCCGTTAACCTTGTCACGCCCAAAATACGCTTACTAGTATATAAGCGGTCCTTAATATGTGTAATACATCAGTTGCAGATCCGACAAGAAGCAATATGTTCTCCAAAGTAAGATCTTAATCATATATTAAGATTTAAATCGAACCATATAAACATTTATCAAGTTTAATAATTATATTTATTTACAGATCGTCGCTCTGTGCGCCTTAGTGGCCGTATCCCAGGCCGGGCTCTTGCCTGCTGCCGTCCACTACTCTCCAGCTGAGGCTGTCTCTTCTCAGAGCATTGTTCGCCACGACCAACCTCAAGCAGTAGCTGCTAAGTTGATCGCACCGGTCGCCAAGCTCGCCGTTGCCTCCCCAGTTGCATACCACGCTGCCCCTGTTCAATACTCCGCTGCTAACTCAGTTTCATCTCAGAGTATCGTCCGTCACGATCAACCCGCTGCCAAACTCTTGGCTGCTGCCCCAGTCTATCATGCCGCTCCCGTAGCCTACCACGCTGCTCCTGCTCCCGTAGCCTACCACGCTGCTCCCGCTCCCGTAGCCTACCACGCTGCTCCCGCTCCTGTTACCTACCATACCGCTCCCGTCGCTAAAGTAATCGCCCCTGCCGCTAAGGTCCTCGTCGGTCACCAGCAGGAAGTATATGTACGTAGAACTAAACTTTTAGAATCTTTTAGAACACATCCTTGTCTACAAAATTCTTTAATGCTCGGGCCCAAAGCTTTTCTATGAATAGACGTATCGCAATGTGGGTTGACGGGTGTGAAAGATTAAGTTAACTCACATATAGTAGAAGAAATAACCATTTGATACACATATAGAAGTATTAAGAAGGATATCTAGATAGTAAATTATTGGTTAGAAACTCACTGTCTAATCCAAAATTTACCACGGCTTCAAGTAAAACAATAGAATACTGGCTAAGGATCAAAATGGCTTTACAGGCACACCCCGATTTATTAGAGATCTTTGCCTCTACAGTGGGGACAGTATCGGATGATGATAATAATTATAACTATTTTCTTTTTAGGCGCACCCCAAGTACGAATACTCCTACTCTGTGGCTGACGGACACTCTGGTGACAACAAGTCGCAGCACGAAATCCGCGATGGTGACGTCGTGCAGGGCGAATATTCCCTTTTGGAAGCTGACGGCTCCGTCCGTAAGGTCCAATATTCCGCGGACGACCACAACGGCTTCAACGCGGTGGTCAGCCATTCCGCCCCCGCGCACCATGCTGCCCCCGCACCCGTCCTTCTTGCCCACCATTAAGCGACTACTCCTGCTGTGAAATTATCGTTAGCAATAGTGTTAGTGGTGATGCCTGTAAATAGATAGTCATATTTATTACAAAAAATAAAGAAGCAGATTCTTGATACATGCAAAATTTCATTCCAAGTTTATCCTCAGCATCATAAAACAACAATTAACGATGATAGAGAAAAAATTGTGCCGAAATATTTCCCTAATATAATATTTTTTTTTTTATATCAAAAACTTTTTTTGATATTTAACGCTAAATGCGAAAAGATAAGCTAAGCTAAAACTAAAATAAACCGACTATTTAAGGGTGACACATGCGTCGTTATTTTTATAATTTGGTTTTCAGAAAAACTGTAAGGGTGTCCAAAGCGGCGGCTAAGCATTGATAGCCGTATATAAGGCACTTAAAAAAAGGAGAAAGAATGGCATTCGTAAATGTGAATAAGAGCGTCAGAACGCTAAGGTTGAAACCCCAAGGCAAATTTTTCACAAGTTTTTTTATTGTAAATAATATATTAATAATAGTTTTTTCGCATAAATACGACAAATAATACTAACAAAATTAAGTTTTGTATTACTAAGGTCGATCACAGCAACAAGCAGTTTAATGAGTTAAATCGTCTTCCTCTTATATTTTTATATTTGAACAAAAATAATTTACCCTGATTTTAATCGGGCATTCTTTACATTTCTAATCATGAACCGAGCTAGTTTGACCGCTTCTGATGATGCTCCGTGTGGGGGCGAAACACGTGTATTTATTTATTTGCGGGCGGGCGGTGCACGCTGCTAGTGTTGCAGAAGTAAGCTACACCTATTTTTATTAGTGTAATCTGCGCAGAATAATTCATGATCATAGTAGTTTTAGTAAACATATTAATTACTTTTGTAGAGGAAATGTGTTTGTTATGTAATTGGACGTAGGATACAAACCAGCAATAAGATTAGTAATGAGCAACTAAATCATTAATCAATTGGCATAAATGTAAAAGACAATTGTCATAGAAAGAACTTTTGCTCTTTGCACGAAAATTGTGTCTTAAATGATAGCATATGTCTATATAATAATAAAGTATATGTAGCTTTTTTAGTTTTAATTCTAATAGAAAATTCGGAAAACCAAACTAAGATGTGAAAATTTGTATTTATAACTGGTAAATGAGTGTTTGTTTGAGACATGTTTTCTTTTTATTTTTGTTACATACTACATAATAACTATTTTTTTCGAAATTTAAAATTACCAGCATTATGATATAGGAACATTTTAGGGTTAAATATGTTAAGACTAATTATTAATTATATCCTCATTTTTTTAAATAAAATAGCAGGTCTGTAATATAAATATAATTCTGTACATTAAACTGTAGTATTAAAATAATGCATCCCCATTTGAACCCTAACATTATCTTCGTCTATAGAAAGGTGCACTATATCAGTGAGGGTGGTTAAAATCGGTTGCTGATGGAAAATTTTGAAATTAGTGTGCAGCAAAAACTCACAATGTAAGCAAATACAGAATAATAATGACTATTATTTCTATTAGTTAGTTCTCACACTTCCGCGCGCATTACACATTTGAATAAAACACTTTTTTACTGATTTGGCGCATATTTTATTTTATATTTAATCCTGACGTTAATTTATACCTCCATAAACACATTGCAAGACCTGATGATGTAGTTAGCTCTTTTTGCAAATAATCACAGTACGATGGAGGTCGGTCCCCCTGCCCGAGTTTCTTTCGCTAGTTCTTCTCGGAAGGGCCTCCCAATTTCTGAACTGGTAGTAGACTGTAAACTGTAAAATGTAAAAATAAAACAATTTGATTTTCCATTATCTTAGTCATCCTGCGAAACGTTAGGATTAACTATAAAATAAAATATGCGCAAAATCGAAAAAAGTGTTTTATTTAGACTAATAATTCTTTTAAGTTAATAATGACACTTACTAGTAATATTTGATTTAATGAATTTGGTCGTTTAGTGAAAAGGTAGTTTTCGCACCAACGCTCCTGAATTCGTGTCCCGGAAAGAGTAGATTTTTATGTGATGACTACGTGCATTTGTACCTGAGTCATGGGTATTAATTTATATTTCTATGAATATTATATATATCTATGTATTATTCGTTACACATAACATAACACAAGCGTTACGGTGTTTATTTTGAGCTAGGTTAATGTGTGAATGTAAGATAGGTATATTATTATTATTTAAATTTTACTATTTATTCAACATATTAATAAAAACTAACAAGGAAAAACATTTTATTTCGGAGCGGAATGCATTAATAAAATGTAGGCTACCGTCTCTTAAAATTTTCTCTTATTCTAAAGGGTTTCCGTTATAATGCAGGAAATGGGTGAAAAAAATAATTATACTAGATTTAAAAAATCTAAAAATACCACGTTTTTCAATGTCCTAAAAAGAATAAAATAACCCTGCGGGGCAAAGCGAGGGGCCACTCAAAACGTGGGGGCGCATATTACTAAGAGGAGATTTTAAAGAGATGAATGACATGCATTGATGCCGATTATTGTAAAGATGCGCCCCCACGTTTTGTGTGGCCCCTCGCTTTGCCCCGCAGGGTTATTTTATTCTTTTTAGGACATTGAAAAACGTGGGATTTTTAGATTTTTTAAATCTAGTATAATTATTTTATTCTTTTTAATTATTAACTCAACGAAGTAACCATGTGTTACGCAACAATCGGATAAGCCCCATACAAAAGTGAAAGTTGCCGAAAGTGGACCTGAAAGTGCATCTGGAAAGTTGAAAGTTGCTTTAGAGTGCATTGTCATCGGGTTCTGAACTATCCTGAAAGTTTCAGCTTTCTAGCTTATCGGAAAGTGCCTCAAATTTAAGTTGCAAGATTTTGCCCGGACAGTCAAACAAATAAGAAAAGTGAGATAAGAAAAACGTGGTAAAATAAACTATGATGGAGATGACTCTACCTCTATCATTCTACCAATACTTAACTTGTAAAAAGTTGCTTTCTAAAAAGCTACCAACGAGCAAAATTTACATGTTGTTTCCAACTTATTTTGATATAGAGGATAGGATATAACTACAACATACATTTAAATAAAAAGTAATAAAGAAACGCCACCTAAATATATAAATACACTATACAAACAAAATAACACAACATGCATTTACCGTATTTATGAAGACATAAAAAACTTTCTTGTATGAGCAGCAGTGATTGATGTTGGAGTTATTCAGGGGAGTTGTGATTTAGCCTATGATAAAAAAGACATGCTAATTTTAATATTTTTTTATGTCAGAAAAATGTTCCTAGTACCCTGCAATATCGTGGTGCTTTGAAGCAGCTGGATTTCTCTTTTCACACCATCAGTTATTGACGAAGTTTTTCGGATAGTTTTTTTATTATTTTTTAATTTTTTATGATAGTTTTTTAATATTAACAATTTTATAATTTATTTTATCTGAAGGAGAGTTTACTCTAGTATAAAATGATAGATTTTAGTTATTATATATTTCAGTGCTACTAAAGATTAAACTGTTTTCGTTACACTCTCCCACAGAAAGAGAAGTTCTTGTTAATAATCTTCCTGAAGTAATATTGTCAACATCATATTAAGCCTTGCCTATTTATTTGAGAATAGCTGTCAGTATTTTAAGGAGACAAATTTACTTTAAGTAAAGTAATACACTTATTTAAACTTGTTTTTAACTTTTTAACCCAAAATTCTTTTGCATTTTACTGAATTTTCTGTACTTGTCAAACTCAGCTTTTGTATCATTAAAGGGATTTAGGAATAACAAAATATGTAACAATTTGCATATATAATAAATAGAAGACTAATACAAAAATATTTCAGTCTAAGGTTAACTATGATATTAATCGATCTAATGGTGAGTAAGAAAGACAGGCGCGGGGCCAGCATGGTGTGCGGGGGCAGAGTGGCTGACCACCGCGTTGAAGCCGTTGTGGTCGTCCGCGGAGTACTGCACCTTGCGAACGGAGCCGTCGGCCTCCACTAGGGAGTATTCGCCTTGTACGGCGTCACCGTCGCGGCTCTCATGTTGAGACTTGTTATCACCGGAGTGTCCATCGGACACAGAGTAGGAATATTCGTACTTGGGGTGCGCCTATAAAGAAAGTGGTAACAATTATTATTATCATCCGATACTGTTCCAACTGTTGAGGCAAATTGTAACATCACATCACAGTTTGTAATTATATGGGTAACTAGCAGAAGTGATAAGCGTTTTCCTTCTCGGTTCCAGTTTCCCCTGCCGGGTCCAATTGTGAATATAAAGCATCCAGTTCCAACCTTGACAGTAATTCAAAACGAAAACAAAAAAATTACTCAAAATTAACCAGGCCGCTTATGAGTAGTCCAGTAACATACACTTACAGAAGATTTAATTCATCAAGATGTAGGGAATAATATTAATTTAAGTACCTCTGTAAGCTATTCTATTTATAATGATCGCATAAGATATTGTGTCTAAATATTTAATACTAGTGTAAGTTACGTACATATTCTTCTTGTTGGGCGACGAGAACCTTAGCCGCGGGGGCTATTACTTTCGCAACAGGTGCAGCATGGTATGCTACGGCGGCAGCGGGGGCAGCTTGGTAGTAGGCAGGAGCTGCGGCAGCTTGATAGTAGGCAGGAGCTGCGGCAGCTTGATAGTAGGCAGGAGCAGCGACAACGAGTTTGGAAGAGGGTTGGTCGTGTCGGACAATGCTTTGGGAGGATACAGCCTCAGCCGGGGAATAGTGTGCAGCCGAAGGTAAAAGTCCAGCTTGGGAAACTGCCACAACAGCGCACAAAGCAACAATCTGCAAGTACAAAAATATTAATAGCTACTCAGATATAAATTATAACTGATAAATTATATATTAGATAAAACTCTTACTTTAGGGAACATGTTTGTATTTTTCTGATCTGCAACTGATACATTGCACACGTTAAGGACTGCTTTTATACTTAAAAGTAGGCACATATCGAGTTTGACAAGGTCAACGAGGCAGCTTTGAAGTCTTATTTATATGCACTAAACTTTCTTTTATTGTGTAGAAATATAGTTAAAGTTCACTGCGTCTTTTGCTAGTCATAAAAAATAGTTATAATTATGTTGATAAGCATTTACTATAGATTGAATTAGTAAGCATCGTTATCTTCATCCATAATCTAAATAGGTATAATAAAGTGCAGCTTACACTTTGCAATGTAGTACATTACCTCCAAAATAGGCTAGTTCGTGCAAGTTTATTGGTTTAATAGGTAAACAATTTCTGATATGACGAATATCAAACTTAAAAAAATCTAATAAGCACCATGCTAAGCAGCTTCTGTATGATTTAACAGCGGGTGGATCTTTAAATGAACATGAACAAGAAGAAGATTATATTAAATGTGCATGTTGCACTCACATCGGTGACTGTTGGGTAAGATACACTCAAAATTTTCGATGAATTATTTACCTAAGAAAAATAAACCGTTAAGTCTAACTTCGATAAAGCGGTGGCACGATGAATCAACCGTGGCGATGCACCTTTCGGGACGATAAGCAATATTCTTTCGTCATAAATCCCCCGTTGCCAAATTCCATTCCGATTCGGCATTGTGTTACCTCTTAAACAAACTCGGACTCACCAAGCGAGTTATGGAGAGAGTTATACTCGGTGTTTCCTTGCGTGATAAAATCTGTAATGAGGATATCCACATGAGAACCATAATTCGTTTGATTCTTCGCGCTAAGTTGAAAAAACAATTTGCATACCATATCGTTGAACAATTAGAATTAATAACAGTTGGATAAAAAAAGGTTCTCGAATGGCTGCCACGAACTGGACGATGCAGCGTGGGAGGTCCCCAAGTATGTCAACTGACGACCTGGTGAAAGTTGCAAGTTGTTAATAGTGGCGCTTCTAGCGCTTTAAAGAGATAGCCAAGTCAAACAGTGGACACGTCAGTAATGGTTGATGATGAGTGTGAGGATAATAAGTTAGAGTTCCACCTGAGAATGACTTTTTCTAGTATTCTTATATTTAGAATTTATAGCGTTGAAAATGCAGAATATAATAATCATAAATTTCAAGACAATAATACAAGAAAGAAATCTTTGTTATATTTTAGTTATTTAATATATTTCTTAATCTATTAGTTATACATTAAATAAAAGAAATATGTCAGGTTAAATTGAAATAAAATTGATTTGTGTGCCTGATTTATCCCTGTTTATTATTAACTAGACAGGAAAGGTGTGAAAGTGAATATCAGTAAGATGAAAATAATGATTTTTGAAGGAGAACAAAGTCAGAATGAATGTTACGGTAGGAAGAGAAAAAGTGAATCAAGTGGACGAGTTTGTGTGCCTTGGCTCAAAGTTTACAAGAGATGGAAAATACGAAAGTGATATTGAAAGAAGAGTGAATGCAGGAAATCGAGTGATTGGGGCTTTTGCACGCTTTTATCAGCAGCCAGAAGGTGTCAATAAAGGCCCGGCTAGCTGTGCATAGAGACTTGTTAGTACCAACTGTAATGTATGGAAGTGAATCTTGGTTTTGGCAGAAGAAGTAAGAATGTATGATAATACAGTGGAAATTAGAGCTTTAAGAAAAAAAGCTGCTGTGAATTTGATGGATAAAATAAGGAATTATTTAATAAGAGAGTGGTGTGGTGTCGAAGAATATAGTCACAAAGGAAGAAAAAGGGATGCTTCGATGATTAATCGTGTAGAGAGGATGTACGAAAGGAGATTGACAAAACAAGTTTATGAGACAAATTTGCATGCGCACGTCGGTAAAGGCAAACCAAGGTGAAATTTTAGGGACCAAATAGCAGATATCCTAAAGAAGGGCTAGGTCAAAAGGACCCATAACCGACGAGCTTGTCTGATGAGAGTTGAAGAAGGAAAAGTTGTATATCAGAATCGTAGATAGTGGAAATGTGTGATCTCTGCTTACCCTTGCGGGAAAGGGCGTGATTATTTGTATATATTATTTTATTATTTATAAGGAATGTTTTACAAATTGTGTAATTTAGTGTTATACTTCCTACAAATCTCATTCAAACTAAATAGTACAAAATACCTGCTTTGCAAAGAAACATCATCAAAGCTGAGATTCTCACAAGATGTAGTTTAGGGGAAACTGTATTCATACTGCGAGCTCATATTTTAGCCTATGATACAAAAGACTAGCAAATTTTAATCAATTTTTATGTCAGCGAAATGTTCCTAGTACTCTGCAATATCGTGGTGCTTTGAAGCAGGTGGATTTGTCTTCTCACACCATTAGTTATTTGCGAAGTTTTTCGGATAGTTAACAATTTTGAAATTTATTTTATCAGTAGGGTTATTCACAACCGTCGGAAACTGCTCTTTCCGGTCACCTCCATGAGCTATTCACAAATTCGACATCGGAAACTTTTGACAGTGTTATTCGGAATGAAGGCTTTATCTATCGAATTCGTATCCGACAGCTAATTGGTGACGGAATCTTTTCCGAAAGAAAGATAAAATTAAAATAAATAAATTATTTTGCCTTAATTATAATTTCAAATTATTATTTGCAAGTAGTATGGGGTAACTTTATTATGTTTTTTTCATTTTAAGTGCGTTGTTAATGCTTGTTTTATGTGCATCACTGTAAAATGCAATAAATGTAAGTAATAAGGGATATAACCACTTAATCTACCTATTATATAACGTGGTAATTAAGAACAGTTTTTTTCTATATATTCTAATAAATAATTAAAAATTATAAAATTATTTTTTTTACATTACTTACTAAATCACATTTTATAAACAAAATATTGTTTATTTTTTTCTAAATGATAAGAAAACATCACTCTTTTAATTAAAGTAATATAACAACAACAATATGTTTTATATTATTAACAAAAACAGTTTGTCATATAATAGTATTTTAATTATATCACACAGAAAATATTATTTTATAACTATATTATATGATTTTGATAAAGCACCAGATTTAACGTACCTATAGTATTAACGGTTAACTAAACCACTTTATTTTTCGCTGAAGTCTGTTTTATTTACAAAGCTGTTTATTATTTACTAGTTTAAAGGAACTGAGTAGTTATTAAGATATTACATAAAACAGTATTTTATTTAAGTTAATTACTTATTAAGCTGTAAGTTGTTAGTTTTATTTAAGATATTTTGTGACAAACTTGCTTGAAATCATGAAAAATGTTCATATCTAGTACTTTGATATTTTCTACTATACTAGTCCATATCCTACCATTTTATAAGATTCTTTGTAAATGCGCTTTACTATTGCAAGTTAGCACTATAAGTAGTCTGTGCTTATGGATTCGGAAACTTGTTTTCGATAGAATTTGTGAATAACGTTTTACAATCCTTTCGGGAACAAATGTGACATTTCGAATTCGGAAGGTATCGGACACGGAAAGTTTCGGACGTTTGTGAATAAGTAGCCTGAAGGAGAGTTTACTCTAGCATAAGATGACAGATTTTGGTTATTTGAATACTTAAGTGTTACTAAAGGTTAAACTGTTTTCGTTACACTCTCCCACAGAGAGAAAAGTGCTTTGTTTTTAATTTATTTTTTTGCATTCATAAACCAATATTTCAATAAGATATAAAATCAGGTAGGATCTACGCCTCTGAGGGCTCGGAGGCGTAGTTGTTTTTTACACACGTATTTTATATCTTATAGAAAAGTCCTTGATGTTCCTGCAATTTTATCGTCCACTTCATATTAAGCCTTGCCTACTTATTTAAGAATAGCTGTCAGTATTTTGAAGAGACAAATTTACTTTAAGTAATGTAATTCACTTATTTAAACTTGTTTTTCACTTACATATAAACCCATAATTCTTTTGCATTATACTGAATTTTAGGTTCTTGTCAAACCTAGCTTTTGTATCATGAAAGGGATTTAGGAATAACAAAATATGTAACAATTTGCATATATAATAAATAGAAGACTAATACAAAAATATTTCAGTCTAAGGTTAACTATGATATTAATCGATCTAATGGTGAGTAAGAAAGACAGGCGCGGGGCCAGCATGGTGTGCGGGGGCAGAGTGGCTGACCACCGCGTTGAAGCCGTTGTGGTCGTCCGCGGAGTACTGCACCTTGCGAACGGAGCCGTCGGCCTCTACTAAGGAGTATTCGCCTTGTACGGCGTCACCGTCGCGGCTCTCATGTTGAGACTTGTTATCACCGGAGTGTCCGTCGGCCACAGAGTAGGAATATTCGTACTTGGGGTGCGCCTATAAAGAAAGTGGTAACAATTTTATTATCTTCCGATACTGTTCCAACTGTTGAGGCAAAATTGTAACATCACAATTTGTAATTATATGGGCAACAGCATAACTGATAAGCGTTTTCCTTTTTGGTGCCAGTTTCCTCTACCGTGTCCAATTGTGAATCTAAACCATCCAGTTCCAACATTTGCAGCCATTCAAAACGAAAACGTAAAAAGTAATCAAAATTTACCAGGCCGCTTATGAATAGTCCAGTAACATCACTTACAGAAGACTTTGTACATCAAGATGTAGTGAATAAAATTGATTTTTGTACCACTGTAAGCTATTCTATTTATTATGATCGCCTAAGAAATTGTGTCTAAATGTGTTAGTTACATACGTATTCTTCTTGTTGAGAGACGAGAACCTTAGCTGCGGGAGCTATCACTTTCGCAACAGGTGCAGCATGGTATGCTACGGCGGCAGCGGGGGCAGCTTGATAGTAGGCAGGAGCTGCGGCAGCTTGATAGTAGGCTGGAGCTGCGGCAACGAGTTTGGAAGAGGGTTGGTCGTGTCGGACAATGCTTTGGGAGGATACAGCCTCAGCCGGGGAATAGTGTGCTGCCGAAGGTAAAAGCCCAGCTTTCGAAATTGCCACTACAGCGCACAAAGCAACAATCTGCAATAATAAAAATATTAATAGTTACTCAGATATAAACTATAACTGTCAAAATAAATTATATTATATATTAGATAAAACTCTTACTTTACGGAACATGTTTGTATTTTTCTGATCTGCAACTGATACATTGCACACGTTAAGGACTGCTTTTATACTCAAAAGTAGGCACATATCGAGTTTGACAAGGTCAACGAGGCAGCTTTGAAGTCTTATTCATATGCACTAAACTTTCTTTTAATGTTTAGAAATATAGTTAAAGTTCATTGCGTCTATTGCTAGTGAAAATTAAAAAATAGTAATAATAATGTTGATTAGCACTTACTAATAGCTTGAGTTAGTGAGAATCATTATCTTTACCCAAAATCTAAATAAGTTTAATAAAGTGCAGCTTACACTTTGCAATGTAGTACATCACCTCCGTCATCAAAATTTATGAGATGACGAATGTCAAACTCACAAAATCTAATAAGTACCATGCTTAGCAATTTCTGTAGGACTTAACAGCGGGTGGATCTTAAAATGAATACGAACAAGAAGATGATCATATTAACTGTGCATGCTGCATATCCATACATCGGTTACTGTTGAGGACGATGGACTCAAAATTATCGACGAATTTACCAAAGAAAAATAAACCGTTAAGGTAAGTCTAACTTCGATAAAGAGGTGGCACTTTTCTGGAGGATACGCAATATTCTTTCGTCACAAATCCCTCGGTGCCAAATTCCGTTCCGATTCGGCAGTGTGTTATCTCTTAAACAAACTCAGACTCACCAAATGAGTTATGGAGAGCGTTATATTCTGTGTTTCCTTGCGTGATAAAATCTGTAATAAGGATATACACATGAGAAACAAAATTCTATATGATTCTTCACGCCAAGTTGAAATAGCTATTTGCATATTATATCGTTCGCTAACTGTTGGATAAAAAAGGTTCTTGAATAGCTGCCATGAACTAGACGATGCATCGTGAGGAGGTTCCCAAGTAGGTGGACCGACGAGCTGGTGAAGGCTGCAAATTGTTAATAGTCGCGCTTCTAGTGCTTTAAAGAGAAAACCAAGTCAAACAGTGGACTCGTGATGGTTGATGATGATTGTGAGAATTATAAATTAGAGTACCACCTGAGAATGACTTGTGAGCAGAGCCGATTTTGTAGCGTTGAAAATGCAAAATATAATAATTATAATTGTCAAGACAATATTACAAGAAAGAAGTCTATTATATTTTTGTTATTTAATACATTTCTTAATCTTTTAGTTATACACTAGCTGACCCTGGAACGAGTTGCTATGGTAACGCGTATACAATGGAACAACAGCGGGAAAAAGAGCGGACAGACAAACACACAAACAACAAATTTGTGTTCTTAGATGATAAACTAGCGGCTCGTCCCAGCTTCGCACGGGTGGTAAAAAATTCTTTAAATTTTTTCTATTATTAAATATTTTTCCGTTAGCGCCATCTAGCGTCCGCGAGACGAATTCCTTGCGGTTAACGCGTTGCTATGGTAACGTTATTGATACAATGGAAAAAGAGCGGGAAAAAGAGCGGACAGACAAACACACAAACCACTGTGATCTTAGATTATAGATTAAATAAAAAAAAATATATGTCAGGTTAAATCTCTACTATATAAAAGAAGGACTTTGTGGGTTTGTTACCATAAATAGTTACCATAAGCCTAAGAATAACAGTTTTTATAATCAATTAAAGTTACCATAGCAACGCGTGGCCGGGTTAGCTAGTTAAAATAAAATTGCCTGATTTACCCCTTATTATTTATTATTATTTATGGAAAATACGAAAGTGATATTGAAAGAAGAGTGAATGCAGAAAATCGAGTGATTGGGACTTTTGCACGCTTCTATGAGCAGTCAGAAGGTGTCAATAAAGGCCCGACTGGCTGTGCATAGGGGCATGTTAGCAACTCTAATGTATGGAAGTGAATTTTGTTTTTGGCAGAAGAAGCACGAGTGTATGATTAATGCAGTGGAAATTAGAGCTTCATGAAGAACAGGTGCAATGAATTTGATTTATATAGTAAGGAATCATATGATAAGAGTGTGGTGTGGTGTGAAAGAATATAGAATAAAGGTAGAAAAAGGGATGCTTAGATGGTTAAACATGTAGAGAGGATGGATGAAAGGAGATTGACAAAACAAGCTTATGTGACAAATGTGCATGCGCACGTCGGTAAAGACCAAGCAAGGTGAAATTTTAGGTACCAAATAGAAGATATCCTGTAAAAAGGGCCAGGTTAAAAGGACCCATAACCGACGAGCTTGTATGAAAAGTCTGATGGGAGTTGAAGTAGGAAAAGATGTATGTCGTGGAAAGTGGAAATCTGTGATCTCTGCCTACCCCTGTGGAAAAAGGCGTGATTATTTGTATGTATGTATTATTTTATTATTTATTGTGACTTTTTCACAAATTCTGTAGTTAATGTATTGACATCGCTGAAATAATTCTTAATACAAATCTCGTTCCATATAAATAGTGCAAAATACCTGCTTTGCAAAGAAACATCATCAAAGCTGAGATTCTCACATGATGTAGTTTAGGGGAAACTGTGTTCATACTGCTAGATCCCATACCAGTTAAAGTGTACATAATCCCGTAGCCACTGTCTTTGTCATTACCTTAGCCAATAAATCTCAGAGGCAGACCCTACAGGCGTTTGGTAACGAAATAAGATCTAATTCTTTCCCCTACAATCAACGTGGCCCGGTCGTGGATGAATAATGGTAACGATTATTTATATTACCTCTAGAAGAAAAAATCGTTTATGTCGTTTAAAAAGATATTTTTTGATTTATGTAGTGTGAATCAATCCCTACTCTCTTCTTCAGTAATACACCTTAGTGTGTATTTTCAGTAAATTGGGCTGTGAATACACACTAAGCTGATTGAATTTTCCAGTTATTAAACAATGGAGCGATATAAAACCAAATTTTCGTGGACGACATCGGCATCGCATACGATTCCGTAATTCTATATGACCGAAATGTATAAAATGAAACTGGTATTTTGAAGATTAGAGTGATTAGGCAATTAGAGGATCGGTGTCTTAACATTACCAAACATGACAACCTGAACATTACTGTAACAAAAACCAAATCGGCCTGAGATATAAAATTAACAATTGAAAAAATGTTCTTCCATATATACCTACATCGAGATATCGCTTGATTATTCTCACACTGCAAAATAATATTAGTTTGTTGTCGCAATATTTTGTAGTTATTTTACTTTTTCGCAAACTGAATATAAATTAATGAATTTAATATTTGTTTTGTGTCTTAGTTTTGTGTGCTGTTCTTTGTTAAGGTAACGCTAATTTACGAATTGAGTATACAATTTGAGATCACACAGTTACATTAACACACTATTAACGCCATTTAGGGATCGGATGTAAATACTATGTAGTGGACGTATTTGTTAAGCTTAGCTAAACTTCAGCGTCGTAATGGGAAAACGGGGTAGTAATAATTTTGTAAGTATGCTTCTCGTACCTATTTAAATATAGAAGAACTGTTTGTTATCATTAATAAAATAAATTTAAAAAATTGACATATTTAACTAAACTCTGTTGAAATCCATATTTCCGGCTTACTTTCAGAAATCTTTCAATTTTTTGAGCTTAACAATCAGAACATTCACTACATACAATGAGCAGGAATTCAATGAAAGTAAACAAAATAAAAGACAACTTGTTTATTTACTTAACTAATCATTAATTGTATTTACATTGTTTAATTTTAAATAACATCATTGTAATGGACAGATAATAACTTATCCATGTTTATGATGGAGTTCTAATGGTGGGCAAGAAGAACAGGAGAGGGAGCGGCGTGATGCGCGGGGGCAGAATGGCTGACCACCGCGTTGAAACCGTTGTGGTCGTCCGCGGTGTATTGGACCTTACGGATGGAGCCGTCAGCTTCCAACAGGGAGTATTCGCCCTGCACGACGTCGCCATCGCGGCTTTCGTGCTGCGACTTGTTGTCACCGGAGTGTCCGTCGGCCACAGAGTAAGAGTACTCGTATTTGGGGTGTGCCTGTAACGACCTTTATCATCAGTTCGAGTATTAAATCTTGACCCTTGACAAAAAAAATCTATATAGACAATAAATAACGGATAAAATGATATAGACAATACTCATTCGAAGTTTAAGTATTAATTATTTGGTCTAGTATGAGTTTATGCAATATATATATAAAAATTCCTTGTCAAAGTGTTTGACCGCAATGAACTCAGAACTACTCAACACATTATGATGTTTCTTTTCATGTTGCTGGATTTGTTCTGATTTAAGACATAGGATTGGTTTCATTTTAATTTATAACACAGCAACACGTCCGGGTCAGCTAGTATTATATAGTTTTCAAAAGATCGTAGTCAATGCAGGTGAAAGTGAAATATACTAACACGATTACAATCCTCAAATGAACATTAATCACTAATAGAACTAAAATCAGAGTCATAAACTCGGGCTGCAAAACCCTATTCGGCCATTAAATAAACTCTAAAACAATTAACGGTGACGAATCTAAACAAATAAATAGCCTAAGTGACTCTAGCCACTTAAATATATATACCTACATATATAGTCAGTTTACCGTTCTAATTAAAAAGTATTTAAAATCACATAAATTCAAGTACTTACGTATTCCTCTTGGTGAGCAATCACTTTAGCAACGGGAGCAACAACTTTAGCCACAGGGGCGGTGTGGTAAGTTAAAGGAGCTGGAGCCGCTTGATAGGCTAAGGGAGCGGGAGCGGCATGGTAAGCTAAGGGGGCGGGAGCGGCATGGTAGGCTACGGGGGCAGGAGCTGCGTGGTATGCCACGGGAGCGGGAGCAGCATGGTAGGATACGGGAGCAGGAGCGGCGTGATAGGCTACAGGAGCAGGAGCGTGGTAAACAGGTGCTGCTAGTAGTTTGGAGGCAGGCTGGTCGTGACGAACAATGCTCTGGGAGGAGACGGCAGCAGCTGGGGAGTAATGCGGTTCAGGCAAAAGTCCAGCTGAAGCGACAGCTAACGCAGCGCAAAAGACAATAACCTGGAATAAATCGAAAATATTTATACTATAGTCTTATTTATGTATGTTTTTGTTTCACTTGTTTCACAACACTTACTTTGGAGAACATGTTCGTAAATGTATCGAGCCAACTGATGCATTGCACATGTTAATAATCGCTTATATAGTAGCAGAGATTTGGGTGTGACAAGGCCGACGAGTCATTCGATGGGCTAAGTTTTGTCATTAAGGAAATTATTTTCGCTGTTACAGTTTGAAGATTTTATTAATTAGAATAAATGAGGTTAAGAATTTTTATTATGAAACAACTCATACCAATGAATCCAACCAATCTGGTTTTCTCTTGAGTATTATATGAAGTCCCTGCATACATTTTGTAAGGAAACTTATTTTCAATGATTTTTAAACGATTAAACTTAATTATATCTACTTTTTAGAGCTCGATTGGTTCCTTTTTCTATTTTGTAACATGTATGTGATAATGTATTTTACTTTATTATCTATATATCACGACGGCGAAGGTTTGTAAATGGCATTGGTTATCCAAAATTGTATTATAATGTAATATACATACAGTACAATATGCATGATATATGCCGATCTTCTGATAAAGAAATATATAAATAAGGAAAATTTTGCTAAGACTTCTGTTTTACAAGGAATTTCTAGAAATTGAAGTGAAATTGAAGCTTAGTTACAATTTGCGATTTCAATAAAAGATGAAGGTGGAGAAACTTCGACACATTTAAGTATGCATATTTTTATAAATGATTAGTCTATTAAAGACGGTTGAAGATCTCTTTGGCACAGTGAGTATCTAGACTAATCCGCTTAAAGTTTGTGGTTACTCGACCGTTTTATATTTCTTGAGGCACGAGAATTCTCGACCATGAATTTTCAAGTATCTCAAGAAGTTTTGATCTTTTTAAGAATACACGATGCTATTTTTAAAATTATGCATTATTATTTATTAGTATGATAGAAGAAATCAATTAAATGGCAAATGTTTAGTTACCCTAAATTGCATTTATCAGCAATGAAAAATAATTAAACAAACTATAGTCGGCTTGTCTAAATAAAATGTAATGACTTAACTTTTTTATAATTATAAGATCTCTCCCAATTTCAAAAGTAAAATATCCTTAAATTTTATCAAAAATAAATAGTTAAAAATCAACAAAATTATTGATAACATATCAAGATAACCAAAAAATTGTTCCACAAAACAACGTTTTAATACCAACGTAAGAATGATGTATATAACTAGTCCGGGCATAAATACTGTTACAATAAACCTTTTCTTTTTTTTCAACTTTTTAATTATTTTGAATTTGGAACGCGTTACAATATGGAATGGGGTGTTAGAGATTGCAGTGATCGCCTTGCACAAAGTGGGTATGGAGTCGTCGGTCATATTCGGTATTATCAACAGACACAACAACACTTCTTTTGTCGAAGACCATAAAAGATCGTGGCGGCCGCGTGCTAATACAAAGGCTGTTGATACTGTTAAAGCCAGAATTAGTCGAAACCCCATTGGGAAGCAAAAAATCTTATTGCGAGAAATAAAAATTCGAATTAGGACTCTGTTGTCTATTAACATAAAGAAGACCTGAAGTTCGGTGCTTATCGTCGATACACAAGACATGCCCTAAATCAATCTTAACAATTTAAGAGAGAGTGGATTGATCAAAATGTCTTCTGTCACGATACGCGGGGAAAGGCACAGAAATGTGTTCTTTACCGATGAAAAAATTCACAATTGAGGAGCACTTCTACACTATTAAGCAAAATGATGAAGTGTAAGCTCACAGTTCTAAAGAAGCTGCTTAAGTGTTCGGAAAGGTACAACGTGGTCATCATCCTGCTTCTGTGATGGTTTGGTGGGGCGTGTGTTATAAAGGCATCGCAAAGCTAAATTTTTGTGAAAACTTCAGCTAAATGTATCAAGCGACAGTCTTGGATCGTGTTGTGAAACCTCTCAGCAATACACTTTTCAAAAATGTTCCGTGGACCAGTGGTCCAGCAGGACTCTGCGCTTGGTCACATGGTACAAACTACCCAAGCCTGGCTTGAAGATCCCGGACTTTACAAGAGCTGAAGACTGGTCCTCATCTAGCACAGACCTCAACCCTTTAGACTATAAAATTTTGGTCAGCTTTAGAGGACATGACCTGCTCTAAAAGACTGGGCGACATAGAGTCTTTTAAAAAATCTCTGGAGCAAGCAGCGTAAATCGTGGCCAGACAGATTATTTGCAAAAAGAGCTAACAACATCATCAGGTCTTGCAAAGCGAAGGTTGGAGCGTTCCACCTGCTTGGGACCCAATAATTAATAAATTTATACCTACAAAAACACATTGCATGACCTGAAGATGTAGTTAGCTCTTTTTGCAAATAATGACAGTAAGATGGAGGTCGGTCCCCCTGCCCGAGTTTCTTTCGCCAGTTCTTCTCGGAGAGACCTACCAATTTTCGAACTGGTAGTAGACTCAGTAGTATACAATGTAATCGTAGTGAGAATTTAATCCTTACTAATATTATAAATCGGAAAGTGAGTTTGTTTGTTTGTTTGTTGGTTCCGCTTTCACGCTGTAACCACTGAACCGATTGCTTCAAAATTTCGCAGACGTAAAGATAAAAGTCCGGATTAAATAATAGGGTACTTTTTATCCTGAAAAAAAAATTGATATTCCCGAGGAAAAATAAAAATATTGTTTGCTTGATGGATAGATTGTAGATGGCGCTGTGTGTCGTTTAAAACAAGGTAAAATATTGCAAACAAATATAAACATGTAAATTTAAAAGCTAAATGAAACGATAATGAATCCCCGAAAATGAGGAATTCCCGAGGGATGACGTACAATTTGTTTTAACGTCTAAACGGTTTTTTTTACATCTGCTTATATGTTGCAAACGAATATGAACATGTAAATTTTGAAGCTAAATGATACGAAAATGAATCCTCGAAAATGAGGAATTCTCGCGGGATGACGTACAATTGTTTTTTTTACATCTACTTATCCTGAAATCACTAAAGTCAACGAATTACTAATTGGTATAAGTATTAGTTACGTTATTTAGTTCTTGAGGTATGCGATAGATGGCGCTGGATGTTTTTTAAAACATGGTAACGATGTGTTTTCTCTGCATCATCCTGCAAAACTTCATGTTTTTGCTCCACAAGGGAAACATATAATATAGTGTACCATTCAGTTTTGTATCCAGCGTTACATCGCGCTTCTTAGATTTTTCCGTGGGAATGAGAAGTTTTCTTATAGCTGTGCTTTATACCGCAATATAACCGAATTCCACGCGGGCGAAGCCGCGGGCGGAAAGCTAGTAACTAAATAAAATGTAAAAGTAACCCAATTTGACTTATATAAAATAATTTTAACAATAAATTAGGAAGGTAGTAGAAAATACATGACAACCATTATCTTAGTCATCCTGTGATCACGACTCCTGTAAAGGAGTCAAAACGTCAGGATTAAATAAAAAATAAAATATGTGCAAAATCCTTAAAAAAGTGTTATATTTTAATGTGTAATGTGCGCGGAAGTGTAAGAATTAAATAGATTAAGGGCTTGTATAAAAGCCAAAAGTGGTCATTTCGAATAGTTTTTTTTTTGCTGAGATTTTAATAAATTTGTACATATAGGTTTTAGTAATATTACATTAATTAATAAAAAAAAAATGGATTTTCATTTGTAACAGAACTTATACTGGACTAGGTATATATGTAATATATTATGTCCATAACATCACAGCCTTTTGACTTATCAAATTATAATTTACTATCGATGCTAGTTTTCTATTTGAGCATAGTAAACTAAACTTATTGCTCAAAATCCCTACGGTATATTAAAACAAAGAACTCGTTCATGTCTGGTCTTTAAGATACCATTGTTGTTGTTTAGAAAAAAAATACTTTTTTAATTTCAAACCATGAGAGTCCATTTTCTGTTAGTAACAATTTTGCTATTATTAATTTTTATTGTTTTACGTTACGAAAATTGATATTTTGGGAAATTTTCATAAATACCTCAATATATTCAACAAACCTTGAAGCGCAGGTCAGGCTTTTCAGACATTTTGTATAAAAAAATCACTATTTAAACATTCACCGCCTGCCGAAGCGCGCCTATTTCGTGACAATTATGCACTATCAGTAGACTACTGCAGCACAAAACATATAGGCGCGACGCGACCTTATGAGGACGACATAGGGAATCACAGATCGGCTTGAAGCAATGCGAACAAATGTCTTTAACTGGTTTTACTGTTATAATACTCAGTGAAGTTTTGTTTTATTTTGTATTTTTGTCTTAAGTCTAAACGAAATCTATAAACACTTATTAATATTTGTACTGAAAGTAATCTACGCCATGTCTATTTTTGAATCTTAAAAAATGTATTGATTTACAAAAAAGTTATTAATGAATACTAATGCGTTACAAAAAAATTTAATAAGAAAAAAGTGATAGAGCAGCTAGCGTTTAATTCTTTAATTACATTGCAAACATTTAAGCGAGTTGTGGAACGTAGAATACCTCCTTCAACTCCCGCCACTTCTTTTTATCTTTAGCCACTCTTGTCCACACACCCCCAGCCACGGCCTTAACATCATCAACCCATCGTCGAAAAGGTCTACCCCGCTTTCTTTTTAAGTCACTTGTAAACCAATTAATTATTAGTTTTGTCCATTTTTCACTACCCCATGAAAACCTAAATCAAATGTTGTCGACCGTTTGGTGCAGCGGTAGTGATCCTGCCTTTCGCACCGACGGTTCTGGGTTCAAATCCCGGAAGGGGCAGATGTTTGTATGATAAATACGAATTATATTATACCTTATTTATACCTTAGTCATGGGTGGTTTTTATATATTTATTTAAATATAACATATCTATGTATCATATATGTATGTCTATCCGTTAACCTAGTATCCATAACACAAGCCCTACAGTGCTTACTTTGGCTAATTGGTGTGAAAATTAATTAATTAATTTATCTATAAATAAAGCATGCCGCTTTAAAATAAGCTTCAGCAGTCGTTTCGCCTATATTTCAACGTGGGAAAGAAAAGATTTTTAAAATATATGTTCTATTAAGAAGTTAACCCTCTAACACATTAAGAACGTTGATCCTCATTAAATTTCACACACTTTTAGGTAAGTATTTGATTGAATCAGGCTTCACTTGGTGGAAGTCTCTTTCCATTTATAAAAACAAAAAATACCTAGCCTACTTCTGCCAAAAACGAGCGTCTGCCGTATCATCAGGAGTTATTAGACCGTCCTATATCAAGCACCGAACACTTTAGGAACCGTCTTAAAACTTAGTAGATACATTTTGGATAAGATTACATACTTTAAATTCGAGCAATTTTATGGTAAAAGGAAAGTAATTTTATTTATTAAATATTTCGATAATGCTTAATATAATTTTTTAGGCTCATTTGTCTTTCTAAATATATAAAATAAAAAAAAATATTCTTTAATTTTGAAAATTCAGATTTTAAAGTATGTATAACATCTTGACGAAGTAACACAAAACAAACTTTTTATCAAACAGATTACTTGGATAAATCTATAATCTAAGATCACAGTGGTTTGTGTTTGTCTGTCCGCTCTTTCCCCCGCTTTTTTCCATTGTATACGCGTTACCATAGCAACGCGTTAACGGTAAGTAGTTCGTCTACCGGACGCTAGATGGCGCTAACGGAAAAATATTTAAAAATAGATAAAATTTAAAGAATTGTGTCCACCCGTGCGAAGCCGGCCGGGCCGCTAGTGTTTACAAACATAACATAAACAATAAATATTACATTTTGTTAACAGATTGTGTCAGTAAGATCAATTGTGCTTTTGTTCAGGAATGACATGCTTAGCGTGCCTATTATTCTTCGCAACAGCGTTGAATCTGAAACGAAGACACATTAAAAAAAATCCTTATTGCTAAAAAGTAAAATTCACTATAAATTGAAATAGCTCTGTTTATAAAGCTCAACATTTAATTATTTCGTCGAACGTTTAGTTAAACATATTATCTAAATATATATAAATTACGTGTCACGTTGTTTGTCCGCGATGGACTCCTAAACTACTTAACCGATTTTGATAAAAACTCGTAGCTATCTGTTATTTGATCTAACTTAAAAGATAGGATAGGTTTTATTTTAATTTATAACACAGCAACGCGTGGCTGGGTCAGCTAGTATAATATAAATAAACGATTGAATTGCCACAAACCCGTACTAACGCGTAACTTGTTCATCTTGGGGTGACACTACCACCAGCAGGGCAAAACTTTTGATTCTGGGATTTATTGCTTTGGCATTATAAGACTGAGTCTGATTTGATGAGTGGCGAAATAATCAAGTTGCATGGGTTACAAAAGAATCACGTAAAGGGGTATGTACAAAAACCCACTACTTTTCTGTTTCTCACGACTATTTAAAACAACTTAAATACCTAACAAATTACAACTTTAATTTCATAACATTCATTTTAACAGTTTCCTTTTATTGTTTGAGGGGTAAAAATCGAAAGCAGCAATTTTATATCAACATTTTTATTAGTTTATTCATAAATATAACTTATAATCCTAAAAAAAGTTTCAATGTATCTCACATTATCAAATTAAATGTAGTTTTAATGGCGTTTCTTTTCCTCCACGTGCTTAGTAGTGTGTTTAACTTCTGCGTTAAATCTGTAACAATGTTTAAATATTATATTATAGAGAGACAAATATATTTATCTACAATTACCTGCTTGATACATTTTAATTGATCCACGTGACATGAGAAACTTATTGTTTTAAATTCGAAACCGATAGCACAATCACAAATAACATTCCTGACTTTTTCCCACCCGTTGTTCTCGTTTAGTACTCACCCATTCTTCTTGTCCGCGTAGTAGTTGACGGTGCGCACGGAGCCATCGTGCTCGTGCAGGCTGTACGTGCCCTTTACCACGTGCCCATCGCGCACCTCGTGTTGCTGCTTGACATCTCCGGTGTGCGGGTCGTGTACCTGGTACGCGAACTCATACTTGGCGGGACTCTGCATACAAAGATTGGCTGTATTGTAAAGTAATATCCTCAAAGAAATCTGATAGGTTACTAGTAAATAGGTGAATGCTCACATCGTTATATTTGTGCCAGTCTGCGGGCGGGTGCGCAGGAACATCGTGGCGCTCTATGTGGAACGAGGAGACAGCAGGTTCATGGTGATGTTCTTGCTTATAGTTATTTTCTTGCTGGCTGTGGCTCTCTTGCACGTAGTGGGCTACAGGGACAACCTTAGTGAGCACTGGGACTACCACGTGCTTCTCTACTTTGATTGGTTCTTGGTGCTCATATGAGTTATGACGGATAATACTTTGTGAAGAATAAGCATGTTCCACAGCATAACATGTGCCTACAAAGGCAATCACAGCAATTACCTAAAACAAATAAATAATTGCAGTACAATAAAAAAAAGTATAAAGGCAATTGAAAAAAGTAATTCAAAATGTCTTACTTTGGTAAACATATTTATTTATTTTATAAAATTGCTTATGCGACTGAAATCTTTAAGTTACTGATAAGTTTTCGAATTTGCAACCCAATTTATATTGATTCTGATCACTTAATATGTCAAAAATGCATCAAAGAAGCCGTACTGGTTTTGGTTTGCTACTGAATTTCACAGCCGAAGGTTGTTTACTTTCTACTTACAGAGTCAGGTAATATACGTAAAAGTATTATCTTGCCCTTTTTTATTCGTAATTGGTAATTCTCTATCGAACTGGTATTTGGTAATTTCTTATTGAATCATCGCTTCCATTTCAGTATTCCTCTATTTATATGTGTTAACATAAAACATCTTTTTTATTCCAATTAAGTTCTACTTTAATAACGCTTTTTCTATTTTCAATAATTTTGTTTAATGGATAGGTTGCAAACATAATGGACAGATTGTAATTCTATTGACCACGAATATATTGTTTTTAACCATGATTAAATAATTCCAGCATATATTATAAAGAACAGAGGTTACATTTAAATGATAGCACATTATCAGCCGTAAAATATGAACTGGCTTATTGTAAAGCTCAGTAAGTACCAACAATAAATTTATAGCACATAACAACTATATTGAAAATGTATGTCTATGCGAGACTTAGGTAATAGAGTACTTTTTGAGCTTTGCAGATAATTATTAACATTAATTTATTTAGTATTAGACAATGTCAGCCCTAATAATTACGGTAATCACAGCTATCTAATTTACTCGTATTGATCCCAAACATTTCGTTAAACAATTTTTCTGCATAATCTACCTTAACCGTAAGCTTTAGAAATAATAAAGTATAAAGAGCAATAGATGCTTAAACTAATTCATAATTCATAAATAATGCGTGATATGATTCGTGAAAAATCATATCACGAATTATTTTATTTTTCCCTTGTCTCCAACACAACAACGAAGTTTCAATTGGGATTTCATCACAAAGTCAAAGAAAACCATCGAGATCTTGAATACCACATGGATTACTACATAAGTTTTTACTATCCAGTGCGATTTTCAGATCTGATGCGGTACATTTAATAATTACAGTATTCTAAATAGATTAAGTGCGTTTCAGTCATCTAACTGTCATAACTTCCTACTATTAAGTAATTTTGGATGATATTTACATAATACAATATTTGGTCGTCTCTTAAATCTAGATATTTATCTGAACCCATAAATCTAGAATTCACAAGCATTCTAACGGAAAGTAAAATTACCCTTTCCGTGTATTATTGCTGGCCACATAGCGAAACCATAGAATTAGGTACTAAGTGCGTTTGAATTATGCGACTGAAAGTTGAAAACATAAAACATCGACGACCGTTTGGTGTAACGGTAGCGATCCTGCCTTTCGCACCGACGGTCCTGGGTTCAAATCCCGGAAGTTTGTATGATGAATACGAGCATTTGTACCTGAGTCATGGGTGTTTTTATATATTTCTATGAATATTACATATTTATGTATCATATACGTATGTCTATCCGTTACCCTAGTATCCATAACACAAGCCTTAAAGTGCTTACTTTGGGCTAGGCTAATTGGTGTGAATGTAAGAAATATTTATTTATTTATTTATAAAAGAAACTTGTCTCAAGAGTCAGAGGGCTGTCGAACCCACAACCTTTTATTATCCGGGTAAGTATAATTCCATTGCGTTTAAGAATTAATTAAGCTAATAAGCTTAACAAATAATTAAAACAAAAATGCAAATCTGTTGTACTTAGTTGATCGTACGATAAGAAGTATAAGGTTTGTGAATTTATAGCCCGCCTGATTCCCGAGACATTGATTTTTTTCTAGTGTTTAACTAGGAATATAAATTTTATAAACAGAAAGATAGAAAGAGTATCTGCAGTTCCATAGCAGTTTACAATAAGACTTACTTTGACAACGAAGAAAGCAGATGATCGCTTTAGCCATACTGCCTACAAGCCCCTCTCATTTTATATTTGAGACCATAGTCCCTTTTAGACCATTAATTAAATATACAGATTTATTAAGAATAATTTCAATCCTGGATTCGAGTCCTGGTAGGGGCAGATGTTTGTGTGATGAATACGAGCATTTGCATCTGAGTCATGGGTATTTATGTATATTTCTATGAATATTTACCGTTACCCTAGTATCCATAACACGAGCCTTACAGTGCTTACTTTGGGCTAAGCCAATTGGTGTGAACGTAAGAAATATTATTATTATTATATTCTTTTGTTATTTACGTATTTGACTGCTATATTTTTATAATGTATCAATTTCACTTATATATATATATATATTTAAATATTATTGTTACGATAATACTCATTGAACCTTTGATTGTAACAGTTACCTATTTATGTTCTGTGTTGTAAATTGAACTTAAATAAAAAAAAATATATACTTGCCAATCCAGCAACGCGTTGCCGTTTTAAATCAAAATGAAAATAAGTGGAAAAATATCATTAAAATCGGTTGAATAATTTCATTTTTCAACGCGGTCAAACACTGTGACAAGGAATTTTTATATATATTGATATAAATTTAGCAATTAATTTAAAAAAAAATTACAACTACATAACCTCCGTGGTAGAGTGCCTAGCATATAAAGGATCCCCTCCGAGGTCTCGAGTTCGATCTTCGGCTAGGTAAATGAAGAATTCTATGAAACTTGAAAATGAAACTTTTCTATATTGGCTTGGGTCTTGGTGTTGTGGTACCGCCGTTGTTACTGAATTCCACAACACAAGTGCTATAGCTGCTTAACTTGGGTTTAGAACTATGTATGAAATATTGTCTTATATAATAAAAAAACACATATTCTTTTAACTTATAATAAAATCATCATATGTATGAAAACGAAAAGTGGTTATTTCAAACGTAGGCAAGGAAAAACAGACCACTGGTACAGCAAGACATCTCCTGTGTATGCAAGGTGTTTTTGTGGGAATCCATTGTTGATCGTATATTTTATATCGAACTTATTTCTTTTCAGATCTAAGACAAATATATTATTTGTGTATATATATGTATATATAAACTTGTTTTCCTCTTAATATATATAAATTAAAAACTATAATAAAGAAATAATTAAGTTAAAACTACTATGTCTAAACTTAAAAACTAAAAACCTTAAAAAATATAATATAATATCTAAAATATATTACTAAAAGGAGTCCCTTTAGGCAAGGTTCCAAAGATACTGGCAGCATTCCCCCTTTGAATAGCTAAACTAATTCTTTGTCCGAGGTAGCTGCCAGCTCTTCGGTCTCCTGTGATGTCGACTAACCTTTTTGATATTTCTTTATAAAGCCTTATTGCGCTAGGACCCCATTCCTCTTTATGTGTTATTCTCTATATATATATATTTGTTTTGTGTGTTTGAGTCCAAATGAATGTTGTGTTTTTTCTTCTTTCATATAATTTTCAAACTTCGTGACCAGAGAATCATCATGAATCATTAAAAGGAGATAAATAGTATTCTTTACAAACAGCTTTATTTTTAAGGAATATTTACAAACATAACAAAAACAATATCACATTTTGTCATAAAATGGGGTCAATATATATTAATGGTGGTTTTGTTCAGAAATAATATGCTTAGCGTGACCTTCACGCTTAACAACAGCGTTGAATCTGTAAAGAAAAAACGTTTATTAGAATAAACTTACATAGACTCATTAAATAAATAGATCATTTGCTACCAATACATTTGATGTTGAGCTATGTGTGGGTTCGTATGTTAAAAAATCAGTCACCGCAATTAATTTATTATCTTAACTAACTGACCCGGTAACGCGTTGCTATGGTAACGTTATTGATACAATGGAAAAAGAGCGGGAAAAAGGACGGACAGACAAACACACAAACAACAAATTTGTGTTCCTAGATTATAGACAAGCTGACCCGGTAACGCGTTGCTATGGTAACGTTATTGATACAATGGAAAAAGAGCGGACAGACAAACACACAAACAACAAATTTGTGTTCTTAGATTATAGATTTAGCATGGCGATTAAATATCAAAAAAGTACCCATTTTTTAAGAGACATATTTATATTTGAACTTTAATAAAAACCGCGATTGTAGTAGCTATAAACATTATAAAGGCCGGGCACTAGATGGTTGCCCGGCCTTTATCCTAGATCAAAATTTGTGTCTGTTGTTGTTCTACTTTATTCTTCACAGGCATAGTCTGTCGTTTCATAGATATAATAGGCGTTATAAATTTAATACTGACCCGCTGTGTTTGTCCGCTGTGTACTCGACAATACGCACGGTGCCGTCCGGTTCATGCAGCGAGTAGAAGCCTTTGACGACGTCGCCATCGCGTGTCTCATTTTGGGTCTTGAGGTCTCCCGTATGAGGGTCCTTTACAGAATACTCAAACGCATACTTCGGGTACGCCTGAAATGACATCAATGCTATTTAGGAGTAATTTGTGACTAGTGACTAGAATATTTTAAGACGTGCTCAGTTTTGTATTTATACAGGGCTGAATGAATCATATTTTGAACTCTTTAAAATGATGAACGTTTGATAAATTTATTGCACTTCTTTATAACAAATATAAATATTTATCCAGACTGATTAGAACTGATAATTGATTGCTTACATATACATATGTTTTAATTTACAATCTAATCTGTCGAAGAAAATTGATATTTCTGCATACGTAAATTAAAAGAAACAGTTTTTGATTTGTTTTATCAGTGACAATTGTGTCAGTTGCATTCAGAGGTGATTTTCCCGCGAAAAACGTTGATACATTTTTTAAAATAATTAAATGATAAGTAAAAAAAAATTCAGATTAATGACTCGATTTCACACATATTTTTAAAAAAATTGTTGAATTTAATGTCTGGTTTTAATATAATTATTAATTATAGAAAAATACAGATATGTTAGCAAAAAAATACCACGTCACATCAAGTGGCTATTCAAAATATTAACGCACTAGAAACATCGACTAGAAAGGTCAACTTACATAGTAATCCTCAGGTTGTTCATGATGCTGATATTTATTCTGCTGTTCTTCTTTTTCATACCCACTTTGGTGAAGAACAAGACTTTGTGACGAAATCCCGAGTGAATGGCCATTGTTTTGTTGGGGACGAGCTACAGCTACTGCGATGACAGCAGTTAAACAAATAATCTGTAATATATTAGAAAATTAGTATGGTATGACCTTAATGTATAGTCAGTAAAGATTATTTAGCTTAAGCTGCTCGAGTTCTTTTTAGACGAGTAGGGCGTAGTGTATTTTTCGTTTTGATTGGAATGCCAGTTTAGGAGAACCGGTTTTGCTTTAAGAGTGCAAGGAACTTACATGTGATGATATAAAATTCTTTACCAGGAAGAAACGTATCGAAAAAAGATTCGCAACTGTTCTAGTGTTATAATATAAAATGTTAATAAAATACCTAAGGAATTAAATAGACAGAAATAAAAACTGTGGTTACGGTTATTTTTCGGAGTGCTATGATTGTATCTCTACCTACCTTTGAGATCATTTTGATTCTTATTTTTTATTAAATATTTTATACAACTGAATAACTGAATTGTTGAAAAATGTCTTATAAATTTCGATCTTACATTTTAACTTTTATATGTTCAGCCGCAGGTGTTTCTTAATATTGAAACTTGATTTGTGTAAGTGGGATACAGCTTGAGTGCATTATGGTAACGATATATGTATTTAACAAATAGTTATTGCATTTATCTTAACGTGTGAAAGCATTTTACTTGTGAAATTTACAAATTTCAAATAAACAATTTCTCTATTTTATTGTTCAAACAGGTCTTAAGTTCTTATCTGCCGTGGATTTAAAATTTTAATGAAGACATAATTTATTTTTTTTCAAATACATTTTTAGAAAGGTGGAATAATACCATTTTTTTACCCGATTGACTCAGAAGGAAGATAATGTTTTTCGTGCGTATCTATGTATGATTCTTGTTACCCGACTACGAAATAGCCGAGGGATGTAATAAAATTTACAGTCTATGTATGTATGTAGGTATGTTTGTTCGATAGTAACTTAAACACTACTAAGCTGATCATCAGATAGTTATTGATGCTTCTAAACATACATCATATAGTATATGAGGTATGTTTAAAAAAGCATCTTGATTACTCGTTAATAATAAAAGTTAACAGAATGATACAAAGAAACTGTGTTATTATTATATAATAAGGAGAAAACATGGAGCAGTTGTCAATAATTGGAGATCACAGTTGAAAATGGAATGAGAGGTAAAACTTCTAAAACGTTATTTCGATGTCTGGTAGCCAAATGCCGGTATCGAATGGGGTCTTTGAAATTGAACTTTTGAAGTTTATTTAGTTGGCATAGGCTAGGTATCAGGTAAGTGATAATATAAAATTGTCAAGTTTGACGAACGGCGGCTTGAAGTCCACAAGAATAATTTTAAAAATACTTATTTTGGAACATGACGCCAACAATTATTAAAAGTAATAGCGTCAATTGAGAATTATGTCAGTTCCAGGATAAATCAAGTGTTTGAACGTTTTAATTCAATGAGCTCAAACTATTTAGCAGGAGAGATTTTTACTATTTTTTTACACAATTAAAACAACCAAGGTGATGTCAATTGTATTGAAGATAAATCAAGTCATTAAAAGCTTGATTTTGCGCAATGTTACTGTTCTTGACGATGCTCTATGTGACGTTGGCAAACGTGTCGAATTTTACAAACGTATTTCAACTTCTACTCTATGAGCTAGTATCGTTCCACCAATGTTGAACGCTAACTACCTCCAACATCGAAAGTAATATTTTTACAAATATTAAACAATCGATTAAGATGGAACCAGCTATAATTATGTTTTTTTCCCTCAGATGGGATGAACTCGGAGACGTGCTTGTTTTTTACACACATATTTTATATCTTATAGAAATATTGCATTGTGAATGAAACAATTAAATTAAAAAAAAACAAAAAAAAATTGTATGATTTATTTTAATATATATAAATCTCGTGTCACAATGTTTGTCCTCAATGGACTCCTAAACTACTTAACCGATTTTGATCAAACTTCGTAACTATCTGTTATTTGATCTAACTTAAAAGATAGGATAGGTTTTATTTTAATTTATAACACAGCAACGCGTGGTTGGGTCAGCTAGTATCTTTATATATCTTACAATCGACTAGGTGAAATATGTATGTAAATGCAAGTTCCGTGCGCCCTTTGTGCTAAAAACAATATTTAATGTCAGTTATACCTAGTTTTGTAATTTTATATATTCTTTGCATTTTTTCAATGTTATATTATAAGGAAAATAATTTTATAGAATATATTTATATATATAAATATGAGAGGATGTTTCTCTCATCGATGAGACAACGCTGGCCTCCAGCGTAAAGTTAGAAACGGGTGTTCACATGGCTCGGTAGCTCAACTGGGAGGACATTGGACCGGACTTCCAAAGGTTGCGGGTTCGATTCCCGTCTGTGAATTTAGTTGTGAGCCGAGTCGATTATTTCCAGTATTTTTCTATTAAAATAATTTGTCTTAAGTTCCAAGATGTTGAAAATAAAATTAAGCCAAATCAGATTTAAATGTAACTTTTCAATCTATGTAATAGATCACGATTATTGAATATAATTACGTTATTTATCTATACTAATTAACTAAAACACCAATTGTCATTAAATAAGGGCCAAATATTACTTTTACTTATATTACCACATTCTCTGCAAGAAAAAAGTAATTAACCTTCGACTGTGACATTTAGTATAAATTAAAAAAGGAGATTAAAAAAGGCCAAACCACTACATTCGTTTCGATAAACCTCAAATTCTCGCTACAAAACAAAGATTTGTTCCTAGGATGCTACGCGAGGTAATTGAAATCAGGAAACATCCTCATTTCAATAGAGACGAAGGTTGGAGCGTTCCGCCTGTTTGGGATCCAATAATTAATAACTGAATATCTCCAAAGGCACACATTGCAAGGCCTGGTGATGTAGTTAGTTTTTGCAAATAATAACAGTAAGATGGAGGTCAGTCGCCCTGCCCGAGTTTCTTTCGCCAGTTCTTCGCGGAAGGGCCTTCTAATTTTCGACCTGGTAGTAGATTCAGTAGTATACAATGTAATCGTAGTGAGAATGTAATAACTATATGATATTGGAAAATAAAACAATTGGATTAATATAAAAAAATAACAATTAGCAACGTGCCTGATTAAAATATTGTGAAGGTAATAGAAAATATATGACAACCATTATCTTAGTCATCCTGTGATTACTGCACGGCTCCTGTAAAGGAGTCGAAACGTCAGGAATAAATATAAAATATATTTTGCGCAAAATCCGTAAAAAAGTGTTTTATTCAGATATGTAATATGCGCGGAAGTGTAAGAACTAAATACTGGGTTGATGTTTTGTGCGAATCTCTTTAAATGGCATTAATAATCTACAAAGTGTGAATGATTGTTTAAAGTCTGAAATGATCCTTTGAAATGACCGATAGGTAAATAAAGTATCTACCATATATTTACACTAATAATGATCTTAACAATAGTCAGATTAGAAATATACTGAAGTTACTACTAATTTAGTCCAATGCCTTTAAACGCTCCACTTGCACTTTTGACGACAGCTCTCTTGAATCTCGTTACAATACGCATTCATTCAATTTGCAATATCAAAGAAAGGTAGGCAGCAAAATTGTACATTCAGATCAACCTTTCTCGGTCAAGGTCACTTTCGTCTTTATTGAGGCAAGATTATATCACTTATTTTTAAGAACTGGTTTATGCTTTAACGATTTCGTATTTCTGCGAAAAGTTGCTATTAAAATTACTGTGAGAGCAATATTGAGCTTTAATGTAAAAGACAGGGGTGATTTTGTTCATTATCACTTGAACTTTTGTAAGAAGTAGTCAAAGACAAAAATGTTTATAAAAGTAAGCTATAATTATACATAGTATGTATTTCTAAAATAGCTTTAATAATAAAAATATTAATTGCTCCTTGCATTCTTTGTTTGTTTAGAAAACCGGCAAAGTAATATTTTAGTAATAAACTTATCTAAATGTTATTACTAATTATAGAAATATCCCAGAATGTAGATCATTATAAGAATATCTAAATAATTTATTAAAAATCTTTTATGACTGCCATTCAATTGAAACTTAAGTAAAAGTAAAACTTATAGTAAAAATAGGGTGCATTTCGAATGACAATGTAGGCTTAAATTTGAAAACAATGTCGTATAACGTCTATTTCAAAACGAACCTGAGTGAAGCGATCGGAAGTTATAGTTTCTTTTTTTTATAAGGTAGCTGGAGTCGATTCTCTCACAAAATCAAAGCAACATTATCGCCGAAAGGTTTACTACGAAATGCCTGCTACAAGTTTTAATTTCAATGAGGAACAAGCGATCAAACATCGGGCTCCGCCGATAACTGCTTCACCACCATGACGCGCCCGTGCAATCAGTGCTCAAAATGTGGGACTTGCTGGACACACTGGTCAAAGTCTTGTCTTACTCTCCTCACAGTTCAGAGGCCCTACCACCACTTCTTATAGCGATTCAAGTTTAGTTGTCAAAAAGAGACGCCACTAGAGAACGCGCTAAGGATCATGGTAGGGCCTCTGATCGTACCGTGCTACTACTTATTATTCTCTAAATTAAAATGTCACCTGAATGGGATATTTTTGGAATGGGACTTTCATCACCAGAAGATGCGCTAACAGCGTGCTAGAAGGATCTGAGGTATGAGTATCTAGAGGTTTCTGCGGCGAACTGGAAAAGGTTGGCTTGATTAGTAGTATTAAATATTTCATCTATATAAGTTGATTTCACAGTTTCTCAATACTTTCTAGACGTTCCTCGTTGGTAATTTTCATTACATATTTTGGCCTTACGTAGGGTTTGAAAATTATTTCCTAACCCTGCAATTATTATAACTTAATGGTTAGGTTAGGTTTTGTGATATATCCTGATAGGTAGCGATTGAAATTATAAACGTTGTTGTTGAATAAAAATATTTTATCTTTACAATAAATAACATTAAACATGATCATTATCTAAGTAGAAACAGGAACAATGTGACGACATTTCAATTGTGTTTTTTTTCTTCAATGTGTTTTGTAGTATGCTTAACTTCAGCGTTGAATCTGAAACAGATTAAGGTAATGTTTCTTAATTGCTATTGTGGATTGCGTTTCATCACCGCGTATAGAACTTTTTTCATTATATTGCATTATGTTCGTCCGTCTATTTTTATAGGCTCATCTAACAGGACTGATTTTGAGGTATTTAGTAATACACAACAAATGACTGAACTATAATGCCGACAGAAAGGTTGACGTACAGGTTACTTTCCTCCATATCTAAGATAATAATAAAAAAATACTGTTTATTGTCAAATCCTACTTTCAGTATATTCAAATTTTAATACAGCTGAATAATTTGGTTATCTAAGGTAATGTATAAGTGTTTGGCTTGAACAGTTGCACATATATCATTCTTCATTATTAAATTTATATTTAGAAAATTACACATTTAAAACAAGAAATGCTCTCTGAATCTCTTTAGTAGACTGGTAAAGAATGACTATTAGCACTTGCTTTTATTTACAGTTTGAAAAAAGCATCACTTAGACACGACTAAAGTTCATCTTGTTAGGCTATAAGAGAATACGAGATGTACAGATTTCTTTAATATTCATTTTAAAAAATAGAGGAAGCTTTACATCCTGCCGTTTTCTTACTTACCCAGTCTTCTTGTCGGCGTAGTACTTCACTGTTCTCACTGAGCCATCATGCTCATGCAGACTGTAAGTGCCCTTTACCACGTGCCCGTCGCGCACTTCGTGTTGCTGCTTGACATCTCCTGTATGCGGGTCATGTACCTGGTACTCAAACTCATACTTGGCGGGACCCTGCGTACAAATAATTGCATAAAAGTAAAATCATACATGAAATTTGACAGGTTACAAATAAGTAGATGAAAGCTTACATCGTTATATTTATGCCAGTCAGAGGGTGGGTGCGCGGGAACATCATGTCGCTCGATGTGGAACGAGGAGACTGCAGGTTCGTGATAATGTTCTTCTTTATGGTTATACGCTTGCCGGCTGTGGCTCTCCTGCACGTAGTGGGCTATAGGGACAACCTTAGTCAGCACCGGGACAACCACCTGCTTTTCTAACTTGATTGATTTTTTGTTTCCATGAGTGTCATGCCGAATGATACTTTGTGAAGAGTAGGCGTGTTCCGCAGCTAGGCAAGTGCCAAGAATGGCTAAAAAAGCTACCACCTGCAAAGAACACATTACGTCTTTTTATTAGATGCAACGACAATATATATTTAAGGTAATGAATCATAAAAATTGTTTGAATACGACTTCTGAAAAGGAATCGAAACGACATCATTACATTGAAAAACATGAATATTTTAGTTTTTAGTGATCTAGATTTTAGATTTTAGTTTTAGCGTTTAGTGATCCTTTAAAAGTTGTTATATTTCAATGTGTGAACAATGCGGAAGATGATTGAAATTCTTTTACATATGTTACTCATAAATTATTACGTTACGTCGCCGATTTATTTATTTATTTAAAAATATTCGTTGTTTTGCTATATAAAATATAATAAGAAAAAAAAGAAAAGAAGCATTGACTGATATTTAATTTCTATGAACCAAAAGTCAAATCGTTGTTTCAAACAAAGCTTAATCCATCATTATAGATTTATTAACGGTATAAAAGTAGTAACTTTACCTTAATATACATTTTTTATGTGTTGAATTATATCCACTAATTTCGATGAATTGCCAGTAAGTACTGATGATTTATCCAAAATACAGTCAGTTTATATATAACTGCAATATTTTTCACACCGATGCAGTCAATCCTCAGAGCCAGTTTGATTTATTTTTGGAAAAGGTCGATTACTTTTACAAAGCTATTTTCGATAACAACGACTTCCCAGATTTATTTTTAATACTACTGTGTCACACAATAATTAAATTTTTGTACGTATGAATAAAAACAATCAAGGCATTAGTTTCACTGTTATATCAGTATTTCATAGAGTTCATTGTCAAAATAGGAAAGATTCATTAAATTTCTTCGTAAGGTAAATTCCCACATGTATTCGTCAGTTTTAACTTGGGATATATAAATGTATTTTTTTATATAATTACATATTAACATACAGCTCTATTCGAATCAGTCGCTAGCCTGAGGCATATAAATACACTGATATTTTTATTGTTTTCTACACTTTCATGAATAGTCATTGAATAGAAATACTTTCATGGACGCCTTAAATGCTTATTTTGTGACTTCTTGACGTTATGAAACATTTTCAGGAGCAGTCCCACAAACATGGCTCCTGGAGAGAAAAGAAAGAGGCATACCTACCACAAGCCTTCATCAAACAATTAATGCATTCCTATTCAGTTTAGTGTCCTAATCCAAATGGCGTATTATTTCGTATAATATGGTAGTCATATCCTAATCTGTTCTGTTTGTTACGTTAGCTTTCCGTCACTTCACAAAAAGTTAATATCATTATCAATAGCTACGTAAGGTTACGACATAGTTAAGGTTATAATCATTATGCCATTAAAACCCGGCAGTCTTTACTAGACATTGTAGTGTGAATAAGCAAATCAGTTTCGTTTACTTTTTGAGTTAAATCGTGAGAACAGTTAATGGTAAAAACGTTGAAACTAACGAATTTTTGGTATCCCTAAAAATTGTTTTATTCTATTAAACTACTTCTAATACTAATATTAAGAAAAACTATATCAATGCAGTAATAAGCAAAATTAAGCCTAATGCATCATTTTTGATAAATGTGAGATCATTTTGTCTAACACATAACAAAATATAGTAAATGTAAGTAATAATTGTACAAAGAATATTGTGCTCTGTCGCCATAACGTTATGCGCGTATGCAAGTATGTTTAGTGTGTGAAGGCAGGATGTATACGTACATAACGACTAGAAAATACGTTACGTATAACTCCTTAACAAATATACTCGTTGATATATTTTATTGTGGGATATCACTACATTAAAAGGGAATAATTTGATTTAACTTACTGGCTGATAATGGATAAAAATAAATTCAACCTAATATTATATGCAATTTATATTAATCAATATGTTTGGATATTATGCCAAAGTAAATTATTAATAAAATTATTATACGAAAGGAAGGGATCTCATTATTTTATTTCATTAAACGTTGCGTGTAATAATATAATGATTAAACTTTTTTTGATCCTATTGAAAAATTACAAAAAATTCCATCAGCAATTATTGTAATCACGTAGACATTAAAATTAATGTTAAACTGCTCTTCAAACATAATTTTGCCCTTGGGCAATTCTTAAATTATGTTTCATTTTAACACACACGTAATTTTGCAATGTCAAAGAAAGGTGGGTGGCAAACTCGTATAATGAGATCAACCTGCCTCAGTCAAGGTCACTTTCGCTTTTATTTAAGCAGAATTATATCACCCACATATGAATACAACTGGTTTATCTTTTAGCGATTTCGTATTTGTGCGAAAAGTTGCCATTCAAATTACTGTAACAATATTAATTTACTTTCACATAAAAGACAAGGGCGGTTTGAATCATTATAGCTTGTCCTTTGGTGAAGAGTAGTTGATAAAATAATGTTTACAAAGGTAAGATAAAAAAAATATGTTGGAAGATCAGACTTACTTAAAAGATTGTATGTAAAAAAATAATTTCTATTAAAATATCTTACATTAATTAAAGAATTATAATAATAATTATTAGTATTATTATCAAGAATTAATTCCAAGATGGTGGGAGCCTGATGACCTGTGCTAAGGGATAATTTTTTTACCTATTTCGGGCATCAGTCACAAAAACTTAGCCTAAGATTAGTAACGATAAGTATTGAAGTAAGAGTTTGTGGTGAATAAAGATTTTATTTATTACTAGCTTTCCGCCAGCAGCTTCGCCCGCGTGGAATTCGGTTATATTGCGGTATAAAACACAACTATGAGAAAACTTCTCATTCCCACGGAAAAATCTAAGAAGCGCGATGTAACGCTGGATACAATTAGTTGTTAAACCAAAACTGAATGGTACACTATATTATATGTTTTCCCTTGTGGAGCAAAAACATGCAGATTTTGGGCACTGGAAACCCGGGAACACGCTACATAGAGCTGACCAAGCTATCATTCCACTTCTTATGTATTTTAAAAAACACATCGTTACCATGTTTCAAAAAACACCCAGCGCCATCTATAGCATACCTCAAGAACTAAATAACATAACTAATACTTATACCAATTAGTAATTCGTTGACTTTAGTGATTTCAGGATAAGTAGATGTAAAAAAACAATTTAGACGATAAAACAAATTGTACGTTCATCCCTCGGGAATTCCTCATTTTCTGGGATTCATTATCGTATCATTTAGCTTCTAAATTTACATGTTTTTATTCGTTTGCAATATTTTACCTTGTTTTAAACGACACACAGCGCCATCTACAATCCATCCATCAAGCAAACAATATTTTTGTTTTTCCTCGGGAATATCAATTTTTTCCAGGATAAAGAGTACCCTATTATTTAATCCGGACTTTTATCTTTACGTCTGCAAAATTTCAAAGCAATCGGTTCAGTAGTTACGGCGTGAAAGCGGAACAAACAAACAAACTCACTTTCCGATTTATAATATTAGTAAGGATCACTACATAGTATAAAACAAAGTCGCTTTCTCTGTCCCTATATCCCTATGTATGCTTAAATCTTAAGAACTACGCAACTGATTTTAATGCGGTTTTTTTTTAATAGATAGAGTAATTCAAGAGGAAGGTTTATATGTATAATACATGCATAATATAGTAGAGCATTGCATCCGTGCGAAGCCGGGGCGGGTCGCTAGTTATTATTATTAGAAAAACATCAACTTGTGTCAAGCGGGACCCGAACTAACATCATCTCGCTATGCTCTTCTAGTCGAGCTACCGAGACCTGAGACAAGTTGATTTTTTTCTTAATATTTATTTAGATTTAAAAATCGAACAGTTAAATGATTTATATACAAAACATATGATAATTCATTTAACATTATTGAAGATCAGAACGTCTTTTTGGCTCAATATCTGTTAGCGGAAATATCTGCCACATTCAGCTTTAACAAATAAAAAATTAAGTTAATAATCGAATTGCACTACTTTAAAGTGCAATGCAAATAAAAAAGTACGCCAACATGTTAACTCAAATCCTGTTAGTTTATAATTAAAAATTTATATGCAAATCAAACTGTAATTGTTATTCTCCTTTTGTCAAAGAAAAACCCATAAGCCAAAAAAAAAGTTAATGAAGATTTAAAAAGGTCTTTAACCTAAATGCTCTTAATAAATTCCAATTCTCACTACCATTATCAAGATCATCACCGTTGCTACAACTCTCGCAGTCGCCACAAGGCGTCCACAGCACGACAATGGGCATGGATACGCATTCTCGTCCCAGAGCCTAGTATTGCACCAGAACGGTCACGTACAATATAAACAACAAGTCCAAGCCCAATAAAACCAGCACCAACTACAGCAAGATAGTCAGGACCATCACGAGGATTATTATGTAAGCAATAATTAATGTTCTTGCCATGACTACAGAATAACTAACAACAAAGAAAGTTCCTGATTATGTCTCTCTTAAAAAGATTTTATGCCTGAAGTGTAGCTTTATAGATTCTTATATAAACTAAGGTAGCCTCTTTTCTTAACTTTTTAAGGTTTCCTACCAAATATTTTTAAATTTCAGCTTTTTTTCATAATTTATAAAAAAATATATTGATAACTCGGTTATTCGTTAGTACAAACACTTAGTACAACATTAAAATTTCTATAAATAGTTACTATTACTTTAAACAAAATGATAACACAATAATAGAAAAATTTTTTCGTATTCATGCAGCATACCAATAATGTTTATTCCCCTTACGAATGTCACAGGCTCAGTGAAAGACCTACACACGGGCGATTATAAGACCCAACATGAGTCCCGCGACGGCGACGTCGTCAAGGGCTTCTACTCGCTGCACGAACCCGACGGTACTGTGCGAATCGTCGAATACACAGTTGACAAACACAGTGGGTATGTTTAAGCATTTTTTTTTACTTTTAATTAAAAACTTTATTAAAAGTGTACGTTTTACTAAGGAGAAAAGAATTTGAGCTTTTAAAGATAATACAGAATGTTACTAAATACTTATTTATTTGACGGCAAGTTGGTCCTAGACCCTGGGTTTTAATGATAATTTCTATATAATTGATGTGAGTAGTTCGTAGTTTATTTATTCTAAGATTCCAGTTGCAGATTTAATGCTGTGATGAAACGTCAAGGTCATACTGAACACATCACACCTGAACACCACTAATGAAATCGGATATTAATAAAATGTGAATTTCTTTCTGTTACGTTTGTTATTTTAATAAAATGGTTTGCCATTTAACATTTTTATTACTGTCTTTCTTTCTTTCAGTTAAAATATTATTGCTTATTTTTCCAATTTTAGAATAAAACAATTAAAAAAAAACGAATCTTTTTCGTAATATGCAGTCTTTCGCTACGGTCTCCAGCCCACCATATATATGGAAAATCCTCTCTTTTTGGAAGAGACTTTACTCAAAAAGTCATCATCTTTTAGCTGAGATGATCATGATAAATTTCGAAAAGTCATTGTTTCATATTTGAATAATGAAACTGACTTTTTCAGGCTTTGGCAGGTTTTGACTGCAGAAAAACGACCCGCCTCACTCGTGTGGTACTAAGAGTGCTTTTGTACTTACGTATATGAACTGTAATAACAGTTGGTATGACGTCCATTGAGTCGCTTACAAGTGTCTTAGCTGATCGGATAATACACTTGTTAAATTCTTACTACAGTTTTTATAATTTAAGGGACAAAATAAAGCACTTTGTATTTTAGCCTATTGGAAATATATTTTCTATGCATTTTTCTTCACAATATCCACTTAGTCCCAAACAAGTCATATTTTTTCCCCGGTAAAGTAATAGACCTAAAAACTGCATATATTATGCTACCAGTATTTAAATTTGGAGTCAATATGTGCAATAATATTTTTTTAATATTTCTTGTATTACTTATTATTTAACTATTCTATTTTAATTTCATAATTAATCTATTTTCTCATTAATTCATTTTCATATATTATAGTTGTGGTGTCCTCGATTACTGTCAGGGTATCCATCAAATGAAAGCAGTCAGTAGTTTTACCAAGCAGCACACGCACGTCCGCACCGGCCGACGGTCGAGCGAGCAATGCCCCACTACCGCTGTAGGCCGTGCGTACGGGCGTGTGTCGCCTGCACTTTATTAATACGTCACACCTCTTCCTTTTCAATTGATTCGAATCATTTGAGACAATGAAAAACAATTAAAATACATTTATGTTATTAATATTCTTCAAAAGTATATCTTGAATTGTTATTTAACTAAGAAGTATTTTTTTTGAAATTATGTTTTATTACTTGCAGCCAAATACTCTAATCTTACGTGTCCTCTATTTTTCTTTAAATACGCCACTCTCCTTTTACCTTTTTTTAGGTGTATCAGTTTTTTTATATTAATTTATTTAGTTTTCGACGCATCATCAGCTTACAATATTGTTCAATTACAAGCTATATAACTTAAAAAGCTAACAAAGGATCCACACGGAAAAAATGGTCTAGGTATTACTAAAGTGAGCTCACTCAGTGTGTGAACCCACGAACCCCTATTGTAGTATCTGAATGCCAACTACCCTATTAAGATAAATGATTGTGAATGATAAAATGTCGTTTTATTCGGCTATCTCCTAATTAGGGAGTCACAAAATAATAAAACAATATATATAATTATATATTTATAGCATCATGCAGTGCATATGCAGGAGATGACAATTTTGTTTTATTTAAGTTTCTCTCTAAGTTATCTTCAATTAACCAATTAAGGGTTTGATTCAATATATTGTTACGTCATCAATGAACAAAATACACGGTTCATTCATAACCTTCGGCAGGTCTATTATGTAAACTAAAAACAAGAGAGTCTTAGGCACTCCCTTGTGATGTTAAGGCATTATTATTTTTAATATGAAATCGAACTCTATAAACTTTTCTACTCATATGATTATAATATTCGATTTGAATATATTGCTGTCTTTCTTTTAAATAAGAGATAAACCATTTGTGAGCTGTATTTGGGATACAATCAGTTTATTAATATTTATGTTGCACGCGGTCATACGCCTTGTACATACATACATACGAGCAATATTCGAATAGCATATTTTTAATGTCCAATTACTTATTATCTTTTGAATGTATTTGAGAAAAGCTAATAAAGTTGACTGACTGTAATTATTTAGGTCACTCTTTTGGTTATTCTCATGTAATGATCATCACTGTTGTTTTTTAATGAGTCAGGATAAACATCTACTTGCAAAGATTAATTGACAGTGAAAAAGAAGGTAAGTTCGACCACACATTCACAATCAAATGTGAGCGTAGTTCATCAAAACCGTCACTTCTTTATTTTTATTTAGTAATTAAATTCTCACTACGATTACATTGTACACTACTGAGTCTACTACCAGTTCGGAAATTGGGAGGCCCTTCAAAAGCATGCTCACACTCACACACTGCAGACCTAATATCGCGCCTGTGTTTTCTGTCAGCTACGTGTTCTATAATGCGCGTCCCTATACTTCTCTTTGGTTGTCCGAAGTATGGGAGAACACAGTCACAATCGATTTTGTAGACACCTGCTGCCTGGAGGGGTATATTGCATTTGACCGGTCGTAAGAATTGGTTAATCTTCCTGGCTGGTTTCAAGTAAGTATTAATGGAAACCCGCTTCAGAATGTTCCCAATCTTGTCAGTGACCCCCTTCAAGTAGGGAAGGACAGCAGGTTGACGTTCTACTGTGGCTGGTTGGTGCGGCTTCTGTTTCGTAGTTTTGGTACTCGCAACTTTTTATCTTGTAGTACTCGTTTGTCATGCTGAAGCTCAGCAGTCAGATATTGTTAGGCACAGATGCCGTGAGTTCTCTGAAACAAAGATTTCCCAACGGTAGCCAACTGTATAGGATGGTGGTGAGAGTCACCATTTAAATATCTATCTGTATGAGTTGCCTTTCTATACACTGTATGACTAAGGGTTTGATTTAGATTGCTGCTGATTTGAACATTTAGGAAGGCTATTTTATTGTTTGTCATTAATTCCATAGTGACATCAATGCAATCTTGTACAGGTAAGCTTATGAATAGAGATTGAACATCGAAGCTAACCATAGTTTCATCATTAGTGAGATGTAGATCTCACTAACAAAATGGTAGGTATGGTGCCTTACTTTGTTTCGATAACAGAAACTCGTCAAGCTTATTGCTTACTATTTTATAAAAATCAAAAGTAGCTGTTACTCATTATCATCCCATAAAGAGAAGAGTAGCTCTTTTCTTGACTGTTGTATCTACCCCCGTTGTCAAAGGATATATTCCCAGAGTCGTCGTATAAAAGATATATTCGGACATCGAATTGTCATCGCATTGCAATGGTTCTACGATGGCATGCTGAACATTTTAGGCGACCCAGAACAATGTCTGTACGCCTTTATTTTGCGCCCTTGGCGCCATTGAATATGGTGTGTCACATTTATACCTATGCATTATAACAAATTTAACGGTAACACGCCCAAGTTTCTTTTTTACATGTTATCAGCAGTCTGTACTTGTAACTTGACTTCTATGCATACTGGTATTCTATTATTTATTGTTTGGTTTTGTGTTTCACAACAAGAAACCTATTTTACTATAATAGATGTCATCTAACACCAATAACTCTTTTTCTTTCTTGTACCTACTTCCAAAATTTGTATAGTGTATAAATACACCTTGTATGTAATTTTTTCATTACATTAACATATTTTTGAAGCCACATAAAAACAATATTTGGTAAAAGTTGCCTTTATTTTATATGTGTTTTCCTACTGGAAATTATTTTATTAATAATAATGTCGGATGCTAATAAATAAAATGTATTGGTTGATTTATTTTCTTTTATAGACTTGTGTAACTCAGTTATATCCTGGAGCTATATGCCACTCCGGATATTTATCTAATAATTTCGTTCAAAATTCTTAGCATATCCAGTATATCCAATCCAATCACATGGGTCAATTCCAAATCATTTGGTCAAATACCGTCTGGCTAACTACATAACAGATATCGACAGCGAAAGCGTCGATTGAAAGACATAGAGCGCCGAAAATGCTTTGTGTTTTCTGTGTTTTCCGATGAACGGTAAAATTCTTAAAACGCAATACTGCTGATGCTGCGTTCGCTCTGACTGAGGTGGCAAGCGTCATTATAAGCGAAACAAGCGCTGCATAAAGTTTTGTTTCTATAAAACGGTAGCAAATTTGAAGCGCTTCATGTGCTCTTATTTTGCGAAATCTTATTGGTCCGGATTTAATTAACAGATGCGGATATTGATAATTATATATAATAACACCTTAGTTGGATATATGGTATGATTTGATATGGTTTCAAAGAATTAAACTACTAGTCCGGATATATTTATGGATATGGATAAAATCACTGGATCTATATCTTTTTTAGGAAGAATATAGGATAACTCCGATCTATTTCCGGAGTCACCTTATGCATGTGCAGTCCCTTACCCCGTACGGTTAAGAGTGTATTCAGAAATAAATTAACCAGCGAATATTCATTTTATACCATTTCCAAATTACATACTTTACCGATAACATTAAATCATCTAGATTGACTGTAATTCGATAACTTTTAACTAGTATACAATATTTTTTTACATATATGACGGCGAGGCCTCATATCCAAAAAGAGTTGCAGCGATCTTCAAAATAATAACGTGTATGGATGTAGGATAGACTTCTTTATTATTTAAAACCACTTGCACTCTAAAATCGCAAATGATGCACGAGATTTCAATGGATGAAAAACGTGGTGATCCCCGAGACGGCGTGACAACCTCCCTGCGTGGCGGTCCAACGAAAAGTAACGTTCTCGCTCAGTATAAGCTAGGGAGTAAAAGTTATACCCTTATAGCGTGCTAACGGTCACTATAAACTAACCGTTTCACGCTTATTGCATGCTAACTAAACGTTTACACTTATAGCACACTGACAGTCTGCTTCTCAAGTCATCTCAGAAACGTTTAGTGTTGCCAACTTGCAACGCCTCTTTAAGGTCACGCCATCTAGGATTTCACCCAAGTACTAACCTGACGTTTTCCATTTGATAAAATCGTACCTTGTAAACAAATCCTTACTGACAAACATTCTTTTAAGCTTAACCTCTAGAGTTTAATTTCATCTAATTGAAATAATCGAATGCTTCAACATATATAATATTACTAACCTAACCTATTATCCAATGAATATCAAATTCAGAAATAACATTACGTATAATTCCGAAAATATTATTTATTTCAGTCATAAGTGTAGAATACTAATGTCTTTTAATATCACTATAAAAGATGAGATAGTTATCGTAGGTAATTATATGTTTGAATGTGTTTACAACGATTTAATTCTAAATCGATGCCCCTTAGCAAAGTCACACCTTTGTGCACCTTGTTACCATTGTCGCACCTTAGCAAAATCACACCTTTGTGCACCTTGTTACCATTGTTGCACCTTGGCAAAATCACACCTTTGTGCACCTTGGCACTATTGTTGCACCTTGGCAATATATTCTTGTACCCCTTGGTACATGTCTTTTCAAATTAATGTATTGTAGTATATCCACTTGTCTGTATAACCTTTATATAAGTTTTGACGTAATAACCATTGAAATTCAAATCGTTGTTTCAGGAATATAAGAAACTACCTAAAAATCTATTTTTTTTTAGTATCATAGTATGTTTATTTAAATCGTATAATGCAATGTAATATTTAACCCGTACAGGGTTACTATTAACTAAATTAAAATCTCGATCTTTTTAAATCGTAAGTAAGATTAGGTTTGGTGTGGGTAGGTAGCACAAGCCAGAATTATTAAAAGCAAGAACAGGACATTCATTACTAGAATAATATGGCAGAAATAACCGTGAAGGTAATAATAATCTCAACACATACATTATTCAATCGAGTGCTTATTACAAGGTTATAAGGATTTTCTTTATAGCAAAATAGGATGACTTTATATATTTTCTTTTCTTAAAATAAAATAGCTATCAATAATTACACAAGTTCTTTAGAATTGCAATTAACACTGCCGTTATTCAAGTCGATATTTACATTGCTATAGTCAATGATTTTTCAACTCTTCTTAGAATCAAGTGGATAAACTATTTAACATTTTTTTTTGTCTCAATACTATGAGACAGCCTTTTTTGCAGATAGGTTCGTTATCTCCCTCCTTTAATTTGATTTTCACGAGCAAATTTTTCTATACTCCACTTACTTGGAGGCTCGTCGCCACGTGTGGTGTCCTCGATCACTGTCAGGGTATCCATCAAATGAAAGCAGTCAGTAGTTTTACCAAGCAGCACACGCACGTCCGCACCGGCCGACGGTCGAGCGAGCAATGCCCCACTACCGCTGTAGGCCGTGCGTACGGGCGTGTGTCGCCTGCACTTTATTAATACGTCACAATAGTTAACAATCATATAATTATAGTATAATATTGATTGTATAGATTTTCACGTTCGCGCTGTTACATGTGCTCGTGCGTTCTCTGGGTAGGAGCTGAAAATCAGTGAACAATTGCTGAGCTTTTTCCCTTTGCGTCGTTGCCGCACTCATACTTAAATTAAAAATTATTTATATATTAACATTAATTGTTGTAAACGTGTGTGTGTCTTATGATGCAAATAAAGTAATTATCTATCTTATTCAGAGAGATAATATAATTGTATAAGTCATGATACTATTATCGGCATAACGAGAATAAAGACATAGTATTTTTGACATATATATTTAACTTTGTACCAAGAAGAAAATATTAGTAACTCAGCAAGAGCTGTAAGCTCCCTAAGCTTAGGTGATATCGTCATATTTATTTACTAAGATTTAAAAGAAAAATGCTTACAGAACTGTCAATTTTGAAAACGATATTAAAATTATAAATGGTGGGGTATATCTGGTTTAAGTTATAAAAGATCTAAATTTCGTATATTGGACATAATGATACAAATATTTATAATGATCGGTCATGCGATGCCTGCATCCAACGGCTTCCCGCGACCTTGACCAGATCGTCGTCTCACTGCAGAAACTCATGCGGTTTGCAGTCACCATTCAAGAACCTTTCCCGCTTCAATAGCTATCGAGCCGAAGCGGAGCAAAAAACCAACCCCTGCCCACTTTTACTTCGGCTGAGTAATCCTTCGAACAATGTCGGTTACTGTAGTTTTCCTCCGGATCTTCTCGTTCTGATTCTATCACGCTGGGAAAGCGCCAACGCTTCCTTCGTTGCCGCTGGTTTACCTCAAGCTTTCTTATGAGACCCACAGTAAGCGACTACGTCTCACTTCCATAATTCAACCTTGGAAACACACGCTGTTCAAAGTCTTTTTGTGTGAGGTTGTCGATTATTGTCCATTCGAACTGAATTCCTCGCGCCAGATAGTTAGTATCCATGGTATCCTGAGTTTTTGAGATCCTATAAATAAATTGGCTTGTGGCAATATTATGAGAAACAATATTATAAAAACAACACTACACCTAACTGATAATTCGAATATTTCTTATATTACAGGTACGCTATAAATAGTTAATTTTTAAGTTTATATAGTCAGGTAAACTTTTGATCGGCGAAGAATTTCAACAAATCATTGAATCATCGGCAATGATACATTCGATGTAACAAAGCCGAAAGTTTATTTCAAATTGTACTTAGTCTATATGTGAAAACTGTCATTAAACATGTTCAGTAGTCGGAGATTAGTATATGGTCTCGCCATAAATACTGTTACATAAAACCTTTTCTATTTTTATTTATTATTTTAAAAACTTCTTTCGATTTCGCGCCATTTCACATATTTTTTCGTGTTCATTATCAAATTAAAATATGGAATGGGATGTTAAAGAAAATAGGATTGCAGTGATCGCCCTGCACAAAGTGGGTATGTCATATTCATTATAAAACAAGACCTGTAGCTCGGTGCTTATAGTCGATATACAGGACATGCGGACATGCCCTAAATTAATCTTTACGATTAAAGAGAGTGGATCGATCAAAATGCTCTCTGTCACGATACGCAGGTGAAAGGCACAAAAATATCCTTTTTACCGATGAAAAATTTTCACTATTGAAGAGCACTACAATTAGCAATATTATAAAGTATACGCTCACAGTTCTAAAAAAGCTGCTCAAATGGTGGGAAAGATACAACGTGGTCATCATCCTACGTCAGTGATGGTTTGCTATGGCGTGTCTTATCAAGGCGTCACAAAACTACATTTTTGTGAAAAATAGTGAAAGATTCAGCCAAAGTGTATGAAGTACGGCCTTTTGGATAGTGTTGTGAAACTTTTAAAAATGTACCGTTGACTTTCCAGCAGGACTCTGCACCTGGTCACGAGGCACGAACTACCCAAGCATGGCTTCACACCTCAATCCCTTAGACTATTATAAATTATGGTCAATTTTAGAGGACATGGCCTGTACTAAACAACACGGCGACATCGAATCTCCAGGAGCAAGCACGGGCAAAATTTCCCATGGAAACACTGCGTAAATCCATAGATTCGTGGCTAGACAGATCAAAAGTCTGTATAAAAGCCAAAATTGGCTATTTTGAAAAGATTTTTTTTTATTTTTTGCTCAGAATAATATATAAGTACATATTTAATAGAATCAGGCGTTACTTGGCGGAAGTCCATATCATATAGTAAAATAAAATTTTGTAGTGCTCGTTATTGCACGATCTAACAGCTCCTGATGATGCTCCGTGTGGGGGCGAAGCACGTGTGGAGTGGTTGGTGAGGGTGCCGGTGTCTGCGGTTTCTGCATTTATTTGCGGGCGGGCGGGCGGTGGTCACTGCTTGAGTTTTGCGGAAGTAAGCTACATATTTTTATTTTACTAATATATATATACATATAAGATTTAGTTGTATTACATTATTTGAAAAAAAAAATGCAATTTTAATATGTCACAGAACTTATGGCCGGACTAGGTACTTTCCTACAGACAAAAATTAAACAAAGTTCATTTTTATCGACTATACTCATTTTTTCAAAATAAAAGTAAAATAAACGTCAAAAGGAAGGTATATTACGCAATACCTGTAATAAGTTTGAACCGTTGTTCAGTCCCTTCTTGCTCGCCGCAGTAACTGTTTTACCACTTTACGGGTTATTGTTTTACCACGATAACGCGTCCGCGTATTCAGTGCTCAAAACAAGTCTGTCAGCGATTTTTTAAGTGATAGTATGTAAGCCTAAAACCTATACCATCACTAAACTGTACGTAGAATGGGAGGTTTTCACAGTAAGGCAGTTATCAATCTTACTAATGCTCCTTCGTAAATATTATATTAGAATAGGCGTCACGGCGTTCTTCTTTGTCCACAAATCAAATGTACGACATTTTATTTGTGGGCTAAAAATCAATATACTGCTCTGAGCTCAAAACTGTATAACAGGACACATAAAATTAGGCTAAAATACTTATCGAAAAAATAAAAACAGCAATTCAAGATCTACTTATTGATTTTAACTATGATTAGATCGAAAATCACACACACAAGAAAAGATCTTTAGATATACAGTTATGTGATAAGCTCTAAAATTAGATAGTTGTGAGTAATAAAAGTCGATATATGAAGTATTAAGAAATAATAGGGGTTAAAGTATGAAATTGCCGTTTTATTGCAATAGGTTCTTTGAATTGACATAGAATCTTCATGGTTTGAGGTTTTCGAATGAAACTTTTTTTAAATGGTTTCTATGATGTTCTTTTTTTAAAAAATGTAAAACATTTGAATATCGACTTTCAATTGTTTTTGTTATTCAATTTAGACAAGAAAGATGGATACTGCGAAAATTCGAGTTATTTTTGAATACGAGTTCCGACGCGGAACTAACGCGGCAGAAACAGCCCGCAATATCAATGCTGCGTTTGGAGAGGGGTCTACTAATGAACGCACCGTGCGATTTTGGTTTAAACGCTTTCGTGATGGAAATTTCGACTTAAAGAACGAGCCACGAGGAAGACCGCCCACACAGGTAAATAACGATGAATTAAGAGAGATAGTGGAAGCCGATCCTAGTCAAAGTACCCAGGAATTAGCGGCATGGTTTAACGTTACCTTACCCACAATATTGACTCACTTGCGTCAAATCAATAAAATAAAAAAATACGAAAAATGGGTGCCTCATGATTTGACTGATCTGCAGAAAGAAACGCGTGTTGAAACTTGTGTTGCCTTGTTGAACCGGTACAGAAATGAAGGAATATTGGATCGAATTGTAACATGTGATGAAAAGTGGATTCTTTATGATAACCGGAAAAGAAAAATGCAATGGCTGACCCCAGGTCAAATGCCACAACAGTGTCCTAAAGCAAAACTTACCAATAAAAAGGTAATGGTAACTGTTTGGTGGTCTCAGCATGGTGTTATTCACTATAGTTTTCTCCGATCTGGTCAAGCAATAACGGCAGATGTCTATTGTGCCGAACTCCGAACCATGTTGACAAAACTAGCAGTAAAACAGCCCCGACTCATGAATCGATCTTCACCATTATTGCTCCACGACAACGCGAGACCTCACACAGCACGAGAAACCATTTTGACCCTTCAGGAACTGCAGTTAGAAACCATTCGTCATCCTCCGTATTCACCAGACCTTGCTCCAACGGACTACCATTTTTTTCGTGATTTGGACAATTATCTACGTGACAAGAAGTTTTCTTCCCAGGAGGCAGTACAAAATGCTTTCACACAGTTTGTGCAGTCTAGATCGTCGGAATTCTATCGCAAAGGCATTAATGACCTTCCCATTAGATGGCAGCAATGTATAGATAATAATGGCAACTATTTTGATTAAATAAATTTGTTAAAAATTTAAAAAATAAACAATATAGATTTTCAGTACAAATCGGCAATTTCATACTTTAACCCCTAATATATTAACAAACTTAACGAAAACAATTTTACATTAAAAATATCACATTCGTTTGTCAGGTCATTGTATGCAAATCAATGGTACTTCTGTTCAGGAATAATGTGTTTGCTATGGCCTTCATGCTTCACATTAGCATTGAACCTGTAAAAAACATAAATTACAAAATAGGTAGTAGGGTTTTTCGAAGTATGGTCTTTAATGCAACCACGGCCATGTGTGAAGATAATTGCAAAATACCGAATTTTGGCTGAAGTCTCTGTCCAGCAGTGGTCGCCTTTCGGCTGAGAAGAATCAAAACAACAGCCGCTGGGATAATTGTCAATTTAGGTGCACGTTTTTAAAGGCAACTATATCAGAATAATCACAAAAGTTTTTGACACCAACCCGCTGTGTTTGTCCGCAGTGTACTCGACGATGCGAACAGTGCCGTCAGGTTCATGCAATGAGTAGAAGCCCTTGACGACGTCTCCGTCGCGGGTCTCATGTTGAGTCTTGTAGTCACCCGTATGCGGGTCTTTCACCTCATACTCGAATGCATACTTTGGGTAAGCCTGAAAGATATATAAAAGTTTAATTTTGCTGTGTATTTTTCGATCAAAGAATATACAGATAATGTTAGTTGATTAAAATGAATTCGTTTTTCGAATTTAAATAGATGTCGTTGGATAAATGGTGAGACCTGACTTTATTTTCAGAATAAGCATTCTTATTGCGGGTTACACAAAAAATGCACGTTGTACGGAAATTAGCGTATTTATACTCTTAAAATATCTGTGGGGCGATGCGCAATCTGTCTGTCTTGGTATGGTCGAAAAAGGAAATTTGAAACCGAGATCACGTACAGATTTGGTATTTTGATAACAAAGGGGATTATACTACACCTAGAATACTTTCTTGTTGTATTTAATTCATGACGGTTTGACTAGCAAAACTAATATTTTCACACCACATTTTTCTAATTTTCTATGCTGCCGTTCTTACGATAAGTGCAATAAGTCGTGTTTTTGAGCAAATTGGCTTACGTACAATTTACGTACAAATGTATGTACAAATATAATATACTACATAAAATTCCGCTTCATTTTGTAGTCGTATAGTTAAAGTTTCAAGTCAATAGCTATTATAGTTACGATGATACACAAAATAACAAAAATAAATCTTTAATCGCAATTATTCCGATAGTAGCTGAAACTACTTATTACACTTATCGTAAGGACGGCAGTAGGTAACTTCTATTTACGCGGCAAGTTTAGTTTTGTTATGGTATGTACAAATATTATTTTAAATATATTCCATGTACTTTATGACGATAATTTACTTTGCAAAAAGTTAACTTGTGACCTCAGTCGATTTTTTTAAGTATTTTTCTATTACAATAATTTTTCTTATAAGATCGCATTGAAAAATGCATAAAATATATAAAAAAAGTTAACTTCACTTGAATTATAAAATTTTACCCATGTTCTCAATTCATATAAGCGCTTTTTGTTTTAAACTTTATTGTTAATTTTATTTGTGTACACTTATACATAACTTACGTAGTAGTCTTCGTATTGTTTATGATCGTTGTACGCGTTTTGCGAGATTTGCTTTACGACTTGACTTTCATAATGTCCACCATGTTTATGCTCGTTTTGGTGTAATATGAGACTTTGGGATGAGAACGCATGTCCATCTTGGGCGCCGTGCTGAGGGCGCGCTACAGCCACCGCGAAGATGGTACCGGCTATGATAACCTGAAAAATTGTTTTATGTCAAATTACATAATCGTTAATCTAATAACATAAATTAGCTTCAATGAGGAAGAACGAAGAACATATGAATGCAGGACTGTTTTTGCATTATATTGTAAAGTAAAAATCTTAAATGTCACGTTTCAAAGATAAACAATATAACATCAATAATACGCATTTGTAATGTAAGATTATTAATAAAAAGGAAATTGAATGAACGTTTTATCTATTTTTTTTTCAGTTATATTGATTTTGAATTGCAGTATGTTATAAAAGGAACAATATTAATTCTAGAATAGAAGACTGGTTAAAAATGGAGTTTCTTGCGTAAAAAATAGCTTAAAGTGATATATTTTCTAATTTTTATCAAAGTCTGAATGATAAAGCTACAAGTCATTGAAAGAACATTGATATTTCGTTTAACTTAGGGTATATAGAAAAACACAAACAAGATATTTCTTAAAAAAATATAGAATTAGGTAAAAAGTTATCCTGCAATATACAATAAGCTCTATTTTTACAATAAATATATATTTTTACCTTTGTAAACATTATAAATTTTCTTGACTTAATCACTTTTGGAGTACGCAAGGGAAATGATATTGTCCATCCCATATTTGCAGCTTTTATACGAAAGCGAATTGTAGCGATACCGTAATAATTTATTAAAGTAAAAGTATTATTTTCTGCCCAAACCAGTTATCTGTGTTGATTTAAATTAAGTGCAAGTAAACAACCTTGGGAGTAAAAATAGCATTTCAATTTTTTCTTGTCTGAAAGTGTTTTCATAAATTATATCATAAACTAAGGTTTGTTAAGGGATTGTTTTCTGCGATTACAATATTTTAAATGCAATTTCTTTCTGTAATATCATCATATGTTTTTCAGCATTTAAAATCTGCAACAAATAAAACTTTGTCTTACAGAAATTAATCTAATTTCTGTTAATTAATTAAGTTAATTTCGTTAATACAAACCTCTTTCAAGTAAGATGCCTATTTTTAGTATTTAATTATGATTTGTATTGATGTGTGTAATTTACTCTTTTATTTATTACATAAACCTCAAAAGTTAAAAAAATGTCCGAACACACCAAAACAATGACTTTTGAAATATTTCATCCGATAAATGAATAAAATTATTGCTTCTTTCTACTTAGTTAAGTGTATTTTAAGGGTAAATGTCTACAGTCTGATTTAATAAATATGTTATGAGCCAATGTAGCTTATGAGAATATTATGATTCACACTTAATTCATAGTAAATTGAAATGATAAATCCTAACAACTAATAATATTTAAGGGACTGTCTGTAACTATTAAAGGAGAATAATAAAAATTGCTATTATTAATTAATAGCAATTTTTATTTATTCTATCGCAAATTATAAATGGCCTATTCTTTTTTACATAAAAAATATACCTAACAAAAATTACATAGCACTTTGTTATTTATCTTATTTAAGAACATTCGGCATTGTTATGTAGCTGAATTAAAAGAACACTCGTCCGAAGAAGGATGTGGGTGCACCTTACAACTTACTAGACTAGAGCAGTGTCATCTGCGAAGGAAAAAACCTTACCATTAACTGGAGTATGAAGACAAAGCTCATTGATGTAGACCAGGAAAAGACTTGGTCCGAGGACCCTGCCTTGAGGCGTTCCGTAAGAAATGGGCATTTCATCACTACTGTACTCGCCAATTTTAACACATTGGTAGCGATTACTCAAGTAATCCTCAAAGATTTTTAAAGGCATTCCGCGTATACCCACATTCTCCAGCTTGTTTAACAGAATGGGAATAGAAACGGTGTCAAAGGCCTTTGCTAAGTCTAAAAATATACCGATACACTTTTTACCTCTATCAAGGTTGTAAACTATGCATTCTGTCAAATTACTGACAGTATCTTCGGTTGAGTGGCCGGCCCTAAATCCAAATGGTGATTTCGCTAATTGGTTTTCATTTTCCAAATAGTTAATGAACCGTTTATTAAGATTTTTTTCGAAAACCTTGGACAATTATGGCAAGACCGATATAGGTCTATAATTGTTGACATCGTTTCTGTTCCCGCGCTTGAAGACAGGTATTATTAGTGCCTTCTTGAATGAACTCGGAAATACGCGCCACAAGCAAAACATAAATTAAAAATATAGGTTAAAACTGGCACAATATAACAGCATGCTAATTTCAGAAATCGAGTAGGGATACCATCCCAACCGGCAGCTGAATCATTTTTAAGGTTCTGTATTGTATTATAGACTTCACTATTGTCCACTTCCAGCAGCACAAAGGACTTTAGATGACTTTGTGATTTAATGAGACATGGCCCAGTAGAGTTTCGGGGAATATTTTGAGCGAGTTTCTGACCAATTGTAGAAAAAAAAGAGTTCACATCATTCAGAGAGTCAACAGGTCCCTCAGGATTTGTGCGCAGTAATTCTGCAGCGGCACGATTAATATTACTTGTGTTAGACACATTCTTTATTATACTCCAAATATGTTTGGGATTATTACTATTTTGTAGCTCAGATTTATAATATGACTCCTTTACATTCTTAACAAGGTTAAAGTAGAAATTTCGATATCTGCGATACGTGATCTGTGCTACTTCATCATCTAAGTTATTTTTTGCTATTTTTTGGAGTTTATTACGATTTCGCATACATCGTAGAACACCAGTAGTAATCCAAGGCTTTAAAATGCGTTTAATACGGGGAATCACGACAACTCTTGTGTTGGCAGTCAGTAGTCAGTTCTCTTAGAGTTATTACTAAAGAGTCAGTTGCAAGATTCGGATCTTGTGTGGAATAAATATGGGATAAATCTTTAATTTCTAATTGTTTTAGAGCATTATTGTAGTCAGTCCTTGTTGAAGTGAATGTTTTATTTTCTGTATTAGGTTTTGTCATGAAGTTAAACAGGATCGGTTGGTAGTCCGTAAAAGCAGATTTAAAAACAAATGTCTGAGATGAAGTATACTCTTTCAACATTACATGATCAAGGCAATTTGCTTCTCTTGTTGGAAACGCGTGGGCCGGAATTACACCATGGTACGCCAGTAAATTTAGATTTTACTTTTTCTAGGATCCTTACTATAAGATTTAATGTCTATATTGATGTCACCAATTATACAAATGTTTTTATGTGATTTATATTTTTGTAGAATAGAGTTAAGTGAATTTAGAAACACGTCTATGTTGTGAATTGAAGGCAACCTATATATAGCAATTACAATAGTATCATTATCAATCTTTATGACCAAACAATTAGCTTCAACAAAGTCCGGCTCCTCAATAACACAATGAACACTTTCATTTGTATAAACCACTATCCCATCATTTTGATTATGACATAAATTTGAGAATGCTAACGTGTAGTTTTCATAACGAGGAAGCGGTTTATGGCAGTGTGTCCATGTTTCAGTGAGAATGACCATATCACATTTCACACTTAGTCCAGCCAATAATACTTGAAAAGAGTCAAAATTTTTGTAAACACTTCTGACATTTTGAGTTATTATTTTAAAACTATGCCTACCATGCTTTATCTTGATTGCTAATTCATTTAACTCTATTAATTCGCTATGATAAACCTGTAATTCATCAATTTCATTCAATAGATCTCTTGCAATAGCCATTTGTAATATGTAAATTTAAGACATTGTATAATTTGTAGTCGCAAAAACATATGACATTACGAAGATATTCCAAACAAATGGCGAGCAGATTATAAAATATTTTTTCTTAGTGATATTAGTAATAAGGTTCAGATAGGCTTTAGTACCCATTATGTTACTAGATACATAGTTTTTGTGTTTTATTATGTAAATATAATGTATAAGATAGAATTTTAGATAGGTTGTATTGTTTGTGTAATGTAATATAATGTGTATGTTTGTGTGCTTTTTTGTATTATTCATTCATTCATCACAAGAGTTAAGTGATGCGAGTTTAATTTCTTCTGTAAGCATGGAAAACATGGAAAAAAGTCGAAAACAATGTGCGCGTAGCATAACCATCGTCGGTCATGAGTCAGTACTGTATAGGCATATACAGGTGGGACAAATAGAATATGGTATTAAACTAAATTAAAATTATTCATTTATGAAAGACGAAGAATGCACCTTTGAATTACCTCCAATTGAAAGTATTTTTCATGAATAAATTGATAAAGATTAGTTAAAAGTGGCCAATATTTTAAGTTAGTTATTATTATGTTCTGGTTGTTTGTAAAAAAAATATTTTAAATTTTAAAAGACATTGCTTAAAAAGGAAAATACATATGGTTCTTTCATATCACTTTAATAAAGCTTTACATAAAACATCAGTTATAACTAAATAGTTATTTTCAAATCAGTAATGATGATGCTTCTCAGGAACAATATGATGAGTACTGTGTTTCACAGTAGCATGGAATCTGAAAAGAATTAATAATTAATTGAAAATGACGCTTAAGTATTATTGTGTCTGCAAAACTGAAAAAGTTGTCAGTTGACTGGCTTCAAATTTTTACACAAAGTTTTGTATTTATGATATTTTTATATGAGTTTAATAACGATAAATGTTCCCACATGGGTTGTTTCGGAGAGTGTGCAGCTGAATTGCACAATCTTCTTCCGCCGTCCCCATTTTACCACGTTTTTCTTATCTCACTTTTCTTATTTGTTTGTCTGTCCGGGCAAAATCTTGCAACTTAAATTTGAGGCACTTTCCGATAAGCTAGAAAGCTGAAACTTTCAGGATAGTTCAGAACCCGATGACAATGCACTCTAAAGCAACTTTCAACTTTCCAGATGCACTTTCAGGTCCACTTTCGGCAACTTTCACTTTTGTATGGGGCTTATCCGATTGTTGCGTAACACATGGTTACTTCGTTGAGTTAATAATTAAAAAGAATAAAATAATTATACTAGATTTAAAAAATCTAAAAATCCCACGTTTTTCAATGTCCTAAAAAGAATAAAATAACCCTGCGGGGCAAAGCGAGGGGCCACTCAAAACGTGGGGGCGCATCTTTACAATAATCGGCATCAATGCATGTCATTCATCTCTTTAAAATCTCCTCTTAGTAATATGCGCCCCCACGTTTTGAGTGGCCCCTCGCTTTGCCCCGCAGGGTTATTTTATTCTTTTTAGGACATTGAAAAACGTGGGATTTTTAGATTTTTTAAATCTAGTATTTATCATCGGACAACCAGGCTTATTAATTGGCGACACCGTTATATGGTGGATATACCAAAGAGTCGCACTAAGCGTTTTGGTTTCATCTTTGTAATACGTACCGCTACGGAGTGGAACTCTTTGCCTGAGTCTGTGTTTCCTGACAAATACAATTTAGGGGTCTTCAAGTCACGAGTGAATAGGTACCTTCTAGGCAAGCGCTTATCATCAGGCGAGATAGTGGTCAAGCGCATGCCTATTTTCTATAAAAAAAAAACTCTTGGGGTAGAGGATCCCTATAGATATAGTTACTGGAACTTAGAACACATCTTTAATTATTATACATGAGATTTTTTTTAAACTAAATATAAAAAATAAAAAGAAGGGTGTGGGTTCGAGTTTCGCCTGATACCTGACATAAGTTGAATTTTTCCGTGTAATAATTTCTTTAAATATAAAAATCTAGCAGTTAATATTTGACTAACAAAAAAATATTTATAATAAGTAAATATTTCAATGAATGAACCAGTCATACCCTGAGTGCTTGTCACCGTGATAGTCGACGTGTCTGATAGAACCATCAGGCTCTTGCAGGGAGTACGAGCCCTTCACCATGTCACCGTCGCGATGTTCATGTTGCGACTTGTGATCACCTGTGTGGTCATCCTCCACTTTGTATTCGAACTCGTATTTCGGGTGTGCCTATAGTGAAAAAATGATACATATAAGTTACGACAGATTTCATTAAATTATAATGTATTTTTTAGGGTTCCGCACCCAAAGGGTAAAACTCTATTACTAAGACTTCGCTGTCTGTCCGTCCGTCTGTCCGTCCATCTGTTTGTTACCAGGCTGTAACTTAAGTACCACGATAGTTAGAAAGAAAAAAAAATAATGACAACAGGTATGCACTAGAAATATTCACAAAATACACAGAGTATTGGATGGATGGATGGATGTATTTCTACTTTAATAATAGATAATATGAAATTTGTGTACCTACTGTTGTCTACCTAGTGAATGGTACGGACCCCTTTGTGCGCGAGTCCAACTCGCACTTGGCCGGGTTTTTTTGGACATTGTTGTTAAATATGCATTACTTAAATAAATAATAATTTTTATTTATATACATATAAGAAAAGTGTCAAGGATAGATAAAAGGGATTTTACTGATACTATAGTTTATTTGAAAAGGTTAGTTAAGGAAGAGTTATTCCAAATATTTTATTTTAAAATTTACTTTGTTAATAGCTGATTTAATATGATATTCTTTCTTGGTGTGCTTTACTTTAACCGTTTGAAAACTTGTTATTATATTCTGTCCTAAAAACCGCGATTCTATATGCTAACACATTTTGACAAATACGCAAGCAGGAAAGGAAAGGTGGTCCGACTCATATTTTTTCAGAGAGGGTAGACCCGTAACAGTAAATCTTTAGGGTAGACCATAGATAAATGTTGATCGTGAAAAAAATTGCTAATAGTTGAAAAGCGTTAATGACTACTATACGTGTTGTTTATTACTTCAATAGTGTTAGAAACGTATATAAACCGAAAAGGCTTACGTAGTAGTCATAGTGATGTTCGTCATGTCCGTGATCATGTCCGTGCCCGTGTACAGAGAGGGGCTCTGAAGGTCCGTCGTGTCTTGATATATGTTGTGAAGAATACCCGTGGCCGTGGCTGTGATGATGGCTGTGTTCAAATTCAGCCAATACCACAGCCAGAAAAGCAGTAATATACAACACCTAAAATTTAAAGATTAGTAATATACTTTATTTAAAATGGTAAAAACTATTTATTTTCAAGCACAAATTACAGCTCATAAATCAGAGATATATGGGGAAATGTTGATGAATATGTGTCACCAAAGTTCACATATCTAGAAGAGCCACCACGTTTTCATGTCACTTCGTGTCTTTCCGTATAATTATTACTTACTAAAATGGTAAACGATCATACAACGGAATGTTTATAAAGATATATTATAATAAGTAATAGAGTGACTAATTTAAGACTTGTACATACTGTTTAAGTTTTGAAACTTTATTGTTGTCAACAGAATATTTTTCGTAACTTAATTTTTTTAATTTAAAGTTGCGAAGTAAGCAATTTTCCATTTAAGTAACGAGGAGTCCCGTTTCAGAAGCCTAGTTAAACAAGAATGCAGAATACATACTGTAGTTAACGCTATTAACAGCAGTATCATTTCTTAAGAGGGGCGCGTAAAATGTGCATTGAAATAAATTAATTCAATAGAAAAACACTGGAAAAGGTCGACTCGGCTCCAAGTTATTCTCAGGCGGGAATTACTGAGACCAAATCGAGTTTTTCTAGTGTTCTCTATTTAAATAATTTATTTAAATTTATTTCAATAAACATTGTAAGATAGAATGATAGCATTAAAAATACAAAACAATATATAAAATAATTAATGCAACGTATTTATATTATAGTTTTGATAAGATTACCCTGGCTATAGGTAGACAACTGATTGTGTTAACCGTATTATAGAAACAGCTCAAAACAATTATGCAGTAATACTAATGAGGTGGTTTAACAATATATAAACATCTTTATATCTCATTAGTTAGAAACTTATTGATTTACAAATAAAATATGTGTTGACACATATAATAAAATCGAATTACCGGTATCGCTCTTATAAATAGTGAACAAAGGATGTGATTCAAATAACAATCAACCAACACAAAAATTATGCCTAATTTGTACGTAAATTCGATGACAAATTTGGGACTTTGCAGTAAGCACTGGAGCACAGGAAACACTGCTGTTGTAACAATCATATTATTGATTTTGCACAAATTCAGTGAACGTGAATACCCGAATGGTACCTGATTTAATTTTAAGATAACAGTTATATAATCTTCAAGTGATTAAGATTATGAAACGTCAGGTAACTAAAACAGATCAAATGTTTAAAAAAGGTACTTATACTTTTTATAAACAACGGAATTAAAGCTATAATATTTTTTAAATTTCGATAAATTAAAGTTAAAGTGCTAGTTTAAAATTAGAACCATGCATTATACTTTATTGTTATTATTATACCATACTACATTTAAGATATAATAGAATGGAAAAGTATATTAATTTATAAATACATCATATATAAATGAACGCAAAATGAAAAGTGTGTAAAATAAATGCTGTCAGGATTCGATCGCTTCCGTTGCACTATGGATAACCTAGCCTACCTTAATAGATTTCTTGCATGGAATTTAAAAAAAAAAATATATTTTAGTATTAAAAAAAAACAAATATGTAATAAACTGAGGGCATTCGTTAAAATCGATAGTTACTATTATTTTATAAGAAAATTATTTTTTCGGTTAAAAATAATACGTAAACGAAAGTAAATTTCAAAACAAACTAGGCGCCTTCCCATTGGTTGTAACGTCACATGACATGAAGCCATGCATTTGCGGCCAACATAGGTATATCATTACAATGTATGAAGATTCACCTATAGTAACGTGGCGAGTCATGTCATGTGACGTCATTCAAAGCGCGTGAAAATGGCGGCTGTTTAAATAACGATTAATGCACTGACCCAAGAAAATTTTTTTTTTAATAAAAATTAATTCCACAAAAATATTTTTCTATTAAAAATGACTTGATTTAACGATTTATACAATAAAAAAATTATGCAAGAAACCTATTTATCAATATCAAATATATTTCAATTTATGAATTTCATATCACAGTAGAATGTTTACTATTTTTTACTCTATTGTAGATTAAGTAAGTTCTTATTATTTCCACTTACCTTAGAGAACATTTTTTTCTATATTGCTACTTTTTCAAAATGCGAAATAATACTGATACTGGTTTACTAACAACTGCACCTTTTATATTAGTAACGGGGTTATTGAAAGCAATATAGAAATCTTTCTAAACGATACGTAGTTAAAAATTATACAGAAACAATAAAAGTTTTTGCAATAGTTTCGTAAAAGCAATTGCATGCTGCCGAGTACTGCCGTGCGACAAGTATCGCAATATATCCGATACAAAGTAATTAAATTCGGATAAACTTAACATAATTAACGAATATAACCGGACTGAGAGGGACAACACTGATCTAGGAAACTGTTAAAAATTTACCGGTATATTCTAAAAACGTTGATTCAATTTATTACATTAGAGCTTGACATCTTTTCCGAGGGAAAAACGGGCTTAAATGTTCTTATGAATTCCTCTAGCTCACCGAAATCAAAATATTATTTTTAATAGCATAAAACTTGAACACTTAAGCTAAGTTGTGTTTATTAGCATGATGACTTTGATGTATATTAAATTGTATAAACTATTGAATTAACTATTCCAATAATGTTGTTGACAATAAGAAAACTTCTCTTCAATTTTGTTAAGTGAAATTGACATCATAATGTTATTATTGTAAAATATTGCAAAATTTTATCTCTGTATATTTTTATAATATGCAATTTTGTTTATGAAGTTGGTTACACTAACATTAAGACATCTTTAATTTATTCTCAGCTGTCTTTTGCCATTCCAAAAGTCAGAATTTAAAAGAGGTGTGATGGATTTTAAATATCTATGATAATATTTATTTAACCATTGTTACATTTGTAATGGTAAAAAAAACGTATAAATTGAACGTATTCATAGTATGTAATTTTGTAACTTGTAGACTGCATGTTACTTCGTCAGCATCAGCGTCATTTTCGCACCGAGGGTTCTATGTTCGAGTCCCGGAAAGGACCGATGTTTGTACGATACGTACGAATATTTATATCTAAGTCATGGGTGCTTATATATTTTTTTTATATCATATATTTCAGAGAATCCATTGCCATAGTATCCATTATACAAGCCTTATAGTACTTCTTTGGTGGATGTAAGAAATACGAAAGTATGAAATAAGCTCTACGCTTTGCAGGTGGTTTGGTGTTCACAATGAAATACCATAATTCGGTAACCGCTGCTTGCAATTTTGTAGTCTCTTCCAGTAGATTATGTTTGCAGTGTATGATGATAACCTCCAGTATTATAATCGCCTTTTACAGCATCCTTAAGAGTGAAAGGTTAGAGCAATTCTAATTTGCCAGACACCACATGGTTAGCTAATTACAAATAAGAAGTTCTAAAATACTATTTCATTATTTCCATGAAAATGCTTCGAAATCCTTCTCGTTCTCTCTTATATGTTGCTCTTAATAAAATGGCATGTGTGCTTTCGATGACAAAAAAAAGCTGAAACTAGTAATGCATAGACATATACTATATGTCTAAAGAATATACATGTACATATTTAAATGAGTTTTTCTTATAATAGTAATTTTAATAGTAATTTTGATACTGTAATATAACTTCATACTTCGGGAAATAGAATCAGTTTACTTCAGTTTCATTAATTAGCAGACTGCCTATGTAATTATTTCTTGATTTCCTTGGGGTATAGAATGGAGAACTGTAACTTAATATCTTTTTACGAATGTGTGTGTTTCTGCAACGAAAATGAAAAAAATCTTTAAATATTTTTCTTATTAGTAATTTTGATACTGTAATATAACTTCATACTTCGGGAAATATATTCATCAAGTCTTGTGCTGTGCAACGCTTCTAGTAACTGACTGGTATATGAAAATGATCGCGGAGTGTAATGAAATGCATATTTAGCGCAGATCTGTAGGTAGTGCTATCAGGTATTTTAAGCTAATGATGCGAATTAAAAGCCATAATTAAGAAAACCGAAGATATAAACAAGTGGTTTCAATTATTGGCTCTTAAATTAGTCAATGGGCGTGCACTCTTCAAATCAGTATAATTATGTACACTTTTCCAGTTCCTCAGCATTTCGAGTAATGTTCCTTAGAAACCTTATACTTCATATATAGGTGTTTATAATAATAAACACCTCGCTATTGTCAGGATCGCGAAGTTTTCTGATTCAATGTTATGCTCTAATATTACAGGCGTAAGTTTTCTTAAGTAGTAAGTAGGTTACGGTTCCCATTAACTGCAATGAAGACAGAACGGTAGGCTATATCTTGTTAATAAAAAGATATGTGTCAAAAAACATATAGTTACTAACTGCCAGCTTGTGTATTTGGACTAAATTCAAGATTTTTGATTTTTGTTTGGTATTACTCTTTGGGCGAAATTAGATCAAACACTGTATAACTGTTACTCTGCTAATAAGTAATATAGAAAATATAAAAACTTGAATAAACCACCTAAAAAGAAACATATATAGACTATAATATTGGGGTGTTTACCCCAATATCTTACGTATAAATAAGTACATATTTTATTTTTCTGTCAAATAAAATGCAATTAAGGAAAAACAAAAGATTAAAAAGTTTCTTCTTTTTCTGTTAACAAAATTATTTTGAATGGTCAGGTGAATAAAAAAAAATATATCCTTTTTTCAATTTATTTTGTCAATATAAAAATATCAAAACTGTTTCAACAAAACCGCACGTGAAATAAGGTTGATACCTCATTTCTTTGTAGCTTTTTAATAATGATGATGGTGAGGAACGATGTGGTGGGTGCTGTGTTTTACATCAGCGTGGAATCTAAAACAAAAGTAGAAAAATGTTCTTATTCCGTAGTTGGAGTAAATTATTATGAAGGATGCTGAGAGTACGTAAACATGAATTTTTCAACATAGAGTCTCAAACCTAAGGACGTGCTGCTTATAAGTACTAATGGCACATAATATTTCTTACAACTTGCGTGGCCAAATACTTTAAAATATGGAAACATTAATAATATACATAAGTCTAAATATTTAGTGGAAATAATTGAGATTACTTTATTATACTTTAAATTACACAAAATTTTGTTTTAAATAAACATTTATTCTTTTAACTTTTTATGTAATGAACGACTAAGAAAGATCCTATGTCTTCTTTAACAGTAAAAAAATTCATAAGAATCAGTCAAACTCTTATTGACTTGCTACTAAAAACTAGAATTAAAATCTGCACCTATTATAAAACCATATCAGGCAACACTAGGTGATTCGATCTTTTTGTGGGGTTATAAGAAAATATCTGCATCATCATTAAAGTGCCCATTACAGCGGCACAGGCCTTTCCCATGAATGAAAACAGCGTAGGAAGGAAATATAGCATAAGAATAAATGGCTATTTTCTTTTAACTAAAAAGAAAAATCTTGGATGAACCTATTATGTTACTTACCCAGAGTGCTTATCACCATGGTAGTCTACGTGTCTGACGGAGCCGTCGGGCTGGTGGAGCGAGTAGTAGCCCTTCACGACATCACCGTCGCGATGCTCATGTTGCGATTTGAAGTCACCCGTATGGGGGTCTTCAACTTTGTACGCGAACTCATACTTGGGATGAGCCTGTCGGATTAATTAACAAGTTAAGATATTATAGCAATTATTCTTTCATATTCAATACATTAACGAAAAATGCTATAAAATAATCTGATGAAGTACAAAACGGAATTCGGGATTTTTTTATTTTTTACATTGTTTATTTAGTTTTAAATATATTTAGTGTCTGTGTGTGGATCTGTTGCAGCCTTTTTGGAATTTTCTGGAATTCTCTAGTAATTTTCTGTAAGAGTCATAATACATATAGTGTTTGTCCTTAATTTATTATAATTCATTTGTTTCACTAGTTGCAATAAAGCATAATTAATTTGGTGATACAATATAACAGTCTTTAGTTTGAAATGGTCAAGGGTACACATACAGCGTTTACGATAAGTGGTGTCAAAAGTGGTTGTTACATGCACAATTCTATTGTTTCCAATATAGACCAACGTTAACTTACATAATAGTCATGTGTGCCGTGGTGTCCGTGTCCATGGATGGGAACAATATGTGCAGGCCCATCATGACGATAGATGTGCTGGGACGAGTATCCATGTCCATATCCATAAGTAGAGGACATCACAGACGCGAAGGCGACGAAGCAAAGTACCTGAAACATTACAAAGTTATAAGTTCAAACTGAAGCGTTAACTTGAATTTCCGATTTTCTATTGTTTTATATAAAATATAAATAATATTTTTTAAGATAAGTAAGTTTTGTAAGATAGATACTTTTGATTAAACTTTTGATTGGCATTTTTTAATGTTATTGCGCCATGATCTTGTTCTTAATAAGGTTTTTTTATTGAGTAAAAATTTTTTTTTTACCTTGGTGAACATTTTGTCTGATTGTTGTGGTTTCTAAGTTCAGTAGTTAACTGATACATGTCAGGTGTACTCTACGTCTTTTATATCTATAACAAGGGCATTCAAGGTAATATTGATTTCTCTTTAATGGGCAGTTTTACTATTCACGAGCTTAGAACGTAGTGCTTGCAACAATTTCGTAAAGTAATTAGTTCTACATGCCGGCACTTGCCGATGTGGTAGATTTGATTATTTATCTTTAATATGAGTTTCGCAAATTATTGATTATAATTATGATATTGTCATATACCTAAATCATAGTATAGTGAAAATATGCTTAGTTTTCATATTCGGAAAATTTATGTTTCTTACGGCGTCAATATTGCTGTGCTTTCTGATCTTCCAAAGATTCTAACGATTTATCGGAACCTAAAAAAAATGCAGAAGCTTTCAAGATATTCAACTGATTATGCTTAGTATGTGTTATAAAGTATATGAATCCGAGACAAAAATCTTGTGGTTACAGGAACCCATGCGCCATTGGTTTGATTTTAAAAAGACTTTTAAACACAATTGCAATGTGTAAATTCTTTAATGGCGTAATGTTTCACTATGTGTACGACACAATCAATATAATATAGGCGAATATTATATTGATTGTGTCGTTTTTTTAGATAAATTGCTTTAGATAAATAAAAATCTGTTTATGTAAAAAATAGCTCATTGTGTATAGCTTGAACAGCAAATGATTCGTACAATATTTTAATCTAACATGTTCCTGGCTGTTAACTTTTTTATAAAAATAAAATTGTTTTATTTTGCATTGAATATATGAAAAATTTAACAGTTAGAAACGTATGTGATTAAAATATTGTAAAAGTAGTAGAAAATATATGCCGATACCCAATAATCGCGCCTTAGTCATCCTGTGATCACGGCTACTGTAAAAAAGTCGAAACGTCAGGATTGAAAATAAAATAAATTATACGCAAAACCCGTAAAAAATTGTTTTATTCAAACTATTCATTCGGAATATAAAAGAAGTCACTCAGTCGCTTATTATTGAATAGGTGTTTTCTTTCGGTGCGTTATTGTTATACAACTAGCATTTTCCTTTTGTAGTTTAAATAAGGTAACTAGAATTAGTTAAATGTATATATGCTACCAGTTAAAATAAATAGATAACTATCTATAATTATTTATTATTCATTATTTGTATACGGACAGAGGTTGAAAAACAGATTTTTTTTCTAAATGAGGTCAATGTTTTTACCAAAAGTATAGATAGTTACGGCCTATATTTTTTTGAATATTACCGCTGACCTGCAAAAAACGCATACGGTTCGCCTAATGGAAAGCAGTCGCAGTTCATTGAGAGTTGCGACAATAAGCGAATATCACTAGTTTTATCATGACTATCATCAAGATGATGGTCAACTTAAATTTGAATTGTCGATTTGTTGTGAAGTAATGCAAATATATAAAACCTTGAACGAATTGCTTAAGAATATATCTTCCAATAAAAACTGCAAGTAATTAATGTAATTATTTATAATTATAATAATTACTAATTCATAAATCAATTAGTAAATATGGAAAACAGCTTTAGAATTTTTAACTGAAATACATAATAATACATTGGATCTGGAAGTTCACTAAAAAAAGTTTTTACTTTTGTTCCTACACAATTTTTTTTTGATAAAAGAAAAATCTCATTTCGTGAAGGCAATTTACGTTTAATTGATCCAAAAAATGTGCCTGTATATTTGGATTAATTATAGGTATTTTTATAAGTACTTTTCCTTATTTCCAATTATTGGGGAAGACAATGTAGTATCAATGCAGGGGGCATAACGATTCAGACCTATTATTTTACCAATATAGTATTTCTATACTTTCGAAAGATACTGGGTTCGCCTTATTGGTGGGCACGGATCTATGAAAATTTAGATTAATTTGTTTTACCATCTTTATTTAACTTACCCTTCGTTTCGCTTCATTCATGTGTTCAGTTTTAGTTGAAACTTCGGTAACTGACTTTTTATGTAACTGTGTAAACAATTTTAATGCTTATGTAATATCTATCGCTTTCAACGATAGGATCCCTGCTTAGAACTTACTTGTTTAAGGTCTCTCTTTTTCTGTTTTACTGCAATTAGAGTTGTAATAATATTTTTTCAAAAACAAATAGTGTACACGCATTACCGAAGATAGTTTTTTCATGGAATTTCAATACGTTGAAATTGATGAAATTGAATAAATCCGAATGTACATCAAAAAAATTACAGATATTTATGTCTTACACAGCCTGGTCACAGGAAAACTTGCTGCTCTGAAAACAGTTGTTCTGAACAAGAATCCTGGAATGTGCAGTTTACATGAGTTTTTTTACTTAGAAGTTACAAAAGCAGTCGAATTTAATTGCGGTATTCAGATTTTTACACGTCACGTCACGCACATGCAGCTTCACTATGAATTTTTACTTTTGAATATCTGCATAAATTCAGTCTTGCGCTTCAATTGATATTGTTTCGATACAAACAATAGACAATAATTAGGCGTTGCTGACTCGTGTTCCTAACATGCGCATCGACAGTGCGTTTAAAAAAAAACCGGTCAAGTGCGAGTCGGACTCGCACGCGAAGGGTTCCGTACAAACTAGCTTAGTAAATAAAATAAAACTACTTACTAGATGTCATTTAAACCAATTTTCGATTGAAGTTTGCATGGTAATGTACATCATATATTTTTTTTACTTTTATCATTCTCTTATTTTAGAAGTTACAGGACACACATTTTACCACTTTGGAAGTATCTCTCGCGCAAACTATTCAGTTTAAAAAAAAAATATTTTAAAAACCTCAATATCATTTTTGGAGATCTATCCATAGATCACCCACACGTATGGGTTTAATGAAAAAAAATTTTAGAGTTTCATTTCTAAGTATGGGGAACTCCCAAAATTTATTGTTTTTTTTCTATTTTTGGTGAAAATCTTAATGCGGTTCACAGAATACATCTACTTACCAAGTTTTTATAGTATAGTTTCGGAAAAAAGTGACTGGTGACATACGGACGGGCAGACAGACATGACGAATGCATAAGGAGTTCCGTTTTTTGCCATTTGGCTCCGGAACCCTAAAAACGCAACGTACAAGGGTCGTTACTTAATTTACCTCACCTAAGGATGTCAGAAAACATATTTCAAAATTTTATACAAAAACTTAAATATAATATATAATAAAATATATTTTAAAGTTTATTTTAAAACTTTCTTTATCAATGGTTGATAAATAAAGATATTGCTGTTTGACTTTGAAGTAATTTGTAATGATAGAGGTCTAGTCTGTTGTAAAAAGGTAAACCTAGAATATGGAAAGTGCCTAATATAAATGTAGGTAATCGTGTTCACTGAACTATGTAATGATAATTTTATCACTCATACTAAAAACGAGAAATTGACATTGTACAATTTTACAGTTTTCAAAAAAACTACATCAATATAATCTTTCGAAAGAAGTTTGCAGCTTATTTGACCATATTTTTAATCTATTATATTATCCTTAAAAAAGGTATGACTATGAACGATAAAAAAGATCATTACTATATATATGTACATGTATATATTTGCAATTATTGGTTTAAACTTAATAAATAATTTTCGTCATTTTTAATGCTGCCCATCTAATAATGTCGTAGTAGTTGAACAGTGCAAGCCTTAGTTAGACATTCGACGTTGTTAAACCATTTGCTGTTGTATTATTGTTTTTAAATACTCATTTTCGTTTGGTATAAAAGCTAAAATTCGATTGACAGCACATCACACTCATTGATCGACGATTTGACTTATATTTATAAAATTGTAATATCTATTTTTATTTCTGTTAGGTTTATGTCGCGGAGTGCTTAGCACAGTAGAATAGCGCCAACTGCTCACCGTTAACGGTGTTACTAATAGGCGAATAATTTATACTATTTATACCGTTTACTTAATAATGATCTTTGATAATGTAAAAACTCTTCCATTTTTTGGAAGGCTTCCATCTAGCAGTAGATTTTTTCGGATGTGATGAAGATATAATCTTGCAATCTTTTCTAAAACTACTGATCAAAAAATAAAAAAATCGAAATAGACGGAAAGTTGTTTATTATGTTGAATATACAAACATATAAAAATATTTAACAAAAAGCACAGTCAAACAAAAGTTCAAATCGAGTGTAGGTAACGAATTAATAATGATTGTGGTGATGAGGAACGATGTGATGAGTGCTGTGTTTCACATCAGCGTGGAAACTGAAAATAAAAATGAAAAATAATTATTTCACTTGGATTAAATATACTGCTTAAGAAATTAAGAGATTTGTAGCTTACTTCATTTCACTACACGCCTGTATATTTAAACCTAATTTGACTATTTTAACTTAAGCATTCTAACACAGGACATAAATATTATAATTATTTTAAGCATGCTCCTCGCTTATTTTGAAGCCATTAAACTCGTTAATAAAATAGGTCCTGCATTTGTTTTATTGAAAGTATGTAGGAGCTCTTTTCCCATTTATTTAATGGTTATGAAAGAAGTATCGGATTTTTTTCAGAAATTGACTTTATAGAAAAGATCAGTTACACATACCCGGAGTGCTTGTCACCGTGGTAGTCGACGTGCCTGACAGAGCCATCGGGCTGGTGGAGCGAGTAGTAGCCCTTCACCACATCGCCGTCGCGGTGCTCATGTTGCGACTTGAAATCACCCGTGTGGGGGTCCTCTACTTTGTATGCGAACTCGTATTTGGGGTAAGCCTGTTAAGAAAATTGAGTTAGAATTTCGCTAAGTAAGCGATGTCATTGGAAATGTCACCAATTTTTTTATAAACTCACATAATAGTCATGAGTATCGTGATGACCATGGCCGCCATGGATGGGTACGATGTGGGCGGGTCCATCATGTCTGTAGATGTGCTGGGAAGAGAATCCGTGACCATGGCTGCTTACCATTGCCACTACAGAGGCGAAGGCGACGAAGCACAAAACCTGTAATCATTACTTAAATTTCAGTTGTGAAAATTATTATCTCTGGAAAAAACCTCTTGGAAATGGTTTTTTAATGTAAAAAAGTGTCAATAAAAGCACTAAGAAAGAACGCTGATATTTAAAAAAAAACTTTTTACCAAAATATTATTTTAAATTATTATCAAGATTTGAACGAAAACAATAACCAACCTTGGCGAACATTTTGTTTTGTTGTGTTTTCTAAGTTCAGTAGCAAACTGATACATGTCGGTTGAATTCTACGTCTTTTATATCAATAACAAGGGCACTCAAGGTAATATTGGTTTCACTTTAATAGGCAGTGAAATTATTCACGAGCTTAGAATGCAGTGTTTGTAATAATTTCGTCAAGTAATTAGATCTACATGCCGATACTTTCAGTGGACTGTCACAACGAATAGTGTGGACCAAGACCTTTCGCTTATATCTGTAAATCTATATACGTAGGCATAGTTGCGATTTGCTTATATTATTTTGATATTACTTCTAATTTTATTTTACTACTTAAATAATCATTATAATAAAAAAGTTAAATTTAGCTTTTTTTCTTTTTTCCTTTCGGGGATCGAACCTGGGGCCTCGGAGTGGCGTTAAAATGAAAACCAGTTGACTTCGACCCTTCGATCACTGATATCGTCGTCAGCATTACTTTCTAACGTTGAAAAGATTATTGTGAAACAATATAATTGGCAGCGGTAAGTATATTATCAAGTAGCTGTAGCCCGTCGGATAAGGTGTTGAACTTTGAACCAAGTTAAATTTACCGATGTATATACTATGTAGGTATGCAATAACGTATGGAAATCTTCCACTAGAGATATGCGAAGCAGCTAAGTGGTGCGTGATGAAAAAATCCACCGAAATACTTATTTTCCTAGCCTCGCAAATATATTGCCGGATTATCTCCGCAAGCAGCGCTTGTCTACGAAATCGTCAGTTTGTTAACGATAATATTATGATTTTTTAAAACAAATGTTAAATAAAGATATTAATGTGCTTAATTTATGATTGATTTCAGATCTATATTTGATTTAAGATTATTGTGCAAACTTATTGGGGATTATAGTTGATGTTTAACGCCTATAAAAGAAAAAGAAAGTCAAAGTAGTCAAGTCGGCAGAGCAAGGGTAAGTTAAATATTTAGCGGGAAACAGGAATTAAAGACATATATATTTTTATTTAATCGATAGGTCGAATAAGAAAATTAACCCTTATAATTTCGCCGTATCCGTTCGTCTCTTTCTTTTGGGACACTGCTCAGTACAAAGACTATAACAACGAAAATATACAAGAAAGTTGTAATTTGGCATTGTTTGCCCAATAAAGCGGTAAAGGAATATATTCAAAATAAATTTTTAAGGTAGGTGTAAATTGGGGATATATTTTTTTCATCTATCCCGTGTCGTGGGGTACCGTCGGATAGGTTGCACGAAAATATTGGCGTTTGAAAACCATTTTTCGATTCAATTTGCGAAATATTAAGTTTAAAGTATTAGAATCAAGTATGCTAGAATAAATCACGATAGTAGATTTTAAAGAAGTTAATATCTTAATATAGAGAAACTAATACAAAAAAATGAAAAATTTTTTTTTGTTAAATTAATATATTAATAGTATTGAACTACAGAACCCCATAACGCGTGTACCGTACGCATAATTGGTAGGTACAAATTATTAAAATTTGTACTTTCTAATTGTAATTAATTGTACTTTGTAATTTGTATTTTCTCGTTTTCTACTGGTGCCTAGTCTGTCCTTCGCTACTCACTGTGATGTTATTTTATTTAGTAGTCCTACAATGTTTTTAGATTAAATACGTAACAAAGAGTCGGAGTAACACTATGTTCTTAACATCACTTTAGCTTCTGATCCATTGTCCAATTCAATTCTCTACGAAGCCTCAATGGGTGCATCACATTGACTTCAAGAAAAGAAGTGTGTAGCGTATTTAAGCTCAGTGTACTTCAAACATTATCGCAAAAAGAATCGACTTTTCCGATATTATTACTTTATCCGACAGCGCTTCCGACAGTCTTTCACTGAAAAATTCATTTAGCAGCACAAATCAAATTGGACAAGGGTTTCCCTTTCATAAAAGCTAAATTAAAAAATTTAACCTTTATAAAAAAGGATTTAAGTCGACGACGAAAACCTCCTTTGAGCTCATCATGTAGTTGGGTTTTGATTCGTTTACATTTTTAAGTTATACGTCAGACTGATACTGATCTGGGCTTTACTAAATAATATTTTGAGAGCATCTTATAAAATATAGTAAAGGCCAATTTAAATATTAAATGGGGGTGTTTGCCATCATTTCCACGCTTGTCCGGCAGGTTGGAGATTTTAGTGATGCTTAATGCTTTCTTAATTTTGTCATTTATTCCCCGTATGTTATTGCAATGTTCAGGGATACTTATTAAAATAGATACTTGTTGACTTTGTTGTAAACAACGAAATAATGATATCATAACACTGTTAGTATTGTCATAACAAAATAATTTTGTTTTTTTTTTATTTTTATATTGTGGATTATGTATGGTGACGACCTATTATTATATATATATTGTAAATGTTACGTTACTTCTGTTAAAACTGACGAGTTTCTTGCGCCTATTCTTCTTGTCAGTTAAATGACATCCTGAATGGATGGTAGGTAAAAATGTTGGACGATTCAAAACAACTTATTTTAAGTGCATTTGAATAAAGTTATTTTCATTTCATTTCATTAGTAAAATATCGTAATTTGGATAACACTGCTGCTCCTTTTGCGGTCTACGGGAGGCGTATGGTGATTACCAAGAGTATCATTAATCACCTTTTGCGACACTTTTTTTGTAAAGGGTTGGTGCTATTCCACCCCGTCAGGCACCATACGGTTAATGAAATATCAATTGATATTTCGATGAGCTTAACTTAGAAGAAATAGTACGTAAATGACACGTTACCTCGGGTCAATGAATTTTCTCGCTTGAATTGAAATTGTTTGTTAAAATGTTGGGTATTAAGTTCAGGGTTATGTTAAAAACAGTGTCATGAACATAAAACCGATATCATGCAGCAGATTGTTTCGATTTATTGTGTCATGCCTATGTAAATTATATTGTTTACTAGCTTTGTATATTCTAACAAGTAATTGCCTATATTATCTTTAGATTCTCCTGTTTTGTGAGTTCCACCGTCATGTATTGTCTTTATAGTTTGGGATGTATTGTTTTTGTTTGTGTAGACTTTTTTCTACCTTAAGTACTTCAGGAAACCCAAGTCTAGCTTTGTTTCAAGCGGATCTAGTTGTAACCTCACCCTTACCTTATGTACCAATTATAGATAGATCCACTTATATGCCAAGCATTTAGCTTACCACGAGGGGTTAACGCTATATTTAATATAGTGTTTGAGGCATTGCTAATGTTCTTTGTTTTAGTCTATATTTAGCACTTTTGACATCTACTTTCTCACATTAATGCATAATTACAAGCTACTTTGTAAGTAGCTAATGAGGATTCCGTATTTGCTTTATGTAGAATATTTTAGAATTAATATGTTCTTATTACTGACTGCAGCGCATTTATCCAATAATATGATACGTAACATAAAAAAATATTTTTTTCGGATCAGTACATGTTTTAATATTATGTTCTACAATGTCTTACAAATGTATACATTGATTTTTTCTTTTATTTTAAATAGGAAAGAGTCAACTTTGGCGTTTAATTCATTGTTATATGAACATCTTAAACCTTTAGAGAATACCAACCCCGATATTTTTGGCATTTAGCGGAAAATACGAATCTTACTTAATACGTAAAGTGTTGTATACGTACTACTCGCTATTTTTCGTAAAACACCAACTTAGATTTACAAATAAAATCTAATATTATACTATGCTTGCGATGGAGTTAGCTAGTACCTATAATAAACAATAGTCGATTTGTTGGAGCGGTTGTAACCTAGGTTTAGAAGTTATGTAATTTGCCTCGCAATCATAAGGTTCCGAGTTCGTATCCGAACCTACGAGTAGGTATGTATAAATGGGTGCTTCTCTCTGAACTATATTACGGTGAATAAAAACATCACGTAAGAACGCATACCAGATAGGTATCTTTATCCTTAAACGGCCATGGGTCTACAACCTCTCACGTTAGGTCTTTTTATACACTTAGTGAAGTATGGGCAGTTCCCCAGTATCGGTTTGGTACCCTAGTTGGTTTTAAGCCTGAACCTTCTGACGGACAATAATAGCAGGTATTTTTTATTATTGATTTGTTTTGTGGAAATGGTTATATCAAAATTTATTTACTTCAGTTGCCCTTTCTTTCGCAAGGTTTTTTTAACTTAAGTGTCCCAATGTGCACATTTGGAAATAGAGGAGTATTCGTAGGATGTAAAATTGTGTCCAGTTTTTAAGGAATTAAATTCAAAATCACCTATATAATACTGTAAATATTATTTGATGGTGTAATTATATTTAAAGCCAAAGCATAAGATATAAATTGTTAATGATAAGCTAAATAAATATTTTTATTTAATATAAGTATTTGCATAATCTATGGTATTCTATGGTTATTAAATAGTCGGTTAATATTGCGATAGCTATTATAAACTTGCGAGTTTTATTTTTCTTCGAAATTTAACTGGTTAAGTTGTGGAGTATGTCCGTACATACAATAACTCTCAGAAAAAATATTTGATACTTTTATACTACTTTGTATGACAATCTGTGTAATATTTTGTTTAAATATTGTTGTTACTTATATATTTAACCTACAAAGATTACAAAAGTTATTGATTTTTAGATTACGGTAATGTAGGACAAACAATATTTGCACTTTTTGTCAAAAAATTGCAATATATTTTTTTAAATCATTATTTTAAAAATGTACAATAGTAAAATAAACGATAATTTTATGGGTGCTTATCATAATGAGTACATAGCTCGAATATATGTTTAGAATTATTAAGTGCAAAAAAAATTAAGTTATTAATTTTACTATTCTAAGCTTTGATTTTTTGACGATTCTTAGTTACTTATTTTAAATTGACTGACTTATTGAAATATTGTAGGTATTCATTTTGAATAATTGTGACTATTTTTATAAATTTAGTTTCTTACCTATTACCTAATGGTGTGAAAGAAAAGAAAATCAGCATTCATACAAAACATTTATTTAGTACAAACATATCAAAACTATATAACAAAAAATCACAGCATTTAGCAAATTAGGACAAATTCGATATTTCATATTTAAAAAGTGACTAATGATGATGTTTTTCAGGAACAATGTGGTGGATGCTGTGCTTCACATTAGCGTGGAATCTGCAAAAGATGAAAAGAGAAATTTAATTATAATATTTAATTAATGTAAAGTTTATGTATGCGTTTTAATGCTACCTTTTTTGTTCTTAACTCTTTGAGAGAATGAAGACTATTATTTATTATTACTATTTATTGGAATTGAGAAAATAAATTTCAACAATTGTTATCTATACTTATAAATAAAATTGGAGTGTCTGTTTGTTATATTGAAATAGCCGTTTTTAACTACATGCATATGAATATATATACGGTACATACACCAAAACAACATTTTTTACAATTTTTGTCTGTCTGTCTGTTTGTTCCAGCTAATATCTGAAATGGCTGGACCGATTTTGACGGGACTTTTATTGGCTGGTAACTGATGTAATAAGGAGTAACTTAGGCTACTTTTATTTTAGAAAAATTCTTTTATTTTAGAAAAAAAAAGTAATGTTGCAATGTTCCACGCGGACAACGTCGCGGGTGGCCGCTAGTAGATAATATAAATAACAGATTAAAAATACGAGTATATAAACGCTTTTCCATGAATCAGATATAATCACAATGTTTATGCGTATTAAACAATTTATAAGCACCTGCAAGTAGCGAAATTTGTGAAGTTATCATCAGCCATTAACAGTATATAAAAACCTTTAATAGAAAAATAAATTAAGTAATTCAATCGGAAGAGATATCACTGAATGTGTAATAAATAATTCTTACCCAGATTTCTTGTCGCCGTGGTAGTCAACATGTCTGACGGAGCCATCGGGTTCATGCAGGGAGTAGAAGCCTTTTACTACGTCGCCATCCCGATGTTCGTGTTGGCTCTTGAAGTCACCAGTGTGTGGGTCTTCTACCTTGTACGCGAACTCATATTTCGGGTACGCCTGCGATAAGTTTATATACGTTACAATTATTTACAGTTAAATTCAATAACATGGATAGATAGATATCCATTACAATAATAAACAGGCCTTTTATAGTTCTATTGCTTCCATGATTATTTCTGTTAAAGGGCGGGAAATAATGAAGTAATTGAATATGATCAGCCTATTTTTTTTGCATGGTTTGTTGGCTATTAGGAATAGGAGTTATAAACATTCATTAATTTAAATAGTAACAGATAAAAATCGTTTTGTATTTAACGTGATTTATGACTAAGAGAGCTTTTAAAATAAAAAGGGCACTAAAATGTTTCAATTTATTGAGGGTACGACCCGTAAGATGTAATTTAGTACTTCAATATATGTTTTTCTTTGTAACATGCAAAATACTACGTTTTATGATGAAAAATTTATTGTAGGTGCTTTTAATGCTTTTATTTATTAAAGTAAGTAATTAATTTGTATTATTTATTGACAGTCCATTAGTAGTACAAAAGGCGATTTTTAGTACCTACAAATCTAAAGTATAGAGTGTTTTATAAATTAAGGTGGGTAAAACTCTCTCTTTAGCTGTTAAATCGAGTAAGATAATTTTTGCTTAAAAATTTATTATGCAACTAACAAAGCTGTGTTAGAGAATCGCACCACGAATGCAACGAGTTGAAGCTGAGATGGTGATTAAAAAAAATCCACATACATAATAGTCGTAATGACCCTCATGTCCGTGTCCATGTCCATCACCATGCCCGTGAACAGCAAATTTATGCGCTGGTCCATCGTGTCTCGAGATGTGCTGCGACGAGAACGCGTGGCCGTGACCGTGACCGCCATGTTGTGCCGTGACCACCGACGCCAACGCAACGAAGCAAATCACCTGAAATCGATACAAATCAATACTTTGCCTTTGCCATGTAAACTTTATTGGGAAGTTACCTTTCATATGTTGATTAGTATAGATCAAATTCGTGTGATTTTGTAAAACTCCTTAGTTAAATTTTCAACAGTAATACTAGTAAATCGAATTTGTAGTAATGACTCTTTTACTTGACTGTCGCATTCATAAGAGAAATCTTCCCTTAAAATATTGTGGGAACCTTTTTAACATACATCGATATAATGTTACAAAATAGGCATTACAATTAAAATTAAATAAGATTTTAACTTATTTTCGAATTATTAAGGTTATTTGCTTGGTGTAAAATTCTTCCAGGAGCGACACGTAAATGTAGAAAATAGAATAAATAAAATATAACAAAACCCTTAGTATTGATATAAAATCAGATTTTGAATACCACTTTAGGACATAGATAGATAAATTTTAGGGACTGGAATACAGAACCGTTCAGAAAAGTCATTGCCGCTTAGCCAAACTGGTCCTTAAACTCGAAATGAAAACGATCTAATAAAGTGAGCTAAAAATACACTACATACATATTATTTCATTTCTCTTTCTAACTTTTATTAAAGATATTCTCAAGGTCCTGCAGTTAAACTATTTCATATAGTTTCATGTTAAAATATTATGTTTTCATCTATATAATAATAGTGAAATAAAATAAATCAATAATTTGTTATCTATCACATAGTTATCTGCTTTTTGTCTTGATATATAATCTACCTTCTAATAAAAGTTATAGATCGATTGAACGTATACAGGCAACAATCACAAATTAATTAGTTACTCTGATATAGTTATTAATTTTTCAGTCAATTCTCTAGAACCCTTTCCAAACGATTATCAATTCTAACTTCACATTGCAACCTTATCATTTCAGCCTATAGATGTCGAAAGCCTCCCCCAAAAATGTTAGGGCGGGCGGATTTGCACGGGAGCTGCATGGTGATTACCCAGTGTCCTTAGTTGCCATTTACGATACGTTGGCGTGAAAAGATTTGAAACTATTCTATTTTGCTGGAAACGACGCGGCAACATTAAAAAAGTAAGTAAATAATGCTGTTTGCTATATTATAACACTTTTTTCATTTAATTTTATAGAAGAGTTTTCAGCAGCGCTATTTACGTTTTTCGGGGTGACCAGTTATCACGGATGGGGAGGAAAACACTATTGCTCTTTTCGGTTTCTCGATTTACATTTATCATTGTTTCCAAGTAATTAAACGCATCACTTAAAACCTCACTAATCACTTAATATATGACAGTCTCAAACATTTACCTTGGAGAACATTATGGATTGATTAGCTGTAACTAATATCACTAAGCACAGAACACAACTGATACTGCATAAATGTTACCCCCGGCTTTTATACCAAAAGTAAGGGTGTCCAAGGCAATATAGATTTCACCTCGAATAATGCTCGCTTAAACATTAATAAACAATTTTATGTTAAGTATTTGAATTGGTTTCGCAAAGCACTTGAGCCTGCTTACACTCGCACAGTGACATTGTTACACTTTATTATGATCGAATTATGCAAGGTTTCTGTATAGTAATACTATTGACACAAATCTAAATGAACAAAAAATGTTCTAACTGATAAAGGTGTTACAAAATGTCCGTAGCAAAAAATTCATTAAATCGTAATAGCTTGCTTAGTCCGACTTAATAGATATAACTAAACTCATATGAATGACTTTGAACAAACTAATATGAAAGAAAATCAGTAGCTGAAGATTTTATGATTAATTATATTGTTGCGTTTCCATCGCTGAAATAAACTCAAATAGTATGGAAAACGCCCACCGCTCATCAAGAAAATATGGAACCATCAAGAATGGGCTACTTCAGTTACTTTTACAGTGTAATGTCTTATGAACTATTGCTGTTGGGGTTAGCGGCTAATATGGATAAAATTATTATCCTTAAAAAGAGCAGTGTGCATACCTAACGGTCCTGAGATTTTCTTTAAGAGATATGACTTACTATATCTGCACAAGATTCTGCATTCGTCTATTGATGCACCGGCTTTGTTCTCTTTGCTTTCTATAAATACTCTTTACATATCTCGACATCCCAATACTTTTGAGTCTCAAGCTTTTAAAAATAACACATCTTACTATAAGGAGCAAGGCAAGGAGCAATGTGACGTTTGATCTATTTAACGCCAACTTTAGATTGTATAAAAAAAGAATTTCAGATTTGTTCAAACCCGGATCCCAAAACCTCTCAAAATAAAGATTATTATTGTGTCTTTATTTTTACCTTTGTCTATCATTTTCAGTTTTTTGTTTCATTCTAATTTTTTGTCGCTTTTAATTCCCTAGTCAACTCATGTTGGGTTTAAGTGTAATTGGGTGATAGTCTTGTCCTACTATTTTAATACGACACCTAAATAATACAATGACTGTAATCTGTACGTGCAACAAATCAAATTTATAAATAAGAATAAAAATGCATATAATAACATTATGTATTAAAAAATTATGACATTTGTTCTAAAACAATTCATAACATTGGGCCTTTAGTCAACTGATCCCGCTTCAAATTTATCCTGCGGGCTGAGTTGACTAAACATTTAATTTTATTATTTTTGCTTATTCAACTGATCCCACTTAAACAAAAAAAGGAAAAAAAATATTGTGTTATTTGAAATAGATGTACACACGTGAACAAAAAACATTGGGAAATCACACCATGAGTTTAGTTGTGATTATAAAGATATATTTAAAAAATCATAGTAATATGATTAGTTAATAGAAACTGCATCAAATTTTAACCTAACCGTATCGGATTGACGTGAATCCAAACCTAATACAATCATTTTATAATTTGAAAAAAAAGATAAATGATTTATCATTTAGTGACTAAATAATAATTAATACTATTCAACAAGGTAAATATTATGTATTTGTTTTTTAAAAACTTCCATCAACTCAGTTTTTACAAATTCATAAAAAACATAAAACGGGAAATTTACATTATATGAAAAAATCAAGATCTAGGTTTTTCTAAACAATACCTTATCGTGATTTGGCCGTTAAGTATTGCATAGTCTATATTTTTTTATCTCGATTGTTTCTGGCAAACTCTTTGAAATTCTGAGGCCGGTGGAATTTTTTAAGTAGGAAAAGTTGTGCAATATTTGGGCAATTTTTTTATATATCCGTTCCACGATTCCACGACATTATTTGATTTATGGATTTATAGCAATATACACCAAGTGTTTGCAAGTGGTGAATTCTCCTACCAAGTATTGACGAAGTAGTCATTGTACATGACACTTTTGTTATTGGGAGGTTCTTTCATCACATATAGCCGTCCTACATCAATCAAATCTGAGGGAAGATGACGAAAGAGTGCACAAAGTTTTACATATAGTTGTATTCGCACGACCCGTCGAGTTGACCTTCAACTGCACCTTGACGTAATCTAATGTCAAACACTTTTATTCGTGACTATACAAATCATAAAATATATCCATGGGATCAGTTGCCCGATTCAAAACATTTAATATGTCAACTGATCCCGCGGGATAAGTTCGAGCGGCCTCAATTGACTAAAGACCCTAACGAGGTCGCCAACTGTACGTAAGCATTTATATATTTTTATTTTTATCAAGTTTATAAATAACTCACTTTGTGTTGTATTTTTGTATATATTGTTATAGTATTGCTGTTAATAATAACAATAGAGCTAAGAGTAAGTAAGGAGGCAACATTTATCACTGAATTGATCAGAACTAAGGTCAATGTGATTTATTGATTCTACTCAGTTAGCTTGGTTTGGTACGTGCATGTGCAGTGTACTTACTAGCAGGTGGTTGGATGAAATTCTTTGTGATGGCAGACGTAGTTCCTGTATAATACGATGGGTATTATTTTGACAAGTGTCCGACCGTCTCGGTTTCGGTAAACGCTACCGCTGTAACGATACAGTCCCGATATCCGCACGAAGTACTTCGAGTGGTTTTTGTATGTGTAATGCAATTTACACATACTTTGAATCCTAAATAAAGTATTTATTTATTTAGTTGTCTATACCCTTTTTAAGAACTCAATGACGGATTGGTATGCGATTGTTGAATCATCAAGCTCCTGAGAAGACAATGCTTAAATAGGTACGTTAAACAATTGACCCAGGATGCATTAGCGATTGTTGACGCCTAAATATCAACATTGGGCTTTTGGTGGGTTACTTTTTGTTCTCTCCAACTTTCCAAAAAGAATCAAACCTAATAAAGAAATTCGCAAGTCTACAATAATAGCATTTTATCTCTCGAGCAAATAGAAAGGTTATAAAAACATATTTCTTTTGAAAGAAAGTAGAATGTTCAGGATTAGAAAAAACACAAAAACTCTTCAAATTATTCAGTAGTAGTACATTATGCAGAGGTAATGAAAAATTTCAGTTCCTGAAATCTATTTCGAAAACCATGTATAGGTTCCTTATGCAGTTCCTGAATGAATGAAGTTAGTCGGTTTGTTAGTTACGATGGATGGTACTTCACAAATGGAGATGGTGTATGTTGATTAGAGATGTCGTGTTTAGTGCCAACACGTGATTTAATTTTTTTTATAAAATTTTATTTTAATTTAAGCGTCATATATACTGGCAACCTCTAAATGAAATTAAGTTCCAAAATCAAATGCTGAGATATCTTAGTTTCACTACTCTGTATAGCTTATGCTATACAGAGCAACGCGTACGATTTTCTTCCTGGAGTTATAATTACATTTGTGTATAAACACAAATGTAATTATAACATTTCATTGCACATTTGCGTAAAAACTGTTACAGAGTATGAAAAATCATGAAAGTTTAATGATTACAACAAACAGTTCATGTAAAAGCTGCTTTTAAGTTTGTTATATAATAGAATAGAATAATATTTGCATCAATACAAATCTAATTTCCAGCACTAAATATTTGTTTTGCTCTTGTTAGACTTGCAGCATTTGAATTTATGGGTTACGCAATTATTCTAAAACGTGCCTCTACCCACTTAAAGAGTTTCCTGGTTTTCAGGGAATAAGCAATTTCAGGTGGAAAAAATCCCAATTATCCGATAGATTACAGCGGCTTTCATTCGTTACTGCTGTAATTACTAAAAAGTACGTAACTTTACAGATTTTAGGTGAAGACAAAATATTTTGTTTAAAGACTAGTGTAGCGCGTATACAGATTCACTATTTCACACACACAAACACAAAACTAATTACCAAACAAAGTAAATAAGAGGATATACCTGAAATATAATAAATTATTTAACTGAAAACTTAACTTGACACCTCAACTAGAGTATTCCAGGCTGGTCATCAGTCAAAGGGAAGGCAGATCTCCGGCGGTCCCAAAGGGTGATCGCGACCCGCCTCGTACGAGGATACAGGACGGTGTCGCGATCGGCGGCTTGTGCGCTCGCGGGTACACCACCGTGGGAACTGGAGGCACGTGTCCTACGGAAGGTGTATCTGCGCAAGGTGGAGGCCCGGGTGCGTGGAGATAGGCCCGCACCCGAGGAGGCCCGGCGAGCTAGGAGGGATGCCGAAGAACGGCTGATGAGGGAGTGGGAGGAGTCTCTCATCGACCCGCCATTTGGGAAGCGCACCCTCGAGGCACTGAGACCGGTGCTTCGGGAGTGGTGCGCTCGGCGCCAAGGGTCGGTGACCTTCAGGCTGGCGCAGGTCTTTACCGGGCACGGGTGCTTCGGTAAATACCTGCACCGGATTAGAAGGGAGCCGACCCCGTCGTGCCATCATTGCGGCGCTGCGGAGGACACTGCCCAGCACACCCTTGAGGTGTGTCCGGCGTGGTCTCCTCAGCGCGGCAATCTTGTCGCGACGATTGGGAGTGACCTCTCGCTCGCCGCCGTGGCGCGAGCTATGGTGACGAGCGATGGGTCCTGGGAGGGGGTGGCCACCTTCTGCGAGGACGTCCTCTCGCAGAAGGAGGCCGCCGAAAGGCGGAGGGAGGAGGACTTAGACTCCTCCATCATAAGGCGCAGGCGTCGGGGGAGAAGGTGGCGGCGCTATGCCACCCGCATCCCCATCTAGAGGATGGAGCTCCGCTTCTCCTCTAGAGACGCCCCAAATGGCGGAAGGGGCACCCATTCTGCCTGGGTGTCCACCCCCCACGTGAAAACGCACGAAGGGGGAGGGGGTCTCTTCCCACCCTTCCCCGCTGGGAAGGGCTTTGGGTCAAGAGGCCAGTAGCGTAGGCTCGCGGGATGAATGCCTCGCGAGCGGAATGCGCTTGAGGAGGACCCTCGGGAACGGCTTCCCCGAGGGTAGGAGCCTCACTCGGAAACTACGGGTGATACCGGAGTTTTCTCCGTTATCGCCCGGCGTGGCCGAGAGGGGGTTCGATGGGATGGCGACCGCGGAAGCCCTCCGGGAACTTTTGTTTCCGGGGAACTTCCGCGGACGCACATTCCGATGAGGTGGGGGGGGGGGGGGGACGGCCGTTAGCACACCTCGGCCGCCTCCGGCCTGCGCTGGGCGGGGCAACCGCGCCGCCTGCGGTGGTGCCCGGGAACTTGTTCTTGAGACTTGTTCTTGGGTGATCATCGCGGGCGCGGGAGTCTCGTCCTGTGTGGGTCGGGGTCGGTCGGGGGGTGTGGTTTATTCCTTCCCTCACCGAAAGGGGGCCAGCGGCTGTCGGAGCGGGAGACCGGCAGTCGCATTGCACTTGGCCCTCAGGCGTGCGGGGTGTTCAGGGCGTCACGGCGCAAGGCGAGGTCCGCCCACGAGCGCGGACCCACACTGGTCCGGGCCGCGGCTGAGTCCGACAAGGGACCCCGCGACCCGCACCACTGTGTATTGGGACGCCGCAGTTTTTAGTGGGTAGGCCTCCAAGCCTTTACCGGGCACTCGGCCGGGTAGAGGCATGGAGGAGAGTCCCACATATCCATCGTGTTCTCCCGACACGATGGAATGCGTAATGCCATTTTCTGCGAAAAAAAAAAAAAAAAAAAACAAAAAAAAAAAGGCTGGTCATCAGTGACAAAGAAACAGGAACTTTTAAGAGATAAAATAAGTGAAAGGTGGATATTAATTAAAATACAATGATATTAACAAAACTTATACAACACCTTTACCATATAATCTCACCTATAAAAGACCTCAGACATATAGTAATGTATCGCTGATCTCCAATCACCAAAGCGGGGCCATCTCGTCACCCTCATCCGTACCAAAATACGCAAAGCCGATATCGTTAAAAAGCAGTGCCCTAAGCGGCTATCGCTGAAAAATAAGTGCATCAAGTTGGCAACGCCTGAACGGCAATAATAAAAGTAGAGTGTGAGTTAAGGATCATTAAGTTCGTCAATTGCTCGGATGGAGTGCTGGAAAGGACAGAAAGAATAATGCATAGATATGCGAAGATTTTTCGGTGTAAGTAATTAAATTCCAGGTCAGATTCATAGCATAGGCTAAAAACCGAGAATAAACCGAAAGGACCACGTTGAATCAATAGTTTAGGACAGAACATGAGCCATAACAGTAGGACGAAAGGCTACCCAACTGCATAAAATACAGGAGGTAAATAACGGTCAATTTTAAATATTAAAAGAAAGTGCAGAAAATAAAACAGTTATTTGTGCAGTTGAAGGAATATCCTCAACACTTGGAGGAGGATTGCAATGAGAAAAATGAAACATCTGAAAGGGGACCTGAAACCGTAATTAGTAGCTGACTGTGGGTCCGATATATTTGTGCCTATTACCCCATAAGACATGAAAGCTCGCTGGACACTAACTTAATAATAGTTATTTTCAACAACGAGAGTGGTACTGGGGATGAGTCGCTGGAGAAGGTACGAAAAACAGTGGATGCAAAGAAAGGCTGGATGAAGGTAGCTAGACTTAGGTAAACAAAGGACAGAAAGGTCATTATTAACTGTGACCTTGCCAATTCTCGAGTGTAATAACTGTTTTATGAAAGTTATCAGTGATTGTTATCAATGTTGTTTAACCTTAAGTTAGTATTTCTGTTGATGGTGACAAGTAATAAGTAACAGATTTATTATGAGAAATTTGTTAATTGGCCTAGGGTTTTAATTGCCTGATCGATAAAATAGATCGATTCAAGGTTGTCACGAAATTGTAATTTTAATCTTTTAATAAAATTTTGGGACGGTTGAAGGTCCTATTGTATATTATTAAAGGCCTACATAAAATATGACGTGATAAAATAAATATAAATAATTTTACGATGAAGGCGCAAGTTACTATTTTCGTTTATGGTTATATAAGAAAAAAACCCGAAATAACAATCAATAAACTATGAGATTTTCATTTAAAGTAAATAACCCACATAAGGACCAATTTGTAGCAATTGCAAGCAGTGGATACATAGAGTTGTGTAATGTATAAGTGTACCAGAACAATAAAAAAGTTTTTATGTGTAAGGCTCTGGCCGATAATAATTATTAAAAAAAAAATCCTAGTAACAGCTCCATCGTTCGAATTGGAATTTCACGCCACATTTCCTTGAGTGCAAAATTGGATTATAGTTCCCAATAAAAATGCATCTGCGTCGGGAACATTTTCGTGCAGTGTTTGTGAATGATCACAAATGTGTCCTAAAACCAACGTCGTCAGGTATAAACGACGACTGATATGTATGATTCGTTTGATAGATTTCAAATGGCATTTATAAATGAGTGGCTATCTACTGTTGACATAAAGAACTCGCGAAGCGTGGTCATCTAATTTTGTGGAAAAAGAAGTGGTCGTCGCTCGATGGTTGTTACCGAGAAAAACGTGCCAGCAGTATAAAAATTAATTCAAGAAATCAGGCAAATTACAAACGATTACATTCTGCATATATTGCAGATTAGATCAGGAGGCATCCATAAGATTCTACACAAGCATCTTCACATTAGAAGGAATATAATATCGATATGCTTTACATAAATATTTTGTGATATTATAGTAATGTAATTTAGTAAAAGCTTCTTCGCTTTCTTTAGGTAAGTTTCGAACAATAGGCAATAGAATGAGCCTAGTTTTATTAGATTTACTTGATTGTTTGCATGTTTGCTTGCAGACCAACAGTCATTATTTGAAATAACTAGGCGATGAAATCGCTAAATATAAAGCTACGCTAGCACCATATATTGGAACGAAGAGTAATACCTAGAAAAAATTTTTTTTGGTTCGATGAGAATTTTTGCGAATTTCAAAATTCGGGCTCCCTCACCATCTGGTCCTAGAACTGTTGATTCAATTCCTCCCAAAAAATATAAAAATCGGTTAAGAACTCTGGGAGTTATGGCGTAACAGACATTGCGCCATTGAAGCTGATCCATGGGAGCTTCGCTCGCTCCGCTCCAATGAATTTACGATAGAAATGAGAGATTACACAATCAAAAGATATATCAAAAAAGTTAAAGGATTTGGAACTATTTCCTTTAAACGTTATAAAAAAAAATCAAATTAAACATAACACAATCTATTAAAAAATATTCGACTGTTATACTTATTAAGTTACATAAACTTTATAAGACAATAGATTTTTATTGCTTCAGTGTGCAATAATACGTGTAATATAGAGCGAAGTTAGCAATCCTTTTGAACGTATTCGTAAAAATGAGTTATCAGACGCTGAAATGATGAGTGATTAAATTTATGTTGATAAAAGATAGTGACAAGCATGCTGAGCCTTTGGTTTCGGTTGTACTCTTTGTTGTTGGCTCAATTAAATAGTATGGAATACCATTATAACACAATAAACTCAAATAGAAGATCCGATAGGAAGTAAGATGCATAGAGGGTCTCATTCGCCACATCTAGTTTATCGGCATGGAAGAATGGTGAGGAAAATTTTGAAATTCGCAAATTTTTTTTTATCTTTTTTAGGTATTACGTTCCGCTCCAATATAGGGTGCTAGCGTAGCTTTATGCTTAGCGACTGCATCGCCTAGTTGGACCGTAGCTCCCATGGATCAGCTTCAATGACGGAATGTCTGTTACGCTATAACTTCCCGAGTTCTTAACCGATTTTAATAATTTTTGTGTGGAATCGAATCAATACATTTGACAAGATTGTGACGATCGAATTTTGAAATTCACAAAAATAAAAAAGTTATGAACAAAAAGCATTGGCTCTATGGGAAATCCATTGAAAAAAACGCGCTCTTTTTGAAAGTTTGCTTTCTTATGGAATTTTAAAATTTACTTAACATTATTGATTTTTTTTTTTAGTATTACGCTTTGCTCCAATATATGGTGCTAGCGAAGCTTTATGCTTAGCGACTGCATCGCCTAGTATACATAAAAAATAAAATAAAATAATAGTACGGTCATTAAAAGGTTATCGGTGGCTAATAGTATGGTGTTAGTTAGTTAGTGAGTTTTACGGGCCCATTTCCGCACTTAGCCTCCTGATTGGGCCATTGTACGTGATTGAGTATTCTTCTTTTACTCCAGCTATTCTAGTCCATCCCAGAAGGCAAGTAGCCTTTTCAGGTTACTACAAGCTTCCGGTAGTGATTTTGGAGACTGGAGAACGTGTGCCCGTTGATCAGCCACGTTCCTGCACTCCAAGAGGACGTGATGTGGCGTTTCCTCCGCCTCCATGCAGCCTCTGCATAGAGGGCTATCTGTCACACCTATGGTAAATGGATGTTTATTCAGAGGACTGTGTCCGGTTATAGTACCTAGTACTTTACGGATTTCGTCCCTGTTTAGTCTGGTGAGGTTGCGGGCAAGCTTTTTCGAAGCCACCGGAAGAAATAGTATGGTGTTATTTCGTAGATTATATTAACGGAAGGTGTCGAAGACTCTTTAACGAAAATTGATCACCACGAAGATTTTTTCGTATCATTAATAACTATAAAGTTATTGATGAAAACATCGAGCATTATTTTGCCCTTTTATCATAAAATCATAATAAAAATTTATTTCCTTAGTATTGCGAAAATATAAAAAATAGTTACCAACCATTTATACATAATAAATAAATGATTGTTCGGTAATATTTCCATCTCCGTTTTTTATCGTATATATTTATACAAAGTCGAGGCTGGATACCGATTGTTTTGTTGAAGAAGAGAAATAAGAAAATCTTATTCAAATTTATTAAGTATTTATTTACACATTATTTACAACTAATTAACATATACCCAACAGTTACAGGTCCATAACAGTAGCGATGGTCAGTGGTGGTGTTCCTGGTACTCAGGCTGAGCGTGTTTGGTGGATGTCTTGACGTTAGCGTTAAATCTGAAAAAGAAATAAAATAGAATTACTGATCATTCATTTATCGAAATATGCTTTGTTATCTTGGATACTTATGTATGTATAGCTTTTTTTTTTAATAAATATCTGTGGGTTTTTTATCATAAAGGTGTTTCGGTTATGTAAGTCACACATAACATCCTTAAATGCAACAAAACTCACATTAAAGATGGCACAATAAAAATATGCAAATTAGTGTAGAAGCCTCTAGCTACTTTTAGTATATCAACCAGATATAGATTAACAATCTTGGTTGAATTGCGGGAGGAGTGTTAATATCACCCAGTCCAGATTTTAATCTTCGCATATCCTACCTGTAGCTTTCTCAAAAGAATTTTACTATAGACCCCTAAACCAAACGTTCATACGTGACGTTATTTACTTTACTTAGTTATCTTTTTACTTACCCAGATTTCTTGTCGGCAGCGTATTCGACAGTACGGATGGAGCCATCAGGTTCGTGTAAGGAGTAGAAGCCTTTCACAACGTCGCCGTCACGGTCCTCGTGCTGAGTTTTATGGTCACCAGTGTGCGGGTCATTCACAGAGTACTCGAATGTATATTTTGGGTACGCCTGAAAATAAGTGATTCAACATTACACATATTTCTTTTGATTGTTAGAATTAATGCTTAAAGAAAAAACTAGTATTCTGATATTGATAAGATAATAATTATGGCTTCATTTGACTTTTTTATTTTTTTATGCATCCTAGGAATACTTCAATTAATTTAAACTTTCCTTAATAATAAAGTCGACAGCCCGTCAACGTTAAAATCTATGTACCCTATGCCAATATACACAGCTAGCTTGATGAACTGTCGGATGCATCAGTTTTATAGATTGAACTCCTAAACAAATTGGATGAGCGTTAATGATATGCAACATACGAGCTTTGATATTATACTTTACTTTAAAAATGGTTGGGTTATAAAAAAATATGTATTAAAAGATTATATTACGGCTGAATTTAATAAGATCGAAGGCCATAATAATTTAAACAAAAGATTTTTTCTTATATGTTCCTTGATACATTTGAGAGATGAACTCATAAAGTCAACGTAAGGATCATAGAGCTTGAAAATTGATTGATTGATCAATAATTTTAATTTTTAAATTAAGTATTATCTATCACCTGGCCGTTAATTAATCGTTAATTTTGATCTAGTCCAACATCTTATTTAGTGATAAACGGCAGACATATCTAATATTTCAGAACTAAGGAAAGGGATTTGAAATAAAGAATGTACTGAACTTACGTAATAGTCTTCATTGTGTGAGTCCTCCTTGTGGAGTTCTTGATTATAAATAGGTTCATGCTTAATGATAGGAGCAGCTTGAATGGCGATCGATTCGTGACTGGGCGCTGGGTGTACGGGGACGAAGTATTGTTGAGCGGAAGGTTCGTGTCGAACGATACTTTGAGAGGACACGGCATGATGGGCTGTGGTATGCAACTGTGGCGCGATATTCACTTGTTGAATGGTGTGAAGTGGTGCGGTATGGTACTCGCTGATGCGGACGGGTAGGGAGTGATGTACTTCCACTTTCTTCGGAGCTTCGTGTTTGATGACGGTGTTGTATTTAAGTTGATAAAGCTCTTGGCAGGTAGCTACTGCCAGCAGAGCAAAAGTGGACAGAATCTGTCAAGAAACCAATTTTTTTATTTACTACTTATAATAAATTCTGTAAAATTAATTATACTTGAATGTGTTTCTTATTTTTTTTAATAATTAGTTAACTGTATATTTACCTTAACCAACATGTTGTTATTTTAACAGTGCACATGTACATCTGATCCTGAAACACTTAAACCCTTTGTTTTTATACGACGAAAATTCACAGCTTCAAAACTGGTTTAATTTGCTTTCGATATTATGTGGTGCCGTAAGCATATATTGCATTTCAGCCAAATCTGGTTTTGACATAATTTAATCACTTATAAATAACTAAAATTTTCTTTAATATAAATAAAATAAATCGATTTTTACGTATGATTGTTAGGTGATATCTCTCTTAGATTACATAAAAAAAACAAACATCTATGTCGTTGTATCGACGTTTAAGAGACTCTTTTATTTTAAATTTATCCCAGAAGCGCATACCTACTTAATATAAGTAAATTGTCAATACGAATTAATGTGAAAAATGGCCTCCATTTGTCAATGTTGTTCATAAGTCAATTGGAGCGTTCCACCTGCTTGGGATCCTATCATTAAAATATTAATATCTCAAAAGACACAGACTGAAAGATCTAGTAATGTAGTCAGCTCTATTTCCAAATAATGAAAGTGAGATGGAGGTAGGTAGATGGAGGTGGATAACTCCCATGCCCGAGTTTCTTTCGCCAGTTCTTCTCAGAAGGGCTACCTAATTTCCGAACTGGTGGTAGATTTAGTGGTGTATGTGGTGGTGTGTAATCGTAGTGAAAATTTAATAACTAAATAAAATGCATAATAAAATAATTTTGATTTATATAAATTTCATCGTTAGGAACGTTGCCGATTAAAATATTGTGAGGTAGTAGAAAATATATTACTCTTCCTGTGATCACGGCTCCTGTAAAGAGTAGAAACGTCAGGATTAAATATAAATTATGCACAAAAACCGTAAATAAGTTGTTTTATTTAAATGAACTTGATTTATTTTTGTTATTATATTTCAAAACTCGTTATTGTTCATAATTTAATAATTTGGATTTTAATTAGCTTTATCAATAAAAAATGTTAGATGATATAAGTCTCATCAGTAAACAAATGTTATTACATTTGTTTAATAAGATTATTAGTTTCGATTCCGTTTTTTATAAATTCATTTATTTATTCAACTTATTTTGTAAGTTGTTATTTACTTTAATTAAATTTTCATTTTCGCAAAATAATTCACTTTATTATTAATGTGTTCACACTAGTTATATACATAAATTTCATAAGCGGTGTCTTTGAAAATTTACATATACTACCAAGATTGTTTACCTTTAATTTTTTACTGAAATGAACTACATACAGCTACTTTGTAATATAAAGTAAGTTCAATACTATTTGATGTATCCCTACGCAAGGCCAGTTTTAACTGGAGTAGTTAATTTACTGCTAATAAGGTTAAATAAAATTGCCTGTTTTTTAGAATCATAAACTTGGTTACTTCGTATTGGTTACATTCAGTCTTAGTGCAGCATATAAAAAACTGCAACGAGCTTGGAACTCTTAAAAACGAAATAATAAAATTAAAACCAATTAACAAAAGTTATTCTTACAAAATAAATATTATTTTCTTACCTTAAAGCTTTTTTCTACTAATAAATCTTCAATTTTTTTGTAAAATATGATATCATTGTATTTAACTTATTCAAGTATTTAACTGCTAGCTATACATCTGAAGAAACTTTCACAAGAAAAACTCAACTTGTCGCAGGAGTGAGACGAAACACGAACGAGTACTTTTCCTATTCATCTAACGAGACCTCGACAGACCCATTGAATTTTTTCAAATGTGTCAAGCGAACCAATTTCGTTCGGATACCGTAACCGATGAACCGTAATTTGATGATGATGTTTGACCGTCGTTAAAGAACTTTCCGTGCATTATTTGAGAATACTATTATACAAGCCTTTGGTGCAATTTGGTCGACTTTCGTATGTGTGCCTCGGCCTCCCCTAGGTCCAGCCTATATGTTCGTCCACCAATGCTTGTCTTGTACTTTAAATAATATTTTCCTGTTAGTCTTAATAAGCTACTAACATAACCAATTCAAAGTCGTTTTCATTTATTTAAATAAATCTCGCGACTAAAGAAACTTAAAAGAGTTGCAAACGAAATTAAATCAGCAAATTAAAAGGCCACTTTTGTTCATTTAAAGAATTTTCTAAGGATATAAAATGTACATTAAACAGCAAGAACTTGAAACTTTGAAAGCTTCTTGCTTTAATAAACGCTAATTTTAATTTTCTAATAAACCCTAAAACCATGAATATCACACTAACAAAACTTTGAATTGAATTCTAGGAATGATTCCGCTGAAGCAACTTAACGAAATTTACATCATAAGTAGTTGACACATATACATAGTTTTCCAAAAAGGTTTGAGTGATTTTTCTTTGTTTTTGAACAGACCTTAATATTTAGATATTAAGAAGGATTTGAAACTCTTCTTCAAAAAAAGCTTTGTTTTAATGCTATATTTTAATTTGCATTATATTATGACATTTTAAATTAAGTTTATTTTCAAACCATTTTTACTATATAGAAATTAATCTCCCTAAAGTTTTTTCCCGCATTGTTAATCAAGCATTTAAGAAGATACACCACTCTAGTGTATATATAGTATAGAGTATATATAGTACTGTAATGATAGTTTACTGGAAATAAAAGCGTTTTTTTATTTATTTAATTTTATTCTATTATGACAAAGTACCTGAATAAGCCTATCTGGCTTAGTATTCAACTAAAACATAAAAAATATGCGTGTGAGCTCCGACGCGTGACTGGAGTTTATTCCTTAGGCTGCGGCCTGGACGCCAACGGGCAGAGCGGGTGGCGCAGGCAACGGCATGCGAGTCTTGATGAAGGTACAGAGATTTGTATGAAACTGTTCCCGACCACAGCAGCAGTGCGAGGGAAGGAACACTAGTGTCGAGCCATAGTCGAATTGTGACCGCGCGTTCGAATAGTCGTAGTGACGTTCTGCTTATTTCCCTTAGAATATCGTTGATTGAGGAAATCATTTCAGCGGTATTAGATAGGCCACCATTATGGAATAGTTAACACTATGACCATAAAAATAGAACACTAACTTAAATGTTGTGGGAGTTAATAAAAGAAAAATTTAATATCCAGTGTACAGTCACCCTTGTGTAATTATAGAACACTAGCTAACGCGTTGCTGGTATAACCCGGCCACACGTTGCTGGTATGGTAACAAACACACAAAGTATTGTCATAATATGATGTACTGATATCCGGGTTACGACTTTGGTCGGCATAATTTTTATGAAACTCCCTTTTGTTTTCTTTGTTTGTAGTATGGGTTCACGCATTTTTTTGCCCAGAATATCTCGTAATTAATAAAAGAACTGCTTTAGCAAATATCACGTCGCATTTTCGACATCGCGTATGCTCTCGGCACGTCACTTTACTGCAATAAATCGAGCGATCTGACCGCTGGTGTCATGAATGGACCACGTTTACCGCCTGCGCCGCCCGTTACGCCCGCTGGCGTCCAGGCCGCAGCCTTAAAAAATGTGAAATGTGGCATTTTTTATCGACAAATTGCCCCTCAAATTTGGTTTTTCTCAAAAAGCCAATAATTAAAAAATATACAAAAGAAGAATCTATTTGTTTTTCTTTAATTATTTTTTCTATTTTTTATTCCATGACAATTGAAACATGATGGCTGCGTAACTGTTGTCTACATGTTTAGCTATCAAAGGACACCTTTTTAATGTTGGTAAGACATTTCCATGAGTAGTAGTGGTCGAATTAGTATGAGAGCCCAGGTCTTGGTTACCAAGAAAACTAAATGGCGTTCATTTTGTAACCGTAAGAGACATACAAATTTGAGGGGCAATTTGTCGATAAAAATGCACTATTTCACACCATTAAAGGCTCCGACACTGGTGACGGGACACATTGTATATCTCAGTTATTTGAGTCACAGTGATCAAAACTATGACAGAAAACACGTTTTTTCTAAACAATATGAAAAAGATCTTTCTACGAAAACTATTGAAAATTGCTGAACATACATCGGCGCGATTCTGAATCCTCTAAGGTTGTTCTTTCTAAGGGCTTTAGCTTCACATAAGTTTTTGGAACACCCTGTATAACATATAACATCTTTTTAATCTAGGTGTAACCGACAGCCCTCCGTGGAAAGGATACATGGAAACCGGAGTATCAGCCACCCATAACCTGCTTATCCTTATCGTGTGAAACAACTCGGTTCTCCAATAACGACTTTTTAGAATACTGGGGTGTCCCAGAAGTAAAGAGACAAAATGATCTTAAAAATATTTAATAATTATTAATACTATATCATATAATTTTGGTATGCAAATGATAGTAAAACAAATTTATTTTTTATATCTATATCAAATTTGCTCCAGCGATACCTTTGTATCCTATTTTTCTCATATTAATAGCAGCACGCCTCATGACTACTTTTCCAGATGTAGCAGCTACTCTTTTAGCCAATCTAGTCCATTGGTGTTTAAAAGATGTTAACGTTTGTGGTATATCTGTATACTTTTTATACTCTTTTTTACACAGAGCCCAAAACATTTCAATACCTCGAGCTTGAGGAACATTCGGGGCGTTGTTTTGTTTGGTTATGAATTCAACACCTGAAGTCTGTAAATACTGAATAACTTTAGACTCATAATGGCATGAAGCTAAATCCGGCCAAAACAAAACATCTTCTCTCTGATAATACTTGTCTATGAAAGGTACTAGACGTTTGATAATGCACTCTCTAAGGTAAATCTGGGAGTTCATAGAACCTGTACGATAATAGGGTTCGGAAACATTACCATTTTCATCTATAGCTTGCCAAACAAGGTATTTTTTTAAAAACTTGGCCTTTGGTACATTTTTTTCACTATAATTAACAACGTCACGACTGGTAGCGTGGAAATATTGTTTCCCAGGAACATTGCTTGGGTCAACCGGTACGTAGGTCTCATCATCAATAATCAGAATTTTTTTCAAAGTTTTTTCATAAATTTTACGGCACCCTCGCTTGGCACGCGCCTCCTGGTCTTTAACATATTTGAGGGCGGCTAATTTTACAAAAGCTTTCAAGCCTATATCTTTACATTTTATTCTAGATACACTGGACTTAGAAATTTTTAATTTATTCGCCGCAACTCTCAGCGATGTTGAACATGCCTGTTCAAAAAGCTTTTTCACTTTGCTTATATTTGTAAAGGTAGATACTGTACGTGGTCTTCCCGGAATCTTTTTGAAATTAGTCTCTCCCGTTTCTTCGTAACGTTTTATTATTCTGTAAATACTAGTTCTTCTAGCTCCCTCTTGAACAAAATGACGTACTGCCTCAAATTTGCCATGACACAAATAGTATGGAATAACTCTCATTGAAAACAACTCTTGTTCCGCTCGATTCATTTTCAAAACAATGCAAAGATTATTTAAATCCCGCCTATTTTGACAGGTAAGTTATCTGTGGTTACCATGACAACCATTAATTTTTTTTCGAAAACTTTTTAGTGGCCATTTCGATTTTGAGAAAAGTCTCTTTACTTCTGGGACACCCTTTAGCCTCTAAAAAGTCGTTATTGAAGTTGTTGGAAGTACGTTCTTAGCAGAGATGGGGTGACTGGAGTCGAAAAGGCTTGATAGCCTCCAGAATCTAAGCAGGTACAGCCATGGAGTTGAGAAAACCGACCGTATAGAAAGAAGAAAAATAACATTTCAGTAACATTATGTTCTCCCATGAGAAGCCCCTAATTAACAGTATAGGTATTAAAAGTGTCTTAAAAACTACCATTATGGAAATAATCATAGTTTTTTGGAATTTTTATTGTTTTTTATTTAAAACTACTTAACACTATTAGTCACAGGTCAATAAACAGGAGCGAGTCGGTCAATGGTGTTTGGTGGATGTCTTGACGTCAGCATTGAATCTGAAAAAGATAGTAAAATATTAAAAATCGTGCGCTGATCGTTTATTGCATCGTTTTTATTGTAATTAATATAAGAAAGAAAGAAAGAAAAAATATTTATTGACACACACACACACACACACATACACAGAGAAAACAAGAATAAGGGAAAAAAACAAAAAATAAGGGACGAACGAAGTGAACAAAAGAAAAAAAATGATAATCTAGTGTGTGGGGTCAACAAATACCCTGTCTCAGCATTTTAAAAAAAGTTTTATAAAAGAATTTGTCAACAATCTCATCTCAAATTGAAAAAATATGAGTAAAACTATGGACTATAAAACTAGAGGCGAGTGATATTATCTAGTGATCTAGGTTATTGTATCATTGTTAACTCACCCAGACTTCTTGTCAGCGGCGTATTCGACAGTACGGATGGAGCCATCAGGTTCATGTAAGGAGTAGACACCCTTTACGACGTCACCGTCACGGGTCTCATGCTGGGCCTTGTGGTCACCAGTATGCGGGTCATCTACAGAGTACTCGAACGAATATTTTGGGTACGCCTGAAATGAAACGAACCACATTACATACATTTTATGTATAATTATCAATTACTTATGTTTAAATTAATAAGGAAACGAACGGCTGTATTTTAACAGATAAGAAATGTTTAGCCTACCACTATAGGTGTGCAATAATATTGTTATAAAGTTAGTAAAATACTTGAGTTTAAAATGACGAAGTTAGAGTTTCAAATATTAAACCAACAAAGGGAAAGATATAAATTCTCTCATAGACTTATTTTGCATGAAAAAAAAATTGATTTAGGCATTATTTATGGAGATTTAAGGACTTAATAAATCCTTTAAAGATTTGTATTTCTTATTTTTTTTAAATTGGATTAATAATTAAATATAATTAATAGGTTTCGAATAAACAAGTATTGCAAATTGTGTACTTGCTGGATTTAAAATTTAGTATTAAGTACATATTGACCATTTCTTGGTTAATGTTAGATTTGCACACTCATTATCTTGAGTACGATATTTATTGGCAAAAACTATGATTGATATGTCTTATGTTAACGGTCCTAAAAAAGGTTGTCACGTAAAGAATCTAAACTTACATAATAGTCCTCATGGTGTGACTCCTCTTTGTAGGATTCCAGCTTTTGAACTGGCTCGTGTTTGATGATAGGTGCAGCATGAATGGCAATCGTTTCGTGAATTGGTGCTGGGCGAGCGGAAACGAAGTAGTGCTGAGGAGAAGCTTCGTGCTTCGTTTCATGACGCACTATGCTCTGAGAGGACACGGCGTGTTGGGCAGTGGGATGTAGCTGTGGTGCGGTGTGGATTTCCTGAATAGTGTGAAGCGGTGCGGCATGGTACTCGCTGATGGAGGGCAGGGAGTGTTGCACTTCCACTCTCTTCGGGGCTTCGTGCTTTATAACAGTCTTGTATTGGTGCTGATAGTGCTCTTGGCAGGTAGCTGCTGCCAGTAGAGCAAAGGTAGACAGAACCTGTCAACAAAGCAATTTCTAAATCTGGAAATAGCATAAGCAATCAAGAAAATAAAGTTTCCCTGTCATAATCGTAAAAGAATATGATTCGTTCCTTACACTCTGTAATCAGATAATTTTTACCTTAGTAAACATATTGTTGTTTTCAATGGTGCACATGTACGTCTGATGCTGAAACACTAAAACCCTTTGTTTTTATACGACGAAAATTCACAGCTGCAAAACTGGTTTTATTTTGCTTTCGATAATGTGCTACCAATGAGCAAATATCGGATTTCAGAAAAATCTGGTTCTGACGTAATTTAATCACTGGTCCTTTCTCCCCAAACGAAATTTCATTGACCAACGTTGTCCCTGCTCACACAAAATAATTGCTAGGAATTGTTTTTCCTGAGGATGTCTAAACATAGTTTGCATTTTTCAGAAATTTTTAAACATCTAGCAAAAAATCGCGATACTGCATGATGGGCTTGTTTAAAAAAACTTACTCTAACTATTTACGCTGCGGCGCTAGCAGAAAACATTAAAATATTTTTATTCCAAAAACAAGTAGTGTATGCTATTTATAACTATTAGCCCTGAGGATGTTTTCGAGAGTTACTTATAAAAGTTGATTAACTCAGGTACTGATCATCACAATTTATCAAAATATTATATTAGTATGTTAAGAAATATTTTAACTAAAAAAGAAACAGTCGTTCACCACTTAAATTAAGCATGCTGTTATAAGCTACAAATTGAAATATTATTTTTGGGCACATAATTCTATACGGTGGCAGTATTACAGTGTTGGTGATTATGATGCCTTAGCTGTTGTCTTTTTTGAATAACAATACTGCTGAACAAAATTTTGCGAAAGCATATTTTTCTCATACCGTATATTAAATGGTCACGAAACAATATTAAAGGGAGAAAAAAGTAGCCTAGTTGCTTTCATGTAATTTCTTTTCTGTACGGTCTTTCGACGAACCACTTACGAAACGATGACATAATTATTGAATTTTACTTATTAAAGCAATAAAATTCTAGAGTTTTATCTTAAGGTATAATAACTACAAAAAATCAACTTGTTCCAGGAGTCAGGCGAGAAGGTAGCTCGGTTGAAAAAGTTCTCGTGTAAGAGTACTCCACAGATAAGATTATTTTTTTCGTGTAATAAGTTCTTTCGTTGTTTGTTAACTATTATTCAACCTATTGTGACTGCTCAAGTTAAATAAAAGCTTATTTCCTTTTTCTCTTTATATACTCTTTACCGTAAATAAAAGTGCATATAATATTAAACGTCATCTTAAGACTCTGTTTTAAAATCATATACTGGCTTTACTATTATACTATGAACATCAAATAAAAAGTATTCTAAAATAATAAGCCATCTGAAAAGGACTATAACAGAATTACTAACTAAATACTAGTGTATAGTATAATCTGTAAAGCAGACGAGAATACTGGGTGCCAACGTGACATGGTTTTTAATTGGAGCGAAGCAGTAGAAAGTGATCTAAAACTTTTATCGGATACGTGACCAGATCTTAGAAGATACATATTTAGACTGTATGTAGAAAAGTTGGTTAACCTTTTCCGTGTTACTATAAAATCAGTATAAATGAAAATATTAACACCGTTTTGATATTGGTGTATTTCAAGTGACGATTAGGGTTTCCAGATCTTTTAGGGGTAGAGAAAGGGGTTTAGTGCTGATAACAGCTAGTGTAAGTGAAAGTGAAGTGATAACTCGTTTACATTGAGAGGACTTGTGACATAACTTTAGCTGTGTGATATGATTGTGATGACAGAGCTACAGTTGACTCTCAGAGGCATATCAGTTATGTCAGAAGAATCATTCGTATAATAGTATGATATTATTTTATTTTGCCGTATTAAAAACCGTACCGTATTCCCAGTTATACTATAAAATAGTTTCTGAAAAAGATTCCAACGTCAGGTTTGAGAAAAAAAGTGCGTTTTCGGAATCCATTTAAATGGTTTCACCTGAATTAACGGACGCGGAAGTAAATTATTAAGCTTACATAAATTTCGTTACTTTTGTTAATAGCTGAGGAATTTCTTGCGATCATGCGTTTTGTTTAAATATATACTAAATATTACGTAAAATAAGATTTTCAAAGCATTTTTTTTATTTTCTTATAAAGCGTGTATAATATTTTTTCCAACCATGCAGAAAAATAAACTTAATTAATACTTGCAACTTGGTGAATAATTAATTTAATAATACAGACAAATAATAAAAATATTAATATTCTAATTGCAAGAAATGCAGTATGCAAGTATGTTGTAATAGAATTTGTTAAGGACATGGTCTCCGTAGCATAATCTCTTGACACCAGGTGTCAAGCGAATGAAGATAAAATATTCGCTTGACACCTTGAAAAAATTCAGATTGTGTCAGGTTCTGACACAATCTGAATTTTTTCTTGTTATGATTTAATAAGACATGAATTAATGTTACATTTTAGATGAACAGAAGTATTTGAGGAGATCGGTGGTGCAGTGGTTTATGCGTTGTACCTAAGATTGAGGAGGTTATGCAACATTCGTAGTCATTTGTACCTATCTATCGTTTGTATCTATCCACACTGCTGGGTAATAGCCCATCCCTCCTGTGGCCTTTCCATTTATAGGATTATTTTATCAATCCATTACCTACGTCATAGGCCTAGGGGAGAATTTAGTAAGCTGACGATGATAACCAGGAACGAAACTGTGCACAAACTAACGATTCTCTTTTTACACGTTATACGATTTTCCAAATATTAAATTCGTTTTTCGGATTTGGTGCAATTCTATAACAGAAAATTAATTTAAAGGTACTTTCCGTTCGATTGAACACGTCTTCACTTATTTTATTTTATTTATTAATTGTCGAGGGAAACATACATAATTTTAGACTTATACACAACACATATCGAATACACATATGATTAACCTTTGAAATGTTTTGATAATGTCAAATAATGGGATTGTATTAATATCGATAATTTATTACATTACAAAAAACTGTTCACACTATAACGCGAGGTATTTGATTATCTCACCGAAATATGCAATTTTCATAACGACGCTGTTTTATGTATCACACAAAAAAATAATTCATAATAATCATTCCTCAGATTATGCAATACATAAAGTTAAAATTGTGATGAAAAATAAAATTTAATATATGACTAGATATTTTCCGTAGCATTAGCAATCAATCATAAACTTAATCGCGAAAAACAATTTTATTAAATTCTTTACAAAGTTAATCAACAATCATAAAAAAGCAACTTAGCACCAGGATATTAATCATATTAGTTGATATTGATCCGCTGCAATTCCAAAGACTCCCTATTTGCAATCGTTTATATTTCAAGTATTTAAAACTGACATTTTGGTCTCTTAAAAAACCATGTTCAATGATAATCCAGTTTTCGATGTTACATAGAAGGATTATGTGGTGTTTGTAATTCAATTTTTGATAACAGCACGTGACTAATTACTGGTTAACTGTAAGTACTGGTTAAGTGTCTTTTTTGTAAGAAGGTCTTAGAAAATTTTATAGTCATTTTTCTATAATTAACTCATGATTTTATGTATAACTAACCAACTTTCGTGTTTTTTAATTTTTTTTTATTTAAAAAAGAAAATAACAGTCATTTATTACAGGGTTGTACAGTTTTACTTGAACTTAAATAGCCGAGAGTGCTGCTAGTTAGATATAAATTATTTTTTTTTGGAGTTGGCTTTAGAGTAAAGCCGTTGTTTTCTTATTAACATTTCATCATTTTGATATCAATGTTAATTAAAAACAATCCTTTCATTAATGTTTCAGGTAAAGGGAATAAAGGTAAAGATTTTTTTGTTTATTCATAGCTAAACAAAATAAACCAATTTTATTTATAATTTTTACTCAGTTGAATATCGTAAATCAACACTTTTACAATATCAAAATAACATTTAATTTATCATTATTAATTCGTTGCAAAAATGCATTGGCCTTGGATATGCTTATCATGAGTTAAATGATATAGTGGATAACTTTTTCTCGTTTTATAGCAACCCAATTTAAAATTGTTATGGCATGATATATTTTATTTAAATTCATAATAACGCATCTTATTTAATATCTTACATAACTAAACATCATTAATTTCTAATTAATGAAACAAGGAAATCCGTTTCCGCGGTGATTTCTTTGTATAATTAATTACTAGTTCAGTTCTTAAGTTGCATTCGTATTATAAACTTTATGATATAAACTTTACATTTGAAGTTACGTTTCAAAATTCTTTATTTAAATGAGGTTGTATTGAAATCTTATTTTTTGTTGACATACAGGAAATCCTAATGGATAAGATCCGCCACGGCATAGCGGCAAGGATATGGAGCCTTATATATTCTGCCATTGCCTACGGAACGTAGGTAGGCAGCCGCACCCAAAAATTAAAACCGTGGTGATGTATCTTCCGCTTTTTTTTAATTTGTAATGGGTTCGCTCTTGATCCCAATCAAGCCCAGGTGCCAAGGCAGAATCTACGATGGAACGAGCTAACCCAGACGGTGCCTAGTCACCCTGGCTTTAAATACAGACGGGCTATAAGTATTCGGAAAAACATAGCAGTGAGGGAGTTCCACTCCTTTGCTGTGCGCATTATAAAAGAAGTTGAGAAGCGCTTGGTGCGACAGGTAGGAATAGCAACCAAGAAAGGGTGGTAGCCCACAGTGCGTCTGGATGTTCGATGGAAGAAAGGTGATGGCGGTATGAGCATATGCAGCTCCTGAGCACTCTCTCCAAAATACAATCTGTAGAAGACCGACAGACAAGCAACTTTGCGGCGGTGAGCAACGTCCTATGTAGATTCGTTGTGGCATTTACTACATACCTCATACAAACGTAAAAGACGAAAAAGTTCGAATAAGTTATTCTCGCACATTAAGTTATATATATATGATAAATAAATAAATAAATATTTCCTACATTTATGAATTTTTTTTTCGTATAAATCCATATCATTGTTGATAATTACAATAATAATCACATTATTAAACGTAGTATTGATTTGTTTTATGATAATATAAATGTTACCTCAGTTATCTAAACGTGTAATATGTTTTGCTTCTAGTAGGCTTCGTGGCGTTCAAATGCTGTTTCATAGATTTTGAACTGGATAAATAGTGTTGTATTCGTCATAAAAGTATTTTACCAGTCAACTATAATAAAAATAGAATTGAAGAAAACGTGTTTCAACGTCATCTGTAAAACATTTAATCACACGAAGATCAACTTGTATATTTCTTTTTCTACATTTCCTAAGTCATTGTATCTGCTTATCAATGGATTTATACAATTTATCAATTGCATGCAGCAATATTTCACTGCAGAAAATTTACTAATTGTATTTACTTACTGAAGTTTATTTTAAATAGGAGTTTGGTACGTTGTAATGGGTTATCTAAAAAAGTTATATTGGGCACAACTTTAGTTCAAACTATTACCAAATTCTCCAATCGAACGTAACCGGTAGATTAGCTGGTGTCAAAAGATCAATGATTATAACAATAGTTCGGCATTTATTTCATATCGTTTTAACATTTGCAGATTTGTAGTGCACCACTTTGTTAGACAGACAACCTTCACATTGATTACGTAAATTACGTCATGTACAGAATGCGCGCGGAGCTTAACAACATGTCGCCCCAAGCGGTAACAGATTGATTCAGTACTCTCTCGTAACGTCTCTGGTATATATTGAGCTAATAACCTATGTTAATTCATCAGTTCTATCGCGGAAGTCGAGGAAGAAAGATCGAAATGTTAACTAAAGTGCGTGGACTAATCATAAGTGTATTTTGTTTCGTTAAAATGTGCTGTTTGTTAAATGCGTTTATTTTGTTACAGATCGCTATTCTTGCCTTTGCTCTAGTGGCAGCGTATTGTGAAGAACACTCCTATATTCTTAAAACACATATACAACATGATCTGCCGAAAGCATATAACCATTATGAGCATGTTCCATCAAGATTACATCAAGAAGCCAAGGAAGTGCAGTACCAGGTGGAGCCTGTAAACCATGGACATAGCTACTCCTCTCAAAATACTCTTCACCAACAACAGCCTCAAGAATCCCACGAAAATGTTGGACATACAGCTCCTGTTTACGAATACGTTTCAGCTCAGAGTGCGGAAGACTTGAATCAACATTCTATTCCTCAAGAAAAGATACAAGCAATCCAGTATGCTCCTCCTTCTTATCATCAGGAGAGTCAAGCACATGTGCCAGTGATACACAAAATTCAATCTCAGCAGGTTCAGTCGCATGACTCTTTAAATCTTCATCAGAGCTCTCATATCAAGCAATCCCCGGTCTACCATCACCAACCAGAAGATCACTCTCAGCATTCTTATGACGAACCCGTGGATTACTATGTAAGTTATCTCAAAGAAATAATTTGTCCAAATGTCGAATTTAAAAGTCAACTTTCCTTTTGTTTATTCAAAACATTTTTATTTCAGTCACGTTCATTCTCTTTAGAATGAATTTCCATGTAAATTTTACTTATCCAATGTTACTTTCGCAGGCTCATCCTAAGTACCAATACGAGTACAAAGTTGAGGACCCTCATACTGGTGATAATAAGTATCAGCACGAATTCCGTGATGGTGATGTTGTAAGAGGTGTATATTCTTTGCACGAGGCTGACGGCTCCATCAGGACAGTTGAATATACCTCTGACAAACATAATGGGTAAATATTTTGACATAATTTTTAACATAATGGGTAAATATTTTGACAAAATTTTTCAGTGTTTTTTCTATGATTAATTCAACTAGAGTCATGGGTAAATCGGGGCAAATAGTTCTTCAGATATATGAATCCAGTAGTTGAATGCAAAAATAACAATGTAATATTAAACTTTTTAGGTTAATAAAATAAATAGGACTCAATACTTATTATAGTTTAATAAGGTAGATCCTGAATTAACAAATCTTATTTCTTTCAGATTTAACGCGATCGTGAAACACACAGCTCCTGGTCAACATGTGCAGATTGAAAGTCATCATCAAAACTAGATTGGAGTGTCGCTTTTGAAGACTGAATTTGTTCTGTTTTTATTGTTGCTAAATGTGTAATCCTAATTAAATTATTAATACGCTTATTGTAGTATTTGTTTTTGTTCACCGGATATAAAATGGACACGTGTCAATGACTTAGTGCTACTTAGTATCTTATTTATTTACTAGCTGATCCGGCTACACGTTGCTGTGTTATGAATTAAAAAAAACTATCCTATCTCTTCAGTTGGACCAAACTACACATAAATACCAACTTTCATCAATATCGGTTGAGTTGGTGAAGAGTTCACTGGGAGCATACATTGTGACACTGGATTTTTATATATTTATTACATAGATGAGAAGTATACTACAACCTGCCCAGGAGTATGAATAATAATTGTACCAAGTTTCCTTAAAAACCGTCGAGTAGTTTTTGTTTCTATAAGGAACATACAGACAAACAAAAATTTTACTAATTGCATTTTTGGCATCAGTATCGATCACTAATCACCCCTTGATAGTTATTTTGAAAATATATTTCATGTACAGAACTGACCTCTCTACAGATTTATTATAAGTATATATAGATAAAGTTAGTAAATTGCTAAGATTCTTAAATAACTACTGCACTACCTTGCAATATGAAATGTAAAGAGAACAAATAGGTAGTAACAATAAGCAGTAAATTCCAGTAGTTTGGATTGTTATATCTATTTTCATCTTTTTTTTGTTACTTCCTATGAAACAAATTTTCCCTAAACGTAACCACTAAAATAACGCTCAACATATATTTTTTAATGAACCACATTTAATACCATTTAATTCTTGAGTAAGTCACGGTTATATAAGTGATCTGAATAATTCTGGAGGTGTAACGTAGATCAAATCTTTTGAAATCGCTACACGTTCTGATTTAGTTCTCCATAGTTTAATATTCGTGATATCTTTTAATTCATTCGTTTCCGTTTGAATTGATGAATTGCGTTTGCCTTCGTAACATAACTGACAGATGATGTCGAAATCTGTGTCAATCATAATTTATTTATAAATGAAATGCCCAATGCCGGTTTATAGCGATTCAAATATAAACAAAATATTAAGAGATAATTACGCTACATCTTGGAATTTGTAATAAATTTTCATGATGATATGCATTTTAATAATGACAAATAACAATAACAAGCTCAGTTCAGTTTAGCGAGGGTAATAAAAATAAAAACAATAAATAGTATGAAATGTTATAATATTTATTTAAAACATTAGTTTCAAAAACAGAAGTTTTTGCTTTGCACCCCATAGGCGTTGAGTCTAACGTTTCATAAAATGTATTTTCAAGTACAGAATTCAAAAACTTACACACTAGAAGAAAATATAATACAATAGTCGATCTATTATGAAATACTAATGACAGTGAATGAGTAAGTGAAGTAATCTAACTTTGGGCCATGCAGTCCCTTGATACAGATTATGAAACGCCGAGCCTAAACGAACGTGATTCTGCTCGTAGGACCACGTTGCGTTCCGTTTCGTTGTCACATCCCGTCCGAGTATTTAAATCTAAGTAATAAAAGTTGTAATAAATAGTGATCGTTGGGGCGATTGATGTGAGTTTGAATGATTTAGCCAAGAATATGGCCGTGGCCATATGCAGGAGCGGCGACGACAGGAGCAATCGCTGGATGCGCTGCATGTCCTTGCCTACTTACGACTGCGTTGAATCTGCAATTATTGTTCTATTTTAGTTAAGATATTCTATCAGGAGAGATACTACACTGGAGTTCCACTCCTAATGAAATAATTATATGACGGCTGGTTCCCATCCCCGCGTGTTCTGATTGTCGCAGAAAATCTATATCAAATTCCCCAGAGAGCACTGGAGTTTTAGCCAGTTTATACTGTTACCGTCTTCACTGCGTTAAGGTACTCGCTTATGTTATTGATATACAGAAGGGTGCATTTCATGATCATTTCAAATTACTTCCTTATTACGAAGAGATGATGTACATATCTCTGACGCGCGTACTGACAGATAGACAAAAAATAAAAGTATTATTTTAAGGAATCTTGATTATAGTTACTTAATAAATAAATTGATATTTTAAATGCCTTAAAGATATGATAAGAAGCGTTGCCTCCAGGCAAACCGGGCTTATATTTCACAATTTATTTTAAACCTTTAAAAATAAACTTCACTGGTGTCCTAGGAATAATAAGGCATGAGTTATAACACAAAAACTTTTTGTAACCGTTACATACCCATTATGGTCATCGGCAGAATAGTTGACAGTGCGTACAGTGCCATCGGGCTCCACAAGAGAGTATTGCCCTTTTACCACATCACCATCACGAGCTTCCCATTGGCTCTTCTGATCACCAGTATGGCCATCAGCGACTCCATAGTTGAATGTGTAGCGAGGGTGGGCCTATATGATAAACCGAAAATATTATACCATTAACCAGATACCTAGTAGGTACGTTTATATTTTTCCATGTGCGGAAATGCATGGGTGAGCATTGTGTACCACAAGACAATTTTTATATATTATGCTATTTCTGCTTACATAAATGTTATTGGTTAAGGGGTAAATGGTAGTACTCAGAAATGAAAATTTTGCATACACTCCATACAATTTTATGTTAAAGTTCGTATCATATGGAAGTCTGATACTTCAAGGTAACTTCATGCTGGTGTCGAAGCAGTACTAAGTTTTTTATCGGATTCAGGTTCAAGTACTGGTATTAAACAAACACCTGCCCCTACTCGAACCCGGGACCTTATTTTGGATGTATAAACATATGTTTATTTGTTATTGCCTTCCTTCATGGAAGACGATAAAAAATATTCAAGATAAAAATAGGTAAAATCTGCCAAATTTTATACTATGTTTGCGTCGATCTGCGTCGTAGAGGACGTAGTTGCATTTATTATCAAGACTAGGATAATTCTGTACATTCACCTGAAAATACCACATGTTGCAATTAATAAATGAATATAAATATTTGATCTACATTAATAATGTACAAACACTCGTCCTAATTCTCATAACTTACATAAACTTCAACGGGAGCTGCATGTGCATACGCGGCGATAGGAGCTCTGTATACAGGAGCCGCATGCGCCACAACCGCACCGTGACCTGTTTAAGATTTTTTTAACTTGTATAGGCAGCACATTAAATATTATTCTACTGCAAATTTTGATTTTAAACCCTCCATATTGGGCGTTCTATTGGGATTCCATACAAGAAATAGTAAATTTTTAGTTAGTGGATGTACGATTGACTATACTCTAAATTAAACATACTTATATCTACTTTCGATTTTTTTTAAAGTAAAGAAATAAAGAAAGAAAATGTCAAATACATAAACATGTTTTTTTAGTTATCTGTTAAGCTTAACTTTTTCCGTACTTTGTATCTTTTATTATTACTGTACTTATCGTTTCTACTTGTTTTACGTTTGCTTTTTTCTAATAATGCTTGCAATATTATACAGGCAATAATGTTATTTTAATGTAACTTTTACATATAGATAGGTATGAATTTGTTTAATAATAGGCAACCCCTTTTTTGTTTAACTCACCGATGCCAAGAGCTGGTGCTGCGTAGCCATTTCCGTAAGCTGGTGCTCCTAGCACAATACTCTGTGAAGACAAAGCTCCGTGAGGAGCACCGATCAACCCACCGCGAGCCAAGCTCACCAGACAGCAAGTCAGGATCAACTATAATAATTATGTTCTGCTTACTTTAACTTAAACATTGATTTACATGTTTTGACTTTTAAATTGACCTGGACGGATATTGATGTATGGTAGGTTATTTTTTCAACTACTATCTTTATTTTTCGATTCGATTGAGTTTTTTGTAAGAGTTATGTTCGGCGCATTTAAAGTTCGACATTTTAAATATATATTCAACCTGGACCTAAATATACTTAAAAACTGATTTTAGGATGCATTAATAAAGACCCGGAAAAACGGGTGAAAAACATTGTTTTGATATGATTTCTACAATGTGCCAAGTATCCTCCTACAAGTTTATTCGGTACCCTCGGTTTTTATATTTTACATAAAAAGGGCATATGTGGAAATCTAACGAAAATTTAACAACATTTGGATATCTGCCTTTACATAAATTTAGGGCAATTAAACGGTAAATATAATGCACAAAATAAATGCATTTCATTATATTCTTTCACAACTAAATATCACTCAGTACACTTTTTCACGAAATAGCACTTTACCTTGACGAACATTTTCCTTTTGTTTTTCTTAACTGGCAAGAGTACTTCTCTTTAAGCACTAGGGCTTGTTGTGTGCCAAATTACAAGTTATCTGGCGCTTATATAGAGCCTGAATGTCCTATAGATACTAGATCCTTATGTCGCCCGCGCAGGAAAACATAAGTACCTAGAAGTAGGTATATCGGTGGGCGCTGCCCAGAATGAACTAGATCATTAGCTTAGAGAGGATAAGACCCGTAAGACTATCTACCGATACATAAGATACAAAATACACAACTAAACAAAATTTTAAGGTAAAACGTTTTCTAAGCTGACTTTTATTAAGTTTAGCAATAAATATTCTGGATCAATTATTGTGTATACCTATAAGTCAGTTTTCCATTCACATCACAATAACTTTGCAATTGTTAATTTTGAAAGAATTATTTACACCGATCACATTATAAAAAAAAAGTCTCATGCAAATAAAGTCCTTTATTTGGCTGAGACATTTAGTTGGCATTTAGTTGGCTTTAGTGTGAAAACTCTAATAAAATTGAGTCTGTAATTTGTTTTTCAATGGTTAACATACCGTTGAATGGTACCATACAAATATAATCGTATACGTCGGGACTGGGAGCTTAAATGATCTGAATATGATGTTATTATTACTTGCTTATTTCAGACCATATGTCATATTATTTTCTAACCGAAAAAAGATACCGCTATTTTACTATCTAATGTAATATAAGTGTCGTAGCTGCACAATCGTAATAAGATATTTGATATTTCGTTGCAAATTTATTTCCATGCTTTTCGGAATAAAATCCATTTCCATCAAATTATTAATCGGCATTAAAATTTCTATTCCATACAAATGCTACCTAAGTTTAATGCATACAGTGAAGTTTGAATCGAGAATTAGCCGCAAAACCTAACTGTACCCGTTGTACTATTAATAAAATATTGAGTAAATTTAAGTTTTTACTAGTGTCCTGCTCAATACTTTAAAATCACAGATACCTAAAGCATTCAATATCACATACAGTTCCACACCTAATTATATCTGGGAAATCTGTTTTTTGTTTCAAATATTTTCCTATATGGTTTTCCTTTCTAACAATACTTATATTGCAATGGAATTTCAAATTTTGATTTATTGCTGTTTCAATTTTTATGATATCGTAATACCACCAGATTGACGCTGTTAAAATCCGTAATCGTTTGACAACTATTAAAACCGTATAAATTTACTAATTTAAATGTTATAATTTGCGTTTGCCGTCTATGTTGTCACTATGTTGCTGGTGGCGCCGCTACCTGAGTCCTCGTGAACGGATAATCGGAAACGTTTAATTCGCCAACTTTTACTTAAATTTGATTTTGAAATTTAAAGCACACATCTGAATGTACATCTTCCTCTAAAATGTATGACGTACACTTTCTTCTAGAACTATCGATGAGATTTAGGATGTGTGTGCGTTAAGTCCTTCACCAATTAAAACCGGTTTTGTTTTACAGGTCTTTTATACACAAACTAGTGGACCCGACAGACGTTGTCCTGCCTGTTATTTTTGCAGTATAGATAAATAACCTAGATACCGTCTGCAGCGCCATCTGCCGGGCTGATTTGTGAATCTAAACCATTCTCAGATCCCCTTGAACACACACAAAAAAAATCATTCAAGTCGGTCCAGCCGTTTAGGAGGAGTTCAGTGACATACACACTCACAGAAGAATTATATATATAAAGATATAAAGGACCGGTAAAAATTCGGCGTAAAAAGTTGTTCAACGTGGGAATATGAAACGCACCACGCTAAGCAACGCTCAAAGTGGAGCTGAGAAGTAAAATATGATAAAAACACATGTTTTACTTTGCAATGGATTGCTATACTTTGCAATATTTTTGGAAATATATTCTTACGCTACATTCCCCTTTTTCTCATATTTTCAAAAGTCTGCCATTACTAACTTACAATCATTCGCCATGTTTAAATATTACAAAAAAAAAACTATATGAGCTTATCTTTATTACTTTACCATATTAGTAAACCACTATTTTTGTGTTAAATAGTTATCAAGTTTCAGTTTCCAAAAGCTACGATTTATGTAGGATCTTTTTGTAGTGTTTATTATTATATTTTAATTTAAGATTCTCAAAATAATATAAAAAGGAATCGAAAAGGTATATATAATTTCACTTTAACTTATTAAGTTTATTAATTCGCTCATGGTAGCGTCCTATGAGACAAAGTAAAATTAAATTATTATAATAGAAAAATACTAGAAAAAATCGACTCGGGTCACAAGTGAATTCTCAGGCGGGAATTCACTTGTGACCCGAGTTGATTTTTCCTAGTATTTTTCTATTATAATAATTTATCTTATAAGATCGCATTGAAAATGCATAAAAATATATATTAAAAATTATAGAAGTTAAATTAGCACAGAATTCTATAAGTTGATAAAAGCGACGATGATTTTTAATCTGTAAATGGCGAATGGAAGGCTTGAAACCTATTTGGAGCGGAGCGAGCAAAGCGAGCGAAGCTCCCATGGGTCAGCTTCAATGGCGCAATGTCTGTTACGCCATAACTTCCCGAGTTCTTAACCGATTTTAATATTTTTTGTGTGGAATTGAATCAACAGGTTTAGGACCAGATTGTGACGGAGCCCGAATTTTGAATTCGCAAAAATTCCCATCGAATCAAAAAAATTTTTTTTCTTTTTTTAGGTATTACGCTCCGCTTCAATATATGGTGCTAGCGTAGCTTTATGCTTAGCGACTGCATCGCCTAGTTAAGTATTTCACTATTTCAGATCCCAGTTATGCGGTGATTTTCGACTTCGATTGACAGCGATCCATAATTCCCTTACGTTGTGATGCGTGTATCAACATCGCACTTATTAAATATATTATATTATTAACCACGGATGATCTTTTACAAATGTTAGCAACTTGTTTTTTTTGCTGTCCATATCCATTTTTAGTATACAATGTTGTTTCAATAAAATCGCAAACTTATTAATTAACGATTAATTATTTTTTTCTGTAGATAAATTAATAAAAATGGTGCTGTTTTTAGATGATAAATCTAGCACTGTGACTCATCTGGTCGATGTCAATAACCTTCACTCAAGCAACGTGTCGGCCTTTATTGGGTATAACAGGTTTAAGCGCAATTTGAATTGTCATTTCCATTTCAGATGACGTCGCTCTACGTCACTTGATTATTACATACTACAATCTAAAATTGGAGCTTTAAGTTACCTCATACTTCTTGCTAACTTATAAAAATTGCAAACCATCTAAGAAAGTTATCGAGCGACTTTTCACCTCTAAGTCTTATCGATTTTCGGATTGAATTGGATTGAATCACTATTCAAATACATCAAACTCTAGTTATGATTAAATTCGTGAACATAATAGGTATACGTATTTCTACAGAGAAGTAAGAAGTAACATAATTATCATAAACTTTTAGTAACAATCTACTATGTGTTTTTAGTTAATGTTTTGCATTCACAATGCAATATTTCTACAAGATTAAAATACGTGTGTAAAAAACAACTACGCCTCCTCCTAAAAAACAACTATCCTACCTAAGGGCTCGGAGGCGTAGTTGTTTTTTACATACGTATTTTATATCTTAACAATCTATTTACTACAAAAAATAACATATTATTTGTATCATGAAATTTATAGTAATAACTACTTTTGGCGTTGAACTAAATGTTCATCATTATTTACGACGACCGTTTGGTGCAACGGTAGCGATCCTGCCTTTCGCACCGACGGTCCTGGGTTCGATCGGCAGATGTTTGTATGATGAATACAAGCATTTGTACCTGAGTCATGGGTGTTTATATATATTTCTATGTATCATATATATATATATGTCTATCCGCTACCCTAGTATCCAGAACACAAGCCTTACAGTGCTTACTTTGGGCTAGGCTAATTGGTGTGAATGTAGGAAATATTTAGTTTAATTTTTAATTTAATTTATTTTGAGCAATATTTATCTATTTTGCAGTATATGTATGTTTCGGTGTAGGTAAATCAAATGAAACTTCCATTAATTAACGATAAAGAAATTTATTAAACTTCACTCCATTTTGTATCCCTTATTTTACCTGGGTATATGGTTTCAGGGTTGATTTTAATTCTCTTTTTTATTTTTAAAGGATTGTGGATCTATAATTACATATATCGATCAAAGAACAACATTTTTTGAATCCCGAACTAAGTAAAGCTTGAAACTAAGCAATCGATTTAATATGTAACATGTAGTAGTTAATAGTACGGTAACAAATACGCAAGTAAATTAAAACAATCATGATACTAGAGCAAATACTTGTCCTCATCATATCAACATGCGTTGGCTTAGCAGAATTTGAATACATTCTGTATTCTTGTAGTATGCAGGATCATTGGCGTCGTTGCAAAATACAAACCGTTGATAAATGAGAATTTTAGTTAGACTATATAACAAATAAATATATATTATGTGATAACATACATTGTTCTCAACCCAAGTTGGGTAGTTAATGCACTTGTACTATGGAATTCAGAACCAACGGCGGTACCACAACATCCATACCCGAGCCAATATAGAATTTTTTTTCCACATTTACCCGGCCGGCAATTTCATGGTTAAAATTTCGGAGTAGTTTTACCATGAAAACCGGTATACAATCCGCGAAGGTAGACAAATATTTTATTTTTAATTTGGTTTCTGAAAATATTTGGAGGAGTTATCATTTAAGTACTGATTTGGAAATGAATACCTAGACGTTATCACTCGTAAAACGTATTCACCTTTAAGTGAAACATAATTTAAGTAATATTATTAAATATACACATAGCTGCTATCTGACGTAGCATAAATATTAGAATTTTCATAAGGCTGGCTTTCTCTAGATTATATACGAAAGTTGACTATAACACCTGATGTAAATTATCATCAAATACAATAATTTGTAGTAAATACGACTCATCTATTTTACCCAATATTTTTCTGCCTTAATTGGAGTTCGCAGCATAAATATTATTTTCCTTGAACTGTTGAAGTGAACAGTTTGCAAAATCTCATACATGACCTACTCCAGTGATTAGACGTATGTGTTTATCGAGCTAACTGAATACAATTATGATGCGATCCCTAATATAGTATGTACTGCTATTGTGCTATACAGATAATTTGGAACAATGTGGAAGATGAATCAAAGTATTTATTTTGTATGGAGTTCTGAATAGGCAGCATTTTACAACAGTGTGGAAACAGCTTAATAGATGTATTGAAATTTATTAGGTGTTCGCCTGAGTAAACATAGTAATTTAGATGATTACTTACTAAGAGGCTTACTATGAGTTTATTGATTCAATGTATGGATATTATTAAAATAACGTCAGTATACTTCAGATGGATGGATATAAGCGAGTTGTGACTAAACAAGATTATTTCTATTTCAAAGACATATAATGGAAGAATAGTTATATCATAAGTATTATAAAAAATCTGTTATTCACCCTGGTTTTGCCTTATTTACGTAACAGTATTCATTTATTTCTAAAAAAGAGTAGGCTTTAAATTGTGTTACTTCTTGTTTCATAATTGAAAAAAAGACATAAAACTAAGAAATAGTTTTAGATCTAAATTGTGTAATCTATTTTATGAATCAATCTATTAATTTCCTTACTTGTGAATGAAAACACAGTATGAAAAATAAGCCAAACATCAGCCACCAGTTGGACCTACGGCGGTATGAAAGGCAGAAGATGCAGCCGCGGCATCAACGGCGTTTGGAAGCCCATCCAACAGTCGGTCCATGTTTAGAAAGTAGCTTATACCCCCAATCATAGCCCGAACGCGTCACGGGTGACGCGTGCAGCGGGCTGCATAGCGCATAATATAGGCCTAACTCATGCCAACTACAAACAAAGAAAAAAAATGTAAACGAATGACTAAGGCGTTTAAAGAAATATTCGTATGCATTATGATTATTGAAGACTTTCAACTGTCATTATTATCTCAGCCGAAAGATTTCCACCGCTGCACGGATGCCTCCATCGTAATACTCGTAATTATCGCCATAATATACACGCTTGGTAGGTGGGTGGTACAGTAACAGACAATATTCGGAATAAGCTGCTGCCCATTTTGCCCATAACCTTAAGGTTGAAGGGTCAGTGCAGTTTTTACTTATTATCGGATAGAGTTCAATATTATAGTCTACACGGCAAGTTAGTTGTACTTCAAAAGAAATGTGTTCGTGCCATGTTTGGGCTAAAACAAATTGACTCTTAACGACCTTACTTTAGAAAATATAATCTGCTTACACTGCCTTGTCTATAGAGACAAAAAAATATAAATAAAATGTATATTAACAGATGTCAAATATAAATAAATATGTTATATTTGACATCTGTTTGTTTGTATATCACTCAGAACAATAACTATAGCTATTAGTTATTGTTCTGAGGTATATCATAACAAAAATTTATTTGTTCAAAAACAACAGATAACTAACTGTAATTTACGCTCTGCATATAAGAACAAACTATGCCACAGACAAAATTAGCCTTAGTAAGCAATAACTGTTTCCTAATGTGTATTAACATTTTTAACAAACTACCTGACGAGTTTAAATAATAATAATTTAACAAATTTAGATCCACCTTTAAAGAATGGTTAGTAGTTTTTACAGCATTCAAGAATACTTGGAATATGAAAATAAAATATGAGTAGAATATATGTATCTTACATATACCTATTTAATATTTTGTCGATTTCTATTAAATGTGTATACGCCGTAAAAGGCAGAAATAAGCTCTGTTTTTTAACCTCGTTTCTGTACACATTAAAAACTTACCTACTTACTTACTACTTACTTTTTTTTAAATCTACAAAGCTGGTTCCTTTTTCTATTTCAGGTAAATTCAACTCTTATATTTGTGATCAACCCAATTAATTCCACAAATGTTTTAAGCATTTACTTTGTCAAAAATCATTACGGCTTACATGAAATTCATACATAATACTAATATTAAATAAGAAGACGATAGATTTATCAATCAATCATTTATATAAACAGGTATTAAGTTGATGTTATTAAACTATTGACCTTGTTGCAATAAATCTTAATTTAGGGCATTGAATGAAAGTGTAGTGTAGAACAAATAACCGTTATAATGGTCTTTACGTAAGAACAAAGTCATGCAAATACCTGTACATAATATGTAACACCTTCATTAATGAATAATACGCACGATTAATTCTGTATTCATTTAGCTCTTATATAAAGATATGCAGACTATTTTAAACATTCTCATTAACGTCTGCACGTGTTAGCTATGTTAAGAATTTTTTATATTTAATACTCGCTAGTTTCTATCTCTAATTTTGTCTGTGTGGGTTTAGTATTAAATTTCTTACAAAACTTTTATGATAGTTGTCCAATAGTTCACTCCAGGCCTTGATGCGAAATTTTATTCAAATCAATTCTGGATATAATTTTTCCAAGTTAGCATAAAAAACTTGTGCCTGCCGTTTATTCGCGATTAACTATCTTATTTCTTTTTATTCCGAAGATATATTTTTTATAGTCTAAAATTTATTTGATATCCAACAACAAAATTAGATATTTGTATTATTTTTATTAAATATAGTAGGATTTTGGAGAATTCTATATTGTAACTGATTTTGTAAGTAATTCCAGTTGTTCGAAGTTTATATATTTTTTGAATTGTGACAGATGAAGGACTTCACTGTTTTATATTACAATATAGGACAAAGCCTATGCTAGTTAAGTTAGTAATCTTGAAAGTGGCGAAAGCAGTGCAAGGCAAAAAATGGATTTATAGCTTATGGCGTAACACTACTTCTTGTAAGTGAGGCTAACGAAGGGAAAAAGGAAGTCGAGATATAAACATTTTCTCGTCATATATTCCACGGTAGCCTCTTACACTTCTCGGAACTTACAGCCGCCACGTCGTCGGCGTAACAATGCCTTATATTTCAACTTATCTTGACACTTCGTAAATAACTTTTTATTACTAAAATACCTCTCCTATAAAGGCTAATTTTTATTTAAAAAAAATGTTATTATATATCCAAATCTGTGCACTGTTTATTGCAATTTCGTTAAAAAAACGAATAAACACTTATGTATTTTGTTGTTTCAGTCACACAAAAAATATATTTAAAATATATAGTGAAGGTTTTCAAGTAAACTCTATCCTTGCATATCTACATAAATTCATAGATGCTATATGAGTTCGGGTCTCAGGGACGATATAGGAATGCGGCAACTACTATCTATTGGCTTTGTAAATCAATCATTTCCCATATGTTACCGAGGGTATGTGCAACCAACGCAACGTATAGAATTTCATATTAGTTACGTGTAAAAGTTGAATACATTAACTTGTTTAATGTTGAAAGATGTAGTTTCTCATGCAAATCTGGTGTTGAGCTAGATATTATCGGAAGTAGGTAGGTAATCGATTTCATTAATAAACATACATCCATGTACGTGCGTTTACCGATTACCGAATGGTAGTAATGTAGCTAACTTGAAAGGTTAACAGAAGTAATTTTTCACCAATATTGCTCTATGAAAAACCTACCACCATATCAAAAATCTACCAAATATTTAATAATACTTAACGATAATAATGAATATCTTAATATTTAAAAAAGCTGAGTTTTTGAAGTAAATGTTTACTCATAATGTGACAACAATATAAAGCAAAAAAAATATCTGTTGTTTATTTTATCAATCAGCCTAATTTCTAAAACTTAACTTGTTGGAAAGACTTTACGTGTTCGGGTTAAAGTTACAAATTGATTGAAGATTAAGAGGAGATAGTATTTTTTACTCTACAATATAATTAACCAAACATGTCAAACAATAAAAAAAACATTATAAATCATGTTTTTAACACTTTTAATAACGTTCTATTATAATTGCAAATGCAACATGAAAAACTTGTATGTGAAAAATATAACACTATGAAGATGATTATTTCATTTCATTTTATTCCATTTAAATATAAATCTTTGATAACAAGCAGTTTAAAAATGTGTCCGAGTAATAAAAGTGTGATGTTGAAATATTTCAGTCAGTGAACCGCGATAAGTATTTAGGTCAGCCGCCTGGCAATTATAAAACCTTAATTTAGCCTCTCCAATTTGGATTTTATTCATTATGATATCGATTGAGATATGAAAAATGTTTAAGTGTTGCGAGCAAATATGGATCGATAGGGGTCACCATTTTTTAGATTAGTGTTTAGTGTCACCAAGTGTCCAGGCGAGAAATTGATCGTTTTAATCCTTACAACAACAAGCACATAAGAATAGATATTGAGTGAGATACCTCTAATGTAATAATTAATATAGCAAAAGTACTCCCTATTTATGCTACACTTATATTAACGTAGGTCTCATTGATTTGTGAAATTTGTAAATTTTAATTGAAAACAGTTGAAATAAAAATAATTTTGGAATAATTCGACATCAACATAAAATTAATAAAGCAACTTTCTATTCAAATGTTCAATGCAAGGTGGTTCAAGGTACATAATTCTGTCACTAGGAAAATTGATAAAAAACTATTGTTCGTCGCTTAAATTTTTATCCACGAAAAATTTGATCACAATATATATTAGCTGTGCTTGCTTCAGATCAAAATGTATCATAAGCTACCATAAATATTCTCACGGTATTCAACTGTATACCTACTTGGTGACTATAATGACGGTATCACAATTAACTCAATCGTCTAGAAGTGGATCAATTACATAGTCCGCTAAACCGAACTGTGTCAAGCTACGCGGTTTGGATTACTGGCATTGCGATTGTTAGTGGTTTATGTGTGACATGTTTCGTAATCGAATTTTGAGAAAGTATCCTTCAATACACCAATTAGACAAGTCCAACTCCGAGAAAGCTCTGACCTAGCTTGCATAGGTAAGCTACAAAAAATCTGCGCATCAAAATTATGTCAGTATCTTTAGACGTAAGTCTTTGATCAGTGTATGCTGCCAGTGATGACATACGGAAGTGAGATGTGGTACTGGAATGAGAAGAACCATAGCCGAATTAAATTATATTTAAATTACCTGACATTTGTTACTTATATTCTGTTGATTGTACCATCACAACTAAATTCGATCTTGATTGTCTCGGATTTCCAAGATGATGGGAGCCCGATGACCTGTGCTAACGGGTAATTTTTTTTACCTATTTCAGGCATCAGTCTCACACAAACTTAGCCTAAGATTAGTAACGACAAGTATTGAAGTAAGAGTTTGTGGTGAGAAAATAAAGATTTTATTTATTTATTATTACATTACTCGCAGGATTGCTTAGCTTAAGTAGCAGTGGGCGGCGTACATAGCGAGACAAACAGATGACCGTCGGGTGACTGCTAACCGAACGATGTTCCAAGGGTAGGAACGCCAGAAGGTGGCCAAGAGATCAAGGTTGAATACTGGCAGCAAAAGATCGATCATTATGGAGTTCCTTGAGGGAGACAAATACCCAGCAATGGGAAAAATAAAATTATCGTTTAAACAATGAACGGACAACAAAAGATAAATCTACTAAAAGTTGTTTGCAATTGTCAACAGCTTTCGTCAGACATGTTTCACTAAAATATCTACCCTTGAAATAATGCACGTAAAACAGATAAACTGCCTAAAAACTGTTTGGATTGTTAGCGGTTTACATAGGACATGTTTCATGAACCAATTTTAAGAAAATACTCATCAAATGATGCACGTATAACAGTACATTAACGAGATTCAAGTTTATAATTTTATCCAATCGATATTGAACAATATAGGTTGAATTAGAAGTACGTTGGTAAGTTATTGTCTATAGTTAAAATTGCTGCATAGCACCAAAATGATATACGGCTTTGTTTTAATTCTGCCAATCGTAGGACGTCATATAAAAATACCCGTCTTTACACATCTAATTACTTGAAGATATTATTAGTTAAACCGATCTTATTTTGAAATAAGCTGTGAAATTTCAGAGCAATGCTATACTAAACATTATTAAATATATATATTAAGTACCTACTACATAATTAGTTTCCTTAAACTTGAACGACTTAAACTTAAATTATGTTCGATTTGCTGGCTGTATCCTTATTATTTTAACTATATGGAGTATTCACTTTATATTATAGGCCCTCAATTGTTCCCGAAAGTTCGCATAGAAATGGTGCAGTAATTGTTGGCCAATTACAACAATGCTGTGCTGTGTTATGGCCGCGCCCATGAGTAAATGTTCACGATATGCGTACGCAACTTAAATTTAAAATAGCCCCATTAGCTTTTGTTTCCATGACATGTGATATTTCTATACAAAAAAAAGTTTTGACTTAGAAAAAAATAATCAGTGATTACATTAAATAACCACACAAAAAATATACTGCGACAACTTTGTATAAATAAATATAAAAAAGGTTATTAGTTTAGAATTACTATATGAAGGAAATAAACAATTCCTCCAATTTATCAAATTTCGACTTCCGGTTCCTATTTCAAAAACAAAGTTAGTACGAGTACAAGTCAATCATTACTTTAAGTATACTTAGAAAAAATATCGATTTGAAGACTGTCATACAATAAATCATGAAATATTGACGGCGGATTACAATTTAACATTAGATTTATGCCCATTTGGTATTGCCAAATGGTAATTGTTGTTTGTCCAGAAACAGAATCGGTTAAAATTTTATTGCAACGTTATGAATAATTCAGGTGTGACCGTATTTGTTTTGTATGTCAATTATTGGTATTTTTTTTCATTTATTTCATGAATATCTGCCTTAGTATAAAAAAATCCTTTAACTCTAACATTGTAATGGTAGTTTCATTTTACCATGATATCGTATCATGTGACAATGGTTTAGCATTTATTCTCAAATATCGATTTCGTTGTACATTAAAAATAGACCAAAATATACTGAACAAATAAAAAAGGGTTCAATCGTCCTTGTGAGGTAACTTGACACTCCCTCGCGTTCCAGTTCTGAGAATTTTGCACTTTCACTATCTTTAGATTGCGCAATCGCTGCGTGCTTAATACAACCAAAAAGTTTGGTTGAAAGCAATTATTGTCTTAATGTAAAGCACCTATTGAAATTATGCTACGTTTTGGAGAATATCTTTAATGTCGTTTATTTTATGACGATGACAAAAAGAAACGCAATTAAATTCTTTCTAGGGTATGATTGTTTGTATGTTTACCATTCAGATATCTGAATTAAGCAATAATTACTTTATTTTTATAATAAAATAACATTTTCATGTAAGAGTTGGTTTTAATGCTGAAACTCACCTAAAAATATCTGCTAGTCTAATTTTAAATTATTATGAAAACCTACAGTTTTAAAGTACGATTTACAAAACGGTACGCATAAAATTTCAGTCTATCACCAGTAACGTAAAGCTATATTCTAGTAATACTAATTTTAGTTTAACTTAGGTATATCATTATTCTACTTTGTGACACAAATTTAAATATCAAACATGTCTAAAAGATTAATTACTGGCTTTCGCTTCTTTACTACTTTACGTATGATTTCTTTCTGGATATGGCTATGGCTACCATGTGGAGGATGCCGATAACGATCCTCATGTGAATCATTTTCATTTTGGTAATGAGGTCGATAATCGTCATACGAATCGTGATTGTAGTCATCCTCTTTTGGTGGTGTTTTGTATTTTTTCTTTGGTACCAAAATATAATCATCCATATCATCACTGCTATATTCAGAATATTTGTTAGGTCTGTGTTTCTTCTTTGGACGGGGTGAAATATCGTCAGCGTAAAATTTTTCCGGTAAAGGTGCATCGGGTAATGAAGGATAATTATGTTTCATTGATGAAGCTGGTTTATTAATATCTTCTAATTTCGATCCTTTGTACCCCGTTCTAAACGAATTCGGCCGTTTTTCAAATTCAAAGTTTTCAAATTTTTCGTAATCATCTTTAAAATCACTCGCCGAAGGTATCGGGTACTTTTGCTTGCTGACATCATGGTCGAGGATACTGGTAAAAACGTTATTTACATTGTTCTCTTTTTTGTGTTTTGTTTTACAGTTTGGATCAACATTAAAACCAACATGAGACTCAGCAGGATATTGATCATAGGGATGTTTAATAGAGTAGCTGTGCGTAAAATCACTGGATTCCAAGTCATGTGGATAGTAACTAGGTCGCTTTTTAGAATAATCTCTGAAATTATCGAATTGTGCTTTGTTTCTAGTCTTTTGTCGTGGTTGATAATCAGAATCTTCCTCCTCAGAGTAGTCGTAGTATCTTTCATAATCCCTCATTAGTTTTTGTTCTCGTGTACTTCTACCTGTGATTACAGGATCTTGCGCATCTTCGCTATTGATAATTGCTGTGAAACCTGTAGTGGGTCCGGCAGAGTACTCTACAGATTGTGTAGTGCCATCGGGTTGTACGACGCTGTAGTGACCTGCAATAAAATAAAACGGTCTTATTAAGCAATTACAATCAGCAGCAAATGTTTACGTTTCGTTTAATAAGCTGTAAAAGAGTTAATTAGAAGAATTTCGATTGTATGTCACGGATATAAACCGGATAAATTAATGATTGACTTTATAAGTTTATTGTTGATTAATTTGGTAAAAAAGTAAATTCAATAGTTGCAATTTGATAATGTTGTGCCCACCTTTAACAGTATCACCTTCCTTAGTTTCCCAAACAGTTTTAATATCACCCGTTCTTGAATCGGCGACTCCATAACTGAATGAATAGCTTTGATTGTCCTGTAATATCAAGCAAAAAGTTTGCATAAAATACCAATCAACTTTTGTCCTTTCTTCTCTACCTATGCTATAAATTAAAGAAGAAAAAGGCTAAGAATGTGTGAAGTGATAGCTTGCGTGTGAAAATTCGGTATTTTACTCGTAACGACAATCGCATGCATGAATTTAATATTCCGAATGGCTAATGAGCGATGTAATCGTTTCCATAACTTTGGAATGTTTGTGGATAATTACCGCCTATTACATTGAAGACTATGAAATGTCAGTTTGTCCGTCAATTTAAATAGTCATAACGTGCTGAGTTTATGCTTGTGGTCACGATTCATTTGTTTAACGACAGTATGCAAATTTCGTGAAAATTTATGCAAATTTACGTAGTATGTTATAAATTCAGACGAAAATATTATTTCCTTAACTGATATTTATAATTGGTCTAATGATTTCTGTGACATGAATTGTAAACTACCCATTTTGGGGTCATATTGTATACCTGATTTTCATATTTCTGTTGAGTGGTTAAAGATATTGTTTATTAGATAATTAATTATAATTTCTCTTACATTCACACCAATTAGCCTAGCCCAAAGTAAGCACGCTAAGGCTTGTGTTATGGATACTAGGGTAACGGAAAGAGATACATATATGATACATAAATATGTAATATTTATATAAATAGATATAAATAGCCATGACTCGGGTACAAATGCCCGTATTCATCATACAAACATCTGCCCCTTCCGGGATTCGAACCCAGGACCGTCGGTGCGAAAGGTAGGATCGCTACCGTTGCACCAAACGGTCGTCTAAATTACTTACTTGGCAGGAGCTCATAGGTCCTGACGATAGAGAACAACCCTCTAAAAACAACCAAGGGTATCGTCAAAATTGCAGTGAAACTTAACATCAGTTTACAATAAGATATAAAATACGTGTGTAAAAAACAACCACGCCTCCGAGCCCTCAGATGGGATTCGAACCCACGACCTTTCGCAATCCGGGCGAACACTTTTTACACACGTATTTTATATCTTATAGAAATATTGCATTGTGAATGCAAAAAATTAAATAAAAACATCAGTTTACAAGTCAAAGATTATTGGCCGTATTCAAGTTCAAGATGTGCATGCAAGTCGACTGTTACTCAATGTCAATGACGGATCACTTTCGTTTATTTCCGCTAGCGCTCACTTTTCAACGTCAATATTTATGAGGTCGTTACGAATAGCCACTTACCAATAAAGAAAGTGTTCGTTAAAGCATGCACTACAGAATATATTAACAAAAAATGTGATTATGATGTAAATATTTCAGTACCTATAAATCTAGCAGGCGATGATCACAATGCTTTTTACACAGCCTATACCGGTAACAATATCAACATAACAACTATCATATCACAACAGTTTTGCATGAGTGTAATTGATTTATCTTTGATTCATTTTTTTATCTCGAAGTTTATAATCTCATGAAAATATCAAGCATTTTTTCAACACAGAAATAAACGCTCGTAGTCATAATTTCTACTTACTTTGTAGTTATAATTCAGAAATTATTATTATTAATTATAAATAACCAAAATCATTGTACATAATGTTGGGTTAAGTGAACTGATTATTTCCTTTAATTCTTTTAAAAACTTTATAAGAGAAGCTACTCCTTATCTACAACTACTGATAACACTACTGTTAAGGAAAATATAATGCATGTCATGCCATACATATAATACATGTCAATAAAAGATGTAACTATCGAACATTAACGGTAAAGAGATTTCGCACTAAATGTTCTTTATGAAATAATTATGCACGAAACGAGATCACCTTGACTCGTTTGTACTTTTCAAAACAAAATGTAACAAACAACGAGTCGAGAACGAGTTGTCTTGTTGCTATGGAGAAAAGTGGGTGAACTGAATAGGCTCGCAATATGAGGTGTTTCAACACCCACTGACCACTTTCGATAAGTGTTTGCACTGTATATCGAACTGTTTCGTCAATGTTTCTGCATAACGACATTATATTAATAATAGGTTATTTAGTTTTAATGTTATATAAGTATAACGAATAGAAAGTGTTATATTGTTTCAAATTTCATTGATAACCAAAATAATGGATCACAACACAACTGCTCTTAATGTTGGATACCAAATATGGATCGAAATAATTTCCTCGGATATTTATGCTCAACATAAAATTTATTATTTTACTATTTGGCGTGTATTAACATAATACAGAAAATATATTATTGTTATTTAATTACCTATATACATATATCACATAATAATAATTTAAGCTGCAAATCAAATTAAATGTAAAATTTAAAAGAAGAGCTTCAAAGAGTATAGAATTAATCTATAATCTGAGATCACAGTGGTTTGTGTGTTTGTCTGTCCACTCTTTTTCCTGCTCTTTTTCCATTGTATCATAACGTTACCATAGCAACGCGTTAATCGCAAGTAGTTCGTCTACCGGACGCTAGATGGCGCTAACGGAAAAATATTTAATAGTAGAAAAAAATTAAAGAATTTTGTCCACCCGTGCGAAGCCGGGACGGGCCGCTAGTTGAAACAAAAAATTCATCAGGTAAGATTAGAACCCAAGTCTTTCTCAAAAACCGATCTCGTACCGTACTGCTAAACTAATATTTCAACTTCCTACTTTGGTGAACGTTATCAATAACATCTAATAAATATATCAACGCCTACTTTCTTTTAATTGTCATAGAATGTATATAAGTTTAGCGAAAATTCATAAAACTTTGAATAGTGTACAGTAAATGAAGTGTATCTATTATTTATAATTTATAATTATTTTAATAACTGATTCGTCTGTGTCGTCAATGTCAAACGTTATAATTTTGTGATTCTTTATCTTATATTTTTTAATAACAACATAATTTTTTCTAGTACTTTTTTTCCTTAATTTTAATTTTGGTTTATAATTTTTATTATGATAAATAAATTCAAATGTTTCTTTGACAATCTCGACTTCATGTTTTCTTAATAAGAGCGGAGAAATTACCATATTGTTTTTAAAATGTTAATTGAAACTAAATATTTATTTTAATATGCAAACTGTTTTAAAGTAAATATTTGTCCCTTATTATTTACTACAATTTAAATTTATTAAATAAAATGAAATATGCAAAAAATTGCCAATTATTATTACAACGTTACAAGTTACTTATAATTGTTTGTAGGTACCTTACTTTTTATGTAAACTGTAAGGTAAAACTATTTATAGAAATATATTTTAATAAAAAGTAAATACCACTACATTTTATTTTTATTTAAAATTATAACATCGTACAATTACCACGTTCGATTAAGTTAATATATATAAATATTAAACATAATATCCACTCGTGAACACTTTTTCCCAAGGCTCATGAATTTAATTATAAATTACAGGATTCAATTTTTCCGTAAATCATAATTTAATTATCCTCCCGATTGAAACTCATTATTGCTTCAGTAAACCGGTTCATAATGTATTCTTAGTTGGAGAATTATGAGGCGTTAGTGACATTATGCGTGATTTCTACGTAATGGCTAGTGAAAATCGCGTGCTATAAACTGCAGCGAAGCATAGTGATGTCTTAAGTACAAGAATAGGTTAATAATCATGCACAACTAGGTGACAGCAAGAATATTACATACAAAATGTAATTGAAACTATAATTATAATCAGCTCATTATTATTAATGTCGGCATTATATGAGTTGACGTTTATGTTTTTTTTATGTTAGGAAGATCATTTTACTCTCTAATCGTCAGCGCTATAAAAATTTTAATATATCACTAATCATATATCTAAATAGTAACATATTATATTCAATTCAATATATAAAGAAATAACAGTTAACTTATTTAAACTTTAATGGAAATTCGGCTTTCAAAAGGTACTACATCATTTCGTGAATACTCGTATTATATATGTGATGCTGCGAAAAGATTAAACTTAGAAAATACTTCATAAGTACATGTGGTTTTTTATTTTTGATTAATCTAAAGATTAAGACTGTTACCAAATACATCATATTACTTGTAGTATGAATAGGAATAACTCCGTTGTCAAACCAAAAACTATTAGGTGCGCTTTTTTGTGGTTTAATTATTTTGCAAATAGTTCGCTTAATAAACTGTCTAAAATAAAATTTCTAGTTTCGGCTTGAGTATAGTTTGACAACGACGAATTAAGGTTCGGAGTGCAATCGTTTCGTGAGTAGATAAAATAATTAAATTTTAAATGTCTAACAGTAACCAAACGCCGAGAGAATACTATTACTTAACTTATATTGATAAGTAAATGCAATAATTTAAAATTATGTTGTTATATTTTATAAGGAGTTTTGACAAGTACTTAAACAATAATAGCTTATGCAATAAAAAAAAAGGAAAATGAGTATTAATACCCATTAAAAGATCATATTACTAATATTTTGTAACTAATATTTTGTAGTTCCATAAGAATAAGTAGTGAAAAGTATTTATCAAGTAGCTGTTATTTTTGTATTACAAAAACATAAAATATTGCCTGATATCAATAATATATAGATAATAATAGTTTATATCAAATACTTTAATAATACAAAAGTGAAAATACTCACGCCAGTAGCAATGGTTTGCTCTAATCTGTTTTCTCTTAGATCCTCTTCTTGACAATTCAGCGTCAAGAGATTTGCCAAGAGGATCTAGAACAACATTTTTATAAATTACAAATATAATTAAAAAACTACTGATTATTGACATGTGTCTACTTACCGTTATGGCTAATGCTCTAGCCATGTTCGAAAATCACTAATCCAAAATCACATAAATTCCACATGCACTGAAAAAGTAATCCTCAGTATTTAAATGCCAAGCAATGATAGACGGGAGTTGTCCATTTCCAAGGTCGGGATGATGCGAAGACGACGCGTGCCATCCACCACCCAGCTATTTATAAACGCACACGTTCACGACACTTTTCTATGCGTATATTGTACATTCGCACACAGAAACATGACGACAGTCACTTGAGATCCAATCGGTGCATCGTGGATTACTACGACTATCTTTTCTATAAGGAAAAATGCGGAAATTGAGGTTATCTTGCAGGAACATGTGTCGTACCAAATGCAAGCTTAGTGTCAGCAATTATCTTTAATTTCCAGTATTTTTTAAGAATATAAGGATATCCTACATGTCTACATTGCTTTATATATTTTTTTGTAGAACGCATTACTTAGTTACATTTGGGTAAATCAGACGACAAATTGTACTAGCAAGAGACACTTACAATTATAAATCTTTTTTTGAAGTAATTTTTTTTTCTCTATCTAATAACATGAAGCGAACTTCAGCAATAAACTATAGATTGTTACTTATTTAATAAAATGATATTTTTTTCCTTATTGCAACGACAACACAGTTAAAAGTCCTATCCCAAATATATGCCTTTTTATAAATAAAGTATAACAGCATTGCAATTGTTTTCAAATTTAAGCTCTTGCTTAATTGAATTGAGTTTAACATGAAGATATTTTGATAACGAAAAGGAAATAACAAATCCTCTCGTTCTTAAATACCCACCACTTCTTCTTTATATACTGTTCTATACTTAGATAAAAGCAGGCGTATTGAAATGCGTGATACATAGGTTATCCGAAGTTACCTAATGTTACTAACTACTGCTTACAATTCCTTGTCGACTTAGAATTTTGTTCTTAGGAAATATTTTTCTATATTAGTTCAAAGTACCATCCTAAATTTTATTACAAAAATATTAGTATCAATAAAACAGAAAAACTATTAACTTACAAGAAAACGTAGTATTTTCAATCATTAAAATATTAATTTATGCAAAACTCTACGTTATTTTTCAAATAATAGTTTGACCCCATAGCAATTATATAAAAGGTAAAATCAAGATGGATAACTTTTCAGAGCAAATGAGCTATGTATTATTTAATATTTTATTTGCATACCTAGTGAACCTAACTTACACTATAAAAGTAGTAGTAGTAATTATTACTTATTATTGTTGCATTTGTAACAATAATAATGAAATAATGAATTGATCTTTTAGGATAGCATCATCTCAACTGTTTCAAATGACAAACGATTATAAATGCTCAACTTTTATAAGTTAAACTATTTTACTAGAAAATTTTACTTGTTTCAAGAGTGAGACGGGATTCGAACGCATCGTCTCTCGCTATCCAGGAAAATGTTCTTGCAATTAACATATTTATAGAAAAACTATTCTAAAGCAAATCTATTTACAGACGCTTTTTTATGTAAGTTAAGTTGCAAACAGTCACACGCCTTACCTGAGAAGAAGTAAGATTTCTCAAATTAAATGCCAAATCGTAAGTATAATTTGGTCTAATAAAATTATCTATGTTTATGAAAATTCCCTTTCACAGTGTTTGACCGCGAATAACTAAACCGATTTTGATGATTTTTTTCATTTTGCTGGATTTGTTCCGACTGAGGATAGGTTTAATTTGAATTATAATAATTTTTATTTATCGCAACTAAGTCACAGCAACGCGTAGCCGGATCAGCTAGTAAATTATTCAAAATATTAGAAGCGACTAGTTAGTTCTTGATACTTGTACTTGTGTACAGCATTACATAAGACTTATTAACTATAAATAAACTGAGTTACAAAACTGTTCAAGAATAAATTTTAATGAGTCTAAGGTCAGTTACGACAAAGGTAAGTATTAAGATTAGTGTATTATAAAGGGTTGGCTGACGTGACTCTATAATACGTTTTATTTTCGAATCATTTTCAATATTAAAAATTGTTTCTACTTTTTGTTTGAAGCTTACCTGTAAAAGCAAAATAACTATAATCTTATTAATTTACAAATCAATTTGTCTATATACGGTCATACTTTTATATTTTCAAGACTCTATTGTCTTAACACAATGTAAAAGTAGCTGTGAACGTAAATGAACTCTCTAAGGAAGTGCCTATACATAAAGATCATATGATTACAAGACGAATGCATTATAAAGCAATAAATAGGTGCGTTGTTGGAAATAATTGGCACGTAAACAATAGTCTTACTAAGTTATTACTACTGTATAAATAACTCATTTCAACAAAGAAAGTTACGTTTAATATAACCAGCTGATTCTTCAGAAACAGTCAACAGGATGATTGTTTCTTTTTTGTTAGATTTGTGGCTTCTTCCGTGCTTTCACAGAAATTTCGCTATTGAACAGTTAATATTTGTACAATATAAGTTGTTATTTTTTGATACCTTTTTAAATTTACGGGTGATTAATTAAATGCTCACTCCTGTGCCACCATGACAACGACCGAATTATTATTTAAAAAAACTTGTATCATTTAGATGGGATTAAAGTAGTAAAATAAGAATTAGCATTAAATAAAAGTAATGTCATTAAATGCATTACAATCATATCAAATTTACGACGCCCATATGGTCTTCCTCAAGTATCATTATAAAAATCGGCCTTCTGCTGCACACATACCAGGGATTTTCCGCGACAAAGTTAAATATAGTATGTTTTATTATTTACGACCGTTTGGTTGCAACAGTGACGATCCTTTCGCACCGACGATGGCCCTGGGTGCGAATCCCGGAAAGGGTGGAAAATAGATATTTGTGTGATGAGTACGCGCATTAGTACCTGAGTATTTATACGTATACATTTCCATGAATATTAAATATTGATGTTTTATATATGTATGTATCCGTTGCCCTAGTTTCCATTATACTAAGTTATTTTTTTATTGAATGAATGAAATATTGTTATTATAATATAATTGTTAATACATTTTTGTACAAGAGAAAAAAAACAGAGGCCCGTCTGATACATTTTTTCCAGCAAGAAAATGATTTAAAATATGGTTGATTTTGACAGTAAGCACATATCAATGCAGTGCCAAACTATTCATCGTAAATGTGGGACAAACAATATTTATTATTGATTAAAAAGTGAATTAAATAAAAGTTGTTTATTTGTTATGATTTGTCATATTCACAATCGATAGCTTCAAGAATCAGTCACCGGTGTAGCATAACTCCTAAATCACAGTACCTTGGTAATTGAAGTGTAACCATATGATAGAATCCAAAGTGTTATCCATTAATAATTTTTCTTTTTTACTAACATAGCTTCATGTTTCATGCACGAACTATTTTGTAACGATGATGAATTTCAGCAGGAAAGTTTTTTTTAACCGACTCAACACTTTCCTTTGCGAATGATTCAAATTAATTGGTTAGTATCTTAATAATGAATTGGCCGTCGAAATTGTAACACTTGTTATGCGATAATATATCATGTTTATTAATTAACAATTGTAATAGGAAGTTATTTTACTTATGCGAAAAATTAGAATAAAATCAATGTATACCATTATTTTTAGATTGATAGAATTTTTCCAGATATTATAATTATTATATAATCCTTGCCGATGATCTGATTAATTAAATTGGTCAAAGCAACTCAAGTTAGTTCGTTAAGGAATAACTTTTCACTTACACACACTGTCAGTAAAAAATCAGTTTGCAACAATAACTACAAATCTTTACGTTTCAATAAATTTAGAACATAAGAATTCCTTAAGAGATTCTAGAAATTCTCATAACTAACACAATCTTCAATCAACTTTTACAATGAAACAAAATAAAGAAAAAAGGGGTTTAAATATTAAGCACTTTACAGAAAATCTTCAGTAAAACTATTGAACATTATGAAATAAAATGAATGGTTAACCATAATTTCTGATCTTTTACTAAGTTTGTAGAAATTAAGCTGGTGCTTAAGAACAAATTCTTCTAACATTGTATTAAGCTGATATTGAGGAAGTTTCGAAATCATCTTTTATCAATATGACCATGATTTTATATAGGAATATAGGACATTCATAATGCCTGAATTTAAAGGCAGGGTCAAATACTTGTAACAATCTTAATATAATCAATATTATTAAAATAACCAATGTAAGGATATTAAAATTGGAAGTCACGCAAAAGGTTGATTTTCTGTTAATAAATAATAAGATTTACAATTCTAAATAAAGATAATTATTATTATTTATTAACAAAAAAAACTTTTTTACGTGCCTTCCAATTTTGATATTCTTACATTGTACAAAGTGTGTGTGTATTTATTAAACTTCCGTCATATATATTCTCTGTATAGTATCAGCCACTTATAATAACTAATATTCCTCGAAAGACAAAATTTCCATCATACCTTGTGCCGAATTTAGTTTGTACAGAACATATCTTAAGAGATAATGTGCTAGATGGCGTTTCTGACGTTGTTGAGAGAAATCTGTTTTTTTTTCAAATCAATAATTTTGTATGAAAATCTGTTTTATATACCTTAGACGTTTTTTTTTTAAATAATATGTTACTGACAATATACCAATTTGTCAATTTTTATCCGACATTATTTTAACAAAGACGTTTTAAAAAACCAGTTATTTGGAGAAAAGGTGTTTTGTGAGTTATTCGATAGGAGGTTAATACAAAATAAGAATCGGTTCAAACCACCATGTAATAAACAGACCAGAGCCCGCCTAATGACACTATTAACTTTCTATAGAGAAAATTGTGAGCCACGTTATGTGAGCTATGAGGAAACTCACGTAGGCATTGACCATCATCATCAGAGGCCTTAGTGCGAGTTTACGCTTCGATACTCGATATCGTCGGCGTAAAATATTACTATGGATTTTCATATGAGCGCCCCCAGCGGTAACCATTAGGAACTACGAATCTTCACAGAAATCTGTAACGTACTCGATAACGAGTGTCGAATGCGTAAACTCGCACTAAGGCCTCAGACTGTTTACATTGTAATAAAAATTGTATAGCTAGTAATTTTAGAGCAGGTTTGATAAACTATATGTGTAAGATTTAAAAAAAACAGAATAATTCTTATCATAATTTAATTTGGTTTTCATTCGTATCAAAACAACAATAACATAATGTTTTGTCGATTACCTTACAAACTATACAAATAAAATTACCATTGCGATGCCTTCTTCAGAAGTAGTATGCAATAAATATTCGTTGAGTATCACAGTTCATTGTTAGACAATACAGAAGTTTTGAATTTTAAGATCTAAACTGTTTTTACTGCACCATCAGTGCTTTGTTACGCCATTTTTTTAACTTGTTTATAGTATTGAGCGCTATCTATGTGATGTTGTGGAAACTATTTGTTTGTTGGATAGCGCCATCTAGTGGTAGCCGTAGTATCCACCGTCGTAGTGATTGCTGTAGACTTGAGGGTGGTGTGCATGGCCAATGCGCTTGACCACAGCATTGAAGCCATTGTGCTTGTCGGCTGTGTACTCTACTATGCGTGTAGTACCGTCAGGTTCCGCTAGAGAGTAGGCTCCTGGAAAATAAATTCATGTTTGCATTATTTAAACATGATGTGATTATTTTTTTGGGTACGAAATTTATCTTATTTTAGTTATTTACTTATTTATAGAAAGTGCTGCCACCTTGTACATATTTTTAATCGATCATAAAAAGCAAACAGCCAATTATATGTCTTTCACAAGAAAATACCTATAGAGCTTATTGTCTCTCTCTTTCTTTTATTGTCATGTTCCTAGTGATATATTGAACAAGATTTCGTTAATATAAATCATAAAAGGAAAATTTGAAAAGTACGTAAAAATAATAGCCACCTATTATCATCTACCTATATACTAACTTAGGTAAAAGTTACTTAAAAAAGAAGATATAACTTTGTGTAGAAAGAAATCATTTCGTGCACTGAATACAATTTGTTCAAAATAAATAATATTTAATAATTTTACCTTTTACAACATCACCATCACGTGTCTCCCACTGCGTTTTATGGTCACCAGTATGGGGGTCATTTACTGAGTAATCGAAGGCATATTTGGGGTGGGCCTAAAAATAAATAAATTATAATAATAATAATAATAATAATAATAATAATGCTTTATTGACAGAAACGTTATACAATTTATGCTTGATTCTCCTGTATTCCAAAATAGGCAAATGCCTGTAGTATGGAACACAGTGTCCTCTCCCATTTGATACTTAAATTAGTCATTTTTACAATAGTACATATATTGTTTTAACTTAAATTTACAAGAATCGAAATATTAAAAAAAGAAGTTTGTGTATTCGTGTTCATGTGTGTGTGTGTGTGTGTGTGTGTGTGCGTGTGCGTTTGTGTATGGGTTGTTGTGTTGTGTGTGTGCAAAAGTAATAATCCAGACAATTTAATTTGTTTACTATATTCGCATGTAATCTACTATTAACTCCTCTATCGCATCATAGTCAAGGTCACCTAACCAGTCAGTAATGATTTTCTTTATTTCGTTATTACTACACTCTCTTATTTTTTTATATTTATTAAGTTTTTTATAGAGACGTGGGGCCATAAAGTTATATTGTCTACACGCAAATTTACTTTTAGCTGTGGGAATATAGCAGCGATCCCTTCTAGTCTGTTCATATGGCGTCTGTGGGGCAGCAGAACGGTGAAACCTTAGTATACATTCGTATACATAGACCTTTCTAACAGAGAATACTTTCAGTCTTTTATACACATCTTCCGTGGGATGTCTGTACGAAAGATACATAGCCACTTTTAAGACTGCTCGCTGTGCACGTTCTGCTATTATTAAGTGAGTTTTTGCTGCACCACCCCACACTGGTATACAGTATCTAATTATGCTCTCACTCAATGCCTGGTATATCTGCTTCAAAAGCTCCAGATTGGCAACAGTCCTTAGATTTTTAAAAACGTAAATAAGTTTTCTTGTCCTCTGTTGTATTGTTCTAATGTGATCTAGCCAACTCAACCTGTCGTCAATAACTACTCCAAGATATCTAATGTTATTTACTTTAGACAAGGTGAGACAAGTGCAATTGATATCTGTACTTCTGTTACATGGGTAGACATGTATTTTGAGTTTATGGTCAGTATTAGGACTACCTGCTGCTGTTTTGCTGAAACAGAGATATTTTGTTTTTGCAATGTTTATTGATAGAATACTGTTTTCAAGCCATGATGTGACCTTTTTAAGTCCTCTTTCTGCTGACTCAGTGACCGCTTGCCAATTAGTGTTATGAAACATAAGTACTGTGTCATCTGCAAACATACTAATAGCGCCGTTCTCAAATTTAATTTTACCAAGGTCATTAATATAGATTAAGAATAATGTTGGTCCCAATGTGCTGCCTTGAGGCACCCCATAAGGACAAACCGAACATTCACTCAAATAATTACCGACACGAACAGTTTGAGTTCTACCTACCAAATAGCTTTCAAACCACTTTAACATAACTCCTCTCACTCCGACACTTTCCAATCTCGACAGCAGTATCGGTATAGACACCGTATCAAATTATAATTATAAGTATTTAATTGTAAACGAATTTGTAAAGAAATGGCCATAAAAAATTGTTTGCTCCATAGAAATGCACGGGGTGACCAAGTTTGTAACAATCTGGACTCTGCAGTCCTTATATAAGTTGCAACATATGAACTTTATTAACTAAGGATGCATCTATATCGCTGTTACTATTCGTAGCGCAACATTATGCGACATTATAATATTAAGTGTCATTTTTAAACTTTTGCGACCATTTATTGATTTTGTTTTATATTGCTTATCATAGCCGTACTTCCAATAACAAAAAATAACATAGAGTCACTTTTAGCCACAAAGGAGTTGCATGTCATATGTTCACAAACTTTTGCAGGCAACGATAGAAATTATGAGGCTTAATAATATGGCAGATGAAAAAAATATTTTTATTTTCTCATAATAAATTCAAAGAAGATACTTTAAGTTTTCTAAAGTTTGTCAATACTACAACATATAATAACAACAGTTATATTTTTGTTTGCGTATGTTGCCCGCTAACAATTGGAAATATTGTCTCTACGTACGGAAGCACCATAATGTTTCCTATGGTGATAATGCCTATGGATTTATTGAGTTTTATAATAGACTTTAGTGGTTTTATTTGACACTTTCTTCGATAATTGGGAGTTTGTGTTCGTTCTTACACAATGCATATACCGTTTATTTAAAAACCATCCTGACGCAGAAATATGTGACCCTTATTTTTCACTTAGATTTTCCATTTTTTATAAGTATTATAATCCATGAAATCTTTGTAATTTCTGCGTTTGCTTACAAATATGCTAAGAATCGTATACTTCACATATTTATTACAATGTATCGTATACATATTTATTAAAAAAACAGTAATTTAACATTAAACATTGAAAAACTATGAATTAATCACTAAACACTGTTTCTTTTAATACATATATAACGATACATATAATTAAATATCAGTAGTAGTACCTAAGTACTATGTGTAATCTCCAAAACTAAGCAAACAAAACGCGTTGAAGTCTTTTGCCGGAGTACTAATTTTCACTCATATATGACATCAACGCAAATTTAAAATGAATAACCGTTTTTTTTAATTCTTTACAAATCTATTATCTATGGCGTATCTATTTACGCCTATTTATAACTTTTAACGAATTTATAATTTTATTTTAAATATCTAACAACTATTTAACGTAAAGTGATGAAATGGAAACTACTCGAACATATCGATACAAATTAAGCATAAAACCAAGAGATAGAGAAAATATTCCAAATATCAATTGTTTCAAATATTATACTCTAAAAGTTCACTATAATATATAATTCATGCCTTACAGATGTTGTCTACACTGTCTTAATTATGTAATAAGACAGGCGCGCTTGCTGCAAAGTAGATGATTTTTATGTAATTACAATTGTAAACCTTAAACAGAGACTTAATGGTGTTCAGTGGCTTTTCCTAATGTAGTGGCATTGCCGTAAGGAAGTATCAACAGTGGTACAAAACTAACATGTTTTAAGAGCTATTTACAATTATATGAACAAAATATTTTTAATGCACTGAATGACGACCGATTTCACATATTTAATGAAGGGCAATAGTTTTTTTACCGTTTCCTTTGACCCGGCTGAAATTGAGTATATTTCCGTTCAGACGTAAGCATGTCACCAATATACGTCCCGATTGCATTATGATGACGCAAAGATTCACGGTATTTACACTCGCTATGGGCCGTGACTACTGTCGCCATAATACGACTGTGTAAGTATAGGGTTGGTTGTTTACTATGAAAAACCTACTCATGTTATGTTAGATATCAATGTATTACAACCTACTGTTAGTCAGCTACTTGACATGTAATAATTTAGTTTCTAATTTATTGGCTATACAAATGTTAAGGGATGGTGCAAATTATATTTCTTCATTTTTGTGTTTATTTGTTTTTTTGTAATTACTGACGAATATTTGTAACTAAAATTTGTTTTAATTACATTATTCGAACCGAATTTTGGTAAATAAATAAGAATTTTTATGGTGTGTTCGGTACATATTATTTGTATATTAGGAATCCTGACGAATTGGGTTGCTTCCTTAATTTAATACAAATATTCCATAAAAAAGAGCATTGTCAATTTTACTCAAATGTCCTAATTCTTTCTATACCTAAAACCAAAAATCGGCATTTATCAATTGATATATAACATAACCTCAAAGTTAACAATGACATACACATGGAATCGAAGCCCAGACTATAAACTGTTTTGAATAGAATAAAATAGAATATTATTTTATGCCATACTGTGTACAATTTTCAGATTGAAATGCGGTAAGTTTACATAAGTAACAACAGTGTATCCACACCGAGCATGCAATGTCTAAGTTCCTTAGAATATATTTGAATAAACCTATTTATGACACACTTATTAAACTACTTAACAACATTTATAATTAAAACAGATTTTTCATAAAATATTTGGTACCTATATAAAGCGCGAATAATATTGTTTTGAATGCATAATTTTCATCCAGACTGTAAAATATTTACATTTTAAATTAACCACTGTTTTAACTTAATTTTAAAGATGGGCAGATCAAGATCTTTTATATTTGAAGGAAAATGATTGAACACCTTAACGCTAGTATTAAAGGCACTCAGGATTTCGTTTAATGAACATTTTCGCCTCTGAGATGTAGATATTATCTGAGATATAGAGTTAATGTGAGATACCACTTTTCCTTAAATAGATTTCTAGACGAATCGTCTGAATGCATATTATATATTATTCTTAAATGCCGGTTCTGTGTTGCTATCGTATAGGAAGTTCAATCGTTAGTTCTCATGCTAAAAATGTTCACTCCGACAAGTGTTACATCTCGGCCGCAATTTCGTAATTGTTTTACAAAAAAAATATTCATACAGTTTGTCGATAACTCAAAAAACAGTCATGAATGATTTGATAATCTTCTCTTCAATATTGGCATTTATTTTAAATTAGCCAACCGACACTGCAATTAAGTTTATCGACATAAAAATATTCAATTTTAATAGACGTACATTGTTAATACTTAATAAACCTATTATCAATAGTTTCTGATTCTTAACGAGTAAATAATTCATTAAATTTATTCATTGATTCACAATAAAACGTTGACATGTTCTGCTGGCTTTCAATACTAGCTCTTCTGAGATAATGCTATAAAAAACAGCCGGTATGCGCACGGAGACCGTCTAATCATAAAAGTAACAAAAAATTGCTAAAGGCCACCTAGTTTTCCACAGCAGCTGTGACTCAAGCATAAGAAGTTGAAAAGCCTCTCTACTACATAAGTACGCGTATTTTATTTGCTTCAATCAGTGAACTTTTGGTAAGAGGTTTACTAGAATGAGAATTTCTTTGTTGTCACGGTTGTTAAACAATGAAAACGCATTAACGCTTATTTAGTTTTCGTAAAATACGAACAATTTGTATCTAAACGTCTTGGTAAATAATGTCAGCTTAAACTGAGAACACGCTATTAAAACAACTAGCAGGTAAATGAAAATTTTTCATCGCCACATAGCTTTATCACGGTATATTTGTCAAATTATTTTCATGCCTAAACATTGTAACCATTTTGAATAGCAGTTTAGCTATTGGTTCGCATGGAATAGAAATAACAAATACTTGACAAATCTTTAAATTGGTATGAAAAGTTATTGAAGCACAATTGGACCCACTTAAAAAGCCATCTTAATATATATAAATTACGTGTCACGTTGTTTGTCCGCGATGGACTCCTAAATTACTTAACCGATTTTGAATAAACTTCGTAACTATCTGTCATTTGATCTAACTTAAAAGATAGGGTAGGTTTTATTTTAATTTATAACACAGCAACACGTGGCTGGGTCAGCTAGTATAACTATAAAATTTATATATTACCAGAACGTGTGCTTTAGCCCAACGGTTTAAATGGTTCGCACAGTATTTTATTTATTTATTTATTTGAAATTTTAAAGAAATATATAAACTTCTTTCAATATCAGGAAGTTAAACAAAGGATTTTAGTATTTTGCTTATGGCAAAATGAGATTTGTAATAAGATTAACTATTTGATATACTCACATAATAATCACCGTGAGCATCCCCTTCGTATCCAATGTTTCCTCCGTAGCCTCCGTAACCACCGTACCCAGCGTACCCGCCAATATAACCAGCGTTGGCCACCGCACACACGGCAACAAGAACGATAACCTGAAACAGGAATGTCAAATTTTTGTTCGAATTGCAATACAAATGAAACGAATTTCATATTTTCCTTTTCTTGTTAAAAGAAATTTAATCTGTTCTAAAATTGTATAAATAAAAGACATAATTATTCTTCGTCACCTATATACGACTACTATAGCTTTTTTGTATTGTTTTAAGTAAAAACTTGTTAACTATTTCAATATCACCCCAATATTTTTCTCTTTTTTGAGTTTTATATTCTAGAATAAATAATATTCTTTTCATCATTCATTACGAAGGAATCTGTAGCATCATAGCCGGAGGATGTCCACTGGATGGACTGGACAGTTGAAATGGTGGATTTTAGCATCTTTGTTGTACGTACGGTTGGAGATCGAAGTAAGTCTTTTACTGCGAACGCCGATAGGCCGCAAAACACTGTTACAGATTTTGTGGTATACGGGAGGTGATTTATGATGATTAGCTCTAGTATGATAAGTCGCCTTTTACAGCACCCTTAAGAGTGAAGAGGTAATGCAACTCTAGTCTGCCGGCAACCTACGAAACTTTGGTATAGTTATTTATTCCATTCAAAATATTGGTATTCTATAATTGATGATTTTTAAAACTATTTTGATATATTCATAAGTTGAGTTATAAAACTCTGGTATAAGTGAGTCTGGTATAACTAATTACAATAAATAAGGAAAAACTAAAACTGAGACCACGGTGTTGTGTAAATGTTAAAAAATGTATAAAGCACGCGGCTTTATTCGTTTCTTTGATACGTCATACATATTTGCATTATTGCCGAAATCATTTGATAGATAATATATCAAGATACTTTTTTAATTGGTACTAAACTTAACAAATACTTTTACATTCTTAATTACTAAGGTTCTAGCCCTATGACTATTTATACATAAATAGACAATCTAAAATGCTTATTTGAAACTTAATATTTTTAACATTAACAATACATTTTTATCATAGATCTTCGAAATTCGCATATTTGGACATCTACCTATCTTGGCGTATCATATATGGCGTTATGTCCGAACAATGGGCCAGGTAAAAACAAATGCAGGAAGCACTGCCAATAATTATATACACAAACATGTTCCGCTGCTATAACTCGTCTTAATTTTATTTTTCAAAGCATTATTGAATCTGACACTGTAGTAAGGTTAGTAAAAAAAATGGAACATCAAATAAAAGAAATCCTGATGTGCTAAATAGTTTCATGAAATTATTGAATAATAATAAACAACGTTTTGTAGGCGTATTTTGTGGTACTTGATATTTTTGTGTATCTACAAAATGTCATTACTATTATTTTCTTACCCTCCTTTACTTATTTTTTTTCAGTTCACTCATCCTTTCACATAAAGAATTTATGTCTTTACTATTACCATTAATAAGTCGAGTTCTTCCTGTAACCGGTGTTCCATATGGCCCCCATAATAACATTGAATATTTTTGATTGTTTTTACCAAACTTAAAGAACTCTTTATCAGAAAATATCATTGCTTAGTCATGAGCCCTTTGAATGAAAAATTTCTTTTTTTAATTTAAAATCATACATTGACATTTAGAGATTTCACAGTCTCTCTTGTCACAGTAATGTAGCTGTTATTGTCTTTTTGTTCTATTTTAGTATTGCTATTTTTATTTCTTTAATATAAATATCGTTATGTACAACGATTAGGTACGTGCAAAAAATACAAACCCTGTCTAGTATTTCTAGACCTTAATAACAATAAACACATTATTCAAAATTAATCGTTTTAATTTTAACTTAAGCTTTTATTTAGTGGCAATATTTACTACCGAATTAAATCATCGTTTTTAAATGACGAGCTTACGATGGTCGTCATGACAGATTTCGTAGTTTCTGAAATTCTTATAAGCGTATAATATATTAACAACTACATAGTCGTTGTTAAATTTTTATTTGCATCTGTAAAAATATTTAAAATAAAGAAACGGTTCCTCAGAAATATCCTACCTCAATATAAAAAAATTATAAAGTAGTAACATTTACAGCCCTTACCATTAATATTTTTACTTGAAATAAGTTATATTTTTTCGTTCACAATTTTATTTTCCATAATTATTAGAGTATGGGTATTACTCTAAACACGTATGAATTTCATTATGATTCCGGAACTTTGTAAGAATGTTTGTATTTGCACATCAAACATATTGGTTAGTCATGAAATCTCATTGAATTTGATGTCTTAGTTAGATGTAGTAGAAGAGTGTTATGACATCGCAAATGAAATAAACTGGAACGAACGTAAGGTATTCATTGTATAACAAGCAAACCTATTGAAAAAGGAATCGTGATAGCTTTTCATAACCGAATTGCTGTTCGTTACCATTTTGAACGAAAAAACCACAAACAGTTAAATATAAGTAAAATTTTAACTCATATCGAATATTTATTAACGCTTCGTAATCCACTAATTTCATTACATGATTTGCGTGAATCTAATTAAAATACAAGTGTGTTTGTTAACCGTTTATACAATATCATTTTCATAATAACGAAGAACTCGGAAATTTAAGGAGGAATACAGGAGTTGTGTTATATTTGGATTTGTTTTTGTTAGAAAAATGTTGTTACAAAAGTAACTCGTATGTATATAATCAGTTTCGGAATCAGGTAAAAAAACGTCTGAATTTGTGTCTTTTGTACATACTATTGATGTTAAATGTTTGAAATACTTTAAGAATACTATAATATCTAAGTGGTTTATTTTTTTTCACTGGTAGAATTACATGTACATAAATTACTAATAGTATATGTATGTATGTTTTAAATTTCAGAACTCTATCTTCTTTACTTATGTAAAATTGTGATTGAATTAAAACTTATTTAAAAGTATATATAGTTAAATAAATTTTATATTTTCATTACACATTCTATTTTTTCAATATAGTAATAGTTCAAAATTATTAGACTATTATATCGATTTCAAAATAATTGACCATTTAGCTCGAAGGGACTAAACAATAGATTTATCTATTTTGTTTATGACCGATGATATTTATCATGAAAATAATAAATTGTATTTTTATAGTAGAAATCACATCAAAATGCAAATAATAACGTTAATGTATTATATCACTTGAACGAACGCACTTACTTGGAAGGCACGCATGTTTCTGTTATTATTTTTCACTTTGGTCACTTTCTTCCTCTTCAGCTTAGCCGACAGGACCAGAACTGACACTGTGCTGAGTTGAACGAGTGCACTCTATTTATAACTGTGGCTGTTTTAGTTACACCACTGCACGTATCGTACAGCCTATTGACGGTATAATTTGCTGCTTCAATTTAGGCGGTTGTTTTGATTTGAACGTCATTATTAAAATATTAAAAAAAACATACCGCATCATACAAATCCTCAATAAACAAGCTATTTAGGTATTTATTATTGGTGAAATAGTTTTTATCGTCAATAATATAGGTACTCGTTTAGGTAATATTGGTTCTATATATTACACATATTAGCCTTATAATATATTTTATCCTTGCGAAGAATGGAAAAATGTGTTGTGTTGTGCATAATCACAAGTATCTTATATCCATCTAAAATATTTGTGTGACCAGGTGGGGTTTGATTTGAATGCTATACCCTCACCATCATTAATACGATACAATACAAAAACACTTTATTGATTACATCACAAAAACGGAAGGATACACAAACACAGATAATTGCCTAAGTCTAATGTGTAACAATCGGCGGCCTTATCGCTTATTGATCTCTTTCAGACAACCTTAGGATGAAGAGGGTGAAATACTAATAATGAAAACAATAGCGAACGAACAAAACTTAAATTAAATATAAATAAACGTACATAATAATATGTACATACTATAAATATAAATGATTATATATATTGATTGTATAATATACATACATAAACAGTATACATATTAATAAACATAATTGTCTGGTTGATAGAGAGCAGTTACCCAGTTTTTGTGAGAGAAAGTGAGTCTTAACTAAATTAATAAAATTAGAAATAGATTGTGCTCGTCTTATGGAAACTGGAAGAGAATTCCATAGATAAACAGCCTGGAACGCAAAGGAACGGCTATAAAAGGTCGTACTGTGAGCGGGAATTTTGAGCGCCATTTTTTCTGATGATCTCAGGGATAGTGTGGTTGAACTATAAAGATAATTAAAACATTCTTTGAGATAGCGCGGGGACAAAGGAGTTCATTTTGAGTTAAAACTTCTATTTCTAAAAAAAAATTATGAATCATGTTTAATTTAAAACGTATAATTAGCTACAAACTTTTTAAAGAATAAGGGAAAAGGAATGACTGAATGAAAGGTGCCTTTTTCAATATTCTGGAACTTTTTCTTCATGCCAATCATTCTTCATGCCTTCATACTTTTCGAATTAGGTCACATGGTGTTTAGTCAATATGTACTACATTTATATAATTATATTTTGTTTCATCATATTTATCACTCAAATAGATCACTTTGTCTACTGTACAGCTATTGACTGCTGACATAATTAATGTTTTGAATGTTCTTTGTATTCGAAATTGACTATTATACGTAGTAATATTGATTGAAAAGTGAATAGTACTTAGACTATTAATTAGGTACTCAAATATTTATGATGACATGCCCAGACGTAATAACAGCTTGAGTACCTTCTCTGCACATTTTGAAGTGATATTCCCATTATTAATGATCAGAGTACATTTCATCCGTCATTTTTATGGATATATCAATATTGGAGCATATTTCATAGATAAACGTTAAACAATGAATTTTTAGCCCTTTGCTTAGTTTTCTTTATCTGGCATTAGTTAGTTATTTTATTCTTGTAATAATAATTTCGTATGTTAGTAAGTTCGATGTCAAACTAAAACATACGCAATTTTTTCGTTATGGTTTTGCACATTAAGTTCGTTTAACCAATGTCAAACTAATTTCAAATCGTAATACAATCAAGGTCGACGACCGCAATGATGAACCCATACCACTACATGCTTCAGCGACGACGCATAAAATTATTTCGATATTAATTTATATTTCTTATTTTTTTATCGTATCCGTGGATTCAATACTTAAATGTGTAAATATCTAAGTATTTGTGACGAAAAATCATGTGTAAGAATACTTGAAATATTTATTGCCAGTGTATAATAGTAATAGTGCAAAATTGTAGTCTGAAAAGACTACAAAGCAATACATTACAATAGTTCAAGAAGTCTATTTCTTCGCAAACAATAAACAATTTTCAACAAATGTAAATTAATTTATTAACAAATATATCTGTTACTAAACGTTGCTTAAAAAAAACAATGTGTTGAAGTTCATAAATTTTAAATAGAATTATACCTTTTTTCCATCGTAAATACAAAATACTGTCAAAGCTTATATATCAAAGCCCCTAAAAATAACCAAATCTAAAAAAAGATACATAAGTCATTAGCGATTGATTGACATGAACAATAATTAAGATGGTATTATGTTTCTCTTTAAGTTATAAGCATGAAAATGATTCCAATAGTTTCATGCAAGTCTGAGTTTTAAGTTTTATTTAAAATTGTAAAAAGTAATATTCAAAATAGTTTATTTTTGATCGCATTCTTGTTACTTTGTTATAGATCCGTTTTGTGTAATAAATAAAAAAAACATACAACTACAATGTGAACTATATTCATTAGTTCATCAGAGCTAAATACACATACACGTTTATTGCTTGTTGTTTCATTATGTTGTATAAAACCAACAATACAAACAAAATGTGTAATTTTTTTACCCTAAGGTTTTTTCTGGTTTGAAGAAACCTTAGTTTGGCGTTGAAAAACACAGGAATATATGCAATTTTGACGGATCTCATGTATAACTAGTGTCAATCAACGCCCACCACTTTTGATTATAATTTTAGCATTTAACAGTCTTTTCTTACATTTATACCAATAAGCCTAGCCTCAAGATAAGCACTGCAGGATTAGGGTTAGTAACGATTTATAGACAGGTAATATTCATAAAAATATACATAAATATATCTGACTCGGGTGCAATAGCCCGTATTCATCACACAAACAATTTCCCCCTTCGGGACCCGAAACTAAGACATGTTAACTTCGAAGGTTATTTGTTCATTTTTATGAGTTATGCGCAATAATTTTTTCAACGAAATAGTCAAATTTCTAACATTAAATATTTATCATTATTCAAGTTAATACACATTTGAGCTGTATGAACTAGTTTTCTTAAAGTATCGCCTATTTCCTTGTTGTTTCTATCAAACACTTGTCACAAAATTTACATAACCAGTGAAATTACCAAATTGCGATGTGATATATTGCACTAACTACTGACCGGGATTCCGTAATTCATTTTGTTAGTTAAACTAGTACGTATATAATATGCATTGTGTAATATAATAAACAAAGGAATAAAAGACATACAGGCCTGTAAAAAATATCTTTAAAGATAATTTCCAACATATAAACTGATTTACGTTTCAGTATTGTGTTTAATAATTTAACAAATGATAATTCGTTGGTTGAATTTTAAATACTCAACTGATCAAAATTTTGCTCAAATATAATGAAGAGTATTTTTTGTATTTGTGAATTTTTAACTTTTCTTATTCAGTTTTTACTGTCTATCAAATTGTACTATGCTACTCAGAAAACATTGCGTAAAAAGTCCTTATATATATTAATTACGAGTAACAGTACGATCATTCGAATTTAACTCCACATTTTTAAGAGCTAAATTTAATTATCGTGGCTCATGGAAAAATGAAATTGTGTCGGAAACGTTTTCGTGCGATCATTTTGGCTGAAGGCTGAACAAATGAATGAAGGCTCTTCTTAAGAATCCATCTACCGTTGGCATAATAAATTTACGCGCGGTCGTCTAACTTTGGGGGTTGAAGAGAGAAACGGTCGTCCTTCAAAGGCATTATCGAAAAAAAGTGCTAGCAGTACAAGATTGAAGAAAAGAAGAAGACGTTTGAATATTTAAATCTTGACTCTCTCTTGACTCAAATTTAATTTATTCTTGAAATAATTTTATTGAATAATCATAACAGTTGTATTTTAATAGCAATGAATTGCCAAATTTATAATCACAATAAATTATTTGGAAAACAGAGGTTAACAATAGTTCTTAAATAAATTATAAAACTTGTACCGCTGTTTTTGACTAGTGCTTGATATATAAATAAATATTTTTTGATGTCAGATAATGGTGACATAAAAATAAACTTAAACATAATGTCAACATTTCAGATTAACCACATACCTATGCACATAATTAATATCAAACAATATCAAATATATTCATTTATACATCGTGTCAAGTGTCAATAGTGGCATATTAACCTTAAATTGTGCAAAATAAAGTCATACCTTGTTTTATGATTAATATAATTTTTTTGCTTTTTTCATGGAAAACTGCTAGAAAATTCGACCGAGCTCACAATTTAGTCTCAAGCTGGAAACCAACCTTCAACCTTTGGATGTCAGGTTCAATGCTCTCCTAATTGAGTTACCGAGCCTTGGGAACACTTGTCTAAATTTTCTCTTTCTTTTCTACTTGTTACGCTGTACGCTAGCGTTGTCTCATCAATGAGAGGAACAACCTCTCGTATTCGAGAGTAACATTATTACAAATATTAACAACCGGCCATTCAGTTTAAGATTTTTGTATATATTTTTTGCATTTTCCAATGCTATGTTATATCATAAGTTATTTTGATAGAAAAATTTTAGAAATAATGGACTTGGCTTGCAAGTTATTCTTAGACAAGAATAACTTATTCTCCGCCTGAGAATAACTTGTGAGCTGGGTCGATTATTTTAGTTTTTTTCTATGAAAATAATTATAAATTATTTTGTTAGTTAAGAAGTCTATACCGTATATTATTTTTATAGATCAGTAATGCGATTAAATGCTTTCTGAATAGTCTTACTATTCTTAGCACTTTAATACTGATTAGAAGTTTGTTGTAAATACAGGATGCCATCCCAAAGAAGCTATTATTCAATATAGTGGTTTTACAGTTCGCGACATAAAGTTTATTCCCATGTTTTCTTCTTGTACTGTTATTATTGTCATTAAATTTTGTAAATAAGTGTTGGTTATAAATATTTAACAAATATTGCAACTTTAAATATGTGTAAAGAAGGTAGTGTAAATAAATTTCATGGTTTAAAGTAGGATAAGCAGCTACCTGTTTATTTTAATCCAGTTATTGCTCTAAGACATCTTTTCTGTGTTTACAAAATTGCCCAAAAAAATTATCCAATATCGAGGAATAGAGCAGACGTAGCCTTGATATGCTTTGTTAAACGTGTCCATATTCGCACTTTAAGTACGTATGGAAAACTATTGGTTCTGTTACATAGTTTATCTGTATGTGCTTTCCAGTACTTCTGTTACCAGTTTAATCAGCTCAACTTTTTACAATAGTTTTACATTAGAAGGTTGTGTCAATTGACTAAAATGCTTTTACTAGGTTCTATCTAAGTTGTTAATTTAATCACATTGCCAGTTATTTTATTTTTACATGATAAAGAATTATTACAATTAATTATAACATTGCTATCATCAGCAGATAGATTATAAATAAAACCGGGCCTAGTATAAGGCCCTAAGGCACACCAACTCTACACCCCTCATAGCTAATAGGTATTAATGTATAAACTTTGTCTTCATACAAAGCTTTGTGATAGAAGTTTGTTGTTTTCTGTTACTGAGATAAGATTCCAACAATTCTGAGAACTCGAACCAAATAAGCATGTAATTTTTTCAACAGTACAACGTGATTAAGAAAATCAAAAGTTTTTCACGTCCATTTATCCACGGAATTCATCACCGTTTAACAAAAATATAGATACTATACTGGTATTATCGACTATTTTAAATTTGAGTAATAAAATAGAGTTTATTAAGTCTAAATGACTTCTATTCTATTATTTCATTCATCTTATTATTACATACCATATAAGTGTCGCTATAATAAAAATATTCATATAACGTCAATAACCCAACAATCACGACTCAATGGCGATGCACAATATATTTTTTTATAGGCTGTAAGGGACAGATGCAAGCAAAATTAGTAGCTCGTAAAGGTGATTATTTCCACAATTAAGCGGTTCACAGTAAATTTCTTTATATCTATCAAAAGAGCTCATAAAATAATATATACTTTCAATTAACGTGATTTATAAGAATGAACAAATATAAAGTTACAGCCAAGTTAAAAAAAAATTGGCCCTTATCATCAAAACAAAAGTATTGGAACTTAAATTAACGCCAATTGCGGTTTCCTATTTTCATAATAGCCCAATTTTTTAAAATTGTATTGGAGCACATTATTGCCCAGTCTTTGAGAACGTTTTAACAGTTATCGTGACATTACTACTAATTACTACGTTTCTTTTGACCGTCAACTTTGTAGGCAAGGTTGTTATAACCACAACATGAATTGTTAAATCGCTCTTAACAATAAATATTTCCTTGCCTGTTCTGTTATCGTATCGCGTCATATCTATTTAGCAAAATTGAACCTTCGTCAAAAAACAAATCCATGAAATCCTTGAAAGTTTTTTTTCTAAACTTAGTTTGCTATCTCTAAAGGAGCATACATAGTTTATATTCTGTCAAAATAAACAATATTTAAAATAGGGATTATTTTTTAATTTTATAGAATAATTGGAGAGTACATGTTTCATTATTTTATTACTTTGACAAAATTTAGTGTGACGGCCGTCATTGCAATGTCGGCATCAGTAATGCCACCACCAGCTGCAGACATTTTATTATGATATTACTCATTACGTTAAACAACAATCTGTACATGCTATTTTGACATGTGATAATAAATTAATTTTTATATGACTTTGTATTACGTTAGTTCTGATACATTCAAATCAGATACGTATTTATTTATTACGGCATTAAATGTAACATTGTTAATAAAACAAAATTTTAGTACATATGACAAACAAGTTTCTAATATTAACTAATACATAATGTTGGACAGACAAAAACTTCTACCAACTAAGCTAGTATATACTAGTGATAATTTATAATAATAAAGTAATAATAATAATAATCTTTATTGTCTTAATTGTGGTTTTAAATTGGTGTTAACAAATTTAATAGGTTCCTCACAAATAACCTATTGTTAGGTATACAATATCATCAAACAATGCACTATTGATTTTATTTAAATTTTAAATCTAACAATTAAAGTCATTAAAATTATTTTCATTTATTCAAATGTATGCTTTAGTTTTAAATGCTGTATCTGAAGGAAGCTCTTTAATGTGGTTAGGTAAATTATTATAATTTTTTATAGATATCTCTTTATTAGAATGACTTTATAATAAAGAAAAACTATAACAAAACATTAAAATTTCAACATACTTTAAAAAATTCTAAAAGCTTGATTTATGAATGACGCATATATTTATTATAATGACTTTATAATAAAGAAAAACTATAACAAAACATTAAGATTTCAACATACTTTAAAAAATTCTAAAAGCTTGATTTATGAATGACGCAAAGAACAATGGCAAACTCCCATACATCGTTTTCTTTCACCTGAAATTGATGCGTCTTTAGATTAAAAAATACTAAAATGATCAACCGTTAATTCCTGAAACTGCGTGTCTTAGAATTTTTTATTTAAGAGGCCAGGAAAAAAAGATATTAAGCTTCGAAGTTTTTAAGATTAAGTCGCGGTAGTGTTGTCACAAAATCGATTATATCAATCGATAACATTCACTCTGATTAATAAACAAATAGATATTATCAAGACCAACGTGTTTGAAAATGTATCTATTATAATCTGTTATATATGTAGGTAATTAGGTATGCAATGTTGTTGAAATTAAGAGGTACCTATCGTTTAAGTCGCTGCTGAAGTGTTACCTACTATCGATTAAATTCGATTTTATCGCCGTAATCGATATATCCAGACAATTATGGTAACCTTTTTCTTTTAAATTCAATCAACATCTGTTAGAATATCAACATATTTAACCACATTATTGGCAATGCTATATCTAAATATGAAATATATATAAATGAACTTATCAGGATATCATGAAACCGATTTTTACATAACTCGAACAATTATAATATAATGGCAACACGAAAGAAAAAGGCACCTAGCGGAATTTCGATGTTTCATTTAACAATCAATGATATGTCCCAAAAAGCAGTGTTTTTTAATCTGACTCTTACTAGTTATAAGCTTTTGATGTAAAAATGTAGAAAATTATTTTATTTCGTTCTGGAGAAAGAATATTTCAAGACGCTCAAAAATATCTCAAAGTGCGCTCCCACGTTTTGAGTGGCCCCTCGCTTGGCCCCGCCGGGTTATTTTATTCTTTTTTGGTCACTGAAAAACGTGGGATTTTTAGATTTTTAAATCTAGTATTATTGTTTCATTCTTTTTAATTATTAACTCAACGAAGTAACCATGTGTTACGCAACAATCGGATAAGTCCCATACAAAAGTGAAAGTTGCCGAAAGTTGACCTGAAAGTGCACCTAGAAAGTTGAAAGTTGTAAGCGTGCATTGTCATCGGGTTCTGAGCTACCCTGAAAGTTTCAACTCGCTAGGTGGTCGGGAAGTGCGTCATAATTGAGATACAAGATTACAACCGGACAGACAAGACGACAGACAAGCAAACAGACAAGAAAGCGACCTAAGAAAAATGTGGGAAAAAGTATCACACGAGTCTACTGCAGCTCCACAACACTTGAACAAGATCTTAATAAATAGGGAGAATTTATCTGGTTATTCAAAATTTTGTACAAAAAAGGTTGAGTCACGTATTGCTCTAGGTATTAATAATTTATCAAAATTGTTAAACATATATCTAAGCATTTTGATTTATTTATCTTGTATTTTTTTACATATTTTTTTTATTCGGAATACTGCGGGTTTCAAACAGTAGATGCATATTCTGAGAGTCATCTGACAAGAGAAATATATAATACTAGTAGAGTATCAGGGTCAGTAGAATTAATGGCCCGACTAAATAAAATACGAGCATTTAATACGCTTTGCTTAATATAGGTGCGATAAATAAAAGTACATCAGTGTCTAGAATAATACCCTCTCTCACCCTTTTGAGAATTATGTCATTGAAGTGGTAATAGAATACCATTGGTTGTTTTTTTCTGAAAAAAGTTATAGAAAGACATTTATCAATATTAAGAAAGAGTTTGTTAAGGCGACAATATTTGAATAATCTATTTCAATCATTTTATAGTAATAGGCATTCCTCGTGGATTTAATAGTAGTTATGATTTTAGTTTCATTAGCAGTCAATAATAATTAAGAATTAGAAAACCACTTGATTACATAATTAAGAAAGATGTTAAAAAGTAAAGGGCCGAGGTGGGAGCCTTGTGGCATACCAAATGATACAGGAATACAGTTAGTAATAAAGCCCTTGATTGTAACAGCTTGACTTATAATCTGTAGGTAGGACGTTAACCAACTTCGAAGGTTGCTATGTATACCGACGTGTTCCAGTTGGCAAATTAGTAATTAATGTTAAATCCTATCAAAACATCTGGAATAATCGGCATATACTGCGTCGATTTGCCTACCTTTGTCCTTAACATCTAACACGTAGATTACAAATCTGTAATCGCTAATCAGGAGCGCCTATCGACGCAACCATGTTGCTGCGGCAATAAAATAGGTCGTATTAATGGGAGCATGGAGTCGTAAACTATTTTCTCGAAGAGTTTGGGTATGGTGGAGAGTTTGGAAATTTCTCGTGTAATCGCCCTTTTCCTTGGAATCAGGTTGCTGACTAGGGTCACAATGGAGGCCCATAATATAATAATGGTGTTCAAAACAAGAACACCTATCGTAATAAACATTTTACTAATTTTAGGACCCTCGTGAAGCTAAAATGTTGGGATTGTCAACGCCTCTATTGAATTTCTGCTCGACTCAATATACTTAGAAATGTATTCCTATGTCGTAAGTAAGACAGAATATGCCAACGTTGAAAGTCTTTTTTTGCGCGCCCAATATTAGGTTGTTATTTACCTATTTGATAAATTAATTTAATGAAACAACAGCAAAATATTTAAATATCCCAGACATTTGACAGATAATATTGAGAGTATTTTAAAGTAAGTAATAATGTAATCTAAGGTAAACACCAAAGAGAAAATGAGCCACGCGGGCTTGTGATTGCAGATGCTGCTGAAACCAGTCTTAACGTGTCTTTTATAGTCCGAAAGAGAGAGACAAGGTTAATTTTTGGTCACTCATTCGTGGATCGACCCTTGCAAACGTTGTTTAATCTCAGCAATCGCAAAGCTATAGGCACTTACCACGTCATTTGTTTGATTTCGAAGATACGAACGAATTTTATATTATCAACATTCAAAGAAGCGAAGCGAAGAAAAGAACTAATCTGCGGACTCAATAAACGCATGATTTATGTCATGTCATGTTGTTTAATACGTCGTAGCACTTGCGGTCAACACAATATCGGACTTACAACATTCGCTATAAGAGTATAACAGATTCGCTAATCTATTAGATTATGTAGGTTAAATGATACTCATATATACAATTGCATATGACAGGAGCCACTTTAAATGCCTTCAAATTTAGATTCTTTAGTGAGTTTTATTTTTATAAATTTTTCAGCATATGATAAATGTAAACCAAGTATCTTTTTTCATTAGGCATATTTAATGTAAGGTATTTGTAAAATGTCAAAACGGAAAAAACTATCAGCCGTGTAATTCAGTTCGTGTGTATTCAGTGACCAGGGATACTTTCGCATACCGGCCCATTTGACACTTTTTCTATCAATTATGAACTCTGTCGGAATGTAACTTGTATATTGATTAGGGATAGCAATTTAAGGCGGTTTTACCATAGCGTAATTTGCCCCATCGATTGAGATGTCAGCTTTAATCCAAACAGACCGAGTGTGATCCTTACCGATGTACTACGGATCTGGACCCACACGTAACACACGCATTTAGCTTACCACGAGGTGTTAACGGGAACATAACTATAGTGTGTGTATTATTTAAAAAAATCGAATTTTGCAGTACAAAACTGGTCAATTAATGCAACACTAATTTTCAACGCCCTTCAATGATCACACAATCTAGGTATCTACTGATGCTTGTTGATAAAAGATAAAATGAGTTTTATTCAATATGAGCATTTACAATGAACCTCAACAGCTACGCCATGGCTTCGTAAGTCCTACGTCGAGAGATCTCGTACCGTGAAGAAGCCGCAAGAAACTCCGCAAGGGTAGTTTTTTTCTCCCTTTCATCTTGTATTATATTACATAGTTAAACGACATTTAAGAAAGCTTTTCTTGTACTACTAAGACGTGTTAGAAAAATTAACTATTCCAATGGCTTTTAGTGTTGTGAATACCAACAACCTCACCATGATTCGTACATTGAATACTTGGTGTGATGAATATTATTAATTTCATTCCTTATAGCATGTTTGCTAAAAACCATGCCTAAATTACCACCATTATTACCACACCACCTTCATATAGGTGGTATCGGGTGGAGATTAATATTCTTCAAGGCGGTTCCAACTCGAAAAGAAAAGTCTGCTTTACGTAAAACAGAAAAGATGTCAATCTCACCAGTAGTCTATTCGTGGAGGAATTAATCTGATTCAAATTCAGTTACCGTCTTGAGTTCATACTAATATCTAATACGAAAAAAAAGAAAAATTCATCTAAAAGATTCATTTGAAGGTCCCATCTATTCTTCTCCTAAAACAAAAAATTCAATTCAATTGAAATTGAGTATTAAAATAACATTAGTAAGAAACGTCATATTACACTCTTATCTAAAGTTTCAGCCAAATGCTTGTTCATAATGTCTACTTCGGAATCTATTCAAAACAAACTTTCAAACAGGCAGACAAAAATACCATATAAAACCATCATATTTTGTTAGGTCTCGTATAAATAAAAGTCGGTTTACCTACGAACGATAATTTCGTAATTTTTTATTTGTAATAATTTGATAACATAATAACTCCATAAGAAAACATTAATGAAAAATTGCATACTTTCATAAATGGAATTAAATTATGACTGAATTATCATTATTTTGTTTTAAGGAGTATTAAGGAGATAATCAAAAATTTATTTTTTTAGATAAATTAACATTTATTTGCACTGGTTAATTCGAATCTTTTTTTTAACTTAAATTATACAGATTAATTACAAGTAACAATATGATATTTACAATTTGCAACTTTTATTAGAGAACATTTTGTCAATTACATTTCATAAATAAAATATTTTAACTAAATCGCCTGTTCGAGGCAAGGAACCAAAAGACTGGCAGCATTGCTCTTTTGAATGGCCAAGCTTATGCGCTAAGCAAAGAAATTGCCACTTCTTCGATCACCCGTTGCCTTAAACAGGCGAGCATTTAAGTCTTTCAAAACTAGCTTAGCATTAGTTCCCCAAGAGCTCATGGTCTCAACTGCAAAAGGGAGGAAAAAGTATATGTCACCCAAATTCCTATATTTGCGAGCTTTATTTAATTCGGTCGTGATTTACAACTTATATACATGTGTGATATCTTAGAATTCAAGCAGTTGACTTTTTATACGATCGTTTATATGAGTCATAACAACTTTTAGTCAAAATTTTAACAAAACTTATTATTACTGTACTCGCCACCCGATGCTACTTTTTTGATAATCAAAGAACTAGAAATATAAGAGATTGTATTGCTAACTAAATTCTTAAAAAGCAAAAATTGATTTCCTTTTTTGCCGCAATTGTTGTAGTAATAAACAATATAAACCACATTAACTTTTCACTTCACTTTATAAGCAGTTGACAAAACAGTTCACGTGTAGGTTGTGTGCTGCCGCTGTCTCTCTTTTACTCGGACGCATCGGCCGATGGACAGGAAGACAGATAGATGCGTCACAAGCCGATCTTTTAGGCCGATCGTGCCTCTCTATCGCTTGTTTCGCGCTCTCGCTTGCACGCTGGGCTCAGGCGGAACGTGACAATGACGGAACGTGATAATAAGGGAACGTGACAATAAGTCATGCTTTTTCATGCATGCAGCCGGCGTTCATCGTTATCACGTCAAAAGCAGTTTTCATTGAAACGTAAAAATTATAACGAAAACCCCGTGTCAAAATTGATTAGTATCGTAGTATAGCAATTAATAGTATAAATACAGGGTTATAGAACTATAGAAATTTAATCAATGAAACCTATATAGTGAATGAGTTTTAGTGAACCGTAAAAACTAGAACCGTGTAATCAAGGTTTCACGCTTTTTTATACATGAATATTGTAAGTATTATCAGTTCTACGTTATTACTTACTTATGTCGTTCACAACCTTCATGCTTATTTAATTCAAAAGAATTATTACTTGCCTAGAGCTAAAGTTCAATAAAATTTCACTAAAATAAACCAAGATGAATATGATTTCTGAAAGGATTTACTTAATATGTCTTAAAAAGGCGTAAACTCGCATTAAAAAGAAATAAGAATATTTTGGCATTTATTCCATTACGCCATTTGTGGTGACGGTATTAACGGTTCAATTGATGATGTGGGATTACTGGGGCATTAGAATTTTTATGTGGATTTAGTCTCTCCCATACATTTTCTCGAAGTATCTGATTCAGTGTTAGAAACAGGATATATAATTTTCGCCTATTATATTAATTATATGTATCGTATAGTGTCTGGTAGAGTAGATTAAGACCAACCCTTAATACACAAGGATATTGTAAAAGGCGACTAAATATACTGGATATAATCACTTTTGCCAGCGTCTCGGTAGCTCAGTGGTCAGAGCACTCGCCCGGATAGCAAACGGTCGTGGGTTCGAATCCCATCTGAGGGCTCGGAGGCGTAGTTGTTTGTTACACGCGTATTTTATATCTTATAGAAATATTGCATTGTAAATGCAAAAAATTAAATAAAAACATAATTATAGCTGATTCCATCTTAATTGATTGTTTAATATTTCTAAAAATATTACTTTCGATGTTAAAATTTTTTAGCGTTCAACATTGGTGGAACGATACTAGCTCATAGTAGACGTTAAAATACGTTTGTAAATTTCGATTCGTTTGCCAGCGTTTCGGTGGCTCAGCTGTCAGAGCACTCGCCCGGATAGCGAAAGGTTCGTATCACACCTGAGGACTCGGAGGCGTAGTTATTTTTTTACACGCGTATTTTATATCTTACACTTTATAGGTATTCTCTTGTTATTTTGTAAGCGTTATTCGCGTTATGTTAATGCATCATTCATTGAGTATTGGAGGAAGCACACTATTAATTAGCCTTACGTTTTTTCATAATTATTGACACGAACTTAGTCAAGGAAATAGTAATTTAAGGAATTATTCCAATAGATGAGTTTACTAAGAATGAATATGTAATTAAAGATGTACGCATATTTAATCAAAAGATTTGACCTCATAACGCAGCGTTTTCCATTTAAATTAATTGGATAACTTCTTAAAAACAAGTAGGGTAACTGATTCTCATTTATTTATTATCTCATTAATGATAATGAGGTTAACACGTGTCACTATTAACCCGGCGAGCGTGTGGCAGGTTATTTCATACCCACCATGTTACTAATTTGCGTGTATTTTTTTCCACCAAATGAATCGATTTCAAAAAGACCAAAAAAATATTTCGGTTTAATCAATATCTATAATCTCAGAGAATCTCTTGCCAAATCACCGAACCACTTTCATGGAATAAAAAGTTCCTGTTCGCTTCATGAAATTCGGAGATTGCCCATACGAAAAGGGTCAGAAAACAAAATCTACACGTGCAAGGCATGCATTTTTTTTGCAAAACTGCACTGATTTAAATTCCAGTTCTTCCTAAGATGTTCCTAAGATTTTTTGTTATTTTTTTTTAGTTTATATAGTAACTTATTCAAGTTCTTTCATATCTTTGAGTATTTTTTACATAAAACTGGTGTGAAAAATTTCGTTTAAAATTCATAATAACTTGTTTCCGTTAAAGTAAAATATAAGAAATTGTTATAAAAGCGCAAATGTTTTATTTTAAATACGTTATTTTAAAGTCTTGTTATAATTAAAAAAATATGATTAATATCCTAATGCTTTTCAGAAACAAGTTTTACAGTCAAATTAGTATACGTATATGACATACAGTGCCACATGCTCCTTGTTACATTTTTCACCAAACGCTCGCCGGGTTAAGTTGAGTTTTTTTAATATCTGACACACTATGTAACAAATTTTGTCATAATAATAAAACTCCTAAAATTTTTGAAGCCTAAGGTCCGGAATTCCAGTCCCGGAAAAGATTAAAAATAATAATTAAAAAACCAAATGAAAATAATAGAACGCTTCTTCATGCCCTAATAATCTTTCGGTTGGGCCGATCTCGTCTATATGGCGAACGCGAATGTGTAATCCGCCCGCCATATTTACTTTACTTTTCGATACTTAGGGGCTCTCTATTAAACTCTTATTCCTTTTACAAAACCTGACCATAAATATTTTGATTCAAAACATTTTCTAACCAAATCTGAGTGGTTTTGGCCCTACATATTCCTACTGGTAGAATCCAATTTTTAGCTTTAATAAAGTTTATTTAAATAATTTAGCCGTAACATTTTAAAATTTCAATTTGGTTATTCCTGGCTTAGACTACGACTATTGCCAAGAAATACTTTTATCGCCGCGACAAGGTCTTACATTAAGCCCCTGTTATCTGTAATGGAACATAGCTATGTTCGATTTAAGAAAAGCTTTAAAGATATAAGGTAGTTATGTTATTAAGCTCATTTTTTGTCCATGTACATTATGATCTTTTATATTTAGGGCAGTGTGTGATAAAAGATAAGTCTCAGTATTTTTAATAGTCTAGCTAATAGGTGTATACAAAAATGTTGACCAGATTAATTCAGATTATTAGGTTTCAGAAGTGTAAGTGCGTGGTATGTAAATATTTCCTTCTCGCCAATACTTTGTTTTTACATTAAAAATAACAAAATATACTGAACTATAACTATAAATACTGAACATAAGCACGAATTTGTAGGCCTTATGAGCTTCTGTTTGCGTAGTACATTATGGCATATATATACCTACAAGAAATCAGTCAAATTTCAAATATTTTAAATTGTATCTGATAAGCTTAGAAATGATCAAAGTAGATATTAACCTTATTCTACGGCTCCCTGTATATACAGGCCTCACCTTATGATTTTTTAATTTATCAATGAGCTAACGATTTATATTTCTGTATGTAAAAAATGTTTATCTATTATCTATACTAATATTATAAGGAAATAAAGATTGTGTGTTTGTATATTTGTTAATTTGTAAGGGGTAATCTCGGGATCTACTGAACCGATTTACAAAATTCTTTCACCAATAGAAAGGCACATTATTGCTGAGTGTCATAGACTATATTGAATGCTAGAAAAAATTTAAAGAATTTTGTCCACCCGTGCGAAGCCGGGACGGGCCGCTATTAATAATTAAATTATTTGTTTTCTTTTTGTCTTATAAAGCATTTAGAAAATTTGTAACTTGCCAAAAATTTTATTAATTCATGTTACATCACCGTTTTGTAGAAATCAGACAAAGCGATTATAAAGAGCATTTCGGCTGACTGGAGTTGAATAATAAAATAGGTATTACCGATTAATATGCATTATTCCAAACACATAAAAAAGGTTGTAAGTATTTTGGTCTGATAGACATAAGTTGCCTAAATCCACATATAACATGAAATATATAATATGTTGAAATCCAATACAGCATTGCATGTCTAGTTTTGCAGATTCGGTGATTATAGTGCTAATTTAGTATACCTAGAAACCAAGTGAAACCCTGTACTAAGGCATAGCCAAATACCGATTTATCCATTATTACTAATTACCGAAGATCCGATAAATATCGTCGATATTCCGGTTGCAGAATCGGACCAAGGCGATGATGTTGCGGCATCAATCGAGTTTGATCTAACTCGTAAATCGATAGAACTGATTTGGTCTTGTAACCTAAATCTCAGCAATTGTTTTTTAATAAGGGTGATATAAATAGGGCTGGCATGCACACGTGGCACTCACGTGGCACGTTAAAATGTACTATCTATGTAAATTTTTATCCTTACTGAGACTGGCAAGGATCGTTACAAATATAGTCTTAGACAGAAAAAATATACAAAATTATACGCAATATTAGCATACATATTAGTTACTTAGAAGAAGAAAAATGTAAAGAAATACACGTTTTCTTATTTTGGATTAAGTTTGTCTAATAGAAGATATGTGTCGGCTTCGCATATACTGTCGTCTAAGGCCAATAAACGACCGACCATAAATTCTTGAGCTGTTACCTGTGTGTATGCCAAATTATAGTAGTCAATGGGCTGCGGTGATACTGCGATGCCGCAATACAATTTTTATTACTAGTGCGGAGGGATGTTATCACGGTACACCTGTTAATTTTCTATCGTAGGTTACAACAACCGTTGTAAACATGTATCACCAGAGAAGCCATGCCCATTTAAAAATGTTATTATAAAAATTAAATCAGATTTTTTTGGTACTTTGATATAAAAGAAACCTGACATTCGCCTAGGTGGGTAAAAAATAGTAGCATACTTAATTTAATAAATAAGTCACTTTAAATGTATTTGAAACCTAAATAATATAATCGTACTTTTGACAAGTACAAGTTGACAAAGCAATGTATACTTCCCGTCATTGCGATTTTTTACCATAATACCTTTTGTACGAAACCATATCTGTAAAAACTTTTATAAAATCACAATTAAAATGATATTACTGACCTTGTCTAGACACACACACAGTTTCTACGATAAATTTCAATGGAATATATTACGTGAGATATACAACGTCATATTTTCGTTAATCGTTTATCTGGCGATTTTATGTAGATGGTGTGGCCTTACCAAGCTTGCTTGGGTTTTTACAACCAGCATAAATTTCGGTACCATAGGCGAAAACATATCTATCGATTTGAACATAAGCCTCTGGCTACCCAAACCCGTTATTAGAGCAATCGATGATAAGAACAAAGCTTCCATAATGGGCAATCGATGCATCAGTTACCTAAAGCAATCGGTAATCCACTTGGATGTACAATACATTCAGATAGTTTTTTAAATGTTATGAAAAGTAATAAAGTATATTATAATATTGCTCACTAGCTAAATTTTTTTGATTTTAGTCAACAAAATTTTTGAAACTGTAACTTTTTCATAGAGTTTCCATTTCCCATCGCTGGGTATCATCAAGTCCCTGTAGTTTTGTGTAGTCGTTCGGGGCAACTATAACCATCCTTCTTATTGCAGAATTCGTGTTTGGAATCCTGGAGGGGTCGTATGGTTGAGTGATGAGGACCAGTAATTGTTCCCGAATCTCGGTTGTAATTTATTTATGTTTTTTGATCCGTTATTTAGTATCTTTAGTACAAAGACTACGTAGTTTGCGTCTAAATAATTAAACTAATCATTTTAAAAACAATTTTTTATTTTATAACTGTTATTACAGAAAAAAATAATTCAGTAACCTAGTTCATTGACCAAAATATCACGTTTGTGTTAGCAACTGTTAACCACAGTGCTGATAAATGGACGATATGCAAAAACTATCCACAGATCATTAGCCATGGTGAACTCATTATTGTGAAATTCAAGAATCTGAAAAAAAGGCGTTGGCTCCCATGGAAGGTTAAAAAAACTAGCAATATCGGACACGTTCTTGGCTGAAGGTTGTATCGTTAATATGCCACACTAATAAGGGTAGACCCCTTATTAGAAATAGGCAAAGCAAGAAGTGAACATTGTATTTGCCACTTAATATGTTAAGTAGATAACAAATTTTTACAGTATTTAAATTATCAACTTAAAAATTCTATTGCAGAAACGTATTCGTTGCATTGTTTTAGTACTATAGGCAAATGGTAAAGCGACCATACTTCGACAAAGATATACCGTTTTGCTGACTTTTTATGCTTTTCCCAAACTTGTGTAACTGAATGGTATCTACGATGTTGTCATTGCTGTGTTCGGGAAATTAAAGGAAACTAGTCACTCAGAAGTTAAGATATATAACTTAATCAAATAATGTTTAATCTAATAACACAATTTCAAAAGAAAATTGGAACGGATTGCCAAAGGTTGCGGGTTCGGTTCCAGCTGGAGAATTAACTTGTGACCCGAGTTTTTTCTAGTATTTTTCTATTATAATAATTTATCTTTTAAGATAATTACAAATAAAATAGTCTACAGAATGCAATAGATTGTTTTGCAAATAAAGTAAAGCGTTCCTTCTTTGGCAGATCTTTCTTTCTTCAAGATTTTAATAAACATCTTAAGGTAATAAAAAAATATATTTGATAATTCCGTTTATATTTTCTTAGAAAATAAAATATGAATTAGGCACTTGGTATGACAATAATTTGCTTGGCAACATAATGTAAACAATTTTTCATTGATATTTGGTACTCAAGTAATGCAATGATCTGTTACGTTGTAACTACCTTCTTATTCCATTTAAACGGTACGTGATCTATAGCATTTGTTTGTTATGATATTTTTTATTGATACTCTATTGTACTTCATGTCGTTACAAAATAAGTAGTTTTGAATAAGTAGCAAACGCCAGATTGAAATGTAATACGTAAAATCATGTCGTGCTTACTCTGTATAACGAAATCGATAATTCTTGCATGATTTTTTATTAATTGCTTATTATATGTAACTGACCATCGGCTATATACTCAGTTTATAAAACAAGGCGATGCAGTCGCTAAGCATATAGCTTCGCTAACACATATTGGAGCCGAGCGTAATACTAATAAAAATCAATAATGTTTAGTAAATTTTAAAATTCCGTAAGAATGAAAACTTTTAAAAAGCGAACGCTTTTTGTTTCAGTGGGAAATTCCATAGAGCTAAGGGTTTTAGGTCAAAACTTTTTATTTTTATAAATTGCAAAATTTGAACTCCATCACAATCTGGTCCTAAAGGTGTTGATTCGATTCCACACAAAAAATATTTAAATCAGTTAGGAACTCGGGATGCTATGGCGTAATCTGATACGCCATAACCATTGGGTCATTAAAGCTGATCCATGGGAGCTCCGCTCCAGTAAACAATATTCTTATAATTTATTATTCGAAAGGACGCTCGTCAATAAATAAATAATATATAAATAATATATAATATATAAATTTTCAAAGACAGTAATAGTTTCCAGCAATGTAGCCTTTTATAATTATTAAAATCAAACTTTTGTTTGTATTTCTACGTACATAATATAAATATATATTTGATAAAAACTATATTATCGAGGTAACTACAATCAACGTTAGACTGAATGCTTCAAAACTTCCACACAAATCTTAATTTTTTTCTGAATGCCTCATTAGAATACCATAAAAAACCTTGACCTTCATAAGATGTACTTGAAGATATTAGTGTACCTATACTGATCTATACAATGCCTTTGGGAACCTAAAAATGCAAATAAGGGACAGATAAATCAAAACGGCGCCGGCGAGACAATTGTCGTTTCGATTGACTTGGTCTATAAAAACAAATGTGTTAATCTGTCATGTATCTAAATATGGTCGAAATATGAATTATCAACACATCGTTATTATATTTGTAATTAATTTAGAGAAAAAAAAGGTTAGTCGACATTACAGGAGACCGAAGAGCTGGCAACCACCTCGGACAAAGAATTAGTCTAGCTATTCAAAGGGGGAACGCTGCCAGTATCTTCGGAACCTTGCCTGAAGGAACTCCTTTTAATAACAAAGGTATTTTAATTATATATATATATTAAAATTAAAGAAAGTGGTAATATAAATATACATATATATTATGGGCCAAGTGATAAATGCGGGCAGTATGAATAATGCCCGGGCCAAGTGATTAATGCCCAGTGCCTATTGGGCAGAGTGATGTAAAGCATGTTTAATACTTTCAAATGAATACTTAGTTAGATAGACCAAGCATTACAAGTAATGAAATCAATTATCGGGTAGAGTAGGTAATAATAAAATCATGTTTTATAGTTTAGTAACCTAACCTCATCTTAAGATCTTTGCAACTGAACTATCTATTAATGTGGTGATAACAACTCAAACATTGTTACATGATACAATTTTTTAGCACATACACATTGAAAGTAGGGTGCAATATTACGATGTAACTACGTATTGATGTACTTAAGTAGTCGATTTCCCACGCCAAATATATCAAATGTGACCTTGTAGTTTGATAATTAAAAGCCAATGTTGACTGATTGACTTTTAACTTTTAGTACCAAACGTAACATACTGCGTTAATTCTATAAAATCTTATTTAATATCGCGATAGAATTTAAAAAGAAGTAAAAAATTGGCTTAATATGATTATGACTGTATTACCTACGTCTTTTATGATATGTAATATACGTTTTATTAAAAAATTTCTGTTTTGCTATTAAGTTCGTTTAGGCCTTCATATAGTAAAAAAGGTAAAGCATGTGCCTATATGTGATTTAACATAAAAGGCAATTTTTTCAAAAAAATATGTATCTTATTGTCAAAAATTAGAGCTTGACTATAATGATTTATAAAAGGTCGTGGAACTCTACATAAGCTAAGTGGTATTTCCAAATAAACATTGAAGTTTGCCAATGGAAAAAAGAAATATTAAATTAATTAAAAATATTTTTGAACTCCATCCAAAGTAGGTATAGTATAAAATAGGCACCAACTTTAAACAGATTCTTGGTATTTATATATCCAGTAAATTTCACTAATTAATTAGAAAAGAATAAATTCTAAACTCATTAAGTTATTAAGCTTGGTTTCAAAATCTAAACAACAAGACTTTTCTTTTACATTTTAAAATGGTCACCGCCATCTAGTAACAGTGACTGGCTCTAGAACAGAACTAGTCTAGCAACAGTATGTTGACTATCTCTTGCGCAGAATACCATGCCAAAGCAATATAAAGCAGCTATTATATATTGTGATACGAAGTATTTTTGCAGAGGGCGCTAGTTACTATAAATTTACATTGAAACTTGGGGCGGCAGTAGTAGAAAACAAAACACAGTATTATATATGTATGTATTAACAATGAGCGATTTATCAACAAAGTCCTTTATAAATGGCCTTGTATACTGAAGTCACATCTATATCGGTATCCACATACATACATTTCTTAAAAACAAAACTCTCCTTAGTTTTGGCTAATTCAGCATTCCTTATTTTACGATAATGTTCGAATCTAGAAACCACTTTCAATCCACAACAGACTAAATGGAGTGATTTATCTTCATTTTATAACAAAAATAAAACTGTGTGAATCTCAGGTACTCACTCACTAACAGCTCCATACATATATATTTGGGTATAAATAGCTTTCACATTATCGATCCCCTAGGGCGATTGCTTCTACTAAGCTTATATAGTCTTTCCAGGTTTCCAGGTGCCAGCCTCTCGCGGTAGTAACCATGACTATTCTCCACCTCCCTCCCCTGAGACCAGAGGGTAGCCCATACATTTGGTCAGAGTGCAAAAAAAGGTCGCACATCACGGAATTTATGTAATATCAAATAAGATCTCTTCCTACCTTTCCCCCTTATCTCTTTTGTTTCGAGTAGCTTTAAAGTTAACTCTGAAAATCACCCCCCACAATATATTTAAAAACTAAAATACTTAAAGCCAAGGTTCCACTAAAGCGAGAGTGATTAGGATTTTATTAACATGAATTTGATAACATTTATAAAGTTGTTATTACTATTATGCTCATATGCTATTAAACCAGTAATTAATTGTTATGTTTTATAGGGTGATATGTATGAAAAGGCATAGTTTCTATACAGTTTCTATATTCTATATGGATTTTAAAAAAATATTATGATTTCTATTTAATAGTCACGCGTTCCTGAAAAACTATTTTCGGCAGTACCGCTAACGAAGTGATTTGTCAGGGTTCACTCCGCTCTTTTGAGTAAAAATAGAACCTAAAACATTTAATGATTTCACTGTCGGTTAGTTTGATTGCAGTTTTATTAACAAGCATTTATCAAGAAGTATTTTTTTTTAAATTGAAAATAGGCATGCGCTTGACTACTATCTCGCCTGATGGTAAGCGTCGATGCGATCTAGGATGTGACGTGCTTGCCTAGAAGATACCTATTCACTCGTGATTTGAAGACCACTAAATTGTATTTGTCAGGAAACACAGACTCAGGCAAAGAGTTCCACTCCTTAGCGGTACGTATCATAAAATTGAAACCAAAACGCTATTTATGCTAAAAACTTTATTTTCTAAAGAAGAGTTTATTACTCTTGCTAAAAATTGTTTAATAGCCATTAAAATAAAAAATCAATTTAAGACTATTTAAAATTTCCTGCCTAAACTCAGTATAGGATAGTCAAGAAACAGAAATGGATGCTCAATATCGAACTACACTAATAGTGCGCGTCGGTTGTGAAAATTTACTGCTAATAATATTTTTGTAATATTTGCTATAAAGCCGGTTATATCAAATGCTTTTATGTTTCTGTTTGTCCTGAACTTAAATCAAAATATATATATTAGCAAAGTGTATGTGTACAGCAAAGAAATATTGCACACGTCAAAACTTTATATAATTTCCGCGGTCTGCATTCAATAGTTTGTGAAATTTGGTGTTAAATTGCTATTTAAAGTTTTATATTTATTTGTTGTCTTAAGCACCTATTATAAAGCTAAAAGTAGCTAATATTATATAACATATAGCTATGGCAAATTCTAAATTGAAAACAAAAAGATTACTGGATATAAATATAATCAACGATAATAGCTTCTACTTGTTTTAAGAACTGCTTAAAATACGAATATTATAATTTTTACTGAACAAGCCGTCTCTATTCTTTGTAAAAATGCAAACTTTAATATATGTCATCAAAAATTATGCCACTTTAATCCAATGTTGTAAAAAATGTACACCTGATTAATGACTGGTATATTGAACTCAGGCTGATTCGGGTATTAACAACCTTGTAAAAATTTCAAAACATTTTTCCCAAGAATCACTATTATATGTTATATTATAAATAAAATTCATTTGTTATATCAATTAAGGCTGGCGCTTATTCATGGTGTGGATCCGCTACGTTAGTAGCAACGTGATACAGAAAAAACTCCTATGCTTTGTGACCAATTGTATGTACATATACGATAATATTGGGACGTACGCCAACAGCAGACGTAGATTATAAATATAAATGTCGATGGAGTCATTACATTCTTTTATTACGTGGATTATTAATATTGATCTCTTAAATAATTCATACAGCTAGACATCTGAAGGTTTTAGTCTTTTCTTTCCATTCCACTAGAATTGTTTCTGATAAATAAAATTAAAAAATACTTCGATGTTTGTAACGTGATTTTAAACATTAAGCTCACAGTGCTTGAATACAATTGAACTGGTTAAAATTTTGCAAATTATAACTAAAATATTTTATATTTTATCCCGCAGATCACAATAACATTAAAATAGGTAATAGTTATCTTATTTCGGTTTAAAATTTGAATTTTTGCATTGAAATAATTTTACAATTCAATAAAAATATACACACACATGTATATATATATTTGAAGAATTTCCTAAACATAGAAAATAAGAGCCTCTAAGTCTCTAATGTTGTATTGTAGCTTAGATCAAACCCTATCAATCTAGTGGAAAAAATAAATGAGTTACCGGGGTTACTTTGCAGTAATTTACAATAGTAAGTTCATTTTAATTATTTTGTTCATATTTTACATGAAATTCAATTATTATTTCAAATTATGAACGTAACAACTCCCTGTTTCAAATTTTTATGCGATAAACTAGAGTTTTAGACTATTTTTATCATTAACGCCTACACTTTGGGAGATATGATTTTTTTTGTGTCCAAGTAGAGAATATTTCAAGAAAAATAAAACAAAATGGCTGCCACATAGCTGATAAGTAGTTTGGACTTAATTATGTAGTGTATTTGTGTATTAGAATAGTTGTTCTAACAGACTTTAGAATATCGTTAGTCCATGACCAGACACACTGTATATTACGCTGTTCGATTGTGTTCCATTCCTGGAACGCGCTAACAATAACGTTTTAGAAAACTTGGTGTGCGTGCAATTAATATAAAATAGGTAACCCTTACCCCCACCTAAATTATTCCTATCCCCACCCACTCGCATGCGTAAGCCGTGGCCCGCTCGCTGGCGCTCGCTGGGCCTCCCCCCCTCCTGGGGGGGTCTCACCCGGTGTGTGGACCGCGCCGAGGGCAACGCTGCATTAACCTTGCGAGTGAGCACTCCAATCGTCGTTGAGACGGCCGCTGTCCAGCGGCACCAAATAACCGTGGGGGTGCACCCCCACGAGAAGAGGCTCGGGGAAGAGCGATTAGCTCACAGCCCGTATTTCCCATGCCACCACAGTGGCGAGGATGAAACCCGAAGTAAAATAGGTATACATAGCGATATATAAAGTATATAATTTAACCGTCGACATTAGACATCATCGAAGCTGAGATTCATATTGGATGTGGTTCAGGCGAAATACGTAACGTAAAACGTAATCACTAGCTTCGCAATGACTATAAATTAATATAAGGGTCTAACCTGTCTTAGCTTTGTTTTTCCTACGACCAACCAAAGTGGTTTAATTTATGTGTCGAATTAGTATCAGTCGCCAGTGAATCTCATTAAATAGTCTTATAAAATAGTGAAATTTGGACTAGATTCATACTAAGCTGACCGATTTTTCCATATTTCGTTATAAAACCGCATTTCAAAATGTTGAATGATAAAAAGTGATTTATTATGTTCAAATTTGTATGTCTTACGATATTTCAATAGTGCAACTGTAGAAAGCTATATTTTGCTATCTCACTCTAAATTTTTTTTGAAAAATGCACAACATTTGTAGAACACCATTTTGCAAAATGTACAAGAATACTAGTTCCACAGCTTGCGCTAATAAAATAGATTATTTTTAAAGAGGGAAAATATTTTGACTTGACAACCTACACATCTTCTTTCCTTCTCCACATCATCTTTATTTAATTGTATTCAGTTTGCTTTAATAACTTATAGCAAAACCCTGATGCTTATTTCTCCATATATAATTTCTTCTATGAGTATTTAGACCACTTAATAAGTTAAATGGTCCAATCGTCGTCGACCTCTATATACGCAATGCGATCTTTGAATTGCAATGTAGTTTTGTCAAAGTAGGTTAACGTGCCACAAGCATGATGTCAACGTTTGCCTTGATTCTCTGAAGATCTCGGTCGTAATTTCTAGGCTATATTCCAAATTCCAAGATCAATGCAGCTTTCGAGAAGGACTCTTAGGCTAGTGTTGCATAAAAATTGAGTATCGGTTAATCGATAGCTCTAACCCAACCACTCGTCCTAATGATAGCGCTATCAATATTAAAACTGATATCGATACTGACATACCTAATGATACCTTCGACAGAATCGATAGTATCAACATTATCGATAGCGCTTATATTTTGGGTGAGAGTCGACCATAGAATATATAGTATCGACACAATTTCACGATACTATCGACGCGATTACACGATGCTATCGTTATTATTGATAACGAAAACTATACTAATACAATAGATCTTACAATCGATAGTATCGTTAGTATTATGAGGTAATTCACTGTCGATACTATCGAAAGCGTGAGTTTTTTGAGGTCCTTCGATAGGATATTTATGGACCACTGATTTTCAGGACAAGCCTATCTCAGGCTTCTCGATGCCATATCGATATAGGGGTATGAAAGGTATCAAATATTTTACCTAAGGATTTATTGTTCCTTATCTGATTGCTTATTTAATATCATTCAATGTAAAAGATCTTTTTAAAGATACAAATTAAAAAAAGGAATGGTTTCAAGTATTTTGTATTGACATTACATTACCAGTAACTTTGTAAATGAGATTACCTACAATAATTATTTTTTTCTACTTTTCAAATTAAGTGTCTCACAGCTTTGGCATAAAAAACAACTTTTATTTTTATATTTCTGTATGTAATCATTAAAGGACAAGTTTTGTATGATGCAATAATCAAAACAGTTTACTTCAGAATCTCACTATATTATACGAGTTGTTATATATTATATAGGAGCTATTTGAGGTAGAATTTAAGTGGAGATAATGAGTACGAATGATGTAAAAAATAAAAAGAAAAATAGTTAAAATTTTGTTAAAAATATTACAGAGACACTTTTTCTATGGCAATTGTAAAGATTTAATACACTTACACACTAGCAAATTTAATGACAGGCGCAAATGAAAAGGAACAGACTTTATATTTTCAGGACGTTTTCTGCAATGAATATGAATACCTATGTAAAAAATTTACTGACTATGTACCCTAGGCATTTTTAATATTTTTGAAATTCCACTAGCTAATAAATGGCACAGTAGCAGTAGTAAAAAAAGTTTTACACAGCTTTTGTAAAGGATCGTCAGGATAAGATAAAAAAAAGAATAAACGCAGATTTTTTTTTCTATTTTATCCTGACGATCAGGATTTACTGACTTCCTACTTTTTTATTTATTGTTTGTCACTTTATCTTAACACACAGTCCAGGATTCATGTTCATGTTCTGTCCAGGCTATAGGTTGTATGCAGTCTTCAAGGTTTTCTAATTACAGATGCAAGGTTTACTAAATCTACTCCTGATCTTATATGGCGAGCGCTTTATTGAATGGCTGAACCGAATCTCATGAAACAGTTCATCACAGGAACACGGAGACTTACTAAAAGAAAACGGAACATATATTTCGAGATTTTTTTTAATTTCAGCGTTCAAGTTGATTTGTTTACTATTATTTCCTGATATAATTATTTTTGTTGCTTTTAATTTTTGCTCTTTGCTATCGTTCTATCTGGATAATGTGATTATAGTGGTTTAAGTTTTTGATAATTGTCTGAAAAGGTGTAATGTAAAATGTATTCGTTTCATATTGTGTCTATCTGCGAAGATCTGTCTGTCACAAACTCTTTGTTAATCTGTTAAGTTAGGGCAGTTGGTCTTTCATGTATCTCAATAAATCAATATATTTTGTGGAGTTAGAAAAGTGATGATTAACTAAATAAATAAAAGACACATTGCTCGATAGTTTCCATAGGCGTTAATGAGCGGTCATATCTAACAGAACCATACATTTTTTCTAAGTTGTCAATTATTTAAATAGTAAATTAATTTCACCTTGCAACACACAAAAATGCCATAAATTTATATGACAACTTCATATCTCTAAGTACAATGATTAATAACACCACTATCGTTCATAGTGTATTCATAATGTATGCGTTCATGGATAGATGCCACGAATATTTGCTTCGTATGTCGGCCATGTGCCTATACGTCTAAGAATATCAGAAAATAAAATAGGTAGGTTTTGTTAAATTCAATTATAGTAAGTTATATGTCAGGAAATACTCGTATGTATCCCAGTAACTCGTTTTCCCCTCAGCATTTAGTTGAAATTCTTGTTGTGTTTATTATACATATCGCACAATGCCATAGGTATCGCACCTGTATTGTTTTCTTTTTATTCAAGTACAGTCAAGAACCTTATTAAGTATTGCCCTGTAAAAATGAAATACAATAACATTAGGTAGGTCGAAACGTCAAAGTGTATTAACTCTATGTGTTGCTGACTATATTTTATGTAGGTTAATTCTTCGGTTTAAATGCTCGGTGGCTACTACAAGGTAACTTACACCAATTAAGCTTTTTCAAATATGTTACAAATAATCATCTCAGCTAAACCATTTTTCTTCCTGACTTTACGTTTTAAGACATTTCTTGATATGGTTGTTTCTCCTTTAGATCGTTCTTCATAGTTTGGATATATTGCATCCATGCATTGCTTTTTTCCTTTTTTATAAAGAATTTGGAGCCGGAGTATCAATAAATTGTTTTAACACTTGTACTAATTTTTTTTTTTTTTTTATTGCAAAAGTTGGCAAACAAGCAAACTGCCCACCTGATGGTAAGTGGTAACAGTCACCTATAATACATGTGGTTCTTGTGAGATTCGCAGCAAAACTGCAACCCCACAAGAACCACAGTGTACGTTGCCAACTTGTGACACAAGATGTAAAGTCACTGTACCCAGTAATTTCACTGCCATATCTTACCCTTCAAACCGGAACACAGCAATGCAAGCACTGCTGCTTTGCGGCAGAAATAGGTAAGACGGAGGTACCTAAGCAGACGACCCTGGTACAGAGTCTCCCTCCAGTAAATTTTACAATAAAGATTTGTATTTGTGTCTTAATTATCTAACTGAATCATGGAGCATATATGAAACACCTATATCAGTGGCAGGACTGCTCTCTTTCGTTTTAGCAGAGTTTTTCAGTTATAATCTCTTTATTATTATTGATGAGCATGTTAGGTCTACGACTATGAAGGTTAGGCAACTTAAGCGCGAACGGTTTCCAGGTGAGTATAAAAACATATTTTATGCTTTCGAAGACTTATTGGTTGGTTTCAAATGTATCTGTTTGTTCGCATTCATCTATCCGAAACGGGATCGAGGTCTGAACCCCCACAGAAAATGTTAATTAGCTAATATACCTACCATTAATATTAATAGACAAAATTAAGGTAAATTTGGACGGCACACAATTCAAATTCACAAAACTCATAAGCGCAGAAATAACTTTTAGTATTTACAATTGCAATATATATTTCAACCAACAATCATTGTATATAAAAAATATAAGAACAATTATTGCATTTGGATACAAAAGCTTCTGGGGAGCGTCCTTTTTAATAATTCACCACAAGAATATAATGTATTAGGAAAAAGATACTCGTTTTATTACGTATAAGTTATACATAACATTTATTCATAAGTGTGGTAACACCAAACCAACCAAATATATTCGATTAGTCTCACTAAAAATTTCGATGCACAAATTATAGCACTCAAAATTGAATTATTAGGTTTTTTCCGTCATATATTCTAAGACAGCAGAGTTGCCACGATTAATCTGAAATGATACCTTAATTTAACACTTTCAGATGTTTTTAAAGAATATTATAACCCAAATATATATGAAATAAATAGATATCCACAAAAAAAGCATAATCCTTCATGGCAAATAATACTAACAACGGTAATAATTAATCAAGCTGTGATGAAATAATGAATATTAATGGAGTAATTTAAAATTAGATTATTAGTTTTATAGCGGAAACATAATGTCAAATAGCAAATAACTTAAACAAATTACACAATTTTGATTTGTACCAAATCAATAATTTATATCATTTTGTGTCAGAAGGATTCCTCATATCCACTTAAATCTTTCAAAATAATAATATATAAATGGATTTTTGCACACTCCGTACTTTTACGTACGTGAACCAAACTCAACAGCAAGAACATAAATCTGAAAAGAAAAAAACAAGTTCTGTTTAATAAGTTCTTTTGAATAAATTTAGAATGCACCAAGTATTTTTCGTAATCAATACTGTTCTCGTTTCTTTTATGGTTTCAAAATATTAATTTAAATAAAAGAAATTGAGGATTCAGTAATTTACAACGCGTTTTTTCTTTGGTATTATATTTTGTCCCAACGACAAGGTCCTTGTTACAGAATCCATTTCGTTATATTCAGCAATTCATACAGTGAGATACTTAAATGATGACTCTCATCACCATCCTATACATTTAGCTGACATCTGACGACCGTTTGGTGCAACGGTAGCGATTCTGCCTTTCGCACCGACGGTTCTGGGTTCGATTCCCGGAAGGGGCTGATGTTTAATGATGAATACGAACATTTGTTCCTGAGTCATGGGTGTTTATATATAATTCTATGAATATCACGTTTCTATGTATCACATATGTATGTATCCGTAAACCTAGTATCCATAACACAAGCCTTACTTTGGGCTTGGCTAATTGGTGTGAATGTGACAAATATTTATTTATTTATTTATCTTTGTTTCAGAGATAAATTAATAAATAAATATTTATTTCCAACAACACCTGAGTGCTGAGCTTAGCATGTCAAGCGAGTATTGCGGGATAAAAACTGCAAGTACCAAACATACCTCACAGAAACTACGCGAAACCAGTCTCAGAAGAACGTCAACCTGCTGTCCTTCCTCACATAAAAGTTATTGACAAGATTTGGAATCTTTTATGTGGGTTTCTATAAATACTTACTTTAAACCAGCCAGGAAGACGAACCGATTCTTATCTTCTTTCAATTCTCACAAACCTAACAAACCCCATGAGGAAGAAGTGTCTACAGAATTTAACGTGACTGTGAACTGTCCTATATTGAGCAGATGTAAGGGAGCTGAGGGTCAAAGAACATATAGCCGGCAATAAAACATGGCACAATAATAATATTGCTTTTAAAGAGTTCATCCACTATGAAGAAAAGGAACATACTATTTTAATTGTGATAACAATTGGAGCGCCACCCGTTTCGGATCCCATAAAAAGAATAACGACTCAAACAAAAATACACACCTAACGATGAATTAAGCTCTTTTTGTACATAAATGTAAAATAAGGTCAGTTCTCTGTCCAAATATTTTGTGCCAGTTCTTCTCAGAAGGACATTCGAAGTTGCCGGTTTGAGACCCCTCTAAAAATTAACTTGTGTGTGAATTGAGTCGATTTTTGCTAGTATTTATTATAATAAAATGTATCATGTTTAAACAATATTTGAATAGAGTAGTAAGGAATGTACCCCACTAAAATGTTACATATGACGATCAATATTACCTTAGTCATCCTCTGAAATCAGTTGAGAAGTGATTCTTTAAATCAGCTTTAACTAAAAAAAGAAACTCATCATTAATCTAGTGAAAATGGCTTAGGTTTTATCTTTTCAGTTTTCTTTTTTACGCTAAAAAAGTGAAATTAGTTTATATATGAGCACTATTTAATGTGTATTTCTGAAAGCTAAATAAGCGTGATAAACGAGCATGCGCACGAGCATATCATAACTAAGTGCTTTTTAAAGATATCAATTTTCAGAAACAATGATTCAGTTCAACCACTGTGAACAAATTAGTCTTAAACTAACCGACTATACAAACAAAAAAATTAAGACTTTGGTTTCAAGTAGCAGCTACTAGAATTTTTCCTCCATTTAACGTTAATCATAGAACAGAAACAATAACAGGTCGACAACCCTAATTTACTTGTTATAAGTTATTGTTATGACCGTTAAAATTATTCAAGATGCATGTATTGGCACTATTTCTGACAACCAAAGTCTTGTATGAACCGATTATGAATATATATATAAATATATATCAATTCATTACCTTATTATAGTGTCATCTATGAAAATCATCATTTCTCTCTTCGACGACGCTGTATTGAAAAGAATTATTAAAATATCTATTTTACGACTCCCGATCGTCATCGTCTCTATTCTTCCAAAATACATTACATTAGAAAACAAATACAACCGTATTCCAGTGAGGCAATCCCATTAGTTTGCCCAGTACTCTACCAGGTGAGGATACCCAGCGTTTCTTTCTCATTATAAGTATTTTTTTAATCAGTGAACTTTGCAGTATATTTTAATTTATAATTTTATGTATATAACGTATGTGTTAACCATCTTCTGACTATACATAAAATATTTTACAGTTTCTTACAAGTAATAAGCGAACCTACTTGTTATATTTTATCTTTATAATAAATTGAACTAAAGCAATACTGCGGTTCTGTTACATTATAGCTTACCATTTCCTAGATGCGTCTCTGTAATTTAAAACCTATTTTCATGTCTATTGAAGTGATATCACGGAAAAAAGATTATTATTTCCCTTTTTAAAAATATTGTAATATACGTTTTATTATTGTTAAGTTGAATTGCAATTTATGAAGAGACAATTAAGTTTGTGATACGTTGAGCACGTGAATCTCGTCACGATTTTTGGTTATCATTTTATGTAATTCTCTCTTTTTCTTCGTACAATAAAAACACTCTCATAAAATGAGATAAACCTTATTATGATGTTAAAATGATTGCTTTTTAAGGTAACCGAAAATTCGATAGTTTGTAACTCACAAGCTTCATTTACAAATTGTATATATTATCTGTATCGCCACATAACCTACCATATATGTAAGATTATATCAAATGGTATATATAGATCATAATAAGTAAATAATCATATGGCATAAATTATAATCAATACATAATCCATGAGTCTGTAACGTCTACACAGTGGCAAGTTCACAATGCCCGTCTCTCAGTACTGTTGTGTCGACCAAACAGTGCTATGAACAGTAGACTAGTTTAAAATTATTTATTTTTTATATCACAGCATATGATTAGTTGTTTGTCATGTCGCGCCTGTCATTTCTTAAAACTGCTATATAACTATCTGGGTATGAGGAACGACTGCATCACATGTACGTACAGTACAAAAAATTGAAAAAAGGAAACTATTGGATCTCATGTTTGATTACAAAATAATGAATGGTAGAATCGACTGTCCATTGTTTTCTTCAGAATCAATATCAGAGCACTTATTAAGCTTGCACATCCCTCCGCATATTCCCCATTCTCAATCAGTGTTTCAAAAGTAATCTATAATTGAATATTAGTTTGAACTGCACAGACAACTTCACATCATTAGTGTTTGAATTGTGACACCCAGTAAGGGTGGTACAGTTAAAATTGCAGTTTAAAATGATATTATGAATTACAGAAATAACGGCGGTACCACAACACCCAGATGTAAGCGAAGACAGAAAAGTACGTTGCCTACTTTGATCTAGCCGGGAATTGAACCTACCTCGGACTAACGTTACTATGAAAAGCACTATGCGAGGCATTCGATGACTGAGGTCGTCGTCATATGTAAAACTTATAATAATTTCCTCAGACTGGAAAATGATGTTTACATATATTTTTTTTAAATTAAGAAGAAAAGTAATAAAAGATGTTTTTAATAAATATTAATATTTCTTGCAGTTACTTATATTCAATTTATATCTTATTTATTATTGTTTCATGCATTCTTTTTAAAACGCAAATAAAATTTATTGACTGCTTATTTTGACTTCTTGATACACTTACCGACATTTAAATCAAAGTATTTATATTCCTATAATAAAAAAGCTTGCGGTGGTGGGAACCTATAATTAAGATGCTCCTAATTAATATCGGTGCTTGAGCTTTTTGGTATTGCTGCATATTTTGTTAGTTTTTAAAATGAGTAAGTTTTATTACCCAATGAGCTTTACCTGAACACTAACTCGTTAAGTAATTTTTTTTTCTTACATGTTGAAATTCTCTTAACTAACTCTATGATGGTACTAAGGGCTTCGTACGCGTGGTCTTTAGAAACTTTGTCCCGGAAGAACCTTTAAAACGTAGCCTTCATAACTCTAAGGTCTATGAATATACGTTGACTCGTTACTTAGTAGCTGCGTGAAAGGAGGATAATAAAATAAATACATACATACAAAGTGGGTAGAGAAGTATTAAAATACTAAAAACTATTTTTTTTTCATATATATTTCTTTTTCGCTTACTACTCAGTCTTTACGCAGGTACACTAATAGCTTAATATGGTAGTATATTTTTTTATTCTCGTGATTACCACCATATACTTGTAGTTAATAAAGGGTTATTGAAGCCGTTTCCATACCATATTGTGGACAATGTTGACCTAATAAGTGCTATTAGTACTAAAGTACATTAAACGCTAGAGTGAATACCTGTCAATTACGCGACTCTATAGGTAGAACAAAAATGCGTATCGAATCGCATTTATAGATTCCTCTTGTTATTTTCCATTTAATGAACAGAGATCTGGTCATTTAATGAACAGAATGCTATTAATTACACTGTCCTAATGAAAATAAATACTGCCTGTAGCTAAATAAAAATTAATTATTTTGCCACAAGTCGAGCTATCCATAAAATATAAATTTACTGATAATTAAACTTAGGTTTATAATCTGTTTGACTGTACAGTGAACAGCGCAATAAGCTATGCAAAACTTTCCTTTCTTCGATTTTTATCATAAAACAAAACATAAAGAGTTCAATATTGATATTGTCCGTACATAAAATGTAAAGACGAGAGTCATTTCTTTTATATATTCCTTGAGGGAACGTATAGAATTGAATCTATGTTATTTTGATAGATTAAAAACATATCATTTTCTGGGTCTTTTGTTTACTAATAGTGTATAAACATAACATAGAAATATTACAGTAAGCAACTCTATATAATTCTATTTCATCGAGCGTAATCTAGAAAAGACTACTCAACAAATTCTACTTTGTTTGCTGAAACAAATCCATTCTACTAATTTACTTAAAAAAAACACAGAATTTTCGTAAATAGCTCGCATTAATCCTCATGATCTTTTAACATGAGTGAAATACAAGTTCTTCTTTTCTTGGTATTCGAAGGCACAACCAAAAGTAGACACATACTTGAAATCTCTTCCATGTCTGACTTCCAACTTTAGTTCTCTGCTCGTTCGATACGGACCGACCAGAGTTATTCACATCATACTTCCATACGAAGGCGTAACAACTAATTAAAGATAAACTGGCAAACGATGCTAGTATTGGTGAGATGTGGTCTTACCAACAAACTAAATACTGTAAAGCAAAATAAATTCGTGTAATTAAGTTTGGCCAAAGAAACAGTTCTCGTAATTGAAGTAGGCGTAACTAGCACGATGGTTCCGTATTAAAGATACTTGCGCTATTTAATTAAATAAAAAAAAACAATTGGATTGGATTAATTACTGCCCATTTGTATGTATTTTTGGGTTGTTGTCTCGTTTTTTGTATATAATATTTGATAATACAAAATCTACCCTTCTTATGTTTTGAAACCAAATTTACTACTCTCGTTTTTATAATAATATTGATCAATGTATTGTAATTTTTTTATTGGTGATGATGATAAAGCGTAATATCAGTAACGTGCTAAATACCAAATAAAGTACTTAACATGTTTTTTCTTACTACGAAAAATAGAAAATATTACTGATCAATATTTAATTACCTGTTACAATATTTCATAGCCCCAAACTTCAATAAATAATTAATTTCGTAAACACACCTGCGTTACTCTATAGCTGCAATTAAAAGTAATTTAAGTGTCATATGTAATGATTGAAGTGCGATCATTCAAGAAACATTCTTTTCTGATTATGGCTAGTCGAAACGAACTCTGAGAAAAGATGGCCAATTATAACTATTAAATTGCCTCAGATAATGTAATGTGGAGATTACACAATTAAGAAGGTGAGATCCTTGACCGTTGATACATTTTAAGTATGAAGACGTGCAACTTTGAATAACATCGTTATACGCATATCTTATACAAATTGCATTTATAATACGATAAGAATTTTTATTACCTTATTCATAGTGTGATATTTTGTGGATTTGTGTAGAACTTCGTGATACAGTTGTGTTAATGTAGAATTACTCAAATATTAGATGTTCAAGCTAAAGACTTTTAAGACATATAAAAAAAATACACATGCCCTTTGTCCAAAGAATACTTACAAAACTCTTTATTATTACGAAAACAATATCAGTGGCTGCGACGGCCCCTATTTCAATTTTAATAATACTCGGTTCTCATTTATAACTTCTGCAAGTTTATGTAATTAAATTAAAATTTAAATGATCATTTAGTATAAAGTATTTCTACAAAATGCAATTATCTAAAATTGATGTATTTAGAAAAATGTATTTAAATGGCTTCTTTTTGGTTTCTCAGAGTTGATGCTTTCATAATTTATAACTTAAAAAAGTAGTTTTTCCTCTTATTTCTTTTTTTATGCGTGCCTTTATTAGTACCAGAAAGAGAAATTAAAGTTTTAAGCAAATATAATTTATAGATCTGAAATTTCATTGGTAAGAAGCATTTTTAATATATATTGTATTACATTTAACATTTGTCCTACAAGACTAGTTGCATATTTTAACTGGAGGATCAACATCTCGAAGTATTTTTTGGAATTGAAATTAAATTAAGTACCTAACTGATACATATATTAATTTTACCTTTTTTAATTTCGTTATTATTCTCGTTCTGTTGTTCTTTCTTCCAAATAGCATTGATGCAAATTTTTAAAGCTCACTCTAAGAATTCCCCTGAGTTAAATAAAAATAAATTAAGAGACATTATCTCTCTTGATTAGATGCGATTCACTCGGAGCGTGCCATCAGTCTATGTTGCCACACTTCTGATGAAACAACCTATTCACTATTAGGAAACTTAATGTAAATGTATTACCCTTCAGACATTTGTTCGCATTATTGGATTTATTGCGGCTTCTATCGAAGTGAAGGTTTAATAGGTACTTTTACACACAGTAATAAACATTTATTACAAATTTAATTAAAACAATCGAGTGTAACAAGTAGTATGTATGTAGTTTGTAGCACAACCACTCAAATTCAGGAGGAAAACTTATGGTACGCCAGGTCTTTCTAGGCAGATCTCATCTCTTTATAGCATTCTTATTATTTTTGTAAATATTTACTCATTAAGTTCGTGTCACTCAATTATATGTGGCATTTTTTAATTAACCAGCAAAATACCAACCAACTAAAAAATACCAACATAGAGTCTCTATAAACTGTATTTTAAGTTATTACATTTTATGAAAGATTAAAAACAGAGTAATTCACATATTTCTTTTGACTTGACGCCTTAAGTAAATCAATCAATAACTCATATAACCAATCGATAAATTACGTATCTGTGAGGTATTCTTATTTTTGATTTTTCACAGTTCGTTGGTTTTTTCGTTGGTATTAGGGGCAACATTTTATTTGTGCCCCAATCCTCAATTTTTAAGAAATAGGAAATAGCAATCCTTATTTTAAACTTGTGTAAGGTATGAATTATGCGTTAATTCTTTATAGTCAGAAACGAATAGGACTAAACGCAATAGTTGTCGAGTCAACTATACAAAATATTGCACTTATCAATTATTTTGATGAGGAACTTAACAATTATTTAATCATGATTTTCATGTGAAGACATTTCTTGTTATAAGCACTTAAAAAGCTTTATATATTTAAAGCCATCGTATTATAATCATGTTTATATAAAAGTTGAATAATTAAGGTTCTCACTCACATAAATGCAGGTAGTTCAAAGCTAATAATACTTATTGGTAATTATCATTAAATGATTATTGTTAACAGTAAAAAGATAAGGTTATTGTGTATTCCTTTGTATCCTTGTATTTAAATTATTAGGTACAGTGTGAGTTTTTAGTAAAATAAATATATCACTTTTAAGTAAAGGATACACGTTTGAAGGTAAACGTTAACCGCAAATCGAGTTTAAAATAATAATTAGCAGTGACTTATCAAATAAATATATGGTCTACTGGAAACATTTTTATTGAAGTTACACAGCTTCCAAAATAAAAGTTACAAACATAATTTTTTAATAAAAAATTAGCACTTGGCTAACAAGAGCCTTAAATTTCAAATCTTGTAATATATACAAAAGACCTTTAGAACAAAAGTTAAAGTCAAAACGCTGTTCGCATTAAAATGACCAATCGGGTTACAATCTTATCTGGAATCTTACCGGTCGTCCTCACCTCACCGCGTTATATGGAAACACACGACCTGACAGCATATTAGGGCTTTCTCACTATTGTCAATTCATATGTTTCTTTATGGCACCTTTATGTCTGGAGCATACCCATAAATCATCATGAGCAAGGACAATTTTGTGATTAACTAGTATTTCTAGCTACAATTGATGTGATTTTCATAATTATTATTAAAACCAATCATGTAATATTTGCGTGCCAGTGCCTGGTGCAACACTTGATCATATATAATCTTTTGTAATAGCTTTTCTACAGTGTTTGCTTGCAAATAAATTATCTTATCTTATCTTATCTTATCTTATCTTACATATAATTGTAAATATGTATGAAATTAGGAGTATTGCAGAATATTATCTGGCGACTAGTAAGTGCAACAAATGGCGATCCTACCTACTGCGTTGTCCGCTTGTCCTGGATTGTAATCTTGGTAATAGTAAATAGGTATGTTGGTATGATGAATAAATGCACTTTATGCATATATATTTGTTTTTGTTTATTCTATCATTTAGAATTCCTAGTCAAGTCTACTTAGTGTAGGATTAAGACATCGGGGAGAATGGTCTCGAAATTTATTATAATTATCACACCATTCATTTGGTGCAACATTGACGTAATTGTAAATTTTGTGTTTTTAAGGAAGAGGTAAATATATATTATGTACATTTTCTTTTTTAAATAAGCATTACCTTAAAATATGACTACAAACGTATACTTTTCTAAAGTTAATAAAGCTTCTAGGGAAAACTATAAGAAATACAATTTTGTCGATGTTTCTCAGAAATGTAATTTTTACAAAAAGTATAATTGCGTCATTGTTGCAATGAGCGACATCATGTAAACAACAATATCTGCCATAATCCGAACTGTTATAGATATCGTGATATTACTTTAGAAGATCGTTCATATCATGGATATATATCTGATGAAATATTTATATTTTTCTCCTTTATGATCTTATTATATATATCTTAGTTTACTGGGAGTACAGATAAGGTATGTTTAACCTATTGAAAATTCTGAAATGGAACTGACACTGAAAAGCCCACAAATATTCGTTGCCTTTTGCATTCTTCATTAGATTGGCAATTTTTCAAACCGAACAGCTACAGCGCTTTATTTGCGACATAAGACAATCTCTGCATCGCAATTAAAGTTTGGCATCAATATGCTGAATTAACGTCGCCAACTGTAAGCGGGTCCTAAATCGTCAGACGCATCACCGCATCTACGATGTCACGTCATTATGCAACTGGCCATCTGACCTTGTACTCTTTTCTATTGTAAATGTTGGCGACGCTTTATACCGTAAGAATACTGCCGTATTCGTGTAAGGTATTATGTAAACCCAGCTGACTATTTTTAAAATTCCAAGTTAAGCATTTCTTTATTTAAAAATCGCATCGCTCGTGAAATATTACTAAAATTATAACCACGTCCTATAAAATGGTTAGGAAAATAAAAAAATTAAATTTACTTTTGCAAAAAAATACATTATCAATTCACAACCTTAGATGTAAAATGACTTAATAATAATAAAAAAATAGTTTTCGGGTGTCTACATAAAACGGTCATAAAAAGCAAGAAAATGAATGACTTAGTTAATTGCATTTACATGTATCAAAGAGTTTTACATTCTAATCAGCTTGATTTGAAGTCGTTGTCCTTTATATCTATTAAATCATATTATTTAGATAGGTCATTTTAATTCTAAGAGTGTCACGAGGTTACTTAACATGTATTTTATATTTATTTGTAAAAATTCAGTCACTTTATCACATTGAGATCAATGTCGTCTTTGGCAATAAATAATATGCGCAAAATGAAACCATGGGATGTAATAATGGAGAAAAAACAAAAATTACAATCTTCTACTATACGAAGTTACTAAGGTTTTTATACAAACGCCTTATATAAGTTGTCTCAAATTTTAATTTTTCTTAAATTATTTTTACGAAACTTCGATTAAAAAGTTGTATAATAAGACAACTAACCTTAACTAAAGCTCACTACTATTGATACCTCATATCTATTCAAAGATTTTTTTTTTGCATAGTTTTGTAGTGATTAATAAAAACGTTAAGATCCGCCTGACAAATGAGACAGGTTGAATATTGTTCTGTAATTTTTTTTTAATATACAAATACAATTTAAAGTTTAAATTTACTTCATACCAAGGTAAGTAAAACAAACAAAGTGAGTTACCTTAATCTTCGTTTACAGAACTAAATTTGTTACTCATCTTAACTAAAAATTCGAATGAAATGCAATGAAATTTTAATTTTGCTAAATAATAGCATTAATATAAAATAAATTTGCGCCCGTTAGTCAAAATTTAAATCAGTAAAATAATAAAGGGATAAATAAAAATGCTATTTTTTTATGAAGTAATGTAATATTACTAAAACTTATATGTAGGTACATATTAATAAAAGTCTCAGCAAAAAATAAAAAATATTCTATTCGAAATGGCTTTGGCACCTTTGGTTTTTATACAGGTCTTTAATTTGTCTGGCCACGACAAGAGCAGGCCATGTCCTCTAAAACCAACCATAATTTGTTATCTAACTAAACGGTTGAGGTCTGGGTAAGTAAATTATAAAACCAATTCAATTGTTCGTTTTTGTTTAATTAATTTACAAAAGCAAACTTATGTACTGTTATTTTTATAAATTCTGACAATTTTAAATGACCAATAATCAAAATATTTTTTTTTCGCGGGAGTAACCGGACGAAATAATAGTTTAGTTTAATTTTACTTGTTAAGTTTTCTTATATATACGACAACTTTGGTATTATTCACTTACGTACTAATTTATTGCATGTTTAAAACAAAATATTAGCTACTTGTGATGTTTATGTAAACATAGCCTATTTTAGTTTTTATTTTGTAAATCAAAATATAAATAAAAAAAAGTCTTTTTAAAAAAGGTTATCTTATTGTCATTTTGTTTTCAGAAACATAAATTCTGTATTACACTTATGCGCACATCACACATTTAAATAAAACAGTAAGTGTTTTTTTTTTAATATATAAATTCTGTTTTCATTGTAAGCATTCTGTAAGTTAAAACTTATCTTTCTCAAAGGGCGCTGCAATTATCATTACTGATTAATAAATTAATTTGAGTAAGATGAAGACATATTTTATTACAATCACTTAGCCAATCACTTTGACACTCACTTTGGTTATATCTACAGTGGGTCTATTATGAGCATATGCAAACAATTTAGCTTCCGTAAATCATCGGTTCTGCTGCTTATAGTGAATGCAAGTAAAAGTGAAGGAGCGATAGTATTCGATAGGAAATACTTTGAATAAATCTTCTATTGTAAATGGTTATGAAACATAGTTAAGAACATAGATCACAGGAACTCATACTAAATCCTCAGAACAGAGCGCTGCATTATGTAACATACAACCTCAATGTTAAGCTTCGATCGATAATTCAAATGTTTATCAACAATAATTAATGGTTACATTACTGGCTATTTAAAAGTCATTACGACATTTCGCCCTGTAAGGTCGTAATAGATATTACAAGTGAAGTTGATTCTGTTAACAAACTCTATTCTTCATATTTTGATAAATAGTAGACAGTACTTGAAAATACTGTAATAGAAGCTGAACTTCAAAACAGGTGAAAGCAAAGCAAAGTAAGGTGCTAACCCCAAATTCTATTTGAAATAGGGAAAAGTATTATAGTGGGTAATACGGTTACCGATCACTATTGCTTTCCTCATGAAGCGAAAGTAAAATTCAACGTCAACTTCCAGACTTTTATATAAAGTTGATAAAGCTCTTATTTCAACGAGTTACAGTCCATGTTAAGCCCAAACGGCAACATTGTGACATCACAACCACTTGCACTTGTAAAAGTGAATTGGAAAAAGTGACGTCGATGGATTTGAAGATTGTCATTTGACGTCAATGTAAACCATGACGTATTTTTATATACGACCTAACCTTACTTTAGATATTGTTGAAAACAGATGTCATCGAGACACAACTAGGCATAGAATTAAAAAGCTATAAGAAAAAGCACTTTCTAAAATAATATGAAATTGACATTTAAAAAGAAAAAAATAATTTTAATGTGAATATTCATTCGTATAGTAGGAAGAAGGATGAAATAATAGTAACAATTTAAAACATTTATTTATACAAAGAATTATATTTAAAACATTAATTTATAGGCACGCGTCCCTTCCACTTTTTATGTCTGTCTCTCTCGCTCTTAGGCGGGCTAACCATGCCCGAGTGGAAGGGACGCGTGCCTCTCACTCGCTCTCATTGTAAGCGCATAACGTGAGCGGAGCGTAACGCAGTTTCTTGAAGTGTCACCCGGCAAACCAATTTATAAGACGTTGTCACGTCAAAATACTAGAAAAAATCGGCTCGGCTCACAAGTGAATTCTCAAGCGGGAATCAAACCCGCAACCTTTGGAAGAATGCTCTCCCGATTGTGCAACCGAGCCTATCGAAACCCGTCGAAATTTATCTTATAAGATCACATTGAAAATATGCTAAATATATATATATATATATATATATATATATATAAAAGTTAAAAATGTAGTTACATTGTTTAAATTCAAAACAGACTATGGTGTACCCTTTTGAAAGGTTGTAACGTATTAAAATTTGTATATCAGAGTTCCGTAGTGAATTAAAAGAAACCCTTTTCGGGCCTTCCAATTACTATAAGACTCAGTAGTTACAATAATCGTATATAAATTCTAATGAAACAATTTTTTATTTGTATAAATTTCAATAGTTAGGAACGTACTCGATTAAAATATTGTTATAGTAGTACAACTTTGGCCTATGTCACCTTAGTACTATTTCGTTGCATATTTTAAACAAAATATAAGCTACTTGTGATGTTTATGTAAACATAACTTATTTTGGTTTTTATTTCTTCATAAAAATTTGCCTTTTAATATTATTGATTTTTCATAACTTTGAATAACCTTCACTTTTTTCCATATATATGTTAAACATTTAAACTAAAAAATATTTTACAAAGATTACAAAGATTACTGCAGTCATAGTCATTGACATGATGATAATACGCATAATACACTATTATATCTTATGCGTGTTATCATCATTATTATACCTACCTATGGATAAAAATATTGTAACGAGATCGCATTTGTTAGCACATGCAGTGACGACTAAGCGTACCTTACGAAGCATAAAGGTAGATGTAGTAAATTTTTAGACACTCCTCATTCGACCGGTCATTGCGAAGGATAAGCGACTTTTGCCAGGAAAAGTAGCTTAAGTAATTTTTGTCAAAACTGAACTGAGTATGAGAAAATACACCTAATCTACCTCTTTACTTCGTTTGCTTTTACTTTAAAATGAAGTTCAAGGTTGTAATTTAATTATTATCATTTTATTTGTTAAATCGAGATGAACTGTATGTTGTATTAGGATGTTGAATTTTTAAATGCTTCCCCTGAAATATTACCATTTGCATAAGTAACTTTATAGCACCGTATGTGCGATGTGTATCATGTTTATGCTTATTGAGATATATTGTTACACTGTGTCAACACAGGCTATAGTCGTGTGACGTATTTACACTTCATACCAAACGTTTGTAAAAGTTAACTGTGTCACTACTCATACCATCACTCTGACGATGTTCGGCAGGTCAAGATCTAACTTGCACTTTCAATGAAAGTGAATCTCAATCATCACGTCATCGTTTCGATCACAGCCTGTAGCTCCTTAAACATTACATTTGTAGCGTTTACCAGTAATTTACTCTTCATCATTTCCGTAGAAGTGCAAATAAACATCGTATGACGTATAAAGAAATATGTATTGTCAGATTAAAAAAATCGGGTAGTGGTCTCACAGAGAATAACTCCATAAACAAATAAAAAAAAATGATTATCTATTTTATTATAACTCATCATCATTACATCAGCAATACTTCCTCACTGATAGGCTTACGCCATCTCAATAATCCAACGACTTCCCGCAACCTTGCCCAGATCGCCGACCCACGTTGTGTAGGGTCTACCCACGGAACGTCGTCCGATGGTCTCCCTTCGAAACTCTTTCCGTCCCCAAAGGCCATCGATTTTTTCGTTATTAATTTGTCCCGCCCACTGCTAATTCAACTGACTAATCCTTCGAATGTCGATTACTTAAGTTTTCCTGAGGATCTACTCTCTCCTGTGTCTAACGCGTAGGCAGGGAAACGCATACCCAAGCCCCAACCCAAGCATCGCTCCCGACTTCCCGCTGGATAATCTTAAGCCTTCTTATGAATCCAAGTCTCACTCTGGATTGCAATAACGTCTCTCTCCCATATATCATTACTGGCACAAGTACCAGTCAAAGATTTCAGACACTGAGATATTTTGAACTTGAAATTATTATCATTAGTAAAATCTACTTTAAAAGTTACTACCGAGCCGCTCCGACGTCATTTGTGTTAAAAATAATATATTTACGTACATAAATATGTTAGAAATGTATTTATTGGAGCGGAGCGAACGAAGTGAGCGAAGCTCCCATGGATCAGCTTCAATAACGAAATGTCTGTTACGCCATAACTTCCAGAGTTCTCAACCGAAACCGAGTGGAATCGAATCAACAGGTTTAGGACCAGATTGTGACGGAGCTCGAATTTTGAAATTCGCAAAAGCTCCCATCGAAACAATTTTTTTTTTTAGGTACTACGCTCTGCTCCAATATATGGTGCTAGCGTAGCTTTATGCTTAGCGACTGCATCGCCTAGTACAATATATATACATATAACAATTTAAGATATAGATGAAAGGCAAAAACTATAGAAATTACCTTCCATCTACATCGTAAATAATATTTTTATAAAGACCAATCGGTATCCTAACACTTTTAATAGTCATTGTCATCCCCTTTCCGTTTTAGCTATCCTTAAAAAATGTTTCATTTGGAATGGACGCTAAAGTGTAAGAAGTTAATCATTTGTACCAATTATTGTAGCTAAAGTAAGCTCATTCAGGCATATGTTATGGATACATAAGTAACGGATATATATTCATATTATGATACAAAAGTAAGTTAAATTAATAAAAAAATATACAACTACAAATACCTTTGAGTCAGGTACAAATATTCGTATTTCAACACAAACATATGCCCCTTTTTGGATTCAAACACGGTACCATGAAAGGTAAGTCACACCTGCTCGGCAAATAGCGGTCGTGAATTATAATATTATAACTTAGCATACGATAATTCTCACACCTCGCATAAGCCGTTCCCAATAAAATCTGCTGACATGAGATCACGTCGAAGATATTATGATAAACGATTTTATGTCATCTAAGTACCGAGTTAGATAATTCTTATATTTGAAATTCTATAACATGTTTGTATCTTGATTTATAGCCGTACAGTAGCTGTGTGTAGCATATTCCATAAACGACAAGCATTATTTACGGGGAACGCATGTTGCCTGTAACTGCAATTATAATGCTTCTCATCTTTTTAATTAATTTACTTTAGAGATTTTATTAATATCTACTTCCCAAAAGAAATACTCTTTCTTTAGAGACAAGATGTTAAGACACTATCGGATTCATACATTTATCACCGAAATAAAATTTATCCGATGATTTAGCGATATAGACTATAGAAAAACATGGGATTTCTTCGTTTGATTACACGCATATGCATCTATGTCATAGTTTGTGTTACTAACCTAATACGTAACTAACCTTGTCCATGACTGCAACTATTTGTAAGTTAAATACAGTATTGTACAAAAAATATTATAAAAAGAAATATAAGAAATATATTGTCAGCCATTGCTTCATAAACTACGCATTTGAACTGCGTCAATAAAAATTAGCCGTAATCTACTGAAGAAAATCAACATCTTGGTCTTAAAAGATAACCAAGGCAAAGTTATGAATTTCGGGAACAACAACAGTACTCCAAATACCATATAAAAAGTTCGTTTATTAGACTTAATTAATTTATCCCGGGATGCCATGGCAACGCCAAAAATCAGAGGTCGGAACAACTTATAGACGAATGCAATACTAAATTATTAGATCGATACCGACCTCATAGTAATGTTTACGTATATTAAAGAACTTTATTGCGAAAATTTCTTTTGGTGTGAAGGTATACTCGGACCCACTCAGTATCATAACATTTATCATTGACAGGTAAAGATGCATGCGGTATGCATTAAGTCCTTGTCTGTCTGTCAGTGTCATATAGTACAACTTTAACATTAGTGTTGGCCTTGATCTTCTTAACAAGTTCTTTTTTATATCAGTACAGGCTGAATTACATGCTTATAAAAATATAGTCAAACATATTTACCAGATACACAGGGCCGCATTTAACCTATTTGAGGCCCTGGGCATATAAGAATAACGGGGCCCTTTGACTTTGACAGAACACTTTTATTACCACGATAGACGATGAAAGTAGATAAACAAGGTTTCAGATTTTTTTACCGACAGTCAATAGATGAATACATTATATTTGATTGAAATGGGGCGATTCTCATATATTTCAAATTATCTAAGTATGCTGAAATTCAATAGCCTTATTTTGGGCGAGAGAAGAATAGCTTCGCGCATGCAAAAGCTAATAAGCAAGTTGATAATATAGTCCCTAATTAAGGTTCGATTTACTCTTATTTAATAAGTTTTTCTGTAATAAATGTCGGTATTGGTTTAGTGATCTGGCAGGAACTAGGGGCCTAACCATCGCGGGGCCCTGGGCATTTGCCCAGAGTGCCCAGTGGCAGAGAGGGATACTGCAGATACATATAAATGTTCATGATTGTAATTGCAAAAGTTTCTTCCAAATTCATATTGAATTATTAAATATTACGTAATGTTTCAAGTGTTTATGTAACCTTTATCGAACAAGGCCGCATTGAAATGTAAAAGAAACTTTGAATTGAGGAGTTCCTTTTTTGGAAAAGTCCATTAAAACACTTATTAATTTTTAGGAGCAATTATAATATCTTAGTTCAAAATAACTGAAAATATAATTAATGTTATTGTAGGATCGACGTTCTAATTAGCTCCGTATATGATCGTTAGGTATTAATTATGATATAAGGACCAAAATGTCAAGAAGTCATATGACGATAATTATAGAAACTGCTTGAGCAGTCAACGCTGGATGCGGGCAGCACAGGACCGATCGTTGTGGAGATCCTTGGGGGAGGCCTATGTCCAACAGTGAGCGTCGTACGGCTGATATGATGATGATGATGATGATGAGCAGTCATGTCGTGTCCAACGGAGTAGAATAGCACCAAGCTTTCACACTTAAAGGTGTCTGAAGGGACAATAAATGGTATTAATCACCATACATCTTACCCAGATCAAAAAATAGGCAGCAACGTTTTTCGAATTACGGTCATAAGACCGTATCATGGGTTGGAGATATCAGTAGGTATAAACCTACTGATATCTCCAACCCTTCAGCCAAGAGAGGAGACAATGGCAACATCCTCCATTTTTGGAAGAGGCTTCTGTCCAGCAGTAGATATCTTTCAGCTGAGATAATGATATAAACTTACACGTTGACAGTTGTACTAAGGATATAATAATAAATAAGGATATTTAGGATTAACGTTTCCAATATATTTCACATCAAAATTTAATACAATGTTATAAGAAAAGCTTAAAATAGTACTCGCTCTTTTAAATTTATAAGTCAATTTAATGATAAAAAGCAATAGATAAAAATATACTAAAATAAAATTAGATAGATAAATTTGTTGTTGTTGCAGTTGGAAGAAAATTTTATGGAGCACTTTTCAATTTAAGAGATCACCCGACTGCAATGGAGCCATTGGCAATGATCTCTTCATTTTTTTATTATAAACGTTCCTTTCATACACTTTAGTGACAAGTACTTATCGTTACGGAGAGGAATGTTTCGATAAACAATTTGGAGCTCAAACGGTTCGCTTTTGGTCTGCGATTACAGAGGTCCAAAATTTCTGCCACGGCTACCATCGCCCAAAGCCGACTGCATCTCTAGACATTAACACACATCACTCTGCACTGCTAACATGGGTTATCACGCCAATACGCGGTTGGCGTGATAACCCATCTTTCTCACGGTTTTTTAAAGGGAATGTGTATGGTGAGTTTTCTTTATTGTGACGCTGTACAAAAATCAAAAGAAACTTTTGTGTGTTAATTTGGTATTTTACTTTAATTCGAAATTTATCAAACTGGTAAGTTTCCAATCATTATTGACAGCTGACTCAGCGCTGTCCTGCTTTTGATAAAATAATCATAACACTTCTGCTATTATTAGTTGCCTGTATTAAAATGAAGGAAATATAATTATTTACTTGTGAATTAAATACTGTCAGTCTATTAAATAATAAAGTAGCTCACATTACGAACTGTACTTTAATTGAGGAAAGTTATTTTATAATGTATTTAAGCAGATTCTTGGTCCCATATCATAACCACTAGGGAATTTTTCTCACATCAGCTACAGGATATTTATGAAGTTCAGAAATGTAGGCCAATTAACCACTTGGTTAGCTCTCAACTAGCGTAATGAGTGGCATATTATGGCCTGATTTGCTGAACATTATTTCAAGAACTCCGTTAATAATTCTGAGATATTTACTTTAATAATCTTATAATTAATAACGTGGTTCTTTTTGTAAACAAACAAAATCAATGATATGCCTTAATTTCGGAGTAAGGTTATTTTTATTCTCTGGCCGAATACAATAGTAAAAGTCAACCAAATTATCGAAATAACAATAGTAAAAAACTTAAATACGTAACTTCTAAGTTGTAAACAAGTCCTTAATAAAACGACAATAATTTAACTAAATAGCTAGTTCATGCCCAACCATAGCCAAAAATAAGTCTTAAAAAATATGAAAATGAATTTATTGCCCTTTTTCTCTGCTTATGAATGACCATTCTTCGTTATGAGTTGGGATAACATTATTTACGCCATTGGGATGGATCCAAAAAAAGTTTAAAATATTCTTGCATTATTGTCAACCAGTGACAACTGAGTTACCATTGATATCTCAATCGTCAGTTCTAAAGATAAGACAGTGCTAAGTGTAGAGAATGACCAAACTAGTTTGATGATTTTATTCATATCTACATTACCGAGATATACCGAAATCTTTGATCAATATCTCACAATTTCTGTGAATAATCCACAGCATTCATTGCAAGAACACATTTAGCCATAATAAGTCAAAAGTCTAATACCACCCCCTGTTATTATCGTAACGTTTAATATTGCTCGAAAAACAGCCTCTAATTAGAAGATTTAATGAACATTTTGTTCGACAAATCTTAAGTTCCCTAGCTTTAATATTGTAGACCTCTATAATTATGGGTCACTCTTAATATTGCGGTAAACTAGCCTTAATGATTGGCTGTTTCTGGTGGAATATTTTCGCAACGTTCCGTTTGTAAGCTTTTGTTCTACTTTAACTAGATATAAAGTAGTAACAACCTTAGTTTTTTTTTATTTTTAATTAATAAATGACATTGAAACTTTTTTTTGCTTCTTCGTAAAAAATTATTTAATTTACTTAAAAGATTACGCACTTTTTATCTCAGTCTTAAGATATATTTGAGAGGATCAAATTATCTATTCAACACATTCACGTACCATTAATCATGTATGCAACGCACGTTAGAACAACTTTATGCGAAACTTTTTTTGGGTTACATGAACTAACCTTCCTCAAGAATTAGTGTGGTTATTAGCAAAAAACCATACAATACAAGTAAGTAGAACTTACAACAACAATATAGCAGAGTGGTATTATTGTAAGTAAGAATTAATGATGTAATGGTATCACTGAATAAGTAACTTAAACAGGGAATGAAATAAAAGTTGTTTTTAATTAAAGTATTTATATTACATATTTACAAGCTCATTATTACAGCTAAATTTTATAAAACTAACAATGTTAAAAAAACTTAACAACAGTTTTCATTGGTAAACTATTTCAAGGCTTCTTTTCTTTAATTTGTGTGTTTGTCTCTGTATAGCAGTTCTTTTTAGAAAATATAATGATGAGGAACATTTATTACAAAATCTCACAGTGAGAATAAATAATTTCTAGTAAAAATAGCACAATTTTGTGATTAATAAAACATTTTATCGTAACAAAATAATCTTAATAAAGCAACATATTAGCTAAATAATATCTATATTTTTTTTTTTTTAATATTTACAAGAGATTCATCAGGTAAACTTTTCCCAAAAAACAAGTAAAATGATTAAAATGATTAGAATATATTTTACATTATAGGTCATATATGGAAGAAAGCATTTAATAAAAATAGAATTCAATACAAAGTTTAAGATTTACTTAGGTGATAATCAAAGTTTCTAGTAGTATTTTTGCATACTACATGCAAAAGTATTAAAAAATTTTGTCAGTATAAAACAAAGCAATACTTTATTTTTTAATTAGGTCAACAGATTCTTACAAATAGTTGTCTAATCTGAATTATGTTATTTGTCAATTGATAGAGTGAAATGTGGAAGTACTTAAGAATTACCGAACAATAACTTACATAAGGCTAGCGCGATCGGCGACCTGAAGACGAGTCTCGCTCAGTTACAGCATCATTATGAATAGAATAATTTTAATAAAAACCTTCCTTTTACAAGTCGTTCAAAATATTTTAACTTAAAAGCTTACATCAATAAAATAAACACTTGAATATTTCCTCGTTTCTAATATTATAGTCGCTAAAGAAAGTTGTAACGAACGTTGTTCTGTCTATTGCTATTTTATATACCATAATATACCGATACGAAATAGGTATACAACATTATATTTTTAGTTTCCATCATATTAAGCTGCATTTTCATCAGAATGACATGACATGTCATTATCTTTCCTATTTTTCATTTGAATATAATGAATAAAGTTTTCTAAAAGTGTACAATAGGAGTTGCACAACCCATTTCACACCAATGAAATAACTGATATGTATTTTGTATCTTAACAATAATTTGAAAGGAGACAAAGCATTTTGTTAAATTATAACAAAAAAACTTGTTGTAAGACGATAACTTTTTTGTTAAATGTTCCTATCGCATAAAGAATACAATGCATAATGTACAAAATTTAAAATTATTATTTTATTTATGTTAAATCCTTAAGCTTGAAGAAATGACCTAGTAGTGATTTCTTAAGTTGCTGTCATTTATGACAGTTTTATTAGACAGATAGTTTAACTAAAATTGGTATAATTTAGAAAGTTAACATTTTAACATAATTTACAAGTACTAGCATGTATATTCTTTATTTAGCGTATAAGTGTTTCATTTTTATTTCATAAAAATGTTTGATTATTCCATACATATGTCAGGACCAAATAATTAGTAAATATTTTAATGTTAAAATGACTTGACAGCAACAAAACACATAAAAAACAAACTTCACATATTTTAAACTGAAGATATAAAATATTTTTTTCATCTGGCACTTTTATCTAACACTAAACTATCTAATGACATCACAGCGATTAGTTTAAAAACGTATATTATTATAATATTCTGCGATGTAAATATTAAGGCTCCGGTTAGAATTGAAAATTAAATCCAACTATTCAGGAATATTTCTAATTTTGACTAAGAAGATGGTTTTGAAATTTTAACTCAGGTCAATATAAAATAAGATATTTTTCTCACAGCAATAAAACCATGATTAGGAATTCTATATTACCATATGAATTTGGCTGAAGTTTAAAAATTATTCATTCTAGTAATTGCATTCACTGTGTACTGGTTTAATGCCCATTCAGAAGCTAATTAGATAATATTACTTTAATTTTCAATCCTATATAGCCACTAACAAAATTTAAGTATACTACACACGTCCTCGAGGTACGTACAAAGGCCACTGGTAAGAGGGAACTGCGAACCCCTGTAAGAAAGAATAAAAAGACATAATAATACATTAATTTATGTGTGTTAAGAAAGTTCGTAATCTATTTTATTGCGAAGACATCATAAAGTCTACGTTATAAAGTTGACATTCTTAATATGGCTCAAAAAGAATTATAGTAAAATAGCGATTAGTACTTAATGAATGCGCAAAGATATAGAATTTGACTCAGTTAGGTTTTAACATAAATTATAGTAATGTAAATTGACCTGAAACCAAAAATAAATAGGCTTGCCGTGAAAATCACAACTACTATTATGATTGTTATTCCCTCATTGATGCTCCATTTAGACCTTTATTTTAAATACTTACTTCTTGCGTGTTTCTCGAAACCCTCTTTGCTAAATCTTTTTCAAACTTCCACTGCAAGTCGCTAGCAGAATCATTATTGGGTTCGTTTACGTTATCACTAGCAACATTATTATGTTTCGCATCCTCTTGTCTGTACGTATCTCTTCTCGGCTGAGCAACATACGCCGGCACAAAGTATCTAATACCAAATCCTGGTAAGCTTTGAGAGCTTAATATCTGAGATGGTGTAAGATAGTCTTTTGGGATTTGCTCCTGGACTGGCTGTGGTATCGTCTGTTGTGTCGGAATGTATGAATTGACGAAGCGTTGTGCATTGTTAAGAGGAGCTGGAGTGGGCGCATTGTAAACTATGTTTGTGTATCTCGGCTGAGGTATAAAGAGCTGTGGTCTCCTGTGAAAGAAACATTGGATTAAAATAAAACTGTCGATTTCGTACATTTAAATATTTATATTTTTTACTGCAAGAGATTACAATATTAACCTATAAGAATCTGTAAACTACCGGGTATTGTCTATAAATAAATAAATGTTACGTAGTGATTCGATTCAAATTAACTAAATGTCAGTGATAAAGAGAATGTAGGACTTCCAAAAATCGTTCGGTTAGAGAATTCTAATTCTAAATTTCTCATTAAAATATACAGGAGTAAGTTTCGACTGAATATAATGCAAAGGCTGTTATTTACTCGGTTGGAATACATCTTCTAAATTCTTCAGTCATTTATTAACTATTTCTTTAAATTTAGCAATATATATTAAATTCCTATTTATAGATGCAACTACATAAATAGCAGTATCATATACATCTATGTATTTACTAAACCAACAAGTGACTTACAGATTATAAATAATCGAATAATAAGCGCCGTTGGCGTGTCGATTTACAGGTAATAACTCCAACTGTGTATGGAATAGCACAAATTGTTTAAAAGGCTATCTTGATCTACCAAGGTGACAAAGATTGCAAACTATCTAGTTGTACAAATAGGCGCTTAGATTATAAAGTCATGAAGGAGTGGGCGAGTAGAGGAATTTTAAATGAATTTAAATCTGTTTCTGTCCTGGTTTAGCACATTAAAAGAAAACTTTTACTGTAATGTTAACTCGTAGTTTAAATTATTTAATACATAAGTTATTGACCAACACATATTCTCACAAATTAACTATTGACTGATTGAATCAACATTAGAATTTTGTCAACTAAGATTGACACCCACTTCTTTCTGATAAAATAGGGCACCTATACTGCTCTTGAGTGGTTAAGGTTCTTTGTACAATGGACCTTCGGTAATCCAACATACGTTTTGCGGGCAGTGTCGGACTATCGAATTTGTCCGATTATAGAGTACTGCCTATAGTCCGGAATTTTTTGAAACAGAAATGTTTGTAATCCGACAAATTACAGATCAAAATGATAAGATTCTATCTGAACATTAGAATTCAATTCAAAACTGATCAGTCAGAATTAAAACACGCGTTGACCACAAAACAGTGTAATGGTGGCGCGTAGAAATTGCAACTTGTTCAATCATGCATTACCTACATTAGTGAAGATTTGCCAAAATAAAGTTTGTGTACATACAATCCACAGTGAGAGGCATGTCGGATTAAAGGGGGCGCCGGATTAAACAGGGGTCCACTGTAAATTAAAAGACCGTTCTGAAAGTCAGAATATTAAAAATAAATAATATTGTAAATATGTTACCAATGTGCGTTAGGGTCAGGAGAATCGTTAGAACGTTCCTCCCAGACGGGCGCGGGAACCCGGTACGGCTGCGGGACCGGCAGCACCGGTTCCGGTGTCGGAGGCACAATGGGACCACCGTTAGTGCCGAACTTCACCATGATAGAATGTGCACATGGTGCATACACTATCAGGCACGTCAGCAACTGCCGAAAAAATAAATATATTAACATTTACACTTGTAAGCATTTATATTTTTTTATAATTATCAATTAAGTACACCATAATCTGGTACCATAAAATTAATGAAAATAATAATTCGATTTTTTCGTTATTTTCTTTTTTCCAAAGACGATTTGTTTTCTCCGCAACACTACGCCCTGCACCTGTTTTGCGTAACTACGAGTAAGTGGCGTTAGCCTCACCATCCCAACTCGTGTATAAAGCTCATCCATTGTTCCCATATTGTTTCTTTGTTAATTATAAATAACTGACTTTATAAATATTGAATACAATTCTTGATGTATACTCACTACAAACTTTGGATTCGCCAAGCTTGTTATATTATAAAAATTAATATGTATTTAATTAAAACAACACTTACATAATTTTCAATTTTCGTATTTTTTTCAGTCTACATAACAATTAATTTTACATAAGTGCAAAATGTTTTATACAACATAAATTGATAATGTGCCTCCTTAAGTTGATTTGATTTTCGTATCGACTTTGATGTAGAGTTATAATATTCCAAAAGATATATTGGAGGAAAATTCCCTGACTATTACAAAACGAAAACAATACTGTTAGAATCGCAATCGATTTCAAGTAATTAAAAAACTATTGGACTTAACTAAGAACAATGTCCTTTGAAAAAATTTAAAATTTTATTTAATAATGTAATCAATAATCAAATTCATTTTCTTGACCCTTTATACGATTTAGATAAATCTTCCAATGCATTTTAAAGTTCTAAAGCAAAATAGCATCCGCTTCTCGATCTGATTTAATTTCGATTTATTAAAACTTACTTAAGATCATCTGCCGGCGGCCTTCTTTCTTGTTCCCACGTATTTACAAATTTATTAAGTTGTTGTAACCAAATCCCAGATTTTGCTCGAAATTTTATCTTTTATATGCTCAGCAAGAGTTGCGTAGTCATTCTAGTTACCTTCTATTGTTTATGTTAGCACATCAACTTTTGTAACCTATTTCCAAAGCCACGCTTTTAAAACGCCAGTCTTTTAGGCGTTATCGGTGAATCTTGACGATTTTGTTATCATGCGATTTAAAACAGCTTAATAAGTTAATGGTTGGTGTTACGTTGTGAAATCATTGGCGCGAACAAACTTGTATTGTTTATATGTGAATGTTAATTGTTGATTCGAGCAACCCAAGCGTGATAAATTATCTAAAATGTAATCAATTTCGGTGATTAACGATTTTAATTACCATTAATTTACTTGTGTTGTCACACAGTAGCTTGCATGCCTAATAACAGGTCTTATAAATGGGTTATTTCATATCTTTGTCGTTATTTTAGCATTTTATTGCTGGATTTTTATATCTTAAGAAATTTTTACTAGAGAAACTTGTCTCAGGAGTAAGTACAACTCACATTGTAGGTATATAGTAACGTAGAACATAAAGAGAAGGCGCTGGTATTCAGCTTAAGAAATTCAACGACTCTGTCAGTCTAGGTAACTCAATTATTGGAAGAGCACTCACCCTGATAGTGGCAGTATGTGGGTTTGGGTTACACCTGACCCCTGACAAGTTGAGTTTTTTATTAAAAATGTTTGGAAACTAAGGTAATAGATGTGTGTTTTTTGTCTGCCTTTTCTGCCTTTTTCCTGCGTTAGGTTTGATTTTGATGTTCACTCGGGAAAAGTATATTTTTAGAATTAACATTTCATTGAAACTGAACCTAAACACTTCAAATGTTTAAGTAATAAAATGATTTGCACAATTTGTCATTATTATATTTCCTTTTTCGCATTTGGAATTCAAATTATATGAACTCAACAAACTCTAATGTAGTATTATAAAAAAATAGGTATTCATCGTTTTCTAATGTAGACGGTGAAGAACGGACTTAACTTCTTCCTCTAGTAATGTAAGCGTTAAATATGTGAATTTGTTATTTGATTACCTTTAGTGGCTTTTTGTCATGTATGAACTATCGTTTACCAAACAATGTAAAGGTACTTATAATTTCTAGCTAATTTCATTTCGATTGACACTTGCAAAAAATTATGTACAATAGGAACTAAAAAATGTAGGTACTTATTGCACTTGGTAAAAACATTATTAAAAAGCTCCACGTACGCCGCTAATAATTCCAAGAAATTCGGGCAAACAAACAATCTTCTATCTCTCTCGTTCACTTATGCGTGTAAGTGTTCCTATGAGGGAGAAAAAATGGACGCCTTGCCCCCAAGGCCTCCGATATATTTGGTCATCGAAAATTATAGTGATTTTATACAATTATTTCACTAAATATCACAAACATTTTGAGCTACACCTGTATGCGTTCGCACTGTTTTTTTTTCATATTTAGTGAGCATTGTTCCTTAGAAAAGATAATAAAAATAAAGGATTGTTCAATAAAAACCAATTTTAGTACTGAAGCTCTATAAATGTCATTTTTGTATGAGTTTACTAAATTTTCTTATCTCTTAAATAAAATCACTTATACCGGAATAGTTTTGCATTTAATTTTGTTTTTATATTTAACTAGCTGACCCGGCCACGCGTTGCTATGGTAATGTCAATTGATTACAAAAACTGTTATTCTTAGGCTTATGGTAACTATATATGGTATCAAACACACAAAGTATTTTTTTATAAAGTAGAAATGGTAACTAAAAAAAAAAAAGAAAAAACGCCTGAGTCTTAATGTTGATGTCCTTTACAGGAGCTGTGATCACAGCATGTCATACATGTGCTACTATAACCTTCCAATATTTTAATCGGGCATGTTCCTAACTATTAATTTTATACAAAAAAAATTTTTAATTAATATTTTTATTAAGTTATTTTATTATATGTATTATACTATTTTGAAGGGCCCAACAACTACACTGAGAAAAAAAATGGCTTACAAAGTGTCCATAAAAGCGTTGTTGAATAATTACAGTAACTGCAACAAAACACTTGACACACCATAACAAAGGTCTCATAGTGCCCTCTGCAATGTTTTTATTGTTAGAGATTTATTGTTCCTGCGGCTTCGGAAATTTGAACCGAGTAACAATGTTGATAAACGTTGTTAAGATAGCAACCGCGACTGTTGTTCGAATATTAACTTTAGTCTTTATAGTATGACAAAATAACCTGTAACAAAACTAAAGTTGTTGTCATGTTTATTTATTACGACGCTAGATGAACAATATTCAAAAGTAACAACATTTAAGATTGTTCGCTTAGCAAATAAATTAGTGTATTGTGACAACTTCCGGTTAGTTGTTCCGTTTCGGTACCTATTTCGCTCCTCACTTCACTCAGGCGCAGTACTCGGCTCGGCTCACCCATTTCCTTCGCGAGTGTTCGAATTGTGCGGTCGTGTGTGTTTTGTTTAATTAATAATAAAGAATACACCTTGCTTGCAGTCTTGCACAATGGCAGAACATATAATAAAATAATTTTTAGAATCCAATGATTTGGGTTACATGTCCGAAGATTTAATCGGTGAGTACCTTTCTGATTGTTTGGTTTTTGCTTTCGTGTCGAGACATGAACTATTATACCTGTGAAATATAATCTTATTTTATTTTAATTAGAAATTAACTCGACAACTAAGTACCTATCAGATTGGTGAATAAATTCTCTGTAAATTTGATGAAGTGTTTTTCTTATGAGAAGTTGGTAAATAAGAACAAGGAGCTAGGTGTTCAGTGTGGTAGGTACTTAACCTGCAAAGTAAATATAACTTTATTTGTGTTGTGATTGATAAATTAGATCCGAGCCTCGGTGAAGCTGTTCATAGCAGCAGCGAATAGCCATAATTAACAAAAAACTAATTAAATGCCAGGTCAGTAAGGAGTCTCCAATCGCGAAAGCGTACACCTACATCAACTCATCATCACACCAAATTATTTGCTTCACTCAACTGCTGAGTTAACTATTATATTTTCTTCTGAGTATAGTAAGTACCTATCAAATGTAGGCATGATGTTAAGCATTTTGGTGGAGGTTAAAATCCAAAATCAGAATAATGTTGTTGATTTGTGTTTAATCATTAAAAATATACTTCTCACTTGTACACATTAAAGTTTAATGTGTATCTAGTAAGAATTATTGTAACTATGTACTCTACGTAAAAAAAATTTTTTTTTTATAAACTCTCCCGCATTTTAACACCATTGCAGGCATGTTAGTCGAAGCGTTTTTTGTCAACTCCGACTTCGATCACAGTTAGTTACGGACGTACGATAATAGTGTTGCATGCCTACTCTTTAGCGGCCGCGGCGGCTGGCACTTACAAAGAGTAGGTAGGTGCCGGCTGCCGGTGCGGCGGCCGGCGCGCTGGGCACAAGTCACCGCGGTAGCAAGCATAGACTGAATCAGTACTATACTATATAATATTCGCCTAGCTAGATTATTTCCTATTTTGTTAAAGGCATGTACATTACATAAATATTGTCCCCGGCAAATAAGTTGAACATGATTTTGAAATAACTTGACATGCGCAGTAGTGAATAATGTACCTAAACTTGCTACTGCGCATGTCACGTGATTTCAAAATCATGTTCAATTTATTTGCCGGAGACTATACCCTTACTTGATTAGTGTGTTCTTCTATCATATGCAATCAAATCTTGCCGTTTAGATAAACTTATTTAACTATGGAGAAGTTTGTAAAACATGTGTAGTGAAATAAAAATAATACTGCTCTATGTAGGTAGGTACAATAGGTTCCCTTTTTGCATAATACCTGGTATTAATTTTGAAATGTTTATGGCTAAAGTTAACAACTACTAAAAACAATACAAGGGATATACATTTAAATCTATATATTGCAATTAGCAGTATGGAGGTGATAATGCAAAATATGTATAAAGATTGCTTAAGAACTACATTTCTATGCTTGCTTGCACGTGGGCTGCAAAGTCTTCTATCTAAGTCATAGGCAATTAGTCCCTACTACATAAAATCATAATAATTTCCAGGTGAAGGAGTGACATTGGACATTTTATTGCAGTGCACAGACTCTGAATTGACACTTCTTACAAAAAGGGTAGTGGATAAAATAAAATTAAGGATTGCAATTGACAAGTTAAAGGTAAAAAACCCACAGAACCTTTACTTTTATATACTTATTTTTAAATCAGAAGGAACCTAAAATTATAGATTTATTATAAATAAAATTATTAGGTCTTATTTTGTTGCAAGGTCTTCCAACCCATCTACTCTGCTGAGTGTTTTCTCAAAACCTCCTAACCTGACATACAGTTATGCATTACCTCATAATTTTAGTTTCAATACTCAATGTACATACACTCTTAGTATATTGGAAATAAATAAAAAAGGGGATACCTATGTATCTATATTATTACTTATACATTATTTCAGACTTCTCGACAATCATTCAATGGTTCAAAGTCTTCCTCTGACCTGTATGTTAGTCTGCCTGTAAGAGAAACAACAACGTTAAGTGGAAATCTTAATGAGAAGCCAATAACAAATGAGCAGGTAAATGCAAGTTATTACCCATAAATTTTAAATTGTATTTTATTTATTATTTTATTTCTTTACTAATGCCATTCAAACTAATTTTAACGTACACACTTACCTGGTATATTGAAAAAGAATTAACAGAAAGAGGCAACTACACTCGGCGTCAAAAAAATCGCACCTCTAAGAAAATCACGTTCAAATGGCATTAACTCTGGATATGCACATGCAGTCGTATTAATTATAATTTTATTTAAAAGGTTACTTAATTAACTTAATAAAAAAACATTATTTTTCATTATCAAATAAAACCTAAAGCAACAAATAAAGGGTCACAAAAATTCTAAGGAAATTTTGCTGCTCGGGAGAGTCGCGAGTTGCGCTAACTTTGTGGGTATAAAGAGGTCAACACGGGTTCAATGTGGGTCATTCGCTATTAAACCGTTGAAGGGGACACACGCACTGATTTTACTGAAGAAAGAACATCTGGAAAATGGACACTACAGCTGATGAGGCCGCTCAAGTGGTTGCACTACTGCAAGCAGGGGTGCGGCAGTGTGATGTCGCCCGGCAACTGAATCTGAGCCGTTTTTCGGTTCGTAGAGTCTACCAGCGCTTTTTAGAGACCGGTGGCTATATCCGGCGACATGGGTCCGGTAGACGTCGCTGCACTTCGGAAAGAGACGACCGGTTCGTTGTGTCGTACTCTTTGAGAAATCGCTTCTCAAACGCTGTTCAGCTGCAACAGGAGCTCCAGGCAGTTCGCAGACGCACCGTGAGTGTATCCACGGTTAGAAGAAGACTGAAGGAGAAGAACATAGCAGCCCGCAGAGCTGCTACAGGTCCAAAATTGACTGCAGCGCACCGACGAGCCCGCTTGCAGTTTGCTCGCGACCACGTCGATTGGACCATTGAGCAGTGGGGAGCTGTTCTCTTCTCAGACGAGACACGAGTGTGTCTTTTCTGCAACGACCGACGAAGAAGAGTATACCGGAGGCAGGGTGAACGTTTCGCTCAAGCCTGCATCCAGGAGACGGTGGAATATGGAGGCGGATCCTGCATGTTCTGGGGCGGTATGTCGGCTGCCGGCAAAACCGACCTGGTCTGCGTCTCCCGGACCGGAGGTGCTCGCGGACAAGGGTCGCTGACTGCGCGCCGCTATATCACAGAGATCCTGGATGTGCATGTGGTCCCTTTTGCCGAATCTTTTGGCGAGGGGTTCACATTAATGCACGACAACGCTCGCGCACACACTGCAGCCATCGTGAACGACTTCCTGCGGAGGTCCCAAATTCCTGTGATGCAGTGGCCAGCGAGAAGTCCTGATCTGAATCCGATAGAGCACCTCTGGGACCATCTTAAACGTAAGGTTCGATCTCGGGATCCGGCTCCTTCGACTCTAGAGGAACTCCAAACCGCGGTGATTGAAGAATGGGGTCTTATCCCTCAAGAAGAGCTCCTGAAGTTGGTGAGGTCTATGAGGGACCGTATGGAAGCCGTCATCAGGGCAAGGGGGGGGTAACACTAGATTTTGAGTTAATTTTAAGACACTTTTTGTACATTTTTTTTGTAAATTATCGATTATTAATTAGGACTTAATTAAGATTTTTTATTATTTTTCAAATTTTTATGCTTTTTGTATAATTTTAATTAAAAAAAAGATTGCACTTAATTGTTGTTTGATGCTCCTTTTTGTTACCTTTCTAATGATACCTAACACTATCCTCTATATAAGGTTTAGGAATTTTTGAATAAGATTTTTATAAGGTGCGATTTTTTTGACGCCGAGTTTATGTGTTTATTCAACATTACAATTTATAAAATATTTCAGACTTCTCAGCAATTGCCTACCACGTCAAAGTCTTCTTCTGACCTGTATGTTAGCCTGCCCGTAAGAGAAACAACAACAACAAGTGGAAATCTTTATGTGGAGTCAATAACAAATGATGAGGTAATTTGTAATTTTATGTGTATTGTGGTTGAGCCCATGAGCCCAAGGGACATATATGAGCTATTCATGATGATGACTGATGATGGTTTCTTTAAACTCAAAATTCTTTATCCCAGTTAAAAATAAATAAGTAGGTACTATTATGGTAAAGATAAAAATGATATTTGAATGACGGCTTAGATACTTTCTCAAATTATATCTATTCCCAAAAAAAATTCATTTATGCTGTGTTTTTAAGAAATAGTATTTGCTCAGTATATATTTTTACCAAAACATATAATAATAATAATTTCCCACATTCACACCAATTAGCCTAGCCCAAAGTAAGCCCCTTAAGGCTTGTGTTATGGATACTAGGGTAACGGATAGACATACTTATATGTTACATAGATATGTACCTAATATTCATAGAAATATATATAAATAGATATGTAATATTCATAGAAATATATATAAATATCCATGATTCAGGTACAAAAGCAACATATAGATTCATAAATTAACTCCATTTCCACCTATAACAAATATTAAAAAATCCATACCAAAATTATAAATGTGGAAGTCTGTCTGTCTGTCTGACCCTCTTTCACGGCTAAAACACATTTAGATAAAATTTGGAATGAAAATAGTGAAGACCCATGGTCAAACATAGGCTACTTTTTTTTCAAAAATCAACCCCTAATGGGTTGAAATGGGGAATGAAAGTTACAGCACAGCTAGTGAATTTAATTGATAAACATCTCTTTAATTTTTTTAGGTAGATTTCGTTATGAAAATTTTAAGATTTTTCACCGAAAGTTGAGATTTTCAAAAATTATATGTATGTATCAGTCCCCCCTCCCTCACTTTTAGTGGCACGATAGAGGTCGCATTTTTGCACCAATCGCTTTCAAACTTCGCACAAAAATCGACAGGGTCAATTCCTTAGTTAAGTTCGTGAACGGGGCATATTCACCCATAGGGGGTGGCATGTTTTCCAAAATATTTTTTTTTTTGATAACTAACTAATTTTTGATAAATAACTTTTTTCCTATGGAAATTTTTTGAACCGTTCAACTTTCATATCATGCCGAGTAGGAATACGGAGTTTTAATCAGAAAAGTTTTTGATGCAACCCCTAATTTGGGGTGACGGTGAAAAAAATGAAATTTTTCAGAAAAAATTCATATCTTCAAAATGGTGAACATTTTTGCCATCGCAAATATTTTTAATCGAAGGGTTATTTTTCACTCTAAAACATTGGTGAAGACAGTGGACCGATAAAAGGTTCCGTTTTCGCGCAAAGAATTAAAAACTGAAATCGAACCCGAAATCTACCTTAGCGGTCCCCCTGCGGGTCCGGATTTTTGTTAGTAGAGTATATGGTTAGTTATGGTGAGTATACGTTATAAAGGATTGGGATTCGTGCACTGAAGTGGACAAAGAAAACAAAGGTAAGATATTTTTTATATACTTTTTATTACAACAAACAGTGCTTATATCCATATTCTTATACATTATTAATTCTCTCGTTATATTGGTACGGTATCTCCCCTGCCGGTGTCATAAAGTACTCAGCAAAATTGTCTCTTATGCTTCGACCTCGGTTTGTGGATCTATGTTGTGGACTACGGAAAGGTATATCTTCGAAGTAATGTGTCAGAGTATCTTCAAATCGAAATCCGTCTCGTCTGCGTACAAAATTATGTAAGACACACGCTGTCTTTGTTACTAATACTGCAAACTCTGGTGGAATGGTCATGCTAGTGTGAAAAATTCTCCATTTGTTGGAAAGAATGCCGAAGGCACATTCAAATACACGTCGTGATCTGCTTAGGCGGTAGTTTAAGATTCTGCGTTGGCGATTGAGATTACTTCTCGGATATGGTTTCATAAAATTGTTATTCAGCGGAAACGCTTCATCGCCCAGAAATACAAAAGGTAGAGATGTGTCATTGGTATTTGGCAGAGGTTTTGCTTCAGGAATATTAAGGCGATTTTCGGTTAGCATTTTTCCAAAATTCCAATTATTGAAGATATTACCATCGCTGTCTCTGCCATAAGCACCGACATCTATAGCTATAAAACGGTAGTCAGAATCTACCACTGCTAATAGTACAACAGAGTAGAAATGTTTATAGTTATAGAAGGCAGAACCACTATGTAGAGGAGAAATCAAACGAATATGTTTCCCATCTACTGAACCTATGCAATTAGGAAAATTGGTTCTTCTATAATAATTTTCAGCAATTTCTAGCCATCGTTCTTTTGAAGAGGGTGGTTTCATTTCCAATGGTTGAAAAACCTCCCATATTGCGGTACAGGTTTCCTTAACTACGGCTGATACAGTCCTGCTCCCCATCAAATAATCAAAATGTAACTCTTCAAAATTTTTCCCAGTTGCCAGGAATCTGAAAAGAAATTAATATCAAACATAAATTACATTTCAGGCGCTGACTTGAAGAAAAAATGGACTCACATAGGAGACTACTTTCGAAGAGACCTTCAAAAGCAGAAAACCTCTCCTACAGGCAGTGCCGCTAAAAAGGTTAAAAAATATGTTTATGCAGACCTGTTGTATTTTCTTATACCTGTATTCGATAAAAGAAATACCGAAGGAAACTATCCAACTGATGATATACACGAAAAAAAAAAATACTTCACATAACTCTGAAACGCAAGAAGAACACAGTGTGGTACAAGAAGATGACTGTACAAATATATTACAACCTCCAGCACCAACTTCACCTGCAAAAAGCTTAAAACGAAACAATAAAGATGTCCCCTCCCAAATACTCAGTATCCTACACCAAAATCAACAGAAAGCCAATCAGAAACGACAAGAAGTGGAAGACGATGACACGAAATTTTTATTGAGCTTTAGAACACATATGAAACATATGAATGAAAATCAAAAAATTGATTTTAAATTGGGAATGCTGCAGTTAGTAAAAAAAATTAATACTGAGTACAATTCATCTCCATCTTCTTCATTGAGTTATGATAACTTCAGTCACCGTTCAGTAACGCCAGCATCAACCCGTGGTTATTCCCCCTCTTTTACATACATTCCTGTACCAGAAACTTCACCTAATATGGTATATAGAACGCAACCCCCATTGCCAACCTTTGGTTCATCTTCTTCGCAAAATGCCCCAAACAGAGTAGTTATTAATTCAATTACACATCTGCCACCGCTCCAACCACTACGTCATCCCTACACATCACCTTCTACATCTCTACATGATGATAATCTTCAACATGCCGAGGATACCGAAGCTGCAACATTTTTGGTTCAACAATCTCAAGGACAAGAAAAGGAAGACAACATTAACAAATACCTAACATTTAAGCGTTAAATAAGAGTTAAGATACATATTTGATTTTTTTTTGTATAAATATGATTAAAAAAATAAAGATAACTTACCTCAAGGTTATGGTTAATTTCTCTTCCGTATCCAAAGATAACCTCATGCAGGTATTTTGCTTCATTAATTTATCACGTATGCCATTATGCAGTGTATCAAAAGAATTTATTGACATCCGGTAGAATTCGAAGAATTTCTCTGGGTAAGCTCGTAACTTAGCTCTCTTTAGATAAAACGTACTCTCGTAGATTCTCTGAGTATTTAATGGATGTACCCAATACCGACGACGTTTCTCTTTCTTCTTCAATGTTGACAGAAATGCAATTGCTAATAAATCGTCGTCCTCCATGGTCGTGCGTTCACAACGATATCACTTTGTGTACTGACGTGTGTAATTCCGAATGAAGAAAAACGAACGTCTGCGCTAGTCTCAAGGAATTCCGAATCGAAATTCCGCATAAGGAAATCGAATACGGAAAACGTATGTATGCGGCCAGCCTAATACGGAAAGGTTCGTTTAGGTGTCGTCAGATGGAATATGGGACCCTCTACTCCATTTGTTTAATTTCAATTTTTTTATATAACTTAGTTGCCAAATAACAAACTCCTTTTAAATTTCCTAATTTATTTTCAGTTGGAGAAGAACATGCATCACTGGCAGCAATACTAGGTATTACGACTCTACTGCGTCAAATGCCAACAATTTCTATTCCAAGAAAAAAGACATGGAAGCTTTCTAGAGAAGAAGTACTAAAGAGCTTTATTGGACGTGTTGCGACTGTTGCAGACATTGAAAGGTTTTGTGCTGATAGGCAGGTTTTTGTAGCAGCAAAAGGTATTCCGGAACAGCCATACATTCTTGCGGTCGGACCGTCATGGGATAAGGTGACACAATACGAGATTGTAATCCATAAAGGTCAGAGATATCAATGTAATAACATTTGTTCAGCAATAAAAATCACTTACCACATTTATTGGGCCTTGGACTCGGCTTACCCAAAAGATTCAGCCGTTTGCTGGATGTTTGTCCAACAAGCATTCTTTAATATGACATCAAAGTATGATACAGAGGGAGTGCCACTGCGAGAACTGCTTCACAAATTAAATGATTGAATATTTATTATAATTCATTTTGAAAATTATACCTTGTGGAGTGTGTAATTGATTATTTTGTGCTCCGCCGTGGCCTCACCATTTTTTTAATGGTAGGCATTAGCTATTTTTAATAATGACGATGATGTTGTTAAAATCAAAATGTTATCATGGGCTGTTAAGGAAGACGATTCATTTTGATAATTTATCTGTTTTACCTAAAGTGGAACGACACACGTTGAACCATCCTTATGGATTTCCATACTATTTCCTGATCTAGAGTTACTCCTTAATATTTAACCTTTGTGGACCATGCTATTTCAGTGCTGTATAAGCGTTAGCTTTTTGTGTACAGTATGATCACAGTCGTACCGGATAGATGCTAAGGTTTGTATCTCTGCATCAATCCTCAACCTTTAGTAGTGCCCACTGCATCAAGTTTTGATAATATAGTTAAGTTTGCCTTATGTGTCTTTAATTGTAGTGACAAAGAAATAATTTTTATAATTAACATTGTTATACTTTGATACAAACAGTAATTGTCAAGATGATTAATTAAGAAGATTTTTAAGCGTACTAATGTAAGGAGGTACTTCATACTTTGTATTCACTGTGTGTATACACATGTTACCAGTTTATATATAAATAAATAGTTAATTACATTGTTGAAAAAGGTTGTGTTTTTATTTGCAGTTGTCATAACATTGTATAGTATGAATTTCCCCATATCAATTAATTTAATTTAGTTCATAATTAATCAAATTTGTTTAAAACTTGATGTTTGTTTCCAACCTAAGCTCAACGAGAAGACTACTTATGTTGTATATACAAGGGTTGTGAAAAAGGTAAATAAATTGTTAGTTGAAATGCTTTTGTAAAGGTTTAAATATATAAAAAATTTCAACAGTTTTGAATGTAATTACTTTTTTGTTCATAATTGTATTGTACATAGCATTGTATGGTACCTACATCAGACCCATTTTTCTTTAAAAAATGTCTGTAAGGTTTAAATTTTTTACCTGTTTCGCTACCCTTATTCAAACAGTATATATAATATTTGTGTCTAGTTTAATTTCAAGCCTTACCTTTTTTTTGTTACTTCTTTAAGTGATTCTGTGCCTACCTTCTTTTCTGTTGCCTCAACGTTTCAACCAACCTGCTTCATATCCGTTCTTAAATCTGAGCACTAGGTGTAAATCATCTTATCTTGCTTTAAAAAAACCACGGTAGTGAACACAAAATACTTCTGCTCTACTATTTAATGTGAATTTAAAAGCAAGACAAGATAATTTACAACTAGTGCTCAGATTTAAGAACGGACATGAAGCAGGTTGGGTGAATCGTTTAGGCAACAAAAAAGAAGGTAGGCACAGACACAAAGTTACATTATTAGGGAAGCAAGAAGGGAATAATTACGGCAGCAAAGTAACATTGTTACGGTAACAGAGCCTGAATAGGTATGGAAACAAAATAAAATAGGTTTAGTAACAAAGGGGAATAGGTGTGGGTACAAAAGGGAATAGGTATTTTAACAAACGGGAACACGTATGGGAACAGAGTGAGATTGTTGAGGAAACAAGTTTGGAAATCATGGAAAAACGGGAATATTTATGGTGACAAAGCTAAATTGTTAATGAAACTAGTATGAGTTGTGATATGGCACAAGATCACAATTGCTTTTTTAGCAATATATAATTGTTGCCGAATCTACCTAACTGTCGATTTCATTTGATAATAAAAACTTTTATATGGTAACAATTCACTATGAACGGCTCTCCCGGATTAACGTTTTGTTGTTAATTTAACAGGATTTTTTTCTCAGAGTAGTTCCTCAGTTCTGAAATTTACGATTAGGTTTAAATGCGAAATCTTTGGTTGTAGATTCGAATCGCCCAAATTATATTAGTGTAATGACCATAAACTTTTCGATCAATAAGATTAATCGGTTTGTCTCTAATACCAACAGCTGAGTTACTTTATGAGGCATATAAAATTAACAGTACTAGAAGTATTTGAAGTCATCTATTATTACTTTATACAATATTTAATTATCAAATCAAACATTTTTCATAAAAAAACATATTTCTATAAAAACACAAGAACCGGTGCCAACAGTCCCACTAACGACCGTAGCAACGGTAAAGATCCTGCCTTTCGCACGGACGGTCCCGGTTTCAAATAATGAGAAGCGCAGGGTTTTCTATGATAACTATGAGTACCTATTTGTATCTGATTTATGGGTATTTCATTTCTATCTATTAATATTACATATCTATGTATCATATATTAATGTCTATCCGTTACACTAGTATCCATAACACAAGCATTATAGTGCTTACTTTGGGCTAGGCCAATTGATGTGAGTGTAAGATATATTATTATTATTATAATAAGTAACACGTGTGCTAGAAAACTAACATAAAGATCATCATAATCTGATGTATCAGTATGAACTACATTTATATACGAGTCTCGTATAAATTATGTTTTCTTATAATGTAGTGTGTAGGTACATACCTGTAAACTGGCTATATGATTCATATTTCTTGATACGTAGCGTTGTCTACTTCTTCTATGATGTAATTATACCCTGTAACAAAACAAAAAATAATAATTAAACTGAGATTACTTCTTTTACGCTGTTTTAATACTTAATATAATTATAAAAATATTTGTACTGTTTTTGGGACTATTATAACTTTTCAAACACAGAAAAGTTAGTCTTTATATTATACAAATGACAATATTTTGAAATTGAGAAAAACATTCGTAAGACAGTATAGATTGATGACTTTGACAATTTTCTTACGTTAAAGCCAAAAAACAAAGATGGTCAGTTAATCAAAATAGGCTTATCATATTATAACATTCGCAAAATAACTCCAGATGCAGCCTGGACTGGAGAGTCACCTTAACATGCATTGTCAACCAAAGATACCTCAGGTAATCCAGTTTATAGTTACCTTAACAAGCCTTAGACAAGCCCTTGCTAAAATTATTGTCTTAAACATATTGATCTCTGATCCATTATCTTATTTTTCTAGATAACTAGGAGCGTTTTTTAGGAGTACAAAATCATCTTGTTGACCATTGTTTTTTTTTCTTTCTATTACAACCATTTTTTTATCGTGAATAGGAAAGCGCTTGACCGCTATCTCGTCTGATGGTAAGCGACGATGAAGGATGTAACTCGCTTGTCTAAAAGATACCTATTGACTCATTACTTGAAGACCCCTAAATTGTATTTATCAGGAAACACTCAAGCAAAGAGCTCCACTCTTTAGCGGTACGGATTACAAAATTGAAACCAAAACGCTTAGTGAGACTCTGATATGTCAGCCATATAACGATGGTGCCTATTCGTAGGTTTGGTTGTCCGATGAAAAAATGGGGACGGCGGAACAAGGCTGTGCAATTCTGCTGCACACTCTCCGAAATGTATCCTATAAAAAACGGATAGGCTGGCTACCTTCCGTCTATGTTCAGGGCTAATGCAAGTCTTTGTTCAAGACACCAATGTAATTGAAAGTTTGGGATGATTGAGATGAAAATGTTTACTGTACTGATTTAGATTCAGCGCTCTTTTTTGGAACTATGTATATTTTAGTAATTTTATAAATAAAGTCTCTCATTTCAATGAATGCACTCATAATTTTAAGAAATAAAAGATGTTTAGTTCTTATACATTGCGATTTTGTAGGCATTTCCGTTGTGCATGTTACCATGACCAAATTGCTTAGAAACGACCCTGAAAAATTGCCTCGGGGTGTTGTTACATGGTGTGTTTGGTTTAAATACGAGTAATTACAGCGAAAATAATGTTTTTTATGGTTTAGTTGTCTCGTACATTTAACAATATTAACATATTTCTTGATGAGTTATATTTAATATTATGTATGAATAGAATATAAATGTAGACATTATTTAAATATAATTCTTGTTTCAGTTAAGCTTAAAAGATAGCTTATGGCTTGTAACAAATATACAATAAAAGCAACCGATAAGTTATTCTTACCTGCTTAAAATGTTTGTTTGTGGGCTAAGTGGGAATGCTAATTATTTTTATTTACTCGACTATTTTTCTTATGCTTTCTTATATCTACTAGATGATATTTGCTTTCATTTATTAAAATATAATTTACAATAGTTATAGCTTCTTAATTAATATCCACGTAAGTGAATACAGTAATTATATGTAGAGTAATATAACTCAGACATTGTCGAAATACTTTAGTGCGTGAGCACTACTTAACGACTTATTTCAAATACATTTTTATGTAAATTTGTAGCTATTAAAAACTGAATCCCACTCGTTATGTAAATACTTAAAATTAAGCCAGTAATTGTTATAAAGATAACTTTTTGATAGCTCTTACTTTTACTAAGGTACAAGTGAAGATAACATTATATGAGATCTAATTATCGATAAGAAAATTGTCAATAATTTAATTTGGGACTGTTAAGTAGTTTCTGCCAAAATAAACGGATACAAAAAAGATTTTTAATCATTAGCATGTTCCGAGGCTATCAAACTATGATCACCATCATAATCACAGTCGAAAGGTGCCCAGTGCTAAATGTAGGCGTGCACTACTGGACAGAAGCTTGCCCTAAATATTGGGGGGCCTTTGCATTGACTTTCACGCTTGGTAGGCAGGTTCGAGATCGCACTAAAAGACTATATTTCGTAAAGCTATATTGTTGTCTAAGGGAGAATTATGGTGAGTACCTCCAACATCATTAACTTTTATAATTTTTGACGTGACAACGTCTTATAAATTGGTTTGCCGGGTGACACTTCAAGAAACTGCGTTACGCTCCGCTCACGTTATGCGCTTACAATGAGAGCGAGTGAGAGGCACGCGTCCCTTCCACTCGGGCATGGTTAGCCCGCCTAAGAGCGAGAGAGACAGACATAAAAAGTGGAAGGGACGCGTGCCTATAAATTAATGTTTTAAATATAATTCTTTGTATAAATAAATGTTTTAAATTGTTACTATTATTTCATCCTTCTTCCTACTATACGAATGAATATTTTATATATTTTATGCATTTTCAATGCGATCTTATAAGATAAATTATTATAATAGAAAAATACTAGAAAAAATCGACTCGGGTCACAAGTGAATTCTCAGGCGGGGAATTCACTTGTGACCCGAGTCGATTTTTTCTAGTATTTTTCTATTATAATAATTTATCATTAACTTTCTTTACCACACTCTTAAGTGTGAAGAATTAGTGCTATTGTACTCTGCCGGAACATACACGAAAATAAATAATGAATTATAAACATATTGCGTAAAGAAATTGTGATCGTTCTTCATTCATTGCTATTAATGATAGTCAATATCACGCTCATATTATCCCACAAGTCATCGACGTGTTGACATTATGAAATGATTCGAAGAAAGGCGAGCCAGTTGCCAATCTCCCGCACGCATCACAATGCTTAGGAATTAAATAGAGCTTGACATTATATTACAAATGCTACTGGAGATAACGCAGCCTGTTTGAAGTATGTTGCAATAATCAGAGCTGGTAACCACATATTTAAAGATGACACGAATAAACAAGCTAGCGGCCTAAAATAGATGTGGTTTAATATGCAATCTTCAAAATTACTGTGGTTGGTTTAGTTCATTTTCGTTATATTTTACATTAAATATAAAATTGGCAAGAAAACGTGATACGAAGAAAATACTTTATATTTCAATTTTGATGGTACTAACAATTCAATTATGAGGGAATCTTATATTCTGTCAATTAAAGTAATAATATTTGATCGATGTATTCTGCTAGCTGGAAATTACTTTGGATCCATTCCCATTGCACAATTTAGGTGCAGTATGTTTTCTAAGAAGAATTATTGCAACTCCGAATTTGTGCGTTATATACACACACATATATATGCATATATTTAATATCCATGGATAGTCAAAAAGCGTTAACGGATACCTTTGCTTTATCAATGAGAGGCACATACCCGCATTCGAAAGTAACATTTTTACAAATTATTTGACAATCGATTAAGACGAAATCAGCCATTTGATTTATGATTCTTGTGTTTTTAGATCGGATCGGACTAAGTGTTAGATATTGCACGCTCTAACAGTTCCTGATGATGCTCCGTGAGGGGGTGAAACACTCGGTGGCTATAAACGGACCGGGTATCCGTTGCATTGCACTCGCCCCGCTGTCTGGGGTGATCCTGAACTGTACTCAGGCATCACCGATCCATGGTGAGGCCTGAATCGGGCCAAACACCGGGCCGTAGTGGTGACTCCCAAAAAGGGGCCCACAAAGCCCACATGTACAGCGGGGGGTTTTAGTGGGTATGACCCTCAGCCTTAGTGATGGGTGAGTCCCACATAATTTTGCTATTAATGATATAAAATAATAATAATGATAAATGAATAAAGGAACACATACTAATTGTTTAGTAAGAAACGAAATAATAACGGATCTAATAAATAGATAAGTAATATAAATACCACGATTCCGGAACAAATGTTTATGCAAAACTTATAAACATATGATTTTTTTAAGATTCAAACCCAAGAACGTTAGTAATTTTGTCACTACCGTTGCACTTACTGGTCCCCTTAGAGCCTATTATAAGGAACTTGAAAAAGTATTGCTTTATGAAAAACATCAGTTCATTTATAAACCAATTCACTGTGGAATGTTTAAGGTATTCAACACACATTGAATACCCGGAATGATGAATTAAACATTAAGTAAGATAAGACCGAAAATGGAAAGTGTTTAAGTTTTATTGCCCTAAAAGGTTAACCATCTGGGCGGCGGCAGTATGACTTCAAGTATCTCTTGTTATATACAAAAATAGCTTCGTTCGAATGAATATGTAATTACTTCATAAAGTTTAAATGCCTGATTAATGGTATATTGTCATGTTAATGGCAAAATAACATAAGCGAAAGTGTCAGTAAGAGGCACAAGACATAAAAAGCCATATGAATGAATTCGGTTCTTATAAGGTAATTTCAAGATCAGGAAACAATTTCACCAATTTATTTTTAACGACTGTGTAACGGTTGCGATCCTGCCTCCTACACCAACGGTTCTAAGTTCGAAGCCTGGTAGGGGTATGTGTTGTGTGATGAGTTTAATCATTTATTCCCAAGTCAGGGTTCTTATAAAAACATTGATGTGTTCTATCCGTTATTAGTGCTATGTAGTATGCGTGAAGGCAACCAAACACTTTCCGAAGAACGTGTAATGGAACGTGTAACTTAACCTAACCCGCCTGCCTATTCGCCATTTGTCCCGTAACTACTTTTGTTGAAGGGATTCTAATAATTTTTTAATTATAATTTGATAAACCTATCTACATCACAACTCACCTGCGATTTCAACTACGATTTCAATATTTTTATTTATAATAGATTTTTTTCAAAACCGAACACCACCTGTATTATTACAGGTGGTATATAACTATATCAAATTACTTACACAAATTCCGTATGATAGATACAATATATATTTTTATATAATTTTGGTAATATTTTATTACGTTGTGTATTAACTTTCTTTCTCTTCTTCTTTTCTCTATATATCATCTTTTATATCAAGTTTTTTGTCATTAAGTTGTCGAATTTTGATGTAAAATAGGTCACCACGCAAAGCTCTTTCATTTTAATGGGATGATATATTCCCCCTATAAGAAGACAATACACAAAATATAATATGTATTTCAAGAACTAAAATATATAAACTCACAGAATCCCTTTAGTAATTGAACCACCTTTTTCTATCCTCTTGGAGTTTATTCACCAAAAAAGTGTTTTTATATTTGTAATATAAGTTCAAAATTCAAGTTTTCAAGTCTGGCATCTTAAGATAAGGACATCGGAAAATATATTACTTTGTTCAGTCTCTTAGAGCTCGCTTCTTGCATTTATCACAAAGGAAAACTGCAAAATTTCGGCTTCTGGATCCAAGGGTTTGGCCTGGGCATTGACGTATAAGTCAAAACATATGATTTATTTAATAAAGATTCTCTAAGTACATGATATCTTTAGATGGGAAGTATGATTCGCATAATGAAAAAAACAGACTACTGACACTAAAACAACCTTGAATGCGCTGTGATTATTTTGGATAAGAATTAATGAAGGTATGAATATCTCGTTTCTACCGGCGTGAAATTTTTAGTCATTTTTTAAATAGAATAAATAGTTGTCGTGACATAAGTATAATAGTTGGATATATAGAATCTTTTAAGAAATATTGATAATGATCTGTAAAACTATAATAAAATATTTTGTTCTATCGTCAACAGTTTTACCAGGGCACGCGATATTAAGTATTTTGCAGGTATTTTTTTTTCCTACTTTGGGTCACGTCATTGGAATTTTCGTAGTAATCCCTAATTTTTAAGAAATATTAACAATTCGTTTAATACCTACATTTTAACATTCCCGTTAACGTTAGCTTAATAACATGTTTCTGTTACGAACATAAATATGAAACGAATATGTTCCTAATAATGGCAACTTTGTAAGTAAGTAGGTAAGTTAATCTTGGCTCACCTTTGTTAACATAAAATACCATTAAATCACTTTGATAAAATGATAATACATTAAATTAATATGAATTGATTAGCTTTGAAGAATCTGATTAAACTTCTCTTACTTTGACTAGATGTTAAGTTAATGGAAATATTATTAACGTGTTAGACGTATTTTCGTTATTTTATCATTCAAATAAAATAAAAAACTTTTTATTTATAAGTAAAAACATTCTTCGTTTCTTTATCTCATAATCGATAGCGAAAAGGTACTATTTAAGATTGTTTTAAAAATATAGTTACGTTTAATTAAAGTCACGCTTTACTTTGCTTGCACAAATCATTATAGAAGTCTCAATAAGGAAAACTATCAAAATAGCCGTTCCCATTAACTAAGCATGTAATAAGCATGGCTGTAACAAAAACTTGGTGAACTTCGAACCGGCTGAAATTAATAAACACTATGAAACTGTTGCATACTTAAGAATTTAGTAACGATTACCGTCATTTTCGTAAGAAATCGTTCATTTTGTAAGCTGCGCACTACCTCTACAAAGGTCAAATTGCAGCAGATGTTCGTAATAAAATATATTCTTCAGTAGAATGTTAATTGCTATAAAAATAAACAGTATCATATAATGGTTTATTACTATTTTTAAAAGTTATATTTATGAAATTAATACTTGAGAGATAATCTTTAAATATTTGATGAATTTATATAAGCTATGGCAACAAGTATTAAGAACAAATCCGGCTTCAAATCCTAATAATTATGAACGTTATAATATTTTCTAATAATTCATAAAAAAACATTCATCAGTATTTGATTTGCATGTTAAATATTTACTCATTACTTTTAGCTTATACATGATAGGGTTTGAACAACCCTATCAAATAAGGCCGTGGATAAACTAAGAAAATATTAGGAAAAACAAATTACACGTCTATTAAATCAATGCGATGCCAATGACAACTGCAATGTTTACAGTAATTTTAACTAGTAAATACTTTGAGTCTACCATTTAAAACTAATGCTCATAGCGATGTTGTTTACCCTATAAAATTTATGTCATTTGTGCCTAATTTCAAGAATTTGTCTTTAACGACTCTCGGCAAGATCGGTCACACAGAAACAGTTTAAAGCAAGCGTTTGAGAGACGCGATGCAATAAATTAAATTGCTGACGCCGGTCTAACTTGCCGCTTCCATTTTGGGGATTTCAGGCCCTTAGAATTGTTAGGGAATTTGTCATAAATTGGTAATAGCCGCATACTCTAAGCAGGCGGCTCCTCTATACCAGAGTCATATCCTTCTAGGTATAAAATTATTGAGAAACACATGATATTTCAAATTAAAAGCAAAGAGAACCACAACCAAAGTGTGATTTAAATTATGCGCATAGATTTTGTAGAATACTTGTTTATTCAATGTAAGTACACATAAAGTTTTAGTTTCATTGCTTTGGATATATTCATAATTTTTAAATTCTAACTTACTTGTTATGCAACATCATTATTCAAAGGAATAAAATATGCCCACAGTTTAACTTGCTGCAAAAAGAGGCAAAGAACAAAACTAACAAAAGCTATTTGTATTTTTTTACATTTAGAATAAAAAATCTAGATACTTAAAACTTTGATTGATAAGGTTATATTTTTTTTGTTAATTACTTTTTCTTAAACACGTGATGAAGTTAATAAACAGATTTTGTCTGCGGCCTGAATCAACTTGGCGATCTCATTACACCCAATTTTTATTACGAAGCCATAACGTGCAGTCGAAAAAGCAAAATGATAGTTACACGACATCATTATGGACCCCGTCAGACACGCAATTTGATGTAACAAGAACGGAAGTGTCTCTAAAATGGATATTTTTACGACAAAATATTATTATGGAATAACGAAGATTAAACATTTCCAAAGAGTTCTGAGTTAATCATCATAACTTTTTCATTTTCATTTAAGAAGCTTAATTTTTTAGAATAGCGTTTTATAGTAGCGAAGTAGTATTTTCAATGGCCATTCAACGTAACAATCTGACATTCAATACAGAATTTACGATGCGCAACGGTAGAGAATTAACCGAATAGTTATGCAATACAAACGCAATGTGTATAAAAGTCACCGACCATCACGCGAGATCCGGTTGGTATGAAAAAATATATAATTTTCGGCACATTACAAAAATTGTTATGTTTCAATTTCAGTGTATATTTTTCATAGTTCTCATATTTACCTTTCTAAAATATCAATGTCGGTAAGCATAGTTCCGGTATTCTGTCTAGATAAAGTTGTATTAAAATGCACTAATGAATAAAGGTATAAATATTTCGAAATTTGTATTAATGTGTTAGAAATATATTAAGACACATAGTTTTTCTCATTTTTATGTTACATAAGGTTTTATTTATACTTGAGATAAACAAAATTAAAACTTTTTTTACATTTACAGTTCTGTTTAAACTTGAAAGGGTTTTACCAAGCACTGATATCCATCCAAGGTAATGATTAGCTATAAAATCTATATAATGACATTAATTTTAACAAATGTTGTTAGGTAAGTAGGTAGGTACTTTACTTTTTAATTTTACTACCTCTCATATCGGCTCTATGACATAAATGTTAGCTTACGGACCACGAATACACACGGGCAGATTGTGCAGATTTTTTTTGTTAATATTAATTTCTTTAATAGAGGTTGTATTTATTACTTTTTATCAATTTAAATTGGCAATCCCTTTATTAATTTGCGTATCTTGAATTGTGATAATTGCTTAATTGATAACTCAATACTACAACGTTTCTTTATTAATATTCTTTGCATTTATTACGCTAAAACAAAAATACTAAAATTAAATAGGAGAAACTATAGATAGAGGATATTTCTGCTCAATTTGTTGCTGAATAAACTTTCTTTCAAGAAAAGTACGCTTATTAGACTCTTGTCAAATATCAGTACCATTGTTTATACTATCTGTGTTTTTTGTTTCTTCATTATGAAAAATATGGCAAATGGCATGTCAATATATGGCATATCAACATGGCAAAATAAGTAATTAAACTAATATTCGAATACAATACGATATGCTGGGATACACTGTAATATCATCTCTATATCATACGTTATATATTAACCGAGGCTGTAAAAGCTTTATTAAACTGTGCATGCAGTGAACATAACATAAATTTGCATGGCTAGGGTATTGCCAGATTAGATTTTTTTGATAATATAACCTTTTATGATTATAAATAAAGTAGCCATCAACTGTAACTTGACTGCTGGGGAAATCTTTTCGTGTGATGAAAACACCTTGGGACAATGAGTCATACCCTATATATGAGACGCGAGCACAATGCGGATTTGTAGGTGCTAATAACTGCAGACGCAGCTAGGTCAAGCGATTTAACGTGCCTTCCAAAGTAAGGTAATGCTTTGAAATACGACATCAGCCCGTAGTTAGCTCATGATACGTCTAATTAAACAGAACCCTCTTTTATAAAATTACTTTTTAAATATTCTGTAAATGTTGTTTAAATGTTAATAACACCACTTGATTATTATTTATTTTACTCAAATTTGTGCAATCAATCGAAAATCTCGATGTCAAACTTATATCTTAAAATTGATAAACTACAAAGCAGCTAATTCATATGTCTTTCTTATGTTTTAGATAGTTAAATAAATGTTATTTCATCAAATAGATTTTGACAGCCCTAATATAGTGTGCGTTTATCGTGAGGAAGCTGTATAATAATTGTCTGTCTCCTTGACTCGATGCCTTGACAATGTGTCAAATCACAATGAAGTAGCATTAGTCAAGCCCAGTAATGTAAATTATCCCGCCCACTCAGGAATTACTCAACGACCATAGTGAGCAATAGTGCCTCCTGCATTTTGATTTGAACCTATCGCATTTTTTTTTCTACGTTTATGTCCATACTTCTTTTATAAATATTCATGCACCTCCAGCACGATAAATGTGAATTATTCATGTCGGTTATACTTAGATAAAAATATTATTCAAAATTTAGTGAAGGAAAGATTTGTATAGAGCTGAGGATACGTTCTAAACTCGTAAAAGTCATATAGTTGTTTATTAAAAACTACTGGAGAAGTTCGATATTAAGAGGTTATGTCTATGTTCACAGAGGTAACGCAGCTAGGGACATTTTGTAACATTTTGAAAACAAACACACAAAATCTTGGTCAAAGAAAATCATATAACACAAGTTTAACGAGGTGTACTTAAATGAAATATAATCGTTGCTCAGAACCATTGAGAGTAGAATCGAAGACATTATTTTTAAGGAAGATTATATGTATAATCAAGGTTGCTATATCATGCAAAATATCCTTATGAACCTGTTCCATTGCAAAATTGAAAAATCCACTAGTACATATTTTCGTTACAGGGATGTAATGTCGTATTAGCGGATTTTGTAGATTTTTTTAAAAATATAATAGATGTAGATTTTTAATTTATATAAATACTTGTTATATAAGTAACAACTTAACCATTTATTGTTTTAAACTTTCATGGTCACTAACATTATAGTAATATAAGTTATTTACGTGATTGCAAGTGCCATGCTCCGTGATCATGGCGCTTGCAACAGTACCGAAATATCAGAAACTCGCTTAAAACAAAGTACATGGTAACAATCCTGCAAATAACTTATATTACTATAAAAACTTATCCGTAACGTTTTAATATAATATAACTTATTACTTGCATTAAATGTAAAAAAAACAATGTAGGGATTTAAAAAGTTGAACAGTAACTGATAAGATATTATTATGAAAAGTATACCAGTTTCCATTAAAATTATGAAATAATTTGGTAACTGTTTGATTTTGTGATATTGCTATTAATTATACTATTGCAGATACTTAAGTCTGTCAAAATTTAGTTACATATGGAAACCCACATACCTTAACGCCCGCCGTAGCTATAAACTTTAATTAAAAAATGGTTCCGCTGAGTTTACGTTCTTTATGGATAAAAGTAACAACAATAACGTAAATAATAACACTTAGTGGTCGCGCATTGGTTAATTTCAACCGTAATTCATTAGCTGTCGAGTTCTATAAGCTATCACGAGTAAATAGATGGGGCGGCTAGAGTTGAACTACTAAGATATTTTGGAAAAGATCGGGATATAACAAATATTGCCGTGTTACCAATCTGAACCAAAATAATCGTATAATTTACGATTTAGGTTCATATTAAACTTCCTTTGTCAAAAAACTTGTTATTTGCATAATTATACTTAAATTAGTTCTTATTTTCGTTTATTTACTACGTCAAATATGAACGGTACACATACAGCTACGGTAGAATACCTATAAAATATTAGTAAATAATTATTATTGTTATATACTAGCGGCCCGTCCCGGCTTCGCACGGGTGGACAAAATTCTTTAATTTTTTTCTATTATTAATATTTTTCCGTTAGCGCCATCTAGCGTCCGGTCGACGAACTACTTGCGTTTAACGCGTTGCTAAGGTAACGTTATGATACGTTATACAATTGAAAAAGAGCGGGAAAAAGAGCGGACAGACAAACACACAAACCAATGTGATCTTAGATTATAGATTTGTAACACTTTCGTTGCTTTCACACTCGTTACACGATCATTGATTTGATGTCTGATACTTACGTATAAATTTTTTAAAGAAATATATGTGTGAATAATGTGCCAGTGTAGGTAAACACATTATATACATATATGATAGTTTCAATCCTTAACTTCGCCAACAAACTGCCATGCAGTTTCACGATAATTTCTGATTCTGTAACATAATTGTGAAATTAAATAAAATAAATAAATACTGAACATTGAACAGGAAACAAAATTTTCTTTTAGTAAAGATATATTATTATGTTTGTTTACATGCTCCAGGCATAAGTCCAAAGAAAACATTTAAAAGCTATATTGTGTAATCCTTCCATTCTCTGGTTCTAATGATCAAACTCGAAGCTATCCTGAGGCTGTTTTCATTCGCTCGGTGCCAATCATAACGAAACAAATAATTACTGAGATTCAGTTCTAACCTTTCAAGTTGTATTCAAAATCTATAAAAGACACAAATACACTTAAAGGGATTGCAAAAATGATTGCATTTTATAGCAAGAGAATAATCTGCAAATATTATAAGTTTTGGTGTTAGCTTATTATGGAATATTTGTTCTAAACTAGCTGACCCGGTAACCCGATGCTATGGTAACGCGTTGCTATGGTAACGCGTATACAATGAAAAAAGAGCGAGAAAAAAAGCGGACAGACAAAGACACGAACAACAAATTTGTGTTCTTAGATTATAAACTAGCTGACCCGTTAACGCGTTGCTTTGGTAACGCGTTGCTATGGTAACGCGTTGCTATGGTAACGTTTATTGATACAATGGAAAAAGAGCGGGGAGACAAACACACAAACAACAAATTTGTGTTCTAATAGTATATATTTACATAAGGATTAATGCTGTGCCCCCATTTATATTTGCCTGAATCATTACACTTTTCTTAAGTTTGTTGCCATACAATTTTAATAATGTTGAAATGCTGCTTTTTTATCATTTAATGAAATAACATCAGCCTACTATTGAATCCACTGCTGGTACACTGTCCTCTCTTATATAGATACACAGTATTTTTTGGTCGCTTACCGATGAATTGCCCTTGGAAAAGTGGATTAAATATCTGGAATCAAACATCAGTACGAGTTGAGCTACTCATATTATTATTATTATTATTAACATGAATACTTTTATATTGAGAGTATAGTAAACATTATTATGTAAGCAATGAACTATTAATGCTATTATTTGCACTTAAGGGTGTTATAAAAAACAATTTATGATGCTAAATAACCACTATAACTTCCGTAGACAACAAAATGGGTAATAACGTTTTTAAATTTATTTTTTTACTGTAATCTCTAAACCACCTAACTGTTGAAAGGTTAAGGCAAAAACCTCCTAGCTCTTCGTTCAGCAGTGAACGTGTTCGGCTGAGGTGATTGTTAGTTATAGCTTCTTTTTATTTAATCTACTTCACTTTAACGGTTTTAAAGTTTAGGAATGCGAAGTTAAAAAGAAATTGGCCACCATTTGGTGCAATGTTAGCGATCTCACCTTTTGCACCGACAATTCTGGGTTCGAGTCCCTGTAGGGGCAGATGTTTGTGTGATGAATAAGAGCATTTGTACCTGAGTCATGTGTTTTTATTTATATATCTCAAATTTTATTTTTATAAATATTAAAAATATATTCTATAAATATCTATAAATAATGTATACCTATGTCTTTGACGAACGTTTGGTGCAACAGTAGTGATCCTGCTTTTCGCACCAACGGTCCTGGGTTCAAATCCCGGAAGGGGCAGATGTTTTTATGATGAATACGAACATTTGTACCTGAGTCATGGGTGTTTTTATATATTTCTATGAATATTACATATCTATGTATCAAATATGTATGTCTATCCGTTACCCTAGTATCCATAACACAAGCCTTACAGTGCTTACTTTGGGCTAGGCTAATTGGTGTGAATGTAAGAAATATTTATATTATTTATATTATATTATATTTATATTTATATTATATTTATTATATTATATTATGTCTGCCCGTTACCCTAGTATTTATCACACTAGCCTCACAGTGTTTACTTTAGGCTAGGCTAATTGGTGTGAGTGTAACAAGTGCTATTATCATAATTTATTAAATTAGTATTTCTGGCATCATATTATCAGCCCATTATTGTCACTAATGCTAGAACTATGGCTCGTTACAAACCACGCGGGCTTAATTCGGATTGATGAATGTTAACGCATTCGATCATCTTGGATGAACTTCCCGTGCGAAAATTGTTTAATCTCATCTTTTCACTGAAATATTACAAAAAAAACTAATTCTTAAAATAGAATGTGAAATGTGACATTATTGAAATAGTTCTTACTATCAATATTTCCAGTCAGAAGAAAAAAGATTTTCAGATTTTCGACAATTTTGTAAAATGAATATCGTCTATTTTTGTAATATTATTTTTTATTTTGATTCGTCATGAATTTGCTGTTTCTCCTAAAAATATAACTGGCAGACAGACAATTGAGTTGAATCAAGGCAGTCGTTGTCTGGTTTCTGATTTCCATAATGTGCTTAAGCTTTGTATCAGAAAGAGGATTGTTACTTGATTTAATGTTTTTTTATATACTGTCACATTATTTCTCATTCAGTACAGAGAAAGGAATAGATTACCCACCCTTCCTTGTCGTAAGCAACCTGTCCTATTACGTTATGTTACATGTTCCGTAATGTACACCTCGACATGCCCCTAATGATACCTTTCATTGGCGATACTTATTGCAGGTGTGCTGATTTACACGAAACAAGTTGATGAAAACAAATCTTATGTAAATCAGTGAAGTATGCAGATATTTGCTTATTAAAAAACAATGAATTAAATGAAAAACAATTAAATCAACGCCCTCGTATCTCTAGTTCTGAAGATAAAAATAATCAATGTAGATAACTATTTAAAACTTCTGTTTTTTAAGCGTAGCTTTACAAAATCCCTACTAATATTATAAATTTGAATGCAAGTTTGTTTGTTATGTTTTCACACAAAAACTACTAAACCGATCATCATGAAACTTCGTACATATATTCTTGGAAGTATTAGAAATAACATAGGATACTTTTTATTGACAAAAAAAAGTATTAAAAAAAACAAAAACCTACTTCAACACCGATATAATACCTTACTTAGTGGTAGCTATAGGTACTAGTGTACTTAAGCAAAAAAGCAGAAGGAAAAGCAGGATGGTAACCGTTGCAATAAACTGTCGTCAAAATAAAATAATAAATTTCTGTTATAGAATTAAATATCAACAACATTATTTTTTTTTAAATACACTAAACTTTTAATATATGTTGCATAATGTGCTGTTCCATACTGACCTTTATGTTATACTCAACATTTTACTTTGAAGATGTCAGCTGTCAAAATCACTACCGAACTTTAGACTTTGCATTATAGTTTTTACTAGCTACACCTGTTTTTTTTAACGTTTATACATAACAATTATCAAAAAAATTAAGACTTAACGTCGGCTAACACAGATTCATTATCATCAAAACTATCTACAAGATTTATCAATCTGTCAATACACCTACTTAGGTGAGCAATTTAGACAGTAATAGGCTATTAAGCCCAATTGAAAAACTAATGATAATTAATTTAAGTTTTAAACTTATGTTAACATTAGTTAAGTATTACATCACTGTATGCTTAAATACTTACGTACAAAATAAAAAGAGAAACAGAAACTATTTCGAAGTTATACTTCTTTAGGCGCGTTATAAAAAAATAATGAGAGTGAAATTTTAAGATGTGATACAAAATTATCATGTTAAAGTTGTGACACAAAATTATCATGTTGAAGTTGTGACACAAAATTATCGTGTTGAAGTTGGCCGCAAAAGCGACATGGAATAAAGCAGCAGGATGAAGTTGGCCGCTAATTATTAATGTGTGTGTGTGTGTGTGTGTGTAATTTGAAATTATGTATGGTAGTTAACAATAATTTATATAAAATTAAAATATTAGTTATTTTAGTTAAGTAACGATAAAGAAATATAACTTCTTACGTGAGTACATAAGTACACATAACGGTTTTTTTATATGAGCTACTATGCCTGAAAAATTAATGATTGGGAATTATTGAAGACCAAATTGACGATTATGTATGGTTTTATACCGCAAAACATTCCAATTGGTAACACACATTGGCATTTTACGATATACACTGTCTGTTATTACATGTGTTGCGTTACGTCTCAAAACATAGGTCATTATTGCTTTATTCAATACATAAAAACAAAGGAAGTTTCCTTTCAATTATTGCTCGAAAAGAAGATATTATAGCTCTAACGTTTGTAATCACTTTTACTAGCTTTGAGATAGCGTATAACGTATCTAATTAACCTCCACTTTATAAGAGAATGCAGTACATTATCATTGATACAAAGGAAGTTTGCGAAGTTTCATTACACTTATACACTCACATATAAACCAAAAACGCGAATAAAATAAATAGCAGTCGAAAATATGGTTGTCAGACATTCCTTAGCAAAGGCATCATACATTATACACTACACCCGCAGTTAAGTTACAAGGCTATGACAAACATTGTCACAAGTTATTGCGTTTACCATAGCATTACTATTAATAACATCGCAGTCTTATAAATAATATTAATTTTATATCGTAGGCTTACCCAGTACGCGCTTAAATAATTCAAATCTACTAGTATTTATCACAACGCACATACTAACTAAAATGGTAGTTAATGTTTAGTGTGATGTATCTTATTTAAATATGAGAAACTCAAGAAATATTAGAATATTAAATATCTCATAATTTCTGTGTGACATGTTAAACTCACATATGTATGTTTATATTAAAAACTGATGTATAAGCAATATCAAAGTATTACTTTCATGTCCTAGTATTTTTTTTTGTTTCTTTAAAGTTATGATAATATTTCCTAAATATTGATCTTTATTTGCGCATGGAGGACTTCCCAAAAGGTGGTTTAAAAGGTTAACTTAGAGTAGGAGATGGCCAAATCTAAGTAATACGTATTTTTTTTAAAACACGTCAGATGAACTCTTCAGTTCACATTAAACTTCGTTCAAGTCTCATATGGAAGAAATATTCACATTTAAAAATAATGTGAATAATTAATAAAATAAATAATATTATATATAATATTAATAAAATACACCTGCTTCACAATAAATCGTTTTTTTTAATATATGAGAATTTATTTACTTAAATTCAGATCAAACGAATAAATGTATATTTATTTACCTGGTGTTTTTGTTTCAAGACAATGGGTGCTAATTATTATAATACCCATGTGAAGATATTATACTCGTAATTGTTTTATCGATTGATGGATAATTAACAGCGTACCAATCCTTTAATAATAGCTAGTTATTTTAAAACAATGCCGAGGTTCATTATTAACATCTAACAGAGATGAGTCATAGTTACAGAAACAATTAAAACAACAACGATGACGGTTTTTATGGTAAGTAACTCACAAAAACAAATAGGAAACTATAAAAGAGGCCATCTTCAAAAACAATCGTTTCCGTTACTCCGTTATTGTGTTATAATCAAGATGTTTTGATTTTTATACCACGAAAAAAACTTGATTGCTACTCAAAATAATAAAGTTCAAAATATAGTTAGTTTTATTGTGTTGGAATGGAGACATACCTACAACGTATACAAGTTGAGATTTTGAAAGGGTTGTCAGATTACTCTGGAGGCAGAATCGTAATAGCTGAAAAAGTTTTTTATGTTTTTTGACATTGTTTGTATCTGTCAATTAACGAAATTATTATCATTATTAAACACGATAATACTTTTACTGTCAGAAAAAATGGTGCGTAGGAGTACGTTTTACATAAAAACCGTATAATATGTGTTCTACGACGATATCTAACTATGTTGTACTGTCGTTTGCAAAACAACGTAAAAGAAAAAGCATGAAGCAATCAACAAGTTGAAAAAAGGCTTTTTAATTTTTTCCAAACGTAAAAAATGCATATACCTACGTATAATTTACCATTTCTGCTTATGCGATATTTCAAGCGCACAGAGGCGATTAAAATTAGTGTTAAATCGTAGTACCTTCATTCCAATTAATAAATAAAAGCCGAGGCAGTGAAGCCTGTTATGTGTGTTTTCTCACAGGAATTATAATAAATCGTCATTATTATAATTCCAATATAATAATATATAATATATTCCAGTCAATATTTAATCTTAATTTTAAACTTCGCATAGCGAATTAACACATTGGTAAACAGTCACAAAAATTTCAATTTTCTTAATGTGGTAAACTATAATTTCGTCGTTTTTAAATCTTGTCTAGTTCTATTGAATATCTGATTCTGTTATTTAAAAAAATATCTAATTCTATTGTTATTAATCACACACTCCCACTATATAAACAATTTCAAAAAATCAGCAATTCGTTATAATATTGATATTTACAAAGATGATTATCAATAAGACAGCGTTGAAAAGCAAATAAAACTTATTTTTTATATTCACATTCTACCATTTTATAATACAATAGCGGGAAGGCTGCAATGTAAATGTACACATACTATCTAGATGGACACGCATGACACACATAGGGTTGTACATCACATATTTTTCGATGAACACTTGAAAGCCAAGAAACCATTAAATAACTAACCAAATAAAGCAAGTTGAAATTTATATCATATATTTCCAATTTTGATTACCTACAGGAAGTACAATGCATTATTGTTATAAGAGAAACCACTCTAATTGTCTGTGGTCGATTTGCGAGTTTCAAGATGGCGACGTATTGGTGTGAATAATCACTAGTATTTTAACAACATTGAACTTTTTAAATTAATATTGTTACTTTTTCCTTTTAAAGATAGTTACTTGTTATAGTTATAAGTAAAGACTGTTCTAAACCATTCTGCAAATAATATATGTAAAGTAAAGGAATTGACCACAAAACATTTTTTTTTTAATTTAAATCTTAATTATATTCTATTGTTTTATATTTAAATTATCTTACCAAAAACAGTAATACTGTGTATTTGTATAATTAGAAATACGTTTTATATCATACTATAGAATGAACACATTAAAGGTATAAAAAAGAACTTTTTTAGAAAAAAAATTATTATAAAACTGAGAACCCTACAATCGGTGCTCGAGTTCATGGTCAAACCAGTGTTGCGTAACACGCGATCGGACAGCGACCGAGAACCGAGATGGACCGATGATTCGCGATATTTCCATTTAGAAGATGCAATGAGCTCACAAAATTAATTATAAATATTAAATGATTATACTATATTAACTTAAGTGAAAAATAAAATTTTGAAATTGTTAGGATATTATGCAAGAATAACTTATTTACGGTTAATAATACTGTTACTGAAAACCCGAGTATTAAATGAACACAATGATTTTGACAGAAAAAAAAAATACAAAATATTTTATTTTTAAAAAACAACTTACATGAATGCTAGGAATCCCCTTTTAAGCTCATAGGCCTGTGTCAGGAGACTCAACTCTTCCATAAACGCGAGCATTTTACAGTTATTCAGGTTGGTAAGAATTAATTTAGTTTTTTGTGTAGAATATTGTGTTTGTAAATAACTTTAACCCAAAAGAAAGCGTAAAGATCTCATTTGTTTTTGGCATTAAATTTCTAGAAAATTTAACATATTAAGTAATATAATGGTTGAATTATCTGGTATTTTAATATATTATATGAGTTAAATTTAAATGAATGACGCTCTATACATACGCTTCTGATCTCACTCTTCAAACTACTTCCGCAGTTTGATTACATTGATTACTGATAAGTGAAAGTGAGTTACAGATCATATTCAAAACGAACAATTTAGCTCACTACCTATAAAATATTTCCGTATAGTCTCTTTACCATCTAATAGTCTTCATTGCATTACTTTTATAGGATCCTGTAGAAAATTTGTGAGCACAAAAAAGCTAGTAAGTTATTTTATACCAGTTTTTGGAAATTGTAGAAAAAATTGAAACATGGATCTGAAAACAAAGAAAGACTTAAAACCCAATAACACTGCCTGACCTAGTAATTGACCTTAGGGTCCAGCGGTCGAGTACTTAGACCACCAAGGCAGTCGGTATTTTTTAACCATCTTAATCTGTTTACTTTAAAATCGTGCATTAAAACTATCTCTTATTATAAGATTTTTCTGAAACACTGGACACGTATCCATTTGCTTATTGTCAGGACAAAGTATTCAAATTGACCTGTATGCATAATAGACAGATTTAAAATATTTTAGCGTCTATACATGACCCAGTTTGCTTAGCTCATCAAAAGCTTTAATACCCACTTGTCACTTCAAAACTGATGTATACAATAACACCTTCTTAACTTAACCTTTTTAAATCTGGTATTTAAAGTAAAATGCAAATTGTATTTTGTTATATGATTATGAATTATTTAAAATTAATAACAAAATTATGATTTGAGACATAATTATTTTTTTCTAAAATAAACTAGGGCTCGAAAGTTTAAAGGCGACATTAACGCCCTAAAAGATAGGATTTTCTAAAACGCCGATGCCCGTGTACATTTATTATTCTACAGAATATTGCCATTTACTTGAAAATTAACAAAATTTAACACATTAGCTTATTCCCTATTTCACCTCTTATGAGGTAGAATTTTTCAAAAATCTCCTAAGCGAGCATTTTCACTGTTTATTACTTCTATAAACTAAAAACACCATTTCAAAATTTTCAGTCTCAAAGTTTAGTGGTTAACGCGGTGCGTTGCCTTTTAAAATCTATACAACTTCGATGTTTTTCTCAATATTAAATAATTCGATTACTATGCCGACGAATCTTTTTTTTCAGTATGTTTGTTATCGTCTTTAATAACTATATTCTGAACTGTATCTATTTATGTATAACCATAAATTCTAGCATCCGTATTATATTTATTTCGTACATTATTGCGAGAGCACCGATATTCATTAATAATTTAAAAATGGAACTTTACAAACAAATCATCTGACTAAGGCGTCTGTTTTATACCCACTATAAGCACTTAATGAAATAAATATTCTTATATAATATTTGTGCACTACTCCTTAGGTTAACACACTTAATAGTGATTGAGAGGAAAGAAGACATCACAATATCAACAATGGGTATTACAAATAACAACATAATAGACGTATGATGGATCGGTGGGTAGAAAGTAAACACACGATCACTCACTTATTGACGAATAAGTCGTGACTGTCGTAAATTATAAAAAAAATATCTGTATAATATTATTTCAGTTGAAAAATGCAGTAGAAGACATCACATCGTCGTTTGCGTTTACTTTTTATTGAGAGTTGGAAAATCATGTTTAATGACACTCTGAACAAAACGCATTATTATCTTTCTTTTGTAAATACCATAGAATTATTTTTTCTAAACGTAAAGAAGAGAAAATTGTTTAAGATGCAAAAGGTACATTCCAAAACGACTCTTTAACTAATAGTTATACTGAATGTGTTAATTTAGATAGATGTTATGTATATTATCGCATTTAAATATTAGGTACCAATAAAATTGCCGATTTTTTTCTTACGTACTATACTTACTTACGCATAACTCCGATATGGCAATAGTTACTTCAATTAGTGTAATTAATTTGGAATCCAGACCATATTTTTAAGGTATTTCTACAAACGAAATCCACTTAGAAAATTGATTGACTAATACTTTTATAAGACTTTTTTTGTTTCTAAGAATGGATGCTTTAATATTTTGTAACTTTAAATACACAGTTTTTCCCTTTATTTCCTATTGATATAGCTACCAATAAAATACACAATATTTTGTAACAAAGAATCATGTAGTTAATAAGAAAATTGTTAGTAAGGAAAAATTTAATACATAGGTCACACTGAAAGTTTCCGGAACAAGCCACTTGCATAAACAATATTTAAAAAGTAATTACTGCATTCGAAAATGGTACGCTTTACCTTTAGCCGTCATTTGTTTTCATATTGTGGGGTCATTTCAAAAATTGCGTGTCTACATCACTTTGGATTTGACTTGTGTAAATTTTCTTTAACTACGATTTTATATGTAATTTTTAAATCTTTCGGCTGGATAAAAAGTGGTACCTTATTTATTATTATAAGCAAGATGACTATTTATAGCTGGTTTGCAGAATCGAAGCGCGGATACATCAATTTCCTTGACGAATTTCCTGAGGGTCGCCAGTCTACAGCTATAAACTACATGAATATCGACGCAGTGCGCCGAATAATAAAAATCGATAGGCATGTGATCTTCCATGAGAGTCAGGTGTCGTTAGACAAAGACAAGAGTTAAATACAATTAAAAGGTGAATTTATTTTATTGCGTTCACAATGCCATAATTATGTGTTATCTGTAAGCCGAGCCTTTTTTTCTTAGGGCTCGGAGATGTGGTTGTTTTTTTTATAGACGTATTTAAAATCTTAATATTAAAAGGTATCAAAAGTTAAATGGTTCCCGCACAATTTGACTGATAAGACTTTGGTGCAATGCTGTGCTAATCAGATTTTACCTTTGGTGTAAGACATAATTACAGGTGACGAAATGTGAATTTGTTACTGCCATTCCAAAACAATGCAGCAATTGAGTATGGGTCCTCTAAGATGACCCGAAAACAAATAAAAAAGGCGGGTGTGCTAAGTTTGTTTTTTAATATATTTGGACATGGTACAGTTGCTTTGGTAAATCGTCGTGTACTGAATAGAGATTGCTACACGACCATTTGTTCGCCAAAAATCATTGACGAACTCCATAAGCGCCGTATCATCTTACGCCACGACATTGCGAGTTTTCACACGGCTAGATAGACAATTTTGAAGGTGGAAAACATAGAACTTATGAGCCATCTTGCTTACAGTCCAAATCAGGCTTCAACCTTATGATTTTTTACTCGCAATAATTATGACTTAATTACGCGGTGAACGATTTACACCACCAGAACAGGCTACCAATAAAAAACATGTTTCCGAGGTCTTCTCGGAGGAGCAGCATAAATGTTTTTAAAATTGGTTCCTATAAATAACTGCGTTTACGCAAACGAAAAATAGTTTGAGAAACGTCACGCCGCACGTATCCATACAAATCCGCAACTTCGTTGATCATAGGAGCGCTTCTTCTGAAGAATTCCACGCCACCGTGGCCGCCGGCATAGCCAGTTGCTAATATTTTACTAGCTCAACCATTGATCATGGTAGTCGTCTATGTCAACCCTCGTCGTAAAAACCTGTTGCGAAAGTTGATTACTCGTATGCGTTGGCATGGGAATATATCAGTGAATTATCGATTACATAAGCAATACTTAGTGATAGAGGTCAAAGAGCAGAAGTTGCGTGTGCCTTACGCGATCACGAATACTCATTATTCAACATAACCCGTGACATGAGTGCGCACGTATGGCAAGTATAATTGTGGCTTGTCAGCTCATCTCGTCTCACTAGATTTAATGGGATCACAGTTAGTTTTGATATTTGTAAAACATGTACAGGAAACATAAATAATTAAATTTCAATCTACTTCCATCTTAAAGACAGGCATAGGTGGTCCATATTTATTGAGAACAATTACATAAACTCTCTATTAATGAGGTGTTAGTCGTATCAGCAAAAATTAGATGTCGGATGCCTTAAAAGATGTAAGAAACCACAATTAATCATTTACGTTAGTTACACTAATCTGAAGATAATACTTTCACATGATTTAGCATAAATGCTCAAGGGATATGACAATGAGGAACAAGGAAGACACATAACATCGAAAACAGATAACAATACTATTTTCAAGGTCTATTAAAATAATGTTTGCTAAAATGAAATCTCATGTTTGAGATATTCATTTTTCCATTATTCAACGTTACACATATACCAGGAACAAAATTAAACGAATTACGTACGACAAACCGCAAATCATCTTTTGCCGGTCTATTGTGCAGGATTTAACCACTAGCATAACCACAAGTACTAAATAAAATTCCATTATTATAAAACTGGCTTGTTGCTTTCAGAATGCGACAGCAAAATGGAAACGATAAAACAGGTCAGCGTATAATATACTCGTAATGTACATCTTGAATATAATGGGGTTAGTATGCTCTTATAAAACGGCACGTACTTCTGTGCAATGCGTACCTCATTGAAAAATTCTTATGCACCGCGCGTCCATCCCTCATTCGGTGTGACGTAACGAATTGACTTTTGTAAGCATTACCCGATTTGGTGATCCACGCAAGTTTCCGAACGGTTGATGCAACATCCTTTGTGTAAGTTATACGATTTTGACATTTATCAGTCTGCAGATAAGACCTCACTTACGTATAAGATTATCATTACACAAACCTTAAGTTACATCGCCCAATTTCGCTATCTTCGGGTATGACACAATTGTTTTCTAGCGTTTGAGTGGTCAATTATTGGAACGTCGGAAGCGACTTCGAAGTCAGTTTTGGTATTGCATTAGGATGCATTACGGACACTACCTATAAAATTTACTTTCTAAGCATACTATTTCGCGTGTCGTCTTCCAATTAGCATATAATAGAACCAAGAAATATATGCAATTGTGGAATTAGAACAAGTTGCACGTAAAATTATATAACCGGTCATTATAGAGGTTGATGAAGATGTTCCGTGTTGAGGAACTTTACACTAACCGACCTATTTGCTAAAATATTTCTTGACCTACTTATAAAATTAAATTACGCCTTTATTTATTTACAAAAGATTTATATAACTTACTTTTATTATACTTTTGTAGGTTACTCTATCTGCATAATTAAAAAGTACAAGATCAAACCAAAATAGTACAATACTCAATTGAGAATAAAAAGATCATGTTATTATAAAGAAATAATAGTTCTTCTCTTTCCTATACAGTTATATCTGTAGTTTACAGACGCACTTATAAAAAGCGTACTTAATATTTCTTACTTAAAAAAGGTTAACCTTCTTGTTTTTTGTTTTGACTCATTACTTTTATATAATAAAACTAGCTGGACCGGCCAGGCTTATTAGCTGTTGCTGTGGCTCAGTTGTTATAATTTGCAATATTTTTTATTATAAATTAAATGAAACCTATTCCATGTCCTAAGTTGGCAGAAAACCAGCAAAACGAAAAATGACATCAAAATCGGTTGAGTGGGTTCAGAGTTCATCGCGGACGTTCATTCTTGGAACGAGAGACGAACTTCTTTGCATTCCATGGATTCACCGTGGGGGTGCCAGGTCTATCGTGTGGCAGAAAGGGAAACTCTGAGTACATCCCAAGACTTGTGACACGAGTGTAGGTTTAGGGGTCCCTTTCAGATGAACATCAACACTCACATTCACTAATCGTGTTTTTCTCCCTGCCCAGCCAAATAAACCTGTTAATGCAGCTTTAGTTGCTCTTTCTATTATAGAAGTTACTGCAGTTCTGGACAAGCTAAGGTCTTTGAACAAGTTATAGAGAGATTTTGCTGATATACCTCTCGCTCCTACTTTTACAGCATATAGGCTAACTAGGTAACCTTTTTTTGTTAATGCATTTAGGAGATCATAATATTTGTTTTGTTTCGTCTCGTGGTCTTTAGATATGTTAGTTTCCCACGACACAGTAAGCTCTATAAGAACTATCCGTTTTATAGCTCCGGAAAAAAGAAATATGTCTAGCCTGGATTAAGAAACCACCACTTGCTCTGGGATTTTGAAGTGCTTTTCATGCGTGTCCATTAAAATAGTCCAGTCAGGTCATGTACCTCGGATTGAGTAAGGCTTGTTCTTAGAATTTGTAGAAGCTTTAATAAAATTAATTTCTCTTGTGTTTGTGGGTAGTCCTTTTTGGGCTCTAGCTACTGAAAGGTTTATGGCTTCACGTATAATCTGAAGTACACTGTCATGGTGATGTGAGTAATGACCCCTATTAAGGAGCACCTTGCCTCTCACCAATAAGCGCCTTGCTGTACATATCGCCTCTCCACAAGTGTAGAAACATTTTTCAGAGGCTTTTCCCCATTATTCTGGTCAGGGAGAATCATTTGGAAGGCATACAACTGCAAAAGGCTTCCGAGTAATATTAACTACCTAATAAAAAGAAGCAACCATATACCCGATAATGCCTATAATTGTTCCATGCCTAAATCACTTATTCTTCGTGGTAATTTGTGTAAATAAGTAATCTTTCTCAGAAATATCGGTCACGAATATCCTCAAGCAAATATTTAGCTATTGTAATTTCGAAATATTTCCTATTTGTTAAACGATGTTTGGCCCGTTTCTGTGAATCGTGTGAACCTAAAGGTGATTGCGATCTTGTTGGTTAAGTAATTTGTGTTTCTAATAATCTTACAGCTTTGCGTATTACATCTTAGGTTTTGAGGCGTGTGAGTGGTAGCTTAATGAATGAAGCCACAAAGACGAACTTGGATGTTGTAAGAGTCTTTTATGGTACTTACATCTGCAGATACTCATGAATAATTAAAACCGGTTACTTAATTAAACAGGATAAAATTGTTACTAAAATTACGGTTTTTAATATTATTTTATAGAAGAAAGAGTAGTCAGAAGTGAAAAATCCTTAAACAAATTATATTCCTACCAATGATTACTGGTTTGTAAATAAGAGTATAAATATTTTACTGCATCTTTATAAATATTGGTTTGTTACCACTGACAAAAGTTACAATTTGAGTAGATTCATCAATAATATTTGAAATAAATTTCTCTTCTGCACCGTGAGCTATATAACCATCAAAAATAACTAATTTGTATTCCCAATTACATTCATACCAAAGAACTTAAAAATCTTGTTCATATTATTATTATTCGGAACAAACGCTTTCCGCTTCGAATCTATAACAGTACTATCGACAAACAAGTGTTTTACAGGATTGAGTATTATATTATAGGTATTGCATGTTAAAGTAGAAAGAAATTAGGACCATTGTTATAGATATATCGATAAACTTTAATAAAGATCTGATTTTGATACGTTTAAACATGTAACTTTAATAACATTTTTGACTGTTGTGTTAGAAAGAATGGGCTCAACACAGTATTAATATTGCCGTCAACCCCTCGTGGTATTTTTGTATAACGAGATGTAGTAGTGGTTCATTAGCGAGGCTCGAACTGCATTAAAGTTAACTTATCATCCGATTTAATACGATCGCCTTTAATTTATATTTGCCTGAAATATTTTTTTTATAATTTAAAACCCTGGTGTGGATAATTGATAAGTATAATTTATTAGTAATAGGCATGATTAAAACCTGCGTGGTTTAAAGATTTTTTCTTTTATTTATGTTTTATTTTTTAAACAGTCAACAGTATTTTCAAAATTACTGTGTGAACAACTTAATCTGAACAAGAAAACCAATTAACCGATGTCTAAAGCTCATGAGCATAAGTAATATATTGTTTATGTAATTTAAAATAGTAAGTGTAATAAGTGATAATGTTAAATACGAATAAATAAATAAAAAAATATCAAAATACTATACATTTTTACGAATATCATTAAATACTCATAGGCAAGCACACTTAGCAGCTGTCTGTAATATTTTATTTGCACGCACGCTTTTTGTACATGTTTTGTGTACGGATACAAAACTAGCTTTTATGACATTGACACTTTTTTAGCTTATTTTTTATTTATTACCTTACGTAGAAGAACTGTCCATACACTTACTACATGCTGAGAGTGTAGGTACAAATTTTGTGATATATTGACGATTTCTCGTAACTTAAATTATGAATGTTGAATTTTATGTAGGTATGCTATTTCATTTTTTACACAGCACATGCAAATCCAAGTTAACTCACACAAAAGTGCTGTATAATATTTTAGTCATTTATTTTTGAGTGACAAGTGCATCTTTACTGCATAATTACAATGAGATTCTTGGTGCACTAGCCTTGTTCTAATTTGTGTTTGCTTAAACTAATGCAATATTACAAGTCCAAATACTCGAACAGAGAGAAAGTTTCTAACAATCACGGACTCATAGAAGGTTCCTATTGCTGAGTGATTCTATCAATAACCTACGAGGGATCAAAGCGATTCTCAGCTGAGCATAGTCGACGTTTTAGTATTGTGTTGGATCGAGTCAATTATGGCGGTTATATCACCCTTTACCATCATTATTATTGTCTACATAAAACAAGTTCTTAATCAACCTATTTTGACATCTAAGTAACGCAGGTTAATTTTTTATAAAGTCACGTCACATTAGACGCGCTTACAAGACGACAGACACATTGTATTTACACAAATTTATTAAAATCCACAAATAACATACAAAAAAACGCATCATTCTTCACTTGAGTTAGTTACAGAGTTAGAAAACTGATTATTACTTTTAAATAAATTGGCAAAAGTATTTATTATTGTTTTTTCTTTTATCTTGCTAATTATAAAAAGTAAGACTTATTTATTTCAAATCTCCTTTACACGCAATTGGTATGCACATATATATCTCATACTAATTAATCAAATATTGGTTTCTGTTCTAATGATTTAACCTATGGTAACATGGTTAACGAACTAAACGTTATTCAGATGCATTATACCACGACACGATTTCTCATTCACACCCTCAATAAATCTGATATAACATGAAGAAAAATAGTTACCATTTTGTGTGCTCAAATATTCTTTGACAATAATAATTTCTTACAAATTGTCTTTTATAGTTTTCTATTTTTTTATAATTGTATCTTATGAACATGAATATTGAAGAGCCGAAGGGCGCGGATATATCCATCAGTTAAAATATAAATCTTGCAAAACAAGGAACTTCTTTAATCAAGAGTTTCCAAGAAATATATAAAATCCTCGGGTATAAACTATACTAGCAAATATGGCTAGGATCAAACTTTTCTATTCATTTTATTATTTAACCGTGGTGCATTAACAAGGCTAACTTAAATTAAAATTATATCCTACTACTATTATAAAGGCGAAAGTTTGTAAGTATGGATGTATGGATGTTTGTTACCCTTTCACGTAAAAACTAGTGAATGGATTTGAATGAAACTTTACCACAATATAGCTTATACATCAGAATAACACATAGGCTACAATTTATAAACATATATAATACATAGGCTACAATTTATAAACATATTGTTCGAAATACTAATCCTGCGCAGACGAAGTCGCGGGCACCAGCTAGTTTATATATAAAACAAGTCAAGGCTACATAACTCAGCTTAAGTGCTATCGGATGACAATATCATAAAATATACCGATCAATCAAAGAAATTCTATCGTACCCGTGAAAGGTAAGGCCGATGTGGATTGTCCAATTTCCCATACCATGAAGATAAATATTCACAATTTGAATCAAATGAAAAATTACACTAAGAAATTTTTTGAACAACTACTAATTGACTATCGTAAATCTAACTTGGCAACTGCAGACGATATCTATATCGGTATGATATTACATCTGCATAAGTTAGTCTTTAATCAAACATGTTATAATCGTCAAATAGACACAAACTACTATTTTGAAACACAAGCAACATAGATCATACATTATTTCTTATCGAGACGACTTTATTACAATTGAAAGATGAATCTTTCAAATTCTAGTCGAGACAGACAATTTTAACAACACAAACCTTTGAAAAGAACTCATAGTGATGACCGAAAATTAAATATAAACAACATAAACACCGACAACTGTATCGCTAGCAACGGAATTTATCTATACGTATATGAAATTTATTATGTTCCTGATATTAAAAAAGAATAAGACGGTAGCAACCCTGTCTTCCGTCACCTCACCTCCTGTCACCGACAGTCACTGTCCTGGGTTCGAGTCGACTCTGATGTATGTGTGATGAATACGAGCATTTGTACCTGATACCATTTCTACGAATATTACATATCTATGTATTATATATGTATGCCTATTCATTACCCTTGTATCCATAACACAAGCCATACAGTGCTTACTTACTTTGGTCTGGGCTAATTGGTGTTAATGTAAGAAATAAGAAAATACTATTAAATATTCTTAGTGCACATCTATCCGTATTAAACCACATTTTAAAACGCGAAATACGCCTTTTATTTACTCACAGAACCTCGTATATATCCATAAGAAACTACTACCATACATCATGAGTTCATGACGTATGGATATAAATGCGTCGAAATTTCCGACGTCTAATTGTAGTACTTATAATAAATCTGTTGCTGACAGCTTTAATAGCCTTTTTATTATTATTTATTATCTACTATTTTCTTTAAATATTCCACATTTTTATGACTGTCGTTGTTCTTAAAATATTGTTGTATTATGTGTATATTTTTTTATGATTTTTATCCGAACGATGTCCATCTACTGAGCTGTGTCGGTGACAAAATGTAAATTCGTAAGAAATAATTATGTCACAGATGTTGTGGAAGCGATAATATTATGCTGAAATAATTAAATTTTGAATGCTATTAATAAATTAATTATATTGAGTAATTGTGTAGATTAAGTGTTACAAAACCGTAACGTAACAATTCAATAATATTCTGAGTCAATTTTATTTATTTATACATTAGGAAACTTGACACCGTTTTACCACTAAACATCTTTAATATTCACTTTAAAACGACCAATAACAGAGTTTGATCACATCTATTATTCCAAAAAGGCAAACTAATTCACTGAAATCTTAAAACTAGGGAATTAACGGTACAATATTAGTACAATAGAAGTGAGATTAGTGGCAGAATCAAATTACTTAATTTACATCTGTTATTAAATCTTATTAATATAGTGGTAGTAATAATGAAAATAACAATAATAATAAAGTATATAGTAAAATATATTTTATTAGTGTTATTTAAAATTATCGGCAGATGACGATAAATGCAAAGCCAAGGGAAAAAAAGTCACCTTTTAAAGAAAATTGTTACAAACTACCCTTGAATACTTTATAATATTTTTTGTTGCACAGTAATTTGGATAGACAAGACATGACTTAACATAGTACGATTTTTTTCTACGAAGATATTTTCTCGTTTGATACCTTGATGTGCAGATTTTGATTGTAGCGAGAAGTTTGGAGTTGACACGAATAATGTTTTGCATTATCAAGTAACTCAAGAAGTACCTAGATCAGTGGTAGTATTTCCTAGTCCTCTTCATGTGCACCACAATCTACATCGTGTAATGTTAAAACATACATCTTAGGACGTAAGACAGCATTTATCCATGTTTCAATATTGTTTTGGATTGAATGTTTATCAAGTATTATTTACTAAAGTAGTATTTTTTATGAATACAGACTCGATTTGGCAGCTTAATTTATAAGTCATTGAACGATTTTTTCACTTGGCTACATAATAGATATCTATACTAACTACCTACGTTCCTACCTAACTACGGTATTTTTTGCTGATTTTATTTCTATCGGTCAAATTAAAGTAATTAAGTGTACCCGAAATTTTATTATAAGAATTTTTAAAATTATATATCAATTCATTTCAGTTAATATGCTCATTGCTAGGGCCATCCCTATAGATAAAATCGTAGGAAGATTGGGTCACAATTAACCTTAAGAGCAAAGTGCGGATTGGTGGATACTGATGACTGCAAATGCAGGGACCAACGACTTATCGTACTTTCCGAAGTGCGAGATAATTTGGTCACCCATCCGAAGACCTTCGGTATAGGTCCCGCAGTCGTAGTTTATTGCACTCACCACTGTGCGTTGATTGGTCCTGTTTCCATTCTATACGTTGAAACATCGAATAAAAGCAACAACCGTTTTATTTAACCCGGTTACTATTACACACAATAGGCGAGATCAGAGAAAATCGAGATTGTCACCACGTTGCACGCCATCGACCACATACACAATAAAAATTCTATTGTTTATCGGGTCATATTTCTTTTTATATTAACCCATTTAGAGCGTCGCAATAGTAACCGATATATTATGTATATATTGTAATCTTTGCGGTATAAAAGCCACTCTCCCACGGAGGCCATTATAAATTATTAATTAAGAAATACGAACTTAACAAGCAATCAAATCTTTGAATAAAATAAAAATAAAAAATAAGCAATTATTGTTCAGCTTTAATGTTTTAAATAAAAGCGTATTTCACCCTCTTTTTGATATCTTACAGTTAAATACGCACTTATTTTTTAAAACTTGAGAAAACTATTATAATCTTGTTTTTAATTATTTTGTTTTCGTTTATTTTTTGTTTACACTTAAGTCTACCTTGGACATAATCTGGAATGATAGTCTTTGTCAAGGCAAATGAAATGAGCCGAAACTCAATGGATTTGCGTCATTTTAGTACAAAGTTGCCATGGCCAACCAGCGGTTCCATTGCATGATCAGTTCCATGTCAAAAATACCATTGTAATTTCATTCGCTTTACATACGCATGCAAAATTTCAGCTCAGTTGAAAACTGGAAAATGGGTCAAATTTATCTTGTAAAATTTTAATACCTAAAGACAGACATTGGAATAGTTAAAAATAAATACAAGCTTGTAATAACATGAAGATAACATAGCAAGATAGAAAAAAATGCTAATTTCAAGTAAAAAAATGTTTGATGTTCGTTACGCCACCTGCTTAATAGTTGCGTCTCGTATTTCTAAAGCTACGGTTAATTTAATAGGCGTGAACGGTCGTGTTACATTGAATAATAGGAGGTTAATTTTAATATTATTCTTTTGTATTACAATATGGTTCGTACACTCTCTCAGTTAATTTCTACACACATCTTTTGTTTAAAGAAAAAATAAGAACCTTTGGTTGATTTATTTTATGGATTTTTAATTCTGAAAATTAAGTTACAGCGTACTTTTGCCTTCGCCTGTTTAATTATAATTATAATTTTAAAACATTTTTTGTTACTTTCGCCTTATATAAACCAATTTAATACTAAATAGGTTTATGGTTGCTCTCATGTGGTTTACTAGTGGGTGACAATTACAGAATTTGTATTTGGAAAGAAAATTTTATGAATCTTATTAATAAATGTTCCCCAATTCAAATACCTACTTGAATATTAAAAATTATATGTTAATTACAATATAATTAGATTACAAGATTATATCACACATATGTTATTTGATATAAAGTCAACAGATAATAAAATTCAACTAAACGCATTCTCACCTAACAACAAAAAAAAATTGTTGACAGATATCGTAACGCGGAAGCCGCTAAAACTAACGCTGGTTGATATTACGGTGTCAAATTAATAGATATCAGAATAGCTATAGATTTAAAGGGCAATACATGACAGGTGGGTGCTCCAAAAGCGGACCGTCTATATTTATGGCGAATATAAGAAAGTAAACGTTTTCCTAGAGTTTCATATGGAAACCAATAGATACTGATCGAGTGGCACAAATTGAAAAGCACTGTTTATAATGTGTGTAAAATGAAACATATAAGTATTCAACATTAAAGAAAGAATATAAAAACTAAGTAAGATAATTACATTTTTGAAGTTATACGTCTTTTGGCGCACTGAGGGTGAAATTGTTCATGCACACACAGCATGCAACGAAAAAGCGACAGCATGAAGTTAGCTGTTAAAGTGAATAGGCTAACTTCAAGATATCTCATTTAAAAAAAATATATAAAAAAAGTATAACTTCTGCGCCGCGTACATAAGTACACGCACGCTTTTTTATTATTAAGGCATTTAAATGCTGGTTTCCAATGTAAGTAAGATTACTTAAAAAAATTAGGATACCGCTTTAATACATAAAAATAATGGTTATTTCCTATAGCTAAAAAAAATAAAAGAAAGAAATAAAAAAACAATCGTTGAGACACACATAGAAAACAAAATGAAGATATATTGACAAAAAAATACCCGTGCTCAGCATTTTCTCTCTGAGGTATTCATAGTTGAGCGAAGCTCTCTTTTAGGCAAATCACAAATTTCGCTTGTGTCCCTCCTGCTACTTAACGGTTCAACCGATTCAAACGACATGAACATACATGATTATAACCTGACGGACATAGGCTATGTAAAAAAAATAGACTTTACCATGGAGGAATAATCACCGAAAGAAAAATTCAAAAGCTGATCGCAGCCAAACCGCTGAGACTACATTGATGAAATTTGGCGCCAAAATTCACAAACGAAGGTAAGGTAGTGCTTCGCTCAGTATTTGCAAACAGGAGCATGCATTGCAGACCTAGTATAGAGAATGAACACAGAAACGCTTTTATTCTGAAAGAGTAAAATTATATATGTAAGTAACTACAAAAAAAATCGTACACAGCTACACATGACGAATATGGCGCAATATGGCGTACGTCGCAACAGACTACGTGTATATCATAGAGTAAAAATGGTAGCGTATTTATTGAGTACCTGAGTAAAGAAATCAAAGTAACTATTAATTTCTTAAGTTAATTTAAACGAAAACAAAAGACATTAAGGGTCACACCTTTGGTATATAAAATGAAAACTTTTAGACTGTTATGATGATCTCTTTAAGTAATTAATTCTTAAATTAATACGCACTCAGAAAAACAATCTTAGATTTTGTTCTAACCATGATGTAATGGATAAAATATACTATCATTTGAGTCATTAAATTTATATTTATTGAAATAAACTTTAGTATACAAATCTATGTTCCAGCAAAACATAAGTTCTTATTATATACAGACTCTACTGGGTTTCGCATAACACTCTGTAAACCTTAAATGGTAGGAGGAAATAATTGGATGACAGATGTCAGGTGTAATGGCCGACAAAACTGTAGTAAGTTTTCCGTTAACCCACTCTAAATGGTAAAATTTTGCTTATACCGTTATATAGAGTTAATTGGTATACACTAGTTATTTATTATATAAAGTAGATATAAAATAAAATACAAAGTTACACAATTATTTTATATTTTACCATAACATGCGATGAAATTTAAGGTTTTTTATATGAATTAGATAATTTTTTTCAGAAGATGTCTAATAAAAATTCTTAAGAGTGATAAAACCACCCGTTGTGTTTATAAATTTTATATTTCGCCTGTGTATTTTACTGGAAATAAACGGAAACCTCAACAAAAAACATAATTTATTTAAATAAAAAAACGAAATTTCCATTATCAAGTCTAAAAATCTATGTTAGAGGGTTATAGCTGCCTGGCATATGTAATGTTAACAGCGGCACACTCCATTAACATATAGCTGGTATTCTACTAGTCCTAGATTTTATGTAAACAACATCTCGACAATGTGACCATAACATAACTATAAACGAAGTTGAAATACTTTAAACAACGAGGAACCATAATCATGATCATTTAATCGTGACTGGTATGACAGCAATTATCTGCGACATTGTTATGTCCTTAAGAAAAGACTTTAATTATCAATAAAAAAACCATTTATAGGCATTTAAAGAATATATACAAGATTAATTGCCATAAAGGAGAAGCTCTACCTAACAAGTTCAATAATAACATGAAAATAAATGAAATTAAATAAAGTGTTGGCATTATTAGAATGATTAAAAAGTTAACTTAAAGATTTTTATTGATTATTATGTTTCAAATTTCTGCCATCTTTGTGTGATAATAAAAGTACATAAGTAATGTTTTTAAAACATATTAAATCAAACCAAAATCAACATTAATTTTAACCAAAATGCTACGGTCTTTTGTTGTATTGTTAAATGATGTTGCTAATGCACAAATGAGAATAAACATGGCAACAAAAAATGGTTTTTGAAACTGCTTATATAAAAAAAAAAGTATATAGTTTTTTTTTTTTTATATTCGCACTAAAATTTATGAAGAGTGTAGCAATAGTGTAATAAATTATGCTTTATCGTAGCAAAGTATGAGAAACGAATTTCTTATTTTATTGACAGTGCCATCCCCTTTTTAACTTCTTCTCTTCTATGTTTTCTACATAGAAATAACGCCTATCTTTTATAAGCATATTACCTCCACTAAGTTTCGAAACAGTGTAAGTAAGAATGGCTAAGTTTTGTTGGTGATTGATAATGTTAGAAATAATTTATATGTTTCTCATTAAATAATTTAATTAGAGTTTAATTCAATTAATCATTTTAATTTACAATTACTCACTGAAGTATTACATCTAGTTAGATAAAACACATGTAAAGGGAAGCAAGCTACATAGCTTTCCAACTTAGGAAAGCGGAAATCTCGAGAGCAGATGAGCTGCAAAGTTGAAATGAGGACAGCAGACTTTGTTGTTGAGTTAAACACTTTGAGTCTTATTTATTTACTATTAGCACTGTTGCCACGTTGGTGGAGGACCCGTTGCCTGTCAAACTGCTAACAAATATGTTTGTATAAGTTGTAGGTAATAGCTTTCCCAAAATTATGATCGTTGATGTAGGATCATGCCTAATATCGTTATCTTTTCACACCTACTTTGTGGTTAAGCTGAACAACATCAGTCGTTAAATAGGTAGATCCTCCATAAATGTGGAGGTAAAGAAAACCACATATCATCTGGGCCCCTACTAAGTAATCTATTTCGTTCTTAATAATATTTATAGATTCATAGATTTTTCGAGTGTCAACTAGTAAAGAATACACGTAAACGTAAATGCTTAAGCTTTCGTGTTTTATGTCAAAGCAAAATTAAAAAAAAATATTAACCGATAACATAACGCGTGGTTAATTTCTTTTAAACACGCTTTTATTAATTTCACTTATACTATATTAGTTGTATGTTTGTGTATAACGCGATTTTTACCCACTTAAAAAACGTTAGATTTATTTGAAATTTTGTACACTTATCAGATACTGATGACAGTACAATAATTTAAAAAAATATTCTAATTTCATCTGAGAATTTTGAAAAACAATTCGATATACGAAGATCTGAACAATTTAAATAAATGACATGAATAATAAAATAATGACGCTTCCATAGTAGATCGTACAAAAAAATTTAATATTATACTAGTACTCGGGTCACAAGTGAATCTCAGGCGGGAATCCGGCGGCTCTCCCAATTGAGCTACCGAGCCTTGCGAACACTCGTCGAAATTTTCTAGTACCTTCCTGATTTTACGCTGTAGGCCAGCGTTGTTTCATCAATGAGAGGAACATCCTCTCGTATTCGAAAGAAACATTTTTACAAATGTTTGGTCAATCGATTAAGATGAAACAGCCATGTTAGATTTTTTTTTATATATAAAAATATATATAAAAAAAAAAATAAAAAAAAATCTTGTTAATTACTTAATTGTTATATGGAAATTTGTTTTTTACTTTTTAGTTCGGTTTACAATAAAAACGTATTTATTAGTTTTTTAAACTACAATTTATACATCCTGACGTTTAGGCCAGGTTACCGTGTCTGGCTGACTGCTAACGTCGGATTAAAAATGTAACTAACAATCATTTCCCATTTGTATGGGTGACAAAAAATTTACTATCTCGAACTGCTTTAGATGGCAGGTCATTATTGTAGTATTAGTACCAATAGGCTTAGTGCCAAAAAATCGGTGCAAGTTACATTGGACAAAGATTTTGGAAGCATTTTGGATGGTTACATCCAGCTAGAGCAGCTACATTTACGATCTAGCTAAAAAAATATTGGTATGTTCTAGTCACTTAAGTGTTTGAATGATAGTTGATTTAAATAAAAATCAATTGTCGTAAGTGTTACTGGCACCGACAGACAGACCGAGATGCAAGCCACAAAGGGAAACCTAAATAAACCCCACTCTTAACTGTGATGTATTAATAAAATCTGTAATGCAAAGTAATCTTCGACCAAATTATTGGATAAGTGGTATAGTGATAAGTGGTATAGTGTATAAGTGGTATAGACTCCCCTCAAAGAACTTGGTTGAAAACTTGGACAAAGTTTGTATCAAATTTTTTATATAAGAGATAAGTGGTTTATCATCGTTAAGCCTTTGCTCCCGGTTGAATGTGCAGTCGTTAGTGCCCACCTATCCGGGCCCACGTGATACGAAATGGCCAATCACCCTACGGATTTTTTATTCATTCGGAAAGGATTGTGCCTCTTAATCCAAAATGTAATTAACATCAATAACTTAATGTTCTTATTTGGCAATACGGTCTTCACACTTAACTTAAAAACAAATACCGTCATTGCACTTCCATCGATTTCATTGCAAATGTTTACACTCAATGGATACATGAATATAATTTGCGTGTGTAAGTCAGTCATTAGTCGATAATATCGTGTCCGGTGAGGTGCCACGCGTGGCTGGGTGTTAACGACATGATGAGAAGAAGTAATTGCTTTGACATTGATAGGGTGATTAATTATACAGTGTACAATCGTCAGTCTACACAAAAATGTCAAATTTGAATGTGCTTAAAACATCAAATTAAAGCGCAGAGCCCTTGAGCAGTGTGTTCTCCCTACAATAATTTATGGCTCGGAAACATGGTTTCTCACCCAGCAGACATTACACAAAATGCAAGTAACCCAGAGGGCAATGAAACGGGCTATGTTTGGTATATCTCTTCGGGACAGAGTTCGAAACACCGAAATAAGGATACGAACTAAACTTATTGATATAACCGTTGAAATCGCCAAATGAAAGTGGCGGGACACATAGGGCGTAGAACGGATGGAAGATGGGGGAAGAAGGTGCTCTAATGGAGGCCAAGAACTAGTCGTCGAAGTGTGGGTAAGTTCTGGCAAAGGAGGCCCAAAACAGGGAAGAATGGCGGGCAATGCAGGATGCCTACACTCAACATTGGGTGGCGAAAGGCTGAAGAAGAAGAATAAGAAAACATCAATAAATTTTCACTTGGTTTTGGGTTTAAGTTCTGTTGACTATAAAATAGAAATGACTTAGTATTGATAAACTAATAATTTTGGTTTTAAAATTTCTTTAAATTTTCTTTAAAAAAAACTGACAACATACGTCAGCATGTCAATCTTCCTCAAACGTTTACATGTCTTTAGTTCACAAATAACTCGATTAGTTGGGACTTAACTCTAATAGCACTTAAATTATTGTCTCCTATCATCATGAGTGCTACTGTAATAGAGCCAACAAATAAAACTCACTTAACAAGAGTTCATAACCATAATAAAAATACAGTAGTATAAAGTTAGTTATTTTATAAGTAAAAATAGATAAGAGGTAAAATTAAAATCGATTAGTCCATCAAAAGTAACGGTAACGTATAAATTAATAATTTTACAATTCAGATTTAAGTACATGATTTGATTGGCTTCTGACTTACACAAAGTCTTCTGAGAAAAAAGATGGTACATTTTTTACTCAGAAGACTTTGTCAGAAGTCTTTTATTTAATTCTGATATTGTAATATGGTTATTGAATTGCGGACAACTTTTGCCGTATGGTTCTCTTATCATACTTTTCCAGAATTACAATAGTTGCTCAATACTGACAAAACATATAAATAAATATCCATAACTAGTATGCAAATGCTTATCATAAAAACTTTTTGGAAGTGCGTATTATTTTTAACTCGGAGTCACACAACAGAGTCGAGGTTACTGACCGCTAGACCAAGTAGCTATCGAAGGTAGCGTTTACTGATCGAATGATAAATAGTTATATTAGTAATTTCCACTTTCCTTTAACAGGTAGCTTTTCTACATTTACATTTTTGCAAAGTAGTATAGATACTGCAATAGCTGTGCTATTGTTAAATTAGATTTTCGACTTTATTAAAATGCTTGGTTTTACTAATTTCATAAAAGGGATGGTTGTTTTGTACCTAATATCATATTGAGTGTCTCAACTTTCGATTTTTAAAATACTTGATGTTTTAAAATTGTCAACTTCGACGTTTATAGTTCATTAATACTAATTATTTTGGACGTGCAGTGTCCGGCAAAGCAGAACAGTACCAACACTTAATGGTAAGGTAAAACTAGTAATAGAAGGCAACTAGTAATACTGGAGATTATCACTATACACCTCCGTAGGGGATCCTTTTCTTTCACAGTGTTTTTTTCCTATAACAATTTCTAACCTAGCCAATAAGTTATTTTAAAATATGCCTTTTATGACTATATGTTTCAAAATTCTGCTTAAATTTTTATTGCCAAAACAAAAGGAATCCTTCCGAAATGAGCAGCACCGTTTTTCGTGCTATGTTATTTTACTTTTATTTTTAGTTTTTATTTCAACCTCTTATGGCAAAACCCTCCTTTACTGGGATATACTTCCATTCTGCCCGCTAGGAGAATTTAAAAGAAAATACGCTGGCCCAACAAAAAAAAAACCCGCGTGATGTAAGCACCAGTTCTTGGTATTCTTAAAGTTTCTTTTGTTACTAATACCTGTCATACCATACCATACGTACCACAAAGATATATGAATGTGTTTAAAAATCCATTGCACTTTTTGCAATCTATAGTCATATTTGGATTGGCATAGAGTGATATGTTTTTTGTTATTAAAAAAGGTTTCGAATTGAAGTGATAAAAAAGGAAGAAATATAAATTAAAGTTGTTATATAAAAAAAAAACAGCCTGAGGAGCTTAGAGGTACTCGTGCCTAGCCCTGTTGACCAGAAAGACGTGGGTTCTTATCCTACTCTTAGGAGATCTTTTTCCAAAACAATTTTTTTTAAATTTAAAATGTATCCGATTTTAAATGTTCGAATAAAAAAAAATCGCACTATTGTAGAGATCGGTAATTAACGTATTATTTTATTTTATTACACCATAATAGAATGAAATGTACAGTATTGTCCCCGGCAAATAAGTTGAACATGATTTTGAAATCACGTAACATGCGCAGTAGTGAATAATGTACCTAAACTTGCTACTGCGCATGTCACGTGCGCAAAAATCATGTTCAACTTATTTCCCGGGGACTTTACTAAAGTTGCCAGTAACTACACAATATTACAAAAACATGGATATAAATTTAAATTGAACTTTAGCTTATGGTTTGTTTTACAAATCAGGACAGTAATATATTGAAGAATATAATAAACACCAAACTATCGAATGACAACTGAAAAAAAAACCATTCTGAAACTAATTATGATTCCATGACACGAATAAGTCGCATAACCAACCGATAAATCAACTTACTACACAGTTGTCAGAATGTTTATCCTTTTGTTATATTTATTTGCATTATTTTAATAATATTCTTCAGCTATATTATCGCAATACAATAATAAAATGCTACACGTATTAACGTAAACATTTTAAAGTTAATGATGTAAAATAAGCAAAGGAAACTGTTTAAGGAAGTCAATAGTAATATTTGCAAAGCACAATTATTTAACTTTCATATATATCATACGCTATCGCGAGTTTGTCTTTTCTTATTTATGCAAATCGACATCTCTAACTGTTGTTAGAGATGAAAGATAAATATCAATAATTTAATTGATACGAAAGTATTTATTGTTGGTGTATTTCCATTTTAATAAATATATTATGAGAATAAAAACAAAAAAAAATGATGTATAAAGTGAATAAAAGTCATTAGTAATGTTAATTTAATGGAAAACATACAATAATTAAGTTCAAACACGGAATAGCAAAGATTCATGTGATAAAAACAATGCTAACATAAAAAATAATAATAAATTCAGCTACTTTTAAATTACCTCATACGTAGTCGTACAAATCTAAATGTTATGAATAGCTTATTAAAATAATATTCCTTCAAAAATAATTAACTATTCACTTTTTAAACCTTTTACACGTTAACACCATTAGCCTAGCCCAAAATACGCACGGGAAAGCTTTTGTTACGAATAATAGAGCAACGGTAAGACATATGATACATAAAAAATGTCCCTCGGCTAACAACACCGCATAAGTCATTTTTACCAACTTTACAGGAGACGAATAAATCGGTGGAATTTTAACTAAAGTATATATAATATACTTATTATAATATACTTATTATGATATACGTATTATTATAATATACTTATTATAATATACGTATTATTATAATATACTTATTATATGGACTTTAGTTGAAATCCCACCGATTTTTTTAAATAGACAGTTTTCTTCGTCTCCTGTTAAGTTGGTAAAAATGACTTATGCGGTGTTGTAAGCTAAGGGACGATTAGTGATTTTCATAGAAATATTTATAATATACACCCATGACTCAGGTACAAATTTTGGAATACATAACACAAATATCCACTCTTTCTGGGACTTTAACCCGATACCGTTTAGATTTAAAGGTAGGAACACTCACATTCAACCGGTCGTCGGAACAAGTTTTAAAAACGTATGTGTACCTAGTATGTCGTGAAGTCATAAATTAGTTTCGGTTCTAAGAAAGACTTTACTGCCCCATTGTCATTCTTGACAACTATTCAGTCTGGCGAGGACAACTTATGTTAACCTGTATAGTATGTTCAAATTACAATGAAACACAAAGAAGTTTAACTTGAAATAAACATCTCAGGTGAAATCATTCCAGATAATCTGGAGATGCTTACCAGTCTTGTTAATAATAAATCTAGGTTTTTTAAAAAATACGACGTATCACTACCAACTACCAATATAACTGTCAATCAATTTGTTTCCTCATATATCTATTTTTAAAGATAACGAAAAGATGTTGAATTAGGTTGCTGTAATGTAGTAGAATATTTGCAGAGAGGATGAATTATAAAATCAATTTAACAAAACCTACCTTTCATATTGTCATCATTAGAGAACAATATTCTTAAGGTTATAGCCTAAACACTTGAAGATTTTTAAAATCTCATTAAAATTGTTGAAAACTGTAAAACTGACAAGTTTTACTCTGCACTGACACATTTTTTATGCTAATCGAGTTGATTTTGTGTAAACAACTCTTGTAATGTATTTTTAATGGAAATGTGGTCTGTTTTCACAAATAAAAACACTTATGCTAGTTAATTACATTTGAAATAATCAACAATTGCTAAATTATCTAGTTCTTACACTTCCGCGCACATTACACATTAGAATAAAACACTTTTTTATGGATTTTTGCGTATGTTTTATTTTATATTTAATCCTGACGTTTCGACTCCTTTACAGGAGCCGTGATCACAGGATGACTAAGATGATGGTTGTCATGTATTTCCTACTACTTTCACAATATTTTAATCGGGCACGTTCCTAATTATTAAAATTATTTATATAAATCAAATTGGTTTTTTTTTTATTTTTACATTTTATTTAGTTATTAAATTCTCACTACGATTACATTGTATACTACTGAGTCTACTACCAGTTCGGAGAAGAACTGGCGAAAGAAACTCGGGCAGGGGGACGTACCTCCATCTTACTGTTATTATTTGCAAAAAGAGCTAACTATATCATCAGGTCTTGCAATGTGTGTTTTTGTAGGTATTAATTTATTAATTATTGGGTCCCAAGCAGGTGGAACGCTCCAACCTTCATCTCTTTTGAAATTAGGATGTTGCTAAATTTATTAAATGCATAGCTAAGTAGTCTTATGTGATTAATAGTATACTTTTATGTCGGCCCCATAAGCTTTCTCTACCTTCGTAAGGAAATAAATATTGAAAAAAATAAGCAAACACCAAATCGCAAATGTTTATTATAATAATATCTATAAACACCGCAATAATCTATGTCATCTTTATAAGTCACTATTAGTTATCTAAAATCGTGTTTAAAGAGCCTATTCATTAGAGTATATGTCATTGTGCAGTTGAAAATTGCAAATAAAAGTAACGATTGAGTTTGTATTGGGTATTTGATCCACTTTGCAAATATTATTTATGTGAAAGTGTATAAGTTTGGATGTCTGTTATTTAATCACGCAAAAACAGCTGAACTGATTAATATGAAATATGGCACACAAAAAGTTTATAACCTATTTTGAAACCTATGAAAATCCATGTGCCCTGAGAATACTTAATGTTTAGTCCCGAATTAGTGACAGCTTGTACTATGGATTCTACTATTCTTTATATAAAAGATATAATCTTTCAGGACCGTTGGTGCAGTAGGCAGGATGACTACGGTTGTGTTAATCGGGCAATACACATCTTTAGAATAAATTTTGTGCCTTGTTGCACATATGACAGTTTAATCTTTGTAATAATTATATGGAACAAACTAATCATCAGTTCTATATTTTCTGTATATATTTATTTTATATTTTATACTTGTATGCACTAGTTTATGGCTTAAAGGCTTCAAATTTAATATTAACCTTGACTTACATAAAGAACATCGAAAACAAAGATCGACTTTGAATTCGCTTGCTTTACATGAAAGATATAATCTAAAGGATTCAATGGCAACACACTTATAAGAAATTTGAATTTTAATTCAGGTTAATTTAAATCCCCGAATTTAGAGCCCGTGGCAATATTGGTCATACTTTTGGTTACATTTATGTAAATGTTTTCTAACTATATCAGAGAAAATGGTGAACATGAAACTTAAATTGTAAGCTAGCATTTGAAATAAATCACCTTACTAATTACACATTATATTTAGACGTTATATATACGTTTATAAAGCTTTAATTTCAAAGTCAATAAAATGTTGTAATTTCTTAATTGCAGAATTACATACCAATGTCTCTGCAACTTACTGTTAGAAGGGAATCTAAGCTTTAAATTTCTTGCTACACTTTCAATGCCAGCGCATTATGACGGTAAGATGTTCATCGCCTTATTTAAAGAATGTAAACATGGTTAATGAAAGACAAATAGCATAAATAGCTGATTAAAAATGAGGATGCAGTCGTGATCGACATAAATGAAGAGACTAATGGAGATGTACATTTCCGTTTTTCCTGCGTATAAAAAATATTTTAAGTACGATGCCTATAAATTATGTTCACAGTTTGTTTATTGTGTGAACGGGTTTAACCTTCTTACTTCCTATCAAATAAAGTACTGTCCAATGTTTAGCTACCTAAAAACTTCCTTTTATATCTCTGTTTATAAGTGATTTGTTTAATGTAGACCTCAAAATATCATAAGGCTCATCTTCCATTGTCACATATCAGAAGTCACACATTAGCGCATTCTTAAGTGTGGCTTATGAAAATTGACAACAATCTTTTGACTCAAAAACCGCAACGTAATAGCTAGGGAACTAGGTTATTTGCAGTTAATAAGATGTATGTTCAGATCTACGAATATGTAACATATTGTGTTGTCTGACATAAAATATTCGTCACGGGCAACGAGTTTGTATTCGTTTTATAAACATGCCGCTATGTAGAGAAAGCTTATTACCTCGTAATTTAGGATTATATAATTTTTGGGGAAAAATTGTCTTATATCAATAGTACGTTTAATGTTTACTAAATATGACATATGAAATGTCAGTTTCATTTTATGCACCCGGTAAATTTAAAACTAACAAAATAATGATAACCAATCGTCAGTTAATATTCATCGTTCAAAATAATGTTATAGATATATACATACATATTGTCGCCCTTCTTTCCAAAGAAAATGAGAAGAGCTATAGGTAACACAAGGTTATAGCAAGACCCTTGATAAAATAATATTAAACATACTTTTCATATTACCAAAATATAAAGCAGCATACATAACCTATAAACAATAACAAACCACGCACCCTTAGCGAGATCACACCGGTACGAACAAAGTGTTTTTTTTATAATCACTCGCGAGTTTAGAGCACTCCACTACACTGCGCGGGCGATGCCAGCGGTGTCGTCCTCTCGGCGCACGAACATCAACTGTGTTCCTCAACTCGTCGCCAGCGCACGATAACCGATAGTACTTGATACGGCGAGCTTACAAAAACATGCTGTACCCATACATAAGTTTTTACAGGCAAATCGGATTAAACGTGACCATGACGACTGTGCCTGATGTCGAAGCCTTTTTACTGAGGTTATTGAAAATCTTTTGCCAGTTTTAATAATCATAGTGCAATATATTATAGCATACTAAAGGGAATTGTACTTTCAATCTAAAGCTCTTTTAAGTTATATAAAACTAGACTTAGAAAAAAATAAAAATAATCTAAACCGAAATTGACACACAGAAACTAAAAACGTAATCCTCATAATTTCAGATTTTTTCTTATTCATCGCTCGTCATTTAAAATTATTTTAGTTTATAATTTTATGACACTTTTGCAGTAATTACCAAAATGATAAACGCTTCTTACCTTAATCGATTGAAAAGCAAATAACATAAAGCAGCCTGTAAGATAAAAAACACTTATTTACCCACGCCTTTTTGGGAAAAAATGATGTCATACTGGACAAAGTTACATGTAAGTTCGATTTGTGGTCAGATAATTTTAAGTAAGTTAAATATGCAAAGCCTTTCATACACATCATAAATAAAACATCTCAAAGCTTCTTAGTTAAATATTGATAACAAACAATCTATATAATTTACGTACTTTTTCATTAGCTCTGTGGTAAATATGTCAATTACTTGCAATCATCGGTATTATCAGCCTATTAAAGTCGCCACTACAGGATACAGGCCTTTTCCATGGGTGACAGCACTGTTGGGAAGATGGGACATTTGGTAAATGGCGTGATGGTCCACGCGGATCTATTGTGTTTCTGTAAAAACTTTAGATGCAGTTGGTACATACAACTTAACTATCATAAGCAAAAATTAGCAGTAATTGGGCCGGTCAAATGTTGCTTAATCTCATGAATTGCAGACCGAACGCCCTAACTACTGCACTATCAGACTTCTTAATAAGTTTATTTTATTTTTTTATATTGTCAAATAACTATAAAACTAGATAATGTATAATTTTCGTGAGCTTTGCATATGATGAGCTTATAATATTATTTTTATTTATCAACCATTAAAATTTATCGGAATGACAGTGGCCCTTAGTCACTTTAGAGACAAGTTACGGGAACATTTTGCTTGTAATAAAATAAAACTTTATTATTTTCGCCAAATAATACGCAGTCAATATCTTTTGACTGTGTATTATTTGTATAATCAAGTGATATAAGTTTTAGTGTTTAGATTGAACTGACATTATCATTTCATTTCTTCTTACAACATGCATCAAGACGATTACTAAAATTATTATAGAAAGAGTATTGGTACAATGATCGAGATTTATATTGTCTGTGACGAGGCGAATTTGGGACGTTCGCGCCAGCGTGGTCCTAGCTCTCGTGTATTTATAAACCGGAGCGCGCCCGCTTTAACTCATAGTTTTAATTCTGTACGGCGATCAAAGCGATTTAGAAGTACTCTTCGGTGCGAATTGAAAAGTGATTTAAGAAGCAACCTTAGCGAGTTAATAGAACTATTGTGACCGTGGTTAACGACGTCATTGCAATATTCTGGTTAGGTTTATGAATTATTTGCCCACAACTACGGCAAATTTATTGGATGATTATATCCATTAATAAATTATTGAAATCTCCGTTCTGAAGAACTGCGTTTTGTTAGCTTTTAGATAAATATATCTGGGATGAAATAAATCATTTTTATTTTGACTCTCCTATACCGGCGGAACCTAAAATGTCATGCCACAAACTCCGAAAGAAGAAAAGAAGGTCTAGGCGCCAGCAGGCAACGCGATGGGCATACAGATGAGAAGCCGAGCTAGACGTGGCACCAACCGTCTTCAAGTACGTGATGCTATCCGGTCGTCTATTGACAATCTAGATAGGATGATAGCTCATGCTTTCACGAACCATGTTTCATCAACTAATGAAATTTTGTTATTACATTAAATTATGGCCGAACAGTCTCGAGTTCACCATTGAGGAAGCCTGTCGATGCCAGAAGAAAGAGAAGAAAGAGGCTTGTTAACACCAATAGGAAGTCTGTCATTGCATGGAGAAAGAAGTGGAGGAAGCTTTTCAACACCAATAGAAAGAAGAAAAAGAAAGTCGTCGGCACCAGAAGAAAGAAGGAAAAATCCCTTAGGCGCCAATAAAAAGAAAAACTTCTGTAAATTTTGACAGGACAACTTGATAATATCAAAGAACACTTCACCCAACAAAAAAAAGGTTTGTGATTTCCAAGCAAATGTGAAAATTCATGATGCCTGTATGGATAAATACGGAAAATCGCAAAAATGAAGCAGATAATGAAATTGGGTTTAAGCATCGTGCACATTGGTTCTCTTCAACGCAATACAAGTCATTAGTTTTGATGGTACTTGTACTTCAAGAAATATTTACAGGCGGCAGTTTGCTATCTAAGCAGCCGGGGGGTGGACACTTTTGATTGCTCTGAGGGATAAAGCTACAATCATCATTGAATTACTGGACGAGAATGTGACATACTGCAGATAAAAGAAGTCTTTGAATCTCGCTATGGAAAGTTGTTGGGACACATGTATGGATCTGAACTCAAAGAACGAGTACAGCGCAGCAGTAAGAGTCTTCAATATTGGAGTATGGAAATTGAAATTGGTTTCTTATCTTTTTTACGTCTACGCCGTCAATGGTCGACTTGGATAAGCGTTTGTTGACGGCATTAAAGATTTAAAGGTTAAAGTAACTATGAGTCTGGCCCAACGCAAGGCCATCGCCGTCGTTAGAAGTTGAAATAGAGCAGAAAGATTATAGGTCACATCGCGTACAGGAAATAGTGAACCATGGTAAACCTCAACCCGGCCTTGTTTGCTACATATGCTGAAAAAGTAGTCGCTTAAGGTTTTCTTGTCCGAAGAAAATAGTAGGAAATAACCATACGTTATGACGTAGTACACCAAAACCAACAGCAGATGTGATTGCGTAATAACAGAAATACTATTTCACGTTCGGTGTCTAGTAAACCAAGCTTTGAAGAATGTTTACTCACTGAATAAGAGGATAATGAACTCAGGATTCTATAATCTGCCATGATCAATCCAGAACTGTGTAATGAAGAAATAGTGAAAACGTAGCAAGCATATGGGGACATAAAACCTTTTATAGAAGAATCCACTTATATATCGCAGTAGACAAGATTCATGACGAAGGATTATTAGACACATTATTTGATGCTACACCATGAAGTACTGTGCCGAAAATAGGAAACTCCCGTGCTGATTAGACACACCTCCAGTTAGTTTTACCAATATCGAAATCAAGAATTTGCTACAAATGCACGACGGCTCATCGGGTGATCACTTGTGAATAAAGAGGACCCTCCTTAAAGTGAAAGAAAGAGGGTATTGGATGTAATAACGAAAAGATGTAGAATCATGGTGTCGGAAATGTATCAGTTGAGATGCAGTGAACGGACCGCTATACATGGAAGAGGGCCGAAATGAAGCACTATAACGTTGGTGCACCTTGGGAGAGAATTGAGTAGATATGGCAGACTTGTTCCCTACATCAGAAAAAGAGATCTAATACATACTGGTGGTCAAGGATTGCCTTATAAATGGTCAAAAGTTTATGCCCTATCAAACCAAAAAGCGATCGCAGTGTTGTTAAGGCAAATTTTCTGCCTATATTTAACTTAAGTATTAATGTAACAAAATTTTGAAAACAATTTCGATTGATTATATTAATAATTTTAATATAATATTGATGACAGTTTGGTGCAACGATAACGATCTTGCACACCCACTTTCGCACCCACAGTCCTGGGTTCGAGTCCCTTGAAGGGGAAGGTACACGTGTGATGAATACGATCATTTGTACCTGACTCATTAGTATTTATTTATATTACTATAAAATATTACTAATTTATGCACGATATCTGTATGTCTATCCGTTACCCTTGTATCCATAACACAAACCTTATAGTGCTTACTTTGGTAATCAAGTTATTGTAAATGTAAGAAATATTATTAATAATCTTCTCGATTATTTCTTTGTTTGTTGTTGCAAATCCATTATTATAAAGGTACTTGTACCAGTTTCATCATGACTTAGTTTCTTAATTAAACATAATGATATAATGCCTAATTAAGGCTAAACTGAACATGATGTAGGTACTGAGAATTGTTCAGACAAGATGTTATCTTTATTTAAATTACATAATGTTATTAGGAAAAGAACTAATTTCTGTTTCAACTTAAAGATTGATGACAAAATCCTAATTAGGAACTAACACTCGGCCTTTGCATAACATCTTCAACCACAAATTTTGTTTTTTACAAATATCTGTTGGTTTGGATTATTAATTTTACTACAGGGGGTTAATCTTACTAATGAGAATATAGGCACAATACAAGTATCTTGAATTGTTTGCGTATGCTCTCAGTATGTAGTTATATGCATATGCATCATAAGAGTATCTATTGTATATAAAAATTATATTTCTCCCATTAGCTCCATTTTGAGTAGCCCAAAATATGCATTCGAAGGCTTGTATTTTGGATAGCAAAGTAACCGATAGACATACATAAATAAATAATATCCATGACTTATGTACAGGCATATGCTCGTATTCAATACATCTGCCCCAGACGGGTACGGAACAATCCGTTCGGTATTGAAGGCCGAACGGATTGTTCCGTTCGGCCTTCAATACCGAACGGATTGAAAGAATAACCCTAATTCGTCTATATAAAGTTATGTTATGTGATCATCTAACGTACATATAATATTATATACAACTTCCAGTATTTTTACTCTACCCCCACCAGTAATATAGTATAATATAACAAATATATATGTATATTTTTTATTTTATTCAAATGTGTAATGTGAGTGGAAGTGTAAGAACTAAATATAATATTAAAAATAAAAATATAATATGACATAATTTATTAACATTTTTGTTTAAAAGCGTTACCACGTACAACATTTCATTTTTATATTTGGGACGGTTCCGCCCAATACCAACTCCAGACGCTTGAGTCCATTGAAAGGTGAGCCAGTAAAATCATCGACAATAATGAGCTTTTTATACTAAGCTGAAAAGCCTTGAACATAAACGGAAGGTAGCTAGCCTAAACGTTTCTTATTTGATACATTTCGAAAAGTGTGCAGCAGAATTGCACAGCCTTATCCCGCCGTCCCTATTTTTTCATCGGACAACCAAACTTCCAAATATTACCAAGAGTCGCACTAAGGATTTTGGTTTCCTTGCCTACGTCTGTGTCCTGACATATACGTAGGCATTAGGGGTCTTCAAATTACAAGTGAATTGATATAGTCTACGCAAAGCGTGTCACATCTTAAATAGCATCTTCTCTTACCATCAAGCGAGATAGCGATCTAGCGCTTAACCATTTACAATAATAATTAAAAAAAAAAAAAAATTCATAAACTTTAAAATAAGATAACCGATTGGTATAAAAATATTTACACTTAAAAGTCTAAAAAGTTAGTTGAAAACATGATAAATATATATTATATAAAATTATTTCTTGTTACTATGGAAATGTCTAATCTACTCTGATGTATGAACCGTCATCACGTTCGATTACGTTAACGTCATCATCTTGAGCCTAATAACCTCTCCATAGCTAGGCCACAAACCTTCCCTATGAATAAGAAAACCCTAGAGAGAATCAACTTTAATCCACCACGCATGCCTAGGTGGATGCATAACTGCTAAACAAACCTTCCAAAGTAAAGAGAAGCTTTTTCAGCACGTAAAAAAATTGTAGAATTGGTATTGTAATAATTATAGTAGTTTATTTATTATTTGTATGCTTATGAGACAAGAGCAAGATTCATTGCATTCATGACAAGGAAAAATCCATTCCCAAAATACAAGGAAATACATTATGTCGTTGGTAATGTGACTCGAATCTAAACAATTACTAAGAACGATGTAACAGCTCGTATTTAAACTATTTCGAAACAAAAAGTTAGGTTGTTACGTCTGGGATGATGATGCCATCGGACCAGCCTGCCAGGAATCCCGTGGTTAAAGCCAATAATGACCTTGCGGGACCAGCGGCAATGTGGGGTGCATACTTAGATTTTTAGTGGGTAGGCCTCCATTCCCCCATCGAGCACTAGGTCAGGTAGGGGAGTGGAGGAGAGTCCCATATAACTGCACCGCTCCATATAAAAAAGCGTTGTTACCCCAAGAGGTTTTAAAAATTCTTGTAAAGATCTTTCAAGTTGCAGTTACTACTTTAGCCTTCATAGCCTCAAAACTCACATATAATAATAAGTTGTTACATACAGTTGGTAATCATTTGACGATCACCGAAGTTAATTGAATGTGATATCTAAATTAAACAGATTGAGTTACATAATTTAAAATTAAGCAGCAACACAAACGATGCTCGTCAAATGTCATAAATATAAAAACACTACTAGTTATGTAACATTTACAATCTAGTACCGATTACACCTTCTCAAATAATTCTCACACTCCTCGCCTTTTACTATTTATTCGCAGATAATTTTCAAAACGAATATTTCTAATAGTGATCAGTAGGTCATGATATAATTATGAATAATGAAACCTGAAACTAAATAATTACATTTCATACAAAGATAATTTATGTGAAATAACTTTTGTTTTTATGTATAAAAACCATTCGATTTATGATTATAACCGATGAGATAACGGTTAAAGTCATATATTACACATATGATTTTAATATCGAGAAACTTGAATCAAACTATTTCTGTGATATAGTTTCGTACAAAAAAAATATGCTAGTGGGTGATAATGATGACGTAAACATACGTCATCATCATCAACTTTTAGTCGTATATTATTATATACGACTAAAAGTTAAATAGTGCTCATCCCGATAGACTATCTACATATTTATATCTTTACTGACGGATTACTGGGATTTCTTATGAATAAAAAACATGGCAAGGAGAGCGAGTCACTGACCGGGCTCAATGTCAATTAGTGGATACTAATGATTAGGTACTTAAAACATTATATTTTACTTTAAAAAAGTTTTGGACATCCTTCCTATGACCGACCCTTTAGAAAGTTGCTAAACATGACAAACGCGACAAATACTACGCCATTCAACTTCCAAAGTTTCTTTTATACTTTAAATCTTAAATTTCATGAGGTATAATTACGTATTTATCGTATTGGAGTAAATTGAAATAAACAATATCCCGTAATATCCCAAATAATTAATGAAATAAATTAATGTCATAAAACAAATTACCTACAATGTAAACACTGAAATTTACTAATTATACTTGCAGTGAAAGCACTAACTAACACATTGTACACTTTCTTAAGCTTTTAAATGTATTAATTTTGGAGATAAGACAATAAATGCATAAATATTAAAATATTTCTTTAATTATAAATCCGGAAATAAGTTACTCTATGATATTTATAAATATCATGTTTCATTGATTGGCACTTAACATATATTTTCAATATTTCAGTAAGACAAGCGTGTAATCTTATATCTACGTTTGATATTTCCCTTTTAATATTGTCATTAATACTTTTAATCCCTTATGGTAAAAGGAAATGAATTATTAATTTACAGTTATTCATTTCCTCAAGAATAAACATCAAATGTTACTTCGTGAGGGTTACCTACATTTGTTTGAGTTTAGTGATATTGAAAAGAAAATTTGAATTCTTTCACATTGTGTCTTGTTCAATTATGATAACTTTGTTGTTTTTGTTTCCATAACAAGCGATTCAACTACATACCTGTAGCAAATCAATCGAACAATGGAATATCCATTAATAATATTATTGTTTATTAATACCTCTTTTAGGAATAATAAAATGTTTTACTTTAAACAGACGTTACATACGAGCACTAAGTAAACAATTATGATAGATATCGCTTCAAAAAATAACAGTTTGACTAGCCGGTTAATTATGTTTTTAACAGCTGTCAAAACGAAGACTTGCATAAAAATGCGGTCAAACCACGTCCATTAGCGAACTAGTCTTACATCATCGGTATTACAATTTGATATCGTACAAAAGTTACAGTAAATCACATATGGCGGTCCTTGAAATGCATTATTTTTAAACCTACTATTAATTTCATGAATATTTTTATATACCACTTAGATGACTATTTCAGAAATACCGACCGCCTAAGGGTAAATTGACTTAGTAGCTAAATGACAGGGTTTGTCACACGTTTGTGGCAGTTCCAAAAATATCAGTATCTACTGATAGTTTAAAATTAATACTTATGTATCTTGTTATAAACAGGTTAGTGGACAAGTAAAAAAAATACCTTTAAAAATAAGTTATTAGTTAAACATAACAGAATAATTTTATATACTGTATTTTTTATTAATGATACTATAAATATACAAGAATATGTTATTATTTTTACAACCAAAAACAATTCTAAAAAGGCTGGCTAAGTATACTATGTCCAATGTATGATACTTTTGACAGGTGTCACTTTCTTATTGCTACGTTCTAAGGTTGCGTTTGTTTCATTATGTTTGGCTTGACATTGCAATAGCAGCTTTATACCCTCTTTACAGATGTCAACTGTCAAAAGTATCATCCTACATTGGACAAAGTATAGTTATTAACATTTGACTCTACGACTCAAGTCGGAAATCATGTTTGCGATATGAAAAATGTGATACAAAATAATATCATTAAAAGCTCTAGTAAGCTTCGAAAGGCATGCTGTAACTGTAGACTGTTAACCCGGTTAGCTGCAGTCTTTAATACCCAATGATTCACACTGGGCCCACTTAGTGGGCTGTGGCACATTATGCCTTCGAATTTTCACTCGCAGGGAAGGTGTCCCCTGCAGTGGTATGCAAAGGTTTATGATGAGAAATGAGACGAACAGAATCAGCTTGTTTGTTACTCGACCAATCATTGGTCGTACCAACTTGTCATAGCATACTATAAAGGACTGCTTAGATATTTTTATAGTTTTTTCAAATTAAGACAACTATTTTAAATAATTATGTGTAATCACAAAATGGTGTATAACCATAAAAAATATAAAATTAAATTCATACAACATAAACCGATGATTTAGTTTCTAAACTTAGAAGAGCTAAGTAAGGAATATAATAAATAAAAAGAAATATAACAATAAGACAGGGATCTTATTTGATGGGTTTTAGTACATAGTTGCACTAACCGTCCATCCAATTAGTTAAAAACTTGTCGCTTTGCTATAAAATATTCCTGTCCATATTCTCAATAAAATTTATCGATAATTGATCAACTGTCACCAAGTTAATAGCAATTACAAGTATTATATCATTAAAGTGTAACTCACCACGTAATAGTTAGGGGGGCAATAATATTTTCAAGGCGTATTAAAATATGCGACATGATAAGTGTTTATCTGTCATAGAATTGACTTATACCTATAATAAATACATATCGAGCGCCCTTATTCATAATATTATAAATCTATTGATTCATGACTTTAGTGACGTATTATAATTTTATATATTTTATTGCATCTTTTCAATGCTATCTTATAAGATAAATTATTTTAATAGAAAAATACTGGTAAAATCGAGTCGCCCACAAGTGAATTCTCTAGCGGGAATAACACCCGCAATTTTCCAGTATTTTTCCATTAAAAATAATTTATCTTATAAGATAGCAGTGACAAGATGAAAAAAATATATAAAACTAAATGGCTGTTTCATATTAAGCGTTTACCGAAACATTTATAAAAATGTTTCTTTCGAATATGAGAGGATGTTCCTCGCATTGATGAGACAACGCTGGCCTACAGCGTAAAATTAGAAAGGTACTGTAAAATTTCCACAGGTGTTCACAAGTCTCGGTAGCTCAATTGGGAGAGCATGGGGACCGGATTTCCAAAGGTTGCGGGTTCGATTCCCGCCTGAGAATTCACTTGTGGGCCGAGTCGATTTTTTCCAGTATTTTTCTATTCAAATAATTTAGTGACGTCGTTTGCTAACGCGATAATTTGACAGGCATGAAGATAAGGTTTTCTCAACGATATCATAATATCAGGTCCGAAGATTACAATATAAAGTCTACCTTTGTAATCGCAGTTATTATCAGTCTAATGAAAATATTTTCATAAAAACAACCAAAGTAAATCTTACAATTCTTTTATTGAGCAAATCTTAGCTAAGTACAACAGAACTAAACAAAAGCATACACTAATAAAAAAAATATTTTTCTTACTAGGAAAAATATTATTTTTAAATTTAGAGAATTATTTAAAATAAAGTCATGTATAAAGAGATGGAGCAGTTATTATTATTTTTTTATTTCCGTCAATAGTGTGTGGAAAACATCGAAAATTTCAAAGTAAGAAAGAATCTGACTGTGGGCATTTATTACGTTTTAAAAAGGTTATCTCTCGCCCTTTACCAGATAATAGGGGGATTTGGGTGGTCGAAACTTCCAAAATAACTTTTTTGATAATACTAATAGTACCCGTGCGGATTAACATCTTTTGATTTACAAAGCAAATAGCCAATGCCCGCGACTTCATCCGCGTATAATTTAGTTCACAAATTTTAAAACGATGGAAAAGAAAGATGACTGTTGAATTTTGTTTGATCCTAATGTAACGTATAAATCAAAACATATCTTATATACGACATTTATGGTGTCCACTGATGTACGAGCACGACACGCACAAAGCAGTTAGACCTTGGGTCGACACCAGCAGCCTTAAGGCTTCACTGACATTATTTAATAGTATATGGAGATTCGTGTTATGAGCATAGTTTCGCCTGAACTACATCCAGCACAATCTCAGCTTCAATGATGTTCCTTTACAAGCAATTACTTTAGATCTAGTTATGGCACAAACTAGGTGGTGTAAGATTAAGCATTACGAAGCCCCAAGTTTTAAAGTGATTTGTACGCATGAAAAATTCTTGCATACATAAATAAATATATAAAATAAATCTTTAGTTTCTGTTTTTTTTTTATATCAAAAAACCTAACCTGTCTACAAAGAAAGATCGTTTCTTCATATCCAAATACCTCAATGCAAAATATATTATATAACTCTCAATAATGTAAAAAGCTTTGTCTTGAGTGACTGACTGACAAATAAAGCATCGTCTAAACCATTGAACTTAAGGGGTGAATTTTAGAGGATGTGTTTATAAAAGACAGGTGTTGGAAAATTTTAGCACTAAAGGAGTGGAAATAGGGAATCAACTGTTGTTAAGAAATCTATACGGGAAACAAATATGAACCCAGGCCATATCCTTCCTTCTGCGCCTAAAATCTCTGTTATGATTCCTAGTAGGCGTATATGTTTGTGTGATTTTATTTTTATTTATTGCAGAAACCAACAGCGTAATACAATATTTTTATACTTGCTTAAATCTGAAAGTAAGGCTAATTATAGGTTTCCCTTGTATAAAATAAATAAATATGTACATTTATAGATAAACATGCACACACACACACACACACACACACACACACACATACACACACATATATACACACACATATATATATATACACATATATACCCTATGCGTGAAACGAGTTACACATTAATAACAATTATTATAAATACACTATCCTTAAGTCACGAATATATTGTTTACTTTTTTTTAATAAGATGAGTGATGAGCACAAACATATGTTCCCGTGTCATATCATCTATATTCTTATTTATGTTACTTAATGATGATTAAAAAATAAAGTGCTTTGTTAATTATGACACAGTTGTGCTTGTCGTGTGGTACGGATGAGTAATGTTTCTTATTGTATCTGTCGCTTCAGAAGAGGCTAAAGCCTATTATGTATGACATATTTATTTGTGTCCTTGACCACTTCGAGACGCTCTTGCAGCAAACCGCCTACCTCTAGGCTCAGATCGGTGCTGCATGCGGTAAATACTTTAATTTTTATTGACAATATAATATTACCAGCAGCTCGCCTGAATGTATATGTAGGTAATATATAAGTCTAGGATAATGTTCTTCCTCAACCCTCCGGTTGACTGATGAAAGAATGACTTTTGTACAGTTTTGTGCAATGAAGTATAAATTAATAAATTTATACACCAATTAGCGTAGCTTAAAGTAAGTACTCTATGAATTGTGTTATGGATACTACGTTAACGGGTAGATGTTTGTTTATCCATGAATGACTCGAGTACAAATGCCTCAATTCATCTTACAAACATCTGCCGCTTCCGACGCTCGAACCCAGGACCGTTGGTGCAAAGGCAGCATCACTACAGTTTTACCAAACGATTGCCGAAGGTGTTTTAATATAATTATGTATGTTACCCTAAACATGCTATGCGATATCGTCGTGGTATATTTTATAGAACTTTTTTAAATCTAAAAATTCTTCGTAGATGTATTTCATTATATCTTCAGCGTTCATGAAGCGTTTGTTAAAAGAAGCATCGCTTGACCATTTTTTACCGAATAGCAGACCAAAAAATAAGTCACCGCGAAAAGCTTCCTTTATTTTAATGGGAGTAATACCTTGTGTATGCTTAAAATTTTGACATAAAAATTCATTACCTACCAGAGATCCTTGATTCAGATTCGAAGTTCGATTCCCGACCGGGATCACGTAGTAAACGGACTTTGCTTTATCGGCACGATCTCGATATTTTGGTAAAGTCGAAGTTTCTGATTTCCATAGAATAAATACTTTAACTATTGCGTTAAGAACAAGTTATTCTTTAAAATTGGAATTGAAAATTTGATCATATTATTTCCATCATTTATGGTCAGGATCGTGGGAATCCGTTGAATGCGAGATGCGTAGGACCAATCTTTATGAAAACTCTTAGAAGAGACCCAGCTAAAGCCGTCGTAACAATTAGATATGCAACATACAGTATGTAATGCTCCATTTGGACCACACTTCATATAACACCCCCTTTTCCACGCTTTTATTACCAGTTAATATCTAAGCAAGTAAACATTTATTACTCTTGAACCAAAATAGTACTTAAATTACCAATCTAATTTATCAATCCGACATTATATTAAATAATAAAGCGCGCATTACTATAATTTTAGACTTGTACAAATGGTTTCTCATTAACTTTGATTATATCCACTGACTTTTAAGAAAATATCTACTTGTGTATCTCACGTACTAGCAAGCGCTTAGTGAGGTCTTATATAACTGTACCTAGATTATGATATAAAAGGTTATTAAGTAGTAACAGAGTATAAGTGTTAGTTTTAAGTAAAAAATTACTTGACGGCGTTTTAATAAAATTACGCCTTATGAATAGTTTCTTCCAAGTTCTTTTTATGTGGTAGCTAAGGCATCAGCAATAAATCTGTACTATAGTTATAAATCTGTAGGTTCTGTTTGTGCATTTATTTTTTGGACAAATTTTATGAAAAATGACGTTTTATGACTCATTTATCACTTGTACTATTTTTTTTTATTTTTGTCTGTCTATCTATATATTCTTCTATAAGTCAAGAACGGTCTGACTGATTTCAATGAAATTTAGTATGTAGTAAGAATATATGATTGCGCTAATAAAAGGCATATCGGTAAAAACCTTTTAGTCCTAACTAATGTTATAAATACAAAAGTAAGTTTGTTTGTTACACTTTCACGCCTTAATTACTCAATCGAACATCATGAAATTTTGCATGCACTTTGCCAGGAGTACCGAAATGTAGATCTAGTTAGTACCTTTTATCTAGAAAAAATACTGCTCCTTTTAACTTTTAATCGGTAGTCTACATTTACGCGAGTGAATCTGCGGGTAAAAACTTGTTCAAACATAAATACTCGTTTGTACGGAATACTCTCTGGGTTAACTAAAAGATCTTTAAGCATTAGTTCATCGGCAAACATTTCAATCAATAAATAAAAGCTTTCAATACTTAATATGAAACATGTCACCAAAAATATTGGATAGCATTTTCTACCTTTTTATCTTTAAGGATAATTAATTTCTCTAATTTAAATAACTTACTTTCGTATTACTTGAAAAGTGTTAGCTTTTCTCTAATTAAATAGTATCTCCAAACCCTCCATGCATTTCAATACCGATTAAAAGATTATTTTATTGATAAATGCCTCTATTCTATTAATAGAAACCTAAACTAAACGATTCTTAATTTTGTCTCTTAATTAAATATTGATGTGACCATCAGTCCAAATTGAAATATAGGTACCTAATATGAATATTCTTTCTAATTAAAAATAAAATTTAATAAAATTTAATAATTCTACTTCTTCTTCTTGGAGTGCCTCTCTACTACTGGAGGTTGGCTGTCAGCTCTGCGTATCGCTCCTTGTCTCTCGCGAGGCGAAAAAGTTCCTCTACGTCACTGATACCAGTCCATTATCTTATGTTGCGGAGCCAGGATAACTTTCTTCTTCCGACGCGTCTTTTTCCCTCAATCTTACCAATCAGAATTGTCTGGAGAAGTTGGTAGCACTCATGTCTCAACATATGTTTTATTTATTTTTTTTAATTTTTAATTAAAAAAACATCGGTATCCCTCGCCTTATTTGCTGTGTCCGTAAAGGGCGACTAAGTTTTTTAAATTCCATTTATATTTTAAAAACCAGTGTACACTTAGTTGGCAATAAAGATCTGAATTTAAATTTGAGCATAATTATTTTTCTACATGCTTGTTTACCTATCATAGTGTACACCATGACATTTAACGTATGTCCAGTTTCGCAAATATATTTTGATTCAATCTGCTTCTTGATTAATTATCGGTAATACAATTGGCAGTTCTGAATCGTGATGAAACACAACAAGAACATTACACGATATAATTATGATATCATTATTACAATATGTTCAATGATAGATGAATGGATGAGGTAATGAATTGACCTCAAACAATATGTTATATGGTCAGAGTAACAAATAAATTAGCATAGTAACATCACGAAGCAATGAACGTTTATTTGGAAGAAGTGTTGGTTGAATAGTTCACAGAAAAGTTATTGTCTTATTGTCGATAATTCTAGACAAATAATATATAAATAGATAGATGGATACGTTTATTCCGGTTGTACACACATTATACATTACAATTATATAATCAAAGAAAATAACAAAATAAAATAAATAACTTTATGATACAACCAACATTGGCAGGTACCTGTGTGCAGCAGCTGGAATAGGGTCAAGCCTCGATTAGGTGAAGCACCGATTTTCAGCCATCACCCTGGCTGGTGAGGGTGCAAGTGCTAAAAACAATGCCAGTCAGTATGTGTACAATTAAATTGTACATAAATTAAATTAAATTAATTTAATCTAATGCTTTCTACGTAACTTATATGAAATAAATAACCAAGCCGGAATCTTTTAGCCTATTCTAAATGTTTTTATATGATTAATCCGTTTACTAACTTTGTTAACCCTTGAACAAAACTCTTAACAGTACGCCGCCTTTATGTCGATATTTTAATTTTAGTGTACTTAAAGTTTTATTTTAAAGTTAGTTTATTTTGTTTTTATTTCACTTTTATATTTACGTTAAACTAAACTCATATATGAACCACATTCCGAGCACCAGCAATCCGTAAACAGAGCACGAACGTCTAAAACTTGTAAATAATAGCAATAAAATACATTTAAATTGCTTCTGGAAATTACTCTGAAAGAACATGAACCAGTTTGTAATTTGAGGACATTACTAATAAGGCAGTATGAAAATATTAACAAAAAGTTCTTCGTTATTGGGTGCAACGTTTAATTTTTAGACAGGTTTAATATTGTGTTTACGGAAACTGTAGCCTGATCTTTTAAAAGGTGAGTAATTGTTTTTTTTTTTCAAAATAAACAAGTGATGTCGTGGTACTACTTGTCCTTTAAAAGTAATGTACAATTTGCTCTCATTTAAATTACCTTTAAAAGTTAACATGACTTTGTTTATCATAATGTTGAAGTATATAATTTATTTACTTAACAAATGGTTATTTTAGGAAACATTAATTTAATTACTGTTGAGTCTACAATCCGTTCTATTTATTTTACAGCGCATTGGTTTTAAAAGTGCAATAAACAATTAGATACTTACGCTTTACCAAATGTTATTTCTAAAAAGTTAGCAGCTATAATAAATCTAACCGTTTCCATTCATAAACTGATAAATATTTTATTGTGTGTAACGCAACATTAAAAATTTACAATAGTTGTGAATTTTATAGTCAGAGAACATAAAATTCTTGAGTTTCGTTTTGTCGTTATCCGTCGATTATTTTTGAAATTTTGCAAGACTAACGAACGGCAATACTTCATCTTCGTCAACTTATTGATGTTCCCATTGTTGACGACTGGTTTGGCCGAGCGGGAGTGACCCTTACTTCGACGCCAACCTGTCCCTGTTGCAAATCCCAATAGATCCAAGATTACTGTGATTTTTCTATTAATATTTGTCATCCATGTAGGTATATCAATTAGTGTGAATGTAAAGAGTATTATAGTCAGAATATAATACTCTATACTGTACATCACATACGACAATATATCAGACAAAGAGAGACAAACATACATTATTATTATAGTGTTTCCGTTACCGCAATATCCATAACACAAGCTTTTTAGCGTTTAGTTTGGGCTAGGCTGATTGGTGTGAATGGAAGAAAGATCATCATTATTATTACTCGGGCACAGACCTTCCCTATTGATAAAAACGCCTAGGGTGATGGGGAAAAATTAACTGGCTCCAGTGCTAATTGGTGTTTGCCTAGCTCCAAAAACAGCTAAGACCAACGATCAGAAATGCTTCCCACAGCAGCTAGGAGCTTGCGATAGTATTTTTTCGCCACCCACCCGAAAATTAGCCCTTGCCAAAGGTGCTTAACACCGCAACCATAAGCCACCCTAACTACTGCGTTATTAAACTCCGCCTTCGAGCATAGAACTTTCTATTTAACGTTAAGATCTTCAGACAATAACCCTTAATAAATAAAGTGTTGATTGAATTCTATTTTTGTATATTATACTTAATTAAGTTGATAAATCAAAAAGCGAATCAATATATCTGCGGATTACAATTAGCAACGAACTTTTTGTAACAAATCAACTATCTTAAAGTGCTAAAGTGAATTAAGATTATCCAATGCATCGATAGAAGTCGTAACGTATGGATTACGAAATGTCTAACTAAACACGCTTGACGAATTACAAAACAATCACAAAAAGTCTGGTACACCACATATAGTGCTATCTATCATACGAACAAATTGTATTATTACCTTAATTTGTTTTTCAATTTCCATTTTAATCGTATAACTTACACTAATCCTCATTTCATTGTATGTTGTGCTTCGTAAAACACTTTATATAAGATTTTTCCGCAATTTATCGGCTGAAATAGTCTATTACATTCGTGCTATTGAATACGCTAGCGACGTTAGTGTGTTATTACTATAATACTTTGTACGATTAATTCTTACTTGGCGAATCGATGACGCGTGACTCGAAAATATAATTGAATGCTGAAAGTTTTACTTTGTACAGTAACAATGTTAAGTCAAGTCCAATGGAATCAGAAATATTATCGACGTTTAAACTTAATACTTTTCTTGCTGAAAAATACTTTAAAGGTGTTTCAAACTGAAGATTTGACAGCCTTTATAGAAGCATTTTTTTCGGTAATTTTACTTCTTTTCATGCTAATTTAGGATATGAATGAGGGATAACATATTATGGGTTAGGTTGTCGTTTTTATTTCTATAAATGCTTTAAGGGTATTTAGAGGCGCGTTTGATTACATCTTAATTTTTTTTCTTTGTTTTTGTATATTTTTTTATTATCTACTTATTGTATTCAGCCGCCAAGACTCGTTTTTTTATATTCCTAGGGAATATAAAATATTTATTTGAGAACATTTTCTTCCTATGTGCATCCTTTCATTGCTGTTTTTATTTATAATGTAATTAAGATTTTAAAATCTCGCGTCCATTCATTGAATTCAAAAACCTATTACAGAAACCGTAAACATGACTCAAGAAAAAGTCGACGTGGGATCAAACAAAACAAAAATACAACTTCACTAAACAGCAAAAAAAAATCCATCAGTCACCTTCCACATATATCATCAGGTCTTCGTCGTCAGGTAAAATAAACAAGTCTTTTTATAAATCTAACGAACCCAAACATGGCGGGTTTCCTAGCAAACATCCCGTTTGTTCCGTCTTCCACCTTCAAGCTCCATTATCAGACTTATAAAAAATTATACATTATTTAAAAGTTCTTCAGCGTTAAATTGATACATTTATTGCCAATATTCATTAAGTTTTTTTTTAAATAATATATCATTCGGATGGGAGCCGTGGCAAAATAAGGATTTAAGAAAAAGTGGTCTTTTTGGTAATTACAAATTAAACCATTTTTTTACAAAAAGTAATAAAATTTATTGCTATCAATACTTGGTCTTCCCTCCCCTAGCCCTAATTACAGATTTCAAGCGATTTTTCATTGAGCATATTAACTCCCTCAGCGTCTCTTGAGGAATACCGCCCCACTCTTCCAGTAACGCTGCGTTACTGGAAGCTGTTCCATTATCGAAGGGGCTGGATTTCTAGCCCGGCTACCCTTCTCTTGAGCTCATCCCATAAGTGCTGAATAGGATTTAGGCCCGGCTTGAGCGCAGGCCAGTCCATAGTTTGTATTCCCACGACGAAATACTGATTCACATCATGCAGGCGCTGCCGCCATATGCTACTGATTCAGCAAAACAGCACTCCGCAAATCGTTCTCCAGGACGCCTGTAGACTCTGCCTCTTCTGAAACTACCATGCAGCCACGTTCTGCACTCATCGGTGAACAATACCGACTGCCATTGGTCAATAGTCCAATCCAGATGTCCCCAAGCAAATTGAAGCCGCGCTTATTGGTGGCTTGCGGTCAATTTCGGGCCTGTGGCAGGCCGTTTTGGAGTGAGGTTGGCTTCTCTCAGACGTCTTCTTACTGTCCACTCGCTGAGTCATCCCACGAACACGTCTCAATTCTTGCTCCGCATCGACACCGGTGAGGAGCAATGAAGTGAGACAATAAATCGGTCATCTCTTTCTAAAATGGACCGGTGGCGGCTGACTCTTGGTCTACGACTGAAAGCACCAGTCTCCTGGAATCGTCTGTACACTCTGGATACAGACTGGCTCAAATGGAGCTGAGCAGCAACTGTACGCTGACGCCCTTGTTGCAAAAGAGCAATAACTTGAGCGGCTTCTTCAGGCGTGGTGTCCCTAATGACGTGAAAACAATGGATCTAATTTACGGAGATGTGTAGAGGTCAACTTCTGATAAACGACTGATAAGGTAATTTTTTTTTTATGTGTGATTGTTGTTAGTCGAAGATGACCGCAACAACGATACCGGGTTTTGGGACGGCGAGATCCTTAAATGGACCTCAAGCCGAGAGTAGCGAGCCACCATACTGGTTACTAGATGGACTACATCTCCCATGAGGGAGTCTCCGAACCAGCATAGATTCACTACGGCGATTTTGCCGGAAAGGATGCACTGGGTGCCATAGGGCGTGATAAGGTGAACCTGTTGGGGTGGCTTTTATAGGGGGTGATAGTAGCGCAACTCGTTAGTATTGAAATGAGTATTTTTTTACAGGCATTTAAATTGTGGGTATAAGAAAATACGGTGAATTTTGTTTTTAATTTGATTATTAATATCAATAAGCTAATGTTTAATAATAATTATATTATAAACATTAGTTTATAATATAATAAATAAAAACTTATATTTTGAACTTTCAAACGATGTATAAATATGAAAAATAAATTAAATATTTTTTGAAAAATACATTGTGATGTGGTAGCGTATGTGTTGAGTCGATTCGGTTGCTCGCGTGTGTAGGTTATAACAAATTCGACGATGGAAGTAAAATCGCGGAAGAAAAACGTATCGAAAGAGTATACAACTAATTATTACAAATCGTGTCATACAATTATTTATTATTTGTCTATTTCAAAACTAATTTATTACTGGTAGTTAGAGTATGGCATATTCTCTTGAAACAACTCTTAGGTGGTGGAGTGTGAGGTGGGTTGTCACGTTTTCTAAAATATTACTGACAGAAGGGATTGTTGGTTCATGCGTCATGGACCCATTTGGAGATGGGTCTGTTTTAAACTACTAACATTATCGTCAATTAGCTTGACTCTGTTGTAATCAAAGATGTAATGAACCTTTTAATACTGCTATTATTAAGATAATAAAAAAATAATGTTTTTTGTGAATTATGTTGATATATAATACTGTAAATGTCATTGCTTCTGTTTAGCTGATGACGCTCTGAACACCCTGCACGCCCAGCATACGCAACACGACATAATTTTGTCGACCAGTTTTCTCATGTATTTACCATTTGTGACGACATCGTCTCTAAAATGGTTGCGCTTAGAAGTCGTCTCCTTATGTCAAAAGAGCGTTAGTACGTAGAGTAAGAGACGGCAAGTGGTTTGTGTGCTATTTCAATTAAAGCGATGGCGTTGCCGTATATATAACAATTATGTTCTCATAGTATATTAAGGGTGAACGACACGTAAATATTTTTTATATTTATATTGTATTTATACTTGTATAAATATTTAAATTTGTATAAGTATATTTCTTTAAGTATAAATATAATCATAGGTTAAGGTATAAGTAAGTCGGGCCAGCGCCAACATAATCTACGGCGAACGCAGGCAACGCTGGCAAAATAAAACCTAATAATATCAAAACTGTAACAATATTTTCTATAACAATTAGATTACTAATAGTAAGAATACCTCATTATGTGTTTTTATTTTGTGTAGTAACATTCATCAACAATTTATTTAAAAAAAATCGGTCCCATTCCCGGTTATTTTTTACTGATCCTGTTGGGGAAAGATAATCGCCGTCCGCAGATCCCAGTTTTTTACGATATTTAATAATACACAAATATTTTAATTTGCATCTTATTAGTTCGAATCCATTAAATCTGTTTTAGGATTCGAAGGTTTAAAATATCGGCGGTTGAAAAAAGAAATTAACATCGTAGACTAAGGAGAAACGATTAACCACAGATCATGTAAGTCGTCAGTCAACGTCAAAATTAATGTAATCCACATTTCCAAAAGTAGATAACTTTTGCAAAACAAACACAATAAAAGGGTAAAACAACACAAATTAAATGAATGATACTGGTATGGCTATGTTAGATAAGTAGTTTATAATCGTATATCAAAAGGCAAAATCAGTTTTTCTACATGTATGGGAAAACGAGACATATGTCGATATTGGCAAACTTCTTTTCAATCGTGCGCGAGATATCTCAATGCGCATGCTAGGCCGGTTGAATGGGTGAAGGCACAAAATGTTGGAAGCTTTAAAATAACCCATTTTAGGGCATTTGAATAATGTTGTTGTGTTTTCAAATAAATATCATTTTGAGAAATAATTAAAGAAGTTACAGGCATTCTATCTTTCTAGGCAATGTTAAAATGTTTCCTAGTGTGGCCTTCTGCGTAATGGAGAAATGATAATTGCAATAATTTCTACAGACCTACTTCCACACATCCATAAATACAGAAGCCTTTTGATCTTTAGAACAAATTATAGATTTGTAAGTAGTAACGTCAGCTTACATAAAACGTTATAAACAAATACATTATAAATAAGCTGAAGAAATTCTCAGTTGAATTTTGAACCCACGTTCTTCCGGCATACTGTAAGTAACAACTAGGCTAATGAGGCACTTAACGAATGAAATCAACACAATACAAGTTAGAATTTTTCAACTGTACCTGGAAAAAGTGTTCTAAATACTGAAGATAGCAAATATTTCTCAAAAGAAACATTCCTTTATTTTTTATAAGGCGCACAACTTCATTCAGAGATTATGGAAAATAGATTTACCACACCCGAAAACCGAACCGATGCTAATGCACAAGGCCCTTCATAAGTAAGTTATATCTGTAACATCCATGACATTTTTAATTCAAGGGAGTTTATGTTATTTAATAATTAAAATAAATATGTTTTCATACTTAACTTTATTCTATTAATTTAAAGTTAGCAGATAAAGTAACTAATTGTTTACTTTATTTTTTTTTCCTTTTCTTAGTGTAACTTAAAGTAATATGTTCTGATGAATATTCAGAAACGTATTGTGAAATTCAAACTTCTTTTTGTCCAATGACACCAAGAGAAACTGTTTCTTAGGATTAGTGACTAGAAGGTTTACACTAATGCAGGCTTCGATCAAACTTACGAGAGTAACAAGCAAATTAAAAAAAGTTTTTCTTCTATTAAAATAACGGAATGTTTTCCTTTGAGTGTTGATTGTTATCAAATGTATTTAAATTTCTCTCCCTCTAAGTGGTGTTAAACATTTCACCCTGAACACTTTCTTTGTGTTTTGTACTACTGAATTATGTCATAGAAGATGATATAAACACCTTTATAGAAATTCTAAGTAACTGAAATATATACTTACTTAATATATAGTTTTGATATTGTTCTATGAAGTTCATCTCACTAAGGTAAAAGTTTTAGAACCTTTATTATAAAAAAAATTCGCGTCCTTTATGTATCAAGTATAAATATTAAAATCGTACTGGTTAATATACATTAAAGGGCAAGGAGAATACTTGCATAAATAATCGAGCACTATTACGGCATTTCACTTTGATGACATCGATATGTTGTTTTTTAAGCATCGCGATAAAACTTTTGGATTAAAAAAAGGATTATCAACAATCTGGTTAACATATTTGTGAAGACAAGTGAATTACATTGATCGTCTCCGCTTCTTTCATTTGCTGTCCCTCAAGGACCGGCGTTTAATCACAGACATGAGACTGCTGTATGACGTGGTCAATGCTGTCGTCGATTGTCCGGAGCTCACGGAACGTATTGATGAGCGCGCATCTGCGGTACGTATAGTCTCCGGCAAATAAGGTGAACATGATTTTGAAATCACGTAACATGCGCAGTAGCAAGTTTAGGTACATTATTTACTACTGCGCATGTCACGTGATTTCAAAATCATGTTCAACTTATTTGCCGGGGACAATACCAGGGGTATGCATTGTCTGGCTATTGGTTCAGCTCGAACAAATTATGCCAGACAGTACTACAGAGAATAGTAAAAACATATGAGGACAATTTCAAAGATGCCAATATCTTTTTCTTGAGCCGACACGCGTTCAGTAACGTGGTATTAAAGTCCCTTCTTCAAAATAATAAGGTGTAGGACAGATTGGCGTCGGCACAGCGGAGGAGGTTGCATTTGTATCACACACACTCATACATACACCACGAAAATCACACATACAAGCACCGTAATTTCTACCTATTAAATTTACTTTGGTTTAATGTTGGTTTAACTAATTAATATTATATTAGAATATTCAGTGATCGCCTCAATATAAAAACTGTAATACGTCATACTTCGTAACTGGCTATTCATATTTGTAATTGGAAGTTTGTATTTATGGTTTAAAAAGCTGTGAAGTTTGCAATAAATTATTAAAAAGAAATCATTAAAAGTAATATAATAATATATCCCTTTTTTCATATCTTTGTATAAAAGGAACGCGAAAGTTAAATAGTAAGTGACCTTCATAATTTTAAGATCACTTGTCTGTGTTACCTTGATGGGTGTTATTAGTTATTTTCTGCACATACTCACTAATATTTCTTAGAAATTGCAAATTTCAACACGTTCAAAATAAACGATATCGTAAAAAAATATTACATTATTACCCAAACGTAAAAAAAAGTTGCTAAAGTTATCTTTGCTATTAATATTGCCAAATCTTTCAATATTTGTAATAGTTAAGTGTGGTTCACACTAACATACGAAGAGACGGAGATATAGATATTTTAAAAGAATATATTTGTTACAGAAAATAAGGTGATTGACCGATTTGTTTTTCATAAGATGTTGTACAATACATAAATAAAGTAAAAAATTCCTTTTATTACATTATCTACTGTTAATCTTTAAAAAATAATTGCTTATGCATTTAATAGTGTAGTCTCGATAACTGCTCCAATTTGCTTCCTACTCGTTTATCTTAACGTACATAAAAGAAGTAACATAAGATGGAACCTGTTCTTGTGTCTCATAACACCGAATTCATCTCAGTAGGAATTAAAAGTAATGACCCCTCGCTCAAGGTTAATGTTTGTTAATCATAAATAACCATTGAAACGAAGATTTATTTCCTTATTTGTAAATAAAGTTCCTAGCATTGTCTTATTAACCAAAATTAGGAAGACTTGTGAAAGCTTTAAAGACAATGCATTGTTGTTTAAAACACAAAGGTTGTTGCCCTTACCTTTCCATTCCTTGACAAATCGTGAAATTTTAATCGATTTCATCGCTGCACGTATCCGAGGCGTGGTAAAGATAAACGTTAAAACCTTTTAGAAATGGTTAATATTTTATTGTTAATGTTTCAGTTTGCAATTTTAACCACAACACAAAGCATATATTATTTTGATTTCAATCATCTTTCATTAAATTGAAGACATTTCCGTACAATCGTCAACATTCATATTCATCATTTGTGCAATTAGCGTAATAAAGCTTTTGGCACTCACCCACAGCTCCGTCACTCATTCTGACACTTACCTAAGTTACGCAAAGACCAAATAAACTTGGCCTTTCGAAGTCTCTACCACAACGGATGCGAAAACAGAAGGCCTAATATGAAAAATAAATATGGTTATTGAACTAAGTTCCTTTTTCGTTTGGTAAGGTTTACTCATAAACAGTATCGAAAAATTTGTAGTACCACCCGTTCCATTATCGAAATTCAATTTTTAAAGTAGTGTCTTCTAGTTGTATTAAATGTCTGAAAACTTAGTTTCATCTTATTATAATATATATCTAAAATGTTTTATGAATTCTTTGTCATTTTATTCTAAACATTACATGAAATCTACATCTACACTTATGTTGTAAAAAGCTAAATCCAAATTTTCAAATATACAGATATTTATTTCCGAGTACATATAACCCGTCTGTTTTCAGGGCCAGAGTGAATAGGCACCTTCTGGGTTAGCTCGTTCCATCGTGGATTCTGTCTTTGCCCCCGGGCTTGATTGGGATCAAGAGCGAACCCATTCTAAATAAAAAAAATAAATAATAATTTTTGAATAGAAAGGATGTAAATTTTATCCGATTTCAAACATTCTATCACAAATATTTAGAACAGATTTTCAGGGCTTTCGTAAAAATAAACAAAAAAAACGAAAAATGAAATCTTATGGGATTTTTTAATAAAATAACATATTTGTGGTAAGTGATATAGTTTTGTATATTGATTTTTTATTGATACTCTTCCTACAAAGGTATAGCAGCATAAAAAAGAAAATGTTTTTGGAGAAAAAAATCACGCAAAAAGTGTATAACTTTTTTACACTTAACAATTATATCAACTTATTTATTCAGTTACATGAAAAATCACGAGCTTTAATTTAAATTTTGACTAAATAATAATGATAGACAGCTATTTATAATATAAGTATGGCAGATAAACATCAGAATAACATGGGGAAAGCGGAATGTTTAAAACTATTTACTATCTTAAACATATCAACAGATGGCGCTGTAGAATAAATACTGTTTTCTATCACGCGATAACCATATTTTAAGGTTAAGCATAGTCGACCTCACCCATTTATCGCCTTCAACACTAGAGTTAAGTGACAAGAGTCTAATTACATCGTAGATACAGGTAAAATAAGGAAAGTGTCAAAAACATGCAATCTCTACGTGCGAAACCATACTGGTAAGCGCATAGCGCCTAAATTTTTCTATACTTTAAATGTGCGAAAATTAAAACTCGAAACTAACTATTATTCTGTTGAAAAGAATACTAATTCTTTATTATATTCAGATTTATAACGTCTACTATGAACGTCATGTATAAGAAACGGTTAGCAATACATAAACAGAAATCCAGTTTGGAATTTATATTTATTTCTTGTAATAGGTTTCTTGCCTTAAAAATGACAAGATAGGTTGAGTTTAAACTTAGATCGAATCTTAGCCCAAAAAAATGAAAAATCCATGTACTAAAGAGAATAAATTGTTAAATGTTTTTATTATGTTCGTGGCCGTTATCTTACTTCGACAAAGCTTACCTGAACACCGACCGAGATTTTGATTATTTTATTACGATTTCCAAGAACACTTCAATAAATGAGTTTATATTTTTATCATAGGTTCTTGATGCTGTGATTAATCGGATTTATACGACACAAGTATTTTAGTAAAATATCTTTAAATTAGAATTAAATCTACCTATGGTACTTTTGGTTTGGTTATTTTACTTCATTCTTGCCAAAGACCAGCTAAGAATGGCATAAAAGCATTGGAGTGTGACAAATGGGAATCACGCCTTATCTTGAATCCGGACCACATGTTGATATCAGTACATCAGTGATATATGCACGCGATCTCTCTTGCCTGTAGGCTGTAGTAATATTATGAAATAATGAACCGTGTTAATCCTCTATATCGTAAAATGGAGGATATCAGAATCAGAATAATTTATTCTCCTGATAACACACTAAGTGAAGTTGACATAGCTAATAATGACAGTCACAACACATTACTCTAAATACACATTCAGACATATTTATATGCACGTGGCATTTAATTTTCTGCCCGCCAGCCTGCCTTTCTAACTACCTGTTTGGGTTTTATACAGTATAGCCATAAACTAACTCCTTCAATCGCATACATTTGCTGCTACTTTGCTTAAGGCTACATTAGCCTTAAAAACCGGTTCATTTCGTCGTCTGTTTAAAACCTCAATAATTAAACTCATTTACGGATGCGGTGATGTAGATTGTGTTAATGACTATAAACCGATCTCCAATCCATATACCAACACTGTCCAGCAGTTTAAATAACGTCCAACCTGCGTTTTTTCCAATATTTTCAAAAAGAGTATTCAGCAGCATTTGTCGGCGTTTTTGGAATCATAAAATGTCATAAGTCCAAATCGATATGGCTTTCAGGAAAAAAGTTTTCTACAAATACAACACATTTCTTAGTGAAGAAATAATAGAAAAATGTCATTATAGGTAATAGATGTCGTACTTAGCGTTTTTCTATACAAAAAAGATACTTGCATACAATATTAAAATTTGCGGCACTAGGTACGCTACGCGACCGAGCCCGATGCAGTGTGTGATTAGCCTTATAACTTTGATATGAATATTTATGTCAATATTGAATATCTTAATTGAGCATTGAGTGCGCATAACATCTATAAGGCGATAGAAACTGCAAGTTTTTGTAATAGATTTGAATCCAGACCATATTTTTCAAGTATCTCTAGTAACGAGTTATACATAACTAAATACAAAAATGGCTTCTTGATTGTTTCCTGCAGGAATGGAGTAATATTATATAACCATCGTGTTTCTTAAATATATTTTTTATGATTCTATCTTCTTAAGCCTACAAGATACCTACCTAGATGACTACCTTCTAAGTCTAAACCAAACTTTCTTCAAATTTCTTGTCTCTAGATTGCATATTTGTAAACACACACAAATTTTCTGTGATTATATTTTCTAGGCGCCCTAAAGTGTTTGTTCACATGCATTTGCACTTCACGTCAATCATGCTTAAATTTTGCAATAATCATCTATGATATTCTTGACATTTCCGCTCGACCCGCCTCGTCATACTCAACTATATCAACTCTTCTACGAAGCGGTGATTCATTAACAATCATGAAACGCGTTCAAATAGTTATTCTATTAAAGATAAGATTTGAACAATCTGATAATAACTACTTGATGTTTTGCATAACTTGATTTCGGATAACTTTATTTTAACCCAGTTAGTTTAAAATAACAAATAACTTTTTGGCAATGCATAACCATATTCCATTCCAAACTAAACAGAATTTACGTTATGCATTCAAGAGAGACACACATATTATGCTACATAGGCGAAACGCCTGGTCAATACGGGGTGGGGTTTCTCATTAAGAAAGAACTCAAAAAAAATATTACGAATTTCTTCGGACTATCGGAAAGAGTCGCATTTATTCAACTGGAATTCGGTGATAATAACTTATCAATAATCCAAGTCTACGCACCAACGACAGACCCAGATGAAAAAGAAATAGAAAAATTCTACCAAACGCTACAAGAAGCTCACAATTTACTGCGAAACTGCAAAAATATCATGGTAATAGGAGATTTCAATGCCAAGATAGGAAACCCAAAAACCAACGAAAACCTTATCATGGGTAAATATGGGTATGGGACGAGAAATAAAAGAGGAGAAAGACTGGTACAGTATGCCCTTGAATATAAACTCACCATCATGAATACATACTTTAAGAAGAAAACCAGCCGAAGATGGACCTGGATCTCGCCAGACGGAAAAACAAAGAACGAACTGGATTTTATCCTGTATAACACACCTCAAAATATTACAAACATAGAAATTTTAAATAACATAGAGTTTCCATCAGACCATCGAATGGTAAGAGCAACACTAAATTTAAAAAAAAAACAGAAAGTGCAGAAGGTACTACCAAAACTTGGGAGCATCGCTGAAAACAGACGAAGAAATAAATACATACCTTTTTAAACTCACATCAAGCATAGCTGACTTAACTTACGATGAAGATAACGTACAAGAAACATACAATAAATTCGAACTCTTACAAAAAAATAGCTTAAAACCAGAACCAATAAACAAGAACTACAAAAATACTTGCTATTTCTTTAGTGACACAACCAAACTATTAATCCAACAGCGTACCGAACTAATACAAGCCAAAAATAAATCACAAGAAATGAAGAAAAAGTTGTCAGTCCTTTTCAAACAAACCAGCAAATCAATAAAAAAAGATTACGAGCGACATAGGAAAAGAATCATAGAAAACAATTTAATTCATTATAGAAGCGCCAAACGAGCCTATAAGCAACTAATTAGCCATACAGACTGGATTAAGAGTTTGAAGAATGGACAAAAGGAAACAAAATCAAGAAAAGATCTAATATCATGTGCCACAAACTTTTACAAAGACCTATACGCCATTGAGAAACAAGACACGACTTCACATACAGAAATTATTACGATACATGTAAATGCCAACGAAATAAACATCATTGATGAAAATGACGTCTGGAGAAAAACCATAAAGCTGAAACGAGAGAAGAGCTCAGGGTCTGACGGAATAAAAAACGAGGCTTTAATAGAAGGAGCAAAAATACTCACTGGACCACTGACACGCATATTTAATTTGGTTTTAAGAACAGGCATAATACCAAAGCAATGGCAAAAATCTGACATAATTCTACTATATAAAAAAGGCGACCCACTGGAAATCGCTAACTATCGGCCGATAAGCCTACTATCAAATGTGTATAAGTTATTTACCTCTATCATCAACAGCAAAATTAGCCCAATAATAGAGAGCGAGCAACCGGTGGAGCAAGCGGGCTTTCGTTCAGGATTCTCAACTATGGATCACATCCACACGCTAGAGCAAGTTATTGAAAAGTACTCGGAATTCAATAAAAACCTTTATATAGGCTTCATTGACTACAAAAAAGCATTTGACAGTCTCTACCATAACTCTATCTGGCAAGCTCTACACAACTGCAACATTGACCCAATAATCATTAGAACTATAAAAAACATATATGATAATAGTGTGAGCAGAGTGAAACTAGAGACTCGAGGCGATGAATTCAAAATAGCCCGGGGAGTCAGACAGGGAGACCCATTATCTCCGAAACTATTTATAGCGGTCTTGCAGTGCGTTTTTTCCAAACTGAACTGGATCTCTGAAGGCATCCTAATCAACAACAAACGTCTTAATCATCTAAGGTTTGCTGACGATATCGTTATCTTTGCTGAAAATCATAAGAAAATGGCAAATATGATATCACAACTGAATACAGAAAGCAAATATGTAGGACTGCATATGAATCTCAGCAAAACAAAAATATTGACAAACGGCAAAAAACATATAATAATGCTAGACGATGTTGAACTTGAGTATGTAGAGCGATACGTATACTTGGGAAAACAAGTATCGTTTTCAAAAACAAATAACGTGGACGAGGTGGAAAGAAGAGTCGCGTGCAACTGGAGTAAATACTGGGAACGGAAGGAAATACTAAAAGGTGATTACGACCTTAATATGAAAAAGATTATCATGGATACGTGTGTTCTGCCCTGCCTGACATATGGTTCCCAGACGTGGACATTTACAAATAAGATAACTAACAAAATAAGAACTTGTCAGCAGTCAATGTAAAGAAGTATATTAGGCCTAAGAAAAATTCAAAAAATAAGAAGTCAGGAAATAAGAAACAGGACAAAACTGACAGATGCTCTACATCAAGCACTAAAACTAAAATGGAGCTGGGCCGGCCACTTAGCAAGACACACCGACCAACGATGGACTCTTAAGAGCATGACGTGGAGCGGACCACAAGGAAGAAGAAACGTGGGCAGACCACAAAGTCGATGGGCGGACGACATAGTAATGATAGCGGGAAAAAATTGGACAAAAATAGCACAAGACAGACAAAAATGGAAGGAAATGGAGGAGGCCTATACCCTATCAAGGGGTTCCGATAACAAAAAATAATTATAAGTAATAAAAAATTAGAACTTAATTAACTATAAAAAAAAAATTAATGTATTTAGAACGAAAAAAAAAACCTGTAACTTATATACTGTCAAGATTTATTGGAAATAAAAAAGGCTTTATTATTATTATTTATTATTCAAGAGAGTAGGCACGCACCAACCATTTATTTATTAACTTTGTCGAGAAAAATCGCAACAAATGACAAACAAATACATATCTTAATGACTCATAATATGAGAATAATATACATGGTGGTAAATATAAGGTAGTATCATCATGAACCCAATAATGATACTACTATACTATATACTAAATTATACTTATCATTTACGAGACTCGAATAACTCCTGCATAGTATAAAAACAGTTTTAAAACAAATACTCCTTAATTTTTTTTATTATTCCTTACTTCATTTCGTTCATCTTGAATCAATTTTGGAAGTCTTTTATATTTTTTTTTATCGTTTACGTGTGTTTCTTGAACAATGGAGTTTTGGGTTAGATTGTGGTAAGGCTAAGCGGTTTTTATATCTTAGATTGAGTGTTCCGGAGTTTTACTTTGAATAAAGAATGTTGAGATGCTGAACTGAAGCAGATTTTATTTATGCATAATGGATGTAATACACAAATAAGTTCAAAATATTGACTTTTTGTTAAACAATATTTGTTTAATAAAGAAAAATAGCAAATAGTTTTTTTTTAATATGAGGAGAATATAGACCGGGGTCGATAATTTTTGAGACCAAAAAATAAAATATTAGGATGAAACCCATTGGAAAAGGTAGAGAATGTAATAAAAATGTTAGGAAAAATATTTTGCTATCTGAGGTCGGGAAGGGGAAGCGGCTGAGCTTTTAAGGGAAAAAATCGGTTTATCTCGATTTCCGGCAAAACTACAAGTCCTATGAAAAAAAGTTAAATGGAAAACTTGTAGGTAATAATAATTATACTAGATTTAAAAAATCTAAAAATCCCACGTTTTTCAATGTCCTAAAAAGAATAAAATAACCCTGCGGGGCAAAGCGAGGGGCCACTCAAAACGTGGGGGCGCATATTACTAAGAGGAGATTTTAAAGAGATGAATGACATGCATTGATGCCGATTATTGTAAAGATGCGCCCCCACGTTTTGAGTGGCCCCTCGCTTTGCCCCGCAGGGTTATTTTATTCTTTTTAGGACATTGAAAAACGTGGGATTTTTAGATTTTTTAAATCTAGTATAATTATTTTATTCTTTTTAATTATTAACTCAACGAAGTAACCATGTGTTACGCAACAATCGGATAAGCCCCATACAAAAGTGAAAGTTGCCGAAAGTGGACCTGAAAGTGCATCTGGAAAGTTGAAAGTTGCTTTAGAGTGCATTGTCATCGGGTTCTGAACTATCCTGAAAGTTTCAGCTTTCTAGCTTATCGGAAAGTGCCTCAAATTTAAGTTGCAAGATTTTGCCCGGACAGACAAACAAATAAGAAAAGTGAGATAAGAAAAACGTGGTAAAAAGAACTACAATTTATGTATTACACTTTTTTCACATAACCTCAAAATTGATGCGAAAAATTCAAATAACCAAGTTTTTGGTTTTTTATATTTATCTTTTGCAAAAAAATAAAATAACGAAATTTGCTGAAACGTACCTTTTTACATTCCAAACACGCGGTAATTTTTATGATTTAAAATATTTATTTTTTCACTTCATTTTGACTTAATATCCAAAAATCACCGTAATTTTCAATCGAAAATTCTCACGTCGAAATATCTGCTTTTTTTAAAAAGTCGGTTTGCTTTTTGTTTCATTGAAATCTCTACTTTTCAGTGGTATAAAAAATATATATTACCATAGTAAATGTTGTCACAAAATGCAAATAGTGAAAAAACTCTAATCCGAAATTTTTATTTAATCATTATGTACAATTTTGAGCTATTTATTAAAATTTACACTTTAATTACTCAAAAACGTAAGATTTCATGTTACGTTACCTAAGCGGAAGTTGATGATTCAGATGAAATTGGGGATGAAGATCCAATGCAGACCGGAAATAATCTTGGAGACGAAGACGGTGATGGTCTTGAAGATTTCGAAGATCCACTAGAATTGGGAAGGTTTTGTCGTAGTGTAGATTTTAATAAATAGCTCAAAATTGTACACAATAATTAAATAAAAATTTCGGGTTCGAGTTTTTTCATTGTTTGTATTTTGTGAGAACATTTACTATAGTTATGTAAATATTTTTCATACAACTGAAAAGTAGAGATTTCAACGAAAAAAAAGCACACCGATTTTTTTAAAAAAGCAGATATTTCGACGTGAGAATTTTCGATTGAAAATTAGGGTGATTTTTTGATATAAGTCAAAATGAAGTGAAAAAATAAATATTTTAAATAAAAAAAATACTGTGTATTTGGGATGTAAAAAGTTATGTTTATCGACACTGGTCTAATAAGGTTTGTTAAGATTCACGATGATAGATATTTTTCACGTTGTCAGAATGCAAAGTAAGTTATGATAAGGGCTATAGCTTTACCATAGCTTATTTCTCATTCTTAGTTGTCATTCATTAAATCATTTATTTTATCTCCTCCGTGTATTACCATTTTAATGATCTAATTTTTAGTATAAATTTGAATCCATAAACGAAACTAGTGTTAATAAGCTGGTAGGGTGGTAATGAAACAAAACGGGACTGTGGCAAGATAGCAAACACAACTTTTAATACGTTAAAGCAAACATACTCATTTTGTTTGGCTCTTACTCTTCGGTTGACACTCTTTTCACGCTTATAAGAATAATTAATATCAATAGCTTAATATGAAATGAAAAAAAAACATTTAAAGTATGAACAACGAAAAGAACTCCACGATATTATTTTATTAAAAGCAACATAAAATCCTTTATACTTTTACGATCCGCAGATAATAATACATTAGGATATTCAAATTGATATAAATCAAGCACCTGAAAAAGCAGAAATAAAATCAGAAATCATTAATTACGTATCGAAGTTTCCTGTACGCCCTATAATATTTCAAAGTAACATATTCGCAGTCTCATAACTCTTGACACGTCAAATTATGTACCAGTCTTATCAGATGCTCGATTCAATAGTATGTCGCAACCTAAATCCAAAAACAGAAAGCCATGGCCAAATAACATCAAGATTGCTTTCAATAAATATTATGTATCAAAGACAAAAAGACTTTAATCGAATTATGCGTAGTCAAGATGTGTCAGCTCACCTTCAGTGTATAATAAGCGTGACATACGGAGGCTCATTGTATGTTAATATTAAATGACAGCTAGTTATGACAGTCCAATTTTTAACTCCCATTTAATGTTCAGGCGTTTATTTGGGGACATTAAATATAAGTACTCCACCCACTGACTGCCATTTGATTGTTGTTTGTAATCACTTTATTAAGATGTAATGTTATTTATTTATATTTCTGAAATAGAATTAATAATGTAGCTAATTGTTTTGATACTACTCTCTGATCTCTGAAACAAAAAGGAAGTAAAAAAGAAGGTTTTTGAGAACAGAGCGAAATCTCATTCTCCGTTTAGAACATTTGTTTCCTAGTTTAAGGCCGAGTGTCATGTCTTTTTTGTGCCCCGTCTTGAGATCTTGGTGACTTTCCTTGTGAATCGCCTTAAATATGATGGTGAGCAGTTGTGAATTATAATTCTAGCGAATTTCTCTATTCACCTCGACTTCTATTCCAACCGGTACGAACTTTTGTATTGATATGGTTTACCGTCTAGAGAACACCAACTATTCGGCACTTTCAAATACCAGTCATCTGCCACACAGACAGTTTTGCTAGAAGAAGTTTGTATATATGAGGCCTGGACGATTATAATGATTAAAACATCTATATATATATCGTCGTTGCGACTTTAAGACCTCCTATGTGTAACATTCATGTTGGAGTCAACAAATATGTTGAAGTTAGTTTCTTCACATTTTTTTCAGTAGACATTTTTTATTGATAATCTCGTAAACATGAATTTTACACATAGGAGGTCTTAAAGTCGCAACGACGATATATCAAAATTCCCTGTCACAGTGTTTGATTTTTACAACACAACAATGCGTGGTTATAACTAATATTTATAATAAAACCATACTATTGTTAAACTTTCGAGTTACTGCCACATTTTTGAAGAGCCACATTAAATTATTGTGTTTCAAAGATAGATCTCCGTCGGGCACATTTTCGTGTGATTATTTTTATGATTTCAACTGTAGTCTAAAACCGGACGAGTCGTTCAATAGACTTCATGGGGTTTATTGGTGAAGGCCCTTCTAAAACAACCATCGACCGTTGGAGTAATCAATTTAAACGCGGTTGTCTAATTTTGGGGGATAAGGAAAGGAGTGGTCGTCCTTCGACGGCTGTTACCGAATAAAATCTGTTTGTAGTGATAAATTAAAAGCAAGAAAACAAGTGAATTACTTACGTCAAGATTTAATATATATTGCACTATCTCGAAATTACAATAGTATGTTTGGTTGTAAATATATATTTATATGAAGATAATTTATTTTAAATACAAAAGCTCATCCACTAACCGCAATAAAAATATAGTTTTATGCACTTTCAGTTTAAAAATCAATAAAAGAAATCAGAATTCAACGATTGTGTTTTTTTTTATATAAGGATTCTATTTTATATACATAAAGTACATAAACATAACGTAACATGATGCGCAATGTAAGCTCGTAGCAAAAAAAGTGTGTGCGTCGTTAAGTACCCATGATTTATAAAAAACGGAAAAAATGTCAATAACTGAACCGATATCTGTTTTCAGATACCGGTACAAAAAATCGTTCTTAAAGGAAAAGCAGGTTTTAAGTTTTCCTCATAATTCGTCCTCAAAGGCCCGTCCTTTAGGGGTGAGATTTAAAATGGCGTAATAATGACAATTTAATAAAAAAATACAAGAGTCAATTTTACAAATATACCAACAAACTCCCCCTGGCAAGATAAATGCATAAGTTTGAAATAAAAGCTACGTCCCATTGTACCAGCGAGTTTTGTAATTTATATATTTGGTTCTATGGCCGCCTTTAAAGCGGAGCTGGGCATATTTTTAACTTACTAATGATAGGGCTGGTTCTATGTATTCTGTGTTCTATCTAACACCAGCAGTCCTTTCCCTTCTTGATCACTTCGTAAAAAATATGTTATTAACAAGATCTACTTATTATTGCAGTAAATTAAAAGAGAGTAAGTTTATTATTTTGTCAAAAAAAATATTTTCTTTTTCTTTATTTGTGGCTTGCGCGATTTGTGCCAGCCAGTGTCAAGTAAGTATAATTGCCAGTTCTTGAGTAATTTCTTTTTTTAATTTCATGATGATGACTGAACAGTGAAATATATTTTCCCCCCTAGGTTACAGTTAATGTGTGGGGTTTCACTGAAACCTGCCCGTGGACTTCTTTAGAGAGCATAAAAAGACAACTTCCGTTGCTTTGTTAGGTACACTTGCCAACACTCTTGTATGTTCACAAACCCTTAGAGGTTCATAATCCACCATTATTATTACGCACTAATATCCACAACGACACAAATTTTAACAAGAGAAACAAAACCATCAGACGCATCCCGCTCCCGCCAAAAAGTCCACAAAAATTCTACTGATAAAGGGTAAAAATCATAGATTAGTATTTGATTTACACAGTTTTGATTCTGCGCCAACGTTATATAAATAAGTGCCTCCATCAAGTTTAAGCATACTGTCGCAATTCTAATTTCTCATGCCCAGCAAGATTTTACGAAATTGTCACGCCCTGGTTTAAACTACTACTGCAAGACGCTCACTGTCGATCATCCTTTGTATAATTTCTAAGAAGGCATAAATATTGTTCATTGTTATATAAGAAATATGAGGGAAGGTCAAAAAATTCGCGATATAGAAGAGGGTAGTTTTAACCATTTAATATATTCTCCCTTATCAACTATTGACATATATCTTTAAAAAAATTATTCCACGAACTTTATGACCCCCTTTTTGTTAATAGAATTATATTGCAACTTCAACCTCTGTAGGATTTCTGCCCCGGATAACTTTCCCGCCAAATATCAGTGTCTTCGCTCATGTCGAACATAAAACTGACGATTTTATGCATATTGATGTCTGACAGTGAATTTATGCGCAGAACACAATACCTTTATAAATTTAACGTCTACCGCAAGCGCACTTAAAATATTTATATATGCTTACAAAATCAACATTTACCTGGCGGTTACCTGTTATTTTTTCCAAACATTTAATTAGCAAATTGTGATATTACAACTATCAATAGGCAAACATATAATTTTTTATCTTCAGAATTGATTTTACAAATCATTATTATATTTACAGGGAGATAACGCATTATAAAACTTACATTTTAATATTATTATGGCAAGGTTAGAGGTTAGAGCAACAAACGAAAGAGAATGTTTTAATTTTAGTAAGAATTATTACGATCTTAAATTTCACACTTCACTTCACGAGTATTATAGTTTTATTATTAAATGACTAATTATTCATTTATATATTTATATACGAAAACAACATTTGATACGATTATAAATTGAGTCAATTGCAAAACTGCCTGTAAAGTAAGTGTTCATAAATAAAAACAATTATGAATGTGTTTGTAAAATAAATATAAAGACGACCGTTTGGTGCAACGGTAACGATCCTACCTTTCGCACCTACGGTCGTGGGTTCGAGTCCCAGAAGGGTGATCAATACGATCAATACGTCCATTTGTATCTGAGTCATGGATATTTATATATATTTCTATTAATATTACTTATTTATGTATGATATACTATCTATGCGTTACCCTAATATCTATAACACGAACCCAACAGTGCTTACTTTCGGCTAATCGGTGTGATTATAAGAAATATTATATATCATATGAATTGCACAATCTATTGAAATACAGTTAATAGTTAAGTCTAAATCCAAATTTAAAAATATATTAATAAATGCTTACCAATGCAATTAGTGGTTTGTATGTATCTGTTATGAGGAGTTGTTTTTCTTACTAACATCTTTAACTTATAACAGTGATCAATCGTTATGCAATTTCGTGTGTTTTATTGCGTTTATTCTAGTCGTTTTCTAAATACGAACAGCAAACATTATAAAGAGTAAAACTGTGACTTTAAAAGTTACAAAGTATCAAAGCATTGTGATTAAAGTAATATTATGCAAAAACGTCAGGAAAATATTATAATTTTGTCGAAATGATTCTAAATATATTTTGTTGTATATGCTTATATGTGATTCATTATTACTCATATCTATTGGAATCAATAGTCAATATCAAACTAGATCACAAACATTGTTCTGAATCCAAATAGCTAAAGCACTTGTATTATGAAAGTCAGAAACAACGACGATACCAAAATACTTACCAAGTCAATAACCACTTGTCAGTCCACGGTAGCAATTGGTACCGATAGCAAATACCCTTCGTCAGTCCCTGGTAGCAATTGCTACTATATTCAAACTTCTGAGTTGCCTGCTGTTTTTTAAAAAATAAGATTAATTTTTGCGTTACAAAGATCCAAATATTCAGTAGAGGATTCTTTATTTAATCAGCTTTACGGTAGTATTTCTTGTTTGGTCCCAGCTTCATTATGTAGCGAGTAAATGACATTTTTACTTAAGAGTCCGGCGGTTTTTTTTTATTCACTATTCGCGCAGCATCTGGACTGTTGAGAGGGGTGGGGCGCGCGGCGCAACATTGACCAAGACGGTGAATATGTCAACATGAAAATTGGTATGCAAGCCACTCGACTACCGAGGTCTTGTAATAAAAGCATTATCTCAAAGATTAGGATTTTTTGCTCGTCTGTATTTTGAATGATACGTAAGCCGTTGTACTGATTGCATTAGCAGTCGATAAAATCAAGTAACACGCACAATGCGTGTTACTTGATTTTATGGGCCCGCGAGGTGGATTATGACCAGTTCTCCTAATGATATTTGGATAATTACACAAGTATTTTGATTTATAGTAAACTAGACATTTAAACGATGATGATGTCAACTAAATGACTGTCATTTACTGTATCACGTATTATGTAATGGTTTTCCCGTTAGTTTATATTTCCATATTGTCATTGATATCTACATATTATGTGTAAATTTATGTACTATCGTATTGCATTTTTAAATTATTAGTATTTATGTCTATATTTTCTTATGCTCATTGAGCACAAACTTCGTATAAGTATGTAAATGTACATGTAATCATATGTTAATTTGTTTTTTTAACCGTATAAACACCCTTACCGGTTGACTGATAGAGAATGCCGCAAGGCATTCATTCCGCTTTTTATATAAGACTAGCTTTCCGCCCGCGGAATTTCTCATTCCCACGGAAAAATCTAAGAAGCGCGATGTAACGCTGGATACAATTAGTTGTTAAACCAAAACTGAATGGTACACTATATTATATGTTTTCCCTTGTGGAGCAAAAACATGCAGAATTGGGCACTGGAATCCCGGGAACACGCTACATAGAGCTGACCATGCGAAAAACAATGATTTTCCAAGTGTACTCCAGCAACCATCTATCGCATACCTCAAGAACTAAATAGCGTAAGCTATCATTCCACTTCTTATGTATTTTAAATAACACATCGTTACCATGTTTTGAAAAACACCCAGCGCCATCTATCGCATACCTCAAGAACTAAATAACGTAACTAATACTTATACCAATTAGTAATTCGTTGACTTTAGTGATTTCAGGATAAGTAGATGTAAAAAAAACAATTTAGACGATAAAACAAATTGTACGTCATCCCTCTAGAATTCCTCATTTTCGAGGATTCATTTTCGTATCATTTAGCTTCAAAATTAACATGTTCATATTCGTTTGCAACATATAAGTAGATATAAAAAAACAGTTTAGACGATAAAACAAATTGTACGTCATCCCTCGGGAATTCCTCATTTTCGGGGATACATTATCGTATCATTTAGCTTCTAAATTTACATGTTTATATTCGTTTGCAATATTTTACGTTGTTTTAAACGACACACAGCGCCATCTACAATCCATCCATCAAGCAAACAATATTTTTGTTTTTCCTCGGGAATATCATTTTTTCCAGGATAAAAAGTACCCTATTATTTAATCCGGACTTTTATCTTTACGTTTGCAAAATTTCAAAGCAATCGGTTCAGTAGTTACGGCGTGAAAGCGGAACAAACAAACAAACAAACAAACTCACTTTCCGATTTATAATATTAGTTAGGATGGGCTTGCTCTTGGCACCTAGGAAGCGATTTTGCCCAGAAGCAGCCTATTCACTCGAACTTTAAAGATCTTTGGGAAAAATAGACGCAGACATGGTATTCTACTTCTTGCTTATAGACATTATAAAATATGAATGAAATGCTTTTTAATTTATTTATTGGTTATGTAAATACATAAAATAAAATGTTTATTAGTTAAATCATAAACTAATTCGGAATGAAAAGCCGTTTACCAACATACATCTTGAATTAGAAGGAGAATAATTAATCGCATTTGAAGAGACTATACTTATAGCCCTTTTTCAGAATCGTCATAATATTTTTTGTGGTGATTCATAATAAGAGTAATGTTGGATAAACGAGTGGCAGATATAATCGTATTTGGGCTGTGTGAACTCTTTTCGACCAGCCTGTTGATGTCTCTACTGCTGGGCTAAGCCTCTATGGAAAGAACGCGGCAGAGAGTGTGCCATTGCCCAACATGTCGAGTCTTATATTATTTATTTTCAACTTTCCAATAATGTGATAAACATATTATTGTGTTACGGATAGGTCCATATCCGTAGTACATCGATATAGATAAAGCTGTTAAAGCTGACTTCTCAACTGATGGGCTAAGGGCGCCTTAACCTTTGTTGCAACAAGAACAGCAAAAGCTCACTGTGATGCCTCTTTGCCTTATGCAAGAGCCAGTAGTAATAATATGGTATTCGTCAAAAACTTTCACGTATTAAAAAGAGATCAAATGAACTTTTGACACTGGAAATATTTGGTTCCCTAAGTAATGAAAGTTATTAAGGACACGTTAAGAATGACTCATCGGTGGACACAACAAAAGTGGTATGTACGATTACCATTCCAAGATGCATTTAACTTCGATTTCGACATGATATATGAATTTATGATAAACACCAAGCATAAGGCTATAATAACCTCATTATCCTATTTGCCAATTTGATTACGACAGATCATTACTTCATTTAATTCCACAGCTTCACAGTAATGCAAGCCATGGAGCTCTGAACAGAATATTACATACTTATAAGGCATTAAAAGATTGGGTTCAGACAAAAATGCAGTGCACTGATTACAAACGTCTTCATTATAACCCTCAACATGTTATCTATATAACGGATCGAATGTTAAATTAGTTACTTCATAAATGAACATACTTTTATTATACTTAAAATGCGTTTCTTGTTCGAAAAGGCTAACACTTTGATATTCTAGAATGCCGTATACGGGGAAGATTTATGTTACCACTACCTACGCGATAGTTTTGTGTTTCAGTTTGTGATTTATAGACTTGTCTACTCGGTTAGATCAAGTAAGCTAAAAAATATTGCTAATACATCAACATCAGCCTATTAATGTCTTCAAAGCTAGAAGCATATTAGCTGTAAATAAAAACACCGTAAAGCGATAGATCATAACCACGCAAGCCTACTACGGATTGGTGTATGCAAGCAATATGTGCTTTCTGAAGCACAAAGTAACTTGAGATGATATGTTTTGATCTGTCAGAAGGACTGTATTAAGAAGCGAAATATAAAACCATTGCACTTTTTTTCTATCTTATGGTAAAACTATGAAAGATATTTATGTAATGTACTGTTAAATTGTGAAACCGCATAAATTTATTTATAGTGTTAATTACATGATTTTCTATTGATATAGTAATCGAAATAGCGAATATACGCACATCTCATATTAAACCAAAGTAACTTGAATTTGTGTAAATAATTTGGAATTCATCATCATATCTTCAAGGTTTATCTACAAACACAATTCTGTATTTCAAATTAATTGATATTGAGACCCAATATATAAATTGAAAACGCTTCTTTTGGTTTCACAGAATCGATGCTCTTAAAACCTTATAATTTTTAGCATACAAAAGTTCATACAGAAGGTTCGTGTAGTTACTAAAGAAAAAAAAGTAAACAAAATAAGATCGGACTTTGATAATCACTAATACTTCTTATAAAGAAGGCATTTACTGGCGAAAACGTTCTAGTGTTACTAAATGGTTCCCTCCGATTCCTCCTATAGAGTACAGATGGTTCAGTCAGCAAGTGCACTCATGTTGCGTTACCGCACTCTTAATCCTAGAATGCGAAAATCCAGTCTACACAATTCTCACTTTCCAAGTACAGAAACGTACCTGGGCGTTTTTCTTCTCTTTATAAGCTTGTTGTACTCCGTTCTCTCTCTAGCTGGAGTACCGTAGTTCACTGCACTAATCAAACCCGAACCCATATGCTTACTAGATGTATCTAATAATATCGGTTCGGAGACCACTCAAGCCTTTAGAAAACTACTGCGGTAGCTCGCTACTTTTGGCTAGAGGTCAATGCGGAAATTCGACCGTTTTAAAACGCGAATTAGGACTTATTGGACTGACGGTACCTAACGTAACTGTAACTGTAGCTGAAAACAACAAAATGTCTGGTAGAAAATAGGAGGCTGCGAGCGTCAGCGTCAATCGTTTTCGCTGGTAAAGCTGTATGACGACTATGACGACCTCTATGGTCGAGTGACTCGCGTACCGGTTTTCATGGTAACGCTACTCCGAGGTCTTTAGTTCGATCCCCGGCCGGGTCATTATATAAAAGGAACTTTTCTATATTGGCAAGAGTCTGGGTGTAGTGGTACCGTCGTTGTTTCTGAATTCCATAACATAAGTGGCTACTTAACTTGGATTCAGAACAATGTATGTGATGTTGTCTAATATTGTATTATGATTATACTAGCGGCCCGTTCCGGCTTCGCACGGGTAGACAAAATTCTTAAAATTTTTTCTATTATTAAATATTTTTCCGTTAGCGCCATCTAGCGTCCTGTAGACGAACTACTTGCAGTTAACGCGTTGCTATGGTAACGTTATTGATCCAATGTAAAAAGAGCGGACAAACAAACACACAAACCACTGTGATCTTAGATTATAGATTATGACTAAAAAAATCATGCTCGTGTTCTAAGAAACCTAGTTTGTAAAAAGATCGATAGCGTACTTAAATAGTTACAAAGTTATATTTGGTTTTGCATCGGGTAATCTAAAATTTACTATATCAAGCTCCGTGCTTCGTAAGACATTTTAAACCAGTCACCACGCACTTAATGCAGCGATTATGGTGCATTCTGTCATGTTTCTGTCCATCCTGATTGAACTACTGTAATCGTAGTATCGTGTAATTCACTGTTTACTCCTGTTTGTTTCCTGTTGTGTTTAAATCTAAATCTTAATATTTTATAACTATTATTTATTATTAAATTGCGTGTTCCGTTATTTTATTTTATATACGGATTTTGCTGGTCCGAAGTAGCGTTAATGTAAGGACCTAATCTTTGTTTGGTAATCGGCAGCTCTGCCCTAGGTTGCAGTGAAAATCGCATAGAGTCGATGGCAGTTAATAACATAGAGTTATAGGGTTGTCACTGGTAAGAAAGTGACGAAAGGATAATTTGTTACCGATTTTATTATATACATTTTTTTATATTCTGTATCGTGATTTGATCAGCCTTTGACCCCGCAACTAGGCATTTTACAACAAGCAACCATAAAATATCACTGAATACACACTTAAAGGAACAACGAGTCGCTTTGGCCCTAAACTGTCTTAAGTCGTTATTGCACGGTCTAATAGCTCTTGATGATGCTCCGTGTGGGGGCGAAACACGTGTAGAGTAGTTGGTGAAGGTGCCAGTAACTTTGGTTTCTGCATTTATTAGCGGCCGAGCGGGCGGTGCACACTGCTTGAGTTTTGCGGAAGTAAGCTACATATTTTTATTTTACTAATAGATATGGAATTCCACAAAGAAACGCCTGTTTCTATCAAATGTCGTAAGTCTTTTATAAGACCATTAATGAAACTAATTGTAAGTAAAATTAGTACCCACATATTACACCGCCCAATGAAGGCACATGCTTAGTTAACGTACTGGATGCATTATCTCGGCCAAAAGACGACTGGTGAGCAGAAGTCCCCCCCATAAAATAGAGGATATAGCCATTATCTCCGCGCTTGGCAGGCGGATTAGAGATCGTAGTAGAAGACCATGATCTGGAAGCTGCTGCATATTGTTTGGTCTACGGGAGTAGTATGGCGATAATCTCCAATGTCAATAGTCACCTTTTCCAACATCTTTATGTGTGTGTCCTACCGCACACATCTCTACCAAATAATTGGTATAAATGACATATCTGAATACAAATTAATAGCAGATAATAGAATTAGTAAGTAGTAAATAGAATTTTCAGTTGCATGTCCCTTTAATTTTTTGTATATATACTTCGTTTTTCTCACCCTCGTAATCTATTAATAGCAAAAGGGACAAATCTATTAAAAGCAAGATAAATGTAGAAGGCAATACGAATAATTTATTTTCTTTTTTAACGAAGTCTACGCCTACAACTATCGTGAATACTGATTTTAAAAAAGCACTATCCCAACATGTTAGTAGCGGTTTATGTATCAACGTTTTTAGTAAAATAGCTTTGCTTTTTAAGTCTTTACATAACAGTCCAGTTTTTATATTGATTTCGTCCTCCCTACCCATACATTCTTGCATGCCCCACGCATGCATAAAGCAAGCCTATAGAATGCAAGAAATCTTGCAAGCAACTATTCTGCATACAAACATGTATGTATACAAACATGCAAGGAAATATGTAAACAGCATGCCAAAAAGCAGCAAGCGTGGTATTGCTCCGCTCACTTTGCTTTCTCCGCTGGTCACAAAACTAACCTTACCTAACTTATCAAAGGGTGCAGTACACTCAGGGTTTCTTTGCTCAGGGACTAGAAGCCCAGGTACTCAGGGAGGTGTACCTGACACGAAAGGCGGCAAGGGCAGCGGGGAACAGACTCTCCCCAGAAGAGCTGGCGCATGCTAGGCGCTAGACAGAGGAGGCACTAATAAGAAGCTGGGAGAGAAGTCTCGAGAACCCATCAGTGGGGATGAACACTCTGAATGCGGTGCGGCCAATTCTTAGGGAATGGTGTGGGAGAAAGCACGGATCGGATAGGAAAGTACCTGCACCGCATTCAGAGGGAGCCGATCCCATCGTGCCACGAGTGCAGTGCTGCGGAAGACACCGCCCAGCACACCTTGGAGGTGTGCCCAGCGTGGATCCTGCAGCGCGGCACTCTGGTGTCGGTGATTGGAAGGGACCTGTCGCTCGCCGGCGTGGCTAAGGCCATGCTGGCGACCGAGAGGTCATGGAAGGCAGTAGTCTCCTTCTGCGAGAACGTCATCTCGAAGAAGGAGGCTGCAGAAAGGATCCGGGAGGAAGCCCAAAATGCGGCTCTAATGAAGAGGAAGAGAGTCGGGAGACGACGGCGTGTTTATGCCGCGCAAATCCTGATATAACTGGGAAAACGCAGTGTGGTGGCCATCAGCGAACCGGGTATCCGTTGGTGGCATTACACACACCTCGCTGGCCTGTGGTGATGTCTGACTGTACTCAGGCATCATTGATTCGTGGAGGAGTCTAAAGGAACTAATCACCGGGCTGTAGTGGTGATTCCTCAAAAGGGTCCCACAAGGCCCACCGGTGATGTGAAGTACAGCGGGGGTTTTAGTGGGTATGCCCGTCAGCATTTTACTGACGGGTGAGTCCGACATAACCCCTCCGTCTACCCAACGGTGGGGTATGCGTAAAGCATTTCCCCCCGAAAAAAAAAATGGTTTCTTTGCTGCAATCCTCTAAAAGCACCTGGCATGTATGCAAGTAAACAACAAGCATACAGTAGGCAAGCAAGCATTTAGAACTCTAGCAAATATGCAAGCATGCAGAATGCATACGTCGCTATCTTTATCAATCTATAATGTCGTCACTATCAATGCACAGCGTTATTTCCAAGAAATTAACTATTACATCAAATGATAAATATACCAATTGATACTTATCTCAGCGGAAGTAATGATAAAATCAATCGTTTTATTAATTCTTTACGTGAAATTAAATTATATTAAATAGTAAATATGTTAAATGAGCAGCCATGTAGGACCTGGTAGAATTGAACATCAATCAATCCTCACTCTTTACGCGACTTATGATACTGCAGGTAATCACAATACACCTCCCGTAAGCCACAAAATAGGCAGCGGCGTTTTCCAAATTATGGTATTTTACTGGGATCTCCGTACGCTCGGCCAAGAAAAACATGGCAAAGCACCCTATTGTCGGGGGACGCTTCTGTCCAGCAGTATTGGATGATGCTAATCTTAAACTAAATTAATTAAAAAGCCATTATATTTTTGTGTTTCATATGTTATACAAAATAAATATCATAAGAAATGGAGGTTTTGATACAAGATTTTGTAATAATAGACATAACTATATTGATATGAAATTATACCAAAAGTAGTTATAATAAATGACGTACACCCGAGCAGAACCTAGCTGTGGTAATTTCTCATTACTGTCCAAAACCATCGATAGGTGGAGGTTGTGACTATTTTTAAAAACTAATTAAAAACGAGTACGTCTATCTGTAAACACGGAGGAGCAACGTGGGGAACAATGTCTCAAGTCCGATCTTGCATGGAATATTGCAGCCACCTTTGTGATCGTTCGTAAGCGGTCTGGTCTGCTCCCAATCTCCCGGGGCGTGCCCCAGGGATCTATACTGGGTCCAATCCTTTTTATTTTGTATAGTACTGACATAATCAATAGTATTAAGCACTGTAAATACCATCTTTATGCTGATGATTTGCAGTTATACTTGTCATTTCCTACACATGATTATGCTGGTGCAGTAAATAGGATAAACGAGGATCTGGCATGTCTTTCGGCCTGGTGTAGGAGAAACTGTTTAGTTCTTAATCCAAAAAAATCAAAATTTTTGTTGATCGGTACAAGACAGAGTACAAGTAAACTACAAAGTATTCCTTTAAATGTTGTATTGGATGGTGAATTGCTCAAACAGGTTCAGGACTCCAGAAACCTGGGCCTTAATCTCGATTGCCGTCTGAATTTTGAAAACCATGTCACAGAATGTGTTAGAAACTGTTTTTACCGGCTCAGGTTACTGTATAAAATAAGGCCATATCTTAGAAAGGAACTTCGAATCAAGTTATGCGAATCATTAATCCTCTCTAAATTAAATTACTGTGATACGGTGTATGGTCCCTGTTTAATGTCCAAGACAGCCAGGCTCATACTACGGGTGCAAAATGCATGCGCTCGTTTCTGTTTTCATATTCCTCCGCGATCACATGTGTCCCCCTATCTTAAAGGTGCCAATATATTAAAGATGGAAGCTCGTAGAAGGTTACATTTGGCCACTTTGCTGTTTGGAATTGTCAAAACTAGGAGGCCTAAGTACTTATTTGATAAACTTACATGGGCCCAGTACGGCACGAGATATCTTAAGAGAAAATGTACTCATATCTTCGTTACGCCTACGCACCACTCGGCCGCCTTCCGTGGGTCTTTCAAATACGCGGCTACACGGTGCTGGAACGATCTCCCGCCCCCATTACGTGACCTGAAAACAATCAAAACATTTAAAAAATCATTAAAAAAATATCTATTATACCAACAGGCCAATATTTTAATATAAATATCAATGGTTATATACCGTTTTTGTTTTTCACTCATGACGTCTGGTGGTTGGTAGACTACGTTCCGGCGCCGTGGCATCGTTGGCGTGATCTTAAATCATAAAGGTGATAATTTTTTAGTAAGCACTCTTAAGTGAATCTCCTAAAGACCTGAAACACTTATGCTTACCTTGTTAGTTTTTCACGACTGGCCGTAGATTATCCGTAGTCGTAATCATTGGCAATCAAACACCTTGCATCCGTTTCTGGTTCTTATCACAATATACTTCATAGCTTTTACTTCACATAAGGTAGTTATTTTTCTTTTGTTTTTTGATGTGACGTGGCACAATTCACGAATCCACATGGCTCCACGTAGACAGCCACACACATTTTTTATTATTACTGTTATTACACAGAACAACAAACGTCAGTGTCAATCTCAGATTGGTTACACGGGTGTTAACGCTAACATGATGCCTACCATAGAGTAGGCCCTCCTCACCTCTTGTATATTTTTTATTTTTTCTTTAGGACACTGACGTACGTCCTTCAATGTATTTTTATTATTTTTTTTTTTTTAATGTATTCCTTTTTTAGTTATTTTTTATATGGGTATATGTACATTTATAATGTTTATATTTATTTTTTTCTTCTTCTACTTTATTTTTATTTTATTTTATTTTTTTATTATATATAATTATATTATCAGTAGGGCGTCATTCATTCAGGCCCTGCCAGAATATCAGCGCTGCTGCGGTGGATCTCTGCTCGCAGTGGCCTATGCTGAGGCAGGGTCCTGGTTGATCGTAGGTGTAATTTAGTTATTTTAAGCACAATTGTTTTTATTTTATAGGTTGTTATTGTTAATTTGCCTTCGATCAATAAATTCTTTCTTTCTTTCTGATGGCTCAGCAAAATACCAACTTGCTGCACTGGACACGATGCAGCGCAGAGTTGAGAGGCTCATCGGTAACAGCAAATTGGTGAAGATCAAGCTTCACAGCTTAGCTCATCCCCGCAAAGTTGTCAGTGTGTCGGTCTTCTACAGACTGTAGTTTTTTCCATCGGACATCCAGACGCACTGCAGGCTACCACTCTTTCTTGGTATTCCTACCTGTCACACCATGCGCTTTTCAACATCCTTCATAATGCGTACAGCAAAGGAGTGGCACTCCCTACCTGCATCTGTTCCAAGAACTCATAACTCGTCCATTTTCAAAACCAGGGTGAAGGGACCTTCTGGGTTAACACGTTCCATCGTGGATTTTGTCTTGACCCCCGGGCTTGATTGGGATCAAGAACTAATCCATCCTAAATAAAAAAAAATCATGTTCAAATCCCAGTTTTGATCCATCATGGTCGCATTGTCGGTGTTATCTCTACAAAGCGATTAGATGCGATTGAGATATGAAATATTATATTTATATTTTTATCACTTTCTTTGCACCTACATACCTACTATTAATTACAACGTTTAAACAGCTACATTACTTACACATTAAAATAAAAAAAGAGTTAATTATGTAACCTTATCTAGTTTATGATTAAACAGAAACATGATATTAAAATAAGCAAAATATATTAGGTGTGAAGCTAGCAAAATCCTAATCCTGTAAGCACAAAGGCTATTTAGTAAATTACAAAACTTAGGGATAGCAGTCAATAATTGTTTTAAAAAACTTGACTTCCTTTTTGTCTTACCCGTACTAAACCTACACTTCACCCTCTGTAACGCGCTAGCTTGAAACTTATTTTAGTAATTTTTGACACACCATTCAGTTAACATTTACTGGCCAACCAACCCTAACAATACTCAGTGCTTAAGTTTTACCTTGTAATAAATAGAACAACGCTATGGTTTAATGGGATACCGTAACGCTGCCATAAATGATCATTTCACGTTTGTTTCGACATTCACTAACCAGCTTCACAACTCGACACTACATGGAAAAATATCCACAGAATTAAATCAATCATGGAATGCCCTACATAGTACAGCTCTAATTTTATAAATAAAAGTGAAACAACCTAATCACCATTCTAACACTAAATAGTTTTCTTAGAAAGCAAACCGACGGACTTCAAAAATGTATTTAAGACGAAAATTGAGTATCCCGTTAAATACTCCGGATAACACCAGCGCCAGTTTTATAGTTTCAAACTAAAAAGTGTTTGTTACGTCGGCTTGAAAAATATGGTATAAGAGGCGTCTCTCTTGCACTCTTTACATCATCATCATCACCATCGCGGAACACTTGATTGATTCTGGTCCTAACCACTGGATTAAGTTCCATAACCCACAGATTATTTCGACATAACGCCGCCACTACATACCAAGATTGGTCAGGGAAGCGTTTGAAATAACAAAGTATAAAAATTTCAATCGGGAGGATGGTTTTAAATTGTCGAATGTCTGGAATCCTCTGGTTCGTTTTTGTAGAAACCGAAATAATCAAAAAAGTGTCGTGTCGCGATCGGATACTGTAAGTGTTGTGTGTCGAGGACAGTCTCAAGTGAATAGTGAGAATGTGAACAGTGGCACGGGTATCGAACGCAATAGAAGACTTCGTCGGAGGGTAGACCGATATATCTGCCAATAACAGCCTACCCGCAATTACTTCAGTTGCTCCGTGATCATGGCGCTTGCAACAGTGCCGAAATATCGGAAACTCAATAAAAACAAAAGCAAGGTACATGGTAAACATCCCGTATACAACTTTATTAGTATAACATATATTTAACTCCAAATAAACGAACCTAACCTGATAACACTTTTCCAATTAAGATACACTACTGTGATAATCCCCATCAAGGAACATGTTCTTGCCTCCCAATAAAACGGATTTACTCAACTTGAGTTGTTATAGCCTCACATCCATTGTGTCATTTGCATAAAATAAACGCTAATGATTAGAATTAAAACACTGATATGAGTTTTTAAAAAGCTTAGATGTTACAAGTAAGGAACTTGTCCATAAAATATAAATAGCCCTAGCTCAATCAAAACTTTGCTACGGCATTTCAATATCGGGAAACGTCACTTAAACAAAATACCTGAAAGTAGAAAGAACACAAAGTAAGTTATATATTTTTTACCAATTCGATCCCCCACTGAAGAACTATATATGTACCTACGCAGACCTTTTTATTGTAAGAATACTGTAATAAAAGAACACAAAAGTTCACAAAATCAAATTCAAGTTTTCAAAAAACAAATTGAATAGAAGAAGCCTTTTTCTTCCTTGTTGTTACTCCTACTATAATTATTCTAAATCAGCGTTTTCTACGATACAATTTGCTACACAAGCGGACTTTTTATGCAATAAATTGAACAAAATGCTCAATATTTAGCCACTCACATCGCATCATTGTAAAAATATTGTGCCTTAGTTCAAAACGTCCATTTATTTAGAATCTGAATATATTATGCACATTTAGATGCACACACGCACTCAAATAACATAATAAAATAATTTTGTTGAACAAATCAATCTGTTTTGTATTTTTTGACGACCGTTTGGTGCGACGGTAGCGATCCTTGTGGTCGATCCCGGTAGGTGTGTCCATAATTTTTGGTAAGCAAGTTTTATGTCAATGAATAAAATATTTCTGATTTGTTTTTTGATTTACAAGCATAAAGATTAAATAAATAGATGTGCGTTCTAAACCAAACACTGAAAGTAACAATAATATAATTCTTGATAGTTCAAACAAATGGCGAAACTTGTTTATTGATTACTAAATAATTCTATAAATATAGTAAATTCCAGTCGCATTAGAAAGTGGCCCTACTTGACTTTATCAATCAGAAAATTATTTAAAAATAGAAATATTATTTTAATCACATTGAAGACATTCTTAAACATAATGTGTGAGGTGAATAAGAGACTTATTGCTATTACGTCAAACTGAGTGATTTATTTATGCAATTATTATTGCAACACGAACCTACATACAAAGCCGTCAAATAGGTGCACAAACTTATTTATTTTATTTTAAATAACGTCGTTAATCAAAAATGTCCTGAATAAAAATGCACCGTTACTAATGTTTCTGAATATTACAAGTAGTTGTGTCATGGATATAAATATTTCCCATCTGTCAATGCCTATCTTTTTGTGATACTGGTAAAATATGCATGTATTAGTACACAGTACACAGACTATTGCTCCATATTTCGATCGTTAATAAATGAAAAAACGCTAAGCCGGTATCCATGCATATTTAACCCTGCTATGTTTTTAATTCGAAAATATAAATCTCAGAGCAATATACGCGCGTGAGGAAGCAATATCGCCCATCACGCATCTCATCTCACGACGTGGACTAAGTCTAAAAACAATGGAAATCTTATTCCAACATCCGTAGAATATCATTTATTGATATATTTCTCATCTTCACACGCATACGAGTTGTGATAAAAATATAATGCTTTATATTATTTTGCTTTCATTTCAAACCAGATTGTGAATTCAAAAGAAGCGTACTGTCTATATTTTCGTCTCTAAAATCTATCTTTATATAAGGAAATACAACATAATGGATAATACTAGGTATATCGCCTCTATGAAAGGTACCTACTGATTTGCCGGGATTGATATATGCACACAAACAAATTTGGTATCACTAAATGATTATTATCAATCGAAAAAGCAATCACAACGACGATCGGTAATAATGACGTGTCAATCGTATGTTGTTACCATATTTAGCTGTTTTTTTATTGCTGTTTGTAAAATTTTGATATGTTTGTATGTTTATGTTAATAGTATGTTATCGTCTGCCTGCAATATTTTTTACCTTTAAATTACTTTATAGGTATGTAACTATAGGTGGTATAGACTTAAAAATAACAATCTCTATCGCTACACGAGTAACACTCTTTGATAATGAGACACGTTTTATCTATATCTATTAAAGTAAAGCTCACAATTAAAAATCAATTTATCGTATTCTCATTACAAAGTTTTAAAATATAGGTCCATGTGTATAAAGGTTTACAATAATAATACCTAGAAACGATATATACTCATAGAAAACGGATACTATTTCCCAATTTCAAAGGTTTTGGAGTTAACCTAAAAGTAACAGTATTAAAAACACTGTTGTTATTTTGTATTAACATTTGATCCACAGCTTAACAGTTTCGTATTAATTTAATTATTTATTAGGAAAGCTTACATGTGATTCATTGATAGCTTCTTTATAAATTTCTATAATAGAGAATTAATTACAAGTTCTAACAAATAGATAAACATAATGTTAGAAATAATAGAATTTATTTCAAAAAGATTAAGAACTTTCTTAAGATCTACGTGGAGGATTAATCTTTTATCAAACTCAATTCAAATTTACTTACATTTGTTTACATCACAATATTAAAAAATAAAGTAATAAACACTTATAAGTAAATACATCGTGCAATAAAAAACAAGATATAATATAGAAATATTAATAACAGTCATTCACAAATAACTTCAATCCGTGAAGCGATTTCAAAATGTCTGTCATGCCATGCCATGAAGCCTGTTCGGTGAATCAATGAGGATATCGACCTTGGCACTATATTCATTTGCCAGCTTACTGAGTCTTGCAATTGGAGAATTTGATTTAAAAACCGTTCTGCTACGAGATATATAGATATATATGGGCTTATTTAGTCTTATTGGGTTTAGGCTTATTGAGTCTTAGTTCCTTCAAAGAACCCTAAAATATTGAATTAGTTTTATCTCTGCTGATCCCTATGTGTATGTATAAATTACATAGTTCACCTTATTATTGTCAATATAATTTTTGTTATATTTAACAAAAAAAATAGTTAATTAATAAATGTTTGTTAGTGTTTGACAGGTTATTTTTTATTCGAATGTTCGTATTATCGGAAGGTGTAATTAAGTATCTCAACAATGTAAAAAATCCAGATATTGTTTAGATTAGATATGTTTCATAAAAAATATCTACACCACCAACGCAAAGATAGATAATCTTATCGATACAAGATTGGACTTCCAAATGAATATAAAAGACCTCCCCGGTTCTGAACATTATTTATCTATCAAAGATGGAGTTTTTCTATCGCATAAGTGTCGCTATTTGTATCCTAGCAGCAGTGTCAGCAAAATTAGTAAAGCAACAAGACACCATTGCAGAATTAGAAGAGTATATTAATGGCAAGAAGCCAGAAATAAACCACAGATTTAAATTACACTATCATATCACTCCACCAGTAGGATGGATGAATGACCCTAATGGATTCTCTTTTTACAAAGGTGAATACCATCTTTTTTATCAGTTTTACCCATTTGAAGCTCGATGGGGTCCGATGCATTGGGGACATGTTTCTAGTCCTAACCTGGTTGAATGGACACGATTGCCAGTAGCCATTGTTCCCGAAGAAGAAATGTGCTTTTCGGGAAGTGCCGTGGTTGATGGAGAAGAATTGGTGCTAATGTACACAGGCCGTGTAAATTTAGAAAATGATCTGTATAATGAAAGTCAGTACCTTGCATACAGCAACGATGGTGTTGTCTTTGACAAGTATGAGGGAAATCCTGTTTTAGAATCAGCTCCGAATAATGCACCTGATTTCCGGGACCCTAAAACATGGAAACATGAAAATTATTGGTACACAGTAATCGGCAGCAAAACTGATGATGAAAGAGGTAGAGTATTGTTATACAGATCACCCGATTTGAAGAATTGGGACTTTTTATCGATCATTGGGGAATCTGATGGTGACATGGGTTTCATGTGGGAATGTCCTGATTTCTTTGAATTAGATGGCAAGTTTATATTATTAATGTCTCCACAAGGCTTGGAGCCAGAAGGAGATAGATTCCAAAATGTATATCAAACTGGTTACATTATTGGTAATTTTAGCTATGAAACGTTTGAGTTTGTACCAGAAGTTGATTTTCAAGAACTAGATTTTGGTCATGATTTCTATGCTGCACAAACACTAGAAAAAGATGGAGACAGGTTCGTTGTTGCTTGGTTCAATACATGGTATGCTCCATTCCCTGAAGCTGGAGATGGCTGGACTGGAGCAATGACTATTATAAGGGAATTAAAATTGCATGAAAATATTATTTTACAAAAACCCATTGATGATATGGTAATACTAAGAGAACGAAATATTACATCAGGAGAATTCCAACCTGAGCAATATATTGAGTTTGAACAGACTGGAGAATTGATTATAACTGGTAATTTGTCCAACAAAATTGAGCTATTACTAGAGGGAAGCGAAGGTGGTGATTCTGCTTGGCTTAGCTGGGATCCTGAGGACGGAAAGGTAGTTGTAGATAGAGGAAATTCTTCTGACGCACGCCGAATGGATTGGGTCCCTATTGGCTCTCATTCCTGGAGACTATTCTTGGATGCAAGTTCTCTTGAACTTTTCTGTGGAGAGGGTGAAGTGGTTTTCAGTAGCAGACTTTACCCCTTTGGTAATTGGAAAGTCACCAACCTCAGTCCTCAGACGTTAACTGTGGAAGCTTATCATCTAAAACGAAGTATTTTTAACACATCTTCTGGAAATAGTCAACAAGTATTAAGCGCAGCACTAATCTTACCAATACTTATATTTTTCAAATTTCTATAAAACTGTTTTTAGCAAAATTGCTTTTTAATAGGTCTCTAAATTTAAGTTTTATATTTTGTTGTATTTAATATTTTATTATCTAAGTGACAAATAGACTGTGATGTTCTTCTGAATGTATTTGTTTTTAACACTAAATCAATGTACCTGTTACATTATAACTAATCTAAAAATTTATTCAGTTTGTGGAAACATGAAATAAAATTCTTCATAAGCATGAAATCGCTTCATTGTAAAAAAATATGCCTTTTTAAAATAACGCCCATACATTGCGCCTCAATTGCCCATAAATGATAAACTCTATATAATATAAGTTCAACTCAAGTATAATATTGCACTTAATAAATAACAATAGAGGAAATATAATGTTTATATTGCTTAATTAGTATTGTAGACGCAAACGAGTACCTAAAAGTATGGTACTCTTCTGCGTCTACAAGTTACCTTAAATTGTCTCGTCTAAATTGCCGTGTTATCAGCCGCCGTTTAATCAGCAATTACTACAAAATACAGAATATCAAATAGAATAAAAAAGAGTACACTACAATAATAGTATATCTTCCAAATTTTTTGTATACCTTTTGATGTTTTTTCATACAACCTACTTCTGCATTTAAGCTTCAGACACGTTACTGATTGACGTCAAGGACGAAAAACAAAACTGAACACGTATAGGTTCAACTGAATACAAATCAGTATGAATATTAATATTTTAATTCGCCGTTTACACTAAGATTAGTTTTAAGTGCTTTAAGCATAATATATTTAGTAAAAATTGTACATTTATACACATGGACATACATATGTATACAATACACTAAGTACTACTACAATAATAGAGCTGCTGATCCAGTAGTATTATTATAGTAGTTAGAGTTGATTTTATCGTAAACTAAAATGACGTACTTATATGTATAATATCAATATATATTATACCACTTTTAGTCTTAAATGTATGCGAGTTCAAAGTTGGTTCACTTTTAAAAAAATAATTAATTTGTATTTTATTACATGAATTTTTTTTTTTTTTTTTTTTTTATTTATTTAAGGTCTATTTACAATATATAAACTTACACATGCTAAAAAATAATGGTCTATCTAAAATACGTTAGCTTATATACTAATTACAAATAGACACAACTTCGTTTTATTAATTACAATAGGTATTTTTTAGTTTTTACTTCTCCAATTAAATGCAATATTAAAAAAAAAAAAATGGTATGATTAATAATAACAGCTCACACAAAAAAAAACTGAGCTAACACCAAAAAGTTAAAAGAGATTTACCTCTATTACACCAAGGTAACGTCATCGTGGACTGCTTTAATCCGAATTTTATGAACGGAGTCATGGAATATGTCAATTTGGTCACTGACTCGGTTAATGATTCTAGATAAACGAGGGATGGAGGAATTATCACCCATAACAGTGGTTCTTAATGGGAGACAGAGCGGTGTGATAGGCTTACGCGGTACCTTACGCGGAACTTTAATTTTAAATAGAGATAGCAGTGTTGGACAGTTCATCCTACCCGTAAGCACCTTATGAGTGAATATCAAATCCAAGGTGTCCCGTCTCTTGTCCAGTGATATCATCTCAAAGTATCTGAGCCTATCTCTATATCCTTTAATTTTTTTGGCGATTCCTTGGGAGTACGCAAGGTGCCATAAGAATCTCTTTTGTATTCTTTCAAGGCGAAGAATGTGAGTTGAATAATGTGGCCGCCACACTACACTACCGTACTCCAAAATGCTTCGGACCAATGTGTTGTACAGAAGAATTTTAGTTTCTGCGTTTCTGAACATTTTGACGTTTCTAATAATAAATCCAAGCATCTTAGTTGCCTTTTTGATCACATGATCTAGTTGGGGGATAAAAGTTAGCTTTTGGTCAAAATATACTCCGAGATCCTTGACCAAATCAGAGGTTTGCAATGCAATATTGCCAATGAAATACTGTTTAGTTATAATTTTACTAATCTTTCGTGTAAAATGAACTTGTTGGCATTTTAAGGGATTTAATTGCATTTTATTTTTTGTGCACCAGTCAACTAAACGGTTTAAATCCTCTTGCAACTTCAGAGCATCGTTTTCCGTTCGTATTATCAGTGCTGTTTTTAAATCGTCAGCATAAAGAAATGGAGTTGCGTATTTAAAACAATTTGGTAGGTCATTGATGAAAATATTGAATAATATTGGTCCTAAATGCGAACCTTGAGGTACACCAGAGGGGGCTCTACGGAATGTGGAACTATACCCATTTACGACCACGTAAAACTTCCTATTTGCAAGATAAGATTTTATCCATTTTAACACAGATCCGGTTATACCAATGGACTTCAATTTGCTAATGAGCACTCCATGACAGACTTTGTCGAAGGCCTTACAAAAATCCGTGTAAATGACATCTACCTGTTCCTTAGAATCAATTGCTTGTGATAGGAAATTTTCAAAACACACAAGGTTGGTATTAGTTGACTTCCCCTCCACAAAGCCATGTTGATGATCTGTAAGGAGCTGTTTACAGTGATTACGAATAATGGGGCAAATCAAGGATTCCAAGATCTTCGCGAATATAGAAAGTAGTGAGATTGGTCGATAGTCTTTGACACAGGCTATGTCTCCACCTTTGTGTATCGGTACCACTTTAGCCATTTTCCACTTATCTGGAAAAGTTCCCGATCTCAAAGAGGCATTATAAATTAAGTAGAGTGGTTCAGCAAGGCTTTCAGCACACTCTTTTATATAAACAACCGGAATTTCATCAGATCCGCAGCTCTTACTAACATCTAGTTTTTTTAATTTCTGTAAAATATCTTTATATGAAATAGTAGTGCTGTGAAGAATGTTGTTGTGTTGCTGTTCTTGTGTTGTGTAGTCTTCGCTAATGTCCGATGGTTCGTAAACAGATGCAAAAAAACCGGCGAACAGTTCGCAGATATCTTTGCCTGTAGAAGCCGAGTTGGTGGAATCGTGCATAGTTTCTGGGTAAGAACTTTTCCCATTTCTTTTTCCCCGCACCAGTGACCAAAACATTTTTGGATTATGTTTTATTGAATCCTCCATTGCATTTTGATAGTGTCTGTGACACAAAGATGCAAGTTTTTCACATCGTGATCTTAATATGTGAAATGATATTTCATCCAATGGATTTCTGTGTTTTTTGTATTTTTTTCTAAAATTGTTTTTCTCGTGGAGTAAGTTGATTAATTTTTGAGTAAACCAAGGCGGGTATTTAGATTTCTTACTGTTTTTAAGCGGTACCAACAGGGCAATAGATTCCCAAAGAACGTCATACAGAGCTTCCACCATCTCATTTACATCCTTCATGTGCTCAAAAATATTAGCCCATGATTTACTTTTAATAAATGTATTTATGCCCTCGTAATCAGCTTTGTAAAAGTTATAGCTAGGGGTGTCGTTTTTATAAGGTAAGTATTTTTTCGATGACGATGAGCCGAAGTATATCTCCAGGGGGGGATGCAGGGGATCAATTTTGGAAAGGATGTCGGTAGCGGTTACAACAATGCAGTTTGGATCATTGGTAAGGAATAGATCGAGAATATTACCGCTTTCGTTAAGATTATAATTCATTTGACATAAGCTATTAAGATGCATGAAATCCCTCAGTAAATACTCCACAGGTGTTATATTTTTGTTAAGATTTACACTATTACTCCATTTAATTAGTCCTAGATTAAAGTCTCCCACTATACACACAGTTCCCTCTATACATTCCAATGCCTTATTGCAACTACACAAAAAGTCATTTAACAATTTTGTAGTCACAGGTGGAGGCAAATATACAATGCAGAAAGTTATATTATAAACTTGTTCGCCAAAAGGCGCGACCACTGACACCCAAAGGTCCTCACAACCACTTTCAGATTGCATGATCCTAAACGAATTAATTTTCTTTGATATTGCTACTATAACCCCCCCTCCAATAGATTTACTGCTGTTTTTTTTATCTCTGTCCCTTCGGTAGACCACGTACCTGTCATCGAAGAGTTCACTATTAAAAAAACTCTCGTTTAGCCAAGTTTCTGTAAGTATTATAATATCGTAGTTACTAATACACAGATTATTGTAAAAATCTACAGTTTTGGTTCTCAGTCCACGAACGTTCTGGTAATACAAATTTAGGCAAGTGAATTCTATAATAGTAAATGTAATAACACATGCAAAACTAATACAATATAAATTAACTCATCTTATTTAAAAAATCCATATCCTTGACATGAATAAAAGCCGAATCATCAGTCTTTCTCATAAAAATTCGCCCATTTCTAACCCAAACATGTTTGTAGTTATTGTCTCTTGCTTTTTGTCGAGCTGCAGCATGCAATGCTTTATTCGTTACAGACAGGTGTTCTACAACGTAAATTGGTTTTTTGTCACTAGTAATGCCTATGTGAGCGGTGTTCAATTTGTCGTTTGGTTTAGCTTTATTATATTTTATTACACTAGCCAAGAACTGGTCACGCTGTAACGGTGTCGATAATTGAACAATAATAGACCTGGGTCGGTTGCTGGATTTGTCTATTTTCGATATACGAGTGCAGTTGTGTATAGCTTCTTCTCTGATGCTATGTCCAACCGCTTTAGCGATTTGCATGACTATTGCGATAAGATTTTCCCTTCCTTTCTCCGGCACGCACTGAATTTCTAGATTATTAGCACGTGCGTTTTGTTCTAAAAAGTTAACTTTTCCCTTCAGTAGTGTTAAAGTATCTTGCATTTCCTTGTTTTCTTCCTTTAGGCAGCTGATCTCTTTACTCATGTTTTGATATCCCAATACTGCAGACTCATATTTTTCTTCCATAAAAGAGATGGATTCCTTCACTTCTTCAATATCTTTCCTGATAGATGTTAGTTCACTTTTAATGGAATTGACTACTGAGCTACCTATTTGACTGACTAAAGTTGCCATTTGAGTTTGGATCACATCCAGTACTATTTCCCTGACATCATCTTTTGTCGCTATATCAAGCTGTCCTTGTAGTGTACCCGGAGATAAAGATGGCGCATGTCTTTTTGTTGCCCGTTGCGTAAGATGCGGCTCAATCTCCTTCGTCTTAGAGGTTTTAGACGAGTTGCCGCTTTCCATATTTTTTGTTGTGGAATTTGGGGGTGTGCGCTTCATTTTTTTTTTTATATTGTAAATATATTTTCAACAATATTATTTCACCCAAAAATATAAATTTAAACCAAAAAGTAAGAAAAGTGGAGTATAAAAAAGAAAAAGCAAAAATTATGTTTCGGCGTGATTTGATCTTAGAAGTTCGCACTGTGGCAGTGACTATGAAACCGTTGGTCCAGAGCTGTTCATACGCAAAGCAGCGAAAATAACATACAGAAGCCGCTAGTTTTACAAAGTCAATACTGCATCCCTTTCTCGCCTCGCTTCGATCATTTCATCACTGCATCTCCCGTCCGCGAACTGTCAATCGGTCACAGCAAAATTATTCAACAATAATTCATACCCTTCTCTGTCTTTGATGATATTCCTTTACTGCTTCACTATTTCACCAAAGAAATATCACTTTCACTCAACTGATAACGAGGACTTCCTTTATGTGTAACTTTTAGTGGCGATAATTTACTTATAATACCAATAATGATTTTTTTACTACGGAGACTATTGAAACAGTGCTAACAGAATAACGTCATACCCGCATCGTATCTTTGAGATGATTTTGTATTTTTATCACATTGACTTATAGTGTTTCCTTTGTACTAATAATGCTCTCAAAATCTATGTGAATTTATTTAGATTGAATTAGTACATTAAAAAGCACTGGTTTAAAAAAATGTACATACTACAACAAAAGTTTTATGATGAGTGTACCAATCGAAGAGCAATTTAAAGTACCCAAAGAAAAATGATGTCACATGGAACAATCGAAAGTCAGCTAACCATAAAGAAATAAATCAATGATGTTGTAATATTACAGAATTATATGGTGTTATTGCTCGCGACTGTACCTACCAACTGTACGTACGAGTTAAGCCCTTAATTTATCTTTGTGAAAGTGGAAATAAGTTTTAGTAACTTAAATAGAAAAATGTTTGTCAATACACCTAATTTGTTTTTACTAAAAGCAATCTAGTAATATATATTTTTGTGTATTATGGAAGTTTTTGTCATGACGCAAAAACAAGTACCTAATTGATTAAATGCCTCTTGTAACTATTGCTAAACTTATAAATGGAGATACTTATTGTGAAGAATATAGAGTCCAAAATAAGTGTAAATTGCCTTCCTACTTATACTTAGGGAGTGAACTTCAGTACGCGACGAAGAACAAAAAGCTTGTCTTGAAGGTGAACAAGAACAAATTATGGAGGCATGTTGGTATGTACACTACCTACCTCATCAGCATATTCACCGTGCTACTATTCTGTAATTGGTAGCTTTATATATTTCAAAAAATCAAAAAGCATTTTATTTGGTTTCGTAACTAAATCATATTAAAAAATATATATATATATATTAATAAAAAATAGATATACGGTGAAACCAAAAAGGCAACCACTCAGCATTTGTTGCAGCATGGACATCACCTGCAACGCTGGTATTACGTGGCAACCTAGATGCGTGCGTGTGCAGACCAAAAGAGACAACAATTAAAAACAAAATATATACCTCTACATAAATAAAAAATAAAAAACAGTTCCCACTTTACCTAATCACAGACTTTTTATCTATTTATTGCATTGATAACCATACAACGATCTCAATATATACTAATTATTTAAAAAATGGCAAATTATATTAATAAAAACTATTGTTGAACACAGTTATCTGTCATGTTAAGATTTGGCGACTAAGTAAATATTTTTTTAAATTTAAGTTTAAAATAACAAACTGATACTGAAAGTTTTATTGGGGGTGGAATATTATTCCAGCATTTTGTGGCAGCATAGCGAAAGCTACCACGAAAGGCAGATGAACTGTGTCTCGGACAGGTAAGTCTAGAGGCAAATCTGATTTCTCGCCGAGAGAAAATTAGCTTTTCGAAGAGATACTTTCCCCATAATTTAAGGATTTTACATATTTAATTAGAAATTTTTCTTTTTCCTTTAGTCAGCACTAAAAATAATAATAGAGTTAGAGTTATTTTTCATACATTTTATACAGTCTTTTGATCGCACCCTTATGTAAAGTTCTTTCCCAGTTCAGAGAGCTCCTAGTCCTAGCGCATCTCAATCAAACTTCCTTAGAACAGATTTACGAGTAGTATCCTTTTCTCATTTACGTTTTTAAAGATTAAAGTTTTTTTATTACTTACGATGTTTTAAATGTCAACAGCTACCATGGTCTCAAAAGCATTTATTGTACGTTAATCTGTCTATCCAATGATAGATTATGGGACCGACAAAGAGAGTAAGGAAAGCACGCATGTTTCAGTTCATTGAGCATGACGAATAAGGAGTGGTCCAAAGAAACATATCGTCTACCTGCAGGAGAGTGTCCACAAAATATGATTATCCCTATTATAAAAACATGTTGATTAAAAATACTAGTACCTATTATTTCTTGGGTGTATTAAATGTGACAGAATTTTTTGTTTTCAAATCATATTTTCAAAATATATTATACTAGCGGCCCGTCCCAACTTCGCATCAAACATAGCCTTTATTACTCAGCGTGAATGTAGCTTTCCAATGGTGAAAGAGTTTTTGAAATCAGCTTAGTAGTTTTTGAGTTTATTCATTGTAAACATACAAAAATACAAATCTTACATCTTTATAATATCATTTTTTTTCAAATCATATTTTCATATTATATTAATGAAACTGCAAGTCGTTATAAGAAAGGAGCAAAGCGATTGAAACCTGAAGATGTCGCTAGAGAAGGTCGAGTACACGAGTATACAAAAAAATAAGTACTTACTAACAAAAATTGAGACTGCATATTACCCACATCTATTATCATATAATGCCTTCACAAATAATTACTAATGATACGATCTACGTGGAATTAATGTTATATGTTTTTACACAGTCATTTTATTATTCTACACAGTGAAGCAGTTTGTCTCGCTCCAATTTTTTCTCAAATGTCATCGACTTTAGTTTTTACCGAGTTGTTGTACTAGATGAACTAGAGGACAACTATCGTGAAGGTCGTTTTTTATAAACAACAATTTATTATAAATCTTATTAGGAATGTTTTTATAAACCAAATTGTAACACATTAGCATTTAAAACCAATTAGGTAACGCGGTATAACTTTATTGTGTAATTTTTACAACTATATGATTACTCGATTTATCTAGTATTTTTATATCGGATCGATTTTTAATACAAGTTCATTATTCAAGTGTTTTTTAACTTCACACCGCACAATCGTATATTATAAAGCTCTATTTAAAAATGTGGAAAGTTTTCTTCTTATAATTATTGTTAATAAACAGATTGTTCCATCAGTTAAGTTTAATGACCGTATTGCCAAACACGGATATCACCAGACACTTTTTGTAACCAAAAAGTGTCTCTGTTACAATAAATAGAGCCCTACAAATTAATTATATCTACATCTTCGGAAACATTTTCAAGCTCACGTTGCTGTCGACCAATACCGATTTTCGCAACAGTTGTTATATAGTGAGGGACTAGTCGTGGCCTCACCGACCGTGAGCGCGGCAGACGAGTCGTCAATTAAAAGTTTAAGCTTAGTACAAACTGTTTACATTTCAAGTTATAAAGATTTTTTTACTACCAACAGGGTCTGATTTATCAATATGTATTTATTAAAATGCTGAAGCTTAGGGCGCCTAAAGGGGGATTCTATTTAGCTTTTGGGTATAATTTTACATTTTAAAAAGCACACGCGTTGCTCATGACATGCAATGAATCGATAAACCATAATTTGTAGGCTCCACTGAACCTATTACAATCTATTTATCTATCTAGTAGACGGTCATAGGTCCGATGCCTATAGGGGCTTATATTGCAAATTAATCTCCGACTAGCTTTGTTAATATTCAATGAAACCCGGCAGACGTTGGCCTGCCTATATTTTGTGATTATTTACAAAGAATTGTATAACTTAAAATATTTCCCATTTTGAAATACGTACCTATGTAAAACGATTTTTATAGCGATCGATTGAACGGTATAATAAATAAATATAAATAAATATTAGAAAACTCAAATACATTGTTTTGAACCCAAGGTAAGTAGCTTAAGCACTCGTGGTATGGAATTCAGAAACTATGATGATTGCTACTACACCCAGACCCGAGACAATATAAAAAAATATTTTATACATATGTTCTGCAGCGCCATCTGGAGGCAAGATACTACAAAAATGTAAGACGCTGAAAGAAGTGTCCATCTTTTATTATATTTATTTTATCACTATTCAGACGCCTTTTTATTGAAATTCGTGATTCGTACTTATGGTTGAGTACAGTGTCGCCGCCTGAGAATCACTAAATTCATTTTCTATTTAACTTCGCGTTTCTTAATTAAAAACGCGGACATACTAAAAAAATTGTGTTATCCACTCACCACAAAAATGATAAATAGCTGTAAGCTTATTTTTTTTCATAATTTCAAGCTTCTCTAATCTCTCATTCTTCTCTTTAAAAAGTTTTTTTACATTTGTAACGGTCTTACAAAAGAGTCAGCCTAAACAAAGTCAAGATAAAAATTTCATCCTCGCATAGGTACTTATATGACAATTCTCTCTAACTGTATAGTGATCTCAACTTAGTCTCGACTTCGTCTATGCACTTATTAGACTGTCTTGGAAGAAATCAGTAAATTAGTATTAAAGTAAACCACAAAATACGATATAACAACATGTTTTTAGAGACGTAACTATTACGCAATGCTTTTATAAATAAGGAAGTCTACTCCAAAATAAAACTTATAAAATTTTATTAGTAACAATTTAATTATAGACTTTTGTTATGGAATTACTTTTCTAGTTAGTTACCTCTGTTTCACCTCTTTAAGGATACCATTTTTCTTTACAAGTACAATTTAGTAAAATCCTGAAGAACGTGTCAATTTATTTATCACCAAAAACTTGTAAAAATAAATTTAGTCTCTATGTAAATAAAGTTATTATGTAAAATTTTGAATGTCTTATCACTTTGTGTGCAGGTGTGTACTAAGCTTCAAGTTCTTATCCTACCAATATCTACAGTTGCACCGAAGCTGTTTGCCGCCTGCCATAAATCGCACATAATTATAGCTTGATGCAACTGTGAACAATGATAATGTCCACGTTTATAGTAAGATTAATAACTGACTACTCTTTTCCGACTTATATGTGTTTATTTTTTATTTTTTTAGAGATTCTTCTCTTATTCAAAATGTCATATTTTTCTTGAAATACAACACGTACTCTCCTTAAAAATATATCACTGTAGTTACTACCACCTTGCTCGTTTCATGTATTATCATATCACTCAACAAAGACGTGCGATTTTGTGTGCTCGTGACTGCCTTTTGTACTTCCTTGATTTGATCAATAGCTTTTCGTACGGGTGTTTTCCTTCCAATAATTATCTCTGCTACGTATATACTTCTCGTGTCATACAATTAATAAATAATAATATTATTATACTTATAGAAAAACAACGTATTTTTTTTCATTCCTAATTAATTGATAGAAAAGGAAGCTATTTCTGGTTTTTCACACGTCTATTATTATTGTTATATTTTCTGTTATTTTTAAACAGAATTAACTCCTTCAATATTTGATTATTTGTTATCTGAATTCCGTACAAACCCTCAATTAAACAAAACATATCGTAAGCGTGATTTGTGAGATAAGTGTGAATTTAAACATTTACAACATAAGTACTTAAAAGAATATATATATATATAAAGTAATAATAATAATAATCAATTTGTTTATAGCAGTTTTATTGATAAAATGTAATAAGTCGTTGTGACTTCAAATTATTAATATTATTAAAATTAACTATTGGATGCATAGAAAAGATGCATTTGAGATGTGATGCTGGCGCAAAATACTTGTTATACCTTGGACCACCCGGTGCACAGATGCATCTGTTCTACAGACACTCGGGGTGAAAACTGGGTTGTCTACTATTTGTACGCAAAGGCTGCTTGGCTACTTCTATCATGCTGCAAACGAGATCCAGACAATTTAGAGAAACGTAAGTGGGCCAGGCAGAAGGCAAAAGAAGTAGTGGAAAATCCCCCACAAGATGGACAGACGCAATACGGGAGGCCACGGACTCCAACCTCCAGGCAGCAATCAGAAGAGCGGAAAACCGGCTGACATGGCGGACACTCATCCGAGAGATTGCTCGTGGTGATCACGACCCTCAGTCATGAAAGAAAGAAAGAAAAAAGAAATAAACACTTTTATTGACCACAAAGCACAGAAGGAACACATAAAATAAATATAGCACATATAGGTGGCATATAAAAATCAAACATAATACAAATAGCTAATGGTCAATTAGGACCCGACCTCAGCATATTCTGCATCAGGTTAGGCTGATGAATCGACTTAGAAGAGAGTGCATAAATTAAATGATTCTGTAAACGTAAAATGGTTTAAACCATTCGCTAAAAAAATCCCCAATGGTATCAGCAAATAGTAACAAACAGTTGGCTAAGAAACAAACTTTCATGTATAAAATAAATAAAATAATGTAGCTCTGTACGCTGGAATGTTGTTTTACTTAGGAATGTGATGTAAAAGTAGTACATTATGGTATAAGTATGAAAGACATTACACTGGAATACAGAATAAATAATAGTATTACTAAGCTGGATTGCAGTTCCAGCCGTAGGGCGAGGGCGTAATGGAGCCGAGAGTATAATAATCGATGGGCAACATTTAATATGACGGTTACCGTAATTTGTATTTGTAAGGAAAGGCATATGTTTAAACTTTGTAATACTCATTTTGCGAAAAATGGGTTTTATTCTTTTATGATTTCGATTATATTTTGTTTATTTTGCACTTTCCAAAGATACAGAATGCCGTAGGAATAAGTCACACAGCCATTTTGTTTTAAGCTGCCATGCTTTACTTGGAGCTATCATGCATATGACCGGTGATACATTGATGAAGCCACCGAAAATAGGATTTTGCTATTGATAAAACCTATGAGAAGAATGTTTAACCCGCCATGCGGGCCCAGTTCAGATCGGCGAGTGTTAATGTCAACAGATGTACCCGGGGCTAATATGTTAACGTTCCTTACGAAACACAAATGGGCTTGAGATTTTTGTACGTAATTGCGATGACCAGCCCTAGTGAAAGTTGTCTAACATCTGCAATACTATACCTAAACAACTTTACCATCGTGCTACTTTGATATTGAAAAAAATATATAAGGTAACCATTCATTTTTACTTATAGGAATACTCTATTTACTTATATATTGCTAATGGCAGTCTATTTTAAAATCTATTTAATGGGTCATAGTTCTTGGTGTTTCTATTTTTCTAGTGAATGTGTTTAAATTAAATTTTGGTTGAGATTTTGGTCTCGCCCATTAATTTAAGTATGCAATAAAAATTAAAATATCTAAGCAATGAAACCAATCGTTGTGATTAGGAAACCATTTTGGATGATGAAAATTTCTGGTTTGATTTCACTGATTAACAACTGATTGACAACTGATTGATCAATTTAGATGGCGAGCAGTTTTAATTCTTTCAAAAACTAATTTATCACCCGGATTATATTAAAGTTTAGGTACCTCTACTTGACCAAGAGTGACAGTTAACCATTTATAGTATGTCAAAGCACATGGATGGAAACAAATATTACATTACATTATTTTTCATAGCAATGAATATAGTTTATCACAACCTGCATCCTAAATTATCATCACAATAGATAAATATAAATATAATGGGATCTTTACAATTTCTATTATTCGAGCCTTAACAATAGTAAAATCATAAAAACGTCCCGTTTTGGAAAATATTAATAGATATAAATTAATAGGGTTCAACCGCTTAGCGTGTTCGTACTTAATTTAAGTCAATATTTTAGTCTTGAGAAAATTTTAAATGTTGTGGAAGATTGCTGTCTCTAATACAACTCTCTCTAGACAACAATAAAACTCAATGAATGACAACTAGTTATAGCCAATATAAAGTCCCATCTTCGTCATAGATCTATAATAACTCAGATGATTTGTATTAAAATATCTATTTCGAAAATTAATTCTACCTCAAAAAAAACTTTTTTCTACTCTTAAGGTTACAGCTCTGAGGACCCTACCTACTCAAGGGGACAAGTCCCCTGGTAAATAGTAATAATAGTTAGGATTTTTTTAGAAATGCATAATAAACGGTCAAATCAATAGTAATACAGTTTGAAACCTGTAACAATAATAGTCATTATTTGGTTTAGATACGTAGTGACTATCAATGTCATGATAAAAAATGCCCATAGTATTATTATCAATATTAAAATAATAATTTTAATTGGACTTCCAAGAATTTAAATTAACAGTTTATACCTTAATTGTCAATTAACGTATTGATGTTATACGTTTAAGTAGCAAAATTTAATATAAAAACTATTAATTTAAGTAGAATTTGTTGCTATCGGCAAGATATTATGTAAAATAATAAACAAAATGATTTTTTGTTTACTTATTAATTATTTCAAATAACAAATTAACCGATTCGCTGCTACATACAATTACAAGAACGAAGGCTTGCTAGAAAGAGCTTGATTTACGTGAAAAATGAAGATAGTTTCATTCTGGGTAGATTTCCCTAATACTAAATTTTAAGGAGTTATCATCGATTAAAAAATGACACGGCTCCAGTGGCTAGCGCCATACGCAAAAGAAAGTGATGGCTTTGATTGCAAATATAAAAACTGTACCTCAGGATCCAATTTTTCCTTCTATGCATTATCACGTATTGTAAATTAAGTAATTGTAAGTGAAGTTTATATAGACGTCTCTTTATCCTTAATAATTTGACTATCAGAAGTCCTTGCTAAAGTTTGAAGCTAATAGAGCAACGTCATTTATCAATAGATAAACGGTTTTCATACGACTTACTTCCTTAACTTCACATAATAATAGACATATTGATTGCGTTACTTATTCAAGACTGTCCAAGATAATTTAATTGGAAGTCTCTATATTATAAATTGATTTTACATGCGTCAGCTTCAAATATTGGGGTAATAAACAATGGAAGGAAATGTAGCAGGAATTTATTTATATATTTAAAAAGCTTTATTGACCATAAATATAAAATGGTACAAAAGACGGACTTAATTCTAATTGCATTCTCTCTCAGTCAACCTTTCGGTAAAAAGAAACTAAAAAGCGGATACAATGGATATACTTAATGTTATCAATTTAGCATAATGTTATATACAATACATACAAAACGTATATGATTATATTACATCCTACTAATATTATAAATGTGAATGTAAGTTTGTTTGTTATGTTTTCACGCAAAAACTACTAAACCGATCATCATGAAACTTCGTACATATATTCTTGGAGGTATTAGAAGTAACATAGGATACTTTTTACCACGTTTTATTTAACTTCACTTGTCTGTCTGTTGGTTTGCCTGTTGGTTTGTCGTCAAAATTTGAGATCCTTATTTCGACCTCTTCCTCTTATCCGATTTGGCTGAAATTTTGTATACAGGCTTGTTTCACCTAACAATTTCATATTTAATTTAGTTTTACATCCTAAAACCACTTAATTAGGCTTTAATTAAATTAACCTCCACGTGGTGTGTCTGGATATTTAATATATATTACATGTATATATTGAAGAACTAAGTAGGCACAATTCAGATAATTTAAAACTAAAAAGAGTTAAATAAATACTTTATAAAAAAAAACCTTTAAAAAAACCACGTTTTACTACGGGTTATAGATGTACTAAAAAGAAGAAAATATTTTTTTACAAATGGACTAAAAAGATAAAAATAAATTTTTGGTAATAATGAAAATTTACGATACAAATATTCTAAAATTTGTTGAATATTATGTATTGTTCTGAACATTCATACGCAGAATTTGAAAATATTCCAAAAAAATAAAACGTGGTGTGCATTATACTTGAAAAACTATTCAATGCCATCCACAGCATTACTATTGCATCGGTTTAGTTAGGAAGGGATTTAGGAAAGATAATGAAAATATTAATATAATATCAATAACGCTGTTGATCTAAATTACGCACCACGTTTTAATTTTTTGGAAATTTTTCAAATTCTGCGTATGAATGTTCAGAACAATACATAATATTCAACAAATTTTAGAATATTTGTATCGTAAATTTTCATTATTACCAAAAATTTATTTTTATCTTTTTAGTCCATTTGTAAAAATTTATTTTCTCCTTTTTAGTACATCTATAACCCGTAGTAAAACGTGGTTTTTTAAAAGTTTTTTTTTTATTATTGAAAAAAGCTAGTAACATATAAACCAAATATATATACACACAACTCAATACATTAAATAAGTTACAATAATGTGATGATTCGATTTTACTTAAAATTTGTTAATTTTACGAAGTCACCTTTCCGTCTTATGCATCGTCGTATTTAATAGAACTACTGGGAGGTGTCAAATGGACTTCTACCTTATTCAAATGCTGTTCATTATTACACTTTTTATCTGCTGCAAGACAAGCTTCGAGGGCATTGCCGCTTAATTTTGCTTAATAGACAGACAATAATTGTTAACTGACTAGTATGTCACTGTCCTATTATCTTCGAGCACAACCCACTGTCACGGAAATACCTGTCCATTTAAAAACGAGACAACTATCTACACTAGTTTACACTAATATTATAAGGAGGAAAGATTTGTATTTTTGTATGTTTGCAATGAATTAATTCAAAAACTAATAACGGATAGACATACATATATCATACATAAATAAGTAATATTCATAGAAATATTTACAAACATCCATGACTCAGGTACAAATGCTTGTATTCATCATACAAACAACTACCCTTTCCGGGATTCGAACCCAGGACCGTCGGTGTTATAATGACTATACATATACAAGGTGTCCCAAAAAATAGTGTCAAGCGTAAGTCCAGAGTTAGAGCACCTCTTGGAGTACCCGATCACCTCCATGTATGTTCCGCGATTATTCGTAGTTTTCGAGGAATAATTTTTTTTCTGACTTTTGAAAATTTTGATCCAAAGAACTTAAAAATTTTAAATAAAAAAAAGTAGAACATATTTTAATGTTTTTCTTTTTGCCACTGAATCATCTTTAGTGCTTCTTTTATGTCTATAATAATCAGCTTCGTAACTTTAGTGGAAATTTAGAAAACAGTAGTGTAAAGTCAAAATTTGAATGTTAGTGAATAATTACTTAAAAATTCATCTTTAAATTAAAAATCTAAACAGGCGAACTCATGGTTTCTAAGTATGTGTAAAAACTTCTCTAGACTGTCTGCTTTCATAATCATTTAAAGAAAGAAGCTATTTCTTGTGACAAGGGGATGAGGCGGGGGGTGTAGTCCGAGCGCCTATTGTGTTCTGGCGCCAGTCGTTTGCCTGCTTTTGTTTGCGCCTTACGTACGATACGCTCATTTGTGATTATTTGACGAACTTTGCTTTCTTTACGGACCTTGAGTGCGATTACAATTTGGTTTTGTGTGAATACGGGATTTTGACCAATTTGGCATTCTTAACGGTCTTTTCAAGCTCTTCATTTTGTGATGTCTTTTTCATCGCAAGAATATGCTCTTATGCATTACTTTTATGGATATGCAAGAGGAAATGCTTCTGAAGCAGCCAGGTTGTTCCGGCAGCAAGTACAAAACCGACCGACTGAACAGCGAGGCCTACTTGCAATTTCTACGACGTGATCTCGGCGTCTTATTAGAAGATGTAGACCTATTAACGCGGAGAAATATGATTTTTCAAAACGACGGCGCTCCATGCCATTTTGCTAGAAATGTTAGACAACATTTGTCTGAAACATTTCCAGGCAGATGGATCGGTCGTGGAGAGCCCATTGCGTGGCCGCCACGGTCCCCCGACTTGAACCCCATAGATTTTTTCATCTGGGGATACTACAAGGAATTAGTATACGCCAAGGACATTACAAACGTCACAGTGTTAAGAACAAAATTAAGACAAGCGGAAGAAACAATAAAAAACAACAGAATTGCATTTATAAATTTAAAAGAAAACTTTTTTAGACGATATAGAATATGTATTTAGCACGAAGGTCGTCATTTTGAAAACTTTCTTTAAGCGATCGAATAATAAATACTTTGAAAATAATTTTTTGTTTCATTTATTAAGTTATAATAAACCTTCAAAGGTTATTAAAGATGGCAGCAGGAACAGTTATTTTTGACCTTCAAATAATAAATTTTTAGCTTTTCTACAATCATTTTTGGTTTATTAATAAATAATTGGAATTTAAAGAAAAAATATTCAGAAGTCGAGTTTTATGAAATTTTCAACTTGCTGTCTTTGATGGCCGATTTAAGCCAAAGTATCCCTATTAAGTACTTTTTTTTTTTAATTATTATGAAAGCAGAGAGTCTAGAGAAGTTTTTACACATACTTAGAAACCATGAATTCGCCTGTTTAGATTTTTAATTTAAAGATGAATTTTTAAGTAATTATTCACTAACATTCAAATTTTGACTTTACACTACTGTTTTCTAAATTTCCACTAAAGTTACGAAGCTGATTATTTTAGACATAAAAGAAGCACTAAAGTTGATTCAGTGGCAAAAAGAAAAACATTAAAATATGTTCTACTTTCTTTTATTTAAAATTTTTAAGTTCTTTGGATCAAAATTTTCAAAAAGTCAGAAAAAAAATTATTACTCGAAAACTACGAATAATCGCGGAACATACATGGGGGTGATTCGGGTACTCCAAGAGGTGCTCTAACTCTGGACTTACGCTTGACACTATTTTTTGGGACACCCTGTATATTATACACATAATCATCTAAATTAAAATGTTTTCGCGTTTTGAATGCTATAAAAACGAAATATTGGTTTTACGTGTTTATCAGTTACCAATGAGAAAGCCATTTGATTGTTTTTAATAGATTAATCCTCCTAAAATCCGCCGATGCATGTAGACCTTTAACAATCCGAGGCGCTTGCCATCCATTCATCCATCAAAATAACCGCAACCTTCATGGTAGATGACCTGTTCACGCTGCCATGAAAATATTACCATGGATTTTTATATCAGCACCCCTAGCGGTAACCATCAGGAACTACGATTCTTTATAAAAATCTGTAACGCGCTCGATAACTAGTGTCGAATGCGTAAACTCACACTGAGGCCATTTCGTAGGCGCCGCTTCGAAACTTTTTTCTCTAACGGTTGTCAGATCCAAAGACCATGAGTCACTTCATTTGTAATTCGCAAGTTAGCTGTTCTGTTACAGATGCGATAACAGCAAATACATATTCTATTACTATAGTCTATTACTAAAAGAAAATTTTGAATGATGTAAAATTTAAATAATAAAAGGACAAACTTTTTAGTTCTTTCTAGTGACTTTCTGATTGGTTTTCGTGGTGGTTTCATTCCGAGGTCACGGGTGTAATTCCTGGCCAGGGATATGGAAAAATCGGAATTCTCTATAATGGCTTGTTTCTGGCTATTGTGGTGCCGGCGTTGTTTCTGATTTCCATTACACAACTTTAGCTACTTAATTTGGGATCAGAACAATATATGCGATTTTGTTGTTTTTCTTATATAACCTTAATATACATTATAATAAATAGTTTTTATAATCCACCTTAACCCGTAAGTACTTGAAATAAAAACATGATTAAATCCGGAAAATGTTTTTAATACCTTATTGTCATAAAAAAACGTTGTGTGTTTTATGTACGCGCGTAAGAAGTTTTATTTCTTTATTGTTACTAAACAAAGATAACTAAAAATTTCCTTCCGTGTGTTCGTACTTTTTGTATGTGAAAAGAAAGATAAATTTTTAAATTATATAGTGATCAGTAAGAAGCATCAAAAGATTAGCTGATTTTCTATATATCTGTATACATAATCAAGTAATATGTCAAAAACCATTAAAATAAACTGTTTAACCAATAGTAATGTAAAAATAATAATAATTTATATTATAAACAAATAAAAAGAATACATACCGACAGTTAACCTCAAATCGATGAACGCATTTAAAAAAGTTCCAACTTCATCCTGCTGGTTTGTTCTATGTCGCTTTTGCAACCAACTTCAACATGATACTTTTATGTCACAGTGATACGCGCGCTTCTTAAAATTTCACTGTCATCATTTTTTCATATGTCACTTTTGCGGCCAAATTCAACATGATAATTTTGTGTAACAGTCTATGTCGCTTTTGCGACCAACATCAACATGATAATTTTGTGTCACAGTGATGTGCGCGCATCTTAACAGCGCAGCGAAGTAGATATAACTTCAAAAATATATAATGCTACTGAACTGTGCCTTTGCAATTAACAATTCCATTCTGTTTTGACATTAATGCACGAAGAATAAATAATTCAGCATCTATTAGACATATTATCTTTATAAGACATTATTGCAATGTAGTACATTTAAGGTAGAGCTCATCTACGCAAGTAATCCTCAATGTCGTACACGACACGAGCGTAACCCGGTAAATTTACATTTATACACCGTAAAAATCGTGCTATAATTAATTCATCATTTATCCTATAGCTAACGCGACTACATGTAACATGTTTGAACTTAGAATAGAGATTAAATATAAATTACAAAACTATATTTAAATATTACGAGATCCCTAGAAGTAGACCTTTTAGAGATAACAAAAGAGCACATGACAAAACTTTATTATACAATATAGTACAAAAAATGCTGTTGTTTGTGTTATTTGAACATTATATTTGAATACTTATATATATCATTAGTTTTTATTGTAAAACTCTTCAATCTATCTTAAAAGTTCTTATATCTTGTAAATAAAACATTATGTAAGGAATTGTACCAAATTATATCGCCAAATGTTTTAAAAGTGTTGCTTATTACAATCTGATATTTAAGACGTGTATTTTATAGTTAGTTTTGATCACTGATTGTTCATATTGCTAAACGTACAACGAAATATGGCATAAAACCAAAGTTTCGATGGCCTGCTTGACACGAATTGACTGACAAATTGACTTGTAAATACTAGTTGCATGCAAAACTTACGAATGCGCACCTATTCGCGACTATTACGAAATGTTAATGCACTGTCTTACGGGCCATGATTGATACTTAAGCTTTGTATTAAAATGATTGTTTAATTGGTATTAGTAAATACTTAGTAAATGCAAATGCCAAAAAGTGTGTGGGGTATTAATGAATGTATAAGTAAAAAGATAATTTTAATGGCATGAAGACCTTCACTTTATTAATTCTACTAATATGTAAAGTACAAAACTTGATAGACATTATTTTTTACATTTATTTTATGTTTTTATATGGTTTAAAACTGAAATGATTTGTAGTATTAGGCGTTAACTGTTGTCACTTATCTGAAATGTTAATTGATCCATTGAAAATGCTTGACCCGGATAAGACAGCAACCGTGTATGAAGCTGTTAAAAAAATACTCCAAAATGTCAAAGTTAGTCATAGGAAGATCCGTATTCACGTCCTTAATATTAATAGGAAATCAATGATATGACATTTGAACAAGATTCCATTTAAATTCACTGATAAAATACCTGAAGCTGGCATTTTTGCCATCCATTACATTTGCTAATATATAATTTTAGAAAATGATCTTGATATTAAGAACACTTTTAATTCGAACAGAGGTTCTGCAATCAAAACTTCAATATTACAAATATTAACACTTTTACACAATTGTCTTAAAATAAAGTGTGTAGATATACTGTGGGAAAAAGTTTAAAAATGATAAACAGAACTGCTTTGCCAAAAGTGCAGTTGTGTCTTTAAAACAATATTTTAATTGCCATTGAAGTCGGGAGATATTGTTTTTTTTTTTATAATAAAGTTTGTCATGTCAGCTTTGAACCAAGCGGGTAGTGTTCGAACTTCGCCGACAGACTAGGGACTCAGTCGTAACACCAGTATTTAGTTTACCACGTGAGGTTGACGGGATTGTTAACAATGTTTATAACTCGTTGTAAATATTCCTCTACTTAATACCAGATTTTAATAATGTCTTATTGCTACAGAAAGAATCATGCTTAATATTAAAGCTTTTATATAGATGTGTAGGTATTGTGAGATAGGAGCCTCAGATATGAGAATTATAATGCAATTATTTTCCGGATTTGAGGTTTCAACTATTTCTCACAATTTGTTTATATTCTTAAGTAGGACTCTATTCTTGAAAAAGAAACAATAAGAAACGACTTGACTCAATAATACAACAAAATGTAAAGGTTTTTTTCTCTTCGTGATCAGTTGAAGAGATAGAGGATCGATTTCAAAATAGCTGTGAACTAATTCCATTGTTTTTAGATTGAATAACGGTTACACAGATAAGACGAGTCATAAACAAAAGACGAGTGGCTTTTACTTTATAAAATTACTGTCTTTTATGCCACTTTACAACTTTAATGGTAACAAAAGATCACAATTTTAAGTGCGAATAATGTTCTTGTTTATAATTTTCCTATACAGTAGTATAAATAAAAAGATGTATTCGTTAAACAATTAAATATATGTTAATTTTTAAGACTAAATGTACGTTAAAATACTATCTGCAAAAAATATCAATACAATATTCTTGCAACCACATTATTTTTAGAATTACATTAGAAATCTTGTAATATTAAAAGATCCATATTTTTTATATCTTGAATGATCCTGATATATATATATATGTAAGCATTTAACGCTTTAACGATTATCTTACTTAATGACAGACTAGAAGTAGGTTACAAACATAAACTTCTTTATGTATAAGTAATAAGGAAGATATTGATTCGTTATATAAACCACTTTAATCATTATCATCTCGTCTGGTTCAAACTTTAATTCATGTGAAACGTGACTGAAGTCGCTTTTTATCGCATTCCGTAAATCAATCGATAAATGCACAGTGAACATTGTATTAATTTGAAAGAAGGACTCATTATTTCAAAATTACTTAATGTATTTCTGAGTATACTAATCTATATATACATATATAAATCCCCTGTCACAATGCTTGACCGCGATAAACTACTCAACCGATTATGATGACTTTTTCTTTTTTGTGGATTTCTTCCAATTTAGGACATAGGATAGGTTTCATTTTAATTTATAACACAGCAACGTGTGGCCGGATCAGCTAGTATTCAATAAAAGTAAATTTTACATTACTTGATATTGTTTCTAAAATTACCTTTAAATATTTTCTTTATTTTTTGTTTTTGCATTCAAAATGCTATATTTTAAGATCCTACCTGAAAACTCCACAGATGTAGTTGTTTTATAGGCGTATTTTATATCTTACTTAAAAATACTTTATAAACCTGTTCTGAATTAATAATGGAAAATAAAATTATTACTTATTTACAAAATTTATGTGCATATAATGTATAAAAACCTAAATACGTAGGTAAGGGCTTCATATTAGACTTATTGAAAAATATTCAAATGTACAATTAATTACGTCTTACAGCTGAGATGATGAGTTTGTTTTAGAACATTTTCAGATTTAAAAGTAACTAATGTATAATATTAGTCTGGCGCCCCGGCGTAATCTGCTTTTTAACGTTTAGGAAAAGAAAATATTTAGACATAAAACCTGTTCAAAAATTTTAAAGCGACAACTAAAAGTTTTTTATTTCTTATTATTTTTTGTAATTCTAAAAAGATATTACCAGAAGAATATGTTGTTCCAAACATTAATGAGGAAAAATTTATGTGGCAAAACATCATATAATCGAAGCAATAACGTGTGTATACTTGTGACACGCACTCTGAGAAACTGAAAAACTACTTATGGATGGATGGATGAGAACTAAATATGGATTGTTACAGCCAAATGTCGTCTACTGCTGAACAAAGGCCGCCCCCAACGATCTCCGCAACGACCGGTCCTGTGCTACCCGCATCCAGTTGCTTCCCGCGATCTTCACCAGATCTGTCCACCGAGTGGGACGCTGCGTTTTCCAGTCTGTGATCGCCACACTTTTGTACCCCAACGGTCGTCAGTTCTACGAGCTATGTGCCCCGTCCACTGCCATTTAATTTTGGGAATTCTGCGGGCTATGTTCTGAAGAATTTAGCGATCAAATTTGTTTGTACTTCCTATCGTTTCACTTTGTTAGGCTTTGGTTCCTTTTTATGTCACTTTATTTCTGGATTCGTCAACTGTCACGATGTCGTAAACGCAGCGTGACGATCTTACTTCAAATGTATTAATCATGTCCGGACACCATTCCACGTGGGCGTGCTTCTGAATATCGGTAAGGTTGTGCGGCACCCAGCGCGGTCTATCCTACTCACACGAAGGTACACGTGTACAATTAATACTGCAATATATGTTGTATCTCTTGATACGTAATTAGCTTGTTTCCTTAAATTTTATTTTTGCATTCGCTAGCGTGTTTTTTTCAGTAAAAGGCGATTGCGTTTAAATTCGCTATGTTAACGGTAGAAGTTTATTCTAGAAGTCATTTGAAGTCAATCAAAATACACTTAAAAATTATTGCCCGGAAATGGTTCCGATGCGCATCTATTTTCCAACGACACTTGATAACTTAGATTACAAAAAATGTAGCATAAATGCGAAAAAGGATGTTTACTTGATTTTTTTATTTTTTAGTTTTTTGCAGAACTTTTTGTAAAGTTTATTCATCGCAATGTTCGGTAATTATACTTTAAGTATAATTATGAGGAGAAACAGTAAAATGGTCAATTTTATTTCTAGTAAATGTATAACCATCCATTTCCCGTTCTCGTAGAATTAGATTTTGTTGAGGATATTTTGACAGCTAAATAAACAAGGTAAACTTGTAACTACTATTTAGTTCTTATACTTCAGCGCACTGTATTTCTGATTTCTGTAAGAACGAAGCCTAAAACTACATATAAGCAAATACTTAGAATACGACAAAATACCATACAGCATAGTACAAAATTTATTAGGTCTTAGATACCAGAGCAACAAAACATAAAGAAGAAATAATAAACTTAATACATAATAAACATTTCACTTTAATTAATCTGAGAGTGAGTGATAGCAATGTCGAAATGGTTACAAGTTAGCTTGGCCGGTCGTACGTCACTGCTCTATTATTGTCGCTCGTCGGAAGCGTTGGGAGGCAATCTTTAAAAGTCAAGGCCGGCGTGGACCAATGTTAACTTGTGTTATTTAAATATCAACACATTGCACAGTGACGATTGCTCGCTCATACTCCCTTTCGAAACTTCGCATTTTTCATCTGGAAAACACTTAATAATGTTAAGGGTTAATAAGTAAAAGTTCTCACGTTTTAAACGGCTATCATACTGCTTCAACCTTGACTTTGTATGCGAACATATGTTTGAACATCTTATTAATAATCGATCAATGCTAGCGTTGTGATTCTTTGTAATAAATTAAAACTACATTCAAGCTTTTGGAACACGATAAATCATAGCCAATGGTAGATTGAATGCAAATCAGTGTTGAAATTTATGTAAGGGATATCATAGCTGATTATCCTCATTATATGCGTAGACGACAGTATACAAGCTATACAATGAGCTTTGGACCTATCTTGTCAAGCGATTGTTATAAAGATCAATTTATGTAATATCTGCAGTTGTCGACCTGACCTTCCATTTTCAAAATATATCATCTAAATCACAGATTTGCTTTATTATCCCTACTTCGTTTTTTTACTTTAATCTAAATTTTTGGTAAACTATGTGAAATTAAAATAAAAAATATATTACCTACGATAAATGGGAAAATTGGTAATTCGTATCTCAATATTAATAAAATATGTTACTTCCTTTAAAGCTCTTACATAAATAATAAATATAATATTTCTTACACTCACACCAATTAGCCTAGCCCAAACTAAGCATTGTAAGGCTTGTGTTACGGAAAACTAGGATAACGGATAGACATACATATAAGATACATAGATATGTAAAATTCATAGAAAAAAATATAAATACCTATGACTCATGTATAAAAGTTCATCCCACAAAAATCTGCCCGGGCCCAAATTTTGAATCAATGTAATCTAAGTATTAATTTTACCTGCGTATTAAATATTCCAACATAATCTGTTACGATACTGCATTAATAATGCGTAGATACATAGACCCAAACATTTTCTTTTATCATTCGTAACTAAGTGATGCAGTCGCTAAGCATAAAGCTACGCTAGCACCATATATTGGAGCGGAGCGTAATACCTAAAAAAAGAATAAAAATGTTTTGTTTCGCTGGGAACTTTTGCGAATATCGAAATTGGGGCTCCGTCAGAATCTGGCCCTAAACCTGTTGATTCCATTCTACACAAAAAATATTAAAATCGGTTAAGAACTCGGGAAGTTATGGCATAACATACATTGTGCCATTGAAGCTGATCGATGAAGCCTCCAAAAAAAGAAAAAATAACGCAGCACTTATGTTAGTTGAGAGTACTACTTCCAAAATTTTGTTTACGTATTATGCTATGTACAGGTGTACACGTGCGATAATATCTCTCTATCTAATCTGTATATATAAAATCTTTATTTTCAAAAGATAATTTTGTTCATTAGTGTATGGTACTCAATAATAATATGGCGAAATGGCTGGGTGTTGGGTGGTGTATCTTAGATGAATATAAAAGATTTCGACACCATTTGACCGATCACCATTTAAGTTGGCATATAGTGTATTTCATCATGCAGAACAACAAATTATAGGTACCTCAACCATTCTATCGATCGCCATGAAATCTATGTACCTATGAATTTGAGCATGCAGAACATTTTTACCATGTCATTTGGTGGGCAGAGGTGAGACAGAGAGAGGCCAGACATATTCACTTGCTCCGACATCAATACAATTACATTGCTTCCTTTTTATCATTTCTTTTTATATGCGACATGCGACACATTTTTATTTGTCTTTTCTAGATACTCTATCGAGATCCCATACCTCATTATGATCGGCCTTAATGTCCCCACTGCTGGAGCAATCCTATGAATGAAAACATTGTAAAAAAAAGCCATAACCCACAACGTGGTTCCAATTTATCTCTTATTAATAATTTCTTAAGATTAAAAATCTAGCATCGAAAATAATATAAATATTTAAATACCGAAGGACGCAGAAGTTGCACTATACAATTCAGTCCAATTTGCAAATCATATATCTAAATACATATGTCAAACTAGATAGCATATAAAGAACTTGACAAATTACTCTCATTTGCTAGCCACGCAGATAATTTGTTAAATATTCATGAAGCCTCAAAGCCGATATAGTAACTATCAAGAAACGTCATTAAGTAAACACATTACGATTCACCCTTGAAACGTGGTAATAACTTCTTGAAACTGGTTCACTTATACAGAGTTGCATAAAAGTTTAAGGTTCTATGTTTTTATATATCAACACATTTTATGGTGTACGAGGACAGAATAGACACCTCTGGCGATACAACATCATAAATATGTTACAAAAATACGTTTTCAATTATAAAATTATGCATAATGTTAGATAACGGAAAAGTGGTACAGAATTTACATAATGATGGGCATCCACACATAAATGTTATAATTATGTCTTGTTTTTTGTAATAAAAACCAAATGAGTTGCTTTAAACTAGAGGGAAAGAGATATTGCAACACTACTTTCAAATTGGTACATGAGCTTCCCATTTAACAAACTATTAGTTTACCTTGAATAAGTAGAAAAGCATAAAGCAGTTTACTTTCTTTATTACTATTTATATATATCAAAAATATAGCGTCAAAGTACGAGTAGTATTTATGACTGTTATTCCAAAAATACAGTGTAATGCAGCGGTAGCTTTCCAGATATGCGTTTCGACTGATGCCTTACCCGAGAATGTACAGCATGCCAAACCCTTCATGGAACAATGATACATGTCTTTGATCGCGCTCTACCTTCACTGTAGGATAAGGTACGAAAAATCAACTTTGGACTTTAAAAATATTAACAATGTAAGCCACTTTCTATATTCGAAAGTCATCTGCCAAAGGCCATGTGCCATCTACCTTACCTTACCTAAGGTTCTTACTCGCATTTATGAAATCATGAACAATATCTTCTTCCCAAGTAGAACAAAACTATTTGCAAATTGCTGTATAATATGTTGGGGAAACAATGCCGGACGACGCTCAGTGGGTAGGCCCGCTACGAGGTGGACCGACGATCTGGTTAAGGTCGCGGGAAAACGCTGGATGCGGGCAGCACAGGACCGATCGTTGTGGAGATCCTTGGGGGAGGCCTATGTCCAGCAGTGGGCGTCGTACGGCTGATATGATGATGATGATGATGTTGGGGAAAAAGTTACTTCGCATTTTATATGAAAATTCGAGACATTTTTTTTTTAATTATTTTACATTTAATTATTGTATATATGTGCCATTTCATTCGTAGACTTTCTGCCATCTTGTAGGTAGAGACATGATCCCGTTGCTGTAGATATTTTAAGACTTCTGATTAAAAAACGTAACAAGTAATTATAGCAGTCATCTCTTGATGTTAACCTGCTTAAAGAATTCTGAAGAGACCGAAACAGACAAAATTTTCCTAATTTGAGTCTTTTTTTTGTAATATCACCTTTTTATTGTCATGAAAACTAGCCAAATACAAATAGTACAGCCAAAGATATTTTATTACAAGTTTATACTTACCATATGCGAAATAACTTTTTCCCCGACCTTATATTTCCAATGAACGATTATGCTACTGCTGTCAAATTGTACAGAACATTTGAAGTACGAGATATAAGATTAAGTTAATAAATTATGCGTTTATTACAATTTAATGGAAGTTTGTGGAAGAAAGTTGGTATTTTTCACCCAGGGCAGTTTTCATACACATACTACATTCCATTAACAGCTATCCTATCGAAGCTCTTACTCTCCTTGACGAATTTTATCAAAACTGTCGACTTTCTTTGTTTTGTCAAAGTTTTTATGTATATTGCTAATGAATGACACGTTTTTCTATTCAAAGTTACAGTATATTTTATTCGAAACAAATACAATAAAACAATTTACTGTTACCAAAATAAAGTTGATGAAGTGGGTACAATTTGAAATATTGAATCATTATAAGCAGTAGAGGTGAAAAGAGGTTAAATTGATGATAGCGGCGAAACGAATCAATCTGATTCTCCTATCATAACGATAAATTCATGCTATAGTTCTGGCCACGAACATTATTAGGTAAACCTCTACCTCAAGATAAAAAGACGTTTAACTATCAAGTTAAACTGTTAATATAATCAAAGGTTTTTTTCGTTCTAGCCACTTTTTTGATATGGATCTCCCTTCCCTATGTTATTATTCGCCTACTCCCATTCCTCATATTAGTTAAAGTTGTAGCTACAACTGAAACTGAACGTCAAATAAAAATTGTTATAAAGTCAACTTACCATTATTTTTTATTTACTGTTCAGTTTTAAATAGTGTTAGTAAAAAGATCTTAAAACTATAGTTCATATAATTACATTAAACATAGAATGCAAGCATAGCATAATCCACACAAATCCATATAATAATTGTTTATGATTTTGCATAATGCTTCGAAATACTCCACAGCTCCACAAATAACTCCAGGTGGTTGAAACTTTTTCATAGTCAAAACAAAGAAGTGGCATCAATTCTATTTTAGCAACACCACCTTTTGTAGCTACCGCGAAGTAATTGGAAGTGTTCCAATACCAAGGCAGCAACAATATAATTTACATTTTTATATTAGACTCCTAGATTTTTTGTACTTTATTTAATTAAGGGACTTTTACACAGAGTACGTCAGTCCCACTATACCCTTAGCTTTTCAGCAGCACATCATAAACCTAATTGAACTACGTCGCATACAAGCCTGGCTGCATCTGATGCCGGATCCGCCAAAATACTTTGGAAAGCTCACACATCAGATGCCTTCAGGTCTAAATGATAATTTAGTCGCTGCCTCTCGCTTTGGTTTTTGACACATTCCATCAACAAGTGTTGCACATCCTCCACTATACCACACACGTCACAGTTTGGTGATTCATTTTTTTTCATTAAATGTGCAAACTAGACTTCTGATCACTGTATGCTTTCCATATTGGTGTAAGAAAATTTCCAATATCCTTTACAATCCATTCACACAAATCAGCTATAACTTCAATCAAGTTATTATAATAGTAAGATATTGTTTTTAATACGACCCCGTGAGCTTCTTGATGTTTTACTATACTCTCAACCGTAACCCTATCTACAAAATCTTGTATGTTCAATGTGTAAATCACATTTGAAACAAAAAAAAAAAAAAAAAAATATGTGTTTCATAGAATCTTTTCATAAAAAAATTACGTTTTTTTGGAAATCTTCGAATTTGGGGTTCTAAGTCAAACCAATTTTCGTCGGTGTATATACATTATCCTGCATTTTCACAAAATAACATGTTTGATGTTTTTTAACATATAATTTGTGGATGGTTAATCTTACTTTTCCTAGTAGTCTTGTTTGCTTTTTGACAACCCTACGTTCGCGTAAGCGTCTTTAAATCTTTAACAAAGCGTAATTGGTAGATCGAAGTAGTTTGATCGATCGGTATCATCGTAATTGCATCGATAAACTTGGACCTGGCGCAATGACTATTATTATATGGAGGCTATTATGGAATGCCGCTACAGGAAGTTACTATCGCTAAGGAAGCGCCTTAAGTATTGAACAATGCTACCTATAGGATGCAATCTATTATTAGATAGGGATAAATATTGAAGGCAATACTAGTAGACAAGCGTATTGGTATAAGAAGCATGAAAGGGAAGTGAATGTACATGAAAGAGAGTGGTGAGCAGAAATGGGCAGAAACAAATAGTGATTTAACTGTCACCGTTCCATCACACTATCGGTTGTAAACAATTTTGCCAGCATAAGCATTTAGTAAGAGTTGCAAATAATTTTAATCTGATTGACCAGCAATTCCAAAGCGATGCGCCTTGAAATATATTATAATTAGAGAATCGAGAAGAATGTTTAGATAATTTGAGCACATGCAAAGAATTAACGACGAAAATGTGAATTTATTGGGCTAATACATGTGATGTACATACATATATGGTTTGCTAGTAACTTGTTGCACAGACTGCAGTATGTAGAGTTGACAAGGGTAGAGAGAGTCAAATTACAATCAAGCCCTCTCCCTGTGTCGCGCGGCATGCCCCAAGGTTCTACTTTAGGTTCCATCCTTTACATCTTGTATAACGCAGACAAAACAAAAAGTATCACTCACTGCCAGCATCATCTATATGCTGGTGAACAACAATTATACCTTTCTTTCACTCCATCAGATTACGCTGCCGCTGAAGGAGAGCCGCCTGGTGTAAACTTAAACAGTCTCAAGCTTGAATGAGCGCAGTAAGTACGAGTATCTAAAGCGAGTCTGTACTCACATCTTTTCTTCTCCTGAGCATTGTACTATAGTTTACCGCGGTTACTTTAGATATGCTGTGATCATGACGCAAAAACTAGTTTTTTTAGCTAAATGAGATATGGTCGCATTTAGCTAAAAAACTTGTCATGATCACGTGATCATATCGAACTCTGTTCTATGGATAAGTCGATATATAAATACTTAAGAAAGTATTTTAAAAACGTTAATGTCAGAGATGCTCGCGGACATACATTAGAAACTCCCAAAAAGAAAAAATTATTTGAATCACGACAATTTATTTAGAATATGTTTGTATACGAATTACGTATTTGGTAAACAAATCAACGACATAGGTAATTACTTTGAATCCAACTTCAGATTTACAAAATATTTATTTAACAAGGTCTAGATATACTTTAATAGTCGGAAAGCAATAGTTAACGATAAAAGGTAATTTATGTTACCGATAGAAACTAATTTCCTTCGATCCCGTGAATGCGGTTATTTATTATATATAGCACATAAGTATAAAAAACCAACTGTTTTGGTTTATTTGGTATACACACTTAGAAATATATCTTAAATATATTGGAGTTTCATATTAAATAGACATAAGTGCATACCTACATAAATATGATTGTTATTGAAGGCATGCAAGGTTGACACGACATTTCAGAAATTGAGATATGCCTAAAATGGGCTTCATTTATTGCAAACATTTTAATAAGTTGCTTCATCGATGAAGTACAACGGCTAATAAAATAGAAATGTAGTCTCGTAACTATGTATTTAATAATAAACTTTCAGGAATATATCCTGACATTTCATTCTAATAAAAGTTTTTTTTTTTAGCATGGGTTTGCTCTTGATCCCAATCAAGCCCGGGGGCCAAGACAGAATCCAAGATGGAACGAGCTAACCCAGACGGTGCCTATTCACCCTGGCTTTGAAAATGGACGGGTTATGAGTTCTCGGAAATACAGACGCAGGGAGGGAGTACCACTCCTTTGCTGTGCGCATTATGAAGGAATTACCCATTTATAATAGAAATGGTATATTTTTTAATCTATATCACAATTGTATTAAAGAGTTCAATTGTAAGCATTATCATCGATTTATTTAAAAATGCACATGGAGAATGTTTACTGCACCTGTTCGTCTCAAAGGTGTTGTCCTTCATTTATGCCTAATTAAAGAAAAACTTGAAGAACAGTTGTCAAAAAAAACTGAAAGCTATTTTTATTAAGTAAATTAGTTTAAGTGCAAGTACACAGAAACAAAGTTAATAATAAAATATAGAACTTATGATTTTTAAACATTAAATATAACAATGAATATAATATAAGATAGATGATATACGCTTTGCATTTTAAACAAGTGTATCATTAATAGTTCAACTAGTCACAGGCAATTAATTAACATTTGTAAATAAAATATCAGTAATAATATAAAAACCACAATAACTAAAGTTAAAAGTCTTAAATATTCATAAAACGTATTTAACGTTACCTCGACTTAAAAATTACCTAACCTTTCCTGAAAATAAAGTAACCCAGTTTGTTTTATAGTAACGCGTTTACTTTTTAATTCCAAAAAAATACGGAGAACATCTTTTTCCTTTGTCTCAATCAGATGATCATCAATTTGATATGGTAATGACAATTCCGACTGATTCTTAAAGATCTTCTTTTTTTTTTATTTTTCTGACAATGTCAAAAATATTCTGCCTTAAGATTTTTCTAATAGTAACGAAAATATAAAATGCAATACCTACAACACAAAAAAGAATACAGTTCACTTTTTTACTACTATATTTTCAAACAATAAAAGTAGGAGATAGAAAAATGAAATGTTTTCAATTATGTATCGTTTAACATATGTTAATTGGCCAAAGTGTTCATTAATACATATAAAAAACCAACGTCAAATTAAAAAATATATTTCTAATGATTAAGAACGTCCATAATAATTTTTTAACAAATTTAGACACGCATCGTTTCTTATTCTTATACCTGCTACTTGAGTTTGGCAATACCAAAATCCTATTAAACAAATTTTATAACTAATCAAATCGATTCTACATAGCAAGATGTAAAACGAATCGGTGATAGACGTCAAAGTAATCGCCGAAAGGTCTTTGAGTTCTCATAACTTTTAATGTCGCTTGCCAAATAATGCAAGCAGCTTAACTTTTGTTGCATATGCATAACTTTTATGACGCAACCCTTTTATAAGAATACTGTTGACCACAATAGAAGCAACTCCTATTCGATAAAGCAGTAATACATCTACAAACTGAAAACCCCAAACAGATAGAAATGTGGGAAAGCTCATTGCAAATCGTCCTAGCTTTCGCAAATAAAGCATAATAGCATCCTCTCTAACAAATTGGTCAAATCCTTATTGTAAAAGAAATATCAACTTTTTTCTATGTTATTGTAAATTCAACACAATTTTCTTGTACGTGTTTTATTGTATCGATGTGCTTTCATGAGTAAAAACATTTTAAGTAACAGCCCATTACATTGTTAATTTTAAATATATTCTACAAAATAGTATGTTATTTAACCTTTTGCTATATGCGTAAAATAAACATAATACTAAACACAGACCAATTAATGGAACGCCATTAAAATGGTAGTGTAGTTCAAATTATAAATAGAAGTGAGTCAGACTAAATGTTTCTACTTAACCAATAACTGCTTTATAATAGCTTTAATTACGAAAGACAGATAAATCGAATCTGGTTCGAAATGGTGACATCCATCTTTATCGGCTGCTAGAATTATCTATGCTTGGAGACTTAAAAATCAACTGTGTAACTATTAATAAAGAAAGTTACTGATATAATTAGTATTTTAATAATTGAAAATAATATGATGATTGAAAGCTTGGTTCCTCAGAAATTAACGACACAAAGACATTTGTTATTTCACGTAAATCGCAAAGATCACCGCGGCACAGTACGTAAACCACACGCTATCTAAAATAAAGAAAAATCCGTTTGATCAAGAGATTAGCTTTGTCAAATTATTGACAGGCATAATGATAGGATGATTTTTCCGATTTCATAATTCTTTTTTACGTTTTAATATACTCCCGACTTTAATCCTTGATTAGAGTAAGAGCTATCATTCGGGTGATTCTAATATCTAAACGCTCAACTTCTTGAATTGAATAGATTTTTTTTATTATTTTATTATGTATTTATTTACTTCAGTATAAAAAATACCACTTTTTTATTTTGTGATTGAGTACTGTTGTATGTTGTTGTTGTTGTTGTACGTTCTTTTTTAATAAGAACTTAAGGAATCACAAAACTAATAGTTGATCACTTAGTTATTCTTTAATTCGAATAACTTTCTTATACTTCTATACTTACCCTACTATGTTAGATAACTGACCTCACACAACAATGATCTAGACGGTGAAGTATTGGGCAGACGTGCAGTTTTCTCAACAATAAAGGCTTAATATTATACGGATAGTACTCGCCAGTGAAAGGTACACACCGAATAGTGCGATTGTGAGCCGATTTAAAAAAGGTATTTTTACCTAGTTTTATATCATTATGACGACTATTTAAGTAGTGATTATACTATTTATCAAAGGAGGAACTGTATGGCGTAATTGCTAGTTCGGCTTGTAATTGCTCAGATTATACAACCTTCGCAAGGGTCTATCATCGGATGAATGACCAAAAACTATGTCAAGCTCCACCTTGCGTTAGGAGGCTCGTTGTAGTGTATATAAATATTTTTGGTGCACTGTACAATCTTCTATTCTCAGACAATTTAATTTTTGTAAATAAAAAATAAAGTAAATATATTAAATCTTTATTTGTACTGTAAATGTAAACAGAACACAGTAACCGTTAATAACTATATTAGTCTAGGACCTTTCTAATATTGTCGTAGTTATTAGCGCCCACCTTGAACTTTATCTAACAAGTTACAAATAACACATTAAAAACAAAAAAAAATGAAGGTAGGTAAATATTCTAATTTAAATTTGAGATTTCAGATTCTAAATTTTGAAGAAACATGAACAACTATAAAAATGGGCCGAGCGGTAGATAAGGATAAATACACTCAGTATTATCACCAGTCGTTTTACGTGTTACTACTTCTCACATTTCCACTCGCCTCGTACTTCTTTGAGTAATTCCTACTCATCGCTCTACCGCGTGCGTATCCTTAATGTTCATCTATACGTCGTTCCTTGTCTTTTTCCGGGAGTGGACCACCACGCCATTAAGTCAATATCATCAGTGTAGAAACCATGCACTCGGGAAGTTTTGACAAATTTATATTTACACTTTCTTATGTCACGTATGCTGCATACGTGACATAAAAACGTAGATATAAAAATATAGATTTGTCAAAAATGCGGAGCATATAGATTAAATACAGTAGACACTTAACTAAATAAAAAGATCTTTTAAAAGTAAACCATCAAATTGTTGTCTTGTATAAGGTGTAACAAGATTATTGTGATGTCATGAGTCACAAAATTTTCTTTTCATTTTCGAAATGGTCAAATCTTTACTAATATTATAAATCGGAAAGTGAGTTTGTTTGTTTGTTTGTTTGTTTGTTTGTTCCGCTTTCACGCCGTAACTACTGAACCGATTGCTTTGAAATTTTGCAGACGTAAAAATAAAAGTCCGGATTAAATAATAGGGTACTTTTTATCCTGGAAAAAATTGATATTCCCTAGAAAAAACAAAAATATTGTTTGCTTGATGGATGGATTGTAGATGGCGCTGTGTGTCGTTTAAACAAATATCACGACGTCAAATATTGCAAACGAATATAAACATGTAAATTTAGAAGCTAAATGATACGATAATGTATCCCCGAAAATGAGGAATTCCCGAGGGATGACGTACAATTTGTTTTATCGTCTAAACTGTTTTTTTTACATCTACTTATATGTTGCAAACGAATATGAACATGTAAATTTTGAAGCTAAATGATACGAAAATGAATCCTCGAAAATGAGGAATTCTCGAGGGATGACGTACAATTTTTTTTATCGTCTAAATTGTTTTTTTTTACATCTACTTATCCTGAAATCACTAAAGTCAACGAATTACTAATTGGTATAAGTATTAGTTACGCTATTTAGTTCTTGAGGTATGCGATAGATGGCGCTGGGTGTTTTTTAAAACATGGTAACGATGTGTTTCTTAAAATACGTAAGAAGTGGAATGATAGCTTACGCTATTTAGTTCTAGAGGTATGCAAAGGATGGCGCTGGGTGTTTTTAAAAACGTGGTAACGAAGTGTTTTTTTAAGATACGTAAGAAGTGGAATGATATCTCGCTCTTTAACCTGTAGCTCATACACTTATTCGGTGCACTTTTCGACTCATTTACTTACGTACCACTGTACGTACCATACAGTTTTGGTTAAACAACTAATTGTATCCAGCGTTACATCGCGCTTCTTAGATTTTTTCGTGGGAATGAGAAGTTTTCTTATAGTTGTGCTTTATACCGCAATATAACCGAATTCCACACGGGCGAAGCCGCGGGCGGAAAGCTAGTAGTCAAATAATTCGTATTTCATGTCCCTGAATCGTGTCCTTTTTCATTTCGTGCTACTGTTCTGATGACAACCTTCCCCAACGTATTTCTTTAATTGCATCACGCCGTTTAGGAATTAAACTTTTAGTGTAGGCACCAATTATAGTTTAACCTTTCGGCAAGCAAGTAGTTCGTGCTTTGCTTTTTTGTTTCACGATAATTTTTCAAGTTACGTTTTAAGCAAGCTACGTAAATAAAGTTTTTATTAATTAGTTGATAGACTAAAATTACTCGTTAAGCAGAAAACTAAATAAATTATAAAGATTTTAATACTATATAATCAATAGATATAAATCGATAGATATTTAAATTGATATAAATTACTAGTCACAATTGACCTTTCGTTTATTTTTCATTACTGCGCTGTAATTTCTGATACGGTTTGTATTATCCAATTAAATTATTGATAGCCAATATTTCACAAACTATTCTATCAAGAAATAATAATAGATAGATAAAGGACTGGAGAAGTTGTTCAAACAAAAAAAAACTTCAATCTAATCTACTTACTGCTACGAGTACGAGACAGTAGGTTCAGTCTTTAAGCGTCTGTAATCTAGCAATAAGGCCTCTGGAGTCGGCCTTCATATGATATTGACATGAGTCGTCTTTTTTTATTCCCAGTATCAAGTGAAAAAGACGGTGTAAACTTCTTACACGTAAATCAGTCTCGAGTGATTCAAAAATAGTGCCAGTGGTTAGCCAGAAGGGCATGAGGCGAAGATATTATTCCCCTATATTATTTTTTTTGCAGCTTGTTAAAAAAATATAGAATAGAAAATAAAGAATAAGAAAATGTTGAATACTTGTAAAAAATAACGACAATTGCAAAACAGGTTAGTATATTCATTTGAAATTATCTCTACATAAAATAAATGAATAAAATATTTTCCTACTCAAAGACACTGAATAAAATTACAACATATTATGTAAATATTAAACGACACAATTGTAATATTACCAAAAACAATTTATGTAAAACATGTTCAATTTTTGTATATTACAACACATAATTACTTATGACAAGCAATGTATAATATATTTAGCAACAAACTGGTTTTTATATAGAAGAGTACAAATGTGCTTTTTTAATTTTAATGTTTATTTTAAACGTGCTTTCATAAAAACTGCATCAAAATGATCGGTTTGATGTTAAATAGCTATGCGATCCTAGGTACGGTCCTATTAAAAAGTCATCGTAATAATAATAATAATAAAATTGAAATGTTTTAGTTTCCATTAAGACGCCACAGATAACTACTATGTTTATGTTTATACAAACATACATATATACTTATTTATATCTTGGATGGAACGTAGATGACTTCATAAATCAGTCATTAAAACAAGATAATTGCAAAATCATATAGCTTTGTATTTACTATAGAACTCATAGGAATGCCGGTATCAGAAATATTTGATCCAATTGAATGAATCCATTCCTCATAGGAGATTGTTATCTTTATTATTCGTGATCCGATGCGTCGACGAAGCTAGTCAATAGGTCACGAACCGCATTAAAATGTACTAGGTTGCATTAAAAATATACACCCAAATTTATTTAAACAGCTTAATCCTAGGCACTGCTAAGAGACTTAACTTACATTAACATTATTGACATAAAGGTCATCTGTAATGCTTTAGCAGCTTCAGTTAGTGTATTTAATAGTTTTTCTAACAACAAAATCAAATTATTCAAAACATTACATGGCACTTCAATACTTTGTATTTTTAAAGACACAATGCTCTTTTCCATTTCGTTTTTTACTTCACCCACACTGAATGGCAATATCATAAGTACTAATATTAAAAATGCTTGACCGTGATCGTATTTTATGACTAGTCATATACCAGTTGTCAAATTTTTCAATTTTCTCTCTTGATGTTATCGGATATTTTGTACGGTACCTGATAAGTACAAAATCTCTACAATAACAAATAACAACTAGATTAGGTTTCATTATCAGTATGATATAGAAAAAAGCTGCACTTTGATATTGTGAAAAATATTATTTATTTATTTTTATATATGAACAGAATGTACTCCTGATTGGTGAGTGTTATTATTAATATAATCAGCAATTACTTTCTTTTACAGTAGGTAGGTATATATATCATTGGATGGTGCTAGAATTTTTATGCTAACTCATACCGAGGTGGAATAAACAAATTAGATGAGTGTTTATTTAAAACGACTTCACGCCTCAATGCCTCGGCCGATACTGATATGATTAGATATGTACATAGTATATGACACGAAAAAGAATAATTATATAATTTTTGTAGATTCTTAACTAGTTCCTATAGAATATCAAAGCTAAAGAAAATATTTCTACATGGAATAAATAGTTATAATATAAATAAAAGTCCACATTAAATGCAATGCACTGTACAAAAAAATGGAGACGAACTCTTGGTCCGTTCCGCGTTTAATTAAATCAGTCACGATTTGTTATTGAGCATTGAACTATCTGTTATTTATAGCATTGCATTGTACAGAACGTATAGCATTATATTTATCTATTTACATAATTTTCAAATAAAAAAATCTTAAACTACAGGAATACCTTTTTAGTTTTGCTGTCGAAGGTCATTTTACAAGAAGTAAATCATTTAAAATCTATACCTATACGTAATAACACATTTCGTCCAACTAAGGATCATTCATCGATCGCAGTACACACAATAAGAAAAATTAGTAGTTAAGCCATCTAACCCAATGTCTTAACAAAATTTCAAGAGTAAACTTAGGATGGCTATCTTTTGGTGGCTTACCCAAATAATGCAATTATCTAAAGTTTGACAGTTGACAGTTTCAGTGGCTAACTGATTGCGCTGTGAAACAATCAAATCGGTTAACCATAATCATATAAGTAACAATTTCATTGATTTAAAACCAGAATTGTTAGCAGCATAGTTTCGTAATCCGCTTACTGCTCATCCATTGCTTTAGCAAAGATAAGGCAAAGCAATACTTTCAAAGCTTTCATATGTGTATAAATTAATAAACTATAGCTTTATGCTATTACTATTGAAAGCAAATGAAGGTATTTGTTTTTTAAGTTATCTTTTAAGGCGAAAAGAAATTCAATATTAAAGGAACTAATTTTGAGAATATCAAAACAAAAGAACTGTAATGGTCGAGTGAAAAGTAACTACCCTTCATACAATATTCATACATTTGACGATCTTTTGATGTAACGGTAGCGATCCTGTCTTTCGCACCGACAGTCCTGGGTTGGAGTCCCGGAGGAGCAGATGTTTGTGAAATGATAACGAGCATTTGCACCTGAGTCATGGATATTTACATATATATTTCTATAAATTTAACATATCTATGTATCATAAACATGTGTATGTTACCCTGCATCCATAACACAAGCCTAATAGTGCTTACTTTGGACTAGTCTAATTGGTATGAATGTAAGAAACATTATTATAATATTTGAGAGTAAATAAAAACCGAAAACAAAATGGCATCAGCATTTTACAAATTGTGACATTTTACTGCAATCTTAAAACCGCCTGTTAAGCCTGTAGATTATGCCAAAATCCCCCGTTATAGGCTTTTGGTGGATTCACACGGTACGGTCGAAGTTAAGGGAAAGTCGGACGTCTGCATGAAAATTAAAGAAATATATTTTGTCTGTGCGTTATTAGAATAGAAAAATTAATGGAAATTTTAATTAATTAATCAATGAAAATATTTATTTCATTTATTTTTCAAAACATACGTATTTAAATACTGGAAATATGTTTAGAATTCAATTTCCCTATATTGCTTTTGTGCTTTTCATTATATTTTATTGTAGAGTTATTATTTATAAAAAGTTAAGTTTCTTCACAACCAATCGCATTGACTGCAATTCTAGTGACAAACATTTTTGAAAAATTGTACAAACTGATATCTGAGCTAATGAAAAGTCTGTGCAAAATTTTATTGACAATGTTTTTTTACTCACACTTCTTTGTCTGTACAAACATCTGTACGAACTAAAGTCTGAATAGTGTGGACCTACTTTTACTGAGGCTTTTGTCCTAAAAAGTCTTTCATTTCGTTCTTTTGTTTTTATCATCGCATCATATGATGAAAACAAAAGAAGTAACCTTTTTCGTTCAAGCAGGGATTATTATATGCTTAAACTGTGACAAAACTTATGCAATATACTTATTTTTAAATAACTAACGTGCTGCGTCCCTAATCACTATTACATATAAATAGCTTTATTATAAGAAACTTCTATCTTTAATATTACTCCTTATAAAAAAATAACAGCACATTTGTTTTCAAGAGATTAACAAAAAACAATGTATGCAGGCGCTGTTTTAAACTTTCCAAATATAAATATGTTATTTTATTAAGAGAAAATATGAGCCCGAGGGTTAATTGTGTAATTAAAAATTAAATAGAACTATATTTTCTTCTATTATTTCAATATTTAATGAATAAAATAGCGCGAACGAACTGTAAACATAACTTCCTAATATATTTTTTAACTTGCAATGGACATTGGGATTGCTTATATGGTACTTAAGTCTTATATAACTTATAAAGTCTGTTCCGTAATAAATAATATAATAATAATAAGTTTTAGGTATATTGTAATCACTTCGCTGTGTCACGTTGGAAATATAAGAACACGCATTTAATAACTTTAGCAGCTGATTTATAAGTAGGACCCCATTGTTCCTTACTTTACTAAATACTAATTATTTGTATGGAAATTGATCAGTCAATAGTTTATTACTGAAACTGAAAATAGAAAAAGAAATGGAAATATAAATTTATTTTAAATTCTTATAAAAATCCTTATTATAGATTATCTTACTTTAAATTATGAAAAAGATATAAGTAATATGTTTATTTGATATTATATATATATATTTGATATTAAAAAAAATATTTTTAACCATTGTATCCTTATTAGAAGGAAACAAGGCTGAGGGACGGCTGCCGGACGGGACGGGTGATCCTACCATCGGCATTGCACAGACTTACACATCTGGGGGAATGCTCAAATGTACATCCCCCGATTGCGAGGGGGCTTAACGGCAACCTGCTGGGGTTCAAGGTTGTGATTACCGTCCCAGCGCCACCGTACCCAAAAATGAGAGTACATACATAGATTTTTAGTGGCTTATGCCTCCAAGTCTTTACCGGTTATTAGGTTGGTAAAAGCAAGGAAAAAAGGTCCTACGAAACTCCTGTTCTCCCACGGTGGAGTATGAGTAACGCATTTTTACATGTATAAAAAAGGATAGGGTTTTCCTTAAATGATTATGATCGATAAAGAAGCTACGTTTGTAACAGATAAGATATTTTCCAAAAAGTTTATTGGTGCTTTATTATTGAAGCTTAGTTTAGTTTTTATATTTTGAAATTCGGTTACTCAATTGGAAAACCTATTGACAACCGCTTGACATTTAAAAGAAGTTATATTTTCTCTAGTAAAAATAACTTTAATAGTGTTAACACATCTGTAAATAACTATAATTTCTTAAAAACCTACTTACTCTCGCCCCAAAGGTGCAAATGATGTATTTGTAACTTTTGGGGCAAAAATTGTTGATATTTGATGCCCAATTGAAATGAACCGCAAAATCCGACAAAACGTCCATTCTAAAGTTAGTTTTCATCTTAGTCAGCAATTTGTAGGACATTTATATCAAACGTATATCATAAAAATCATTATTTTTTCAAACTTGGAATGTTACAACACTGACCTGTTTAATATTCTGATCACCTAGGTTATGCATAGTCTAAAACACAATCTTAAATGCAACACAGCTTTATATATAAATTAGAATGAACTGCTAACACTTTTCTGATTTTTCTAACTAATATTAATTATGTTGATGTTTATTAACACGATCTTGATAAATACCTTTTGAAAAAGTTAGATATAATAATATAATCATTTCTTCTCAGAAGAACGCATGTCTTGCATGGCACATGTTAAAAGTGACAAAGAGAGAAAATTGAATTTCGTTTTATAAACAGATGTGGATAGCCACATCTGTTTATAAAACGAAATTCAATTTTCAAGTTGAAAGTTTTATAGTTGGCAAATACGCATAACAAAAGGGATCTAGGGATCAACCTCTTTTTTCTTTAAAAGTTTTTAAAGATATTTCATCTTACAACTATAGTAAATTTACTCTTTGGAAAACTTCTTCATTTGAGAAGAGAATAGTTACTGAATTTTAATCAAAATTTAAATATCTTATTTAAAGACGTATCCCTATAGATCATGCAGTAAGTCTTAGGCCAATCAGTACCTAGAACAGTACAATTTTTGTCGTACTTCTGATTAGAATCAATACAGAACGTTAGTACGGAGTATAGAGGCCATTTGAGCCGCGAAGAAATAATCAAAGCCGTGGGAATGTTGGAAGCTGGTTCTCAGTAACGCACTGTGGCAATCCGCCTGTGCACTACGCAGAGTTTTATGACTTATGAGTCAATTCAAGACACGTTGCCGCATCACTGGCAGCGTAGCATCGCGACATGTAGGAAAAGCTCGCAATACTACTAGATCGTTACATACAAATTATTGCTCAACTGAATCGTACAATGACCGCGATGATGTTAAGCAATCAAAAATTAATTGATTAATGTTAAGAAATTTTTGAATCCTCTCCGTTTCCGAAGGCCGCTACGTGGAACACCTATTGAGCACCGTTTTTAATAGACGCAAATGTATCCATGGGCATCAAAGGGCAGCAAAGGCGATATCAGCATGGGAGGAAAAGGGTTGTAATATCAGAATCCTCTCCGACAGCAAGTCGGTTCTACAGGCTCTGTGCAACTATCGAGTCCCATCCAGCCTGCTCCGTGAATGTCACTAAAACCTAAATGCAACAGGAGCTTATAATGAGGTAATTATCCAATGGATCAAAGGTCATAGTGGGTCACGAGCTAATGAGGCATCCGACAAGGTGCCAATCGACCCAGAACCCATCATCCTCAGTCCGATCAGCTGGTTCAACAACAGAATTCGTGAACACACATTAAAACTGCATCAGCAAAACTGGAACTCTCTGGAGACGTGCAGACAAGCTAAACTCTTATTGCAGCGAGCGACGCTCGTGTCTCCAAATCCCTACTACAGGTAGTAGATCAGAACTATGCCTAGATAATCTAAATAGCTAATTATTAGGACTAATTTGCTGTTTGTTAGCATTATTATATGGAGTATTTCCATCGATTTCCAAAAAAGACGTGGTTAGGAATCGTTAACTAAATTTCACATAAAACATGAGATGATTTTTTACATGTTTCTTCTGTCTTACAGTAATAATTGAAAAAGGTATTTGAGCGTATAAAATATATTTATATAATATTATTAACATTTTTAAAATTATTTAACTAAAAAAACGCGCCGGGCGGAGGAGGGTATGCAGAGTCAACGTCGAAACCATCGTATTCTGGATATTGCGGACCAGCATTCGGGAACACTGTAAAAGACAAATAAAATACAGATTACAAAATATTGTATTGTCTATTAGCAGAACTTATACACTGAAATTATCCGTTCCGATTTGTAAGTATTTTAATGACTTTTAAAAAAGCAATGCATCGTATCTCTCTCTACACAGAAAGGTAATACAATTTCGGTGTGTTATTATGTGTATAGTTCCAAACTAAGCAGTATTATTACTTACTAAGAATATATTTTTACATGCACTCAAAGAGGCAAATTTATTTATTTTCAATTGTTGATTTAGGTTAATTGTTAGTTTTATTTCAGTTTAATTGATACCGGAAACCACTTCCACCTTACAAAAATATAAAAAAGTAATACCTAGATAGGCTTAATAAGATAAGGAAATAGAGTCATGGCTGGTGCCAGGATCTACTAGCACTAAAACCAGCGTTACAGTGACCATGATAAAAAAATATTTTATATTATATTTTAATTTATAGATTGCTCGCATTGTTCAAAAGGTGTTAAGACGTTTTTTCCTTTAATTGTTGATAAATTATACTCACACTTATAGTCACGTCTGAGAATGAAAACAAGAAACACCAAGAGTGTCAGGAATATTAAGTTAACTTTCCAGGAGCGGGTCATATAATCGCTTTTTACACTTTTGGTAAAATGAAAATTACGAGATCTTTTCAATCCAGTAATAGAAATTTTATAAGAAACATTTTTTTATTCAAATTAGGCTAGACTTTTAAAACCTTGTACGATTACCCATCCATCGCAAATAGATCATTCAGAGCGAATACTTAAACTTGTATTAAATACGAGTTAAGATATACGCTATTGTAAAGTCTTGGCGTCAAAATTATGTTATACTACCATCCATTCATCAAACTTTTGACAGGGCCACAAATATGAATACAAGTAATCATGAACGTAGTTTCATGATTACTTGTATTCATATTTAAATGAGTGACGAAACAACACGTTCTTAATAGCTTTTTGCTAGAAATGGTAATCTTGAATATTGTCTTGAAAACTGAAGCAAGCTTTTAAAGGATGACCTTAGAGATCTTCGAAGAGGAGGAATTAAACCAAAACCGAATTTTGAGACTTTGTACGCCAAATTATTAACGATATACAGTATTTTTTTTAAACTTCTTATTACCTGTAAACGATATTGGTTTCTAATGAAGTAAAAAGAATATGGTTATTTATATGCGAAAACATGGTGGTTTATTTTTTTCATCCCATTCTTATAACTAAACTATACGCAATAAATTTAGTTATGATATGGCACCCAAAAGTTTGAGCATCAGAAATTACTTATATTATTTACGCGATATAGCAAGATAATTATGTTCTCACTGCATACAACAAATATATATATATACTAGCTGCCCCGGCTACGCGTGGCTGTGTTATAAATTACAAAAATAAAATAGTAATACTACTGAATATAGTTATTGAGTTAAATTAAGGATATTAGTAATTGTAGTTTCAAACCATACGCCAATAATGTTACAGTAAAGTAGGTAAATGAATTTTACATGATTACGTCATCGGAAGTCATGTCTGTGTTATTGGATTATTGTAATAAGTTAAAATTTGTTGTTAAAAATATATAGAATAATAATATTAAATCAATTTGAAATATCCCTTCCTCAAAAGGCATGTCACACCAATATAACCTAAAAACCAAGCTTTTTAATCGACAGTTAACCTTTCGATTAAGATTCAATGATAAAGCAAATCTTATTTATTGCAATCGATGAAAAGCAGATCCGCATAATGGTAACCAATGAATTTGAATGACGACAACCAAAAGAAACCCAATCCGAACCATGACAACTAGACTAAATGGTTTCATCAGAAAGACTGACCATAGTAATTCGAAGGTACTTCCACAGGTACGGGAATAGGCTTAACCAACTTTTGTCTCACTGGCAGCTGCGTTGGAGGCGGTGGTGTTATGTAGACTGTCTGTACAGGTTCTTGTTGTTTATCTATCGTTATATACTATATGTAAATTTAAGAAAAGAAAATATTTATCTGAAATGACCAACCTAAGGTTTATTGCAGATAAATATATTGGAATAGATTGGTAAGATCATTCACTTTTGTGCAAATGATTCATAAATAGTGTCTTTTTGAATTTAATAAAGAACACCCACTTGTGTTCGATAATATGTGTACTTATAACTTTGATAGTAGTTGCACAATTACCGTAACAATAAAATAATACTTACGGAATGATTCTGGCCCAACATATGGTTGCGTGAAGAATTGCCTTGGCACTTCCACTGGCACCGGTATGGGTTTGGGCACGTACTGTATGATTTGTTTGGGCTGTGGTGGTGTTGTAGGAGGAGGTGGCGCCGCGTGTACGCTGGGCCCTGTTTTTGACACTACAGCATTGAACCCTCGTATGGGATCAGCAGAATAGTCCACGGTTCGGACAGAACCGTCTGGTTCCACTAATGAATACTGGCCTGAAAGGTGAAAATTAATCTTCAAATTTGATAATAATCGCATCTCATCTTAACTAACACGGAGTTGCTCTAATTCAAAATCAAGATATAATAGTCTGTTTTACAAACTCCTTGGCTCCGTACATGCTCCAAAAATCTCTCACAATTGTAAGAGACTTACTATAAAGAAACTAGAACTTCCAGTAGCTCTCTCTATCTCATCAACTAATACATGTCGCACTCTTTAAATGTTTACAGAAACTGCTCATAAAGATCACATGATTATTGCCTTAAAGCATTAGTCATACCTACGGGAAACTAGTAAAATTTTAGGCGATCATACTAACGAAAAATTCTTCCCAATATAAACTCCTTGTACTTCTATTAGCAACAATTCTATCCTTTCGGATTCAAATTAAGTTGTTTTCGATGTATTCATAAATCGCCTTCCTTTCGACAGCATTCGTGATAACAAACGTTGTTAGCGGCATAGTTTGCAAACAATACACACAAGTCGGTAACAAGCCGATTTAATCAGCTGGGAGTGCAGATTTCTAAGGATACAATGGTAACATACACGCATACCTAACATGAAAAACGTTGGAAGAAATAAGTAATTGGTTTTATGGTACTACGTTTCTGTTTAAAAGAAATATCATATTGAATTGTTTATCGGAACATTTTATACTCTCTTATACTGGTAACTAACTCATAAGAGAAACAATTATTACAAAGATAGTATAACGAGTGACTACATATAAATATCAAACAGCTTACATTGCCCAAAATATAGCTATACATATTTGTTTCCGAAAACAAAGAAATTATGAAAAAATCTAAAGTCTAAATTAAACCAATATTAAAAAGAGGGTGTGTCACATTTTATTCGCTAATATAACAAAATGAAAACTTGATTTTACAAAAAAATATTTCCTTTTTAAATAAAAAAAACCTTACGGCATTTGAAACTGATTTTAAAGTTAATATACTACCTTTTTATCAACAAAATAATACGAACTACTTAGCAGAGTAAGATTGAAAATATAGATCTTAATCTCTAACTCTTCACTACTCTAAAAGCGAATGTACAAACTATTTAAAGAAACTCAATATTTATAATTTACGATTTTTACTTTAAAAAGCAAAATAAAATGAACCGAGTGAAATAGAAGAGTTGAAAAACGAGTCTGTAGGCCTTAATAAATTGTCGATTTCTTTCAAATGTTTGTCTTTCATTATATATGTATTCAGTGGTTGTACATCCCAATGATAGTTAAAACTTTGCCGCCAAATGAAGTGCCTCAGATCATGCCGCTATTTACGGGTTACGATGTGATTTGCATAGATTCACGCTTATTTAGTGATAACGATTCTGCTTCCTGACCGTAGAGCAAAAATATTTCTTCCCTAGGCATGCTTGTTACTACTGATTAATGTATTCTATCCGTCATTTGGTATTTTATTACAAGTTGTGTCTGCTTAAAAGCTAAACAGAACATCTTGAATTAGATTGATGCATATCTCAATTCAAAAGAAAATGGTGATATTTATGTTTTATTTGCATAAAATCGTTTTGTGGTTATTACCCGCCCATTTTCAAAGCGAGGGTGAATAGACACCTATTGGGTTAGCTCGTCCCATCGTGGATTCTGTCTTGGCCCCTGGGCTTAATTGGGATCAAGAGCTAACACATCCTAAATAAAAAAATATAAATAATGTAATTTATTGTTTGTCTAAAGACGTAGTTATTTATTACTTAACTATTCATATACGTAAGTGAATATCTGTTTGTAAATAACGGAAAAGCTCAATTTACATATAAACTTAGTACCAAATATTTCTCACATTTGTTTAGTGCGTCTACATAAGAAGTCTTTTTCTTTACTCATTTTTCTTCATATTATACTTAGAATTCACCAAAATGAGTAAGCTTAAGAATTTGTTATTATTGTAGTTACAGATACTAAATTCTAGACAAACCACTGCTATATATTTAGTTCCAAATAAATCAGAGCTTCCTCTATTGATACTAAATAGCGAATAGAACACATATATTAATAAAGTTTATAAACAACCAAGACTTGAGAAGAAATGCTTATTCAAAACACAAATATAATTCTCTAACAATAAGTCAAACTCGAGACCTCTGAGACTCACCGTTGCACTAGCCGGACGTCATTAGTGGATGGTTTTTTTTTAGTTACCCTAATGTACTGCAATATTATATTAATCTTGAATTCTTAAGTACCTGTATTTCGGATTTTATTTTTATGGCAAGCCATCATACTAAGGAGATATTTAAGAGTAATTTGATAGTATTTGCGACATAATTGGCGACTTGATTTTTAACTGATAAATAAATGTCAAAGATTGTTAGAACAAACCAAATCTTAATACATTCACTTTATTTTCTAAGAAACAAACACATACAATTTAAATAAATGGTGAATTATATACGCATGTGTATATACAGAATTTCACTTCCCAAAAAGCAGTAGAAGTAAGTAGAAATGCTAAAGTAAATAATTATTTTTACCTTTTACAACATCTCCTTCTCGTGTCTCGTGTTGCGATTTGACGTCTCCAGTGTGTGGATCTGCTACTCCATAATTGAACGCATATCTGGGATGGTCCTATAAAATAAATAAATAGTTATATAATATACCTAAAATCACTGAATTAACAAATCAAGCCATTATCAATATTAAATAATTATATTTAGAAGCACTAAAGTGGTGAACATCACAAAAAATAATTTCCTCATAAAATATATAATTGCATGTCAAACATATTAAGCTTTATCTAATTATTTCCCTCAGCATTTGTTATGATACAAAATAACTTAATAATAAAAAGTATTATTACAATAGTAATAATGTTTATTATTTAGCTATATAAAAATTAAAATACTTTTCAAAGCTTTCCAATTAAACAAAACAATAAATCCTTCACTTTTCTTACATAATAATTTTCGTATCCTGGTTGGTACACTGTCAGTTTAGCCTTCGCTTGAACCACACTGAACACTACCCCAAACAACATACACTGTATCCAACACATCATTAGTATTTTAATTATATATCAGATTTTGAATTTTTAATTATATCAAAGACACGTTCAGCCCGTCTAATGCCGTCTCCCTGAATACCAGAATAAACATTTCCCAGGCATTTATAAGTGGCCTTATTTGCTAGTGAGTGTTTGTATATACAACCTTGAGAGGCGTGGTGAGTAGCTTCCGAAAACGTAGTTTCCTACAGCGAACTCTGTGACTTCGACTAATTGAGAAAATTTTCGCACGGTCCACGCCATATATGAGATTGTGTTGCAACACTGAAGTGACTTTGTAGAGCTAGGTATGGCAATTCAGGAAAACTTGTGTTCTGTACCATAACAAATATTACTCTCTCCAACAGCAAGGGGTTTTCAATTCGTCGACAATTGTATATTTACTTCTAAGGTTTTTTTATTAAAATTGTTTTTTTTTAGTACTTACCATAATTGGAAGTCAAAAAATTAAGACGTTAATGTTGGTGTTAATTCTCACTTAACAATGCAGACCACTTTATGATCTTAAAAATATAAAACCAAACATTACAAATTCGGCAGATGTCTCTAGTTGACCTTCATAAATATTCAATAAATAATTATAAAATATCGTTTTTACCCAATTTATTTGATGCAATGTGATGTAGATTCCAATTCCAGATCTGCAACGATTCCATAATACGTTACTTAAGTAAGCTTTAAGATCATTTATGTTAATTTAATAACACAGTTTTACTATCCAGGTTAAACAGTCTTACACTTTACAATTTCCTAATAACATACGTAGTTTGTAATCAGTATTTGCACATTATATATGTTGTTGACCCGGTTATGATCAATAGATATTGATAAAAATGTACAAGTAGAATGTCAGAGTTCAATTTGCAAATGAACTAAAAGTGTTATGATGACACTATACTTAAATTTCTAAAACTCATCCGCACAAAACAAGTTTTATATGGAGCATGTAAGTTGCAAATACATTCGCAAGAAATTTTTAAAACTTTTTATTATAGCTATTATGGAATTCGTTGTATCGTAAAATTTTATCTATAATATTGGATACTTTAAGATATTTAACAATACCCTGAGCTTATGCAATCCTAAATATATGGTTACGATGTGGGTAGACAAATCAATTTTGACTTTTCCTGAAACCTTGGACTTTTAGATATTTGTATCATCAAACTGCAATAACGCCTTTTTTGTTACAATTCGATCATTTAAAATGTTTTTACATATTTATATATTGCATTATCTGCACACGCCACGAGTTAGTTTCAAAATACAATAAAAGCATTTGTCCTAAGATGAGATCTCATGTAAATTAAAATATGCAGGCTACATGTACAGAATATTCATATCATATATCGTGGGATAAACATGATGTCTTTGTTTGGAAGGCTTTTGTAGCCAAGGAAATCGTCACTGTGTTGTTGCATCGGTTACCAGAAAAAGTGTTGCCAATATAATGCTTTTAGCTTCAATATGGGTAACTAAGATTACACTTAATGAGTGTAGAATGAATAATTTATTTATTAACATCTCACACAAATTATTTAGTCGTAACTTGAACAGAGCTTGTGCTATGGAATCACGGATAAAACAAATAAATAAATATACACAAGTATAAATGTATGCTAATATATTTTTATAACTTTGCACATATATTATTTCATCAAGTTTATATGTTTAATCTATTGGTGGAAACTAATAAGGCTAGCGCATTAATTAAATTTTTATATATCTATATTACATCGTGACAAGTGTTTGTCTTATTAAGAATATATATTTAGAAAATAAAATAACTACTCAATAGTAGCTCAACTCAAAACCCCCAGGGTAGGCAGGATGCGCCAAATATCTGTTGTGTATAATGTTTAAAAAATATTTTCGTTATTAGTTTTTAAATGTACTAAAAGTAATAGTTTTGTGTGGAACATGTAAGATTTTTTTATATAACTTATGTGTTCAAGTGGATAGGACTTGCTTTTGTTATTATTGGCCTAAGTTGGTTTCGGATGCTGACGTTTTTGAAACGCCGCGCCGTTCGTTCGGATAATTCCCTATTATTTATAGAAATTATTTTGACCAGTAAGTTTAGGGATGAAGCAATATATTTGAGGTTTTAATACATTGAACGGGATTTATGCTGCCTACCGTCTGATTTTCCAAAAACGTGCTACAACGTAAAAGAAATAAAATTCGTATCTATGATGATTTCTCAGCCAAATGTTCATCTATTATACGAATTTTTTTTTCCTTGTTGTAAACATTGGCATCGTCAAAATTGAGTATCAAAATCATCCGAAAATATTCTCCGCACACTCAATAACAACCCTAGTACCATCATCGTAGGAAGAGAAAAATAAACTAAGTCATGTAAAATATTTGAACGCACTTATAGAAAAAAATACATAGTTATGTGAAACATTGTTTTATGGCTTCAACATTGACATCGCCAGTGCGAGCTAACATTCTTATTCTTGAGAAGAACGAAACATTTAAAAGCAATAAGAAACTAAGGAGCTTTTGGATATTAGTGGCATTAAACTTATAAATATGTAATTTTATTTAGTGTGTGTAATCTTGTTTAATTCAATTAAAAATGTCAATGTCACCGTATTTGTTTATTCATTAATTTACAATGTTAACAAATAAATAAGTGATCAAACTTAAATTAAGAGGCAGATTATCAGCAAAGTTGAAACATTTTGACTTTCTAATTCAATTAATGGTAGGGATTTCAGTATTATTATTAAAGGTGTCGTCATAATCATCCAATAGTTGAGATACTTGCATATTTTTATGGCTGGATATAGAGTATCCTCCGTAGGGTGCATGGGCAAGGATACGCCTCGAATATCGAGTTGGGACTGGCGTATGCTAAAGTCTAAAGATATACTTGGACTAATGTGTTTTCAGAAGCACAGAAGAGCTAACAAATTTTCAGTAATACACCTGATGTCCGGTTTTATGACAATTTCTTAAGAGCCTGTGTTAGCTTTGATGCACCGTCTGTTTTCATTATACTTTAAAATATTGGGACAGCCAAAACAACTTTCAACGGGTACTCACAAGCTGCTCAGTAGCTCGGTTGGGGAGCAGTGGACCGGAGATCCAAAGGTTGCGGGACTGTGTTATTTAATAAGATCTGTGCAAAGCAGTTGTGTACGATCTTACGTTTAATTCATAAATAGAAAACGTGTGTCCGAGGATTCTAAATACATAGGTACATTTTAATTAAACCGTTGCGTTTCTGCAGCCGCATGGAAACAGACAGCTCTTCAATTGGCAGTCGACTGTCCCTCTCCCCTGTAGCGCGTTTCCATGGTTTATGCTCCCACGCACCCTCATTGGGAGCCGCCGATAACGGATTGCGCCAAGATTTAAAAATTTTAAAAGGTGGCCTCGGACGATTTCTTTAGTTAACATGCTATAAAACCTTGGCTTTCCTTTCTTTATGAGTCCTCGTTTCTTAAATCCTGATTTGGATAATTTGCTTTAAACATATTTTAAGTCTGCCCTTACGAAAGTTTTTTTAACTACGCCATAGATCCTCAATTGTTTATTGTTTTTAACTTTCATGGTCACTTACATTAGTATTATTTAATACGGGATTTTTTACGGAACTTACGTGACGATGGTGCATACAACTGTGCTAAAGTATGGAAGGCAAATAAATAAATAAAAAAGCTATTCAAAATCCTGATTTGTAGGTCTATCAGATCAAAAAACATTTCATGTAAGGTTTTTACTTTTATATGTATATCAAAACGAACCATCGTTTCTAAGTTCTCGTAGTTTCATTAAGTAACTTTCTAATAGGTTAACTTCCACCACATAAAACACCTTAGCCATTTCAAGTCCTTAATCACAGTTCATACATTATACTTATTACAAAGACATTAGAATAGGTATCCAAAAATGTAACCATTTACTGCAATCAAACAAGCATTGTGTATGATAGAGCCGTTCCGCTGTCTTTGAGGCTGGTAGGTACATCCTGCGTACTGAACAATGGAGAGTCCTCTAATCAAATATTCTTTGTTCGCCAATTACTTCCCGAAGGTAATTTGTTTATTCTGAAACCTTATTATTAGCAATTTGGTTTGTCCATCTGACTATTTGTACAAAGGAAATAATTAAACGACTCCTTAAAAAGAGATGTGACATTGGGATATTTTATAGGCTCTATCCTTATTTATTTTTTTCCTTTTGATCGATCCAGTTACATAATGTCGTAGCTTGTCATAATAGGCCTATAAAATAAGAACAATGCACAGAACGCAATTACGAAAGTATGATGTGTGAATACATACGTACGTAGAATAATAAACATATTATTCTATAAAATTTATTACAACTCATACCAATTTAAATTGGGTTATGGCTAGGCTAGGATAGCTACTTATTTGTTGGTGAATGAATGAGATCAAGGGCATTCATGGATTGAATCCATTACCATGGTTTCAGTAACCAGAGTCACTAATTGTTGGGAGAGCCGTCCGTCGTAAATGTATTGGCTATTTATATCTTACAATAATATTTACTTTCGTAATCATTCGTTAATTAACGCTCACAGAAATGTATTGTTATAAATATGTTAACTAGACTTGATATTGGAAAGCATTGGTGTCCACCACACGGGGAATCCTAATGCGGAGTCTTGTGAGACTTCAGTTTTTCTATTTTTCCAGAACTTTGTAATTTAAAAAATTTAATTTATACTCTGTATTTAGTTCTTACACTTCCGCGCACATTACACATCAGAAAAAACAAAAAAAAACTGTGTAATTTAATAGAGACTAAATTGTTTTATCAGTTTTTTTATAGCAAACAAGATTGTCCGTTTGATTTCATTAAAATTTTACTTCTTCTAATTAAATACAAATTTAATAATTCTAACATTTAAATTATTTCCGGCGTCCTGTGAGACTTCACTTTTTCTATTTTTCGAGAACTTTTTATCCTACTCTGTAATTTAATCGAGACTAAATTGTGTTTTCAGTTTTTATATGCCAAATAAGATTGTCCGTTTGATTTCATTACTTCTTCTAACTAAATTTCTTTTCTTAATTTAATAAATGTAATATTTAAATTATTTCCCAGAGTTTCTTGTGAATTACAAAATAACTTGAAATTGCTAAATCTAATGATTACTCTAGTTATAATTTTCCAATTCAATGTCGAATTTATTTTACTTTCTTTAGCTATAAATAGGTATCACTAAAAAAAAGGTTTTGGAATTAACCTCTCCTTAATCTTATCTCTGTAGCTAAAAATAATGTTCACTTATCTTTAATATCGTACAAAATATATATATAACCGGTTTAACTAAAAATAAAACTAAACTTATAATACGTGGATTTGTAGTTTACTAGAAACGTTAATCTGAGCCGTTAAAAGAGTAAAGTTAAATTATTACTAGGTATTGTTAAGTGACAGCACATCCTGTAGCTAAAGATGTCGCTTATATATCTGTTATCTTAATATCAAGTCTTGGAATAGCAGCAACAAAGAATCAACAATATCATAGATTTCTCGCTCTGATTACAAAATGGCGTTAATGACTGCTTGTTTCCTATTCTCAAGATGCGAACAAAGGGCTTGCGATCGCGATGCACTTGCGCATAAGATTTGAGTAGCCTTGAAGACATTTTGTTGTAGATATAATTATGTGGTATTTCAAAAATACAAAAACATGTCGACCGTTTGGTGCAGCGGTAGTTATCCTGCCTTTCGCACCGACGGTCCTGGGTTCAAATCCCGGAAGGGGCAGATGTATGTATGATGAATACGAACATTTGTGTTTTTATATATTTCTATAAATATTACATATCTATTTATCATATATGTATGTCTATCCGTTAACCTAGTATCCATAACACAAGCCTTACAGTGCTTACTTTGGGCTAGGCTAATTGGTGTGAATGTAAGAAATATTTATTATTATTATTATGTAGATCACAAATACGACAGAAGAAGTAGAATTATTCATAAGGGAGCAGACAGTTAAGTACTACCGACTTTTAACTACTACTTTTTATAAGGCGACAAAAGTTAATCGTTTCGAACCTTTCCTCATAAATAATGAATTATGACCTAAAATTCCTTAATATCTTCTGGAGATTCTTTTTTAAATGTTACTTTATTATGTAAACATCCATAATTAAGACAATTACATACATTTGGTAAGTAATGAGCAAAATGGTGTGAGTGGTATGGATAAATCTTGCCAAGAAAAAGGTTATATTATAATTTTGCAATATAATATGTTAAGGCAAAGGCATTAGTTGCTAAATACGAAGCAACAGCAACAGAAAGAAACGGCAATTATTGAGATATTTCAAACTCACTAAGTATAGGCATTTATATGGACATTCGCAGAATTCGGAAAAAAATACTATTAAAACAAAAAAAGTGTATTACATTATCGTTTATTCAAAAAAATCTAAATATAACTAATCTCTTTAAAAACTAGAATAACAATAACAAAACAACTTTTTACAGCAAAAAACATTAAATTATATTTTTATATCAGGTACACTGTGATTTTTAGCAACAGTAAAATATAAATAACTTCAACATTAACAAATTCGACTGAAACATCTTCATTTTCACGAAATCAAGATTTTTCTCATTCATTCTTATTAAATATACACTAAAGATTAAATTTGCAAAACAAAAACAACTACAAGAGAGTAAAAATTATTATAAATTTAACTACTCCTGAATTAATATTTATTTTCCAATGATTCTTAAAAGAATAACTGTTCAAATTCTTTTAATTAGAAGGTTTGAAGGAATTTAAAATCTCAACTGAATGCAACTCAGTTTAAATTGCAGATTTAATGACTTACATTCATTCCTAAAAACTTACACTACCCCTTCTAGTTGGTTTTGAGTTTAGAGATGTGCGGCTTCGTGGGGTGATATCGGTGCTGTTTTGTGCACGACAGCGTTAAATCCGTTATGTTTATCGGCTGTATAGTCCACAGTGCGGAGGGAACCGTCAGGCTCCACTACTGTGTACTGGCCTGGAACACAAAACGATTTATAAGAACCAAAATATTTAGCACAATGTGCTTGATATTGCTGATCTGACAATTCCTGACGATGCTGGGTGAAATATGTCTAGTGTAGCTGGTGAAGGTGTTAGGTGTTTCGCTGTGTTGACTGCGATATCTGCATTTATTAGCGGGTGAGCGGGCAGTGCATTTTGTTTGTTTGTTGCGGAAGTAAGATAGATATTTTTGTTTTTATAAATGAATATGGACTTCTGCCAAGTAACGCCTGATACTATCAAATACAAAAAACAATAAAATTTACACCATTTACCGGGTCAATGCCAATTTGCGTGTATTCTAGTCCTAACTAATATCATGAATGCGAAAGTGAGTTTGTTTTCGCTTTCACGCTTTTACTACTTAATCGATCATCATGAAATTTTGCATAAACATTGTCAGTGGTACACAAAAGGACATCCCTACTAATATTTTAAATGTGAATGTAAGGTTGTTTGTTATGCTTTCACACAAAAACTACTAAACCGATCATCATGAAACTTCGTACATGTATTTTTGGAGGTATTAGAAGTAACAAAGGATACTTTTTATTGGAAAAAAAATTTGCGGGCGAAGCCGCGGGTAAAAGCGGGTAGGGTATGTTATATCCGCTTTTTTCGTAAACAAAGCATCTAATAAAAGCTAGAAGTATATTATTCAATAGAAAAATTATCGGTAAAAATCGATTTAATTTAAAATAATCAACTGGATTTATTTGGAAAAAAATACAAATTAAACATAATATGAACTTGGTTTCATTGAAAAATATTACCACTACAAGGATTTCAACATTGTACATTTTGCAATATAAAATAGAATTCTCAAATGCAAAAAAATGCTGCACCTATCTGAAATATTATCCCTGACTCTATTCCTAACTTTCCTTTTGTAACAGAAGGGTTATATGATCAAAGAAAAAATAATATGTATGTTATTATAATGAACGTAATAATTTATTATATTAAATAGCTTTAAGTTGAAAAGTCTTCTGTGTGCTTGCTCAACTTGCATGGTTCCCTTATTTTAATGATGTGTTTTAATATTTTAAATGGAGCTTATAGCATTTTCTCTCACTACATAACTCGTATTATTTAGATCAATTAAGAAAGTGATGAAACACCTTAGTATTATGGATAAACCTCATTACATTATGGTAATAATGTTGTATTTTTTATTTTTAATAAATAAAAAATCTATATTTTTTACCAAAGATTGACTGGTAGCATTCTCTATTCCTACTCTTGTTGTAATGTATTTTGAGTTAATAAATCTTTAAAAATCAATAAATATAATTAAACCTTCAAATAGTTTGTTATAAAATAAAATAGTAAGTTCTGTACCTTTTACAACATCGCCGTCCCGACTTTCGTGGTGTGTCTTGATGTCCCCTGTGTGAAAATCGTTTACGCCATACTTAAAAATGTATTTCGGGTACGCCTGCAAAAATAATAAAGAAAATTATATTACGTTTAAATACGTAGACAAGTATTTTAATTCAAAAACGAAGTTGTGGCATACATATTAACAAACATGTGTTAATATATATTTGTGAATATTTATTATTACCTAAATATTTTGTCATTTTTCGTGCAACGAATTGAAATTATGTAAAAAAATTATTAATTAATTATGGCTATTTAAATGTATTAGCATTACATCAAGGTGATATAACATTATATAAAACAAGTCTTTATACAACGTAAACGCATCGTAAGCATAACGTAATGTTACAATGCACTATTACATAGTTGAGTGAACATATATCACATATTAACGAGAAAAGTTGTTCTCAAAGTGGACTATAAGACCCCGTCGAGCACTGCGAAATTTGTAATGCGTTGAGGCAATGTCCGATTTTATTTAATGTCAAATCTGATATATTTGAATTATGTTCTTTGATAATTTGTAACTAAACGGCGAATTGGTGTGATTTGCTTTAATATTTCTAAATAAAAATTAAAAAAATACGTATGTTACATATGTTATTCTAAACCCCAGCTTAGGAGCTAAAGCACTTGTAATATGGAGTTCAGGAACAATGATGCAACCAGAAGACCCAGAGCCAAACCAATATAGAAAAAAATCGTTTTTAATTACCTTTACAATGAAAAACTTTATGCAACCCACCAAGGAAGTCATCAAATTATGCTGCTATACAAAACAAGTTAAATTCAGGACCAAGGCCAACAAAAATATATCAATAAAACAGTAAAACTTAAACAACACCCGTTGATCCGATCTGTTGTAAAGTTAGCATATTTAATTCTCATTGTGGACGATGGACTAAAACATTTGAGAACCAGTTAAATAGACGACTGTCTGAGCGTGTAGAGAAACTGTTTATGCCACGCGCACAATATTATGCAATATTAATTGTAGAGTTTAAAACTCACAGCGGACAAAGAATGGTAAAATATTGTTTAAAGAACACCATATTTTGAATGGCAAATGAATATACTTACATAGTAATAGTTTAAAATAGTATTATCTTTACTGTAAAGATAGAACAATGTGTAATATTAAATACATATATACTCGAACTTATACCACCAACTAGTTATCAGTAGCTGCTAGGATTCGCAGCTGCGTCCGTATGTATATATATTTTATTAGCATAGCCCAAAATAAGCACTGTAAGGCTTGTGTTATGGATACAAGGGTAACGGATAGACATACATACATATATGATACATAAATATGTAATATTCATAGAAATATATATAAACAACCATGACTCAGGTAAAATTCTCTTATTCATCATACAAACATCTGCCTCTTGCGGGATTCGAACCCAGGACCGTCGGTACGAAAGGCAGGATCGCTACCGTTGCACCAAACGGTCGTCAATTTTTTTTTTACATATAAAGTATTTTATAAACGATTACAAGACTAAGAGACGTAAAGCCGTTTCAATGATACTTATAAAAAAAATTATGAAGTTGTGCTTTTAAAACAACGTAAGAAAAAAACATGAACACTGCTAATTCTTATAGCTTGCACCACACGCCAAAGAAGCGTCGCCACGATGCCTTCTTCACACAGGAAGTAACAAACGTCTTGTCACCAATTCCTGTTTGTATAAATCCTACCTTTTTATTGCTACTGAGTTATTTTCTATTGTTCTACAAGACGATTATGTGAATGTAACAATTTCCTAACAACTGTCTAAAAACTTGAACGATTTTGTGTCAAAAAAAAAACCAACATAAAAAAGCTTTTTACAAAAAATATCTTTTAAATTATACGTTTGTAAATTTAAAATAAAGTAATTAAGATATGGTAAAACAACGGATAACAAAATTATGCTACAACACATTAAGTTAATTAAAAATCATTAATTCCTAGATTGCATTTTTGTATGAAAGTAATCACAGGTATGATTTGTGACGTGAGTGATTAATTGAAAAGATAATTGATCAATAATTTAGTCTGCTGTCTAATCAACAGTTGGACATCGCCATAGTTATAGAACAACAGTGATGAAAGCGAATGAAAGTGCAATCGACTTGTAACTCTAACCAATGCCGCCACAGAATATGATACCGAGTATGAAAATTGATAGCCAAACCAACCTGTATGAAAAATAATATTTTATGTATTAAGTAACATGGCTTTTGGTGATAAATGGATTTGGAGAATGCCACAATATTAGGCAATAATAGTAGAAGAGATAAGAAGCTTACTGATAGCAGGAGTTGAGGAACAACAACTATGCAATAGGTATGTTTACCTGCTTAAAAAACCCATCTTAAAATTACATACGGTCCGTAATAGAGAATAATTTTATGGCTTTTTGTAATGTTATGGCTAGCATTCTAGCAGTATATTTGTCGCTCCGCCCATTCTGTTTTTACTGCTTTATGTAATTGTTTCATTTTTTTTTATAAAACAACGTAAAATTATACTACGCTGTCAGCTGTCTCTCCCCGACATGTGATAAGGCTTACATAAGGATTCACATCGCAAATCAACGATATCAGACAAACTGTAGCTATCTCCATAGGTTCCGCAATGAAAAACATTTTTTTCTAACCTAATCCTCTTAGGACTAACGCATCATACAACAATTTCCAAGATTATCATACTATCCTAGTAATTAGCTGAAAGGAAACTGCTCCAAATCTACAACATGTATACTTCAAACTTACATAGTAATCAACGTGTTCGTCTTCTGTGATGTGATGATGGTCGTAACCAATACGCTGTTGCGGGCGCAGGGCATACTGCGAATCGGCTGGCCGCAAGAATGAAAATAGCCGCGCGTTGGTGCAAGCTACCAGCATCAACGTAACCAGCAACAGCTGAAAATAACCGCAATAATAATTAAATAGTGTCAATTTTTTTTTTGTTATTTCAAACACCGAATAAAAAGAAACCACGGTTAGGATTCGAAAACAAGCCTTCGTAACGTCAGTCGAACCGCCTTAGTTAATATCAAAAGAGTAAATAAATACTACGTATTTCGGTGTTTATAAAATCGCTTTAATATTACATTGCAAATGTATATTCTGTGTGAGAACACGAAGAAAAGAAATTATAGAGACGGTTTGCAATTTTTTTTATTAGCATGTTTTTTTTTGCGGCTGAGACAATTACAAAAAATGATCACGCTCTCGTTAATTCGGGAGTAAATTGTAATTCACAACTGTAAGTATGAATTAGTAATTAACATATATATTTGAAAATGGTTCAAATATTACTTTTGAAAAGTAGCTGTACCTTATTTGGCTTTAAATTTCTTCAATGTTTAATCATAATTTGTTTGTGTATTTTAATATCTATTACCAAAATTACATATACATACAAAAGAAAAATTTAAATGCATAGCTATCATCATCGAACCGTAAAATTTAGTGACACGGTCCACTTTCCGTAACACTTTGTTAACAACATGCAAATTTTGTTAATTAATTATTGCTAATTATGCAAAAAGGGGATAAGGAAACATTTTACTAAGGAAGGAAATCGTTTAGCGGAACGTTCGCTGCACTCTACTAATATATTATATGAACGGATTAGTAGTAAAATGAAACCATTGATTCAATTGCCTTTATTTGAACACTATATAATTAAAGACACCTACTCTTGTATCTTACAGCTTACAGTAGTCTTTTGTAAACAGTTGCCTTAATTGTCAGTTACAAGGTTCATAGTTTACAAAATTATGCAATAATTCTGTTTTCAATAATATCGGACCATTTTAATATAGATAGTGCAAAAACATTCAGAGTAACCAACTGTTAACTATTTAGGACCTTGCAAAAATGCGGAAGGGTTACACAAATTCCACTTTTTACGTTTAAAAATGTTTTAGACACATTTATTTATTTTACCAAAGATATATAAAAATTATTCGAGTGAAAGAGCAATATTAACAGAACACAAATAATCACAGTGTATTGAAAGACTCATCCATTTTTATATATATTGTTCAGGTAAATTTATTGTTATATAAACAAATTATATAATCATTATCCCCTACATTTAAGTGTGTCCTAATAGACAACTAATGACACTGCAGATAATCACCATATACCTCCCGTTTGGCGATCTGCCAAATTGGTAAAAAAACAACTCTTTGCGAATTTGGTCATTTACTGATTCTACAACCCGCTAGACGTGGAGATTATAAAAAACTTAATTTTTTTGTGGAGACTTTCGTTAAGCAGGTTACACCTTCCGGCCGAGATGATGATGATAAAAAAATCATGCAATAAAAAACCAGAGTAATACGGACTTCATTTTTTTTTAATTCTCATTCGCTCACTTCTTTGTCACATTATTAGTTGCTAAAGTCACTTACGAAGGCACATTAAATCATTGGTTCTGGTTGCATTTGCACCACTAATATTGTTATGGCCCATACTGCGTTCTCATCTAAAGGCAAGGCTATGGAAATGTTAAAAGGCTGGTAATGATAAAAGTTGCTTAGGTGGCATTAATAAAATATCAGAAGAGCCTATTCAAACCTGACCTGCAATTACGATAAAAACATATACGATTATCTTTCAACAAAACAGAACATTATCACTATTTGCACCTCTTACAATTTACTCTACACAAGAGAGTGAATGTGATTTGTTTTTAAGTGCAATATAACGTTGTCCAAGACAATGTACTCATTATCTTTAGTACCAATACGTCTTCAGATGAACAAAGCAAGCTTTTTCAACGTTTCCCATACTTTCAATGAATGCCAGTTACTATCATTACGTCCAATGTTTTTGCTAAATGTTACGCCTACTGCTCATACATAACATGTTTTCACTTTTAACTATGTTGTAATATACCGTGTAATTGTTCAATTCAATTATCATTGTCGTATTTGTTATCATACCAAAGATTTCAATATTGATCGTTAACTAAATCTGTAAAAACACGACAAAAAATAATAATTATGCGAGATTTTAAATCTTATTTCGAATGGCTTAAAACTTAAAATTCAAGCTCACTCATTTTTATAAGTAATATCTATATGGTGTCTTAGCACTATCTACTAGCGATACTAGCGAAATCGCCCAAGTATCTTCAACTTATCTATATTTTATATTCATATATAATATTTCATGAATGAATTTTTTTATAACATCTTTTTTGACAATAAAACTTCGCGATTATGAGAAAGTCGAAGAAAAAAAAGAAAGATTATAGTAATTATTTTCTTATAAAAGTTTGCTATAAAGTCAATATGTATGCATATTTGTTTTATTATTTTGAATTTTTCAATTTCTTTAGAAACTTACCAAATTTTATTTGGTTTGTTACAAAATAAAATTGGTCGTTACCTAGAATCTAACTGATATAAATTATATACCCATTGGCAATAGCAGCTTGAACATTCCTTCGTCATAAACAGGCAACAAATTTTGTTATTTGAAAATACAAATATGTTTAAACTTCTCCTTTTAGCATAGGAGACCCAATCATGCAGATTACAAGTGAAAACTTAAAATTACATCGAAGGTAGGTATTTCAACAATATATGTTTGTTACATATATGTATAATTACTTTAAAGGCCGGAGGTCTAAACTTTAATCCAGTATATAGCATGTTTGGTAGCAAAGAAATAATAAGCTATCAAAAACGGCTCAGCATACTAAGCCCAATTTCAGTAAAGATCTGACTATAGTTGTCATTCTGTTTAACACTGGGATACATTTAAGCAGATGCAAAGTTTCGTCGTCTGGGGTTAACCATCAAATAAACATAATATAAAAATCATAAGAACACCATTAGAATTTTTACTCTTAACTTTCTTCTAATAATTGTATTCTAATTTTCAATAATACTTAACAAACAAAAAGCAGCCACGAAATATTTTTTTTACATTATCCAAGTATATCTTTTTAAGTGTTGCTATCCCATTTTCATCATGATAACATGTCACTTCCTTAAGGTAATAATATTTTACACTGCATATCTTGATTTGATAAGAATTACTGCATCTGTATGATTTGAGTTCCGATTAAACATTTATACTTTAGAAATTACATCACTGCGGTTATTGATAAAACTTCACGTGAATCAATCTGTTATGAAATTAAATTTTATACCTCAGTAACGGTATGATAATACCGATTAATATACTTTAAAATTATATATTTTTTATTAAAACAAGCAAAAAGCTCTTAATATAGCAAAATACATAAATATCCCTATATAAAATGTAACGTTCCTTTTGTAAGGAAGACAGGAACTGCCTTAGTTTTTAAGCAGGTCTTACATGTAAGTATGTATACTTTACACTTTTGTGTTTTTCTCTAACCTGATTGAAGCTATGTCTTACCGTACTTTAGTACGGACATCAGTAGATTGACGTGCCGTTGACTGTACAACAACGAAAATGGTTCCTTTAATATTTGTGGATTAATTAGCATGATCGATGTTTACCATTTACAGACGCAAAAATCCTTATATAAAAAAGGTAACAAAAAGTCGCGATTTTTTAATACAAAAATAAAAATATCATAAATTTTTGTAGCCAAGTGGGTCTCTAAAAATGTTGCTTATACGAAATGTTGTTGGACAAGTTAATAACATATGTTTTTATAGTCTTCTACTAAAAGTAATATTTATAAATTTTCCAACACGAATAAAGCTATTTTCAAACACTATTGTGTTTGTACTGTAAATTTCTGCCATTAATAAAATCATAATTCATTTATTTCAGTAAATACATAATTGAGAGGGCGAAAAATTACTAAAACACTGAATGGCTTTACACATAATAAAAAATATTATTATGTTAATTTTTGGTAATTAATTTATCATTACTAACTTATCGATTAGATTCTCACCTTCGACGCCATTTTTTGTCTATTTTCTATGGCAACACTAAGTTTAAGGCACCAACACACCACTTTCAATGTGCGCGAACGACTGTACGAAAAGTTGTATGTTGAATGTGTAAGTGAAACCTAGGAGTTAATTTATATATAGAGGCAAGAAAGTGGGGCTGGGTTAAAGAGACACTGTCTCATACTTATACCAACAAATGGTAAGTTTCTCCCGTAATAATCCAGGACTATTGCTCCAGCTCATTCCTGTAAAATGTTGGTTCAAAAAATTGTAACAGAAACTTACCATACAAAATTGCATACTCATTAATTAGGGTAGTATTTTTAACTTAGAACAAGCCTTTCCTAAGGTGATTTGTTCTGATCAATACTGTACCAATCGTTATCAGTGGACGTCGAGTTGTTGGCAGTATAATCATCTCTTATGGAAGAGTCCAGATGAGATTTCCAAATAAATAAATAATGGAGATCGTTTTTTACGTTATATCTCTTATCTGAATATCTTTTGAAAGAAGTCGATGGCATAGCGCTTAAATCAGCCTATGATTGCGGAGGTTAAAAAACTTTTGGAATTTCTTCTTTGATTGAGTGACCAAACATGATACAGGCAGCTTCGATGCAAACTTAGGCCTAAATTAAAACAAAATAAAAGTAATATTATTAAAATTTTGGCAATCTAAGAAAAAAAGTGAAGTATAAATTGATTGAGCGTATGGACAACATACGCTCAATTAACTTATTTTTTAAGCATTAATCACACAAGTATTTATATTTTTTATACACGAACATTAGATCATAAGAAATAAGAAACACACTCAAGCTGCAGCATAGAGCTAAACGAATCAAGCCTAAGTGAGGGATATTTTGTCAGGCTGTCAAAATGTTGTTCCTTTTCGTGATCACAGCATCTAAATATCACTAACAAATAATCGAATAGTTCATTTTCATTAGATATTTAATATAAAAGATTCAAATGGTTTGTTACATAATTCATTATATATATGACATTAAAACTACCAAGATCGATTCGATTGTTTCGGTTAATAACTTCTAATGTTAATTCACTTTCCACAGATTGCGGGTTCGGTTGATTTTATAGATTTTAGATTATTAATAACAGTATATCACGATTTGTTACATTATCGTGCTTCACCAGTGTTAAGCTGTTTGTTAATCCCCGCATTAGCCCGCGCAATGGTTTATGGCCCATTATTTCTAAGATGTTTTCATCCATAGGATAGGGGCTAAACAGTGGAAATATTAATATTTCATCTGGTGATAATTACAACACAAATATTATTATTCTCTCAATCAGCTCATTAGGATTCATTATTTATAAATATATGGATTTACCACACAATATGCATTTGAAATAACATTTTATTCCGAAAAAAACATTTCTACGCCCAAAATAAGCAAATTTAAATCGGATGCATCAGGAACCATTCCTTATGAATGTACGCCCGAATCAGAGAACAGACAGAGATTTTATATTGAAAAAAAACAGAAAAAATAGGCTTATATTCTTCACTACATAGTATAAAACAAAGTCGCTTTCTCTGGTCCCTATATCCCTATGTATGCTTAAATCTTTAAAACTACGCAACGGATTTTGATGCAGTTTTTTTTAGTAGATAGAGTAATTCAAGAGGAAGGTTTATATGTATAATACATGCATAATATAGTAGAGTATTGCATCCGTGCGAAGCCGGGGCGGGTCGCTAGTTCTTTATAAAAAAGTCTCAAAACTAGTCTTTCAAATTAACGTAACGCAATAACAGAGTAAAGATAATTACCATTACGTTACAAAGCAGATTATATCATTACGCTTCACCTGATGTTCATAAAATCACGCCCAGTGGTAGAGGCACGTTATATTGGTTAACAATTAGGATCCATTCAGTGGAACAATAACTTCGCTGACCAAATTTATCATATCACGTCCAGTCAAAATTATATTAACATTGGCTAGTAAACAACAAGAAGATTAAAACAATTTCCACCAAATATTTAGTCCCAAATTATTAAGAGTATATTATGATGATAAGGTATAGAATACATAAAAAAGTATATAATATACAAGACTCTGGAACATCTTATGCTATCCATTTGCATAAAAATTTAAACCATAAAATATGTTGGCATATAGATAATTCACACTAATGATATTTACGCATAATATTATTATCCATAACAAAATAAGCATAATTGTTTCATTCATAAATACAATCAGCATAATTAAATTTAGGCAGAAAATTCACAACCATTACTTTATAAAGGCATAATGGTATCAAAGCATAATGATATAATCGTAATCATCTTATAAGTAACTCCTAATATAATAGACACACATCAATAACATTTTAGATAACAAAACTAACGTAATCTAACCTTTATTATAAAATACTATTATGCGACTACACACTATGCCAAAGACATTGTGCAAATTATAATTATGCAATAATATATTAGACCTAATTATAATTATGCCACAGTTCATATGCTGGTAAAAATCAATAATGACAAAATAATATTATGCATTAAAAATATTCGAAACTCGTAATGCCAAACTATTTTAGGAATAAATACATTATTTCAACGAAAGGAATCCCCTAATGCTTATCACAGATATATTATACCCGTATTATTCAGAAGTACAAAAAGCAGGAATTCTCCGGTGCACCAATCGATCATCAACGATAGTATACTTTTTCGAAGACCAAAACTAGCGTAAAATAAAACAATTGCAAAGTTAAATCTTTATTTATAGAGCAAGGCTTTAAAAATCACACGTTAATGTGACAAATATACATAAAAGTGCTGCATAACTTTTGATTACCTACCTACGTATCACATCGTAACCAACTTTCCTTAGTCTACCCAATTTTGTGTAAGACCATGAGTTGGCCTTAAAGGCTTCACACGTAACGGAATTATAAAATTTCTATAAACAACACCTTATGAAAAAATTGGGATGATGACTGAATTTTAGTTTTCACGTCACGGAAAAAGATACAATCCTGTGAAATCAGAATTAAAATCGGCTTAGAAATGCATTAGATACAAGCATTTTAAGTTGTTCATTTGGAAGCGATTAGACAGAGAGCTCCGACATCAACAGTGACGTCACTCTTTAGTACGGCCATATAAACTCCATGTAAATTTCCGTTTTGCTAGAGAGAGATGGAGCAAAATATTCAATACCTTATATCTTGCTTGTTATTTAAGTTATTCGAAAACCGATTTTTTCTATCTGTTTATTATAGATATGAGCTTCAATTAAAGCAAAAAAAAAAATTGTCATCTAGCCTATTGTAAATTATAAGGTCCTCGTAGTGCCAAGATTAGATATTTCTGTTTTCTTTTACACATTTTACAGGTTCTAAGAGACTGAAAAGTTTTATATTAATTATAAATTGTTTAAGCATTATAAGATGAAAAATTACACTTAATAAAGAAAAACTCGTCAAACTTCAAGTGGGATTTAAACTCACCTCTTTAAAGTTTATTTTCCCTTCAATAATTATTTGCCAAGTCATTGTCATAGTCATAAATTTTAGTTATGAAAATAAACAATTTAATGTTTTAGCACAAGATATTCTTTTTATTATTTTAATACACCAATTAGAGGTTTGTTTTTAACTTTAGTGAGTTTATATAAGTCCTTTACTTAATAATAAACCCTATATGTCCTCACCAAGTAATTAAAATATATTTTATTCAGTTAAATAAATAACACACAAATAAATGTTACAAATCTCATACATTTTATAATATTTATATATTTTATGCATGTTTCAATGCGATCTTATAAAATAAACTTTTATAATAGAAAAATACTAGAAGAAATCGACTCGAGTCACAAGTGAATTCTCAGGCGGGAATCGAACCCGTAACCTTTGGAAATCCGGTCCTTTTTTCTATTATAATAGTTTATCTCATACATTGCTCTTAATTTAAATTAAGTAGCTCAAGTACTTGTATTATAGAATCAGAAACAACGATGGTAAAACAACAGAAAAATTTTCATTTACTACATTCACCCGGCCAGGGATCGAACCCGAGACAGCGGAGTGGCATCACCATGAATGTATAAAAGAAACTCGAAAACGGTGGTCGTCAAATAATAATATAATAATAAATTTAGTAACGACACTTTCCTTGTAATGTATAATGTTTCTATGACTATTTCTTTCGACCTTGATTACATAAAAATTAAACAATCATCAGTGAGACATACTATTATGCTGTAAGAACACATCATTGTTACAACAATGGTTGCAATATATGTATTTTTAAAGTTTCTTTTACGGTTTTTCTTATTTGGGAAACAAAAAGTTCGCGTTATTTATTTTGAGTTACAAAATTTTGTTTTATGTTTGACATAATTTGTTTAATAACCAGTATACAACGAACGAAGCTTTCTATGACTTTATCATTTTTATTGAGTTCTTTCACTTCCGCTCTTATATTATATTTTAATAAAACCATTTTTATGTTATAAACGACGCGTTAAATATTATTTTTATCTTGTTTATTCAGTATCATTTATCCTGTGATCACGACTCATGTAAGAAGAATTAAATATAAAACAAAGCGTGTGCGTCTCGGGACGCACGACAGAAGTAATAACTGAAACTAATCTAAGTTGAACTATTTTATATTAAAAATGTTTAAATTAAGAAAAGCTTAGGTTATTACTTATATTTTATGTATATCAATATGATAATGTAAGGAAAGGTTATTTATTAAATACTAAACACTGAGTAGAGAGAAGAGAAACATCTGTCCGAAATACAGCTAGCGCTGAGGGCTAAAGTGAGGAGAAGGAGCCTGCCTACAGCTGCCGTATGCGTGAGAGGAAGGGAAGCCAGACAGACTGGCGCCGTAACGCGTTACGTGCCGAAGCGGTTTACCCTCCTACTTCAAAAATAACAAGAATTGACGCGCCTTTTATCCGATAATAGTGACTATATTTAAGTAAATTCATATTTTTTCCTAGTACCGTATGGTCAGCCTTAAAAGCAGCTTAACACTTCACACATCATGCCATACCAAGTATTGAGTTATATCGTAGTAAATATAAACAATAGTTGATATGACGCAGCAATAAAGTGTAAATCAATTTTGTAAAACCGACTGCATATACGCTTGTCACATAAAACTGAATCAATTTATAAAAAAATACATGTAGTTCAATGCAATAAACTATTTTAAGAACAACTTGTATTGACGTGTATCGACCAAAGTAAATAATATTCAAATTGTTAGTTAATACTTTTCCGTTATTGTTAGGTAATATTTTTCCGGCGACTAACTTCGATCTTTAATTCACCTTGTACATTTTAAATATTACCTACACTTCTTCACCAACTTTATCAACATCAACCTATTAGGGTTTGTCTGTCACTGCAGGGCAACAGGAATTTCTCTATGAACGAAAACATCCTTCGGATAACGCTCCATCACGCGGGCCAAGTACGGATCAAAAAATGACTCTGACTTAGGTACAGCTGCAATTTTTTTTTTTATCTTAAATATTAACTTGCCACAAATATTATTTTACGTTGACAGATGTAAGCATTCTCCCACCCCAGTCTCTCATCAAGTTACGGTATAATTTACCAATTTTTTTAATAATTTAGTTTTTTTGCCAACGGCGAATTTTATAATTTTAATATTATTTTTACATGATAGGTTTCATTTTAATTTAAGTGTGTGTGTGTGTGTGTCTTTTGTATACTAATCAACATCTGCACTACAGGGAATCAAACCCAGGACCGTCAGGCAGGATCGCTGCCATTATACCAAACGATCAGATATGTGTATAAATAGGTATTTGAGTTTAAAGTTAGGGCCTTTTGACTGCGTGAAGTACATATCCGGACGTATATATCTACTTTAAATATGTAAGAAATAAAACGAAATTTTCTTTTCTCTTTCAGTGAATTCCACAGAGTAGAAATCATGCGTTTTGCTGTCTATTTTTAATCGGTTAAATAATAACTCTTCTGGAATTAATCAACAGGAATATAATTATCTGTTTAATCGAAAGTCACTTTAAACGTCAAACTTATGTGTCCATAAGTCAATGTAAGGTGTGAATTGTTTTGTATTTCTTTGTGCTATCAATTTAGAAAACTTTATTTACTAACATATAATGTTTAAACAGGTAACGTGGAACATTTGATGAATTCTATATTATTCTACTCTAGTTTACATTAAGTAACTATTGGACTTAATATGTATTCACGGTAGAATTATGTCGTAATAGCTTCCGGTGAGACACATAGGCAATAATAAGATTGAACTTTCGCTATCCACTTAAGGTGCTGAATGCTACTACCTAAATAACGACGTATAGTCAATAGAAAAATAAGGAAATTTAAATAGCTTCCTTTGATCTTTTAAAACATTTATAAATTCTATTCTTACTTTGGTAACCTGTAAATATCTTCCAAGTATGAAAAGACAAGAGCTCAAAATCCAAGCACTAAATATAATAGCACTTAAAATATTAAGTTAATTCGTCTATAGTGACATTAAAAATATTTTCCTCCTGCAATGCAAGTTGTAGGTTGAAATCCCTTATACTTCATATACTTAACGTCCATTTAATGTAACGGCAGCAATCCTGCCTACTATTTGGTCAGAGCTGGATTTGGGGAAGGGCAGGCGGGGCTATTGCCCTGGGGCCTCCACAAGAGAGAGGGGCCCCCACAACAGAGATAAAAAAAATACAAATTTCGTCAGGTTACTTTCGACTATCAAGTTTTGTCAATAATTTGTTTTTCTTTGTAGAATATAAAAGAACTTTTAACATTATTATAAAGACTGTATCACTTATATTCGCAATAAACGATTTTGATTTTTTACTCGAATATAATTTGAGCCGTCTGTTGCCCCAAGGCCTCTACACGTCCAAATCTGGGCCTGTATATGGTACTGGGTTCAAATACTGGTTGGGGATTGTGTTTGTGTAACACAAGCATTTGCTCCCGAGACTTGTGCTGTATGCTATATGTTTATTACCATAATAACTGAGGTTTAAATTGTTATATTCTAAAAAACTTGTAATAAATTCTTTAGATATAAAAATCTTCTTGATTTTAAATGTTTAAATGTTAAAACATTAAAAAAACGAGTTAAATTCTGTGATGTTTGAGGTGTAGTTGGGGCATAAATATATTGCTCCTATTCTATATTATATTATATTATTTATAATGTAATAAGTCATAGAATTTTTTTATCGTGTTTCACCGAATACTGAAGTTTAGCCAGTTAATGCCTTACCGCGTGCAGGTAGTCGGAGCTTTTGTTATTTTCGATGTAATTCCTTGATATATCATTTCATACCTATCACATTAAAACTGGTGAATTTTGTGTAAAATATTTTAACTCCTTTTTCATCCATTTAAGGGTAAATTTTCTAAAATGCTGAAGCACGTGACAACTTATTTCTTACCAAAAACTTGTGTATAGAATGTTATGCTTATTTTAATAAAAAATATGCCTTTGCCCTATTTGTATGCTTATTTTCTAACAATACTTAATTTCACGCTTCTTAACTCAAAAATGGCGAAATTTTCATAAAAATATCATCCTCTTTTCACCCTCTCAATGTTTTTTTCCAAAATATTTTATTAGTGACCGTTTCAAACCTTTTATAAACACACCCTCCAAATTTTAAGACTAGTTTCAGCGGTTTAGGCTTTGCGTTGTCTGTCAGTAGCTCATTAAAAATCCTATTTTATAATACAGATTAATTTAATGTTGTAATGAGCAAATCAAATTAAGTACGTTTGTAAAAAAAAACTTCACCTTAAGATGTAATATTTTATAGAGCAGTAAATTTGTATACCTTACTGTCTCCGCAAAGAGTAACAAGACACGTATAACCTATGACAATATACCACCATTTTAAATGGAATTCGTAAGTATTTCAAATATCTACTTACATACCTAATTGTATTTAAGTTGCTAAAAGCCTTCTTGCACGTAATACAAAGTGCTATAAGATCATTCAAATAGTAGGTGTGTTAAAAATATTGATCTCATTTAAAAAAAATCGAGAAAAAAATCTTATTTTCAGTAACCTATTTTATAGAGCCATTTATTCTGTGTCATATTTAGTCTGTAGAGTACAAATTTATTGAAGGCAAAAAGGAAGATACTCCAATGTACTAGATTATCTGTTTCCGAGGACCGCATTTAGACGACCTTTGTATATTGTGGGTTTGTCTTAGAAATTGTAATTGCGCGATGTACGTGGGCCCAAACCAGTGGACTTTCTTGAAGTTCGTGTAGTGATCGATGTTATATGCAGCGATTATATGTTATATGGGTGTCACTACCACAAGTTCAATGAAATATTTTTGTTACAAAATTACCTCGGTAGCGCTATATTTACCACTTTTTTACGTATATTTGTACTATAGGTATTATCTAAATATTTATTATTTCGATCTCAAACTTCTTTGTGCTTTGTTAGTCATATCGAGCCGTTGATCCCGATTACATCTGCAGTCAGTGATTCGTTCTGACTCATTCTTCTTATAATGTTTTCATTTATAATAATGTCCCGTGGAAATATTATTTGCTTGATGATGAGGAATAAGCGAATTCGTCTTTTAATTGCAGAAATTAAGCAACTTTCTCAAAGTCCTATAAGTGTAACCAATAAAAATTGTTATGTTTGATGGTCTTTTTGAATTACGTGAACAGCCTATAACCCAATAATGACATAAAAAGGACTGTCTTGCATAATTACAATGTCGGCCATATTTAATGTAGCATTTTATTAAATAATATAATCTAATAAACCATATAGGCCACATCAGAGATGCATGCGCAATTGAGTCCGTGAAACTTCTTATTAGAATACGTAAAATTAAATTATGAAGAACCAATGCATCCTGCAGTAAACACTATGATAAAGATAAATAACTTGTAATATTAGTAACTACTATAACGCCGTGTGCTTAGTCAAATTCGACTACTTATGCTCATATCGATCAATTTCCTGCTGATTTCTTCAATCTCATACGTACTTCGAAAATAAAATTTATTTACACGGGTGCCGCGGTCTATTTTTCCTATGGTAATTTCATCCTTCGCTCAACGCTCTAACAGTAGGTACTTTATAAGCTGATGATAATGATGACAAACGACAAATCATCATTGAAAACCCTAATCTATTTTCAGGATAACAGCTTATGTTTCAAGAAGGAAATGTCACAGTGTACTTTTTGCCAGCACCTATCGTCTAAGGCGATTCTTTACGTTTGCGATTCAGGACATGTTTTGTGTGGAAACTGTCATTCCAATAGTGTGCATGGTTAGTTATGCATATTCTTTGTATGAACTTTATATGTATAAAATACGCTATATTCCAACAACACTTGCATAACTTGAATAAATATTCACTTTTACATACGTAAGTAGTTTGCGTAAATTATTAATTGTGATAACCGTTCGTAATCTGCGTAATTAGTTTCTGAATACATTTAACCTATTCCTTTAATATTAGGTATTAGATTAGAAGATGGTGATTGTTTAAAATGCAAAAGGAGGAAGAATCACAAACGCAAGAAAGAACTATGTAAATTCATGTCGCACAAAAAAGATTTAGCCAGTGGGGACTTTTCAAAATCCCATATTAAGCCTGAATGTGAAAATAAAGATAATGAAACTTCTTTAATGCGGGATTTTAAAAATAGCGATAATATTATTGTAACATACAAAAACGAATGTTACCAGGACAATAAATCAGATACTTCTGTTGGTAGTCACGAAAATTCTCCTAAAGGAGAAAAAACTATGCTACAAGAATGTAAGCCGGTTTCAAGGTAAAAACTAACTTAAGAAATCAAACTTTTATTAGCACTTCTTTTCGACTTTTTTAACATTGACTTTTTTATTTTAACAACATCCTCTTAATTTTTTGTCTAAAACCTGATATTCACTTTAATAAGCTTCATTTTCACTAATACAACAAGTAATCATGTAGCAACATTGTCTTTCCAAGATTATTAGTTTAGGGATGGTGACATCGTACATTGTGTATTAAAACGCGTTTTATGCAAAATAAGTTGAATGTCCACATAATATTATTATTAAATTATACCGATGAGGTGAAAATGAAGATCAGGTTAAACATTCTTTCTTTTGTAGACCAGTTGCTTGCCCAGTTTGTGCGAAGATGATTGCTGTGGATTCGATTCTTCAACATTTTTTCTTCGATCATTCAAAAGTGCCACGGTATTCTTTAAAATCACAAACTTGTCAACACACTGTTTTGAAGATCACAGATTTTTTAGAGGGAACAAATTGCTTAGCTGTGATTCTTGTAGAAAGCGGAGATAGGTAAGATAATTCAAAAGTAAGAAACCTAAATAACCACTTAACATAGTTTTTTATAATAATAACACAAATGTGTTTCGAACTCATTCCATTATCTAATTGCTAGATTGACCACCCAGTATTTTATTAAAGTATTCAACTCACACTTATAATTTGGTTAAAAACTAAGCATGTACAATGGTTACTAAATAGTGAATAGAATACATCAATCAGTGTTTCCGCACAGCACATTATCTACGCCATAGAGTACGCAAAAATTTCACTTTGTGTAGAGATAGCACTGACCTACTAAAGCCAGATTTAATTCTGTTGATACGTAATCTGGCAGGTTAAGTAGGTAGGTACAAGAATGGTAATTTAATTTAGCTGTTCTAAACTGCTTCAGGTTGTAGATTTTTAGAGATATCTACACTAAAAGCTACAACAAGCTAAAACTACAACAGAACAAAAACATTTGTTCATTATTATGAACAAATTATTAGTTGTTCTTCTTATTAGAAGAACAAGTTGACATATTTATTTACTTAATAAAGCTCTACGATGACAATTTTACAAAAACACTAAATTTATGGGTAAGGAGTGCTTTGATTTATTATTTAGTAAGCCAAATAATAATTAATCTGAATTTTGTTTACTACTTATGTTCCAGCAGGAACAGTCCTTTACTGTTAATGGCTGCACAAATGATTACTACAGATACAAATGATAAAAGAAACACCATAGACAAAGAACCTAAAACACCACCAAACAACCGAATTAAAAAAACTTGTCATTCTTGGTCTTCCATAAGCCCAAAGGTGAGACCGTATTTCTTTAAAAATTGATTTAAACCAAACTTTCTTAGCTTGAAATTCATGTTAATTTTACATTTCAGAATACTAAAGACCCAAATAGCAATTCAATAGAGAATGCAAACAAAGACATGATGGAGCAAGAGACTGACTTAATAATGTGGCTTTGCAAGACTGTTGATACTGAAATTATTTACAGTGTAATTATACCATGTTTTGAATTAAGAATAGGTCCACATTTTTGATGTAAGAAGTAATGAAATAATCTTCTGTCGATAAATCATACAGCTTGTGTGTAGCTTAAAATACTTGTATTTCTTAAAATTATTTGTTTTTTACCAGTAACATGTGCGCCATCACAATATTAAACGGCAATTTTATACGGCAGCGCGTATAAGCCATTACACGAAATTTAGGCGTTATTATTGGCTATTTTACCTAATATATCTTGGATGACCGTCATAATCATCTTGTATTGATATTACACTATTGAGGCATAAGTCTTTCCTATGGTTGAAAACACCATAAGAAGAATGGGTACAGTGTGGATTGGTGCTTATCACTGCAATTGCAGCCGGAACCAACAGCAAATATATTCTAATAAGGATCTCGAGATTATTAATTTCAGTAGCTCCCATCGAAAGCACAACTTTTATTAAAATCGCTTAATAACAGCAATTACATGACAAACGCGTTATCCATTTCGCAGTCAAGTTCTAAGCTGTCCATCACTCATCGTGAAGAATTGTGGGTAGTGTATAAGGTAATCAACCTGTTTTGTTAATTTTACAGCTATCAGTATCTAGAGAAGACAAGAAGATGAGCTTTAGCTTTACTGGAAATGCTGTGCACATCAGAGACGATCAAAATGCGTTGAACATGTTTCATAAATCTGAATGTGTCATAGTCAGACGTGTAGTTGCGAAGAAATTAATAAATGATCAAGGAAATATACATGTCTTTGTTACAATTTTACATTTGTGTTAATATGCATTTTAATTTTTAATATTAATAAAATAGTTAAATTATCTAGATTTTTTTAATGTAGTGATCGCTAAATTTTGTTTTTTTTTTAATACCAACCAATAATATCAACGAAAACAATACTGAGATTCAAAAACAGTAAGTACCTTTTATTATGCTAGCAACAATATTTCTGGAAAAATGACTCTGAAATATAAATATTACAAATGACATACATTATTCCGAACCTAAGTTAACTAAAGCACTCGTGTTAGGGAATTAAGAAAAAATTACGGTATCACAACGCCCAGACCCGAGCCAATGTAGAAAATAAAAGACGCTTGTATAAAACAATAACATCTCTGCGCCCCCCAGGTGGCAAATAGGCGTATTTTAAACCTTTAAAAGTGGGCATTGACGATCAGTTTTTCGCGTCAGTCTAGGCGCAAAACTGTGACTTCACTCCAAATGGTTTTAGGCCAACTCGATTTCCGCATTCACTAGCGTCACTCCGGTTCTTCAGTTTTCAATCGGCCGGGCTGTTAGGAAGTACTACCTGTTTGTGTTGGATTGACGATCATGTACTCACGATCAGTTTGGCGCGATTTGTGATAGTCTCGGAAATACTTGGCGCGTCGTTAGTTAAAACTCTCGAGGGATGATTCGACACTCACGATGAAATTTTGGATGGACGTCAGTTCAATTAATGCGAAAAACTGATCGTCAATTCGCAGCTTTAGAATAAAGATGGCATTGTGAGTGCATGTTACCATAAAAACCGGTAGACGATCCATACGACCAAGGAGGCCGTCAAAAATTTAAATAATTCTCTTTCATTTGCACATATGCCCTTACTAACTATATTATAAAAAATAATTATTAAAAAATTCATAAAGCTTTATTTTCTAAATGTCACTAATAAATAATCATAGCTGATTACAAAACTTTTCAGCTTCCATGTAACTCTTAGACACTTCACGAACCTTTCTTTTCTCTTTTTCCATATAAATGCGAACCTTATCTTTACCACATTTCTTAGGGGTCTTCAGTTCGTTTTGGAAGTAGATTTCGTAGTCTGAGCTAATTTTGTAATCGTTCTTAAAGGGATTATTAGTTTTAATATTATTGTTGTTCAATACTTCAAAAGGTTCATTCGTCTTGTATTTAATATTATTGGGATGATAGAAATCAGGAGATGTCTCCAAAGATGATTCAGTATTTTGTTGCATCAAAGTTTCGATAGATGGCGATTTGAAGTTCATCATTGTTGGGTTGGCTGTGGTCCCCATTACTTTTATACTCTTTAATTCCACCCTGTTAAATGAAAAAATAAACAAAGCAATGAAAGATAATAATAGGTTGGGTTTTAACAACTTTTTGTACATATTATTATTTAGGGCAGAAAATATCTTTATCTTTTTGTTTTTTGAGCGTTTAACTGTAAGATTTCTGTATCTGAAGAAATATAACTAGAAAAACTGTCTTACATCAAAGATTTAGGATATTTAAAATAATTGTAAAAGAGTATTGCTTTTATCATGGGAGGAAAGGAAATGCATAATTTCCTAAGCTAGTATTTGTACAAATTAAAATACTTATTTAATCTTTTTTTTACAAAAGAGGCGTATAGTTTTCTTAATCTAACATTTTCATGTTATTCATTGATTATTGTCTATCTGCTTATCTGTGTTTATCTGTTTATCTGTGATTTTAATGTACAACAAAAGAAGTCATTTTGTTTAATTAAATTATCGTTACAAAGAGAACAGGCACGCCTTTAAATCTACTTTTCTACAACTTACTTAACGGACTAAAAACATTTCTTAGTCAAGGCACGTGAAGAAGTATATTTTGCAATGGCGAAGTGGTTATTTAGAACATTACGAATTATTTTTTTTATCAATATACATATAATTTACGCAGTCATGTCGTACTTCTAAGGAGTTTAACTTACGATACTCAAATAATTCTTTATAGTTAGAATAAAAAATATCACTTCTATAATCTGGCATCTATATTCTTTTTAATTTTTCAATTCGACAAAAGCTTTATGATAAGGCGCAGCATCAGCGCAGACAAATACAATTTGACTGCGAATAAATCTGTTACACAAGATTTTTCCTTTACGCAGAACAAAGTCCAGCTGTTTGTAAGACTTTTGTAAAAGCCATGTGAGGAATAAACGTAAATTTTGAATCCGAAATAACGCCAACGCGATGTATAGATACGCAGAAGTTTACTTTGTTATAAATATAGGTGACTTTCATACCAAAATAAGTCTCTTATACTTACCCGTAACTAGCGTCATCTGCGTAATATTTCACATGTATTGGATTACCTTCAACGTCAGTATAAGAATATTTGCCTACAACAGTTCCATTCGGGAATTGCTTTTCATCCTTTATTAATTTAGTGTTTAAATCACTTTTAACTATGGGATGACCTGAAGAAAGAATAAAATTTTACAAATTCTTTACCGACAAGATATCAAATTGACCAACTCCATGGGTTGGAGGCACGTTCATAAGTTTATCCCAATTTCTTAGATCCTGGTTCCGACTTAAGATTTTAATTGTCTATCAATGAAGCTTATCATAGGGGTAAGAAAGCGGTTCAATAACCAATAGATATACGGTGTCTACACATTCACATTTGATCAAAACAAATCCAAAGATACTTAATATACACAATTCCAAAGGCACATAATATTAAAATGACTATTTTCAATGCATACGATGACATTACGTTTGCCCTACAAATCTCTTTTCGTTTCACAGTTTATAAAAACAAATCATTTGTATGCAATTAAACAAGACATTCAAGACAGATGAGCTTCAGGTGAAATATGTCTGTTAAATGACACTTCTTTTTACTACACTTTTAATCTCTAATATCTAATACTAAGTAGGTTCCAAAGATAACAATATAATTGTAGACGTACCTACTTTGTAAAATTTGGTGACATTTTTTATAAAAAAGGTTGATCTAAGTTCTTCTTTCTAATTCACGTTCATCACTGATTTATAGACGTCACTGTCTTTATGTTCAAACGATTTCAACCTAACCCTAAAACCTTACCAGCTTCTCATTCCTTTGCTAGTTTTTATTGACTTTTACCTGACTCGGTGTCTGTAATGAAATCTTGCAAGTTAAATTGGACTCACTTCCCTGTTTCCGATTGAGCTGAAATTTTGCATACAAATGTATATCTCATGATAATGCAATATTATGATGATATGGAGCTGATCTGATGCTTAACTGGAAGGTGGCCATAGGAAATCCGCAATAAAAGAAACAATCCCATCGAGTTTGGGTTCATTTGATTCGTATTGACGAGTATCTTAATCCTACATGGTAGCCAGGGTCTGATGCTAGAGCTTGAAAGTGGCCATAGGAATTTCGCAATAAACGACACGTTCCCACCTCCTTTGGGCTTTTTAACTCTTTAGTTCATTATATTAACAAGTAATTGCTTGTTTTAAAAAAAGTTTTTTTAACTTACATCTTTTTACGTGCGCTTCATAATTTTTACTAATATAACGCTCATTTGATATAATTTTTGGTTGAACTAACAACAGTTCCTCTTATTTCTTTTCGTATGATTATTGTTTGATATAAGATACAGGTACTATAATAACATTTTGTATACAACTCATTATTATATCTCATTAATGTTATAACATTTAGGCATTCTATAATATAAAATTCATTTTATACAATGCCTAAATGTTATAATATTAATGAGATACAATAATCATGTGCTATAAAAACTTGGACTTTTTTTCTACTTTAGGGCGAATCCGACTCAACCAACCTCGATACTACGTGGTACTGCCCTACCCCTAGACTGCCCTAGAATGTAATTCAATATTCGAAGCTGTGTGAAGAGTGGTGTACCTGTACTTTGTTACGCCAGAGTGGAGGGGCTGCCTTACCGTAGCACCGAAGCACACGAAATCCTAAGTGCATGCGTGCTTGAAAATTACCTTGATGCATGCTTGAAAATTACCTTGATGCATGCTTGCTTGCATGCTGCATGCCTGCAAAATGTATGCAACATGCTTATATTTTTAGGAACTCAAAAAAAATCATTTTAGTCTATTTAATCAACATTTGCTTATTTTAAAGTATATTAAGTGTTAACTATTTTTTAAACATAAAGGTTTGAAGCTTAATTTGTACAAACTGACATTCCGTGTATTCTTCCATGTGCTTCAATATTATATTTACGCGTCAATTAGCTTCTTCTTTCTTCTTTTACATTATTGGATTTTATATTCAATGGTATTTGTAATAATTGAATATTAGATATAATTAACTGTAGAGTTATTGATTGTTAAAGCAAATGAAATGATAATGTAAATTTATATCAAACGTTTATTATATCAAATGAGTTGTCATATCTAATAATCTAATATGTAATAATGAATTTATATCACTTAAATGATGGGTCAAAAATACTTATATTAAATATAACACACCCCAAGGAAATATTCTGCGATAAGATTGGACCCAAGACCCTATTCATGGCCCAATTTGCAGAAAATTGATTATTTTATTAAAATTTTCCAAACATTTTTCTTGTTTAAAATTATTTTTCTCGAACAATACGTGTTAGGCAATAGGTATAATTAATTTTACATAAATGGATTCAGGGATCTTAAATGGCTAAATCTTATGGTAATTTTGGTAGAAATGGCGCAATGATTACGTACGCGTGTACAGAATCTATTTTTAAGGAAAATTAAAAATCGATGAATTTAAGTACTTTTTTATTTCTTCAAACTAATCTATTGCGTAATAACTCGGTGGTAATAATACATTATTAGAGTTTATTATATTGCCTTTCTTTACAGGCAGTTTTGTAATGTAGTTTGGGGTCTTTTTGTTCTTCTGTGGGCGGGACCAAGTTACAGAGGACTCGATTCCACTGGTATCAAATTGAGTAGGCCGGGCAACCACGGGGTATTTCGGAAAGTTGTTTGTTACCCTTAAACATAAACAATATATAGAATTAAATTGTACATACATAACATCTAGACCTGCAAATTATTTTTTAACTTTGATGTATTTCATACCGCCAATGCCGGGCAACGGACTTGAACGTTCTGTTATGTACTGTAACGTAAAACAAGTTACAGGAAATTTTCTTATCACACACACAATACCACATATCATGGAGGTATTTTCGACAAATTCGTTAAAAAAAACTAAGAATGAAGGTTATATGATGTGAAACGTAAATTGAAATGATAGTTTACTGAATTTTTCTAATAAGGACTCAAAATTTGTTAGAATATTTCAATATTAGTTAAACTGTTTTTTTAGTTTCTTTTGCAATTTAAATGTGTCATGTAAAAGGACGTGACCTAATGCAAAATCGTATATTATTATTTCGTGCAATGTTTTAAACAAGCCTCAATTTTTTCAAAAGAACTATTAACATATAATAATAATTGCAGTAAATGTTTCTTGTCGATAATGATATCGACTCATTATCATAATCAGCCCACATCAGTATACTACTGGACAGGCTTCCACTAAAGCTCGTCATTTAGTTTAGACTTTTCTCTTTCAGTCTCTGCCAACTATTCTGCCGATGATATATCGTCTGTAGGTCACAAATACTAATGCTGAGGAAATTGATATAATAATTAAGATATTAAAGATCAAAAATAGTTTTTATACCATCATCTCAGCTGCAAGACGTCCACTTCTGGATAAAGACCTTCCCCAAAAATGAGAGGATTTTGGTACAATCTCCCCGCTTAGTAGGCGGAGAGATTAAGTTATATTTTGTGATCTAGGGGGTTGTACAGTACATTGGTTGCCTACAGTATCATTAATAGTGTACCTTAAGAGTCGTCTCTTAAGTGTGTAGAATATCTTTTCTTAAAATCACACCAATTAGCCTTACGTAGAGTAAGCACTAGAAGGCTTGTGTTATGGACATCTGCCTCTTCCGGGACTCGAACCCAGGACCGTCGGTGCGAAAGGCAGTATCGCTACCGTTCCACCAAAAGGTAGTCATCAACCCAGAAAAGTACTATCCTACCGTGTAAGAATTATTATTCACAGACTTTTATAAATTCGATAAATAGATAACTAGCCGTCCCGCGTGACAGACAACTGATGAGTTTCTATTTTTTCTTTGAAACCAAAAATAATAAAAATTATTTCATTGAAATAGAATTCAATCATTGAGTTGTTAAAACTATCAAAGAATCATACGAAAGCAGCCTTGGAACATATGAAATAAAAATAAGCTTTCGGTGTCTGACAATTTTCTACTTCAGCCATGTTTGTCGCGGCAAAATATGTTTATTATTATTAGCAGCAGTAATGTGCTTTACAAATATTTACATCCATATCCGTTAAACCTTGTAAGATAACGAAATATACGACATCCGAACCTATTTAAGACAAATTTTCACAAATACACACAGACAAAAATCATGTTAGACATAAATCAGCAATATTTTCTTTATGGTATTTATTTTAAAAACAGGAAATAGAAATAGAAAATAGAAATAGAAATCTTTATTTGTGAATTACAGGTATGTGAACATTATTGTTATATATACATTTTTTTTTTTTTAATGCTGGTGTACGATATTATTTTTGTATCACTGTAATTCCACCTTAGTCAAGGTATACAAATATTAATTAAGTGGTAATATTAATAAAAACATTTCATAACATTTTACGGAATCATTAAAGCATAAAACAAGAATAGCATTAAACAATAACATGTCAGGATAATATAGACTAAGACCAATATAAAAATTAAAATAATTATGTTAGTATTCATACACTACGGATCAACATGTCTACATATCTACAGGAACAGAATGTATTGTTTATTGATATAGATGTATGTCCCATATATCAATATATTAATATTCCCAGTTGATATTGAGTGATGTAGTGCTGGTCACATGAATTTAAAAATCGCTTGAGATAGTTTTAGCTCTAGACTAGGAACGCTTACTGTAATTATTCTAGCTCATCTCTAGCACCAATCCTTACATAGTATTAATATAATTAACTTTAATTATTTGTAAAAATAGATTTCTTCGCAAAAACTCACCTATAGCCTTTATCGTCCGCAACGTAGTTGTAACTTCGCTGTTGCCCATTAGAATCCGTATATCCGTAGTTACCAATAACCGTACCATTCGGATACCTCTCTTCATTCCTAAACTGAACATTGCCGGTGTAAGAATCTCTTACGTCGTATCCGAAAGCGTATGTACCCGGATAGCCTGCAAAATAACTCGCTCAATTTAATAGTTCATTGATAAAATAAACAATGAAGCTAGAAGAGGACAGGTAAAGCTTTGAGCTTCCTTGTGTAGTTTATATGAAAGTTGAAACAAATATTGTCCTACAAATGTAATGGCCTAAATAAGAAAAGTATGTGTGTCGGCTTCGACGCACGACTGGAGTTTACTCCTTAAGAATGATTGTCTTTGAACTGTCACAGAAAATAATAAAACAATACTTTAAAATAAATGTGAAAATTTCGCACAAAAAACGTAACGATTTCTAATTTTACTCTTCATATTTTTTCATATCGGGCGCCTTATATAAAATTCGATTCTTAAGGAGTAAACGCCAAAAATATTTTCATCAACAAGTAATACGCACTTTCAGTTAATATTTTGTTTTGGGAGGATAACACAACTTGCTACAAACATTCCTTATTTAAATAGGAGAGTCATAATAGAACTTCCATATGAGTCTCTTCCTAAACTACAAAAGCCGAATAAGAAAAAATATACCATTCGTTTTGATCTTGATTTGATATGATACACAAGCGGACCTAGTTCGATTCTCACCGATGTACTATGAACGTGGACCCAATCGTAACACAAGTGCTTAGCTTGCTACGAAAAGTTAACGGGAATATTTGACGCATTGGCAATATTCTTTAATAATAATTTTGAATTTAAATCTAATAAACGAAATGCAGTCATTTCCGCATCATATAAATCATAAAATCCATTATTATTACAATTTTCGTTAAAATTATTTATCGATTAGATTTAATAGATAGATTATTTTAGTCAATAATACAATTACTGTTCTAAATTGTGTGTCACTGAAATCTTGTAAATGATTTACTATTTCAACCTTAAGCTCTTTCGTATTTCGGAAGATAAGTTAAGCAGTTTTTCTGCCAGTTACATCTGTCGTTAGCACCCACCGATCCGCATTGGACCCGCGTTATGGTACGTTCTCCATGAGGAGTTTTCATTCAAATAGTAATTACCTCTACCTTGGGGTCGTTATTAGTTATATCTGTGTCTAAGATTGATTGATGATTTATTCTACTTACCATTAATATTGGTGAAGTAATAACTAGGCGATGGCTCCCCTAACGTTAGTCTTGCTTTTCTCTGGGACGAAATAATTCGCGCTTGGCCGAATAAAGGCATCGCTATCAAAAATATCTGTAATCAAAGCCCAATTTCTGTTATCCATTAATATTTCAATGATATTTTCTTAAATATATTAAGTATTATTTTAATTTAGTATTAACGCACTGACAGACGTTATTCTATTGAAATCGCAAGTTAGACTTAAGTCCATACAATCCTATAGCTTTAACCGATTTTTTTCATCTTTACTTTCTTAAAAAATCCAAAATTTTATTGACAAAATAAAATTTATTTATAATGTAACCAAAAAGTTGAAGATAATAAAGGCAATAAAGCATATCTACGAGTGTAAAAGTGCTGTTCTTTTATCAATATTTTATTCTTTAAATAAACCTGCAGCGCAAAAACACGTAAAAACAAAATTGTATGTTGTATGTGTTCCCTAAGCTTTTTAATTTTATTATTGGAGTAATGTTATAACATAAAATGGTATACAAAGTTACAAATAACCCAAGAACATTTAGCTCACTAGCACATTTCCAGCTCCAATCCCTATCTTCCTCAATGTTGTTCTGAATCCCGTAACTTAAAATTAATCACGGTAAAAGACTACTAAGGCCTCCCTTAGTTATCTCCCTATATTAAGTGAGTAAACACACAGCATACTAATAGTTATAAAAACTACGTTCATGAACTTGCAAACTTAGATAATTAACACCTAAAAAGTATGATAATTAATATCGTAGTCCTATTAGTGTCAATTTGATGAATAGACTAAGAAAACTCCATGTTAGATTTTTGATGTATGGATTCACATTTACAACGTACATTGAATAGGTACTTTTGAAGGATAAAAAAGACTTGTAATAATGTTTTCAAATTTTGTTGATCATGTTGATTTTATATAAATCAATGATTATTTAGCAAAATTCATAAATAAAATTACCTGACATGACCTATTTTTTATCATGGGTTTCATTGGTTATTAACAATAGCAATCACAAAAATTGTTGTCAATTAAAAACAATGTCTCACTAGCTCAGTGTTTTAACGCACTTCTCGGGTTCGAAAAGCAATAATTTTTAACATATTAATAAATAACTTTAATTTATTGAAAGCTTATAAGCCATAAGATTGCGGGTTCAAATCCTCAACACATAAGATAATTAGTTTGGTTTTTTCTAATAAAATTGCATTTCATTTTTTTATCAAAATTAATCATAGGTAACGCTTTCAACTTAACAATAAACGTTTTTATCGTTTTAATATAGAATTATATTTACCTATAACCTTATATATAATACTTTATTAACCTTATTTCTATCTATAACCTTATACCTAATATATCATACCTACCTTTATTACAAAATCCATTCCTCAACGATTCACAATTTCTACTCCAAATCCTGTAACCTGGCTTCGTAACCGAACCACCACTGCGAGTTTACTCTTCGGTCTTTCCGTTTTAGAGGTTTTTAACCGGCAAAAAAACAACACACACGTGCAATGTAGTCTAAAGTCTGTGGGTGAAGGCAATTTCGCCCATATCCGTTTTACACCGTCTCGTGATGTCATGCCATTAGTTGCAGGATAAGGAATTGCCTTTTACGAGTCGACGAAAGCAAGATTAAGGTAGCTTGTACTGTTAGCTTCGAATAACCTAACTTACCTTATTAAGAAGATTAATATCGTCAATTAAGCAAGTAGCCAAACCTGACTTATTTGATAGAGTTCACTCACATTACAAAAAAAATATATATTACTTATTTAAATTTGAAATTAATATTCATATTTTGAATAACTTTATCTTATGTACTGTGTTTATTTTCCTAACGTGTAGTGAGAAAATTATTTCTGATAATGGTTATTGCTTGATTTTTTCTTTTAGGAAACTCTTAAAAACTTATTATTCCATAAGTTCTTGAAGATGTGATACATCTTACTTGCTGATTAATCCAAACCACATTTGCTAAAACGAACCCAAAATCGGTGACTTAAAACACAACCCTTTGATATTTTATATAGTTTTTTACTGAATCAGCACGTATATGCTTTATCAAAGTCAATGAATGAGATTATGTTAGTAATAAAAGCATTACTTTTAAGGCTTGATACCGTAAAATGACAAATTTGGCGATGTTCCACTACGTTCATATCTACACCCACTGAAACTTGACAAGCGTGCTAAATGAATGACTTACTTTCAAGATTTGGGATGATAAACATGCCGTCGGGTCTTTGACCATTTTTCTTTATGTGTCAGTTAAACAAAAATATAGCTTAAGTTTAGTTTACTGGATATATACTCGCCTTTTATATATATTTATTTTTAAAAAATCTTGAAAGTAATATTCTAGTGGGACATGAGCCAGTTTAGGGTCATAGTGTAATTATATTTTTTTTTTGAGTAAAATAAATTTATATAGTACTTGTGATAACCGTAACAAACCTGCTGTATAAGTTTGTAATACGGTGCTTGAATATCAAGACTAACCATGTCTAATTGTTTCTTACGAATCAATCATCGTATGAAACGGTAAATATATCACGGCAATATTTGCATATATATGATATTATTATCATATTTCTACAATAATAACAACAAAATGTAAATAAAACCAAGATGTATTTAGTGTTTTTTTTATTATTTACAGTTTTATTAGTATAACCTAATATAACGACCCGCATGTCTAGGAACCCTTTAAGAGGTCGATAATCAAAACTGTTTTCGCGGTAAAATATAAATCTTTCTTTCTTTTCTTTTTCTTTATTTGTGGCTTGCACGATATGAGCATTTAGCCAGTGTCAAGTAAGTATAAATCTTGAGTAATTTCCTAGATTTCAGTAAAGAAGTGGGGTTTTACTGAAACCTCCTCGTGGCCTTCTTAAGATAACGCGAAAAGACACCTTCACTCTTCTGTTTCACTTGCCAACACTCATGCATATTCAGAAACACTCAGTGGCTAATAACCCACCATTGATGAGCACTGATATCAACCACAACACAAAATTTAACAAGAAAACCAAAATCATTAAAATGACGCTTCGCGCTCCCGCCGAAAAGACAATATAGAAATCATGTATTATCCCGTCTTTTCCGAATGGACCATAGATTAATTAATGCTTGTGAAGGCAGTCTAGGCCTTAAGGTATTAAATAAACTAATTCCATAATCATTTCTATGAACACCATGATTCGTGCCTATGCTCAACACATGAACATATGCCCCTAACAGGATTCAAACCTTTGACGCTGAAGCAGGATCGTTACCGTGGCGTCAACCAACCGTAAAAATGATCCATTTATAATGTATTAAGACTGTTATACCCATAATAAAAAATAAAATCGTAATATTCCATTGTTAACTAATCAATAAATCAGTGAATAAAAATAACTTGCAATTTTATTTATATTTTTAAGGTGTGTAAAACACCGAAATGTGTAAGTGTTAAAATTTTGTCGCAATATTTATAAAATACTTTAAATATTTTGCGAAATGGTATAGGTATAAAAATGAAGAATCGCCTGCATAACGGCATTTCGATCATAAAGTCCATTTCCATTTAACATATAAGATTTATATCTAAATAAGGTAAAACGGTTATTGTCTAAAATTCAAATAGGTCTTTGAACTTAAAATAGGGTGTCATCCCAACAATAAATTTAAATAAATTGATAAAAATATTTTATGTTATTCTTAAAAGATACTTTTATGTGTCTGTGTTGAGTTACGATAAAACTATTCAATATATACAATGTATAAGACTTAATGTATACAAAAGTCAGGGTGAACCTTCTGGGTTAGCTCGTTCCTTCGTGAATCCTGTCTTGGCCCCTAATAAGGAACAAGAGCGACCCCATTAAAAAAATTCTAGGAAAAACGATTTTACAGCCCGGAACAGCGTACTACTAAGATTAACTAAGCAATATTATTCTTTTAATGCAAACAACAAACTGAGTTTATATAATTTTTTTAGCGTTATGTATAGCGTATCTACTTATGCAAAACGTAAATCTTCCTATATGAAGTAGTCAGATAAGGGCATTAATCATACAGGTATGACCCCGAACTTGTCACATATATCATGTTTCCCATTAAAATCATAGACAAACGTTCGTGTTTTTTAATTACCGCAATTTTTCATCACTCACCCACTCATTAAAATTACGTGTTTTTACTAATGTATCATTTAAGTAATTGAATACGCAAAAAAATTATATTTAGTTAACTATTTCATTTGATCAAGGTATAATAAATAAAAAAACTACAGTAATTTATTATATCTTAGTATATTTTTGCAAATAATAATTTTGAAACGCAATTGAGATCAACGCGGTAATGAAATAGAAGCAAAATATGTTTGAACAAAGTTCCATTACATATTATCACGCAAAACACGTGAAACCTATTATTAATAAAATTGGTTTTAAAAATGTAAAATAAAATACTACTAAATTGTACTGCAGATGCTTATTATTGGCGAACACTTGCAATATTATAATTTTTTTCCACTCCTTGTGGAATATTTGACAGATGTCAAATATCTTTACAAACATTAAAAAATGCTCAGAGAAATGTTGAATTTTTTACTAACTACTTATAAAAAATCAAATAAATATGTTAACAACGTACAACTCATATTATACTCGCATATTTTGTCAACTTATACTGTAACTTTTAGTAAACATTATAATCAACAAATAATTCCAATAAATATAAAACTCAGCATATCTAGCGATATAAGGATCGTTTGAAATGAAATATGAAGATACCTTTGAAACTACAATAGTATCCAAAATTTTAAGCAACTTATGCCTTAGCCAAGATTATTTTTAGAAGATATTTACTTGAAACATACTTAAAAACGACATGGATCGGCGGAGTATAACTTACATTCAAAACATACGAATGCGCGAGTAAAATAATTGTAACTTACCAGAAACAAATGCTGGCGTCTTTTTGTTTCCATATTACGTTAATGCAATAAGTTAATGCTACTGGCTGATAGTAAATATTCTCTTAATAATCACCTTTTTCAGATTTCCTTTTGTTATTAATAGTGTCCTACGAGTATGAGCTCGGAATAGTCATTTTATTTTTTGCAGTGTTTTGTCTCTTTACCGAATTATAAATGTCGTTTCAGTGGCGTAAAACAAAAGACTGCTAACAATTCCAAGCTCATTCTGTTTTTATTTTAAACTTCATATACTGCTTATCAATAACTTATTCTATTTTAATTCCATTCTCTTGTCTACAAAAAAAAAATATATACGATTAAAATACCATATCGATGCTTTTTTTACTTTTATTACTGACCTAACTCAAACAGAATCAATATTGTTATATCAGTGTTACATCGTGACTTAAAGTTATGAAACCCTTAAATATATTATATTATTACAGATTTAAGTTTAAAACTAAGTTGTCACGGAGTTTAATGAAGAGCATATGGTGAAATCGCAAGAGCAGGGGCGGGAGCAGCTGCGTAATGAGCGATGGGTGCTACAGCAACCTGTAATGGTAAATAAAATAAATCTATATATGTATGATAATAAAGTTATATAATTATGTCGATTTATACGGCTTAAGGAGAAAAACATAATTTTTCCATTATTTAAAATGTAATATATGCTATAGAGTCACAGACGCTTAGTCAATTTTAAGTTGTTATTTAGATCATAATAATGTTAAGAAAATTTCTTTTTGACAAACAAGAACAAAATAAAATACTTAAAGCCATTCCACATGCCATGATTATTGCCACTTTAGATTTTCTGACTACGGCTAGTAGAATATTAGGTCCTTACATATGAAATTTGCGTGTTGTCGTACTGGCCACTTTGATCTGAAATATCTCTTTGATTAAGAATCTTAAATTCAAATTTATAAATTCGTTTAGCTAGTACATTTGATTTTCGAAAACAGTTATTCATTTGTTTTTCCTCAGTAGTTTTTTCTTGAGCGTCGCTCATATCGCACAATGGAAAACATGAAATATCGCTATAGTTAAGAGTACAAGTTCTACTGTGGCACCAGTGCTGCATAAACAGCTCGAAGGATTAATGATGTGTATGGAAGTGGAGTCGCAAAAGAAATCATGGTACGTTTTTGGGTCCAACGTTTTCGTTCTGGGAGTTTTGACTTTCAAAATAAGCCGGAGACCAAAGTGGATTATAAAGAATCCACTTTAGGCTATTGTGGAAGCGGATCCATCACCAACTACTTCGGTTAGCTGCAGACTTCGGTGTGAGTGATGAAACTGTTTTAATCCACTTGAAGCAAATCGAGAAAGGTTTTTTTAAAAGGTTGTTTTAAAGGGATCAATAAACTGCCTTTGAGATGGCAAAAGTGCATAAATAAGAATGGTGCATTATTTGATTAATGAAATATATTTTACAAAATTAAAATCGACTTTATATTCCTCCCATACAAAACGCAATGTCATCACGCATTCCATATGTAGGGAAATAATATATATAATAAAAAGTTAGAAATAAATATTTTATATGCAGAGTCCGCTAGGCTATTACTGAAGTTATATATAAAGAAAAAAGGTAAAGGTACTTGATTTCATTTAAGACATTTTAGGCATTTAAAGTTAATAAAGAATCGCTGTACTGTGCATTAGTCATGTAAATTACTCACGCTTACTTACTATTTGTTTACGTTGTTGGTTTTCTGATTTATAAATGCACAGTATTACTTTAATTTATATGAGTTGCTATTATTTAATCGAATGCCCCATTTCTAAAATAATACGATTAACAAGTGGTCTATCACACACCATTCCGAATTATTAGAATCATCATTTATTGCCCATAGCTCGTTAAAAAGTTATAACTGCGTATATTTTGGGGTAAAAATAGTCTAATTATTTGGGGCAAATATTTTGAGTATAGTAATAAAAAAGTAATATGTTGGTATCCTCTTTTTTATGAAGACAATTTAATTGGCAACACGTGTATTTTCTTAGCTGCTGTTAGATAACATTCGAAGCCAGATTGACTTGAAAATCAATTAGAGTAAAATTTTAGAAAACGTTTCCAAGGATATAATAGATAGATACAAGGATAGAAAATGCGTAGGGTAATGAGAAAATGTAAAACCGTCGTGTCATTGTTTGTAAAAATAATTAGATTATTACATTAGTCAACAGTTCACTTTTCGTACCTTTTAAGTAACTTTTATAAAAGTATAGTGTCCTAGAAAAGGTTCACTGCCTTAAAAGGTTGATGTAGAGATTTCATTTTCATTATGCCTACTAGTCGATATACGTATAAGATTTTTTTTGTAAAAGTTCCTTTCCACTATTATTGACAGCCTAGACTTACAGTATATAAATAAATTTTCATCTATCCAAATTTATAATACTTACTTCAATTTATAAACACATTAATATATATATTTACGCAGTAAGTTTTAGCTGGTTAGATTATTCTAGTTTGTTATTAAGGCATATCGGAGGTTCTGGGAAATTCGGTGAACTACGCTGGCCAAGATTCGCAGGCCAATATTTCCTTATAAGCCTACGCGCCATTAAACGCTTGCGCAAACTGGCAACGCAACTCTAGAGAAATCGAGTTTGTGTAATGTCAAACATCTCAAAGTATTATGGTGGTTATTAAGTCTAGGTTTAAAAAAAAGGTTTAAGTATATAAATCTAGTAAAAATCTAGTAAGTGACGTGTAAGACTTTCAGGGCAAGTTATAATAGAATATACTTTACTATACACCAAAAATAAATATAAAATAGTATTTCAAAGAATTAAAATAAAAATGACAAGTAGTACATAAAGCGGTCTTATCGTTTAAAGCTATTTCTACCTGACAACTTTGTATGGAGATAAAAATCATGCACGTAACGGGCTGACTGGCGTAATTTACAAAAATAACTATAGATATTTGTATCAAAGTAAGACAAAAAATGACATATTAAGTGAGAATATTTTTAATAAAATCGTATATTAGGTAAAATATGAACGGTAACATAATGAATCTTAATCCATTTTTTTGAAAATCGACAAGGATTTCGTTGATAAAGATTATAAAGACAACGGCAGCACATTCGAAAGACGGATTGCCTCCATTGAGAAAGATTTACAGTAAAACTGATAAAAATGTTTGGTTGTCTTCAGCAGGAGAATATAAGTGAAGCGCAAATGACGGGGGTTTTAAAAGGAGTATGAATTAAAAATGTTTCATACGATAAGGCGGAGTTTGAAGAGGAAACAAAATATTGTATAACCAAAAATAACAAACCCAAAAATAAAATATGTTGTCAACAGATTTCGACATCAAATCACACACTATCAATATTCTTCGTAAAAACATAGTAGTATAGTGGACTGGTGAACTGTTGACTATTTAAATTCTAGATTGTTAGGTTTTTTGAAACAACTTGCTGACCCGGTAACGCGTTGCTGTGGTAACGCGTTGCAATGGTAACGCATATACAATGGAAAAAATTAACGGACGGACAAACACACAAACAACAAATTTGTGTTCTTAGATTATAGATTATTGCACCAGGTTAATGTGATTAAAAATATCCAGAGTGTAATTATAGCAGAAACATACTATGTAACCGAAAACCTAATTTCCTAATAAATCTATCATATTGCACTTAAAAACATGAAAAAAGTCCAGGTCGTCTAATATTTTGGAGTTTGTAAAAAAGCAACCATTTTGCTTGTACTTATAAACTCACCCGGCAGACAATGTCCATCCAAAATCAAGTTATAGTCAAGACAAAATGTATCAGTTTTTCACAAATTTTCAATTCTCCAACAAAACCCAAAGTAATTCTAAATTTAAAAAGAATCTAACATATAAACTGACAACGATATGGGCAAGAAATTCATTCCCCAGACTATGAAATCTGCATATTATAATAGTAGCGCTAAAATAAGTCAAATGAAATAAAACTGTGGGTTCCTGAGAATCTTTAACTGCAACCGGCTATGTTATCTATTTATTTGTGTAAGTAAGGGTCACCTGTCAAAGGTCAAAATATTGAAACAGACCGTTAGGCTTGCGTTAATCCTTACTTTTTTATTTAAACAACCGTTATTTATTCGGGACCACAGATCTAGACTTTAACGAAAATTATATCTTACAACTGAGACAAATGAATTATGATTCCGCATCTTATACATAGCATTTTTATTAACTTTTATTTTTATTTAACGGCCAGTCTATTATTTATTATCTCATAATACCTATATCCACTTAACTAGCGGGTCCACCAAACAGCTTAGAAATCAAGTGTCTTGAAAAGTATCTTTCGTAAAATTATCAATAATTACTTATATATCATTTAGGCAGAATCTCATTATATTTACTGCTCTAGTAGCAATATTATAAACGCCATGAACGTGAACACTGCTCTAGTAGGTAGGTACTCTAAAAGAGAAAAGTTTTAAATCATTCCTAATCGCAGAACAAACTCTTTTTGTTTTTATTATCATAAAAATCTATGCATATTTTCCTGTGTAATTTATTATACCTACATAATAGCATTAATTACACCTATTTGCGTAAGAAAAGTACACAGGACACCTTTTCAAAGGCGCCCCTGCTATTAATAGTTGGTGCACCCTTAAGAATTAATTCAATTTTTATTATTCAAGTTAAATTAAATAATCAAAATTAATCGTAATTTATCAAACTGTTTTTATTGTATATATTTTTATATATAAATATTTAACGAAGACACCGAAAATTTAATGCATGACCTTACCAGCATTTTCACCCCAGCGACATCAAAGGTAAACGGGCATTTTGTTCGGACCTGTGACCCACCAGCGACCACTAACGAAACTAGTCGGAGTATGTCAAAGACCATGAATGTAACCCAATAAGATAAGTCGCATTCCTAAAAAGCATGGGAAACTTATTTTTTTCAGCAGAACAAGAATTAATATAAAAAATAATAATTTTCGTATATCCATATGCTTCTGAGTGTATAAAATGCTTATAAAAATGCTCAATGTCTTCCTAAAAAGGTACACGAATTTTTTGGAGCTTATCATCTTGTTCCCCGCAATTTCCCTTGCATCATTCCAAGCCGCCATTTACAAAAAAATAATTAATCCCCGAAAAAACCTAAAAATGTTAGCTAAGTTGCTATTTTTTGAGACAGAGAGTTAAGTATTTTTCACAATTTTATTCAATATTATCAATATTAATCGTGATGTCGTCTAAAAACCTTGCTGGTGCATCCATTCCTTGCTGATGTCTTGCCCACGTTATAATGTACACTATACTCGCGACATGCGCGCAACTTCCAACTGTACGGCGGCCGTGTATGCAGGAAAAATAATAATTACGAATACTTTGTCTTCCATTTACAGTGGGATCAATCAAAATATAAGTATCCTACTGCCGCATTCGCACATGGCGTGACTTATTCGGTTTCTTGTTAATATTTTGTTTTGAACCATTTCTCGGTGCCGGTATATGTCTATTTGGTAAACGCCATTTGGCCGCATGTGTTCGGCACAATATGACCTTGCAATTCTCAAATGATATGATCATATAGAATATATATATAATCAATTCCTCATAGGTAAGCTGTGGAAAATCATTAAAAAATCGATCATTTCCGTCAAGCGACACGAATGCTAATCGTTGCCTGTTTAAACTGTTTGATAGAACATATTCTGCGAGTTCATTGTTTTGTTGCATTTTTTCATTGATAATCGCTACAAACTGTTCAGCATAAACATGATTTTCATATGGTCGACGAGTGGCGTTTATAATTGCTGCAGTTAATTTGAAGTCTGCCATCATGTGACTCGCGGCAACGTTAAAATAAACGTGGCGAAATATTTTAAAATCCTTTTTAAATCTGCCATTTATACTCTCAAACACCCATCGGATCATTGTGATTAATCTCGATTTATTGGCATAGATTGTTGTCAATTGTTCTCGTCTTTCTCTTGTTGGTGGCATATACTGATTATAACTGCATGCTTCAATAACTTGGATTACAACTCGAAATCCACGATCTAATATGAACACGTCGTCAGGTAGTAAAAAACCATGCAGTGGAGATTCATCACGAATTAATTTATACATTATTGTGGCATCCGAGGCACATAACTTTTTCCCCCATGCATTTGGATCAAAATAAAAACATTTCGTGAAATGTTAATACTAAACCTTAAAATAAAACCCCATTTCAATAATGGTCGCGAACTTCGAGGTACCCGGTCAAAAATGCCCAATGACCTTTGTGTGAAAAGTAAATTACAAGTTACTAACTTTTACCCGTGGCTTCGCTCGCGTTAATATAGACTACTACTTAAAAGTTTTATTTTTATCCTTCGGGAACAGTACTTTTTTGTGGATAAAAGGTGCCTTATGTACATTCTGTACCTCTGGCAAAGTGTACGCAAAAATTCATGATAATCGATTGAGTTATTAAGGCGTGAAAGTGTAACAAAAACAAACTAACTTTCCTATTTATAATATTAGTTAGGACAATACAGTTTTCACCGCCTTTCATTTGTGTAATCACATGTTCTTATACCAAATTTCATCGAAATCGGTCAACCCATTCTGAACTAATAGAAGGACCTACAAATGGACAGACAAAAAGACATTTTTTTTAGAATTTGTATCAGTAAGTCATAAAACGAATATTTATCATAAAATTTGTATAAAAAAATAATGTACAGACAGCACATACCGATTTATATATTAGTATAGATATAGATATCACTCTTACCGGATGCACAGCTTGTCCAGTTTTGTGGACAACCGCATTAAAGCCATTGTGGTCATCTGCAGAATATGCTACGGTCCTTGTTGAACCGTCAGGCTCTACCAACGAGTAACTACCTGTTATCACAAATAATATGACATAAACACCTGCTTTACATACAATATTGCGATGAAATGATCTTTTGTCGAAGTTTTCATCTTAAACTATGCTATGAACTATAAACTTACCACATACAGTCAGTATAAGTTGGTAATTAAACTTACCTAATGCCTAAAGGTACCTAAGTTGTGTAAAACTAGGCGATGCAGTCGCTAAGCATAAAGCTTCGCTAGCACCATCTATTGGAGCAGAGCGTTATACTAAAAAAGTATATAAAAAATAACTTAATAATGTTTAGTTAATTTTAAAATTCCATAAGAACGAAAACTTTCAAAAAGCGCGCTCTTTTTAGCCAATGTTTTTGTATATAACTTTTTATATATGTGAATTTCCAAATTCGGGCTTATTATTATATTAAAATAGGTTAAGAACTCATTAAGTTTTGGCGTAACAGATATTCGTCATTGAAGCTGATCCATGGGAGTTACGCTCCAATAATTCATTAAGATTGAACTTTATCTCTCCTAATGGCCAAACCATTAGCAGTAATAAAAAACCTCAAGTTCTCATTGGGCTGACTCGATAGGTGAAAATAAGAAGGACGTCTACCTCAGCAAATGTTTGATGAAGATGATGATAACTGATAATAATTTATAATTTTTGAACTGTTGAAAGAATTATTAATTGTTATATTATATAGCAAGCAATAAGCATTCAACTGCTATGTTTTTATATGTTTTTTTACAACATGCAGCTTTTACTTAATTTTTTTTTTTTGTATTTGTGTTGTTGAGTGATGTTAAATATTTTATATGAAATGAAAGAAACTTTACATACTTTATTTTATTGAATTTTGATCGCGACACATTTCTTTTCGTTTAGGTCAAACAATGTTTTTGTTTCTGTGTAGTTAATTTAAAATGGTTGGACATAATCTGCCTTTAAAACAATGCAATAAGCAGTTTAAAAATAATTTATCCAACATGATTACAATCGTAAAATTTGCTATCTTCAGACTCATTCGCAAACGTTATTTCGCCTAGTTACTTATCGAAAACAAACAAATGGCAAGAACTAGGGCTTATTTAAGTTAATAACATAAAGATAACTTAAGTTTACCTTTTACGACATCACCGTCCCTCTCTTCTTGTTGACTTTTTATGTCACCTGTGTGTGGATCTTTTACGCCATAGTTGAACGCGTATTTGGGATAAGACTGTAAACAATGAAGCACATATTTATAGTCCGGCCAACGAAAGTGTGCGATCCTGACAAATCGTGATCAAAGAGGCGATAAATTTGAAGTGCTATTGAATTAAAAGGCATATATATATACGGTCGAATTAAGAAACCGCCTCCTTATTTGAAGTCGGTTAAAAAAGACATCTTTATTTGCCATACTAACGGATTATCTTTTAAATATATCATTATGTCAATTTAAAATGAATCTTTTTTGCCGCTCAATTTGATGTTAAATAAATAAAAAAACATTTTTTTTAACCATACTACGCTGTTACAAGGATAGATCAACTGTTTACTTTTGTAGTGATGTGCCAACAATAACAAGTAAAATAATGTTATGCTATAGCGGTTTCCTTTCGAATAATTTGATATTAAAATAATGTAGTAATAAAGTTAATAATATTGTAAAACGAATTTTATTGTATTTTACGAACATCGAAGAAGAAATGCAAAACAAAACCTGCGACAGATATTGATACGTTTGACGCTGATGCTATATGGAATCACATATATGGTTATTATTCGGAGAATGAATACATTAACAGGACCAATATTTTGAAATCTTTGAAAGCAGCCGATTTTTTCAATGGAGGTAAAACTAATTCATCAAAAATTTTAAAATATATTGGTTTTCAGTATGAAAAATCTGACAAGAGGAAAGTTATGATATAATTTTTCAAAACGAGTAACATTTTAAGGGAAGCGATAAAAGTCGATAACTGGGATAACGTCGTATTCATTGACGAGACATGGCTCAACGCCAATCATACGGTTTCCCGTTCTTGGACATATGATACCAGGCGTCTACGTCGAAAGTATCAATGGGTAAAGGGGCCCGGCTTACAATATACCACGCTGGTTGTGCAAAATACGATTTCGTAGAGAACGGCTTACTGGCATTTGAATAAAAAACGACAAACTGACTTCCACGAAGAAATGAATGCCGACACATTTAAAGGGTAGTTCCAGAATGTGCTATTGCTATAGTGCGACCAACGAAAGAATGCGATCCTGACGTCTGTCAGTTGGTCATGACTAGTGATGTGGAAAAATTAACACTTTAACTCGTTATTTATTAAGAGAAAAATACTGGAAAAAATCCACTCAGCTCAAAAGTGAATTCTCAGGCGGGAATCGAACCCCCTTTGGAAGTCCGGTCCAATGCTCTGCAATGCAATGAGAAAGACGGGTGTACACAAGGCTTCCAAAGGTTGCGGGTTTCACAAAACTAAAGACTGAGATACCTACATACCTAAATAAATTATTCTGTTTTATATAGCAGTAGTAAGTCGCAAATGCAAATAAAAATAGTTGAACTTACCACAGGTTCAGCCACTGCGACAGGAGCATGCACCAATGGCGAATGAACAAGCGGCGCATGCGCATACGGCAACGCATACGGCAACGCATACTGCAGCGGCACCGCAAATGCGGCACTCACGCACGTTAATACTAAAACGGCCTTAAAAATAATGGATTTCGAATCAGTAAAACATTTTTGCGTTATTTGTTTTAATTAGATGACAACACCTTGAGTTTATGGTGTAAGTAATTTGTAGTAGTTCTTTTATTTCTTTTTTTATTGACAGCTGAGCCTGTGTCATACCTGTATATTTGTAGTATACAGGTATTATGCAAATTAGAATTTAATATACCAACTGATAGAAGTTTATATATCGAAGTTTGCAAGAGAACAGACTTAAGGGGTCGCACTCTATTTTATGAAGTTGGCCTAAAATAGTCGTTCAGTATATCCTATAATATAAATGTCCTTGTAGAGAAATCTCAAATATCATGTTTGTCTAAATTTCAATTTAAAATAATAAAGGTTTCAATTTGAAATAAAGGCTCTACCGTTGATGAGAGATACCTGTTACTTTCTAAAGTAAAAATATTTTTAAATAGTTTTCGAAAGAAAGAAAGAACATAACACACAAGAAAACTACGTGATATTATATATTAGAACTACTCTGAAAATAAAAGCCAAAAATTAATCAAATTAACAACAGAGCTTTGCAATCTTTGATATATTTCACACAACCCTTTTTCAAATAATGTAACTGTATACAAAAAAATGTATAAATCACAGTCACTTCCATTTCCTGTATTGTGAACGGGCCCAGTTTTAAACCCTGATAACGGTATACACAAAATTAGCTGAGCAACATTTTCAACAAAAACTAACAGTTTTAATTCTTAAAATATCCAACACATAAGATATGTTTATCTTACGGCTAAATGCAATCGATTACAAAACTCACCCGCATGTTTGCGCTCGATAGTTGACAACGCACTCGGGTTCACTGCGCAAGCGCAATCCACTGTTATAGGCGTTTATACTGTAAACCCCACCATAAAATTCACCTGCAAGGTGCACCTATGATATTATGCCACTTAGGTTTACTAGTAAGCGCCTCAGTTACAATCAAAATATAAGACCTACTTTCATACAATATCACTTACGGGAAGACCATAAAGTTTTACAAATACAACAGACAGGACTTAAGTTATCACACATTTATGCTTATAATAGTCACAATTCCGCTTTTAATAAAAAAAAATGAGAATGCCTTTTTGATGAAATAAAAAAGCATTTTTTTGTTTTCTTAACTGTCTTTTTTAACAACTTATTGTTAAAAAAAATAATGCCCTGCACACTGCTCATTTACTGTAAGCTCTAAAAGAATCACTTTTTATTCGCTCTTTTTTATACTGAAAAGGCAGGCGCTTGACCACTATCTCGCCTGATGGTAAGCGACGATGCGATCTAGGATGCGACGCGGTTGACCTTTTTCGGCTATGCAGCGTGGAAACGCGAACCCATTGGGGTTATCTATAATTAGGCAACGGAAATCACAGCAGTATTTGCAAATATACAAATAGATCAAATTCAAATCAATAGACGCCAGCGATCCCTTATACAAACAAACACAAACTAAACTTCGAAATCATTCGGATATTGCATATCGCTGCCAAGTCGTTCTACATTTGATAGATATAAATCACAGATCCAGTTTCGAAAACATAAAGGGCTCTATGACTTGACTTGAAAGTTATACTCCTAGATAAATATGTACTGCCTACTAACACAGGTAATAGCAGCTATCGAATTACGTGTTGAATTGTTATTCGAATACAGACATAGGCTATTCATGTTTCATTTATCGCTAAGTAATCCTCATCAATATATGGAGCTCAGTTGAACCTCCTTATATATTCGATTCTATTCCGAATCGTAAATGTGATGACACTATGCTTGTTTCTGCAAATTTAAAATGAATACTTTTTTCAAACGACCAAAAGTCCCAAAAAGAAATAAAAGACGTACCTATTTATTTTCGTACGTCTTTTACTAAAGTATATATTTATACAAAAATACCCTAAATACCCTGTAACACTGATCACGATGAACTCAGAAACTACTCAATCGATTTTGATGTTTTTTTTTATTTTGATGGGTTAGTTCTGACTTCGGACGTAGGATAGGTTTCATTTTTAGTAATAATAAAATATTTTTTTTCTGCAAATTAAAATAACTGAGCCACATCTACGCGCGGCTAGCTGACCCGCTAGTAATTTATTAAATTCTACTTCTAGATCTAAGTAGTATTGCATATATAGACACACAACGAAGTTTAATTTACAGTTAATAATAATAAAATTATTTTTAAATGGCGAACTTCTAAAACTCTTCATATATTTGCTGATATTTTGTTATGGAAATACTATATACAGCTTATGCTAAATCACTCCATGACGACGGCTATGAAATTTTATTTCATAGCCATTATGTACCTATTTCTTAAGAAAAAGCTTACAACGTTTCTCTAACTGCTGTTTAAATTAACTCCCACCTCATTTTATGAGGTGTTAACAGAATTGAGTGTTTTCTTGAAAAGGACCAAGCAACGGTTGCTGAGTCGTATAACTTATGTGACATACTATCCCAACTCTCTTTTAAGTATACTTTTATGATATCAATTATAATAATATTGCCTTTGTTTTCGTATTTCTCTTCGTGGCAGTAACATTCAGAGAACAAAACTTTTCTGACTTAATAAGCAAACTTTACGTTTTACTTCCCAGAATTAAAGTTTCTTAAAAACAATTAATGGAACTAACTCTTTGCCTGAGTCTGTGTTTCCTGATAAATATAATTTTGGGGGCTTCAAGTCACGAGTGAATAGGTATCTTCTAGGCAAGCGCGTTACATCCTAGATCGCGTCGACAGATGGCGAACAAGCGCTTTCCGATTCACGATAAAAAAAAGATGAAAATGGGGTATATGCTTTTTTATAAAATGTCTTTTAACAATTTTAGAAAAGACATTACATTTAAAAACAAAAAGAATAACAAGCTATAAACATAAATTACGTACTTTAAGTTTTTTATTTAACTTATATATATATATATATTCCATTTGTTAGTGAAAGCGCTCAGTACGGAACTAATAAATAGATGTTAGTTGTCCAGGATTTATTTTATTATTTATTAGAAAATCTAGCATTCGTAATATGTACCTTCTCAGCAATATATTGCTTCATGTTGTTATTATCGAAAGTCGATGTGCAAGATCAATCGATAAAACAACAAAACTGAGTTTGTTCCAGAATCGCTTATCCCTTCCTATTCTTATACAACCAAAACAATAACATATAACGCAATCTTAAGCTAAGCTCTTAGCTCATTGAGTTAAATCACAGAGAGCTATCATTTTCTCGATTATATAAAAATTTGATACTATTATTAGTCCTGTTACTTTCATTTTTTACTAATTAACTGTATGCTTTGTCGGTGCTTTATTTTGTTACATTGCGTACCCTTTTGAAATTGTTATGTATTTTTTAACAAATGCTCCTACAACTAACACTGTTATATTGTGTGGCAAAAAGGAACCGTTATTTTAGTCAGCTGAAAGAAAATTCAATGTTTACTAGGCAGATTTATTTTTTATTTTTTACTCTATATACTGCGGTCATTATAAACGGGCTTATATTTATTTCAGATTGAATTTTTTAATTGGGGCAAGTAGTTACTTAAATCTTTATGAATGCATTTAAGCTATATTTTAGAAATAAATTTGTTTGCTTGGCATCGTTTTCTTAGAATAAAATTGATCTTCAAATTGTAATCCACCACCGTTACTGTGTAACGGTGAAAGTGGCGAGGTGATTATAAAATAATTGGCATATTATCTAACAAAATCAACCACACTATATGAAATCATATAATAATAAATTTTCAAGTTGTGATACCAACAATTTATCAAGTTTTTGCCATCTATCTATCAAAGCCTTAAAAAGTAATCGTAATAACTGTTTAATAACTATAAGCAACATATAATGTGTGCAATAAATAACCATGAAATGAAATAGTTATTTGATAACTTCCACGAACTATGTAACACAAAATCGGTCGAATACTTGGTTCTTTAGAATTCGATCAATCTAATGTCGGTACCAAATGAAACAAAATAAACATAGTTATATCGTTTTAAGGAATTTAAACCTTAATAATTAGAACTATATTAGGAATAGGAGAATTACATATATTGTGATTATTAATTCAAACAAAAACAACTAAACTTTGCATGTAGGTTATAAACAATTATTCATATAAATTAAGCATGATAAGATAAGATAAAGATAAAATTCGTTTATTAAAAATCAACAATGCCATTTCTTCTCAAGTCCGACGACGCGACGGAAGAACTTGTACCGAGAAAATACCGCATAAAAAAACTCAACTGTTTTTTCTCCCTTAAATGTGTTATAGATTAGTTTTGGCTAAGGAAACTTTTCAAGTGCTAGTAGAAATGCATTATAAAAATTAACATGACAAAATATTAATGCAAAGGCCATTAGCTGCAAGCCTTTTTGCCCTTTAAATAATCATCAATTCTGTAATAGACTTTGCTCATAAGGGTTTTTAACAACACTTCAAATTTCTCTAAAGGTAGTTCATTTAAATGGTGGCACCTGATTATAAAACGCAATACATCTTCCAAAAAAGAGCTCCTTGTTTTTTGCAATCTTGAAACAACAAGTTTATTTGTATTTTTAGTGTTAATCGAATAGTAATCACTATTTTTATAAAAAGCGTTATATTTTTTGTTACATACATAACATTTTCATATATATACCAGTATAATATCCTTAAATGATTCTCGAAGAGAATCTTTAGACCATAAGTTATAAATAGCGCGCACTGCTCTTTTTTGAGGAACAAAATACCTATATTATTAATATTAGCTGCTGACCCCCACAGCAATAGTCCGTAGGACATGACACTGTAAAAGTACCTGAAAAAAAAACCACTTATACCATTTCAACATGATATATGAACCTTATTTTTATAACAGCGTACGAGGCGGAACTAAGTTCTTTTTGTCAAGGCATCAATGTGGGGATCCCACTGGAATCTCGCGTCTAAAAAGATACCTAAAACTTTGTGGATTCCACTAATTCTACAGCTTAGCAATTCTCGTTTAATGGCGTATTCACCTGTTTTACATTTGGTAGAGAGAACTTTACAGTTTTCATTGTACTCGAGTTAAGGATATTACTAGTAAATCAGTGAAATACCTTAGAGAGAGTATCATTTACATCGTCAGAGTACATATTGCTTCTATCAGTTTTAAAAACAAAAGAGGTATCATCAACAAACTATCTCAGAAAAGCTTTTTTGTAAAATAAAGGAGGTAAAAATGTAAATAAGAAAGAGTAATGGACCTAATACTGTTCCCTGTGGCACGCCCATAGTTATGGATATTAGGAACTATATTTTAGATAAATTTATTTTGCGTAATTATTGGTAGATTCAATCATTAATATTCAAGTATCCTATTTTTAAAAACCGTACTGGAGTCTAGGCGCTATGTAAAAGCTAACAGGACGTATGTAACCAAAGGTCAGAACAACAACTATAAGTGACCAAACTAGTCCTAAAGATCACTGCGCATCCTGTCGCATCAACACTGGATTTTATCATAATACTAAGCTAATATTTTTTTATGTCAAAAGACATAAACGATGATATATTGTTCATAAAATGATTACTTTATAATTGAAAACTGATGGATATCGAAATCAAGGTCGCCTTGAGACGCGCTTCAGTCCTTTGATCTTGATAAGGCAAAGCCTCCTTTAATTACGAACCGTTATGTATAATAATCCCGACTTTGATCACCAGAATTGCCTAATGTTCAAGTCTCGGTCAGCAGATTTTACATTCCAGCTATTAAATTGTTGGTATATCGACTTAACCCTCCAGCCGCGGGCCGATTTTCATTTTTTCTGTCAAAAAATGCGGGCAATTTTAATGCATTATTTAAGTTGAAAATATGACTTGTTTGAAAAAGATCAAATAAGCAGAACGCTATTTCCACGTCGCCCGCGGTTGGAGGGTTAATGCCACCCATAAAAAAAAGAAATTCTAAAAAAGACTTGAAAGTATTTATGAGGTCAGTTCGACCATATTTTTAACTATTATTCATTACTGATACTTTACAAAATAATGATTAAACAGTCAGGCATGATATAAAGTTACATAATACATATTGTTCAAAGCTTCCGATGAAAAACCTGTGAGAAAAGCGTGTGATTCATTATGTTTCAACCGATGTGAAAATCAAACAATATAACAATGATTCCTGCAGTCGTTGTCGTAATATAAATAATAAATAAATAATAAATATTTCTTACATTCACACCAATTAGCCTAGCCCAAAGTAAGCACTGTAAGGCTTGTGTTATGGATACTAAGGTAACGGATAGACATACATATATGATACATAGATATGCAATATTCATAGAAATATATAAAAACACCCATGACTCAGGTACAAATGTTCGTATTCATCATACAAACATCTGCCCCTTCCGGGATTTGAACCCAGGACCGTCGGTGCGAAAGGCAGGATCACTACCGTTGCACCAAACGGTCGTCTATATAAACCTTGCTCTCAACGTATAAGACACAATACCTGATTCATGTGAATCTTTAATAGTTTTTTGCAAGTTTTTTACAAGTGACAACATTAATTTTTGTAAGCACCTCTTTTTGTTGATTTAAGAGCGTTAACGCCGCAGTACATTTCATACAGCAGCAAGAAGTTTTAACAACTTTCAAGTTCAAGTAGGTACTTGAAGATAAGGAAACTCATTTTTACGAAGTTTAATAGGCTTATGGAAGATACATAAGTTTAAGTAATTCGCAGAAAACATTTTGAATAAGATGATTATACTTAAACGTAGAAAAATTTGAAGATACTAATGAAATATTAATTTTATTTTTTTACCCCCCGGTTTGGCTGAGTGGTAGTTTGACCCTATTTTCAAAGTCAAAGGGTCCATGGTTCGACTCCTGGTGGGGGCAAATGTTTGTGTGATGAATACGAGCATTAATATTTATTTCTATGAATATTACTTATTTAGGTGCCATATGTCTATAGTTTACCTTTGTAGCTATAATAAGCGTTACTTCGGGCTAGGCTAATCTACATTATATTATGACAATACCAGCAACGCGTGGCCGGGTTAGCTAGTAAATAAATATAAGACAACATCACATGCATTGTTCTGAACCCAAGTTAATTAGCTAAAGCACTAGTGTTATGTAATTCAGAAACTACGACGGTACCACAACAGCCAGACAGTATAAAGTTCTATATTGACTAGACTTCGTTTCCTACTTTAACCCGACAAGGGATAGAATGCGGAACCTCGGAGTGACGTTACCATGAAAACATCATATGCGAGCCACTCGACGACAAAGGTCGTTAATCTGTGTAAATGTAAGAAATAATAACGTTTTTATTTTTTATTGTTTAAAAAAATATTTCACCTTCTTTTTAGGGGCCAATTTAAAATAGATTGCAGAAAAATGTGACCGTAAATTATGATTCCAAATTTAAAAAAAAAATGTTTTACTGAATTGTATAAGTATGCATGCTATGTAGATAACCTTGTCAAATGCAATTTCATGGTTGGCCGCGATCTCTTGCGTCTATTTTCTCATCTTCAGGTAATTAACTAGTGCAAGGCAAAAAAATTGCATAATTTTATAAATTTAATTGAATTATTATTACTGAATTATCATTATTTGGTATAATACAAAGAAGGAGTTAATTGATTTTTTTTTCGATAAATTAACATTAAGTTGTTGTAATAAACATTGGAAACCACATTAACTTTTCACTTCATGAAATGGAAGAGAGATATATGCGCCACAAGTCGAACGCTTAGACCGATCGTGCCTCTCTATCGCTTGTTCCGCGCTTTCGCTTGCGCGATCGGCTCAGGCGGAACGTTACACTTTTTCGAGCGTACAGCCGGCGTTCATCGATTTATAAGACGTTATCACGTCAAAAAAAAATAGTAACTCTCTTATCATCATATATTTATTTATATAAAAACAACAAACAACTGTTTTCATAAACCTTTGGAATCAACTTTAATTACTTAAGCCTTTTTTCTCATGTACCATACGTAAAATCACAGAATTTATTCTAAAATATTTATAATAAATAAAATTAAATAGACTGTAAGGGATAGCCCTACACACTTGAGATTATAGTTATGATAAGAAGGATGTTTAGGTAAAATGATGTAAGGAGCCGAAATTATACAACCGTGTCGAGTGCTTACATAAATTTGACTGATTTATTAAAATTAAAATGAGCGTGTGTAAGCAAAGGTGCAGTCTTGCATTTTATAAATGTGCGGAATCGTACATGGTTTTTGTTATTTTCGATGTTTTATAAAAGAATTATCTCTATAAATAACTTAAATTGACAGAAATTTTAAAAAATGTAACCATGATATTGTTCATAGCATATATCACATATATAAAATGTAGTCAAGTATCAACTTTTCATAAAATTTTAAATCTTACTCTTAGGGACATGAAAGTAACAGAGTCTTAGGAACATTAAAATACATAGTTGTACTTTTCCAACGAATTTCTGCACATTTATCACAAAACTTTATATTTCTTTTTTACTTTTTTCTACTTCGAGCTTTTGTTACTACATTTGGACTTGTGCTACTGTGTCTTGGAGACAATGGCTGAGGTATTTGCTCCTCAGCCATCGACTCCTATCGTCCAACGAGCTGTGATATATCTTAGTGAAAAATACGTGGAACCCTATCCGAAAGTGGTGGTGTCTCTGTGTGATTCTGACGTATCCACAATTATTCGAAGTGCTCTTTGGGGATCTCTTCTTTTGGTACTCGCAACTGGCAACTCACCACTTTTTTTTAGATAATCGATGCTCACGTGAAGTCATGTCTTTTACTAAGCGTTTCTTTGCATGATATCACTCTAAATCCTTTCTGGGTTTCGTTTGCGCTCTTCTCTATAGCGTTGCTGCTTTTCAGCAGTCGTGAGAGCCACAGTGAGGTTCTATGTATTATCTAGAACAAATTATGTAATTCTATTCACACACAAGCACTAATACAGACAAAACTACGACGTCCATAGCTTCTAACAGTTTAATAATAACAAGTCCGTTACTGCCCTGCAACTCTGTTATCTTTATCTAGTAACATATTTGCTCAGTAACAGAGTAGTATTTTTAACATTAACTGTCGTTCATTTTTTAAAAGAAACATAGCACATTAGCTAATTAATAATAATAATATATCTTTATTAGTCATAGATGGTACATTTCAGTGCGTGCCCTGTCTCCTTTAAAGCTACTTTAAAATTATAAAATAGCACGGAAATATTAAAAAACCTACATAAAAATGTTGGTAACAGAGCAAACACAAAGTAAAACCTCGCGCCTCACAGAGCAGCCAACAGTTGACTGAATCGTGTACCCCGCGCCTCATCCGTGTCATATAGTATCGATACATCAGTAAACATTATAATGCAACTATCGTCAACGAAAAGGGGGCACCATCTCATGGTATTTATCGAATTTACATGTTAGCAGAAGGTACGCTAAAGACCGCGGGACTAAATTTGAAATAATCATAGATGGTTCAATAAATTTATTTATACGGTTTGCAATGCGTTTTTGAATATGTTGTTATTGCTACAATATATTTTAAACAAAACAGACATATGATTTGATAAAAAGTTATTATGGTCTTCGCATATTGGCCTGAGATCAGGGACACATCAATCTTGTATGGCAAACATCTCTGTTACCATGAATGACTATTATGTTCAGTGGTCGGAGTAGGTATATTGATTTTAGATACTTGCGTCATGATATCATAACATGGACATGCATTTCTTCCGGAATGTACCGGAGTTTCCAAAAATTTGGTAAATAGAGTAATAAAATAAAAAACCATATGTAAGCAAACAAAATTGTTTATTGTGAATACAAATAATCATTATTACAGTTTTATTAAAAACAATTATTTTTAATCCTCATCGGTTACAATTTCTACATTTTGATTTTCTGTCTCTATACAATTAAAATAAATAACTATAATTTTTTCAATATTTTCGATTTTTAAGCTATTTCTTTTAACATCTAAGATCCATTTGTAAGTGGAAAATGATCGTTCAACATCTGTAGATGTCAATGGAGCGAATTTGAAATAAAGTTTCTGATTATTTGCTACGCTTTTTTCAATACTCTCGCTGTATTCTCTAATTGTATCTAAATCTGGATTTCGTTCCATAACTGATTCTATTTTATTTTTTATATTCTCATTATTGCACTCGTTAAGCGTAGCCCTTACTTGATCAAATACTAAAAGTGAATCAGCTAGAGATAAATTTTGTTTTTGTAACTCTTTTAGGGCTAGTAGTATAATAGAGTAATTTTCTTCGATATATTTTAAATCATTTTCTAAATTTTGTTTTTCCAAAATGTTTTTTGCGTTTCGTATGGCTATAGCATCAGAACTGCTCAAGCAGGATAAAACTTCTTTTATTTTATCTAAATGTTGAGCGTAGTAAGATGTTGCCTGTAACCAAGTACCCCATCTGGTAATGACTGGTTGCGGAGGCAACGGTAAGTCAGGATATTTTTCTTTTAAAATGTTTACCCTACTAGGAGCCTTTAAAAATACTTTTTTAACATTTGATATAAGAATATCAATATCGTTGTATTCTGACCTTATCTGCTCACTTACACGATGAAGAGCGTGCGCCAAACATGTCACATGCTTCATTTCAGGTAAGTAATGTTTTAAATTTCGCCCTGCAGATAGCATGTACGCGACACTGTCAGTGCAAAGCATTAAAATATTGTCAACTTTCGCTTCAAAAGTGTTTTGCCATAAATTTTCTAGACATTGCAGTACAAATTGTGTTATTGTTTGTCCATTTACTGCTGTTAGCATTTTACAAGCAATCAAATAAGGCCGGCCTGCACTATTACTAGGATGCAATGGTTTTATTAGGAAATTGACTATGTATCGACCAAAAATGTCTGTTGTCTCATCCAGCGATATCCATAGTTTCTCATTTTTATTAATTTCATAAATCGAATTGATTTTATTCCTATAAAACTTCTCCAAATAAACTTTTCGTAACTGTGATTCGTCAACCACTTTACGATTGGTACAAACGCAACAACAAGTACTGCACATATATTTCTGAAAAAACTCTTTGAACGCTGGATTTTTCATTTGCGACCAAGGAATATTGCATAGAATCAGGAACTTAATGAGGTCGAAGTAAAATTCCTCTTGCGGTCTCTTAAATTTTCCTTGATGTACAGCGCCTTCAATGTGTTTGGTAATGTTGCCTCTATTCACAGCTTTCAAATGACTTTCACACTTTGTACAGTATATAGTGCCACTAGCGTTATCGTAAAGTAGCTCAGGATAGTGCAATAACCACTTTAGCACTGTTTCAGCCTTGACCTTTGCCATATTTATTTATATGTCACCTAAAACAATGATTTAAATTTACAATATATACATACACAACTGTAAAGTCGATAATGAAATTCTGTTTCATATAAAGTGATTTTTTTAACTGAAGCGGTGATAGCCCTGCGGTGTGCGTACCGGACTCTCATGCGCTATGATGATTGCTATAAAGTGATATTTTAACTGTTTCCAAGTTCTAAAACCTTCTTAAATAGTGAAAATAATTAAAACTTACCCGTACAAAAACAACTTCAAATGGGCCCAATCCAAGAGTAATAAATCGATGTCCGTAGTTATAAGCCAAATTCGTCGTTTTAAGTAGATTTCAGAAGACAGTACACAAGCCAGGGTCAAGTCAAGATATTCACAACACATAAAATAAGCGCACTCCACGAACCGAAATAAGTGAGTGAGCCACTTGGTCTGGATGTCGGTGCGAGCATTGTTTTCGAACAAACAGTCAATGAGTCATCCAGGATACTTGATTCTAATTGGTCAGATGCGTTGAGCATAGACATAAGAGGACAAAAGACCCTGTTTGCCGGATGTCGTGTGTTGAAATGAATATTATTATTATATCATTTTATAAATGAGAGCGAGTGAGAGGCACGCGTCCCTTCCACTCGGGCATGGTTAGCCCGCCTAAGAGCGAGAGAGACAGAGCGAGAGAGAGAGTGAGAGAGATAGGCATACACACCGGTTCATGTCTTGCGCTTCTATTTCGCTTAGGCGGTGATATATGAAATTCAGTGCGAGATTCTTTGTATAAATTAATGTTTTAAATATAATTCTTTGTATAAATAAATGTTTTAAATTGTTACTATTATTTCATCCTTCTTCCTACTATACGAATGAATATTCACATTAAAATTATTTTACCACTCAAAGTCGTTGTCACGTAAAACTTTCGCCCGTATATCGACTTTACAGGCAACCAATTTTTTTTACTATTAAATTCTGGCCATCTACGCCACTAGCAGCATAGCGTTGAGAGTATTGATACATTTTTAACTAGTTTCATGTAATAATTTCGATGTTTCGGTATTTTTATCATAATAATCCGGAAACTCGGAGGCGTATCCATATTAACATATACGTTTGATGTCAGTGACCTTAATTCAATATACCTACTCCGACCACTGATTATGTTACAAGAAAAAAGTGATGATTAATCAATAATAAACCTGTTTTTTTAATGTTAAGTTTTTAAATTTTTCGGGCCTTTCACTATAACATTAAAATAGTTTTTAAATATCTGTAGGAAGAAAATAGTTTAACTGAGAGACGATATTTTCTGCAACCAATTTTAAATTGACCCTTAGAGCCATTGCAAAGTGGGTGACTTGTCGCCGCGTCTATTCGCCACGTCTTGTCGCGACAATTAGCGAGCGCGCGCGCTGACGCCAAGTGTGCGAAGCTTTGAACAAAACATATGAAATTATCGGCCGCAGCATGTCGTCGCGTCTAGTCGCCGAACTGTCGTTGTCGCGTGTCGCCTAGTGTGCGCCTACACTTAGACATATGTGTCTTAATAATATGGGGACAACAATAGACTGATGATGATGAGTATATGATGAGACTATTAATAATAATAATAATATTTCTTACATTCTCACTTATTAGCCTAGCCTAAAGTCAACACTGCAAGGATAGTCTTATGGATACTAGGGTACCTAACATAAATACATACTCGTATATATCTAAAATTCAAAATAAATAAAACAATATGACCTATATCTATATCTTTTAAAAATATTAACAGTACATTTGTATTTACCATTACCTCAGCGAAAAGGAAGAACTTCCGCGAAGCTAGGTGTTCGCGCTCTGGAACCGCGGTCCTACCACATTGCGTTGGATCTTGTATTTACATGTGCTAGTAACTTTCTTACCGTGTTTTAGGTTTCCTTGGCATTTTTGCTGCCATTATCGCTACCATTGCACCAAGTGACCGTCACCCTCACCGATGTATTTATATGATACCTACAACAGTCGAGCTTGTAAATAGTACTTTAACAAACAAACTGAGCATAGCACAACGGGATGATATGCCTGTTGATATTATAGCAATAGACTAAAATACCGCACATAAACCGGAGACGTCTAAGATCAAAGATGTCGATACGTGTGAACAGGGTGACCTGCTTTACAGATTTATTAGACAACAATCTACATCGGCTGATGTAAGATTTCAGATTCTAATAATTTACTAATAAATTAGATCTTCGAATCTTATCCATCGCTCGTTTATATATACGGTTACGTAAACCTTAAAGTTAATATACATATAGTTATAACTATGCTATAATTATAATATGTGCTAATTACAACAATGTAATTGGAACTATTAACTTATATACGAAAACCCTATTAAAACACCGAATAAGTAGACTATTCACCTAGTTGTTCGTTGGCCTATGTTCAAATAAACTAATGGAGGATTGAACTTACAGTTTAATCTTAAAGACGACAAAAATAACAGAAATAAGTCTCGGGCGCTTTGAGGAAAGCTCGCTCACTCAGCTCGTGCTTGTTTTGCTTAAAGTTCCGTTTTTTTTTTAGTTGTCATGCAAACTAACTGAAAAATACTAGAAATTAATATACATCAATTACATATATTCTTTATTTGAACGGCCAATTGATGCCAAGTAGCACAGTTTTATCTCATTTTGTAATAAAGATGATATAAAGTTAAAGATATAATATTTTTATTCAATACTAGCTAACCCGGCCACGCGTTGCTGGTATAACCCGGCCACGCGTTGTTATGGTAACGTTAATTGATTATAAAAACTGTTATTCTTAGGATTATGGTAACTATATATGGTAACAAGCCCACAAAGTCCTTCTTTTATACGTATAGTAGAGATGAGCATTTAGAATGCGTGTATTGAAAGTTAAAGCTACGCTATTGATTAGTACGCTTGGAGACCTTATACCGAGAAGAACCCGCTACAGTTACAATAATTTATTTATTAAAAGTAAAAAGAACTCCTAATTTTAAAAAGACCTAATGGTGTTTTGAAATTAGAGATTTAATGCTGATTTTGATTATGGGTCGAGTGACTCCTAAGAGATTGGGTTAACCGTCCGTAGGTATTATGACTATAGGTATTTTACCTTTAGGAATTCTAATACGTTACCATTGATACAGTCATAAAATCTGTTGAAACAGAAAACTTTTTACGCAATTGGCAACCGGAATCTACTTTCAAAGCCTAACGGCCCCGGGTTTGAGTCAAGAAATGGGCAGATGCATATGTCTATCTATCGTATATGTATGTTCATCATCCATTTCCCCAGTATGCATAACACCAATACAAATAAATATTATATATATTCATGAAGAGACTACTATTAAAGCCTTTTCATTTTCAAATCGGAAGCAATGATAGAGATTGACAAAATTAGATTTTTTATTTACCAATTTTTATTGATTTAATTAAAAATAAACAAAAATGTATACTCGTATTTTTCTTATGTTTAATAATGTTTATCTTATCAATGAAACATCATTTTTACTGTACACTGAAAGTAGAATGGCTATTTCCGTTCGCCTTTCTGAGAAAAGGTCATGTCATTCTAGTCAAAACAACGTTTCAGATTCATTTGTCTAGAGTCAAAAATAAAGTTTATGAAAGAAGGTTAAAACACCTTATACATCATTAAAAGCAGATGATGAAATATTAAAATAAATGAAATATTGAAAATTTCTAATCATTACGAAATTATGCCAAACCTTGCGTATTTACAAATCACTCTAAAAGATAGAAAGTAAAACTTACTTTCATAATATCATGGATGCACAGGAAATTTGTATTGAAACTGTTCGCTATCAAAAACTTGAAAAGAATTTTATCTTACTTCAAACCTACATCCTCAGTTTTAATCATTTTATTTTTGTGCATACTCCGTTCTCAGACTCCGTTTCATGGTGTTAAGACGTTACGTAAATAAAAAATATGTATTATACAAATGCACTCAAAATAAGCTCTTTAGCTTTAACAGAAGTAACGTAAATAATTTTATATCTTTTTTTGTATTTGTCATACATATGAATACAAAATATTATTATTCTATTATCACAACAATTACAGTCACTAGTAGAGGTTTAGAGTGTAGAATATATTAATTAGAGTTTAATCACTGTGTCATCGTTATATCGCATACTTGTTACATTCTCCCGAAATATCGTTTGTAACTAAACAAATCTATCAGCTAAAGTGGTTATCCAAACATCCTGTAATAATTATACGCTTCCGAAACACCGAAACGCCAGAATCTGGAGCACTGGCGTCAAGCACAGCCGCGCCGCCACCCGGCATGGCAGAAAGTGCGTTCTTTATTTATTTTAACCAACATGGACTTACACGTCTTAGTACCAATTTATACATCGCGTCAGAGACATCATTTAGGGCCTAAGTACTACTAAATGCGTCGTCTGACAGGACTCATACCCATGGAGTTCGGTTGTCTTGACAAGGATTCCGGCGAAGTGGAGTGCTACCTCGAAATACGTAAATACTTTTTCACTCCTCGATTTATCACCTATCGGATTGTTTCGGAACATGGCATTGTAATTTATATTTTTAGTTAGGAACGCTCGTTTTTGGGTCGCGTAAACAGACTTCTGTCAGTAAGTTAGTTGGTATGTCAGTGTTACGATTGTTGGCGTACGCGAGAGTTCCTTTCAGTGATAAGTAAACATAGCTATGTGATACGGATATGCCGGAGTTTCGGACGATAGGTACTAGGCGAGACAATACGTCCACCAGTGAGTAGACATTCGAATTAAGTAAATGTGTTTGTAAAGAGAACGAAGCATAATTTTGTGCGTTTAAATATTCTAGATTGTGGTACGGGTACCTCTTGCGTTATCACGATACAAATGCGTAAGTACGGCGATATTTTTTTTACACAGAGACGTTAATTTGGCAAAAGTAAAAAATAGACTCATATGACAATCTCGTAATTGTTAAAGTAAGTAACGAAGTGACCAGGGAATTTTCCTACAAAACTCAATAGTCCCGCAGACATTATCATCGTTTAGAAAATAGATTCTACCGATATTAGAAAATTATCTACTTAAAAATTAAAACAATTTATATTTTGTAAAAAACTCGGCTATGCTAACTTGATTCTTTGTATTGCGAGATATTTTTCTATACAACACTTTTTTGTCTTTTCGTTGGTACTAGTTACTGTGAACTTAATTACACTAATTACGATGCGTGAAGATAAAGCCTTAAAAGAAAAAAATTCGTTTAGTTAATAAAGTAAACCTCTTCTACCATTTACCGTACACTATAACCATTATATTATAATAATTTGTTCATATATTTCTTTAACAGCTAATCCTGAAGCGGCAAGCTGCGTGGAAAGATTCGCAACATTTCTCTCATTCCTGTTAGTCATCATCACTTTTCCATTTTCTTTGTTCGAGTGCTTTAAGGTAAGTATTTATTTTATTGAAATGCTATTTTAAACATATATTTTTTTAACTTACTCTTATTTCACAGAACGAAATAAATTTCTAGTAGTGTAAAAAAACTTTTTATGCCTCAATTTTGAAAACGTTAAAGATTCGTTCAAATCATAAATAAAATTCACTCAAACTTATCAAATCTGAAACATCTGAAGCAGCACATTCGATAGAAAAAGCCAAAAAGCCATTGTATCAGACGGTTTCAATATAATTTAAAAATAAATTAAATAAACAATTCAATAGACAGACCCGTCTTAATGTGGATCTTGCAACAATATGTAAAATGTTATAAGTAGAAATTCCAATAATAATAATAATAATTTGTCCTTTACATTTCTACAAGATACGGCTTTACACGATATTGTTACCTTTACTTCATATGTCTCTCATCGTCCATTAGTGTTTCACTGAGAACTTTCATTATTTCAATTGCTTTTCATATCTTTGCGTTTCCTCTTCTATGGCCAGCTATTAAAATCTGATCCTATTACCAAACCTATTCCGATCAATTCCTCACAAATGTCGTTTTGATGGATTTATGTTCTGGCTATTCTGTAAACGCATTATAGGTTCTCACAGCCGCAATTACACATTTGTGTTACAAATCGCCTGAATACGGACATTCAGTAGCATTTCAACCTTCCAAAATCGTTAATAATTTTCAAATTAAAATCGTACACCATAAATTGGATTGAAAGCAGAAGAAATTTGTCTTTTTGAGAAGTTGGTTAAGTTTACGTGCTCTTAACTGTATTATGTCGTGTTTTGGTGACATTTTAAAGCGCGTTATATATGTAACATACTGTTATTGAAATAAATTTTAATACTCATTATTTAATGTATGTTTTATAAGTTATTTAATTTTAAAAAGTATGCTTTTCGTGTAACCTCTAAAGGAAAAACTTAGAAGAAATAATTTATTTACGACCAACATAAACATTGCATTAACGCAACACTATAATCAGACAAAAACTATCTAAAAGAGAAAAAATAAAACAGATTATATTAAATTTATTTTCACCTATATTGGTTTCCCAGGTGGTTCAAGAATTTGAGCGAGCAGTGATATTCCGCCTTGGGAGACTTCGGAAGGGGGGAGCCAGAGGGCCAGGATTATTCTTCGTGCTACCTTGTATAGACACATACAGAAAAGTTGACCTTAGAACAGTCTCATTCGATGTACCACCACAAGAGGTAAGTCTTATTATGTTTAAATAGTTATTTAAAAAGCATATTTGTCAATATGCTAACACCGTATTGTAAATTTTTGTGTAAGGAATAGGTTCAAAGTCGAATTTTCTGCTAATTAGATATAACTGTACACTTACATGCACCACTTAGAGCCTGTTTTAAGTATGACCTTGCTAGGCCTAAGCCTCAAAAATAAGAATTTGTTTTTCAGTATCATCAATATTGCAAGCTCACTTTTAATATATAAATATAGTCCCTCCGTTTCTTAGATTTCCCTGCTGATATTCTGAAATCAAACATTTGAACATTTTTTACCCACACGGAGCGTTTGAAATTTAGAGTTATCCTTTGGTAACCGAAAAAAATTGAAAGTGTGAAAACTATAACAATATTTAGTGTACAAATAAGTAGTTATCTCCAAGTAATATTCATGTCTTAATCTTGTTTGCTACCTGCACTAAAATTAGAATTTAATCAATTAACATCTGTCTATCGTTCATTAGTCATTATTCTGTAATCATTGGGCGTCAGATATGTAATCTTTATTGTACACACAGGAATACATTAACGATTACATAAACACAAGGAGACGTACAAACGGAGGCCTGATTCCTATAAGTGATTTCTTCCAGGCAACCTTGGGATGGGCAGAAAAGAAGTTGTCGGCGGTTTACAGCTTATTATATTCAATTAACGATTTTTGTTGGATTGTTCTGGTGAAAATTGGTTTAGACGGATGATTTTCAGTCTAGTCTAGACAAAAAAAAACTATCATAAAATTCAAAAATAGTAGAAATTTTTAAATAATAGTATGTTTTTTTGTATTTTTTACTAATCAATATAGAAAGTGAGGATGTGCTACCGCTATTTTAATGGTGTTCTGTTCTTACTTTGCATATTGTCATGAGAGAATTTAATAAAAGACGCAAATAGAATGACATGCTGCTTGTGAGCCAAATGAAACGAGTCAGAGCGTGGTGTGGTACCACAGGATAGCCAAACCGGAGACTCGGGGACGCCCGAACCCCTACAAGGGTCTCCATCGGGTCCTCGCGTCCAGGCGCCAGCCGGCAAGATGGTGCACCCCATGATTTTTCGTGAGATCACGGGGCAACCTTTCGTGAGTGGCTAGCTCACTACTTGCGCGGCCCAAGTTGCCCCCAACTATCTACGGTCGGATACTGTGTCTTGGACCCCGCTGCTCTCCGAATTTGGATATTTGATGCATTAGCCTTACGCATCTAAAAACACCGACCGTTGCAACCAATACAACTGTTCTGACTCGTCCTCCTATGTGGCTTAACCAGACTTCAGCACTGCAACACGATCGGTTGTAACCGTTTGGCACTGTTGTCTTAGTCTGGTGGGTGGTAACACGCTGTAGCCGAAGCCTTCCACCTGAAAGGTGTTTTCTTTATTAGCACGATTCAGGGGTCACGTGTGGGACATTGAGGGCTAAATCCCACGGACGCGAGTAAACTTGGACTCCAATCCCACTCTAGGAAACGACGTTTCTGTGCGACAAAAATGGATGGAGAATGAATAAATGCCCTTCCGTGCTGACAGATGTGGGTTAAACCACATATGATTGCAAAAATAATTTGACTTCAGACATTATGTATAAGAAATTACTTTATGACATACTGAATTCATACTTAATGCTTTATGTCATTAGTTTTTACACTTTTACGACTACTACTGATAAATATTTCTTTCCGATACAAAAAAAATCGTTTATAATTGTTTCATCTTGACGTTTCAACTTCTTTTAGGAACCTAAGTGCGTATCTAGTGAATACTTTCGGGCGCCTGAAAAGTAGCTGAAACGCCAAGCTTACGGATAGCGAATACGTAAAAAGTTTTACTTTTAATATTTTTACTCTAGCCCTACATCATTATTTTGCCTCGTTGCGGTTTATTTTATTAAATACAGTATTAATGCTTCAATGCACCTACTCTAGTAAATTTTCATCATGTAGCAGTTAACACTAGTGTCAATATTCTAAAGCATTTAAATGAAACAGGCAGGAAAAAATCCAGACGCAGCCTACCATTTTTTTTTTTTTTTTTTTTTTTTTTTTTTTTTTTGTTTTCGTAGAAAATGGCATTAGGCATTCACACCGTGTCGGGAGAACACGGTGGATATGTGGGACTCTCCTCCATGCCCCTACCCGGCCGAGTGCCCGGTAAAGGCTTGGAGGCCTACCCACTAAAAACTACGGCGTCCCAATACACAGTGGTGCGGGTCGCGGGGTCCCTTGTCGGACTCGGCCGCGGCCCGGACCAGTGTGGGTCCGCGCTCGTGGGCGGACCTCGCCTATGCTCCGTGAGGGACGGAGCAACGGGGTGAACCGTGACGCCCTGAACACCCCGCACGCCTGAGGGCCAAGTGCAATGCGACTGCCGGTCTCCCGCTCCGACAGCCGCTGGCCCCCTTTCGGTGAGGGAAGGAATAAACCACACCCCTCGACCGACCCCGACCCACACAGGACGAGACTCCCGCGCCCGCGATGATCACCCAAGAACAAGTCTCAAGAACAAGTTCCCGGGCGCCACCGCAGGCGGCGCGGTTGCCCCGCCCAGTGCGGGCCGGAGGCGGCCGAGGTGTGCTAACGGCCTTCCCCCCCCCCACCTCATCGGAATGTGCGTCCGCGGAAGTCCCCCGGAAACAAAAGTTCCCGAAGGGCTTCCGCGGTCGCCATCCCATCGGACCCCCTCTCGGCCACGCCGGGTGATAACGGAGAAAACTCCGGTATCACCCGTAGTTTCCGAGTGAGGCTCCTACCCTCGGGGAAGCCGTTCCCGAGGGTCCTCCTCAAGCGCATTCCGCTCGCGAGGCATTCATCCCGCGAGCCTGCGCTACTGGCCTCTTGACCCAAAGCCCTTCCCAGCGGGGAAGGGTGGGAAGAGACCCTCTCCCCCTTCGTGCGTTTTCACGTGGGGGGTGGACACCCAGGCAGAATGGGTGCCCCTTCCGCCATTTGGGGCGTCTCTAAAGGAGAAGCGAAGCTCCATCCTCTAGATGGGGATGCGGGTGGCATAACGCCGCCACCTTCTCCCCCGACGCCTGCGCCTTATGAGAGAGGAGTCTAAGTCCTCCTCCCTCCTCCTTTCGGCGGCCTCCTTCTGCGAGAGGACGTCCTCGCAGAAGGTGGCCACCCCCTCCCAGGACCCGTCGCTCGTCACCATAGCTCGCGCCACGGCGGCGAGCGAGAGGTCACTCCCAATCGTCGCGACAAGATTGCCGCGCTGAGGAGACCACGCCGGACACACCTCAAGGGTGTGCTGGGCAGTGTCCTCCGCAGCGCCGCAATGATGGCACGACGGGGTCGGCTCCCTTCTAATCCGGTGCAGGTATTTACCGAAGCACCCGTGCCCGGTAAAGACCTGCGCCAGCCTGAAGGTCACCGACCCTTGGCGCCGAGCGCACCACTCCCGAAGCACTGGCCTCAGTGCCTCGAGGGTGCGCTTCCCGAATGGCGGGTCGATGAGAGACTCCTCCCACTCCCTCATCAGCCGTTCTTCGGCATCCCTCCTTGTTCGCCGGGCCTCCTCGGGTGCGAGCCTATCTCCTCGCACCCGGGCCTCCACCTTTCGCAGATACACCTCCCGTAGGACACGTGCCTCCAGTTCCCACGGTGGTGTACCTGCGAGCGCGCAAGCCGCCGATCGCGACACCGTCCTGTACCCTCGTACAAGGCGGGCCGCGATCACCCTTTGGGACCGCCGGAGATCTGCCTCTCCTTTGGTCCCTACGGCTTCTGCCCACACCGGGGCCCCATAGAGGGCCATACTCCGAATGACTCCCGCGTAGAGTCGGCGGCACGTGGTACCTGGGCCGCCGACGTTCGGCAGGAGCTTCCCTAGGGCCAGAGAGGCCTTCACCAACCTGGGGGCTAGCTGCTTGAAGTGCTCGCTGAAATCCCAGCGAGCGTCCAGCAGCAGCCCCAGGTACTTGATGTGGCGAAGCACTGGAAGCCTCACCCCATCAAGCACGACCTCCCTAGCCCTCACCGGTGGGGCTCTCCTCGGGCCATGGAAGAAGATGCACTCGGTTTTATCCACCGAGACATCTAGTCCCATGGCCCGGATGCGCGCTATGGCCACCTCCGCCACCTCCTTGGCCCGGCGACGCGCCTCGAGGTAAGTCGTCCCCCTCGCGGCGATAAGTGTGTCGTCAGCGTAACACACTATCGCCGCGCGGGGGAGGATCGTCCCCCTGAGGAGCCAGTCGTACCCCATGTTCCACAGGAGCGGACCCAGAACCGCTCCCTGTGGAACACCGCACGACATGCTCCTCTCCACCAGCTCCCCATTCGAGTCGGCGTACAGCACCACCCTATCCTGCAGGTAGTGCTCCACGACGACCCGGAGATAGGGGGGAAGCTGGTGGAACCTCAAGGCGTCCCTGATCACCTCATACGGCAGGGAGTTGAATGCGTTGCGGATGTCCAATGACACCGCAAACACTCCCTGCCCCAGCCGTTCTGCTGTGTCGATGACATCCCTCAGGGCTAGGATGGCATCGACCGTGGACCGCCCGCGCCTGAACCCGAACTGTCGCTCCGATAAGTTCGGGCCCAGGCCCTCCTCAAGGTGCTGCACTATTCGCTCGGCAATGATGCGCTCCAAACACTTGCCGAGCACGTCAAGCAGCACCACCGGCCTAAAGGCGGAAGGCGAATCTGCCGGACGCCCCTCCTTCCTTAGCAGGCAGAGTCTACCCCTCTTCCACTGCCTAGGGAATTCCCCCCTCTCGAGACAGAGACTGTACGTCTCGCGGAGGAACTCACCTAGGTGCTCCTGGGCAATGGGGATTACTCTGCCTGGCACTCCGTCCGGCCCTGGCGCCTTCCGCTGGCCTTTGAGGCGGTCCATGACCAACTCCACCTCCTCCGTGGTCACCGGCTGGTATCCCGACGGCTGCTCGCGAGGGATGGGCGGGAGGACCATCCTGGGCGGGAGGATCGGCGACGACTCGGGGAAGAGGCCCGACACCACCCTGGCCAGAAGCTCTGGCTCCAGCGTTTCCGTCGCCGGAGCCTGGCTCTTCAGCTTCTTCCTGACCATCCGGTAGGGGCGGCCCCACGGGTCCCTGTCGAGAGTCGACAGGAACTCGTTCCAGGCCGCGTCCTTCGCCTGTCGGATGGCCAGGTTGAGCCGCTTCTTGGCCTCCCTGTAGGTGGTGGTCAGGACTTCCTCCTCGCCCTCCACCCTCCTCCGTCGCCGACGGCACCTCTGCAACGCCCTCCGTGCCCTAACGCAGGCTGTTCTGAGCGACGCGATTTGGTCAGACCACCAGTATACGGCGGTCTTATCGGGTCGCCCAGTCACCTTCGGCATGGAGGCGTTGCAGATTGCCGTGAAGGCCTCCTTTAGCCTCCCCACCCGCTCCTCGACCGTCCATCCCTCGCGCTCCTCGTCTTGCAGCCGCCAGGCCTCCACCACCGCCGCCTCCTCCGCCAGGTCCCTGTTTAGCCTGGCGAGGGCCCATCTGGGGAAACTTGACTGTGTTCCCCCCCCTGGGCGCCCGCCAGATCCACCCCTCAGGTCGGCTTCATACCTGATGTAGGGGTGGTCAGACAGGGACTCCTCCTCCGATAGGACGCGCCATCCGGAGATCTTGGGTGATAGCGATGGGGTTGCCAGGGTGACATCCACGCGGGAGCCCCCGCTGCCCCTGACACAGGTGAAGGCGGTGCCCCTATTTAGCACCGCCAGCCCCACCGCTATCACCCAACTCGCCACCACCACCCCCTTTGGATCGTTCGAGGGGTGGCCCCACGCCTGGTGTTTCGCGTTGAGGTCGCCCCCGAATAGGATCTTTCGGGGGGCCAGTCTCCGGATGACGCGTCCCATCCCATCGACCCACCGTTGGAGCTCGGTGAGGGCACGATTGGGCGAAAAATACGCCCCCACCACGGTGATGTCCCCCCAACTGACGGCTACATACCCCGACCCCCTCTCAATGAGCGAGAGGGGAGGGGAGCTGACCGCAGTTGTGGGGACGACTATCGCCACCGTCTCGTCGAGCGACGAAGCCCAATTGTCCCTCGAAGGGCAACAATAGGGCTCCGAGACGATGGCTAGGTCGATGGACCACTCCGCCAGGTGCTGCATGAGGAGGTCTTGCGCACCTGTGGAGTGGTTGACATTCGCCTGTAGTATTCTGTATTGGCGTGGGGGCATTAATGGGCCAATACAGAAACTACCTCCATGGCCGTCTGGGCCTGTACCGGTCGCGCCCCAAAGGTCTTGGGGAGAGGCCTTCCCTTTACCGCTGGGGCCTTACAAGCCTTGCCCCCCATTACATGGTCATGGGGGCGTTTTAGCGACCGGCAGAGCGCACAATTAGGGTCCGCCTCGCAGTCTCTGGACTTGTGCCCGGACACGCCACACCTATAACATAGGGCGCTGCGGTCGATGTTGGCCGGGCAGAGCGCCCCGGTGTGTCCGGGCTGGAGGCACCGGAAACACCTCAGGACACGGGCCTCCAGCACTCTTATTGTGGCGACCGTCCAGCCGACGCGGACCTTCCCCTCTTGGCCCAACTTCTTGGCGGCCTCCACAGGGCACTTGACCAATGCGGCGCCTAGTCCGCCGGGGCCCCCTCTAATTTCACCCACCCGTATCTGGTCGGGTGGGCAGCCTCCTATGGTGGCGAGCGCCGCCTGCAGTTCCCTGGGCCCCGTGGAGTCATCAAGGCCCACAACCCGCAGGTCCGCTGTTTTGGTGGGCCTTGAGATCGTTGCAGCATCCCCTAGCACCTCTCTCAATTTGGCGGCGAGGTCGTCTGCCTTCGTCCCGCTGCCCTCTCCGCCCACCTCGATCAGTCTCGCCCCCGACTGCGTGATCTTAATTTTCACTTCGGTGATCCCTATTTCCCCGAGTCTGACCTCCTTTTTCGCCTTGGTTATGGCTTCGGCATATGAGGCCCCCCTTTTTGCGGCCTCCTCGGGGATTGTTAGGACCACTGCTGCCGTCTTAGGTGCCACCAGTTTCGGCACCACCGATTTAGGTTGGGCTAGTTTTGGCCCGGGTCTTCCTGAAGCAGGCTGGCCAGCCGCCTTTGTCTGTTTGGCGGGGGCCTTCCTCTTGACCGCCGCTGACCAAGAAGGCTTTTCCATTTGTACCGGGGCCGCCGTTGTCCCAGTAGTTGATGGGCGCTCTGCTGCCTCCCTGGCTTCTCTCCCCGCCATCGTGCGGGGGACGGCCCTTCTCTTATCCGCCGCCAGCGGAGGTCGGTGGCTTTTTTCCTGTAGGAGCCGCCCATCCTTTTCAAGGCCTTCCACGCGGGCTTCCACCATGGTCCTTACTGCACCTAAAGTTTCCCGCTGGAAGGTCTCCATAAGGGCCACCATCCCCTCCCTTGTAAGTGGCTGGCCTGTGCACCTCTTCACTGCCTGCGCCTCGGACCTCTGTGCTGCCGCAGCTGACTTGCAGGACACGTCCATCCTTCTTTTCAGGGCTTTGTTTTCTTCGCGCAGTTTTGCCACTTCTGCGCGAAGCTGGTCCGCCACCTTTTTAAATTTGGCCGCCTCGGACTCCTTTTTCGGCTTAGCCTTTTCCGACAGTTTGTCGGCGACCCCGCCCAATTTCCGGATCGCTTGCTCCAGGCACCTGCGATCCGCCTGGTCCATTGCCTTCGTCATGCCGAGCATGACGGTTTTCACCACCTCTTGCTGCTCCCGGAGGTCTTCCGCCATTTCGCCACAGTCCGTCTCCGGACCGTCTGAGAACTCGATGTCCTCGGGTCCTTCGGATGAGGAGTCCACCCTATAGTCGACGGCCTTTGGATGCCTCAGCAACCTTGCGGAACACGGCCGTCCCTCATTCCCAAATTCTACCTCCAGTTCTTCGGCGTAGCTCGCGTCAGACTCCCCCCCCAAATTCATCTTGAAGTTGGTGCTGGCGCCCGTCGACACCGGTTTTCCCAACTTTCTGGGCGCCTTCGCCTTCGATCTTACTTTGCGCCTATTAGTCCCCTCGCCTCCGGACCCGGAGCTTGAGGGCCCTCTCTCTCCCGAACTTGGCCGCTTGCGGCCCGCACTCCCGCTTCTAGCACCGGTGGGGGTCTTACCCCCTAGCGTTTGGTCTCCTAGGAGACCAAATCGGTTGCTACTTGAAGCCATGGCTCAACCCCGGCGCCACTAGCGCCTAAGGAGAGCCACAAAACGTTAAAAACACTCGCTGGACTTGGTAGAGTAGCCGCCTCGATTGAAGCGCACCTACCCGACCAAAACCCCCCAAAAGTCGAAAAGGGGGAGCACTCCCCCAAACGACACGAACTACCCCCAAACTTCCCCAAAGAACTACGAATTTGCGAAGAAAACACAAAACCTAAGTTGAACTTAGGTTTTGTCCTACCCTCCAAACGGCTTCAAAAGTGGCGCCAGCGAGACTTCGCGGCGCAAGTAGCGGCACTAATGAAGCCCCCTACACAATCCGGGGACTAACTCCCCCACTCCAACACCGAGAGAATCAAAGAAGTTCCTGGACGCTGTTCGAAAGTTTGGCGAAAACCGCCAATCCGTCGAACAACGACAAGGTGGAGGACTCCCCCGACCTCTCCCACCTGGTTCCTACCAGCGAGGTGCTCGCCCTGAAAAGGGCGAAGACCGATCCAGCAGAAAGGCGCGCACAGCTATCTCGAAAACCGAGATAGGGGTGCCCGACACTTTGCTACCTGGACGATCTTCTAACACCTGTCTCGCAAAAACCGATCAAATGTATGCAGTAAAAAAGTAAAAAGTTCAGAGTGGGAAAATTTCGAAAAAGTTCGATATCTTCCCAGACTCCGAAGCGATTTAAATTTTTAAAGCACCAAAAGTTGCGTTGCGCAAAACTCCACCTAACTTTCAAAAATGAACCTAATCGCCAATAAATGACCCACCGAAAAACGTCCAGACGCAGCCTACCATCACATATAAATTAGTAAATGCTTACTAATATTTGCTATAGTTTTTCCAAAATTCTCTATAAACAATAGTCTTTCACATAATGTTACCGATTAAATGCATTCCATTATAATTAAACTCGAGCTGAAGAACTTCCAGCTATAATTAAACTCGAGCGCAATCTGCAAAATTTTTAACTGGTATCATTAACTGAAAACATGGTCATAAAGACGCCACAGGCAACTAAAAATACAAGAATACGCAAACATAAAGGCCACGTGGCCGCAGCAAAATATCCCTAATCAATTGGTAATAGCGTTGGTATTGAAAACTGTAAACCTAGGGCTATCGCCAAAAACTTTCAAAAAATTATTGTTGTGCCGTTGTCTCATAATTACCTATACAAAGGTATGTCATAATCATAACAATAATAAGTTATTAATGAATATTGTTTTATACTTTACAACAATTCCGTTTTATTTTTAACTTCCCGCTAAGAAAATCGAAGATTTTCGAAAAATCGGGTAGTTATTTTTACTGGAGTTGTATAAATTTCTTTATTAGGTACCTTAAATAATACTTGTAACTTTACAGCTTTACTTGTATTGAAAAATCCTCCTAATATGACATATTAAACAATATTACATATTTAGTATAATGTTTAAGCTCTTGACATGGTTGCTATTTTAAAGTTCATATTTCAAGTTTGATGTGTAATAGGGCTGTCAAATAAATGTACAGATGACCGCCCTATTTCCGCCCAGTTGTCTGTCATTCAGTACGGAGATTAATTGATGTGGCTGCAAGCCATCATTCTAGTTTAACGGCCAGTTAAACAATCAGGTCTCGTAACCGATTGTCTAGAATTCACGACCTAGTAACATTCTCACAAATGTATGGAAGTTTTTAACGACTTCACCCACAAAGTAAAAAAATATCATTTGGTTTTTTACATAACTTTACACAGTTTTTAGATTAGTTTACTCTTTAGTTTCAAGACATTTTTATCACCATATAAAAGGCAACTGATCTAAAATTGGCTTTGTATAATATACTTTATTATAACATCGGTTAAACATGTATCGGTACTTATGAGCATTTGTTACTAAATTCTCTTTTTTCAAGCCTACGTTGTTTCGATTAGCGACTCCATGGAAGATATGTAAGAAGAAGAATAGTAGATATTTACTGTGATGCAGTGGAAAATGCAGTGGTAAAATATTAAAGGTATTGAAGCCGAAATATGTGTTACTTATGCAATATCAGAAAATTGAGTTTTCTATATAATAATTATAATCTAAATATTTATAGGCTACGGTTAACCGCTCCATGTGAGGCGTACAAATAATATCATTAATAATTAGGTTCGATTCCTGCCTGTCACAGTAATATTTTCTGCAATCATCACATATCAAAGAATAAAAATTATCATAAAGTGACCTACACAAAACCATGAATAGTATTATTATTATTTTCTACATAATCATATCTTTTGATTTACATTTTTGTATACCTAAATGGTGGTCAATGTCTTAATTCAAATAGAAGAAATATTTATTTTGAAACTGTCGGTCGCTGAAGGCCGTTAACAGATGGTGTGCAGAACTGACCCCATTTATAGGACGTGTTCCTGTGAAATGGAAATTATTTCTGTTAAACTAGGTAGAACATGACACACTTAATTTAATGCCAATATTTAGTATACTCGTGATTTTGATAGAATTATTTGAAAATACTAAACACGATTATACAGCGCATAGGTACAGTCAACCGGTGTGATATCTAGACTAACATTTACATATATCGTTATAATTGCTAGAGACCCGAATAAAAAGTAAATGATACCATTGACTGATTCATTATGATTTAGTTCAAGAGTGGCCTGAGAATCGAATAAGTTGACTGTTCATTATTCTATTAGAACACATGTGCACATAGGCACCATGTTGAAGTAAATTAGTGTCGAATTCAGGGTGTGATATGCAAAAATTCTTACGAAAGTTAATAAAACACCTTCGTCTGTCACCTTAAAAGGCATTAGTGAATTGAAAATCTACTTATGATAAAACTTTTAAAAACGTTTATTTGGTAGAATTTTTTTTTTTCTACAAAATTTTTCTTTTCACGTAAACTAGATAACTATTAGACAAACATATTCAATTGATCCTTGACAGTTTACTGCACGAAATGGCAACGCAGCAGGGTGCAGTAAGTTTAATTCCCACGACATTTGAACTTGCCAAATGTCACATACAATAAGTACATGGCCCTCCTATCGCATGATAGGGCTGTCACAATCAAATACAAAATAATATTAATAATGGAGCCTTTATTTTGATATTTTACAAACTTACACTGTATTAACATAAAAATTTAAAAAATATCGACGAAATCTGTTTATCTAAAGGCCGTTTCCAACATTTACTATTATTTTCCATCTCTGGCTTTTCTTGACCATATTTTGGATAAGAAATTAGCGATGGTTATTGAAGAAAATAAAAATCTAAAAACAACAGTTGATGGAAAAGAAGATTCAAATTCTGGGAGTTTCAAAATGAAAAAACAACCTTATATTTTTCGGAGGAAGTGAAAAAGAAAACAAAACGACTGAAATTAATAATATACAAACCATAATAAAACGAAAAACTAAAATAGTCATTCAAAGCAACGAAATAAATAAGGCTTCAGACGAGGAGTAAAAGGGATAGACAAGACATACGACCGCTGCTGGTAAGTTTCACTTCAGTATGGAAAAGGAACTTGATACTAAAAAACAAAAAGAAGAACCGATTTAATTAATATTATCAAGGAAGATTTTTCAAAAGATATTTTGGAAAAAAAAGCAATTAATACCGCAACTACTAAAAGAAAGAGAAAATGGAAAGATTGAAAGGACAAACTAATCATAAAATACTCAAAGGAAGATAATTAAGTAAAAAGAAAGAAAGTCCAAACAGATTCTCCGAATAACTTACTTAACCAGTGAAATACATCTGCACACAGGAAACTGAAGTATCCTCAACTATGTATTTAGACCCAGGGCAGCTTCACTCTCCGAGGCAAAAAAAAGCTCATAGACATCGACAACTGGAAATCAAACAAAAGAACAAAACAAATAACAAATACCAAAACCGAAGACACCCCAAGCGGGCTGGTCCCCGTGGGGGAAGAAGAAATGTACCTTCCAACTACCAAAAATACTATATTATCACCTACAACGTACTAACTCTAAAAACTGATGTAAACTTAATAGAATTAAACAATGCTTTAAAAAATATAAAATGGACTAAAATTGGACTAGGTGAAGTCCGGAGATATGGAGAATCTATAGAGGAGCATGAAGAGTTCATTTTATACCACAAAGGTGAAACACCAGGCTTAAACGGTGTCGGATTTCTAATCCATAAAGAAATGAAAAACTAAATCGAAGAAATAATTGGCGTTTCTGAGCGTATTGCTGTCTTAAATATAATAATTACGGATATATTCGCGAACACAACAGTCAAACAAGGCATAAATTGACTCCTTCTACAAACTAAGCTCTACCCTAAAAGACCATGCACATAAAAATCTAATAGTAATAGGTGACTACAACAAACAGATTGGCGAAAGAAAACCAGGTGAATAATTAATAATGGGACCTAATGATTCTGTTACGAAAAGTGCACAAGAAACGGGGAAAAGCTTATTGAATTTGCTTATGTACAAGAGTGAAATATTTAAAGACTGTCGCGTTCTCGAGAACATTGTTTTTAACAGTGACCATGGGATGACTCGACCTAAGCTAAAACTGCACGAGTCATTAAAGCTCGTTCAGAGCAAGAAACCACACAAACTTTAATACATTATAAACTGAAAAGCTAGAAATATACCTTGCAAACTTTAATCACAAATAAGGGAATACAAGAAAAGACAACAAAAATAATAAAATCCTTTCACAAACAATACTCTAGTGGTATCAAGAGAGCAATCAGCTATAAGCAAGAATGGATGCCAAAGCTAAAAGACAATAAAGGAGACATGAGAGTGTAAATGAAAAAGACTCGACCTGCTTTCTATAGCTACAACCTTACATATATCGCAAACTGTACAACACAACTGTAAAGCACAACAGTGACCCAGTGCACTTGACAGGAGCTAATACCATTCCAGAAATACTAGCAAGGTAAGTCAAAAGAGCAAAGACAGTCAAAAAAGCGAGAAAGCCCCCGGTCCTGACAATATAACAACCGACATGCTAGTTTCCTGTAAGGAACTGGTCGCCCCAATCTTATCACTATTAAACAATGAAATCATTTCAACAAAGCACCTGCCCCACCAATGGTTAACATCAATTATTACCTACTCATATCCACAAGAAGGGAAATAAAAGTGACATCAGCACTTATGGGCCCATAAGTCTAATGTCGAATATTTACAAGATTTTTGCAAAAACTATTCTCAGTCGAATAACTAGAGTGCTTGACGAAAACCAACCAACCGATCGATTACATACACGTGGTGAAGCAAATAGGAACGTGCCCGATTGAAATATTGTGAAGGTAGTAAAAAATATATGACGACTGTGATCACGGCTCCTGTAAAGGAGTCGAAACGTAAGAATTAAATATAAATTAAATTATGCGCAAAATCCGTAAAACAGTTGTTTTATTCAAATATGTAATATGTGCAAAAGTATAAGAACTAAATAGGATTTTTTTTAATAATACTTAAATTTGTTCTAATTAGATGGAACTTATATGATACTATATACTTGTAATTTAAGGTGTTAACAAGAGATTCTGTCACTGTGGCCGTGGATGCGGTAGTCTACTATAGAATTAAGGAACCTTTGAATGCAGTCGTCAAAGTTGCTGATTACAGGTGAATATTACTTCATACGCACTTGAAAATTAAAAAATATTTTCTCCGTTTTCTCTTAATTGTGAGCAATAAATAAAATTTAAATTAAACCTTTATTTTTTCCTTATATGAAGTCAAGTTAATAAAAATGAATATTTGAAATATTCATGATTTTTACTAAAACACTTTATTTATGTCAACATATTCTTTATCAACAAAGTATATTTGTATTTTCTTGTTAAATATTTTAATTGACTAACCGGTACAAAAACTTGCATCTTAGGATGTTACCGACTCTGTTTTTAGTTTATTATTAATTTTCTTAATGTGACGATAATTAACAATGATGTTATGATAAATCACCGTATGAAGATTAAAATAATCCCGCTCTCCTATATAGGGATTCAGTAAATTTACTGAAAGCTCCGCGAATTTCTTGAAAGAACACGCAGAGATCTTTCGCTCGTTTGTGTCACTCGCCAACACTCATGCATGTTTACGCTCACTGAATTATTAATCCACCATAATTATATAATAATATCCGCGATAACATAAATTTTATAACAGAAATTCAAAAGCTAAGCCACATTTTAAGGTATTTCTACAAAAAATATCCAGTTTTCTTTTTGGTTTCGCAGATTTCTTGGTATTTGGTAAGACACAGCTTTTCTTAAACGTAAAGCAACATACCTAGAATAAGACCAATAAAACACATAATTTTGTACTGAAGAGTGATATGAAAACTTTTAAAATGTAAGCAAAAGAAAACAAACTTATAAGAAAGTAGCAATTTATACAAATCAGCTAGTTTACAGCCTAATATTCTCAAACTTGTATGTATTTTACAAAGTGAACTAACATACTACTCTCCATCAAATAGGCAAAATTAAACTGGTAATTGACAATTAAGATGTCAGAACTGCACCATATGAATATATATGCTGGTCGTAATAAAGTAGAACATGTGCTAAAATTAATCAAACAGATGTTTGCAATGATCTTATGATGAGTAATAAAATGTGCATTTGCGAAAATACATTGTAATGGAGATTGCATTCCGATTGTTTCAAATTACTCAGTACTTGATGTCTTTGCTCATCAGTTTTGTTATGTTCGAGTGCGTTCATTTATATATTCAGATCCATTGAAGTAAGAAATGAATAATACAGCTGTCAACTATATATAATTAAAATAATTCATATCTATTTAAGTAAAAAAGCACTCATTTTGTGACTGAAAACCAGCTATTGACTACAACGTATTTTGTTTGTAAAAAAATAATTTCTTGAACAAGTTGAAGAAGTTAACACCATTTTTAACGAAACTAAAGTTCCATGATGAATTACGCGTCGTCATCGTTCTATATCGTTTCGTAGCTATATCTTTGTGAGGATTAGTTATTGGGAAACGCCGTAATGCCGTAAAAAACCGAAAAAGGCAGTTTTTGCTAAAACGTATTTACTTGTCTCGTTTCAAATATCTGATATTCATTAACGGAGCACAAAACCACAGAATAATTAATGGTTGTTCTGTAACAGCGCGTCAACAAGACTGCTTGCAGCCACGACTCTACGCAACGTCTTAGGCATGCGGGACTTGGCCCAACTCCTCTCCGACCGAGAGGCTATCAGCCACATGATGCAGGCCAATCTAGATGAGGCCACCGACCCCTGGGGAGTAGAAGTAGAAAGAGTGGAGATGTGAGTCCTCATACATCTTTAAGTTCAAGAAACGCTCCTACTAAATGATTGCGAAAATATACATTTTTCAAAATGCATTTAGCCCTTTTTAAGACACATAAATTGCCTTGAAACGACTAGTTATTTGTGCAAATAAAATTGCACTTCCTGATGATTCAAACAACATTACTACAGTAGGTCTGAAAGATATCTTTTACTCTGCATATAATATCTAAGGTTAGCTTTTAATTTGCTCTGCATATGTTTTACTTTGTATATAATTTTTTCACAATGCCTACATTCTACAGATCTAATAATCTCTAAAAGTTAAGGGTAAGCTCATTAAAGTATTGCGTAAATTCTTTAAGGTCCCACTTTCAAAATTTATTTTTATATTACTTACAAAACTATTTCCTACTAAAATAGGTTTTATGTTCAAATTTTAGTTTATATAATACTAGCTTTTACCCGCGGCTTCGCCCGCATTTTTTTTTCAATCAAAAGTATCCTATTGTACTTCTAATATCTCCAAGAATATATGTACGAAGTTTCATGATGATCGGTTGAGTAGCTTTTGCGTGAAAGCATAACAAACAAATTTACATTCACATTTATAATATTAGTAGGGATGTTCCATTACTCTGCCGTTATGCACAACTTTTTTTTAACGAACTCAAAGAAAATCGTGCCATACAGCTAAAGATGCCACAGTAATGAAAGATCAGAGAAAGAAAATGATTTATTGTTTGAACAACTCTTTAAGATTCGATACTATACAAATATTTAACATATTAATTTATTTATTGAATTGAATTGATAGTTATTAAACTCTAAAGCTGTACCCTAAAGCTTTGCAAAATTTAGGCGTAAATTGGGTTTAAAAATAAGAATATCTATATCTTTGTAGTGTTACGAATCAACTAAATCTCTTTTGTAAAATTATTCGTATTTGCGATATTACTATTATAATAAACTTCTATATTTTAATAAAATTATAAATTTATAAAAAATTTAATTCTGTTAATATTTTATAAACTTATGATTTTATTAAAACGACCAATGACGTGGCAATAGTTAATAATCCTACTTATCCATATTGGGTATTAATGATTATAATCCAAACATATTAAAGGGTATCTATGGAAACGATTTCCTGAGTCCCAAAAGTGGGATACTAATTAGCTTAGGATGATGGTGTAAATAAAATAAAAAAGGATTGTTTTAGCAAAGATGTGCGATTACCAGTCCAACTCCAACGAGCAATGGCAGCTGAGGCTGAAGCTGATCGTGAGGCGCGGGCTAAGATTATTGCCGCTGAGGGTGAAATAAAAGCCTCCAAGGCTTTACGAGAAGCTTCGCTAGTTATGATCGACAATCCTATGGCTTTGCAGGTAAACAATAATGTTAGCTAGAAAACAAACTCAACATTTGCAACTACAACGCTTGAATTGTTCACTGGGTTAAAAAAAATACTGTTAAGATATAAAATACGCGTGCAAAAAACAACTACGCCTCCAAGCCTTTAGGTGGGTTTTTTACACGCGTATTTTATATGTTATAGAAATACTGCATTGTGAATGCAAAAAATGTAATAAACAACACAAAATTAACTGTTAATTTCATTTAATATTCTATCTAGATCTAATACATCAATGTGAAACTAAATGCAGAAATAAAAATTATCATCAATAGTTTTTTCTACGGATAATAAAATAAACATTTTATTGACAAGGACTATATAACATCGACTTTTATAAGAAAGCGTAAAAGTTCTATTTTTTTTTTATATGGTCATCATATGAATTTCCTTTTGTTTTCTTGTTGTACAAATCATTGAAATAAAACGTAACAGAATCAGTACTTTCGTTAACAATATAATTATATTTTATTTTTTCTGTCCTTCGTTTCCAGAAAGAAAGTTGATATTTAATTTCCATGAAAGGTTGAAATTCCATATCTTTTATGTTTTCAGCTGCGATACCTTCAGTCGCTCAACACTATATCAGCTGAGAAGAATTCTACAATTATTTTCCCTTTTCCTCTGGATTTCCTGAAAACATTCATAGGAGCTGCCGGTCCGAGTGCTTCACATTCTTTACCTATGTAGTTTACTTAAAAATAGCTATTTTGATGTAATATAATGTGTACATAAAAGAAAAGTCTACTGAAACTTATTTTTTATTTTTCTGAACTCTTACAAAAAGAGCCCTATTCCTACACTTATTTCAAGTTGTTTAAGCAAATGGTTCTCTTTGAGAAAATAATAAACATTAAATATTTTAAGATATAAAATACGTGTTTAAAAACAACGCCTCCGAGCCCTCAGGTAGGATTCGAACCCACGACCTTTCGCAATCCGGGCAAGTACTCTGACCTGACACGTATTTTATATCTTATAGAAATATTGCAAAAAATTAAATTAAAAACATAATTAAATATTTTCTCTGTCCTTTTACTTTGTTCCTAAATTATGATACTGGATGACCCGAAGTATAATTTTTTTCTCTGTGCTGAGAGTGTGTCACACTCTAAACGTCATAGATCCATCATAGAACAGTTATTATTCTCTTTGACTTGACATTTATATTATTTTGAGTATATATATTATTTTGAAACAAACAACAGTTGGTTTCTTTAATTACTTAGGCAATTAGTTTATCGATGGAACATAGGGGACCTACAATCGTTTTAACAGGTACAATGGTATAATAATGTTGACTATATCCAGATATAACTGTTTCGTAAGTGACCATAAATTAATTACTTTATTTGCAGAATTTACAAAAGAAAGTAGAAAAGAAAAATTATTTAGATTTTTCGCGATACTTTTGATTATACTGTTCCCGGTACCAAGTTTATTATTCTGTTTTAAGGTGTGTATGTTTGACAAATAAATTATTTAAAAGTATATATATGGCCATACAAAGAGCGAGACATTGCAAAAAGACTTGCAACTGTGAAAAGTAAGTTTTTATTTCGTCCTAATATGTTTTCGTGCAAAATTGAGAAAGTACATGTTGCTATTGCAGTCGTTTCAATGATTTTAAGATTGGGCCATTTGCTTTAAGAACATTATGATACCTAAACAGAGTACCAACAGAAGCAGCGACCTATCCTTAATTTTCTTCAGTATGCTGCCAATGCACAGCCTATATTTAAATTATACTTCTAGGTTGTGAAGCAGTATAAAAGAGCTGTAATACTACGATTTGGCAGAGTTCGACAAGATTGCCCGGTTGGCCCTGGCGTCGTCTGGGTGGTGCCGTGTACAGACAACATCTTATACATTGACTTAAGAACACGGTCCTTTAACTTGCCACAGCAAGAGGTTTTAGCATCATTATCATGTTCTTGAGTATTAAGATCTGCAATCCATTGCCTGACTTAAGCGGTTCACACACTAGAGATGCGTCCCGCCGCGGTGCGCGTAGCGACAGAAAACGCGCCCCCGCGCGGAGGCGCAGATCTGCCTAACTTAGCGGTGTAATCTGCTTCCCCGCGCAGATTTTCAATACAAGTTGACCCTACTTCTTCACGCCCCGCGCTCCCGCGCAGAATCTGCGCGCGGGGCGCCTACCCGCGCGTTCCCGCGTCGGCAGTGTGTTGTCATAGGCGTGTTTTCTATATTAATTGAGATTCTTGCATACAATAATAAAATCTGCGGCCACGCGCTACGCGACGGGGCGCGGTGCAGTGTGTTAACCGCCTTAACCCTCACCAACAACAAATAATACGTGTACCTACTTTCTCGCGACATAAAGTGACTAGCCAAGCTAAGTGGAGATTTTACGATATCGAAAAAAAATGTCAAGTCTTATCAACCCTTCTAATGTGATTGCGCTACATAACCCCGTAATGTAAAAATATCATTTTTAACCCTTTCCGTGCCAGCTACGAAAATACAATTTAAACACTTATCATGGTATTTTTATTCCTAATGCCAAACTCTAAAAAACCTATCTTACTTATAGTGCCAAGAAATATTTTTTTGTATAGGATGCCAAAAAAATCATACTTGTAGTCGGCAATGTTGCAGTAACGCACTACGAGTATTCTCGTAGCTGGCCAGGAAAGGGTTAAAAAACATTTTTAATAACACTGCTTTTGGCAAATTTACCTGGATCTTAGTCTTGTGTGTGTGTGTATGTGTCAACATAAAATGATTAACAGAAATATGACTATGAAATAATGTATTTTAATATGAATTTGATAATGTACAGGGATTGTCACACTAGCGTATAGTGTATATATCTTATTTTTATATATTAAATATTCAATGACTATATCATATTTCATTTTGGTCACTTCATTACATTTAATAATTTGAAACCTTGATTTCAGATTCTTACAAAAGATTCTGTGACCGTGATCGTGGATGCTGTGGTTTATTTTCATGTTCAGAAGCCTTTGCTCTGTATACTCAACGTCCAATCCTACCAGTAATTATCATTAATTGGATAAGTTACAGGAAGAATTTTTAAAATGACGCAAGAAAAGATAGTGACTACAGTCAACTGCCATATTAAATTTCTACTTTCGATTTTTAGTTTTAACTCCAACATATAGAGTTCAGTAGCATTTAAGAATTTGACAGTTTGTAATGAATTGATCTGTTTTTGTGCGTTCTTTAAAAAAAAATGATCTTACGAGATTGGCCTTAACTTGTGGTGATATTCTGAAAAAAAAATCATGCCTTATTTTAATTACCTGAAAAATCATTTTAATGCCAATTCATCCGAATAACGTTTCTTAAAATTATCAATTTCTTTCAAATGTGTGAAAAAGAGTTCATGTTTTTTCTGGCGTTTGTAATAAAGAATACCCTTGTTTCTTTAAAGAAATTTGATCTATTGGCATCCAAACACTAAGGCGGTTCACACACTAGAGATGCGTCCCGCCGCGGTGCGCGTAGCGACAGAAAACGCGCGCAGGGACGGAGGCGCAGATCTGCCTATCTTAGCGATTTAATCTGCTTCTCCGCGCAGAGTAGCAATACAAGTTGACCCTACTTCTTCACGCCCCGCGCTCCCGCGCATAATCTGCGCGCGGGGCGCCTACCCGCGCGTTCCCGCGTCGGCAGTGTGTTGTCATGGCGTGTTTTCTATATTAATTGAGATTCTTGCATGCAATGATAAAATCTGCGGCCACGCGCTACGCGACGGGGCGCGGTGCAGTGTGTTAACCGCCTTACTGTATGTTATACCATAATGTGGGGGATGCAATTGAACAGCCACTAGACAATCCTCTAATATTTTTCCTCCAGGTTAATTATGTAAAAATAATTAGTCTAGCTCTTTACTTACAAAAAGAACACATGTTGTATAAGTTGCGAAGCGTAGCACGTATGGGATATCTATAAGTTCCCGATCTTATTATAGGTTTGCTACAGAATTGATAGCTGTTTCTCTTCTAAGAAACATCATGGGACAATACACTCTAACGGAGTTACTGTCAAATCGTATGAACATCAGCCAAACAGCTAGAAAAGAGATAGATAGAGTTACTAATGAGTGGGGAATAGAGACGGAAAGGATTGATATGTAAGTACAAAGGATGGTTTGTTAGACATTCTTCCAAACAATCTATCTACATTATATTATGACAATACTTTGTGTGTTTGTTACCATACCAGCAACGCGTGGCCGGGTTATACCAGCAACGCGTGGTCGGGTTATACCAGCAACGCGTGGCCGGGTTATACCAGCAACGCGTGGCCGGGTTATACCAGCAATGCGTGGCCGGGTTAGCTAGTTTAAATATAAAAAACGTGTTGAAAAATTATCCTTGGCCGAGTTCTACTCGGACCGACGTCTTTCAACCGGACCAGAGGCAATAGAAACCTCTCAGTCTAACGATCATGGCGGCGTCTGGAGTTTTTGTATGTTTTATATTCAAAACAATAACTTATAATAAACAAGTGTTTTCTTATGCAAATTAGCTTACTTTGGACAAGCCGTGATTATATATAAGGTTGGTCCTGTGATCACGGCTCCTGTAAGGAAGTCGAAACGTAAGGATAAAATTTAAAAAACAAGAATAAATACGTCGTGAATCTGGTTAAAGTAGTATTATTTAAATGTTCGATAGGCTCTAAGAACTCATATTAATAAATGATCACTTTTGCTTAACTTATATTTACATAAATTCATATACGTAATTAGACACAAAAAAAATCTAAAATACAATAATTTGAGAGAAACCATGACTTGAAGCTACTTATTGAATATGTCCTAATAGTTATTGAACCAGATTCTGTTGATGCTTGTGAAAGGAAACTATACTAATCTCTGGCGTCTATCCTAGATAGTTTTCTACAACTCTTTGTTCGGAACTAAAGATGCTGGTAAAGATTATTTATTTAACCAAGTTAACAATAGACATAAACTTTTGACAATCAAAATGGTCTTTCAGTATTTTAGAGTTCAGACAGTAAATATTATTTTCTATAATAAATAAATCGACAATTTACAGATGGCATAGCATATCTTCATGTTCGGTATCCCTTTGTCCTCAGAGACTAAATTAGTCCTATTAGAATTGAATCTTTGAAAAGCCCACTGACTAAAGGTGAAGCCCATGAGACTAATTTTATATATACTAACTCAAAATAAGTTACTCTTGAAATATCATAAATTTTTGGAATTTAATAATGAGAAACCTAGGAAAGAAAAGAAAGAAGTTTTTTCACTGTTAGGATTCAAGTGACGCCATTATGACTGAGCCTGTTGCGTTAATATAGGCGCGGAAATTTAAAACTAAAATGCATTTTAAAGGCACGTTTAACCTCACTTATCTTAATCATAGTAGATAGAATCTTTTTCATTAATTGAAGTTGCAGAGGTATAATACACAATAAATGCCTATTGTAACCGGCTAATGGGTGGATGTTATGTTATTGAAATATACTGAGTTTTAGGAAAGATGAAGTCTTTCTACATAATAAAAATGGTTTATTTTAGAAAGGATGTTATTTTACCATATGAACTTCAAAAAGCAATGGCAGCTGAGGCCGAAGGTACTCGTATAGCTAAAGCGAAGATTATTGAAGCAGAAGGAGAAATAATGGCTGCAGAGAATCTTCGAGAAGCTTCCCGTATAATAGCTGATAATCCTCAAATAATGCTTGTAAGTACATACACATAAAAATGACATCTTTAGAGTAATAAGTGAAGAACACAAAAATTATTACATATTACTAAAACTTAAATGCAAAATAGGTAGGTCCACACACAGCGAACAGACTTGGTCTAATACATTATCGATTAATCGATCTGTTGCTCCTGAAATATATCCCCCAAAAGTATTAATACCTATCCATTTATTACTACTAGTACCAACAATTCAACATGCTTTAATACTTCAATGCGACTATCAGAAATATGTGTTCAAGATTTATATTTTTCATAAAAAACGAAAAATGAATGTTCTTAGCATAAATATTATAAAAATTAATTCTAAAATGCATAACAACTTTTTATTTCGCCATAACAATATAATGTTGTTATGGATTGAAAATGTCAATGATTTAAATACTATAAAACGGACATGCATGAAGGATGTATCAAGTATTTCAACCCATATCTCTTTGATATTGACGAGCGGCTTGTTAAAGTTGACGCAACTGTAACTAAATTACTAAATGTCTTGAGTTTTTTTTTTTTTTTTTTTATTTGGGATGGGTTTGCTCTTGATCCCAATCAAGCCCGGGGGCCATGACAGAATCCACGATGGAACGAGCTAACCCAGAAGGTGCCTATTCACCCTGGCTTTGAAAATAGACGGGTTATAAGTTCTCGGAAATACAGACGCAGGGAGGGAGTTCCACTCCTTTGCTGTGCGCGTTATGAAGGATGTTGAAAAGCGCTTGGTGCGACAGGTAGGAATATCAACCAAGAAAGGGTGGTAGCCTGCAGTGCGTCTGGATGTCCGATGGAAAAAAGGAGATGGCGGTATGAGCAGATGCAGCTCTTGAGCACACTCTCCAAAGTACAGTCTGTAGAAGACCGCCAGACAGGCAACTTTGCGGCGATAAGCTAAGGTGTGAAGCTTGCTCTTCACCAATTTGTTGTCCCCGATGAGCCTCTCAGCTCTGCGCTGAATCGTGTCCAGTGCAGCAAGTTGGTATTTTGCTGAGCCATCCCAAAGGTGGCAGCAATATTCCATGCAAGATCGGACTTGAGCTTTATAGAGTGTTAAAAGCTGTCCTGGCGTGAAATATCGCTTGACCTTATTTAGGACGCCCAGCATTCTGGCTGCAATTTGAGCTTTCGATTCGATGTTGGCGCTGAAGTTAAGGTCTGAAGACAACTCCATGCCAAGAAGCTCGAGGCTGTCGGTCACAGGTACAGATGTACCTCGGAAAGTAGGAGTGAGGTGGAAGGAACTCCTTTTTGCCGTGAAAAGACACGCTTGTGTTTTGGAGGCGTTGAAATTAACAAGGTTACTATCGCCCCACTGGGAAACGTAGTTTAGCCTTTGGTTTATTCGCTCAACCATGGCCTCTCTCATGAACATCACGTCGTCGCCGCTGGCTTTTGCGCTAGACAGGTATCTCTCTACAACAGTACTGTCGTCTGCATACCCAACAATTCCTGGTATTAACAGGTCATTGATGTGCAGCAGGAAAAGCGTCGCAAAAAGAACAGACCCCTGAGGAACTCCGGCATCAATAGGCACTGAGTCAGAGGAGCAGCCATCGACAACAACTCTGATCGATCGTTCAGTCAGGAAGTAGGCTATCCAACTGCAAAAGTCAGCGGGGATACCGTACGCAGGAAGCTTGCGCAGCAGACTTGCGTGCCAGACCCTGTCATAAGCCTTCGAGATGTCAAGTGACACGGCAAGTGCTTCGCCGTGCATCTCAATGGCCTCGCCCCAGCAATGCGTGACATAAACTAGAAGATCCCCAGTTGAGCGTCCTCGGCGAAAGCCATATTGACGGTCACTGAGGAGATCGTTGTCTTCTAGGTATGAGAGCAACTTGCTGTTCAGCACTTTTTCCATAACCTTACAGAGTATGGAAGTGATGGCGATCGGTCGGTAATTGCATGGGTCGGCACGACTACCCTTTTTGGGTATTGGTTGCACATTGGCAAGCTTCCAGGATTTTGGGACGGTTTTTGTGTTGAGAGAGAGGCGATACAAGCGTGTTAGCACAGGAGACAACTCAGGCGCACAGTACCTCAGCACTCTTGCTGGTATGCCATCAGGACCACTGGCCTTATTCACGTCCAGACCAAGCAAGACTCTACGGACCTGCTTATTGTGAATTGTGATCTCCGACATCGAAGAATCACAGCGAGGTATGTTTGGTGGTTGTTGAGAGCCGGTGTCAAGACGGGAATTTCTCGCAAACAGAGAGGCAAATAAACTGGCTTTCTCAGCTGCAGAATGGGCCAGTGACCCGTCAGATTTCAGCAATGGCGGTAGCATAGGACGGCAGAAATTCGTTTCGACTGACTTCGAGAGGGACCAGAACTGTTTACTTCCATTCGGATAGGAAGACAGTTTAATCCCTATTCTGCTGATGTGGTCGAATCTCGCCTTTAGTAACACCCTTTTGCATGACTTGGCGGCCGAATTATAGGCTCTCTTCTTCGCTCGAATTCTCCGTGCACGAACCCCGCGATCGCGGATTTGCACCCAGGCTTGGTAAGCAGATTGTTTTCGGGCCTCAGCACGAGCACAGGCCGCATTATACCAAGGTCGGGACTTGTAACCGAGCGGGATGTCGGAGAATGGAATAAAATACTCCATTCCCTGCCGAATTACATCCGCGATCGCATCAGCGGTGTACGAAAGGTCGCTTGAAGAGAAGCAAGTTTGCCGCCAGGGGTAAGAAGCAAAGAAAATACGCATCTCGTCCCAATCTGCTGACTCGTAACGCCATACTCGCCTCATGCCCTTAGGGCTATCATCTGGAGGAGAGCAGATTGATACGGATTTCACCACACAGTGGTCGGACGATCCCAGTGGAGCTGAGACCGATACCGAATGTTTGTGTGGATCAGTTGTCAGCAGTAGGTCAAGACAATTGGGTGTGTGGCCAGCAATATCTGGAATTCGCGTCGCTTGATCCACCAGCTGGGTAAGATTTAGCGCTAGGGCAAATCGTCGCGCTTCTCTCCCAGCATGGTCAGTTTTCTGGTATGGGAACAGCCACTCTTTATGGTGAGCGTTGAAGTCCCCCAGAAAAACAAGCTCCGCCGCTGGATATCGCTGAGCTGCCAAGTCTGCCGTCTCTGTGAGGTAATCTATGAGCCGAGTCGTCTCCCGGTCACCGCTGTGCGATCGGTAGACACAGATGTAGAGCATCTTCTCTACCCCTGTGTCCACCAGAAGCCAGATAACAGAAAACCCGGATTTTTCAAAGCATCGGAGACGCCTATAGCATATGTCATTGCGGACGAACACACAGACCCCTGCACACATCTTAAACTTATGCTCAAGTGTGTAAGCAGGGTAGTTGAGGTACGCCACGTCCGACGGGGTTGCTATCTGAGTCTCCGTTAAGAAGAATAGGTGCGGCTTCTCGGTCTCCAGATGGTGATGGACCGGATGGAGATTTGAGTGCAGCCCTCTAATGTTCGCAAGGTGCACTTTAATGTTTAGCTGAGAGTTAAGACATCATGGCACCATGCCACGTTGCCATGCCATGGTAGCTATTCCTCGGCACCGAACAAAATACGTGTGCCTCCAGAGTGCGCGCGGCATTCAACCAGAGCGCCTTTAAGGATAGCAAAATAACGACGCCGCATGATAATATGTTTATCACCTAATAACGAACATGAAATGATGACGATGATCGAAAGTGGTTTTATTATGTTTGTTTTTTCTAATTGTTTATCTTCTATTATGTTATAAATTATGTCAAATATTACGTTAATATGCTATTATGTTTCGAAAGCCAAAAATGTTTTTCTTTTTCCATTTCGCTCACTAGTGGATTTCCAACAAGTGGTGGCGAACGAACAATATGGTCAGAATCATCTTTTTCACTCATTTATCTTTTATTTATAAAAGTAGTATTTTAAAATTTATAATAATTGATTTCTAAAATGAAGTTATTTTTTGCAGTTGAGATATTTACAAACCCTGAACTACATAGCATCGCAGCAACCAACATCTATAGTGTTTCCGTTTCCTCTCGAATTACCAGAGCCGCCGAAGTAGAATTTACAACTTTCATAAAGTGCGCAATATAACTAACCTAAGTACGTGACGTTTGAATAATTTTTAATATTTTATGATATTTGAAAAAAATCAAACGCGTCTATTTTCAAGTTATTTTTTAATTCTAACGCTTCAACTTATATAGTTCACAGGAAAAAAAATAGTCGTCATATATATCTGTATCTATACATATAAATAAAATTGGAGTGTCTGTTTTTAATATTGAAATAACCGTTTTCTACTACATGCATATGAATATATAGAAGGTACATACACCAAAATAACATTTTTCACAATTTTTGTCTGTCTGTTTGTTCCGGCTAATCTCTGAAATGGCTGGACTGATTTTAACGGAACTTTTATTGGCACGTAGCTGATGTTATAAGGAGTAACTTAGGCTACTTTTATTTTAGAAAAAAAAATATTTTAATTCATAACCAAAATATTTTGTTTCGTCGTGTCACAGTGTTTGACCGCGATGAACTCCGGAACTATTCGACCGATTTTGATAATTTTTCTTCATTTGGCTGCATTTGTTCCAACTTAGGACAAAATATAGATTTCACTTTAATTTGTAATAAAAAATATCAAGTTATAATCAATGAGCCACAGCAACGCGTGGCCAGATCAGCCATTTGCTTTTAAGTAGGTACTCAATTTATTATATTTATTTGTGAAATATACCTAGAAGTTGTTTTATTGTGCGTTACATTTGCATTTTTTTACTATAGTAGTAATTAGAAAAAATTGTATTTTACAGTAAGTATACAGTAGTATACACCGAAAACTTCTTTCCTCATCGACTCCTAAACAAACTGAAAGAAACTGATAGGCTATGTTTTATTTAAACTATTTTCAAAAAGAACTGAGAATATCATTTAATATTCGATGATATGTTTCTGTTCGAAATTTTAGCAGTAATAACTCTCCAGCAGGAAGTACTCTCCAACCATTATATCCATTGATATTGGCATGTTTCCTGATCTGATATAGGATTGCGAATAACACAGCGTTTATTTCTACCAAAGATTTGTAATACGTAGGAGAGATTTGTAATATGTAGGAGAGCCATCAAACAAAATCTAATTATAAGACATTTGCCACCTCATGAAGGCATTACACGTGTGGTTTGCCATCAAAGTAAATCACACGGGTAATGTCTTCATTGGTTAATCTTCGTTGGCGGCTTAAAATAAGTATTAATGGATTCCCGCTTCCGATCGTTCTCCATCTTGTCACTAGCAAAAATTTGGGGTTTGTATCCCATGTAAGAATTTAATATCATGAATAACTATTATTGTTATATTTATGAACAAAACTAAGTGTAGAAATAAAAATATGTTAAAAATACAAATTTCACAGCACTGTAGTTATTGCACTGTAAATGAGACTGTAAAAGATATAGGTGATAATTTGTAAAAAATACTGAACTGGCATTAATCTATGGCAATAAAGTAATGATTATGTAAAGGTAATCCTTGTTATTCTTCAATTATGAAGTCAATAAGAAGTGCGTATTTTATCTATGGTCAACAATTGGTAAACAAAAGCTATATGATACCTATCAGTTTTATTTATAGGTATTTCTTTAATATCATGCAACAGAAAAGTGACCTGGATGAAACCAAATCAAAAGAAAATCCCCATACATTAGAGAATTCAGCTACCTTAGAAAACGGAAACTATCATCGCAGCCCTGTTGTACATAATATTAAACGTGAGTTATTTTCTTTAACTTTACGAATCTTTACAAGACCGAATATTATTTCTTTCTTCGGGATATCAACTTCCATTTTTCCAATATCATACCTACCATTCCTATGAAATCAGTGTACCTTCTTATTGTTACAGGTGAAGAGACGGGAATTGAAAAATTTTTAGTATTCTTATCAGTTGTCGTGGTTATAGTATTTTTACCAATTACTTGGTTTTGTGTATTTGTGGTAAGACACTTATTATAAACTTCAAAACTAGTTGCGTACTAATACACACACAAAATACCTATCACTAATATGACACGGGAGTCTCTCAATATTGATTTATCATTTTTAATCACCTGGTTGACTTTGCAAGAAAAAATAGCATTTTTACATTAAGCTAAATGTAAAAAATATATTTTGAATTTAAATATCGTCTGATTGCGTATTTTGATCCGTATATTTTGTCCTAATTAGGGACTAATTAAAAAAATATGCTTAAATAAATAAAAACATAAAATATAAACTTTTTTAAGTTAATTAAAATATTTAATTTTATTAAGTTAGTATTAGTTTCAACGGTATTATTACCTTGAAAGTTTAAATCAATACAAAGTATTTATCAAGGATCCAGCCATATTTGGGTTATGTTAGCCGTTTTGCTTGAAATAGAATTAAACAGCTTTTTAATAAATTATACGCTGGTTGTGCTTATGTACGAGTAAGCTCGGGACAAAATGGTATATTAAAATATGCATTAGTGATAAATGTACCTGTGTTGTCAACTCGAATTTAAAAAAAGGCGTAGGCCTGAATGGAAAGTTACGTAGAATTAGTAATTTTCGCATATGTAAAATTTGTAGATCTATTTACTTTTTTCAAGTTTAAACGCAGAAATTAAGGTAGTTAAAACTGAATAAAACATATTTTGTCACACAATTTATTGAAACTCTTATCAGGCAAATTAAATTTACTTATACATATTTTTATTAAATAGTTGAATGTGTTCCTGTATAGGCTCGCGGTTTAATTAAAGCCACTTTTCGTAGAAAATGTGCCTGTTAGCGTGTCAAAGGAATCTTTATTTCTGATGTTAGTTTTCATCAGATTAATCGAAAGAAAAAAGACCCTCTCTACATTTGCGGCTATGTTAGTAAATTTTGTAAAAATTGGTTAGGTTTTTACCTTTCTTACGGCGTGACGAGGCGTTTTGTTTTACATACTTACAAGTAGCTCTATGGAATGCACATTTTGTTTTGTTATGAAACGGAACGTTGATTATCTTTTTTCGCGAATGTACTGGAAATTTTGCCGATTTAGCCTAATGAGTCATGTTATTTTGCAAATTTGTTAAAAATACGTAGGTACATTCTTGAATTTAAGTTCGTAGCTTTGCAGGAAAGGCCTTAATTACGTAAATCTGCGTAAAAATACGTAGAATTGGCAACACTGAGCTGTACACCGATTCTAAATATGTAAAAAACTTAAAATGGGTTTTTTACATATTTTTATTTAGCAAAACCTGCCGAACCCCGATATGCTGAGTATCAAGTTTTTGTGCCTAAATATTCCTGTTTGAGTGTGACGAATTATGTTAAGCGTTGCATGTACATCCGAATTGAATGTCCTTTTGAATTGTAAACAAAATCAAACGTGCATATAGACCAATACTCGAAATATTTGTCGAACATTATAAGAACTATTTAAGTTTTAGCCTATAATGTGGCTGATTTAATACGAACACTTGATAAAATACTTTCAACTGAATCTCAGCAAACACATTGTAGCAAACGCACCAGGTTTTTTGTGGTGATGGTGGCTTTCTGCTACTTTTGGGACTGGACTCACGTTAAGTCCTCGATAATACGAAACGATGTTCATGTACTATTGAGACAATGACAAATATAATGCACTCACGTACCTTAATCTGCCACTGCTCGCGCTGACTTCCACTTTCTCCTTCACCAGCTGGTTAGGACTACACTTGCACTGCTTGAAAGTTTCTTGAGAATTTTGGGTTGAAACGGTAAATTGAATAATGTGGCGAGCGAGATACGTTGCTTCCACACGATGGCGACCGAATAATGTTTCTACCCTCGACCAGCACACAATCAGGAGTGAATGCATGACAACCGTGAAAGTTGCCTTTTGTCATTGCTCGCGAGGTAGATGAACATCAATTTGACATTTGCGTTTAGTTAAGTGATTAAAAATTATATGATAATTTATGGTAACGAAACATTCCGCCCACCAAAATGCCTATGGCATTTTCCGGTTAAAGAAAAAAAAAGAAAAAAGGCTAATAAACGATGGTATTGATTACATTACATATTATAAACTACTCTTAAAATTAAATTTTAATAATTAAAATCGGTTGATGGTTTAATCCTCTATTGGTAGAGGGCATAGTTTTACCAACGGTCGCTGTACTACGTTGGTTGCGGTTCTAACTACTGCGATACGAACAATTCCGTCAGCTCCAGCTATGAGCTCCTGTACCCTCGCGAGAGTCCAGTGTAACGGAGCGCGATTGTCATCTTTTATGATGACCATCGATCCCACTGAAAGTGGTTGCGAATTTTTGGTCCATTTGGCACGTTGCGTTAATGAATGAAGATACTCTTGTTTCCATCTGGACCAAAAATTTTGATGAAAAGATTGGAGCAGCTGCCACCGATGAAGCCGAGTAACGTTTACATAAGAAAGATCTTCATCGGGGACTGCTGTCAAAGGCTCTAATGTTAAAAAATGACCTGGGGTCAGTGCTGATAAATCGTTGGGATCAGTACTTACAGAGCACAACGGCCTAGAATTCAGAACGGCCTCAATTTGAACAAAGAGCGTTGTTAGCTCTTCGAATGTTAGGACTTGGTCACCTACTACCCGATACAAGTGTGTCTTGGCCGCTTTTATCTGAATCTCCCATACACCACCAAAGTGGGGAGCTGCAGGGGGATTGAATTTAAATTCTATTTTTTCTGCATGAGAAGCACGTTCCATGAGAGATGATAGTTGATTCCGTGCACCTACAAAATTTGTCCCGCAATCTGCATGAATGACGTTACATCGACCGCGACGTCCTACAAAACGACGTAAAGCAGCAATAAAACCGTCGGTTGATAACGTGGAAACGACTTCTAAATGGACCGCTTTTGTGGCCAGACAAACAAACAAGCATAAATATGCTTTGTCCATTTTGGCACCGCGGTGTGAACCCAGCTTAATGCGGAATGGTCCACCAAAATCCACGCCTACCACAGAGAAAGGCTTCACTTGGTTAACGCGATATGAAGGAAGGTCGCTCATGAAAGGCTGCAGCGGTTGAGGATGCAAACGATAGCATTTTAAACATTTCGCGAGACAGCGGCGAACTGCACGTTTCGCTGAAATAACCCAAAATTGCTGTATTAGCAAAAAGTGGGTAGTGTTTACGCCAGGGTGGCAATAGTTACGATGTATGGAACAAATAATTAACGATGTAAGAGGATGCTCAGAGGGCAAGAGAGCAGGATGTTTTTGCTCATATTCTAACCCTGAGCGCGATAATCTGCCGCCCACCCTGAGGATGCCACTGTCATCTACGAACGGATTGAGTTTACGAAGCTGTTTGTTTAACGGTTTATTCGTTTTTAAATTTGTCATTTCCACAGAAAACGTTTGCGCCTGAACGTGTTTTACAACTTGCATTAATGCGGTCCGGCGTTCGGTATTATTTATGAATGAGGTTTTGTTTCTTTCTTTGCAATTCCGACAGTTCTTAACGAAACGATTAATGTAAGAAAGGACACGCAACAATTTTTCGAGAGATGAAAAACGATGTATAACATTATCATAAAGATTTAAATCAACCTCATCACACTCCTTGCCAGTAACTAACGCCACTGATTTGCGAGCTTCAGCTTGTATGATCAATTCCTCATCTTGGGACACAAAGTTTTGGTATGACGGCCACAATGTGTGGTCTTGCGAGAGCCACCGTGGTCCCGCCCACCAAAGGGAATTGTGAATAATTTCACCTGGAAACAAGCCACGAGAGCATATGTCCGCTGGGTTATCTCCAGATGAAACATGGTGCCAGCAGTCAGGAGGTGCAATTTCCTGAATCTGGCTTACCCGGTTTGCGACGAAGGTGGTCCAGCGCGAGGAATGTGAACGTAGCCAGGACAAAACGACTGTAGAATCTGACCACAAAGAGACAGATTCCATAGGAATTTGAGAAAGGTAAGTATCTTTCACAAATTTATAAAGATTAGCTAACAAAAGCGCAGCGCAAAGCTCCAACCTTGGAAGAGAAATACGCTTCAATGGTACTACACGAGCTTTTGAACAAACAAACGAAACTTGGGTGTCACCAGCGTCGTTTGTATAACGTAAATAGATGACAGCACCATAAGCTGCTTCAGAGCTGTCACAAAATCCATGCAGCTCATAGGATTTTGGCGTTAAACACGTAAGTTTACGAGGAATACGAAGCTCGGTTAACTGCAAAAGTTGATCCGTATAAGAAGTCCATGTACGGACGACATCGGTAGGTGGCGTTTCATCCCAATTCACACCGAGGATCCAGAGTTTCTGGATCAAGCACTTAGCTTGGATTGTGATCGGTGATAAGAAACCCAAAGGATCAAAAATTCTAGCAAGTTCGCTGAGGATTGAACGCTTTGTACAAGTTTTATTTGAAGGCTTCACAGAAAAGAGAAAAGAATCGGATGATGGGTCCCATTTAAGGCCGAGAACCTTTAGTGGTGAGAGATCAGTATGGTCAAGAGATACTGAGCTTTGCAGGCGATCATCGATGGGTATATCAGATAGCAATTGTGGATTATTGCTAACCCACTTTCGAAGCTGAAAACACCCTAAGTTGAAGAGAGCAATAAGCTGCCCCTTTGCGGCCTGAGCAAGATCAAATCGGTCAAACCCAAATACAACATCGTCGACATAACAATCGTTGAGGATGATTTGTTTCGCGATAGGGTACTCATCTCCTTCATCGTCAGCAAGCTGTCGCAGCGTACGGCAAGCGAGATATGGAGATGAGGCTACGCCATACGTGACCGTGTTCAATCGATACTCTCGAAGAGCTTCGTAAGGCGAAGCTCTCCAGAGGATACGTTGATAGTCACGATGGCAAGGTGACACTAGAATTTGCCTGAACATTTGGCGGACATCTGCCATGAGGACGATTTGAGGTTGTCGGAATCGTAAAAGTATTTTTGAAATGTCGGGTTGCAGTTTAGGACCTGTTAACTGAGAATCATTTAGGGGAAAATTGTGAAAGTCCTTTGCAGACGCATCGAAGACTACCCGAAGACGAGTGGTAGTGGAATCGGGACGTACAACACAATGGTGTGGAATGTAATATTTTCCCAAACCAACTTGATCACCAGGTACCAGCGACATGTGATTTGAATCGATGTTATCTGACATGAAGGCACAATATTGAGAGTGTAATTCAGGGTCACGTGTTAATCGTCTTTCGATTGCATGGAATCGACGCAAAGCTATGTCTCGAGAGCCCTCAAAAATAGGCTCCGAATCGTTTTGAAAAGGATACTTGACCATGTATCTGCCCGATGGGTCACGAGAGTGATCTGCTACGAATTTTTGTTCACAAAGCAACTCCTCTGGTGTCAAGGAAGTCGCTTTTGGTACTGATTCTAGCTCCCAGAATCGTTTTACTAAAGAATTTAGCTCGAGATCGATATTAGTTGACAAAGACGAAGTGATAAACGCCGTAGTTGAAGGTAATTGAGTCTTGCCAAGAAGAAGCCAACCGAATAACGATTCAAAAGCGATAGGTTGATTTTGGCATCCCTTGACTTGTTGACCCAAAAGCGATTCGGCGAAAACATCGGCAGCTAACAAAATGTCAATTGGTCCCGGAATATCGAAACTAGGATCAGCTAAAGTTAATGATTCGATATGTGACCATCGCGATGAATTTAATTTAGCTATCGGTTGGTCACTACAGATGTTTGATATGACATGAAATTTTAAATTAAAAAAAGTTTTATCATTTGAACCTATCGAGCACGTGACGTCACCGCTAATAGGAGCACAGGCCTCTCCAAGTCCTGTAACCTGTACCGAAGGTTGTGTCGGTACTAGCTGTAAACGCTCCACGGCCGATTCGGTTATAAAATTACTCTGGCTCCCAGTGTCAAAAAGTGCCCGAAATGATTGCGTGCTTCCATGAGTATCCCTGACCTGCACAATAGCTGTCGCTAGCAAAATAGTAGCTTTGGATCGAGATCGCGTAACTAAAGTCGAAGATGCATCTCGTTTTGATGTATTAGTAGAATCCCGATGAAGCAATGTGTGATGTTTACGTTTACACGAACGGCATGAAAACATCGAATTACAGTTTTTAAGTTGATGGGACGGTTTTAAACAATTAAAGCACCACTTCCTTTCTGCTGCTAATTTCATTCGCTCATCGATTGATTTTTTAAGAAATTCTGAACAAGACGATATCGAATGGAGCTCATTACAGAACGAACACTTGTTAGAATAAGATGTAGGTTCATTTTTATTGTTTACAGGGTGATCGTTATTTGCAGCAACAAGCGCGTGCGAAACATTATGATTAGGACGTTTATTAAAATTAGGAGGTGGCAACTTTTGCGGATTCGGTTTATTTAATTTAGAACTATCTAAAAAATGTGTATCGCGAATGAAAGCCTCGCATTTCGACTGCAGGAAACGTTTCAACTGTTCATAAGTAGGAAACTCGATATCAGAATACTTTTCCTCAAAACTACGACGCATACTAGTGTCTAATTTTGACAAGAGGTGATAAACCAAAATGAAGTCCCAATTATGAACCGGTAAGTCTATTTGTTTTTAAAATACACAAATTTTCCTCAAAAATGTCAATAGACTTACGAAATTCCTTTGCATCTTTACATTTAAATTCAATATTTAAAATATCACGCCAGCAAGTAAACGCGAGATCACGCTTATTCTTGTAACGACTCCATAAGGCTTCGTACGCACTATTGTAGTGCTCGTGAGTTAAAGGGAATGACTTAATGGCAGATAACGCGTCGCCACTAAGAGACGATACTAAATAATGAAACCTTTCCGTGTCGGTAAGCGATGGAGAATTATGAATCAAAGCGTTAAAAGTGTCGAAGTATTCGGGCCACTGTTTAATGTTACCAGAAAATGTCGGAAGGGTTATTTTAGGTAAACGAATGTTAGATGACGTTGAACTAAGGTCTTTCGATTGACCCGACGATTCATTTCTAGTTAAGTTACGATATATTGATTCGATTTTATAAAAAATCTCATCGAACTGTTCCTGAATATCAGTATCCACTTCAATATGTTCATCTAAAATGTCCAAAATAGTAAAATGTGCATCTTCGAAAGTCGCCGCTAGCTGTTTGATATCATGATGATATGATAAAAATAAATCATGTTGAGAAGAATCACGCATAGCTAATTGACCGACTTCGAAAGCCTTAGTTAAACGTTTAAGTGCAATTGTTCGCTTCGTACGCAATGACGGCAAATCCTTCGCAGTAAATTCAAGATCGGTCGATCTCGATTTACATTTCTTAAAAATACTAGATTTACGCATCGAGTGTTTACTTAAAAGTGACATTTTTATTCTATTTTACTGAAAGTCCACGATAAAATACAAACAAAATAAAAATGTTATCAATTCACATTAAAATAAAATATTGCCAATTCACGCGAGTGTATTACGCTACTAATTACAACGATGATTTTCTGATAACAAATTGATAAGCAATACCGCGGCGGCGCAGCGCGGTGAGCGGGGATGATGACTCACGCCTTCGAACCCGCTAATACAAAGCCGCTTCGGTCACTCAAGAATAATTTAAAACGAACAGTTTCAATCGCAATAATTTTGTGACTTTGAAAGTAATAATTACTGTTATTGCGTTAGGTAATTCTCAAAGTGTTAATATAAATATAAATTTTATATTTTAGTACGCTATTTCAACAATGCAAAGAAAGAATTTTAATACTAATTGTTGTAAATTCAAACTTCACCGCGGCACAGATTACGAAATAGTTACTACGTTGCGGCTACGAGCTATGTTGGCGCGTCAGCTTCGATAGAAAACCGGTTTGGCGAATCGTGACACAATTACCCGAAACAAATTATCAATGTGAATTATAATTGTTTGAGGTGAAAATTATATGTTTTAATCATATTAATTTGTATGATTGCATATAATGACGAGATGTATAACGAAAACGGATGATTTTAGAATGGTTTTAGTCGAAATAAATGTGAGCCGTATGAGAATTAAGCACCGATAAAAAGTGTGATTGCTTAAATTAGCTCCCACAAATAATTCGAACTAACTATTTGAACGATAACTTTTACGATAAAATAATTCTCACGAAAGAACGATTTAATGCAAATGTAGCTCTCAAGTACTGATACCAACAGATTTTTGCTTACAGTTAGTCCCGATACAATACGTTAAATCCGCAACCAACAGCGATATTATGAATAGTGGTAGAAATATTGAATTACGGAGTATTTTAACCAGAAATACCACAAGCAAACCGATGAATACGGCACAGTACCCCACGTAACAAATGGAAGTCCCGGGTTTCGGCACCATAAAAATGTAGCAAACGCACCAGGTTTTTTGTGGTGATGGTGGCTTTCTGCTACTTTTGGGACTGGACTCACGTTAAGTCCTCGATAATACGAAACGATGTTCATGTACTATTGAGACAATGACAAATATAATGCACTCACGTACCTTAATCTGCCACTGCTCGCGCTGACTTCCACTTTCTCCTTCACCAGCTGGTTAGGACTACACTTGCACTGCTTGAAAGTTTCTTGAGAATTTTGGGTTGAAACGGTAAATTGAATAATGTGGCGAGCGAGATACGTTGCTTCCACACGATGGCGACCGAATAATGTTTCTACCCTCGACCAGCACACAATCAGGAGTGAATGCATGACAACCGTGAAAGTTGCGTTTTGTCATTGCTCGCGAGGTAGATGAACATCAATTTGACATTTGCGTTTAGTTAAGTGATTAAAAATTATATGATAATTTATGGTAACGAAACACACATGTTGTTTTTTTCAAAGTATTGTAATAAAGTTTTGGCACATTGTCCAAATTATCTTATAAAAAAATCTTTAAAACCACAAACTCTTGATAACCATTCTTTTAATTTTGTGAAGTTAATTGCTTTTACATTTTTTAAGTTCATTTAAAAACAACAATTAGTTTTTAGGTGATACGTCAATTCGAAAGAGCAGTAATACTTCGTAATGGAAAAGTACGAAACAATCGGGCATACGGTCCAGGGCTCGTCACATATTTGCCTTGCGTCGATATGGTGAGAACGATTGATCTCAGGGTCTTCTGTTATTGCGTGCCACCTCAAGAAGTAAGTATGATTTAAATGGTTACGTATCATTGTGATTTTAGATGTTAATTTTAACCTAATGGCTTATTTACTTTTATCACCTATAAATTTCCAATTTCTTCCCGATACCGTACTATTGTATCCAACCAGATTCTGTATCCGACCAACCACGGGCTCAATGGCACATCCTTCTCCTACTACTAAATAGGAATCGTATATTTCCTAGCATACGAAATCTCTTGGCAAGTACACCCATTTGATCAAGAGATGTACCACCCAGTTGCTCACGATCAGCTACGAAGTGGAATACCAGTGCCCCTGCAGTTGCTACTAGTTGGAGAATGCTTATTCCCTGGTCGTTACAACTTGGCTTACTTACTTTAGCTTTACCTTTTATATCTGCTTATGATTTGACGAGTTAAGTTAAGCAAGTTAAGTGGATGATTGACAGAAGTCAAGTAAATATATTTATGTAGTTCAAACTCCAAAGTAGAGTTAAACGTTATTTGTTTTTTTTTTCAGGCTTTGACTAAAGATTCTCTAACAGTATCTGTGGATGCAGTTGTCTATTATAAGGTTCAGGATCCCGTGTCAGCAGTGGTGAATGTTGCTGATTACATGTGCGAATTTATAATTATTTTGCTTATAAACATATACTTATTTCTTCTTCCATTTCTTCATAGTATTGATATTGTAGGAAAACATGTATGCACATGTATGAAAAAACACTGTAATGCACAAACATAAGTTTTTTTTTTTCAAAGTATCTCATATTTATTCGAACGTAGGTACTTGAACTATTAGTTTTAAACTTTGATTTTCACACTTTTTTTACATTCCATAGGACGGCAACGCAACTACTTGCGGCTACAACGCTTCGAAATGCCATAGGCAACAAAAAATTGGCAGAGTTATTAGTCGATAAGCCAGCTATGAGCAAGCAAATATTGGAACAGATGAATAAATTCACCAAGGAATGGGGAATTCAGGTTTTGCGAGTTGATATGTACGTTTCTTATAAAAAATATCGATATAAGGGTTAATTCAAACTTTTTCTGTTAAGTTTCATGACTCTTTTTCTGTTTTTTTAAATTACTCGTGACATATTCAAAAATTTTATGGGTGATTTTGGGGAAAATCTGTTATTAGCTTTACCATAAATTTACTACTAATTATGTTCAATGAAATTGTTACGCTGTTGGTTTTTCAAAAACAAAAAACCGGCCAAGTGTGAGTCGGACTCGCGCACGAAAGATTCCGTACAGACTTGTAGTTTAGTAAAAAAATCTCGTTGTTGTTGTATGGGAGCCCCCATTGAATATTTAGTTTATTTTAATTTTAGTATCTATTATTAAATAAAAAATACAACTGAGTATTTTGTGAATATTTCACAGTTCTTGAGATACAGCCTGGTGACAGACAGACGGACGGACAGACAGCGAAGTCTTAGTAATAGGTTTCCGTTTTTACCCTTTGGGTACGGAACCCTAAAAAGAACTAACGCCATCTTTAGTACTAGTATGGATGAAGTATGAATAATCACTGATAGCAATAAATAACATTGTTCAATAAAATTCTACACCAATAAATCTTAGAATCGAAATCTAAAACTAACAAAAATTTGTTTGTCTGTTTTATAATAGCGTGCGGCGTGCTTTACAACGCTTCTTTATCGTAATCTGATGAACGGAACGGCAGCGCATAATAACTATTGATTGAGGATTCTGATTCGTAACAAATAATGAAAACTTTAACAATATTATGTATTAAATGACGACAAACTGGCAACGGTAGCGATCCTGCCATTAGCATCAACGGTTCTGGGTTCGAGTCCCGGAATGGGCAGATGTTTGTGTGATAAATACGAATATTTGAATCTGAATCATGGGTATTTATATATATTTCCATTAATAGTATTATGTATCATATATGTATGTCTATCCGTTACCCTAGTATCCATAGCACAAGCCTTTCAGTGCTTACTTTCGACTAGGCTAATTGGTGTAAATATAAGAAATATTATTATTATTATATAATTAATTATTTTCGGTTAATAAATTATATGTTATGGGGATAGTTTGCTTAGTTCCATGAACTGTTTTTAATAAAATTCAAATGATATTATTTCTTAGCAAAGACATAAGATTGCCACTTCAGCTTCAAAAGGCAATGGCAGCTGAAGCTGAGTCCTCCAGACTGGCGAATGCAAAAATTATAGTCGCAAAGGCAGAAATAGAGTCAACCGTGAGCCTTCAAAAAGCCTCTGCAATACTGGCTGAGAATCCATTTTGTATGCAGGTATGTCGACTATATAATTTAATTATATAATCCTGTAAAATGCAACGATTGCGGAATTCTATAATAAAATATTTTATAATTTAATAATTTATAGATTTATAGACTATAACCTTATTTCTTTCAGCTGCGTTATCTCCAGTCTTTACAAATGATATCAGGGGAAAATTCTCATACTATTGTATTCCCTTTCCCATCGGAATTGATTAAAAAAATGTTTAAATAACTATTAAACTTTTCATTTGGATTGTAATACTTTTAGAAACTTTTTTATACAGTATTTTGTCCACCATATGTTATAGATTAGAAGATATTAGTCAATCTCGAAGAAATAAATCAAGATATACGAGAGCACAAACTTTTAACACTATTTTTATTTTTTGTATAAAAAGAACATTTAACAATAAATATTCAACAACGACTAATCTAAGTTTGAATAATACGACTAGTATTCTCTAGAACCATCTTCTTCTTGCTTGGGGTGTCCGTAATGAACTGGTCTTTGAGCTTGACCACCAGCTTTTTTGTGAACAGTAGCCTGTAAAATTTCACACTATATCAATCACCATCCGAAAAGCCAATGTATAGTCATAAATGTACTGTAAAAAATACAATATTTCCCTATGATTGAAGAATGAGCAATATAATGAAGTAATTTCTATTACATTTTTTTACTTATACTTTTTTATCTTAAGTGAGTTCAATGTTTAAATAGGAACCTAGATACATTCACCCGGTACAACAATTACACAATTTTTGTGTAAGTAATAGACTTGATAGGCTAATGTAAACTGAGTTGCGTATTTTACGATATACGGCCAAAAAAACTATGATTACTTTTATTGTTACTTATGAAGTTCCTGATTTGTATGAATACATTCTGGAAAGTTTGGGTTTTCTCACTAACTTCATGAACGTTTGTTTCAAAATAATGTGCTTTTACCGCATTTACCTTTATAGCTCAAGAAAACAAAGAGAAAACTGTGTTTTATAAAAAAAATATAAAGCATCAACGCATGAATTTGCGAAACCAAAATAATGAAGCATAAAAGTGTTTTTCAATATAAAATCGTAAATATGGCTTAAAATCTGGCTTGTACTCTAAATTACCAAAGTTATTATTACCTTACAAGAGTTTTGTGCATAATAGTTAGAATAAAGCGGCTTTTTCATAAAAAAAATTTGTACCTAATAATATGCAAACGGCTGAAAATAATCTTTCTCTAAAATAGTCTTTCATTATAAAGAATATGCCGACTAAGTCGAACACTTTCTCCGCTTGAAAATGAAATCTTGATCGAAAAGATCTTAATTTTTAATTGTGGTAATGGTGGTGGTGGTAACGAAGTAATTGCAATGATGATAAAAGCTCTAATAAATATTATGAAATAAGTTATTGATCATCTCACCTGGAAGCCATTCTTGGGATCAGCAGTATAGCGAACCAGTCGTAGGGAACCGTCAGGTTCCATCAATGAGTATTCTCCATGCACGACATCACCATCACGAAACTCTTTATGGTTCTGCAAGTTGCCTGTTTGAGGATCTTCTACACCATAAGCGTAGTGGTAGTCAGGCTTAGCCTATAAACAAACGAGCGTTACTTGTGTTTATACCTGTAAAATTTATTGCGTTGAAAAACATTTGACGTTTGATAATCTACTCACCACATAGTCGACAGTCTTCAAGTGTGCGTATTTAGCAGTGTCTGGGTGAATTCTGCCACTTTTGTGATCATATCCGTAGTCAGCATGCTGCTGGGCCGGTATACCTTCGGCAGCGGGTACTTGAACCTCAATTATCTTACCACTGACCGGACCGCTGAACCTATTGTAAGAATATCCTCCGGGAGCTTTTCCAGAAAGAACCACTGACGCCAGGGTTAAGGGAACCAGAAACTGAAAAAAATGAAAAAAAAAAATTATTAATCTATCATTTATTTATGGTATTTATTTTAAGGGTGTAGTTTAGCTGAAATGGCTCACACCTTTTTAAATATATTTTTTTATAGTTTAGACGGGTATTTCTGTTTAAATATGTATGAAATCAATTCTATGAAACAAGCTCTACTACTAAACAAACCGAGCACAAATATGTACCTCCCCTAGGGATTTAATATCTAGGCGCAAAACCGGTGAACAACCTCGACACCACAAAAGTAGTAATCCACAGCTATTTTATTATTCAAATCATTTTATTTAGAGTTTCTTCTGGGTCAGCTGGACGATGGAGCATCGTCGCTCCTGTCTCGGCACCTGGGCTTGATTGGAATCAAGAGCGAACCCATTCAAAATAAATAAAAAAAGAGTAGGACCACCGTGACATTATAAAATATTTTTTTATTAAAGAAAATTGATAGATCAGCGTATGGAAATAAAGTACAAAAATTATTGGATACAATTTTAATATGATCCTGCAATTCCTGCAGTACATTTATGCAAGTAAAAATAAATAGTTGAAGGTCAATAATGACTAAAATGACATTGAAAGTGATAAAAATAAAGAGAAAAGCCAACTGTGAACCGGGGTCGTGACTCGAATCTCACTGCCAGCTGATAAAAAACGGCCTTCACGGTCAAGTGCTACTATCTCGTTAGGCAACCCAGTGGAAAATAAATACGAAGAAAGCTGGGACTGTCGTAATCTATTTCACGGAATAATTTGCGTGTTAAAGATTATGAGATCTTACGATGTTCTCTTGTCACTTTGTCGTCGATATGACTATGACATGAATGAAGTGTTACGGCATTATTAAAAACGTTTTTATTTAAAAAAGCATAAGTACATCTGAGTCATGAACAGAATCGGGACAAATCGTTTTAAAATAATTAAAATATATTGTGTATAATACATTGATAAAGGTTTTTGCGTATCAGGCTATTTTAGGCGTAGATTGGTTGCATTATTCTAGAATAACAAGTAATAGTAAAAGTAAAGTAATAGAAAATATAAATGGTATTCCAGCCTGTTACTAACACGCAACACTTTTAAACAAGATATTGAGTGCCGAGATATTTCAAATTGTTACCCCTTATTAAACACCAAAGGCAATTCGTCAGGACGCGGGTCTCTATGGAAGTTTGTTTTGTTTTATGGATGATTTACTAACTTATTTTTGGTTATTAAAATGATGTCCACTATTTTTGTGTTTTGGAGACTGAGGAGAGACTGATTTTATTTATTGATTTACCTTAAATACGAAGGCCATGTTGATTTCCAAGTGCAGTGAGTTGACCAAACTACCCCGATACTGATGTCTGTTGTACAAGTGTTGTGGTTTTATACCGACAGAAAGAAAAGCAATCGTGAGCTGTGCAATGCAGCTAGCTATGAATCAATAATATTCGATATTTGGCAGGTACGCAGCGTTTCAATAAGTTGCGTAGGTTAATTTCTGCAATATTTCGTATCAACTTCTCAACTCTATTTTCAATGATTTGATGAAAAAATATATGGAAAATTATTTTACTACTAATTTAATATTATTTAGTGCATCATAAAAATATTTTATCAACGATAAGTTGGTAAAATCAGTGGAAATTTCAATGCAATGTAATTTTCCTTATTAAGTGATACATTGTATTCTATAAATGTATCGTAATTTAAGGCTTGTGATATAAAAATAAACTAGCTCTGCAATACATGCTGCTGTTTGCAAATACTGAGCAAAGCACTACCTAACCTCACCACCATGACTTTACTTAACCGAAAAGGACTTCGCCGGACTATTCACATTTGAAATTGAAAAATTATGTCCGTTTCAACCGCGCGGCCACCTCATAATATTTGATGAAACTTTGCCAGGAATTAGTGCTAATTTGTTACTTTACACACCTCTTTTCGTGAATTTGTTACAAAAAAAACTAAGACGCTATCACAAAAAATAGGTGGCCGCTAGAACCGCCACTTGCCGTAGTCATCGTCCGTGATTACACAGAAACTATATAATGCAGATAGACGAATGATGCATCAAAAGAAAGGTCTTAATTTGTTAAATTTGTTACAAAAATAAAAAACGTGAAAACGTACATAAACAAAAAGTTATGCAATATTTAGTTTTCAGGTTATGAGTAGGTAGGTATGTCACCATAAATATCAAATTAATAGAGGCTAATGTGTATGGATAATTAGTTACTAATTTGTTACAGCGAATAAACGTAAAAAAATACTAGAAAGTGGGTTCAATAATTTGTTAGAGTCGATTTTAGTTGGCCGCTCGGACGGCAATATGCCTAAAATACAATGGCATTTATCTCGTTATTAAAAGTAGGTTTAAGCTTAGTTAGAGTACTAGTCGACGGGTAACGTAACCTAGTTTAGATAAATATGGCGAATATAACTGCAGCATTCATATTTTAGAAAATATTTGCAAAAAACCGTAATATGAAACCGTATGAGAGTAGGGTGACTATGAATATATTAGTACAAAGGCATGTTTTTAATGTTGTACTCTGTTTGGAGGAATATGCAGTTTTGCAGCCATATTGATGTCTATTGTTCTTAATTCTTTAAAGTATTTACTGATAAGATTTTCGTTTCATTGACATTCCGCAGGTGTTTTATGATGGCCACGATTCCCGAAAAAGGATCTCTTTTGTTTCCAAATTATTGTTTAAAATATTTGTCGGAAGGGGTTTAAAAAGCGATTATTGTCCGTTGTGAATATTGTCTGTCATTATTGTGCTGGATTTTGAAGTGTGTGCTCGTACGTATTTAATTCCCGTGATTTTCATACTACTAAGTTACAATTATCAGTAAATCCAGAAGTGTCTAAAAGTGCTTAGCTATGAGTTGTGCCCACTTATATGATTTGTTAATATAGAAGTCACCACCAAAAAGTGTATTGCAGAGGGATCCAAATTGACTACGGTAAGTTTGATTTTTACAATTTTATGATGACGTGAATAAAGTTATTACTTTATTGCGACAGCTGTTTTCGTGACGTGTAAGTATATGACATTAAGGCCATTTTGTCATACTTACGTCAATTTAAGTGAAGTTGTGGGTTGGATCTTTACCATGTAAATACGTCCAATTATATGTTCTTGTTAACATATTGGTGCCTTAATAAAAGAAAATTTTACAGTAGCCATGCGATCCAAGCCGATGCCGTTGCGCCGCAACTGGCCCGTGCCCCCACGCGCTCTATGTGATTGTGTGTGGAGTTCTATTCCTTTGGATGCAACTAATCGTAATATTTCTCCTTCAATACCAGCCGGCCGTAAACGCCCGCGTTATTTAAACGTTGGTTGCATATACATATTTGTTTTTCTTTCATTATTTTTTTCTATTTTTTATTCCATGACAATTGAAACATGATGGCTGTGTAACTGTTGTCTACATGTTGAGCTATCAAATGACACCTTTTTAATGCTGATTATTTACATGGGTAGTGGTGGTCGAATTATTTTGAGAGCCCAGGTCTTGGTTATCAAGAAAACAAAATGGCGGCCGTCAGAGCCAAAAATGCCAAATATTTCACATCATTAAAGGCTCCGACACTGGTGACGGGACACATTGTATACATAGGATAGATAGATAATAGCTTAATTTCTTACTCCACTCACACTAACATTATTAACAGAAATACTATAAGCATATTTTAAAGCAAATATCAAAAATGGTAATATAAAGTATGTCTTAACTTAAAATGTATTTATATAAGCACTCTCCCTAAAAAAATAAGATATGAATATCGAAAATTCCAATAATCATAGTCACCCTACTCTCATACGGTTTCATATTACCGTTTTTTGCAAATATTTTCTAAAATATGAATGCTGCAGTTATATTCGCCATATTTATCTAAACTAGGTTACGTTACCCGTCGACTAGTACTCTAACTAAGCTTAAACCTACTTTTAATAACGAGATAAATGCCATTGTATTTTAGGCATATTGCCGTCCGAGCGGCCAACTAAAATCGACTCTAACAAATTATTGAACCCACTTTCTAGTATTTTTTTACGTTTATTCGCTGTAACAAATTAGTAACTAATTATCCATACACATTAGCCTCTATTAATTTGATATTTATGGTGACATACCTACCTACTCATAACCTGAAAACTAAATATTGCATAACTTTTTGTTTATGTACGTTTTCACGTTTTTTATTTTTGTAACAAATTGAACAAATTGAGACCTTTCTTTTGATGCATCATTCGTCTATCTGCATTATATAGTTTCTGTGTAATCACGGACGATGACTACGGCAAGTGGCGGTTCTAGCGGCCACCTATTTTTTGTGATAGCGTCTTAGTTTTTTGTGTAACAAATTCACGAAAAGAGGTGTGTAAAGTAACAAATTAGCACTAATTCCTGGCAAAGTTTCATCAAATATTATGAGGTGGCCGCGCGGTTGAAACGGACATGAAAAATTCTATTTTGCACGTGAACTTTTATTCAATGGTTTTGAATTAAATTTTTAAAGGATGTTAATTCCTCGATAGTATGTCTGATTTCAAAACTTTTCTTTGCACATTAGTCACGACCACGATGTGAGTTTTGGCGCCAAATTTCATCAATGTAGTCTCAGCGGTTTGTCTGTCATCAGATTTTGAATTTTTCTTTCGGTGAATTTTCCTCCATGGTAAAGCCTATATTTTTTTACATATCCCATGTCCGTCAGGTTATAATCATGTATGTTCATGCCAAAATTCGTTCGATCGGTTGGTTAAGTTCAAACTTCAATTGATTATTCGTCATCATGGGAATCTAGCCTTCAAGATATGGCTCGTTACTAATAATATTACTGAACTCCATAGCCTAAATCATAGCTCCAAAGAAAAACTAAGAGAATTAAAGAATAAAATTTGTAGTTCCAAAATAATACAAACGAAAATGTCAACAACATATCAGTGCATTCAGTTAGCTACAATATATTTATTAGGGAGGGCAATGTCGTTCTCTCTTGCGGTGAAATTATCCTTAACTGATAGGAAATGATGGCCTTAACAGTTTGGTTAGTCGCTAGGTCTGCCGCCCCATTAGTATACCAACATCCTCTAATTGTATTGGTTACTCATGACATCCCGACTTGAATAGAAAACATAATGTGAAATACTGCAACGACTATTGTAACGTGTGACTACACCTACCTGGGTAATCAAGGATTAACACAGTCTCTGATAATAAGCTGAGCTCGGATTCAGCGTTATATATATATTTTTTTTCTTTGATTTATTTTGTACACAAACAGGTTACAGTTTATTATTCCATTAAAATGATAATAAATTAAATTAGATAAGTACTAGACTCTAACCCTTAACAGTGTACATAGCAGGCATGAACGGATGAGTTTCGGAATAAAATTAAAATTAAAATAAGGTTTAAAACAAAATATACGCTAATTGTTTAAGATAAAATTCATTGCTACAATTTATATTGATTTAAAAATCAAATAAATGTTAATAAAAATTGAAAATGATAGAAAAAAAAGGAAATAATTAGATTATTAAATTACTGGGAATACTGAAGTACCGTTAAAATATAATATTAAACATATACTAAAATATTAAACATAAACTAAAATAGGCACAGTGTTCCATCTATACTACGGCGAAACGATATTAAATATTCTTCGAATTATGACCCCCAGAACTGGTCATCTAGACGCTGTGACATAACCAATCACTGCGCTCGAGCAAATCTTTGTTTGAAGCAGAAGCAGAAGATGCGGAGGAAAATCATTTTTAGATGACGACGAACTAATGATAGAATATTGTTAATGATTCTTGTCCATCCAAAGTGATGTATTCCTTTAGGGCGCATTCCTCCAGAATCGTCTTGAAAGCTGCTTTGATTTATTTAAATAAACGTGCTCAAGCGTTTCTCATGGGCTCGAGAGGGTATGATTTCAGATTATTTTTACATTTCTTAAATTGGTCTTTTGGCCAGTCAAAATCAGTAATGTCAAGGGTTTCTATTCTTCTAGTAACCAGTTAAAGGTTTTAACTATACTACTAATGTATATGATATCAATATCTAATATGATATATCTCAAGATGTACACATCACGAGGCGTTAAGCAGGTGAACTAGGTATGCAATCTATCTTTTTCTCGCGTTACCTCCAGCCATAACATTCAAGGGGCCCATATAATACAGTTCCACACACACACACACACACACACAGAGTTAAAAACAAGCGAAGTGCTTTTTGTTAGGCCACCGGTAGGATTGAAGTAGGATTGCCCCCGCCAATTTAAAAAAACTCGGACTAGAAGGTGAAAATTCCTAGAAATTTCGGTTTAAAAAAAGGACTCAGTATACGAATAGCAGGTAGAAACGCCCAATGAAATCAGGATCAATGAATCTCAATGGTGTAGATACCTATTTACTATATTTAGACATTTTTTAATGAAAGCTTCTTCAACTCAAATTATGTTTTAATTGAATTATAGAACGGAATAATGACATTAAATGCATAATCTAAATATTTTTTATTTTTTAATAAGTAACCTCAATGCTGTACCTACATCAATATTTTCAACTTCACCAATATTTTTGAATATTTGTGGAACTTGTGTGGAAAGCATCAGAATTCCTTAAAACACAAGACACTGCTTAAAATACATCCTGGACGCCCCAGAACATCCCAAAAACAACTGGGAAAACAGAACGGTTGGCTGAAAGTGTTCTGTGAACTTTATGTTTGGAGTAAGAAATTTTTAAAAGAAAAAAAAACAATTTCCGAACTGGTAGTAGACTTAATAGTTTATAGTAATCGTAGATATATTATTAGTTTCTTACATATGAAATTAGCGTTCTATTGTCCTGGCCATTTTGATCTGAAATATCAAATATAAGAATTCCAAATTAATAAATCCATTTAGCCGGTACATTTGAGTTTCGAAAATAGTTAATCATTTGTTTTTTACTAATTATAAAATATCGCTATACGAGTAAATATAAAATATCGCTATACGATTACGAGTTCTACCGTGGCACCAGTGCAGTGCTACAGAAACAACTCGAAAGATTAACGATGTGTTTGGAAAAGGTGTCGCAAAAGAAAACACGGTACGTTTTTGGTGGCAACGTTTTCGTTCTGGAAATTTCGACCCCATGGACGACCGGAGGCCAAAGTAGATAATTACGAATTAAAGGTTATTGTAGAAGCGGTTCTATAGCAAACTACTTCAGAGTTAACTGCAGGCTTCGGTGTGAGTGATAAAACTGTTTTAATCCTCTTAAAGCTAATCGGGAAAGTAAACAAGGTGGGTACCTCATGAATTGAGTGAATCAAACCAGCAAACACTCGTCGACTTCTGCGTTACAATGTTCAACTGACTCAATAATGAAGGTATTTTAAATCGTATCATTACATGTGATGAAAAGGGAATCCTGTGGGGTAGTTACGGTTGAAACAATTTTGCTATTGTCGTCTGCTGCATTGGAATAATTTATACGAACGACGACAGAAATGTATTATATAAATAACCATATATCTGTCTAATGGGCAATGTTATTTGAGATCATTTTATTGTATTTTATGAGTAAACTCAGATTTAATTTCAATCAACATCATCCAATTTTTTTTAATCTGGCCAAACGATTATCGTATATTTATTGTCAGCAACTGCAAACCATGATGGAAGATGTAGCTGCTATGCTAAACAATCGAAACTGGTCAATCGCTCTAGGTCACTGCTGCTTCAGGACAACGCTAGACTATACACAGCACAAAAGACGGCCGCTAAACTAGAGGAGCTGCAATTGGAATATCTGCGACATCCACCGTACTCCCGGACATTGCTCCAAAAGATAACCATTTTATCCGAAATTTAGATAAATTCTTACAAGGAAAAAAATTCAACTCCGATGTGGCAGCCCAAATCGCCTTCAGAGAGTTTATTTATTTTCGCCACCATGGTTTTTTTAGTAAAGGTTACATGAACTACCTCGTTTTAACATTACTTCTTGCCTAATTTCTAGGTCAACGAGAAAAGTACCTTACAGGTTTTGATTTGAGTGTCGAAACATGAAACATAAATCGCCATTATTTGAATACGCAATTATTAGCTTCATTTGCTTTCATTATTTTTTTGCCTAAGTGATTTTATATTTAATACACAGGAAAAGTGCCACGATCTGACTCACAGATACACAAGGCCGTATAAATGTTGAATTTTATTTTTAAGGTAGGTAAAACTAAAAAGAATAGGGGTAAATAGGGGCTTACCTAATAAGGGAATACTGATAATACTTAAGTATAATACTTATTTTACTTAGGGACTTACATAATAGGGATTTTTTTAAATCTCCGCTGCATTGTTCGTCCATCCTATGCAAGCTTAAATATGATTTTCATAAATAGACAAACTAATTTACCGTCCATTTATGGAAAGTTTGTTTATAATGAAGCCAGCTCAAACTACCAAGTCGTTTTCCGAAAAGATTTTTCCTGTCTACCACAGTCATCTGATAAAACGTAAAAAAAAATCTATAATGTGCCGTATATTTTGCACGTTTAGGTGAACGATGCCAGTTTGGACATTATTAGGTATGTACTTACATAGTTAAAACGGGGCAATAATTTAGCGTTCCCAGACACGACCAATAGTCGGACCGATTTTTCGGGGACTTTTATTATTATTTTATGACTGACTCTACGCGCAAACAACCATTGACCACCATGCTATGGTAAACGGGCACATCCTTTGAAAGCTACTTACATTGTTTTGGACGTGTAAACGTGGACGTTAAAAGTCGGTCTTAGAAACGGTGAAAAAACCGATGAAAAAGCCTGTCCAATTATGCGTTCTGAGCGGAAACGCTTATTACCTATACAACCTTGATGACAAGTCATATACAATTAACAACATCATATCACTATACCATTATCAAGTCTGACCCCATCCCGCTACCCCTTAAGACCTGGCACCATTTGTTTTCACCAAAATCCAAAACTCACGATAGATTATATATAACTTAATCAATATTTAAATGTTTTTGTGTGTTTTTAAAAAACCGAACTTCCTCGGACTAGATTTCCGCGCCACAGTAAATTAGCCAGGATTTTGGAACATTATCAGGCGAAATGCCATGCATCAAAAGATGGTTCAGAATCCTGGTTTATTATGAAATCTTCCTTTGTAAGATATATGGGTTTCGCTAGTTCCACAGCTCCCAATTCCGGGAAATACAGTAAATCAAATTTTGGTCAAGAATGCCATAATTGAAAAAAAACACTAATAGAATCAGATCAAGAACAACTATGAATAATTGATTGCTTAAGTTCAATTTGAAAAAACGTATTTAATGTAATTTAACCCACTTATTAATTTAAATTGTTAGTTGTGAAAAGATTGTGTCATTCAGTTCAAGGGCGTCTCGCCAGAGAGGGCGGGGGAGACTAAGATACCTATTAATCACTTAAAAATAAATTATTTCAGGACAAGAATTAGTGCCGCCTGTTATTTAATTCAAAACTAATAAGAATATAATAAATATTATATTTATACTAAAGACCGAGTAGAATATTTTTTCCAATTTTTATCTATCAAAAATGCGAAAACTTGATATCTTAAAAAATCTTCTCAGGCGGGCCCATGTCTTTCTGGCAAACTAGGTCATACACGTGAGCCACTTCGCTGCTGAGGCTCTTACCCTATCCACGTTCTTTTTTTTGGCAGAATGCTTTAATTATACTGCTACCTCTTGGCAGCTGATTTGATTTGAACACCTTTACATATCGGAAGACAATAGTCTTGAGCTCGCAAAGGAAAGACAAACATAAATTATCATGGTCACTTATATTATAGTATTTAAAACAAGGACTAGTTCGTTTAACTCCGTTTCATAATACGAAAAATGAAAAAGTTTACTAAGAAATTTCTTTTTTTGTTTAGATTGTATCTCTAGTTCAATTTCATTCGCTGCCCATTTACAGTATCGTATCATCGCTCGTTCCTAAAAATATGTAGGTATATGAAATGAATGGTTCTCGGTTTCCTGCGAGAAGTGATAGATGTAAACTGGTACATTTTAATATTTATAAATTATTAAGAAAATTTTTAATACTTAGAGTATTAAAAAATTTCTTATTTTTAATACTCAAAGTATTAAAAAGCTTTCAAAAGCAATAAATTGAAAATTATTTATATTGATGAGATGAAGAGAACAAATTAGTTAATTGGTTTTTATTATTTTTTACTTTTTAAAGTGTAAAAGTTATATCTAGAATTATACTATGAAAAGATGAGATTAAAATTATTGATTATGTGAACTAGGTGAAAATGAAGTTCGCCCTACCAAAAAGACACCTATCTGTCTTTTCATGTTAGTGTACTTACTATTATGTGCAAGGCTAGACGGAAATCGTGTTTTTGTGGCCATTAATGGAACCGATACCTACAGTCCGATTGCAGTAGGTAACTACGCTAAGGGTACTTTTCCACCGGAGTTATGCTATGATACATTTCTTTGAATGCGTTTGACATCCATCAATCATATTTATTGGTCGATATAGCTTAGCACTGGTTGAAACGGCTTCAACTAAGCTATGATATTTTATACGGATGGACGTGAATGGTGCAACGCAACCGAACATCTTTGTAAGCACTTATGCATTAAGGTCATTTGCGACGTCAATGAATCATTCCAAAATCATAAGTCAACCGCAACTTATTTTATAATAATCACTGTATGTTATTCAATTTATACATTTTATTATCTTGATTTATATCCCTTCAGTACTAAATCGCTCAAGATGCGTGCTTTGGATGCGGGCTATAGATGCGTGCCATGGATGCGTGCTATGTGGCTGCTTGCTGTGAATGCGTTCTATGGACGGTAGGAGCGCGTTTGTCACCAAAAGTAGACGTGTCATTGTGAAAGTGAAAAGTTATTCTATTTCTCGCAATATGTGAAAAACGCTCACGGAGGAAGATTCATTGCTGTTTATACTCCAAAGAAGAAATGATAGCTGGAGCTGCGCATCTTCCTCGCACAGCTACCTCGCCGCGGCGGTTCTTCATAGCACATCTTATTCGCTCCGTTACATAGCTTAATATCAATGGAAAAGGTCACATAGTTTCGTAGCTTAGCATTCACATTCTCGCAGAATAGCTGCATAACACATCTTTGGTGAAAAAGCAACCAAGAGCAAAGCAAGACCTGTGTTGTGTGTTATGTGTTCATGTAAATAAATGTTGACTTGATTCGTTTGCTTTTGATCGGAAAAAGCTTACACTTGCATCTTCACCCCACACCCTTATTGGACCTCAAGGCTGTGCTTATGATAAACAGAGTCTTTTAGTTGTTTTTTTAAACACTTAGTGTTCGTGAACGTGCACGAGTGTTGGCAAATGAAACAAAACAGCGGAAGATATCTTTTACACTCACTTAAGAAGTCTACGGAAGGTTAAGTAATTTCCCAAACCTCAACTGAAAGTTAGGAAAGGGTATTGCTTTATTGATCGTCATCCATTGGTCATCCGTCAAGTATAAAGCAGCTCTCATTATCATCTAATTAGGAAATCACTACTGAAGAAGTGGCTGTATGAGTTGTGTACACTTTGCCTTTCCTTATGGGGAAAATATTGCAAAATATTTAAGTCAAAAAGGGACAAAGGTGAAGTGCATTAGTCTTGGGCATAGTACGCAACTGAGATCGCTCAGTTTAGTTCGCCGCCCCTAAACGAACTAGTTCGCTCTTCTAGTTCGTCAGCTCCCCTCGAATCAGTAAAGGGCAGATTGTTCGCTTGTTTTGATACTACTCTGGCTGCATGTGATAAGATTATGGAATTCTGTGCCTTTACGTACAAATTTTGTAGTCTAAAAACAGCAAAAATCTCCAAATGAATAGAAGTAGTGATTAAAATATCTTTGTATAATTTTGCATTTTTCGAATATGTATGAACCCTATACGTAAATTATTTTTAAAGTGTATTTATTACAGAAAATAATTAATTGTTAAAAGTAATTGTTGTTATAAATCAGAAACATAAGTTAAATGATGGCAATAGTGTTTTATTATTTAAAATTAACATTCATTTTCACTCAATAACCAAAGAGTAGTGTATATAACCCCACTGATTGACAGGCCAAGGAACTAAAGGAGACGCGCATGTGCAGTGAGCGAGAGACAGCATTAGTGTAGTGCCGTCCCGTTCGCCACTCTCGCTCACTCGTTTACGAACTAATGAACTATGGAACGGGGAATGAGGGAACTAGTTCGAGTAGTTCATCTGTGGGAGCGCTCTTAAGACCTAGTTCGTTCGCGAACTACACAAGACTAAAGTTTTCCCTAGATAATTATACTCTTTGACTAAAGTGCACTGTTAGTTATTTGTGTTTCACTACCGGTGAGGTTGTTGAGTGATGATCAGAAAGGACTTTGTGATATAGAAAAAGTAAATGATGCTGTCTTTGCCTTTGTTAATTACTTTGTATTTTACAATAAATTAATTCCTGTACAAAATAGATTTTTGTCTGGTTTTTATACACCTTGTGTTTGTTGGGTAACTTAACTTCCGGTGATGAGTAGCCCCAAGAAAAAGAAAATGCGAACATCAGAAGATACTGATAATAATGAGCCAGGCACTTCTTTTAAAAGGAGAAACGAAGACGAAAGATCGTTATCAAAACGATTGAAAATAGAGAAAGTTATGGAAGACGATATTCAAGCCAAAAAGAGGAAAAATTTTATTACTGCTTGTGAAATTGTATCATACAATGCTTATTTTAATCAGCGCTCCCGATTTCGATTGCTTTATTTGCCCAACTGCATTAAAAATAATGTATGTAAACACCAAGACAAAAATGTAAGTATGTACATAATATTGCTACGTTTTTACATATCCAGTAAAAATAAATTTCATTATATCTACTTCATGGAGAGTGGTCGCATGCCCGTTAAGTGTTTAAAAGAATATAGTTTTTCAAGTAATAGAAAGAGTACTTTTTGAGATACTACTAGAGTCACTTGTGGTCTTACCTCAAGTTTTCCCACATCAAAACTTATTTCAATCCTCTAATTTTTAAATAATTAAAAAAATTGGGAAGTTTGGTTGATTTAATACAAATAAGAATTTTTTTTTTTTTTTTATGTCACAGTTGTAAAATAATATACCTATATATTTTATAAAAATCAATCCTTCAGAAAATAATTTTTTATTATATGTATATTATAAATTTAATAAAACTAGTCACAATGGATAGCTTGATAGTAAAGGAACTGAGAATCCAAGTGTATCACTCATACCGTGTAAAACTCCAGAAGCACATGAAACACTGTTTATAAGTCACATTTATTTCAGGCTGTACTCCGATTAAATGCAGTGAAAATCGGTAACTAAATGGTAATAACTGGGTTCTTTAGGCCTTGAGTTACCAACTAAACTTGACTAACTAAAGCATAGTTAGTTACTTAGACTATAACATTGTTAGTAGATGATTTGTTTTAACAATGTCTGACTTAAAATATCTTTAATTTTTTTCATTTGTTTTTATGAACATAAATTACATACAAAATATTAACTAATGTATGTATTAAGGATAATAAAATAACCACTATTTATTCAGTATTACTCTTGTAAATTTTCAGGTCAATATAAAACAGATACCATCTTATGTGGAAGAATCATTTAAAATTGAAATGAAGACAAACATGTGGCTTGAAGCTTTAGAAGTGTGTAAATTGTGTATCACTTCTGACCGATACCTGTCTGCTAATATTCTAAAGGATATTGTAGAAATCATGTTGGTAATATCTTTTACAAAACTTTTTATTTGTTTATTGATTTAATATATGTGGTAGCACAGTGATGAACCTTTGTTGACACCAGTTCAATTAACAGTGGAACTAGTGTTCAAAAAATAGTGATTTTTACTTTATTTTTTGGGCACTCGCCAAATCTGAGGGTACCAAATTATTAGTATTTTAAGAAAATACTTACTAGTCAACTTTTGTTGACATAATAATATGGACCTTAATATGTTCTAAAATTAAAGGATATTTTGTGCTATTTATTTTAATTAACTATTTTAAATTACATATTTTGTTAAGCCAAGACACTAAAACATATCTAAAGAATACTTAATAAAATTAAGAATTGCATCTATTTAATTTTTTTTTTCACAAAGTCATAAACTAAGTTTAACAAAAAAATTACCTTTAGATAATCCCATAATTTAAGCTCTAACAAATATTATGCCTGATAATTACTAATTTCCTTATCAATTAATCTATAGGTGATTTAAAAAAAATCAATAAATATTTATTTAGTTTTATATGGTACAATTATTTCGTTGTTATATACAAGTGTATATTTTGTTAGTTGCCCTAAATAGGTAATGAAATACATACTACAAAGAAAAAACCATAACATTGTAAATTTTATGTATTCCGATAGAATAATATACATAAAGCAGAAAAAAATTTGAAGTCAGTTGGCAAAATTTAGTTTTTTAGCATATTTATTAGCAGAAAGCTGTCGAACACACATAGCAGTTAAAAATTCATGTTTACAGGATGACTAAGGTTATGTTTGTCATAAGTGTGTATTACCATATAACAGATACCTAATTACAATATTAAACATTTTGTTAATTTTTAAAGTATGAGAACTAAAATGCTACTGTTATAGCTACAATTTTTTTATTAGGGACCACAAACAGTTTCATTACAGGTAGTGCTTCATTAATTTTACATAATATGTATATAATCATTATACCATCTCTGTCAATCATAGTTAAGACAACAACATTGTCACAAAAACCTATCATTATAGAATTTTCACACGTAAAATTTGTAACCTATTTACCCTGTTCTTTATTATAAAAAATAAAGTAAGTTCAATGTGCTGAAAGGAAAATATAGACTGCAGTTGGTCACACTCCCTTGTTAGTAATTGCCATTATTTGTGTTGATTTTGATTAGTCCTTCTGTTTCTCTTCTTTCAGAATGCTCATAGTGATAATTATGCAAACTACACAATTGATTATTTGATTAATAAATGCCAACAAATATTGGAACTCAACTTCAATTTCCATCCTCCTTGCTTGGTCAAAAGTCTCAGAAAGTGTTATAATGATTTTCTTATAAGTCCTATGGAATTAAAAGACAATACATTTACTAACAGGTCACAATTTGGCCATGATAAAGGAATAGTAAAGTATTGCTTCAACAGACTAGAATATGAAATCAGCCAGGATAGTTTAAATGGACCTGTAGTAGATAAATATGAACATATACCAGAAGAAATGAAACAGAGTGTTAAGGGTTTACATTGGCAAAAAGAGAAATTCGAAATATATGAAATGTTGCATAGAACTGAAAGAATTGAAAGGCTATTTGCTATTTTAGACAGTATTATTGAATTATTGCAATTTGATTTGGCAGTATGGAATTCAAGGTAATTGTTTGTTACTTTTTTTGTACTCTTAAATTATTCAGGCCTCCAGTCTTATCTCAAAAAATATATATAAACATATGTTATCTTATTCTCAGATCTAAAGACACATTACTAGTAACTTTTACTATTTCTCCCAGACAATGCTGTTTTTGATTCCTAAAAAAATGTATAACGAATGACAAAACTCAAAATATAAGAACTCTTTATTTCTTCAACTGACAGCTATATAAACGTGAATTTGTTTTAGATACACAAACAATTTGGGCTCACACATCATGAGATCTCACAAGCCTCTAATGGCTTACTTGCTTTGGTCCAACAACGTGTTGTACACCGGAGCAGTAAACAACAATTGCCGACAGATATTTCGAATATTTATTCGCCTAATACAGTTAGAATACCCCGAAGAACATATAAGAATAATGACAGTGAGTTGACAATACTTGTGATTTCAAAGATAATAGTGCTGCTACTAAGGGAATGCGCTCCTGACATTTATCAGTTACATGATTAACTGACAAATGTCAGGAGCGCCCTGGTCACTTGTGATGGGCAAATAGTAAAGGCGGAAACATATTTACGTGTCGTGACGCACCAGAAGCATATCTGTTTCATACATTTAATATTTGCATGTCGTGTCGTAACGCGTTGTGTCGTGGCGCCGATTGCTCGTCACCGATTGCGCCAGAGTGGTCGGGGTTATGACGCGACACAACACAACAGGCAAATGCGTTTCTATTCCGCCGCGTGGCTCGGGGCGCTGTCTAGCGGATAATTTTTAATTTATTATATTTGTAGCAAAATGACTGACGATCTTATTGAACGATACGTCAACGAAAAGTTATATATGACTCAAATTGTAAAGAGTACAAGGATCATTTGATCAGAAATGCTGCTTGGGAAGACTTTGCTGAAATTTTGAAAGAACCAGGTAAGTCAATAAAATAGTTTTTTACTTTATTATTTATATGAAATGGAAAAAATTAATATTTTTTTCTACCCCGGCGAATCATTTCTATTTGCCATGGTACTCTCCCTTCTTGACTAATAAATTACTCTTTATATCTCTCTCTGATATAAACAGCATTTTGTGATGGGTTTCTTGGTAAATATTCAATATTAAGCAGACAATCGAGTTTGCTGCTATGGTCAGTAGAATCCATAAAATTTTGTTCAGGTTTATCTGTGCCTAGCGATGTTTGTGTTCTTAAAATGTTATGAAATCAACAGGCAGCTAGCACAATCTTGTCTACCATGTCCAGCTTGACTTGCATAGGTCCATGGAATACTCGAAATCAAGCCCGTAAAATACCAAACGCATTTTCCACACACCGGCGTGCACATGATAAGCGATAATTAAATATTTTATTTGCATCATTGTTAACTAGCTTGTCTTTGTAATAAGGTTTTAACGAATATGGTTTCAACGGGAATGCTGCATCAGCAACAATAGTGTATGGCATAGGTTGTGAGTTTTGACTCAGTCATTCATCCTGTGGTATGTTTAATGCTTTCTGCTCAAATAATCTTCCCATCAAAGATTTGTCGTTTATGCTACGTATACGCACCTACGTCAATTATGATAAATTTGTATTGAGCGTCAACTAATGCAATAATGCTTGTTTATAGTTATAGAAAGTAGAACCTGCGTTTATTGGACAAATTATTTTAACGAGTTTGCTCTAATACAATTTGGAAAACGCCAAAGTTATTTGCCATATCCTTCCACATTTGTTCTGAAGGTGTAGGCATTACAATAGGTGCCATATTTTTCCAAATGGCTTCACACAGTTCTTGTACTATAACTCTCACATTCGAAAATCCCATGCGATAGTTGAACGATGCGATAGTGTCCAGTAGCTAAAAATCTAAAAAGAAACAATTATTATTATTTGTTACAGTAAATAAATGCAAGAATGACTGGGCGAAACTAAGGAATGCTTCTGCCATCGCCAGCGCTTTGAAGCGACGAAGGTACAAGAAAAGTGAACAGGCTGCGGCAGCGTTAGTGCCCTGGAAACATGAAGAGAGCATGGGTTTCTTTTTCCTTGTATGGAATGTAGAAACACAAAAACAAATGTGATACCTACACCGGAATAACCACCTACAGAGGACTCTCTCGACGAAAGTCTTCCAACAACTCCAATTACTACTCGAAGTCAATCTCAATCCAGTTCGTCACGTGCAAAAACTAATCACGAACCCAAACTACAAGAGTTGTACGATTTAATGTAATGTGTCAGAAACAAAATGTTTGATAAGACATTGACGAAAGTGATTTATTCTTCCTCAATATGAGCAAAGAAGTGAAATCGCTTTCAAAACTTGAACCAACAAAAATAAAATTAGAATTGCATTTCCATACAACTCATCACCTGTTGTTACAGATGACTTTATGGCATACTATGACAGTATAAATTTGGCCGATGATGAACTTGAAAATGATTGTTGAACTAATGTATTAGTGATATGATTTAATCATTATTTATGATTGTTAAACTAATAAATAAGATAGCAGAGTGTGATTACATAAATGTTGATTTCATATGTTAAATTTATGATAAAAGATTGTTACTTAATTCATACAACAGCATAGTCAATTATATTTTTTTAATCAATAAAACTTACCTTAAACATAACGCAAGTCTTTCTTTAGTACCTATGCGTTCGCTAAATTTAGTATGCACTTTTTTTGTCTCCTTCAATAAGCGAATGGACTTCCTCATATTCTGCTTTGTTTATTCTAAAGTACTGATGAAATTTCTCTTCGTCACTCTCTAATTCTTTAACAAGACCTTTCACCTTTGTCTTGTCTCCCTTTGTTTATAGTATCTTCTTTTTTTTTGCCCTCAAGAAGTTTCATTTCTAAGAGAAATTGAAGGTCTTCATCAAAATCACTATCAGAATAAAACATGTATGTTTGAACGCTGCAAAGGTTCGTTAAGTACTGTTCAGAAATAACGCCAGAACACGACACGTTAGTGTGCACACTCACCGTCACGACAGTAAGCATCACGATACGCCGCGTCACGTAAATATGTTTCCGCCTTAAGCATCACGCCACGTAAATATGTTTCCGCCTTAAGATTTCAAGATGAAAACGAACTTTTCTATATGGGCACAGGTCTGAGTGTTGTAATAACGGCGTTGTTACAAATTTCCATATCACAAGTGCTTTAGCTACTTAGGTTCAAAATTATATAAAATTATTTATTTTACCTCATTCATTGTATTGTGTTTTATTTTTCAGTTGTGGCTTAATACAATGGTTCAAACTTTCTACATTTGTGAAAATAATTCAAATAGTGACTATCCTAACACAGGAAAATTTTGTACAGTTTTCGCAAATGAATTCTACAAACTCATATCAGGTATTTTTCATTTAGTATTTTATGAAGATACATATCTATAATTCTAAATAAAACTACTTTTACCGGATTCGGAGTTTTATTTAGGCTTTTTTTTATTTAAATAAAAAAAAACCTAATTACATGTAGTCGCATAACTACACTTTGCCATAACTTTAATTATGCTAAAGATTATTATGCATACATAATATAAGTAATTATTGATCGTGTATAATGTTACCTAATCACTCAGTGTACCAAAAAAGTATGGCTAGCAAATTTGTAAAAAAGAATTACGACTTAAAAATGATATAAATTGTAGTTTCATACACATAATTTTTCCCATATCTTTAACTGCTAACAGTAACTGCTAAAATTAATTATTTAATGTTACAGATATGCCCCAAGAATTGATAATCAAGATATTAGAGAGAATAAAACCAGATTATATGCAATATCTTATAGGTACACTTCATTTAAGAAAATTACTTGCAACTGAGGCAGACAATCCCATAACTATATTAATTGATTTCATTAAAAAATCAGACTGGAAAAAATTCTCAGAAAGTAAATGTGAAATAAAGCCACTCAAGAAAAGGGATCATTCCCTAAAAAACGTAAAAAATATGTTTAATTTTTTAAGTAAAAAGAGTGAATGTTTAAATGCAAACATGTCGCTAAATTGTTCAGATAAACCAAGTTTATTTAGAAAATTAGAACTAGATATAACTTACGAAAAATCTGTTGTTACATTGAATGAAGTTATATACATTTTGTATGTAACACTAGGAGCTTACTTGGATGCATTTAGTGTTCAAGAAATGCAAGAAGCGTTAGACACATTAAATGAGCAATTAGTCAAAGGTGAATCTTCAAAGGATGATAACAGTTTGCCTTTGTTTTGTTCTTATTCTGTCACAGAGCATTTTGTTAAAAAATATAGATCTATATACCAATCATTGCGAGAATTAATTATACTATTAAATGAAAAAAAAGACAGTGGAGAATTACCAAATACTTTTAAATTATTTGCAAAAATAGGGCTGTAGAATATCAATGGAAGTTGTATGCGTCTTACTTATATTAGAGATACGCATAGCGAGGCGAATAACTTGTATGTTCTGTCGACTATACTTAAATTAAAATATTATGCTAATATGTCGAACACATACGATGCCTACGTAGGAGCGCAAAGCAAGCCCTGGAATGCCATCGATTATTTCATGTGATTTTAAGATAAGTACTTAATGCATGTTGTAGCTATTTTAAGTTTTTTTTTTTTATACCCACTTACTACAAAATTACTACAAATATGGTAGGTAGGTATATTTAGTACACGAGAGTTGAAAACATGACTTTATTTAATAAAATTCATGCGATATGTAAGTCTATCTATCTATTTAGATGAAAATATGTTCTCCCAACATCAATCGTAAATTTGTATTCGCTAAGTAATTAAAAAAAATAATAAAGACTATTGGTGCTGTGATAATTGTAATTAAGAATTATGGGCCAGTTTGTGTGGGTAATATTACCTACGCTTCTACTTCATAAAAACTAACTAGTTGGGTAATATTACCTACGCTTCTCTTTCATAAAAACTAACTAGTTGGGTAATATTACCTACGCTTCTACTTCATAAAAACTAACTAGTTGGGTAATATTACCTACGCTTCTACTTCATAAAAACTAACTAGTTATTGTTATCTTAAATCAGGAGTTCTACTTCTTTACACTTCGTTTTATGTAGAAAATCTGTGCCTCCGTGGACATACCTTTTCCAATGAGATTCAGTGTAGAACCACAGAAAACTTAGTAGTATTATAAAATAGTGTATTTTTTTATAACTTTTATATATTTTTGCTATATTGTATGATAAATTATTTTAAAAGAAATTGGACCGAACATCCAAAGGTTTGTGGTTTGATTTCCACCTGCGAATTTACTTCTGAACCAAATAGATTTCTTCTATTAAAATAATTTAATGTATATTTTTAATAAACTTTAATTTACATTTCTAAAGGTCAGCTTGTCAAAATATTATTAACCACCCTACTATAGGTACCTAGGTGATTAAAATCACTAAAAAAAGCGGTGTCAATCATGTTTTGATAAGTCAAATAAATTGTCTTCCCTTTAGAAAAGAGAAAGTTTTAACAGCAACTGTAATATTATATTAGAAATAAATTAATAATTGGTACCTATTTCAATAACTCTTCAGTCTTTCATTAAATTGGGAGTAGTGTTTATGTATTTACTAATCCAGTACTGGGGTTGCCAATATGGGGTTTACAGTATCTGCAATTGTCATTGTTGCTGAAATTCATTTAAAATTTGTGTTTGTTCTGCCTGCCAAGTCCAGTTATGACTCTAACAAGCACACTAGAGTTTGCCTTGCTGAAATGTTATGTTATGCAGTTCGTTTTTACGAGTCCCTACTCGGCGGTACCTTTCAGTTTGTGCTTATCCTAGTTGTTTTAATCAGTATTTTTTCGATTTGCCTAAAAGGTTATACTTATGAAGTTAGTTCTTTGGGCTACCACAGGAGGACTATTTATTCTGCGCTCCAGCTCTTCTGTTCAAATAAATTCTCTGTTTTGTGATAAACTATTGACTTTCAAATCTCATTATTATTTTCTGCATGTACAATCGGAAATAATAATTGGAAAGGTATTCCAGTACCTTTCCAATTATTATTTCCGATTGGAACTAATTGGAATTCATATCATTTTCATTTTTAATAATTATTTTTGATTGCACTAGGAGAGTTTCAGCTAATCTCTTTCTTTATTTGCTGTGTGTGATGACAGTGCCCCTATTGACCACAATTATTGTGGTCTTGAGATCCACATTATGGCAACTGGATAGTTTGATAATGATTTCCAGATTGTTTTTCAGCGAAATTAAATGAAAATATCTTAAAAGTTTTTGCATTTTAAAAATAAGTGATTTTTTACTTTAACTAAAAAATGATTTTTTTAAAAATACATATGGGATTTGAATCAATAAAATATATGAATTTCCAATCTAAATTGTGCTTAAAACGAAAATTAGTATCAGCAAAGCATGTGACAGACGTTGAAGAGTTTAGAACCAACAGACAAAGCTACTAAATAAGAGCTCTAGTCATAAGAAAAATGTTTGTAACAAAAACTCCCTATGAAACATCATTAAATGTGAGTACATATCTACTTATTGTAATTGTATTTTGATGTTGTAAACAAATAAAACTTGCATGAACTCCCTATTGTTTCTATACTTTATAACACAACACATACTGTAACCTACATCGTGAATTTTAACATTTGACTTAAAAATCCTTAATAACGTTAGTATGGAATTCTATGACTACTTCAAACAAAATTCTACAAATTCTCATTAGTACCAATCAGACAGAATTACTTTTCCAACAAGTTGTTCTGTGCTACAGTTGTAGTAGTACTTAGGGAAGCCACTGAGTGACGTTTGGCAGAGTAGAATAGCACCAATTCTAATAACACAGTAATAGTAATGGAGGTAATTACCATATGACTTCGCTCGCCTAAAGTGAAGATTCCTGCAAAACTCACCAATATTTTGAGATAGGCTTCCAGTGGAAGTCATCTTTATCTTCAATAGAGAATTCTATTGAAATTAAATAATGACAATATAAGGATTGGATTTATGTAATAAAATGTAAAATAATTTCATTACGCAATATAACTATTAATTTCCAGAAAACAACAAATTAGACAAAGGAAACATTAGGTAGTGAAAGCTTAGTATTTAGGCATATAATGCCCGCGGGCTTTTTTGGTACGCTTAGCTTTTTCTATATCTACATTGGGATATTCAGTTTTAAGTAACTGCATGTCCATGTCAGGAAATCTTTTTAATAACTGCTGTACATGATTATAATCTCTGTTTCTTGCTTTACGTTCTTCATTGTGCTGTTTCTCTCTATATAACCTCAAAAATTTTTTCACAGCAATGCTATTTATGTAACCATTTTCCAAATACGGCTTGACCCATCGTGAATTCATGAATTTTGGTATAGCATACTCTTTTTTTTCATACTTTTCTTCAAGACCAATTAAACTAACAACATCTTCAACTGGACGTTCACCAGTTTCACCAGTCTCTAATTTGTAATATGCAATATTACGTTCTCTCACGACTTTTTCAATGTTATCCATAGACTCTTGTACTTTATCTATTCTTTCAGGATTTGGGAATAATCTAACCTTTTCATTGCATTCATGTTCCATTGTATACAACATGTTACGTTCTTTTAATAACACGTACCACAACTTATGCAAGTCTGTATTGGATTTAATTCTGAGTTCGTCTAATTTCCAAGCACGGCCTACTCTTATATTAGTTTCACTCCAATTCTTCTTCAAATCGAAAAACTCCATCAGATCGCAAGCAGCGGGAGATGTATGAATATCGTTTTTAATCACAAGTACAGAACTAATTCTATGGACATTTTGTGATCTGTATAATATACCAGAACTTTTCAGTAAATTGTGAATTAACTTGTTCATTTTTAAATAATTTTCCAATTGAAAAAGTCTACACCATGTATTGAAATCAAAAAATATTTAATAAACTAATTAACTTCGTCGAGTTTTCCAATTTTGTCATCGACATTTACAGGGTTGCCAGGCTATAAAACCAAATAGCCGGACAAACTAACCCATTTAACCGGACGTTTAGGGCCGCGTTCCGAATCACGCTTACAGCGCTATCAGTGCACTAACGCCCGGTCCAATTCATGCTTATAACGCTCATGTGAGCTCAAGTGACGTCAGAAATTACGTCATCGCTCGTGCAAACGACGCTCACGCTACGGCGCGAAAACATCGTGAGAAGCGTTGGCCGTAATGTCAAAATGCTGTCAATAGTTGCGATTGCAATCTCAGAAAACAAACAATGTGGTGTCCTCGATTACTGTCAGGGTATCTATCAAATGAAAGCAGTCAGTAGTTTCACCAAGCAGCACACACACGTCCGCACCGGCCGACGGTCGAGCGAGCAATGCCCCACTACCGCTGTAGGCCGTGCGTACGGGCGTGTGTCGCTTGCACTTTATTAATACGTCACACCTCTTCCTTTTCAATTGATTCGAATAATTTGAGACAATGACAAATAATTAAAATACATTTATGTAATTAATATTCTGAAACAGTATATCTTGAATTGTTATTTAACTAAGAAATATTTTTTTTTGAAATTATGTTTTATTACTTGCAGCCAAATACCCAAATCTTACGTGTCCTCTATTTTTCTTTGAATACGCCACTCTCCTTTTACCTTTTTTTAGGTATATCAGGTTTTTTATATTAGTTTATTTAGTTTTCGACGAATCGTCAGCTTACAATATTGTTTAATTACAAGCTATATAACTTAAAAAGCTAACCAAGGATTCACACGGAAAAATTGGTCTAGGTATTACTAAAGTGAGCTCACTCAGTGTGTGAACCCACGAACCCCTATTGTAGTATCTGAATGCTAACTACCCTATTAAGATAAATGATTGTAAATGATAAAATGTCGTTTTATTCGGCTATCTCCTAATTAGGAAGTCACAAATTAATAAAACAATATATATAATTATATATTTATAGCATCATGCAGTGCATATGCAGGAGATGACAATTTTGTTTTATTTAATTTTCTCTCTCTAAGTTATGTTCAATTAACCAATTAAGGGTTTTATTCAATCTATTGTTACGTCATCAACGAACAAAATACACGGTTCATTCATAACCTTCGGCAGGTCTATTATGTAAACTAAAAACAAGAGAGTCTTAGGCACTCCCTTGTGATGTTAAGGCATTATTATTTTAAATATCAAATAGAACTCTATAAACTTTTCTACTCATATGATTATAATATTCGATTTGGACTTATTGCTGTCTATCTTTTAAATAAGAGATAAACCATTTTTGAGCTGTATTTGGGATACAACCAGTTTATTAATATTTTATGTTGCACACGGTCATACGCCTTGTACATACATATGTTCGAATAGCATATTTTTAATGTCCAATTACTTATTATCTTTTGAATGTATTTGAGAAAAGATAATAAGGTTGACTGACTGTAATTATTTAGGTCGCTCTTTTGGTTATTCTCATGTAATGGTAATCACTGTTGTTTTTAATGAGTCAGGATAAACTTCTACTTGCAAAGATTGATTGACAGTGAAAGAGAAGGTAAGTTCGACCGCACATTCACAATCAACTATGAGGGTAGTTCATCAAAACCGTCACTTCTATATTTTTATTTAGTTATTAAATTCTCACTACGATTACATTGTACACTACTGAGTCTACTACCAGTTCGGAAATTGGGAGGCCCTTCCGAGAAGAACTGGCGGAAGAAACTCGGGCAGGGGGACCGACCTCCATCTTACTGTTCTTATTTGCAAAGAGAGCTAACTATATCATCAGGTCTTGCAATGTGTGTTTTGTAGGTATTAATTTATTAATTATTGGATCCCAAGCAGGTGGAACGCTCCAACCTTCGTCTCGATTGAAATTTGGATGTTTCCTGATTTCAAAAGCCTCACGTAGTGTCCAAGGAACAAGTCTTTGTTCTCTAGCGAGAATTTAAGGTTTATCGATACGAATGTAGTAGTTTGGCCCCTCAAAAGCATGCTCACACTCACACACTGCAGACCTAATATCGCGCCTATGTTTTATGCAGTGATGTGACTTATCTTAGATAAAAGTATCTGAAATACAGATACAAGATACAAAATACGTATTTACATCTTGTATTTGAAATACTTTTCAAATTTTGTATTTTGTATCTTGTATTTAGATACATTTTCCTGGTATCTTAGTATTTTTAAGATACTTTGTTCCCTAAGATACTTTTACTAACATGAAATTCACAGTTTTTCTTTCCGAATGCAACTGAACGCAGCGCGTCATATATTTAGTCGATATTGGACTTTTTGGCGGGAGCGCGAAGCGTCACTTTAATGGTTTTGGTTTTCTTGTTAAATTTTGTGTTGTGTTTGATATTAGTGTGTAATAATGGTATGTTATTAACCACTGAGTGTTTTTGAATATGCATTAGTGTTGGCAAGTGAAACAAAACAGTTGGAAGGTGTCTTTTCGCGCTCTGTCAAGAATGCCACGAAGGAGGTTTCAGTAAAACCCCACTTCTTTACTGAAACCTAGGAAATTAGTCAAGAACATAGAAGAAAGATTATACTTACTTGACACTGGCTAAATGCACAAATTGTGCAAGCCATAAATAAAGGAAATAGCCCATATTATCGGAAACTAAATGACAGATGGCGACATTATCTTTCTACAACTGTCTGTCCTCGGTCTTGGTATCTTGGCTCTGCTGTACCTGGTAACTCATCCTGGAGGGTAGCGAGATTCGAAACACGGTTATAGCCGCTTGGCGACCGTAGTTAGTAAAGACATAACACATGTATGTTACCGATTGCCAGCTTAGAATTTATTCAAATCAACTACAAAAAATTCCATCAAATCAACAAGCTAACAACAAGTGGTCGAGTTTTAGAAAGATTGTTTTTTAATAATTTCCACGCAAAAAAAAGTGCAAAAAATTAAAACATTTTATGTATTTTTATTTAGGAGAACTACAGTTTATGTTTCAATTGGACACGATGTGGATCGTAGTCAGATTTTTATGCTACTTTTGTTGTGTGGTATAAATGAATTAATGTTAAAATTTCTTAACTAGTTCAAAACAATTAAAATTAAAAAATTTAAAGACTATTTATTGAAGCTACTTATTTTTTATAGATCCTTGTTACGTCATTTGCAATTCAGAGTCAGCTTTTATAAAAATTGATTTCAGAGAAAGCTGTCTCGAAAGTATAAAGACAAGTGAGCCCATTAAAGTAATTATTGTTTTTAAAGATAACTACGAGTATTTTAATTTTCATAAAACTAATTAGAAATAACGCAGCAACATAATTGATAGTTACGCCAAGGAATGCTTTCATGAATGACGTTAGATTTGATTTATCATCTATTTAGTGTAACGTAATAAGTATATGCTTGAGTTTCAATAGTTAAGTGACAGTGTGTTTATTTTAATTTATAAGAGTTTTATTGGTTTCTTTAAAATTTGAACTAGTCATATAAGAGATCATGAACCTACACACAGTAGAATTTCTTTACTCGATTATTAGCTTAAAGTCTGATACATAGAATGTCATTTGATAGATTGTCAGTTTGTGGTAGGTTGATGTGCTGTTGCTTGTACACAGAGAAGAAACAATGTGTTGAAAAAGTAAGGGTGGGATTTAGCGTCTACTCGAAGTGCTATATTTTAATCACCACGGCAAATTTAATCAATATTCTGTGTTTTGGGTTGCTATGATATAGTTTATTAGTAGTGGGTTCATAAGGCTCGAGGGAATTAGAAAAGTAGAATTGCGATTCACCTAGATGGGGTCGGTATACAACCATCGGACTTGCCGAGTTCATGGTGTTTTTAAATCCTGCTTCCAAATCTTTACCGGGCACTAGGCTGGGTAGGTGGGAGGATAGACCCATAGAACTGGCACGGACACGGACACTGGAACGGCTGCCCCGCCAACTCGCAAAAAATCCCGAAATGCTCCACCATGCCAGTTGGCGACTGGACCGGAGGAGCCGGTGGCCATTTCCGAGGGGTTCGGGCATCCCCGCAGTCTCTAGTATGTTCCCTTTTTTGGTCAACTTAGCCCAAGAAAACTTCCATTGGTCGACTAAGTAGCGTCTCAACTAAAAATCCTACCCCCCAACATTCACCATCATGATAAGAAGGAACGGAAGAATTTTAAACAACGGCTGCACTTCCTCCCATTTAAAGTGCACCTTGCGAACATTAGAGGACTGCACTCAAATGACCATATGGTCCATCACCATCTGGAGACCGAGAAGCCGCACCAATTCTTCTTGACGGACATCCCAAAATCCTGGACGCTTGTCAATGTGCAACGAGCACCCAAAAGTGGTGCCGACCGATCGCCATCACTTCCATACTCTGTAAGAATGCTGAACAAACGTCAATATGGTTTTCGCCGAGGACGCTCAACTGGGGATTTTCTAGTTTATGAGTCGCATTTCTGGGGCGAGGCCCTCGAGATGCACAGCGAAGCACTTCCCGTTTCACTTGACATCTCGAAGGCTTTTGACAGGGTCTGGCACGCAAGTCTGCTGCGCAAGCTTCCTGCGTACGGTATCCGCGCTGACTTTTGCAGTTGGATAGTCGATTTCATGACTGAACGATCGATCAGAGTAGTTGTCGATGGCTGCTCCTCTGACTTAGTGGCTATTGATGCCGGAGTTCCTCAGGGGTCTATTCTTTCTGCGTCGCTTTTCCCGCTACACATCAATGAACTGTTACCAGCAATACCAGGAATTGTTGGGTATGCAGACGACAGTACTGTTGTAGAGAGATACCTGTCTAGCACAAAAGCCAGCGGTGACGACGTGATGTTCATGAGAGAGGCCATGGTTAAGCGAATAAAGCAGAGGCTAAACTATGTTACCCAGTGGGGCGACAGTAACCTCGTTAATTTCAACGCCTCCAAAACACAATCGTGTCTTTTCACGTCAAAAAGGAGTTCCTTCCATCACACCTCTCTTTCCGAGGTACATCTGTACCTGTGACCTACAGCCTCGAACTTCTTGGCATGGAGTTGTCTTCAGACCTCAACTTCGGCGCCAACATCGAATCCAAAGCTCAAATTGCAGCCAAAAAGCTGGGCGTCCTAAATAAGGTCAAGCGATATTTCACGCCGGGACAGCTTTTAACTCTCTATAAAGCTCAAGTCCGATCTTGCATGGAATATTGCATCCAACTTTAGGATGGCTCTGCAAAATACCAACTTGCTGCACTGGACACGATTCAGCGCAGAGCTGAGAGGCTTATCGGTGACAGCAAATTGGTGACGAGCAAGCTTAGGTCATCGCCGCAAAGTTGCCTGTCTGTTGGTCTTCTACAGACTCTACTTTGGAAAGTGTGCTCAATAGCTGCATTTGTTCATACCGCCATTTCTTTTTTTCCATCGGACATCTAGATGCACTGCAGGCTACCACCCTTTCTTTGTTGCTATTCCTACTTGTCGTACCAAGTGCTTTTCAACATCCTTCATAATGCGCACAGCAAAGGAGTGGAACTCCCTCCCTGCGTCTGTATTTCCGAGAACCTATAACCCGTCCATTTTCAAAGCCAGGGTGAATACGCACCCTCTGGGTTAGCTCGTTCCATCGTGCATTCTGTTTTTGCCCCCGGGCTTGATTGGGATCAAAAGCTAACCCACCCTAAATAAAAAAAAATGATAGCTGATATACATTCAGACTATAATCTGAAACTATGAAAAATTGTTAAAACGGTTACAGACAACGGCTCAAATGTGGTTAATGGTTTTGAGGAAAAGTATTTGGAAAGTCTGATTCAGAGGTAGTTGAAAATGAACATGTATCACATGCATTTGGAGATCTTGAAAAAACATCAACTAAAATCGGAGGCGTTAAAAACATTGAAGGTGATACAAAAAAAGTTAAAAATTACTCTTATTATATTTTTCTAGAGGACTCCAATTCCTCTATTGCTAGTGGCGAAAACAGAAGCAGCACCAGCAATTTAGAGACACGCCAATACCTCAACACTAAATATGCAAACTTTAAGAGCTTAAATGCTTATCCTACAATTAAAAAAATATTTCTAAAATATAAAACCTGATTGCCAAGCTCTGCCCCTGTGGAGCGACTCTTCTCCTTTCGGGGCATGATAATGAGGCCTCACCGAAGGAAGATGAGCGACAATATGTTTGGGGAATTATTTTACTTAAATCTCAACTAAAACATAAAAAGTCTCAATTTTAATACCTTCATATTTTGTCTTGTCACATTTATCTGATCCTTGTTATCAACGCGATCTATTCAACAATTGTTTTCTCGAACAAATAAACTTAAATTCAACTAAATGTTGTTTTCTTGCAAAAGTATTTTATCTTTAAAAAGTATTTGAAAGATAGGTATTTTGTATCTAGTATTTCAGATACCTTTTTAGAAAATTATTTGTATCTGGTATCTGAAATACTTTTTTTTAAAGTATCTTGCATCTAGTATTTCAGATACTTTGTGTAGGGTATCTTATACATCACTGGTTTTATGTCAGCTACGTGTTCTATAATGCGCGTCCCTATACTTCTTTTTGTTTGTCCGAAGTATGGGAGAACACAGTCATAATCGATTTTGTAGACACCTGCTGCCTGGAGGGGATATTGCATTTGACCGATCGTAAGAATTGGTTAATCTTCCTGGCTGGTTTAAAGTAAGTATTAATGGAAACCCGCTTCAGAATGTTCCCAATCTTGTCAGTGACCTCCTTCATGTAGGGAAGGACAGCAGGTTGACGTTCTACTGTGGCTGGTTGGTGCGGCTTCTGTGTCGTAGTTTTGGTACTCGCAACTTTTTATCTTGTAGTACTCGCTTGTCATGCTGAAGCTCAGCAGTCAGGTATTGTTAGGCACAGATGCCGCGAGTTCTCTGAAACAAAGATTTCCCTACGGTAGCCAACTGTATAGGATGGTGTTGAGAGTCACCATTTAAATATCTATCTGTATGAGTTGCCTTTCTATACACTGTATGACTAAGGGTTTGATTTAGATTGCTGCTGATTTGAACATTAAGGAAGGCTATTTTATTGTCTGTCATTAATTCCATAGTGACATCAATGCAATCTTTTATAGGTAAGCTTGTGAATAGAGATTGAACATCGAAGCTAACCATAGTTTCATCATCAGTGATATGTAGGTGTTATATTTCACTAACAAAATGGTAGGTATGGTGCCTTACTTTGTTTCGATAACAGAAACTCGTCAAGCTTATTGCTTTCTATTTTATAAACATCAAAAGTATCATCCCATAAAGAGAAGAGTAGCTCTTTTCTTGACTGTTGTATCTACCCCCGTTGTCAAAAGATATATTCCCAGGGTTGACATCCATTTGTCCCAGCGTAACCCCAGTGACATCGAATCGTCATCGCATTGCAATGGTTCTACGATGGCAGGCTGAACATTTTAGGCGACCCAGAACAATGTCTGTACGCCTTTATTTTGCGCCCTTGGCGCCATTGAATATGGTGTGTCACATTTATACCTATGCATTATAACAAATTTAACGGTAACACGCCCAAGTTTCTTTTTAACGTGTTATCAGCAGCCTGTTCTTGTAACTTGACTTCTATGCATACTGGTATTGTATTATTTATTGTTTGGTTTTGTGTTTCACAACAAGATACCTATTTTACTATAATAAATGTCATCTAACACCATTAACTCTTTTTCCTTCTTGTACCTACTTCTTATAAATTCCAAAATTTGTATCGTGTATAAATACACCTTGTATGTAATTTTTTCAATAAATTAACATATTTTTGGAGCCACATAAAAACAATATTTGGTAAAAGTTGCCTTTGTTTTATATGTGTTTTCCTACTGGAAATTATTTTATTAATAATGATGTCTGATGCTAATAAATAAAATGTATTGGTATTTTTGTTGGTTTATTGTCTTTTATAGACTTGTGTAACTCAGTTATATCCTGGAGCTATATGCCACTCCGGATATGTATTTAATCATTCCGTTCAAAATTCTTAGCATATCTAGTATATCCAATCCAATCCCGTGGATCAATTCCAAATCATTTGGTCAAATACCGTCTGGCTAACTACATAACACATATCGACAGCGAAAGCGTCGATCGAAAGACTTAAAGCGCCGAAAACGCTTTTTGTGTTTTCTGTGTTTTCCGATGAACGGTAAAATTCTTAGAAACGCAATACTGCTGATGCTGCGTTCGCTCTGACTGAGGTGGCAAGCGTCATTATTAGCGAAGCGTTGCATAAAGTTTTGTTTCTATAAAACGGTAGCAAATTTGAAACGCTGCATGTGCTCTTATTTTGCGAAATCTGATTAGTCCGGATTTAATAAACAGATGCGGATATTGATAAATATATATACGTTAGTTGGATATATGGTATGATTTGATATGGTTTGAAAGAATTAAACTACTAGTCCGGATATATTTGGTGGATATGGATATACTAACTGGATCTATATCTTTTTTAGGAAGAATATAGGATAACTCCGATCTTTTTCCGGAGTCACCTTACGCATGTCCAGTCCCTTACCCCGTACGGTTAAGAGTGTAGGTATTCAGAAATAAATTAACTAGCGAATATTCATTTTATACCATTTCCAAATTACATACTTTGCCGATAACATTAAATCATCTAGATTGACTGTTGTTCGATAACTTTTAACTTGTTTACAAGATTTTTTTACATATTTGACGGCGAGGCCTCACGCCGGTCATCAGAATGCTCTTATAATGGATAATAATCCAAAAAGAGTTGCAGCGATCTTCAAAATAATGAAGCGTATGGATGTAGGATAGATTTCTTTATTATTTAAAACCACTTGCAGTCTAAAATCGCAAATGATGCACGAGATTTCAATGGATGAAAAACGTGGTGATCCCTGAGACGGTGTAACAACCTCCCTGGGTGGCGGTCCAACGAAAAATAATGTTCCCGCTCGGTATAAGCTATGAAGTAAAAGTTATACCCTTATAGCGTGCTAACGGTTACTATAAACTAACCGTTTCACGCTTATTGCATGCTAACTAAACGTCTACACTTATAGCACGCTGACAGTCTGCTTCTCAAGTCATCTCAGAAACGTTTAGTGTTGTCAACTTGCAACGCCTCTTTAAGGTCACGCCATCTAGGATTTCACCCAGGTACTAACCTGACGTTTTCCATTTGATAAAATCGTACCTTGTAAACAAATCCTTACTGACAAACATTTTTTTAAGCTTAACCTCTAGAGTTTAATTTAATCTAATTGAAATAATCGAATGCTTCAATGTATATAATATTACTAACCTAACCTATTATCCAATGAATATCAAATTCAGAAATAACATACGTATAATTCCGAAAATATTATTTGTTTATTTCAGTCATAAGTTTTTTTGTATGTATTTTAATATCACTATAAAAGATGAGATAGTTATCGTAGGTTATTATATATCTGAATGTCTTTACAACAGTTTAATTCTAAATCGATGCCCCTTGGCAAAGTCTCACCTTTGTGCACCTTGTTACCATTGTTGCACCTTGGCAAAATCACACCTTTTCTGCACCTTGTTACCATTGTTGCACCTTGGCAAAATCACACCTTTGTGCACCTTGTTACCATTGTTGCACCTTTGGCAAAATCACAACTTTGTGCACCTTGGCACTATTGTTGCACCTTGGCAATATATTATTGTACACCTTGGTACATGTCTTTTCAAATTAATGTATTGTAGTATATCCACTTGTCTGTATAACCTTTATATAAGTTTTGACGTAATAACCATTGAAATTCAAATCGTTGTTTCAGGAGTATAAGAAACTACTTAAAAATCTATATTTTTTTTAGTATCATGGTATGTTTTATTTAACCCGTGTAATGCAATGTAATATTTAACCCGTACAGGGTTGCTATAAACTGAATTAAAATCTCGATCGATTGAAATCGTAAGTAAGATTAAGTTTGGTGTGGGTAGGTAGCACAAGCCAGAATTATTAAAAGCAAGAACAAGACATTCATTACTAGATTAACATGGCAGAAATAACCGTGAAGGTAATAATAATCTCAACATATACATTATTCAATCGAGTGCTTATTACAAGGTTATAAAGATTTTCTTTATAGCAAAATAGGATCAATTCATATATTTTCTTTTATAGTTATCAATAATTACACAAGTTTTTTAGAATTGCAATTAACACTGCAGTTATTCAAGTTGATATTTACATTGCTATAGTCAATGATTTTTCAACTCTTCTTAGAATCAAGTGGATAAACTATTTTACATTTTTTTTTTCTAAATACTATGAGACAGCCTTTTTTGCAAATGGGTTCGTTATCTCCTTCCTTTAATTTGATTTTCAGGAGACATATTTTTCTATACACCACTTACTTGAAGGCTCGTCGCCACGTGTGGTGTCCTCGATTACTGTCAGGGTATCTATCAAATGAAAGCAGTCAGTAGTTTCACCAAGCAGCACACACACGTCCGCACCGGCCGACGGTCGAGCGAGCAATGCCCCACTACCGCTGTAGGCCGTGCGTACGGGCGTGTGTCGCTTGCACTTTATTAATACGTCACAATAAATAAACCTTACGATACGATGGCTGAATTTTGTGATCTACCTGTATTTGTAGATAATATTAATAAAGTCATAATATTAAAAGTGCTTCTTGATGATGTGGCGAGAGCCAAAACTGGTAATTAAATTTTTTTTGTTGTTTTATGTACAAAGAATGAAACGTTCTTTTATCATTGTAAATTTCATAAACATTTCTATTTATATAAATTCTACGTACTTAAAACTAATCGACTTCGTCATGATTTCAGATAGTCAGTATCTAGCAAGTCTCGTAAATGAAGAGAACAAAGAAGCGTTCATTTTGTAGAACAAGACGCTCAACAAGAAGCTACTGTTAGCAATGACACGGATTTCAGTATCAACTTCCCTATTCGTCGTATACATAATTGCCTGTCGTCTTCGTCATCGCTTGATGATGAAGATAGTAACATAATTTCTATGTCAGTGTCTCTATCGCTTTCAAGAATTAAAGCAAATGCTTGATGAAACACTTGTTTGCTCATTTTCGTTAAATCACTTAAGTGTCATGAAACCGCTCACAACTGCTAAGAGTGGTCCGAATCAATAATACCGTAAGCGCGCTCATAGCGTGCTAATGATTTGGACCAGGCACAAAATGACGTCAGCGGTCTAAGCGCTGTTAGCGTGATTCGGAACGCGGCCTAGGTTAAAAGACCTTACACCATATTATTATGTATGTCTATCCGTTACCCTAATATCTATAACACAAACCTTATAGTGCTTACTTTGGGTATCTACTTTGTGCTTTGGGCTAGGCTAATTGGTGTGAATGTAAGAAATATTATTATTATTTCTATTACACTAAGTTTTTTAGGTCAAACATGATATTTTTCATAATGTACCATAAAATCTTCTTGTATTCTAACAAAACAACATTAAAATTTAATGAATCCATCTATTTTTGAAGTTATACTTCTTTAGGCGCGTTTTGAAAAAATGATGAGAGTGAGATTTTAAGATGATCGCGCATCACTGTAACAAAAGTAACAGGTTGAAGTTGCCCGCAAAAGCGACATGGAATAAACCAGTAAGATGAAGTTGGCCGCTAATTGGCTCAAGTTTTCGTGAGAACTGATAAGGAGAATATTCAAGGTAGTTACTCAAATATTTATGAATGTGTGTGATTTTAAATTATATATGGTGGTTAAGAATAATGTATATAATTTAACAATTACAATTTTATATTATATAAAAACTATTTTTTAATGATGCCAAAGAAGTATGACTTCCCACTCGCGTACATAAGTATACGCACCCATTTTTTTATTATTCATTCACGTTCACGTCAAATTCTTAAAATGCAATTAATTTTTTTTTTGCCGCAATTGTAGTAATAAACAGTGGAAACCACATTAATTTGTCACTTCCCTTTATAACCAGTTGACAATACAGTTCACGTGTCGGTTGTGTGCTACCGCTGTCTTTTCTCTACTCGGACGCGTCGCGTCGGCCGATGGAGTGGAAGAGTGATAGATGCATCACAAGCCGAACGCTTAGGCCGATCGTGCCTCTCTATCGCTTGTTCGGCGTTCTCGCTCGTACGCTCGGCTTTGGCTTTGACCACTTTGGCTAAAATCTATGTGGGTGCTGCTGAGTAATCACTAAATTAACAATCTGTGATGGTAAATTTAGTTCGTCATTAGGTCATTTAGTCAGTCATTAGCACCATTTACATTAGCCACAGCCAAAATTTATGTACTATGCGACACTACTGAGTAATGGCTTCTATCCTCCAAATAATTATTTTAAAATAATGGTGTTGCACTTCCAAATGTAATTAGCAATCTTGTATTACATAAGGTATTGTGTTACCTACATTCGCTTTCGCATATGAAAGGCGTTTGAGAGGTCAAAAACCTCAATGTTCATTATCATTTTCATCAAAATGAGTGTAGACCAGTGTTGCCATGATCAAATTTTGTACTCTATATAGACCTCAGAACAATAACTAAAGCTATTAGTTATTGTTCTGAGATATAGACGCTCGACAAGTTATTGTTCTGAGCTCTACACTTACCAAATTCAGCCAAATTGTCAAAGTACCTACTTAACAAAGCTGCGTTTTGTTTATATATAGTGTCATTTAGAATTATTTCTTTTAATATTATAATACTCCGTACTTCAAATTATGTCATAAATTATTTTAATACATACCGATTTTAAGGTAAAATTTACGTTGATCTCATTATAAATATGTAAACACTGTTTTAGACCCAAATAAAACAAAACGCAAGACTCGAAAAATGTCGTGCAGTAATGTGAGTTGTTTGTCCAGTTTGTGTTATTTGAGAACTAAGTTTGCGAAATAAAAACCGATTTCTTTGAAATTGTCTACATTTTGTCACTTTGTTGTTCCAAAAGTGTTATTATAAACTTTTGTGTGTGTTTATGGGATTTGTAACCTCCACAACGATAGATTTTCCGGGACATAAAGGTATGTATGATTCGAACGAACCTCAAGATCGCTGTTTTTGTTTATATTCATACGGTTTTGGTTTCACCATTTACTGAACTGAAAAGTATTATTAATTAAATATTTTAAAAATTCTATAAGGCATTTCATCTATAATTTATAGTGATATTGTAGTCATCCAACTAATTGTTTTCTATTCATTGCAATGATTTGTTTTCATAGAATTAGGAAAATAAATCCAATATATTCTAAACAACAAAATTTGTACCAGTTTTGAAATAGTCTCACAATTTATTGCACTTAAAAAAAATAAAAAATGTTAATTCCAATATCCTAATTATATTCTCAAGGCTTTAAGGTTGTATGCTTATAACAAAATGTGCATTCTCCTCAATGTTATTGTTTGGATCAAGTTTAACACGTTATTTTACAGCTATTAGGTTTACCCTGTATCTTGATTAGGTACAAAAAATTACAATTCTTGAATGTCTATCATGTGCACTAGTGATGTGTGAATGTGGTTAAAAATATAAGTCATAATACAGTTTATTATTGGTTGTAAAGATATGGACCTGCAAATCCAATTTCATATTTTTCCAATAGTTATCCTTTTTCAGTAACCTGTTGCCCTCAAGAAATCACAGAACTGGTCAGTTTTGAGTGTTTTGTGTTTTTATTCAGTAATCTCTACAAAGTATCTTATGTGTTGTAAAATGTTTGTTGATTTAACATAATGTATGCTAGTTTGCCAAATGATTCAGGTTATGATGGATTACTTACAAGAATGATAGGGCAATTGATAACTAAGAAATATATATACTATTTTTTAACCAAAGTTCCAATGTTGATTACACTAGTAATTTCAAGATATTTTTATTTGTGTATTTTTGTGTAATAAAGTTACAATGTGGTAATGCTACAAAATAATCTTTTTCACATAATTATTGTTTCAATAAAATGGAATAACCAGAAAACCTTATCACTACTATACTACACCACATTATATTGCCATATACTGCTGGCAAGTTTATTTTAAAATTTATTTATTGTCTCGTAGTTCAGAAGTGTTAATCACCTCTGTTTATTAAAGGTGAGAGATTTAATGAAACATACTCTAATAAATGGACTGAAAATGCACTAATAAATAATAATAAAACATACAATTCGAGGCAATTCTAACATGGAATAATGCCAATAAAATAATTTATAGCCAGACTAGTTCTCACAACAATTCTGGTATTGTAGCCAAAATATTACCAGGATATTACTTTTATTAAAAGTTTAACATAATGGTGCCATTTTCTTCAGCTGAGGAGTTCCCATGACCAATTACTTCATCAGTTTCACTTTGTTAAATGTTATGATTAGTAAGGTAAATTCAGGAACCAAAATTTGTTCTAATTTCCTCTAAATCAAAGTAATTTTACTAGGGTGTGAACCTCACTGTATCACATGTCAGTCGGCTATGGTCACTCAATGGTTGGATTTGTAAATAAGTGATTAGAGGTTGCTAATATACATTCACTGGTTATGATATTAAAATAATGCTTATCTAAACTTGCGCCACTGCTGGTCAATCACCAAGCAGATCTGATCTGAGTTTGATCAATGGAAAATTAGATTGCTTGAGGTAAAGAACAGACCACCAACCATCAAAACTAGGGTATCAATACTACTAGAAACCTGTTGGAGGACAACATCGTCATTGCTTAATCAATGAATTCAGAATAGTAAGTTCTCATTGCCAATAATGTGTATTGCATGACTAAAACTGTCAACGCATGCATCCAATGACTCTACAATACTACAAGGTTATTCAATAAGCAGATGAAAATGAGTATATTTTATAAATTGCTTGTGTGCCTATCGGCTTATGATAAGTCTTGAGTCTCCCAATCCAATAGACGAGCTACAATTACAGTATATGCCTGTATCTTTTAAGGTAACAATCATACAAAAATGCAACAAGATTAAAAAATATATTGAAGTTTGTTAAAATTAAATCATAGTTAATACAGTCTATGATAGTAAAAGCATTGTCTTACTTACCACCCAAAAATATGTAAAAAAGAAATAATGCTAAGAACTGATGGGATTAAAATATTGTGGATGATTGTGTCTTGAAAGATATATTGGTGATAAGTAAACGACATTCTCATAAAACTTTTTAGTGTACAATTCTGTATTTTATTTGTTTTATTTTAACCTACCAAAAGAGAATTTCACAGTTTTTCGGGGAAGAAATATTGATCTGAGGAAATTTGATGTATATGATCTGGATATCCTGCACCAGAGCGTGTTTATACAAAGTCAACTTGGCTTGATATTTTTACATGTTTGCTTAATATTTTAACATTTAAGGACTATATAAAGCCATTTCTTTTTTTTTATTATTTAGAATGGGTTCCTCTTGATCCCGATCAAGCCCGGGGGCAAATACAGAATCCATGAAGGAACAAGCTAACCCAGAAGGTGCCTATTCACCCTGGCTTTAAAAACAGACCGGGTATAAGTACTCACTCCTATATCTAATAATTGAAAGCTTGGTCTTATGACATTTTGCTATAGTTAAATTTCATTTTATATAATGGATTAAATTAAATGATAACATTGATTTAAAACTTATAATTTTTACTAAAAGTTATTCTTTAATTTTTTTAAATAAAAGTTAACAATCATCACCATTAGCATATTTTTATTGACGTCTCCACTACTGGGCTCTTTTATTCCGGGCGTTTCCTTTTGACAACAAGACTGTTGGGAGGAAGGATTTAAATATCTCATAACGCAACTGCAGATACGTATTTCGCAATTGCTAAGCATGTCTTCCAAAGCAAAAAGAAGAACGATAAAATAAAATTTTGGTCACCTATCCTATCACCGACCCTGACGAAAGTTGCTTAACCTCCGCAATCGCAAGCTTAATGTGCTAGCTAGTAAACAATATAAAGTAAAATTTAGTGCCTTATATTAAATTTACTTTCGTAACGATGTGACGATATGCGGTAATTAAGAAAGGGGCTCCATTCCATAGTGCTTGTCTACCCTTAATTTGTTGGCAGCATTTTACGCCCGTTACGGACCCCGCTTGCTAAACACTGTAATGTCTCAATTGCCCGCTTTTCTCACGATGACGTCCTAAACATTTTACTTTATGGCACGTTTATGCCGCCGAGTGAACACAAAGTCGAATTCTTTGTTTTACATTCCCTGCGAGAGTTATATTGTTGCGAGTTTCAGCTAAAAACAAAATATTACTAGCTTCAGAATTTACAGTTGGTGCAACCATAAATATAATAATAACTGGAAATTTGAAGGAACACACATTGAAACGGATACGTGTACGGAACCTTAAAAGGCAGTCAATATAAATATAATAATAACTGGAAATTTGAAGGAACACACATTGAAACGGATACGTGTACGGAACCTTAAAAGGCAGTCAATTGCGAATAGTGCATGTCATTGCAGTAAATATTTAGTGAACATTCAAAACCAATCGGTGACGGGTTGGAGTCCTGAAAGACATGGGTATATATATACATTTCTATTATTTATTTATTTTATGTTGTTATTGTGTTTTCATCCATAGTTCCGTGATAATTCATTCTTGTTCATAAACCCGCGTCTTTTCGCAAATCTGACTATTACCATTTTTATAAAAAATATATATGTGGCTAAAACCGAAACATAAAACGAATTAACTCTGCATTGCAATTTTCCAGCTCTCCTTGTTTATATAATTTATCTGTCAGAAGGCAGCTACATTTCCAAAGTTAATCTAAACATTATTTAAATATTTTTAGCATTCAAAATGGAAAAACTTATTATCTAGAAAAAATCACCTCAGAAAGAACTTTTTCTGTACTAATTTGAATACTTAAATATTTCAAGCACGTAGTATTGCCTCAGTGAGACGCAAGCGAATTTGTTTGATTTTATAATAACTAAGTATTATTTCTAAAACCTAGCGTTTCTCATCCATACTAAGGACATTAATAGGCGCCCGATAATAACTACTAAAACAAAAGATTAAAACTAAAACAGTGAAGTTCAGATAAGGTCCAGTGGACACTTTATGCATTAGGGTCGAATCTTAAAGTCCTGTAGATATAAGATCGAAGTTTTCATTCTAAGATTGCCTATTTGGTCTAGTAGGTAGAATTATATTGCTGATTTATAATACACTAAAAACTACAATTTTCTTCCTATTCTGACCACCGCCATCACTTTTAATTGTTCCTCTTTATATGGGTAAATTGAAATTTTTGGTTTGTATTTTTGTACTTAGAAAAGAACAAAACACTTTAAAATTCAATTTTGTGCAGAACTATCACAGCTAACTATTGGCTTTATAAACCCATTAGTCGGCCTCGTCTCCATGACATTTGAAAACGGCCGATAACAAGTAAAATAATATTTTTTTACTACCTATATTAGTTGCACTCAATGTTTTAAAGCAGAACAAGAACAACTTGTTGCATTATTTTTAACCAAATTTAAAAAAAAAACTGCGAGAAATCCAGTATCAGCCGCTCATGGCTGATTGCTGTTTTATAAATTAAACAAATGAATAAAATGTCCCTATAGATAAAACATTAAATTCCATACTTGAGCATTATTGGAAATCATCAATAACACAGATCTACGATGAAAAAGTTTTTAAAATAAATTCATCACAAACATGTAGCTGTTGGTCTGTATATAGCAAATTTAAACTTTGTTCTAATGTATCACGTCACATTCTTCTTGCATATAGATAAATATATAACAGTTCATTAGATTGGTAAGTTCGTTTGTTTTTTTTTTACCTAATTGATTCCATGATCTATTTTTCTACTCTATACTCTATGAACACTCATCCTATAGTCTATCGTTACTAACCTGCCTTTTCCGTTTGAGAAAAAGTAACAAATCTGGAAAACGCTTGACCCTAAAGGCCCCATCCCTGTAACTTCCCGCTAATTCTATGCTTTTGCGCTCAAAATTCCACTGAATACAATTTTTCTGAGCTATTCGAGCTAAAAATATAATTTATGTGTTATTTTGAGCTCTCCGAGCTCAAGAAGTAGCTATTCTATGATTTTGAGCTATTCGAGCTCAAAAGGCCAATAAAGGTTTGATGAAACACGATTTTTAAAATTTTCAAACTGCCACAACTTTTGAATGAATAAATCGATTTTGACGCACTTGGACGCGATCGACGTGTTTTTTTTGAGGTTAAGAGCTGATTAGTGTTTGGAATTGATCAGTAAAGCCGTTCAAAAGAAATTTAAAAAAACAAATTTAAAAAAAGTTTTTTTCGAATATTTATTTAGTTTTTTTTACTTTTTTCGAAATCTACCGGTCCGAATCGGTTCAAATTTTCAGAAAATCTAAGTTTGATGAAACTCTTTGGAACGCATTTGGTTTGGTTCAATTCGGTCAAACCGTTCAAAAGTTATAAGAGGTTATAACACACATATACATACATACAGACACCATCGCGGGAAGGGTCAGGGAAGATTCCTAAGGCCTTAAAACGTGGAGATCTGTTAAAAACTCGATTTTTGCAAAACGGGGTAAAAACAATAACTTCCCGATTTTTCGAAAATCTTCGATTTTCTTAGCGGGAAGTTAAAAAAAGTTTTATGTAGTCTGTGACCATTCATAGTGGTTTGAACCGGAAAAAAAAAACGTGTAATAAAAGATTGTTTTATTAAATCTGTAACTATGGCTCCTTGGAGTTGCAAAAACAATCCAATTGTATTTTGCTATATTAGCGGACAATATACAATATTTAAGCAAATATTAATAATAACAGACTTTGTAAAAAAGGCTTACTTAAAACCAACAAAACGCAGCTTTTTTTAAGAAAAATACGTTTCATTATTTTTTTTCTATATGTATACCTTTATGTAGTAGTTTCAGAGCTATAGACTCAATAAAACTTTACAAAATATTATCAAATGACTCTCATTAATTTTATTAAATTTTTGTTTTGTTATTTTTCGTATTCAAATGCTATATCATCTAAATCTGATAAACGTGACGTGGTATACATCATATGAATGCCGTTTTCAATTCCTTTTAAGATAATTAAAACAAATGTTAACCATAAAATAAAAAAACTTTTCAAAAAAAAAATTCGCAGACCTGTGTAATTAGAAAAGCCTTTTTATAGGACCACAACAAATTTTTGAGAAATCCAAAAAGAACCTTACCAAAAGGTGAACCACCTAATCCTTGGATTCCTCCCCCGTGGTTTGTCATCCACCGTCATTTCATAGCACTGCCACGAGTCAACTTTATACCACGTGTTCTGGTCACGTCTGATTCACCTCTGATTGCAGTGTCTAGACACTGCAATCAGACGGTATAGCCTCTGCGAGGCTAACTCCATGCTAGATGGAACATTCGCGCACGAGTTGTCCCCCCACTGAATACGAGGGCAGTCCGAGCTAGGCTCGGTGAGGGACTCTCCACTATGTGTGGTGTTCTCCTGGGGTAATAAATTGTGCGTTCATGCTACTTTACGTTTGCGGCCATGGGACTAGGAAGGTGCCCAAGATGAGATGAGTTACACCACCTGTCTTTGATGAGTGTGGTACAGTATTTCTGGGGTATTAAGTCCCCCAGGGCTACGTCAGCCCGGTGTTGTTTTACGCCGCCACAGTTCGGCTTTGCAGGATTATTAAAGGGCAGAACAAAGATAGGATCAAGGGTAGGGATTATTTGGGAGGATCGACCAGTGGTTTTTGAAGTACCAACTACATAAGGTAATTGGCCAACCATAACCATAACCATAAGGTAGTTTGGGCTCGTTTGTATTGTTTTGATAAGTACTTTGGTCCTAGGTAATATCAGTGTGCAACCCCATTTTTAACTTTTTCGTTCGCTTTATAAACAACTAACAATAAAAGCTTGTTTATAAAAAAATATTTTTATTCATATCTTGTAATTTATAATAAAGCAAATTGACGTAAGACTACATTGTTTGTATTAAGAGTGCGGTGGTGTGTTAGTGTAATTATTAATTGCATTGTAATATGGTTTTAGTATCTTAGTTTCTTGTGTAAGCGAATTATTATAGTTATTAATGAGAATAAAATTTTAAACTGAAATCCGTTTAAGTGCCGGACATTTTTTTTTTTAAATGACTTAGGTTTGTTCAGAAATTAGTAAGATCTACAAGCGCGCCAAGAGATATACTTTATAATAAAAAACCATTAGCTTAAATGTATTCTGTGAATCTTCAATGGCGTTTTTCAAAGGGACTAAGATCAAAGCCGTTGAAGCGAATAAATAAAAAAGAGATTGGTACCTATTTCTTTGTATTGGTTAAGGGGCTACTTTCCATTTGACTTACGATTTATTTTCTGAATCCAATTCGTTATGCAAACATAAAGGCCGGCACCCACCAAAGCCGAAAGCAGCGCGGGGGGAGTAGTAAATATATGTCTCTACAAAATAAATGGGAATTTTATTTTCAAATCTCTTCGCTGTTAATCATTTCAAACTTTGTAGATATTATATCATTATATTGATGAACATATTATGTGATTATCGTGATCAATCTGAAATATGGAATTTGTAATAATTTTTACTAAGTGATTTCGGGTGAACGGTTCGGAGGAACGGATTAATCTGTCGTAGTGTCTACACTGACATTGTCACTAACAGCTGATATTTACAACGGAATGAGGTCAGGCGTCTATCCTGTAAGCTCTGTGATTAAGTCATCACTGCCAAATCATCCGCATAATACCGCACAGGCTCCTAATGCATAGCATTTATGCCGCTTTCTCTAGACTAAGCCAAGCACTCATTCGCGTAGTAAGTGCCGCAATTTCAATATTTGTCTAATACAAGTGGTTTTAAGCTTGTTTGTAACTTTATTTTCGTATATGATGTCTATATACGAAGTTTTAAATCCTTTGGAATTATAATGTAACTTTCGGTACTTTTTCAAAACGGACTGATGGCATTTAGTATTGTCTGTCTATATATCTCGACGATAGAGATATTTAGACATGCATTAACCAAACAAAACGCAACTGCAAGTGGCCTTTAACCTACTCCATAATTTGGAGAGCAAAATAGTTTTTCTGTTTCAAAAACTGTGGTGTTATAACAACTTTATTGCAATGGCACCGGTAAAGCATTAAATGCATGTGTTTTAAATTGAATTTTGATCGAAAAATGCAAAGCACTGTAGCATTTTCATTCACTCAACTATAAGGAAGCTTAAAATATATAAAAGCTATAAAAAACCACTACTTGCCTTTTTCTGAAATCATCGTCGGATGACCGTGCAAATTGAGAGGTGGCATTGAAAGCGATTAAACAGTTATGATTATTATTTCCACACTTGTCACACGCAACATGGTTGATTAATTTTCACATATTTTTGTAATAGTTTATAAATTAACATATTAAAAATAACAATTACATAAGTATGAATAAAACAATTTTTTTACGGATTTTGCGCATAATTTATTTATATTTAAACCCGACGTTTCGACTCCCGATCCCGGCGTGTCGGGGTCGGTCGGTCAGGTGTGTGGTTCTCCACGAAAAGGGGGCTAGCGGTTGTCGGGTTGGGAGACCAGCATCCGTATTGCTCTTGGCCCTCAGGCGTACGGAGTGTTCAGGGCGTCACCGCTCACTCCGTTGCTCCGTCACACACCACACTGGTCAGGGTCGCGGCTGCATCCGAAAGGACACCCGCGACCTCCACCAATGTGTTGTGGGACGACGCAGGTGGGGCATAGGAGAGTGTCCCACATATCGTCTCGTCTGCTCCCTACACGAGTGAATGCGCAATTCTCACTACGATACATTGTATACTACTGAGTCTACTACCAGTTCGGAAATTGGGAGGTCCTTCCGAGAAGAAATGGCGAAAGAAACACGTGCAGCGGGACCGACCTCCATCTAACTGTTATTATTTGCAAAAAGAGCTAACTACATCACCAGGTCTTGCAAGGTGGAAAGCTCCAACCTTCGTCTCTATTGAAATTAGTATGTTTCCTGAATAGCCTCGCGTAGCATCCTAGGAACAACTTTTTGTTCTCTAGCGAGAATTTGAGGTTTATCGAATCGAATGACACTACATTCGATTCGTCGTAAAACCACTGTTTGGCCCCTCGAAAGCATGCTCACACAATGCAGACCTTTTATCACGCCTATGTTTTATTGGTTTTATGTCGGCTATATATCTACTTCTCTTTGTTTGCCCGATGTATGATAGACCACAGTCACAATCAATTTTGTAGATACCTGGTGCCTGGAGGCGTATATAACATTTGACAGGTCGTAAGAATTGTTTAATCTGGCTGGCTAGTTAAAAGTAAGTATTCATGGAAACCCGCTTCAGAACCTGCGTCAGTGAACCCCTGCGTGTAGGGAAGGACAGCAGACGTTCTACTGTGGCTGGTTTGGTGCAGCCTCTGTGACGTAGTCTTGGTACTCGCAACTTGTTGTCTTGTAGTGCTCGCTTGACATGCTGAAGCTCAGCAGCCAGATGTTGTTGTTCACAGATGCCGCGAGGTCTCTGAAACATAGATTTCCCTACGGTAGTCAACTGTATAGGATGGTGGTAAGTCACCATTTAGATATCTATCTGTATAAGTTGCCTTTCTATACACTGTATGACTAAAGGTTTGATTTGGATTCCTGCTGATTAGATTCCTAGATATGAAAGCTATTTTGTCTGCCTCCAATTCCATAGTAAATTGTATGTTAGTATGTATGGAATTGAGGTGAATTTAAAAGACAGAAACCATATCTCTTGGTAGTACCTTTTGTAAAAGCGTGGACACACCAGTGCCGTTGCTAAGGTCCTTTCCTCAAAATCCTCCATGAAAATGTCAACGACTATAGTGATTCAGGAGAGCCCATTGCTACACTATCCACTTGTAGGTAGAATTTATCATTCCACAAGAGATAGCCCGATGTTAGGTAGTGTTCCGGTAATTCTCAATGTTCACTTGGCATATTTTATTCCTCTAGTCTCTTCCTAGTGACATCAATGCATTCTTGTACAGGTAAGCTTGTGAATAAAGACTGGACATCGAAGCTTACCATAGTTTCAACATCAGTGAGATGTAGGTGTTGTATCTCACTAACAAAATGATAGGAATCTTTTATATAGGCAGTTATTTTACCCCTTAATAGTGATAGTATCTTAGCTATGTGTTTAGCATGTGTTCTCCTCATCCGACAAGAGCTAGCGCATTTTATCATTATATGCAGTGCAACTCCCGTATGACTCCTAGACAACTTGAAATTTTTCTAGTTATAATTCTTTAGATTTAAATATGCTTAAATGGACGTATCTCCGTAAACTGGGCAACTCGTTCTTAGAAGGTAGTCTTGGTTACCTTTTTGTTTATATATTTATTAAATCTAATTTAATGAATAGATATTCACTCATTTTATAATAAACGGCAATTGACCTAAAACATTTTTAATAAATTTTGAAAAAATTGAGCATTTTCTGAAAAATCGATGCAGGGGATTGTCGCAACTGTCAGGAGACTGTGTATTTATATAAAAAAAAACAGTACCAAAATTTAAACTTATTTTTTATAAAAACTTTGGAGATTGGAAATTAAGTAATTAAATAAAAGAGAAGAAAATGTATTTTTGTATGAGTATACTAAAAAAAATATAAAATTGAACATTGAATAACATATAACAATAAATTTGAATTGAACAAACACGCGTAAAAAACAGTGACAATAGATATTTATCTATTATTACAATATACATTTTCTATTGTATCACTGTATTACATAAAAGGCAATAAAAATAAACCTTACCACAGGGCTGTATGCTGTCTGGTTCCAACGTGAGTTCCACCGAGGGATGCTTGTGCAGCACTAAATAAAATAGCGGACGGACGCCAATGGCAGTAACTGTTGATGACCTTGTATAACTATAAGACTACGTGGCACATAATTTAAAAAAAAGTGGAAATGTTCACAACATGCTTTGATTTACTTTTTTAGTATTTGAGAAATAATATTTATAAAAAATAAACTGGTCCTATAAACCCTGATATAGTGTTGTTTTAATGATCAAACAATTTGATTGATTAGAATAACTATTCTCTTAATTAATATAATCCCAATGGGCTAAACTGGTTTGGTGCCGCGTCAGGGGACTGTTGTCCCCTTCATATCATCATATAATAAAATTAATTTTATTGAATATCTTAGGCTGAGCAGTAGTAGATTAGGTTTAATATAGATAGATTTTTATTGGTTGCGAGATATTATAAAACACTTACATTTTCCAGATCTAGCTAAGCGTTTTTATGCAGTTTTCAATAAAAGTTTTGACAGTAAGCATTTGGTTTTGATTGATTCGCTTTTTCGATAGTCGGGTACGCCCTCCCATTAATACTAACTGATAGAACGCACCTAAAGAGGGACAATATCTCCAGTAGCTTAATGATAGATGATATCAGTACTTGAGTGTGATCTCGCATGCGTTTTATATGAAAGCAGTATTTATTATAGAAAAGGCCTCGAGGATAGTTACGAACTTCATGGGCGGGGTTTTATTTTTGTCCGATCAAATACCTTCTATAGTAGATTTAAAAAAAGTACATAAACGGTCAGGCAGTTCATCCGTTTTTATTTTTTATGTCGAAACTTTTTCATTACATTGTTTAACCTCGAATGACACATAACCTCGACATGAATTGGAAATCAATTATTTACAAAGTATTGTCTCCATTTCAAAATTATTATTAACTAGCTTTCCGCCCGCGGCTTCGCCCGCGTGGAATTCGGTTATATTGCGGTATAAAGCACAACTATAAGAAAACTTCTCATTCCCACGGAAAATCTAAGAAGCGCGATGTAACGCTGGATAGTATACTTTAGTGATTTCAGAATTCCTCATTTTCGAGGATTCATTTTCGTATCATTTAGCTTCAAAATTTACATGTTCATATTTGTTTGCAACATATAAGTAGATGTAAAAAAACAGTTTAGACGATAAAACAAATTGTACGTCATCCCTCAGGAATTCCTCATTTTCGGGGATTCATTATCGTATCATTTAGCTTCAAAATTTACATGTTCATATTCGTTTGCAACATAAAAGTAGATTAAAAAAAACAGTTTAGACGATAAAACAAATTGTACGTCATCCCTCGGGAATTCCTCATTTTCGGGGATTCATTATCGTAGCATTTAGCTTCTAAATTTACATGTTTATATTCGTTTGCAATATTTTACCTTGTTTTAAACGCCACACAGCGCCATCTACAATCCATCCATCAAGCAAACAATATTTTTGGGTTTCCTCAGGAATATCAATTTTTTGCAGGATAAAAAGTACCCTATTATTTAATCCGGACTTTTATCTTTACGTCTGCAAAATTTCAAAGCAATCGCTTCAGTAGTTACGGCGTGAAAGCGGAACAAACAAACAAACAAACAAACTCACTTTCCGATTTATAATATTAGTAAGGATAATATAATTTTCATATAGACTATTGTAATTCTCAATAAAACTACCTGGTTATTATTTTTCTTTTGTAATGAAATGGCGTACGCAGAATCATTGTGGATGGCTCATTCTTTATTACAGGAAGGTCATACGTTATCTAAAACAGCTGTCGAGCGCACACGACCTACAATGGACTCGTTTGTATCCCCGTCGTTTTATATTGTTTGTAATTCAAAATATCGGGTGTGAGCTCGGGTACGGCCAGCTTATTTTCCACCTCAATTGTGGAGTTATCCGAGGTGTATTGTTGCGTTGATTAGATCAGGGAAGCTTTGTTCCGCGGAGAATGGCCGGCTTCACGCCCGCTATCGTCTGTCGGCCGCACGCGACCTGTTCATGAGTTTGCGGCTACACCAACATACCTGCGCAGACTTACCACAGCGTCCGTTAATGTCTTGAAACAACACATGCCAGATAATCCTAGCTGCATTCACCAAATCTTTTCACTGGTGAAAACAGAGATGCTATTTTCTTATCCGAGCATTTTAGCTCATAAAAATGTATTGTATTTTATTGATGTCATTGAATCTACACTTTTTAGTTTCTTTTTTAATACACAAAGATTATAACAACCAAAGAAAAACAAGTTCTTGATTGATTTTATTCCGGTTAACTGTTTGATGAGCTCCTATTTGAGCAAGGATAGTTTAAGCTTTTTGCTAGAAGCATATGAGGTTAGTTGTATTCGTAGTAGCGAGAAGTAGCGACTTCGTGTACGTCTCTCATCCCGCAGCGTTAATAAAACAAACTTATTCTATTTGACATTAAAATCGCTTCTATTAGTTTTCTCTGTGTCTAGTTTTGATTTATTTCGAGTGTGCTGGGGCGTCAATGTTTCCATATTCATTACCTATTAATTCACCGGAAACGCCCAATCAAACATGAAATTATCACGGGTAAATAGACTTATGAATTTGATGCAAGGGTTGTTCGCGAGTATAATATTATAGTCTTATAATGGATTAAGTTTGAAGGTTTTGTTCCGTCGACAATATTTATTCTGACAGAGGTTGGCACTCGAAGTCATTCGAAGAAAAAATGACCGAAAAATGGAGGGAAACTCAGAGAAGCGCTAACAATACGCTAATGGCTTATGTTTGCGATGACTGTCCCTCTCAGCCAACAGGCTCTATTATCACGGCTCGTCCGCTGTGCGCTGAATTGGCTAAATGTTTTGTGCCTATGAAAAGATTCGCGATGAGACGGTGAAATTGTTGAGAAAATTGATCACTTCCACTTCAACAACTTGGGCTTGTTATTGTAAAGCCTGCTTCGGATTGTTTATTTGACGATTCCGAAAATATTTCTATTGTGCTATTGTGATCATATATATATATTCGATCCCCGGCCGGGCTAATGTAGAAGTCGAAGTTTTCTATAATGGCACGGGTCTGGGTGATGTGGAAACGTCGTTATTTCTGAATTCCGTAACACAAGTGCTTTAGCTACTTGACTGGGGTTCAGAACAATGTACGTGATGTTGTCTTATATAATATACTAGCTGACCCGGCCACGCGTTTCTGGGGCTTAGTTATTATAACTTGCATTTAATTTTATTTATAATATATTAAAATTAAACCTATCCCATGTCCTAATTGAGAACAAATCCAGCACAATGAAAAAAATTGTCAAAATCGTTTGAGTAGTTGAGTTCATCGCGGTCAAACACTGTGACAGGGATTTGTTATATATGTAGATATATTTTAGGCATGTGCCTATTAATATAAGTTAATAGGTTAAGAGTTCTTATTCAAGCAACGAAAAAGTAAATTGTTACTTAGGACAATATTTTTCCTAACGAAGAAAGTTTAGAAATAATATGTAAAATTACCGGCTATAGCGTAGCAAGATTCAATTTATAATGTTTGTTTATATTTTAAAACGTTTTGCGTTTCAATTATAACAAAACATACTTTATTTTCTACTGTGTATAATCATCAGGAAATCAAGTAACTGTAAAATACCAACTGATTTTGAAAGTCCAATGCCAAAAAAATTAGATATTTAGTTGAAGTTGTTATTCAGTGACCAACCGTATTTTTGGTTTTAATTAATTATTTTAGTTTTTAATGTTCACTGCTTGGGTAAAGGCCTTCCCTAAGAATAAAAACACCTTAAGAATAATGGGCCTTACTTAATCGGCCACATTGTACCAGTGCGGATTGATGGATGCTAACGATTGCAGATGACCAAAGGCTTAATGGGCCCTCCGAAGCAGTTTGAAATAATACATTTTTGCCCTTCTATCCAATGACCTCCTCTCGCGAAAGATGTTAAAACTCTACCAATTAAACGCCTAACGCACTTACCACTGCACCATCAAAGCTCCTTAAATTACTCTATTATGGGTACCAATCTAACAGAAAACCGTAGTGTCATTAATGTGAATATCTGCTAATAGAGAAACTAATTCAGTTCGCAATACAGAAAAAATGTTACAACCAATTTTTAGATATTAAATTAATTATGTTCATCAAAACATTTCTCGTAACCCTCGGGCTTAAACTTGACTAGTAAATAGTTAATATTATAAGAGAAAAAAAATAAGTTCGGTACCAGAATAAACAGTATTTTGACCAGGCTTAGAAAGTATATACGTAAGGTGAGAACCTCGAATGCTTATCAGTCATGACAACAGCGATTCCCATCTGAGGTGATTTGTCCAACACGTTTTTTGCTCCCATGGAACCACTTCAATGGCGAAATGTCTGTTACGCCATAACTTCCCGAGTTCTAAACCGATTTTAATATTTTTTGTGCGGAATCGAATCAACAAGTTTAAGACCAGATTGTGACGGAGCCCGAATTTTGAAATTCGCAAAAATTCCCATCGAAACAAGATTTTTTTTTAGGTATTACGCTCCGCTCCAATATATGGTGCTAGCGTAGCTTAATGCTTAGCGACTGCATCGCCTAGTTTATAAAAAGTTTATAAAAAGATCGTCATTATAATGATTCAAATTTAAAACAAAAAGTGAGAAACATGAAACTGTGGCAGCCTATCGAACACGTGTATCAATAAATTCGTAGTTCAGAACCTTTCAAGACATATGGCGCAAACAACCTTTTCGCGTGAAACCATGTGTTAAAATATATTGCCCGGCGGATTAGGCGTTATCGACGGGGTTGTACGACATTTAAGCCTTAGGAAGTGTTTGGACTACATCTTGAAATTTTTAGTATTGACATCTCATCCATCCCGATTTTTCATAAGGGACTTGTGACCTTTCGTAGCTGGATGTAATGTGACAACCCCATTGCATAATACAGACACGTGTTAAAATGTAATGTCTGATAGATTAGACGTTATCGACGGGGCCGTAGGCTGTAGGCGACGGGTGCGACGTCACTGCGCCGATCAATCACCGCACGGATGGACCCGTGACAGGTCATTAGGCCGACCCGCTTGGCCTCAGGTGCCGGCCTCTCCCCCTAAGCTCAGTGTGATAGTGCTAAACTATTAACTAAGAGTATATGGTTACACCCGCACTGTTTTGTATCATGACAAAATATTCGAAATTTGGTGTGTAGTCGTGGCCGTAGGTAATATAAAATATAGCTGGTTATACTTGTTGTTCCAATAAAATAGAGGATTAATCCTTGTTCTTAACAGAAATGTTATTGTAATAGTTGATTTTTTTTCTTAAAGTCGTCTTTGTGAGTGTTGTTTATCATTCTATCATATATTCCTACAGCTCGAAAACACTGAGCAAGAGATCCATTACTGACACCAGTAATGGATCTCGTTAATTAGGATAGTAAATAGTTGTAAAGTGCCTTTAAAGTAAATGAGATTATCCATCTTGCAAACGAATTCGTATTCATATGAATAACTATAGATATTTATACAATTATTTATCAATTCTACCCATATGATGATAATAATCCAATGCATTATTATTGATATTATTTTTGTCACCTTCAATCACCCGAACGGTCGAGCAAATGATGTATATCTACTCCTTTGGATCACTGGCTAGCTTTGTGTTATTATTCTTTAGCTATTTAAATATGTATGTTATCTTTTCTATATTTGCAAATGGCAGTGTAAAATACTTTGATTTTAAGAAATACGCCATGTTAAATTGTGTGCAAAGTGAATGAAATAACAATCCACTTGATGATGAATTGCGATCGTATGCGACATATCATATCTTCAACCATGTGCAAGACAGCTAGACGGCATGTGGAATGAATTGCACTCCTTATCGCTTAAAGAGAAGCAACGTTCAACGTTTTTCTTGTTAACATTTTAAGTAGATGTCATCCAAGAAATTGAAACATGAACTGTAATGGAGTTGTTGGTTTCTTACTACGATTTTTCATTTGAAGAGGATATTTTTGTTCACGCTTCACTATTTATTATAAATACAATATTATTATGTGGTTTTTTGTAAGATTTATGCCTGTGATTGCTAAGTTAATGTAGAATAACAATCTTTTTCTGCTATTGTAGTACTGTCATTTGTATACTACAAGCGATGTAGCACTTGGGATCATTACAGTGTGATGTAATGTCGCTAAAATAATAAGGAATATTTTTAAATGCACATCAAATAACTTATCGACAATCAATTTATATACATCAATTAAATAATTTTTACATCAACTAAATTATTGCACTGCAAATAAACCAATTTCTTTACAAAACTAGTATTGGTAATAATTCGAAAATATACATCAACAATGTATTATATTTTTTCACCAAATGCGTGACAAAAAAATTGTTTAATGTACAAAAATATAATTTTCATATAGAATATACTGATTGCACAGCAAATTTACTCGAGCGCACATACTTAATACTCACACTCGTAACAATATGACTATTCTTGCAACGTTTTTCCTAATAAGCTTTTTAAAACTTGCTTAACAATAATGTCTTAAAATTTCAGGGAACTTGTTCAGCAAATTTTATATTTATTATATCAAAATCATGCTCTTTGTATAACATTATTTCTTAAAGTTGAACTAATTTACTGAAAATGTATTTCGCGCGCTTTCTACCACTTTATGCCGTTGAATAAGTATACCTACCTATTGCAAGCGAGCAAGTGGGATGGATGCCGGGCATTGGACTGGAAAGCTCGCGAGGGAGTATGATGGATATATCACTCGATTGCGTTTGTGCGTTATGCTGGCCCCGCACGTGTATTTGTTTGTTTATTCATTTATTGTCGAGTTAGTGCGAGCCGCCACTGGTGATAGATAATTGCAGTGAACGTTTCCGTGTAATTGATGTAAATTTGACTGTGAAGTTTTGCTACTGTTAATTTAAATTGTCAGTTTTATAATTACAATGGAGTTAGACTTTGCTTTGCGTAACATAGAACAGCGAAATGATGTACCCGCGTACTGTTCGGACAGTGAACCCGAGGCTCAAGAGGAACCATCTACCAAGCGAACGAGAAAGGCTGGTCTCGACTGGATTTTCGAAAAAAGGTTTGAAAATATTGAAGAAGCACAACAATTTGTTATTGCTGAAAATACCTGGACCGTTAAATTTTCTCACATGACGGAGGAAGGTACAAAACAGTATTACCGTTGCAATAAGGTTAAATACCGGGGTCCTCAGTGTGCAGCTCAGATTTATTTGCTTTTTGAATCAACTTCCGATGCCGTATTTTTGTACCGAATAGGTAACGATCATGATCATGAGATTATAGGTACAAAAAGTAATTATGGCATAAGCCGAGAAACAAAGGACGAAATTAATAAAATATACAGTCTGCATTTGAAGCCAAAGGCTATTTTAAAACGTTTAAATGAAATGAAAAATATCAAGGTTCCTTCAAAAAAACAGCTGAATAATTATATTTCCGACCGTCGCAGACTTGTTTATGGTCCTTCTACAATCAGTCTTGGAGAATTAGAACAATGGTTAATCCATAAATCACAGATACCCGAGGACGATAATGAACCTTATGTAATTCATTACTATGTCTATGAGAGTGAAAATCCAACTTTTCGTTTCGCTATTGGAACTAAGTCATTATTAAAATTAGCTACATTAGCTTCGAATTTACATGCAGATGCCACATATAAGCTCATCTGGCAAGGCTTCCCGGTGCTGGTAGTTGGTACGACTGACAAAGCAAAGCGATTTCATCCGATTTGTATGGCAATTTCTACATCAGAGCGTAAAGAAGATTTTGAAATGCTATTTGATGCACTCAAAAAAGGTGTTTTTTCCCTTTACGCTTCTAATATAGAACCTAAAGCGCTTATATGCGATGCAGCTAAAAGCATTCAAAATGCTTTTCAAGAAGTGTTTGGCACTGACGCTACCATAAAAATGTGTTGGGCACATGCTAAAAAAAACATACAAAAAAGTGTTGAAAAATTGGTTTCGAAAAAAAATCAAAAAGCTATATTGGACGATATAGCCATATTACATTTGGCAACCTCTCCTACTTTATTCAACCGAGCGCTATCAGCGTTTTTACATAAACATGTACAAAGAACAACCATTCATAACATATTTCAAACAAGAGTGGGTGTCCCTCAATCCCAATTGGTATCTCGGCTCATCTGAAGGGTCTCCAGTGACAAATAATGCCCTAGAATCTTTCAATAGAAATATAAAAGACAGTCATACTTTGCGAGAACGGCTTTCACTGTCTCGGTTCCTGACAATTGCAACAAAAATGGTCAAGGAATGGTCAGAAAGTCATAAACCAGAGACATTTCTAAGTCTACCTCCGGTAGAACTGAAAGACTGGACTCATGCGTATCAATGGGCCAAAAGTGACAGGAACGTCAAAGTCTTAGAATCAGACTCCGAACAGAATACATATATAGTAGCTAGCTCAACGGCAAATAACATTCCATTTGGTCAAGATTGGCACACTTTCGATGATTATAAAAAAAATGCTTTTGCTTATTGGAGAGTTGTCTTGCCCACAGTAAGCAATGCCTGGATAAATGGTAAATGTACCTGTCCCCATTTTTTTAACCCTTTATTTGGCAAAAAAAATAAACATTTTGAATTGAAACAAATACTGAAATAGGAATGTGTAGAGCCTAAATATGCCAAGAAAAATAGTAAAAAAAATCTAGGGTTTTCAGTTTTCCTGAAAAATCATGTATGCTACTACATACATTGCCAAGTGGGTAAAGAAATATGTATTTATTTGAATGTATGTTGGGACATACCTTACCAAAACCAGTAAGAATAAAAATCATAAATATGTATTGTAACTTTAATTAAAAACAAACATAAATCAAACATCTTTATAAAAATGAGTTGACGGACATACATTATGAAAGCAAAGTAGCGGGTATAATGGTTCTGCAACACTGTGATTGGCAGTAAATGATGGAAGTAAACCCAGAAACTACTCATTTTTGAAAATGATAAATTAGTTGACAATTCCTGGGTTTACTTCCGGTAACGAAACATAACCGGACTTGGCATTTGCTGCAAATGACAGTAGTGAGCTTAGAGCATAACCTGCACCGACCCTGAGATGTCATGGTCATGAAATGACCCACATTGTCAAATCGTGAGGACTCAACGGGAACTGGCTGTATCGCTTTTTGTGGTCGTTTTTTGATGTCGAGTCGGTCAATCACAGCACGTCTATTCTTTTTGAGTCCTTCATAGATTTCGTACCTAAAAGCCTTCAAGGGCATAGCCTTTTTTTTATTTTAGTACAATCATTTCTGTAAGAAAGCCATGCATTGTTGATGCATATATCAAGCAGCTGGGCAAATATGCCGATGTACCAACGTCGTGTCTTGAAAGGAGTTCTGTATAGCGAGATAAGCATATCCGCCAAATCTACACCACCCATATGTTTATTATACTCTTTGACCACTTGTGGACAATTGACTTCAACTTTTTGTTTGGCCTCTTTGCAGTAGCGTTTGATTTTCTCTACCGGTTCTGTACCTACATAAGTACTGACCAACGTTACGACTTTGTTGTCATTCCAACGCACAACTGCCAGGCGATTTTTGTCACAAACTGCTTGGTCATAAGCTCCTCGAGGCTTTTTCTTCATTTCTTTTTCCGTATGTAAAACTGCATCTGCTCCTCTCAGTCTATTTTTTCTGATGGTGCCCAATCCAAAAATGCCGTAGTTTTCTCTCAGTATGTAGAAGAGTTCTGGGCATAAAAAAAAACTGTCGCAGAATACAAAAGCTGGTATTTTTTATATACTTTTGCACAAAGCAATGACTACTTGAGCTCCAAAGCCTAACGACAATTCTTCTTCTGTGAAATTATGGAACCTGAAAGTGTCCTCCCCTCCGTACAGGATAAAATCGTAGATCATACCTGATACTCCAGCTCTGACATAGTTTTTGAAACCCCATTTATTGGGTTTGTCTTTCATGTATTGGCGTCTCTTGCCGGCCTTAGTCCCTTTGTAAGGTATCATCATTTCGTCGATGCTGAACTTGGTCTCGACTTCTTGAGCTAAACAATTTGCTCTTATTTTTTCAACTATGGGCCTAATCTTGTGATATCTGTCACTATTATTAGTGCTATTGTCGACGAAATGAAGGTATCTTCGAATTTTTTGGTACCTTTTTATGGGCATTAGATCTGCAACTAAACCGAATCTATATTGCAGATTCCAATAGTCTGTATATGAAGGCATGGACATGACCCCCATGATGATGTGAATAGCCAGAAAATCTCGAAGTTCGTCTTCAACTAATTCAATCGATCGTCCGTTTTTTTCCACTGAATACGCATTTGTTTGTTCTACAATGTCAGTTATAATATCTGGGGAAAAAAACTTGTAAAAATAGTCCAAAGGAATAGTAGGTGTCTGAGAATGGATTTCTGGTACATCTTCCACAGTTGTTTTGTGTCGAAAAACAGCAGCCCTTTTCCATTTATAGCACAGAACGAACTTTTTGATTCTGCGTAAGCGTTTAGCAACAGGAACCGTCGGTCTTTTCGATCGTGTTTTTCTAAGTAGACGATTTGGCAATGTAGAGGATGTAGTGGGGGTGCTAGGTATGGACACTGAAGGTTGTGCAGGCGAAGCTTGTGATGCAGAAGCGACTTGAGATACAGGATTTAGAATAGCAGGAGTGGCAGGAGTTGCAGGCGTGGCAGGGGTTGCAGGCAGTGTTGGAATGTCGCTTATTATCGGAATAGTGCTGCAATCGGGCTCAAGCGATGGATTCGGGTATACTTCTTGGAATACAGGCGTAAGCCGAACATTTTCATCGGTTGAGATTTCATCATCGGAATCTAATATATTCAGTCTTTCTAAGGAACTCGCAATAGATGGGGCTGGGGAAGATGAGTCTGAATGCAAAACTTGAGCGCCCAATAATTCATCTTCGACATCAGATACATTATCATCATCAGAGAGTGCATTTTCAGTAGGGATCAAAGCTAAAATTCTACCACCACGTGTTAGTAGCGCGTGCTGTAAAGAAAAAAAAGCTTGCATACACCATAACTTAAGCCTAAGCAAACAAAAACCCATAAATCGCAAAAAAATATCACGCAAAAAGAAATCAAATAAATTGGCAATGTATGCTGTGACAAACAGCTTCGTTATGCAGTGATTCATTACTAAGTTGGCAATGTATGCTGTGAGATACAGGTTCGCTTTGCAGTAATTCTTTACTAAGTTGGCAATGTATGTCACGGCATACAAAGTTTATTATCAAATAAAACAACAAATATCCACAAATATTTCCAAAATTATAACAGTGAACACTTCACTATAATGTCACGATCGAATAATTAGTGTTTTATTAGAAATTTACGAGGAAAAAGTAATAAAGAAAACAAATAAATACCTTAGTGAGCACAGCCGGCTTCTTTCGGGCAGACATTTTGAAAAAAGTGACAGCACCAGTGTTGCTAACACTCAAAAACTTTTTTTTCATAAAGTGTGACTAGTTTATGAGAATAAATATTAATAATTATATAGAAATCATAATATTTCTTTAACACTTTATTTTTTTTTAAGTTTGTATGGCACAGCATACAATACCAAATTAAGGGTTAAGAACTATATATGCAAGCATGTCATCGGGCTTGCGATTCGACTCAAATATGCGACACCACCTGCAGAGGCCAAAAATATACCTATTGGCCAAAAAAGGAAGCGTGGACGTCCCGCCAAAGCGAGACCTGCTTTAATTATTCAGTAAAAAATACAGAAAGCAGAAATTACTTACAATTTGTATCTAACAATTATAAAATAATTTGAATATGATTTTATATTTTATTATTGATCTCAATGTGTTGTGATTATTTAATAATTAGATTATTATGACAAATAAAATGGTGTTTCATTTAGATAAACTACAGTGTACGATGAAAAAATTGAATGTAAGTTAAAAAAAAAATTATGTATTAGATTAATTGTGCGCTAGGTATTATTAGATATACATTCATAAAAAAGCTCCACTTTTAAATAAATAGTAATACGTCACGAACATAAATTGTTGCTAAGATTATAATATTTTAAGTTTACTATTTTGCTGTGCAATCAGTATTTTTTGTTTAAAATTCCGATTTTTTTTTATACAAAAGGGAGTTTTTTTGACTTGCAGTTAAATACTACCCAAATAATAATATTGCACTTGGGAGCAATTAATTGCTTTTCATCCTCCTATTTCCTTTTACTTTTACGTTTAATGGCAATTAATTTTGCTATTAAATGTCCTTTTACTTGGAAAAAGCATACCATGTAAAAGTTTATTAAAACACCCTTTAATATTAAGCTTTTTGTCGAGTCCTTTTCCTTAAACTGTTAATTGCTCTCATAGAAGAAGTCATTTTGTTTAGAAATGAACGCGATTAAACAATAGTTGAAATATACTTGTTGTCGCGTTCCGTTGTTTTATGTAGTGTGTATTGTTCTTTCCATATACTTTTTATGCTGCTGAAATTCTCTACGTGTCGTTTCCACTTTGCCCTTGACCGTTTTCAGTAGATATGAAATGACACAACTTCGGTTGTCTGTTTCGGTGTAGTATCGATTCTATTGCAATAATTTTATTATTTAAAAACAGATCACGACTTAAATCATATTAAAAGTCACAATTTAACAACAAACTACTCTCAGTCAAAACGTCACACGATAATTCTATGATATACCAATATACGATCTATTATACTAAAAATAACTCCGACGAAACGTAAAAAAGGAGGTAACTCAATTTAATTGTTATTTTAAATTTATTTATACTAACAAAGAAACAATTATCGCCCATAAGTTAGTATTTGTTTTCAAATCCGCTAATTCCGCAATTCATGTAATACGAAGGTAGGGAAAGAACTGTCTCAAAATTATTTCTCATTTATAACAAACACGTCTATATTAAAATATATAAATAAATAGCTAATTAACAAAAAAATTAAATCGTTAAACGGAAAAGAAAATAAGCTATTGAACTGTATTGCCTTCATTCCTTTAGGCATACAGTGTCTACTTCACCAAAATGACAATAACTATAAATCTTATTTCACATTGTTTTTAGGGTTTTTTTTTAAAATAGCAAAGAAATGATTTAACGAATATCTTACGTTTAGATTAATATTATTTTGCTTTGACGTTTATTCGATGAAAGATTTTTTTTTATTTTTTGCTTTTTACTCATCGATAAGCCGATAGCTTTAGACCCTACCCATGAAAATTTTCAGATTGTTTAACCTCATTTTTTGAAATCTGAAAAATACCGTTCAACCTTTCCAGGTAATTGCAAAAAAAGGCTGTTCCAAATTATGATTACGAAAGAACAAAACATCGGCTCACAAAAAGAGTAGAAAAAGAAGACGCACAAATAACGGCCTTATAACTAGCGATTTCAGGCAACATTGGAATGTACAAAAGAGAAATATAAGCCTATGATAGGGTAGTTGGTGGTCGGCAGGTGTATGAGATGTAAAAATCATGAATGAAAATTAATAAACTTATATATTCTAACTAGCTGACCCAGCCACGCGTTGCTGTGGCAGTAATATTATTTTCAAAAATAAAAGATTTTTTCTAAAATAAAAGTAGCCTAAGTTACTCCTTATTACATCAGCTACCTGCCAATAAAAGTCACGTCAAAATCGGTCCAGCCATTTCAGAGATTAGCCGGAACAAACAGACAGACAGACAGACAAAAATTGTAAAACATGTTATTTTGGTGTATGTAACGTATATATATTCATATGCATGTAGTAAAAAACGGTTATTTCAATATTACAAACAGACACTCCAATTTTATTTATATGTATAGATTAATATAATACATAAACATAAATACTGACTCATAGAAAGGAAACTAACATGTAGTTCGAATAAAGGACCATGTAGGTAAGTAACGTTCTTTCACCAGATTCTTAAATATATTAAGAGACTTAGCATCTCTTATTTGTGCCGGTAATGCATTACACAGACAAGCAGCGTGTATCGTAAAGCATACCACAAAAGGAATTTTGTGGTATACATTGGTATTTTCAGTAATAAACTTTCCGTTGATCGCATAGTACGGTTCGAATGGGAGTCTTTAATGAATTTAAAGCGTTGTTTCAGGTAGAAAAGGACCGTGGGTTTGAACAATATATTGTAAACAAGGGACAGAATATGTGAATTCCTGCGAAGGCATATAGCCCACCTCTCGGGCATTTTACTAAAATTGCGAGACATGATATGTATCATCGTCTATCACTTTTCAAAATGAAGTATTACATAAGAATCGCATTATAAATTATCAAAAGTGAAATTATATATCATGGTGTTCTCCTGATTAAAATTCCCGGATTTTAATCACTTATATTAATTATATCTGTTCATAAACTAAAAGGTCAAGGCGCTTTGTTACATTTTATTCCAAGAGACCTTCACAAACATTAGCTTAGATGTCGGCGACTGTTAATAATACGCATTGTTTTTTATTTTCTCGACAAAAAGCCGGGTGCTCCTGCTATTTCTTGTTAAACATTTGACGGTATCTTCAAATGACATTAATAAAGTATTTGGTAATTAATTTCTTTGTTTGTTATTTGCACTTAACAAAATTGAAAGGTGACTCATTTTTATTTACAAAATAATTTTCTTTTCAAAACTAGTGCCTTAACAGAGAGCTCGTTAATATTCAGTTGGAATGGTACGTTATTCCTCGCAATCTATTGCGGGCTTTGGCGCTCACAGGATCTGAATGCGCGACACGTATTCTGGACACGTGGTTTCCGCACAATAATAGACTGCGTCCATTAATTAGACCAACATGTTTCATCGTAATGGACACGACCGACGCAGAGACGCCGTTATAACACGTATTTGATGATGGTAACACTGTTCTTTGCTTTGATTAAACATTACTTCTAAATTGTAATGATTTTTTGTAATTGCATGTAAAAAGCATTTTGTTTAAAATTTACGTACCTAATTTAAGTATTAAATTCTGTAAATGTAAATCTCAAATAAGATTACTTAAAAAGCTTTCTAGCTTTATACAAATCGGATGTGAGAACTTCTAAATATATAATTAAATATCAAAGAAAGCTTATTTACATCTGACTGAGAAATTTACACAATCTGCGGGTAAGAATTTCTCATAAACTAATTATTGTTACTTACACAAATCTGTGTACTTTGGTAACTTGCTGGATAAAACATTAAACGCTCAACTCAACACAAACTAAACGTTATATCCCCCGCGGCTTTTCTTAGTAAAATAGGCGAATTTGCGAAAAGGTATAAATTTGCTTATTTACTTACTGAGACTGAATACATTCAAACACAATATTACTTGGAATTTTAACCACTTTATTTAACTTTGTATCTCTTGGATAATAGAATCCCCGAAAGCTAAAGGGAAAATAAAACTATTCCTTGGGCGAAATCGCTTTTTGAAATGTACCTATATTAAATTAACAAAATGGCTAAAGCAACAAAGTGCCAAATCGAACTCCGTAATCGAACCAGACCTACATAGTGGACTGAATCGCTGTAATGTTTGATAGTGTTGTCTCTAGGTTTCAAATTCATTAATCCAAACATAAATACAAATATCATTAAATTTCTCAGTTGATACCCTTAGCATCGTCGTACTTGAATCAAAACTTGCTTAATTAATTTGCACCCTATCTTCTCTACTATGAAGTCCTCAGTCTAACAGCGTAGTCATATATATCAACCTCCTTACTACAGTTATAAAATACAGATAATGAAATAAAGCATCATCCATTCTCCTGCAAGTGGCTTACTCGTTCCGCGTTGAGATGGCGCTATTCACCTTTCACATGTAGGCCATTAGTAGAAAGATAGGCTCGATATTGTGTAGCACGACTCCCTTTGCCCACCCTCGAGATAAGCCTAGAGCGTTATATGCGTACCTTCCATGGCTTGTAGTTGGTAATATCGGCCGGTAAACATAAAATTATACACATCATAATTTATGTTTGTACATTATTGAGTAAATTTTTCGTGTTTAATTATTTCACTGCCTGTTATAAATGATTATAAGAATATATGTCTTGTTTCAGGTATTATTTTCATACTATTGATGAAGTAGACACGTATAATGTGACACTAATTGAAGGTAAAGTATCACTAAAAAAATATTTACTAGAAAAAGAAACAACTTGTCTTAGGAGTCAGGCGGGAATTCTCAAACCCACAACCTCTCGCTATCCGGGTAAGTGCTCTTTCTTTAAACTGCCGATACCTTGACAGACACGTAAATTTTTTTTTCAAGTACTTAACTTGACTACTAGCGCCATCTCTTCATGTCTAATAGGCATAGGCATAGGCAAATACGAGTACTACCTACAACATCAAAAAAGAAACTGCTATGCAGATATTTAAATGCTAGATTTGTTATATTTAAAGACATATATACTATTAAAAATTCTACTTGTCACAGGAGTCAAGCGGGACTCGAACCCATCACCACCCTTTAAATTTCCGAGACTTTTGACAGACCCCTGGAATGTTTCCAAGTATTTCTTAAGCTGACTACCAGCGCTATCTTTTCATGATTTTTTTATGTTATTTTATTTTATTATACAAATAAAGTAGGTAAACTTTGATCATCGTCCTCGAAGCATTTTCATTTTAGTATGTCCACTTTGAATAGGGTTTCGCCTATTCTGAAATGGTTTATCGAAGCACTTTTATTTTTCTTATTTCTCAAGATTCGTAACGTTTATGACTAGGTTCTGATCTAACCGTATCGAATCCCACAAAACCTATTCCCATTTTCATTTCAACCTACCCGGCTTACGGGAATTTAGAAAATAAACAAAAAATCGATGAAACGTGCTTACGGATGCTCTTCAGTAAACAAACTACCCTCAGGTATCAGCAGGCATTAGTTGACCAGTTAGAAGAATCATATTGTTATAATTATGAATATTGTTAAAAGCATTTAACTAAAGAATATTTACAAAAATGTTCAATTAGTACTGAGAAGTAATCCACATTAATATAATCTAACTTATCTCATAGTCGTGATACGTCAATAAAGTATCACCTCTAGCAGTTCGTTTATGGAAAAATCAGGACAGAAAATTGTTAAACTTTTACAGGTAATATCTGCAGAAAAAATCGGGATGGTACCTACTTTATTACCATTAAACGATACTCCGTTTTATATAGCTTATTGGTATCATCATTAATTAATTACCACCAAAACTGAATACTATAATTACTGTTGATGGTCAGGCCAATGCGAAAACCTAATTATGTTAAAAAATTATACTTGCCACTAAACAAAACGGGAAATACACTTCGTCTTGTCTGTGCAGCATTTTATTCTTTATTTTTTTTATCATTGCTATCAGTCGTACTTTTTTTTGAGCTCACACTATATATTTTGCTATGCTCTCACATTTGTACGTATATCTATATACACCTCAGAGTAAACAGGACTGGAGTAGCCATTAGTCAATATCTCGTACATATTTTTCTGCCATTTTTTGCGGGGGGTGAGGTTACTACTACATTCAATGCCAGCACACAGGAACAAAAACTCTTTGCGTGTTTACAAACGCACACATGCATAATACGACAAACATATTTAAAATACACGCACACGTGCTTAAAATAGTGTGTTAACGTTCTATTCAAACACACGAATGTCATTGTGTGAGAAGTGACATGACATAGCACGAGAATATCGATATCGATAAATCAGTTTCGTTCAATGAATGAATTTATTAACTTTGCGTTAGTATTCCTACAAATACAAATTGAAACTTGATAGTTTATTGCATTTAAAAGATATTTACAATAGGTGTTATTATATATATAGAATTCACTGTGGACCCTTTTGCGTATACCCATAATCGAAAGGAGGAACTCTGAAACATTATTTTTAACAAAGCGATAGTGAATATAGTTATATTTCTCAGATTTTTACTTTGACCGATTGATTATTCGTATTTTTTTGCGATTTGCTTACATCACTTTTTGCAGGTATTTCCTTTTCAACTTATTTTTTAACCTAAAATTAATACATTTAAATGTAATAAACTAAAACTGTTATAATATTACATGTTAATATATATTTGAAGCATAACTAGTTATATAATAAACTAAGAGGATCATTCAAGAATAACGTTGGCACAGCATGGGCAACTAATCTTCTTCTATTGTTAGATAATTTTTGAAACTGAGACGGCTCAATATGTATGGAACATATAGTACTTGTTCTTGAAGATGCCCAAGATGCCCTATTACCTATTACAAGCATGAATCCATTTTTTTCGTATGCTGTATTCTTTAGGAAAACTGAATATGAAAAATTAGATGTTTCCGGGCATATCAAAGCTTAAAGTATAAATACCAACATTTAGTATACCGCCTAGGGGCAGAGTATATTTGCCTATACTACACATACCGATCATTTCTAATTTTAATACTGCAATACTATCTTCCAATAGCTTTCATTTATGTACAAATGACTTTTGGTACCACATACCTTACTCCTAGTATCTTGAAGTATTGCAGTTGGACAAGCCGGTTTTTAAAAGGAGCTATAAATGCTACAATATTAATAAAAAACTTAACTTAAATGTTGACGATGACATTTAGCTATTACCATACTAAAATGTCATCAAAATCCGTCGCGTAGTTTTTGGGTGATGCGTGCTCAAACATACATACAGACAGACAAAATGTTCAAAAATTAGTGATTTCGCTTCCTCTACTCTCATTACTAGCCATTTGGTTTAAGGTGGACTTGACCTGTTTTATTCTATATCTTTACAGTTTTATTCTCGTATGTATAATATCGCAGGTAAATAGTATAATTCCGCACTTTACATACGGCGTCATCAGTTCAAAATCACATACCTTATTCTTATTTGAAATCATCATTAATACCTGGTAATAATTACTGAAACAAACTGTAATTTATCTAAGCTGTGTTTTATTATCTTTAAGAAAAAGAACTAAGAAAAGGGTATGTGTTTTTTAAACTGATGACGCCGAATGTAAACTGCGGAATTATACAATTTCCCTGCGACATACAGATTTAAATTAAAAATACATATTTCCAATTTAAGTATGTTACTTGCATTCATTCATTCATTACTCACTCGTAAAATCACAATATCGATGAAGTTGACATCACTATTGTGCAAATTAATATTGTACAAATTGATAAGGGTTGCTGATTACAAAATAAAAACAATTTGTCCTGTGGCTCGAAAAAAAATTTTGGTTTCTCGGAAATGATCGGGTGTGCTGGTTAGACGATGGTACCCTTTTAACCGTGTCTTTTTTATGAAGTCAGGGACACTGGAAGTATATACAGCATTAGTACTCTTAATGTTTATGAGCGCCGCCCAGCATGAATGAAAGGACAAATAGTTTGATTATTATTTAATTAATTATTTTATTTATTATTTTATATTTCCATGTTGTGTGGCAAAGAATAGGCTTCAAGCAGCCGCAAAAGTGTAGGTATGTACTTAATACTAAACTAAAAATAAACACGCAACGTACATTGTTAAAACGAAATTATAATTGGTAATTAATTAATACAAAATTACAGTTATTTATTACCAACAAACTTTTTCTAATTTTTGTCTTAATTAATTGAAATGCGATAATGGTCAACCCTAGGTAGTCTCGTGGGGAGTGCAGCCGTGACGTCATCAAACGAACTTTGAGCGCGAAATTTGAAATTGTAGTCTGCTAAAACATGAAATTATGAATTAAATAATAATCAAAACCTAAAAATTATGCTTACAAATGAAAGGTGACACCATCTTTTTGCATACTAGATATTTTCGAATTTTTTTTACAGTAGAAAACAGCACAGGCAGGCATTTTCGTGGGAGCTCTGCACGGTAAGACGTTCTGATTATTGTGGTTTTAAAATGGCGGCTCAACTAGTTTTATATAACGCACAGGATTCCGATGCTTGTGCATTTGGCAGAGGGGTAATGTTAGGCAAAGGCTACTCCAGTCCTGTTTACTCTGAGATATACACATATCAACATGGTCTAGGGATATTTTGTATAAAGTTAAAAAAAAAAAATATACTGGCCGGTTTATAAATCTTTTAATGAAAACTTATTTTGCATACCTTATTGAATTATTCCGAATTTGAAAAAATAAGGTAAAAAAAGATCTGCATGGCCAAATTTGTAGTAAAGTAAGAAGATTTCAATTTACCTGTCCTGTTATTTGTGTTTTTTGTACCAAATTAAAGTTTCATTAAAAATATTGGTTAATTTCGAATTTATGCAACTGTAGGCATAATGCAGGGGCGCCATTTATCAAGAGACGAAATATTAAAAGCAGTAGGTATGCTTCAAGTTGGGACTACTCAACGAAGTATTGCCAATATTATCGAGCCACTGGTGAAGTGGCTTAAAGTCGTCCTGTCCTGGCGAGTAACGCATAACTACGCAAAGAGAGGACTGATATTTGCAAGTAGCCGCAAGACAACAACAGAACGTTACGGCCATGTTTGTGAGCTTGTGAGTGACCAAACTGTGAGGAGAACACTACACGAAGCTAACCTCCATGTTCGCAGACCACTTTGTACTCCAGCACTACGCAGGAAATCGTGGAAGAAGATTAGAGTGCGCTCGTATCAGTGGAAGAGCAGACCGCGTTTGGATCAGAAACACCATGATTGATTACTGAAAAATATCGTAATGAGGCGCTAATATGATGTGTTTATGTAATAATTATGTGTAACAGTTTTAACCGCAATGAACTCCGAGACTACTCAACCGATTTTGATATTTTTTTTATTTTGCTTAATTTTTTCAAATTAAGAAAAAGGATAACTTTCATTGTAATTCACAACCAAAATATTTTTTTATTAATATTACAGTAACTGACTCACAGCGACGCGTGGCCGTGTCAGCTATACACATTTTCTGCCACGCTATTGAAACCATTGTATTGTTGCGTTACGGTTGTAACATCTTAACTAACAGAGGGCGTAAGGGGAATGGTTGGAAATGGGCGAGGACAGTAAGGCCAACGTGTTGTAGGTATTGTTTGCGGCATCGATGTCGGAAGACCTTTGTTCTAGCAGGGCTCCGGGCGGCGGGCGTTACTTTATCTTATTACACGTGTCGCTGGCGGTCTAACGAAGCTGCCCGCCGCAATTGTTCCACCTTCTGAATTAATGTGTCGCCTTATAATAGTCTCAGGCCAGCCTCCGACCATTGTTTATGTAAGTATAACACCCTGCCCCAGGTATAATCTCGCCGAATTGAATTTATGCAGACAAGACCGTAGTAATTTCTCTCGTATACAGACTTAATTAACTAAAATTAACCTCCCTCTTAACACCTCACACGCCTTGTAAGCGTAACATGTATCTTAGGTAAATGTTGTAGAGCCAAATGTAATACTATATTATTGAATATTACAAAGAAAATTACACTTACAAAATGAAAGCGCTTGACTATCTGATGGTGGTGAATAAAATTGATTTTTACAGTATTTAGCTCGTAAGTGGAAAATACATAAAACGCTTTAATTGTTTATAATATTATATAAACATTACTGTTCCCGTTATCTAGTAAAATTCACAAAAAATTACAAAGAATGCTAAGAACGTTTACTCTTATCGCGTTTAACAAAACATTTTCTTGTCAAAGTTACATGCTAGACGTACATTGTTCTATGTTTTCATTTGATTTACAGCGTTCAAAAAGTTTTCATTTAACTATTGCCATTTTCAAAAGTTTCATCCCTTACGGGAGTAACTACGTCTAACTTTTATTAGAATTGTGTGTGACGTTCGCCTCGGGGAACGGTGGTGGGGTCTATAACATCTTTGTCAACTCTCTTACATCTGATCGGATTTCAGTAATCCATAAACCTATATGTGTTTAGAACTTTATTAATACTCTCTCGCCTAAGGCAAGCAAGCAATATCGTAAATAGATAATAGAACTCAGTCTCAATACCAAGGAATTTACTTGTGCCAATGGTACAGCTGAAGGATTATGTTTTCCTAAGAATACGTGCTACATTTTTACCCAACATGTTTCACTTAAACAGTTAGTGACACGTATTACTAATCTAAGTGTACAAAAATAGCACAAGATAGACAAACATAGAAGGAAATGGAGGAAGCCCATAAATTAGAACTTAATTAACTATAAAAAATAAAATGTAATGTACTTAAGAACGAAAAAAAATACTGTAAGTTATATACTTTTAAGATTTATTGGAAATAAAAAGGGTGTATTATTATTCTTATTATTACTAATCTAATATCTTAGTAAAAATGATTTATTAGGAAAAATAAAATATATTCATTTTAGTTTTTTTAACCGTTACCGACTGCCAAGTTACCAAGAGATTGCAATATCCTTACTTGGATATCCTTACTGGTGCAGTTAATTGATTTAACATATTGTTACATGCTGTGGGTATTGGATAGTAATGGCCGTCTTATATTTTCTACTACCTTCATAATAATTTAATCGGGCACGGTCCTAATTGTTAAAATCAAATTGTTTTATTTTACATTTTATTAAGTCATTAAACTCTCACTACGATTTCATTGTATACTACTGAGTCTACTACTAATTCGGAAATTCGTAGGCCCTTCTGAGAAGAATATCCGAAACAAACTTGGGCAGGGGGACCGACCTCCATTTTACTGTTATTATTTGCAATGTGTATCTTTGGTTGTATTAATTTTTTGATTATTGGATCCCCAGCAGGTGGAACGCTCCGACCTTCGTCTCTATTGGAACTAGGATGTTTCCTGATTTCAATAGCCTTGCGTAGCATTCAAGGAACAAATCTTTGTTCTTTAGCGAGAATTTGAAGTTTATCGAATCGAATGTAGTGGTTTGGCCCCTCAAACTCATACACTACAGACCTATTATCGCGCCTATGTTTTATGTCGGCTACATGTTTTTAATGCGCTTCCCTATACTTCTCTTTGTTTGCCCGATGTATTAGAGACCACAGTCACAATTAATTTTGTAGACACCTGCTGCTTGAAGCGCTATGTTACACTTGACAGGTTGTAAGAATTGGTTAATCTAGCTGACTGGTTTAAAGTAAATGTTCCCAATCTTGTCAGCGACCACCTTCATTCCCTTCAGGGAAGGACAGCAGGTTGATACAGCAGAACCGATATTATCAAATTGAATATCGGTTTTTCGATATCGACTTTTTAGTCCGATATTTCGATTTTTGATATTATCGAAAACCAATATCCATGCTCTACGTGCTGCTTACTTAATGACTCTTAAATGTGTTCCTATAATGTCATTGTCTTTAAAATATTTCAATGTGTCTGAACGTCTCTAAATTGCGTCCACAATTCGCTGTTTAATTAGGTAACATAGTTTAATTAACTCTAATACCTTTAAATGGATGCATAAGCAACACATCTTTTCCTGCACCTGGCTACATAATTAATTGTTTCAAGTCACCTTGATGTTATTAATGTGTGCAGTTTATTTAGTATACTATCCGTGATTTTAAACATTTGTCTTCATTTGCTTATTTATCGTATGTTTCAGATTGTTGTCCTTTTTATTTATTAATATAATGTAGAAATATCACGTACATGTAAATTATTAGTGACAATTCGTGAATGGGTATATAGTGTTAATTAAAGAACATTTAACTTCAAACATCAAGTGTTTGTTAAACATTGATGGTTGAAGTTAAATGTTCTAGTATTGTGTATGTAACAAAGTATTGTGTATATTTATTAAGATATTCCAGGAGTTATTTTTATTTTATGCTCCATCTAGTCATATTGTACATTAGTCTTGTCTTATAGCTTTACATATCACACAAAAAGGCGCACTACTGCCTTCGTAACGACAGTCAATGATAGTAAATAAACAGTCAGAGGCCCCGCTACAGTTTGTTCCATCGTGTGATGACTTATTTATCTTTCATGAAATATCATTTTAATAATAATAATAACATTTTCTAAATTCACACCAATTAGCCTAGACCATATTATCTATATAACCGTTTTATAATTATATAACTATATAATTTGTCCACAAACCCCATTGTCTATGCTTAAGACAAAATAAATAAAAGAGTGTGCGTCTCGGGACGCACGACAGAAGTGATAACTTAAACTTATCTAAGTTGAACTATTTAATATTGAAATTGTTTAACTTGAAAAAAGCTCAGGTTATTACTTAAATTTCTTTTTTTTATTATATTTTTTATAATCATTTTCAAAGCAGTGATAGTTTTAGGTTATAAGCTCGCTCCGCCTGAGCCGAGCGTGGAAGCGAGAGCTCGGAACAAGCGATAGAGAGGCACGATCGGCCTGTGACGCGTCTATCTCTGTTCCACTCCATCGGACTATGCTTCCGAGTAGAAGAGAGATAGCGGCAGCACACAACCTACACGTGAACTGTTTTGTCAACTGTTTATAAAGTGAAGTGAAAAGTAAAAAATTGTTTATTACAACAACAGTTGCGGCAAAAAAGGTAATTAATTCTTGCATTTCAAGAATTTGACGTAAACTGTTTCGTCAACTATTTATAGACTGAAGTGAAAAGTTAATGTGCTTTCCATTGTTTATTACAACAAGTCAATATTAATTTATCGAAAAAAAAAAACTTTTAATTAAGTCCATTCTTTTATGCAAAATAATGATAATGGGTCCCCGTATCAAGTCGGAAAATGCATATATGTTCTATATAATGCTGTTCCTTTAACTCGTTTAGGTACGATACTTTATAAATCATTGAAATCGGTCCATTGGTTGCGAAGATATTACACATTTTGTACAAGCCGACCGCGGGGCGGCCGAATAACTTATGTGACGTCACGATTACCTTTCCGCCCGCGCGCACACTCTCCGCAATTCATTTATTAAGATTCCCTCGATCTGCGCGGGTGATGTTGTGGTTTTGCAGTTTTTAAGTGAAAATATGCCGGATTATAAGTACTGTATAATACCGAAATGTACTAATACTTCAATTAGTACACCTGAAAAACTGTTTTTCAATGTGCCAAAGGACTCAAAAGTAAGCAAAAAATGGTGTACTGTCATGAAGAGGGATGACAAAATTCCGCTTTCGTGCCAAGCTTCAAGATTTTGTTGCGAGGATCATTTTGATGTAAATACCTCTCTACCAACCATTACCTTGTATACAACACAACAATTGTATACCAACTTTTATCATCATTACTCGTGTGGTAAACAAGTGGGTAGGTAACTTAGTTACAACTTGTTTACGAATGTTAAAAAAAATACAGGGTTATATTATGTATATTTCAATGAGTAAATTAATGATAAAAAGTGTAAGTAGTGAAGTTTCATATAATCCTTCCTCGGGTAAAAACCAGGATCTTACTAAGGTCTAACTACAATAAAATTGAAGTTCCCCGGAACATAGCGGAATATTCCCGCCTTAGGGAATAAATATATATCTATCTATACATGTAATTAAACTGTAGCCAAAGTGAATTCTGTACATTGAATATTTTTTTGAATAATCGCATTAGGAGGGCTCCATACACGCAATAGAAACCAAAAACATTGTCATTTAAATAAAACTTTTTGCATTCGAGTGTCCTTCTGCCTCCTAAACATAATTTTGTACAATAATCACGCCTTGACCCCAAGGGACTAGGAAGACCACAAGTGAAGTTTGTATGGAGAAGTAAGTTTTCTTGCTGCTATCACCACGAAACTTGCTGTAAATATAGTAGGTACTAAGATTATAATAAATAAACTGGATTTAAGAAAGTAGTACCTACCTAGAAAAAATACTAGGACTTAACAAAGCGATTTCGTCTATTCATGGCTCAAAATTACGTGTCCAAAGAACGTAGGTACATTCCTGTCAAATGAAGTATTTAACTCTAATTTTATTTATTGTATACATAATATTTTTTGAACAGTAAAATTCTACATACTCATCTACATAACAATGTTAAAATAACGGCGTAGGTAGTTACAACAACAAACACAACTGCCCTGGCCGACTAACCTAAACCTTTTGGGTATTTTATAGGCTAGTCCAATTACGTGTACCTACCTACTTATTATCCTGCTGTTCTGATTAGGTTGATAATAAGATTTGCCTACCTCTGAGTTTCCAACCACGAATTTCAGAGCTTGTCTAGTTTAAATGATTACTAAGATAATCAAATACCATGAAGGTATCCACTTAAGGTAGATTATCGGATTGCGCTTGCTCAAAACCGATATCTACCTTATTTCAGTCATTTGTTATATTATAATAACAACCTTCTAATATTAAACAAATAAAATCAGTTATTAATCGATTGGGTATAAACTGGTGACGTTACGCTCCCTGTTGGACGAATATCGCAAACAAAATAATACCGCGCAGTGGTTCCGCGGCATGCGCTGGGTCATTGTGACGTCATCGCATGCGTTCGCGCGGTCTGTGAACCTCGTTCGGTATTTTGCTCATAACTTTGTCAATTTTGGTCGTAGAACAAAAATTTTTGCACTTTATGTTTTAGTTTCTCAATGTCTATAGAACTGCATTCATAACATAAAACGTGACTGGTCCCCATTCAGTGATAAAAATTCAGTTCAATTCATAAAAGTATGCAATTTTTCATCATTGTTTTCTTATGTCGTTATCACGTAAAATTATCGTCCGTAAACCGACTTTACAGACAACCAATTTTTATTACTTTTTAAGGTTGTGATTTATTTGTAAACAAGTTGTTATCCAAAATGGACATTGGCACATGGGTGGAAAAAGTAATATTAGAATATTCCAGGTATATATTCTGGCGTACTATAATAAGGCACATTTTCACTTATTGTATTCATTTTACAGTCATAAATAAGTCTTCGCAACCACCACAACCACACTACTCAATTTCTTTATTGTTATTCAATGTATAGGTAAAAAAACTGTTTTGGTTCCTTAAAAAGATTTTTATAACACCTATATATCCTTCCTGTGACCAAACAATACTTATGGATGATATAAACACCTTTTTCGTCAGCCATAAAGCTCGGTCCTCGTTATTAGAAATAATAAATGGGGCAAATAATCTTAATTTATGTACTTCCACTCAATGCTACTCCTAACTTTCCAAATTCTATCCCATCCCATATTGATTGAAATATATTAAAAATATTTTGGTTATAACCAAATTGTATTAGAACAATAGAAGAGCTATCTTTAAATTCCTTTCTAAATACATTTTAAGCTCTACAATATTTCAAGTGTTGCTTCATTTCAGTTACGTCTATATATCGCGAATACGCGTTTTCTCTACATTTTATGTAACTTATAAAAATTGGTTTGCGGTTTATTTATGATGAACGTTAGCAGTATTGACGTTTTTTAAATTAAATAAATAAATACCACAAATATTATCATGAAGTGATTCCCATTCTGTAACAAAAGCTGTTATTTTACAGAAAGTTTGAAAATATAACAACGTAATAAAATATCCAGTATCGTTAAACAAATAGATAAAACTTTAAATGTAAGGAAAATATTCTAATGAGAATATTTTTCATAACGATCCCATAACCACGGCTATGAAAACTGTATAATTGTCTACAGTGGTGGAAGTGTCCTCATTGTTCCTTTAGATGAAAGGCTATATTTAAATGAGAGCATAGCACTTTATACTTTTATTCTACGTACGAAGTGCTTTCTGGCATATTATGTTTCTACTCTGATTACATAGTTTTATACAGCATTGCTTTGTTCATAAAATCATGAATGACTCAATGACTTTAGATATTTCTCATTCTTAAATATTTCCTTGGATTAAATTTTGAATGTTACGATAAGAAAATGTAAAAAAAAATAATTAAATTTACATCGCCGGGTGAGTGAATCGGTGGCCTAGTTATTAGTTTTTGGTCTAGTTTGCCTGAAGAGGCAAATCTTTAATTTCGATAATTTATTTAACGTGTTTATTTTATTTTCCTCGTATGAATCACATTTATTATTACTGAAATCAAAGAAATATAGTGTTCGCCGCCACCAGTAGGTACTTAGAGTGCAATAAATTGCACTTATATCTCCACCTTTAAATGGATCTGTATTTGCACATAGTTATGAAAGCTATAAAGCAAACTATAAAGCATTCCTTGTTTAACACTGACAGTCTTTTAAATAATCCTATTAGAAGCGTTGACAAGATCTTAAAATAGTCTCCACTTGGAGTCAAAGAAAACTTCTGCAGTTTGTCCATTATAATTCATTCAGTCGCGACCGGCTCTTGTTGAATCGAGGGTGTTAAGTCGTATTAGTATTTTCTATACTTTATGTTATTAAGATTTCGTTTTAAATTAGATCCAATCCACAAACACGACTATTGTCTAGTTGTGAAGGTCCTGTTTTAATTAGAACACTGCAATTTAAATCTTTAGGCAAGATTGTTAGTCACACAGCAGCTACGCGTCTCGTTCAATATTCAAGCCGTTCGTCCTTTTTGGTTCAATTAATTTATTTAATAAATTCATTCTGAAACGAGCGGCTGCTCTCCCCGGTTCGTTCCTCCTTTATAAATTTATATTGTCGAACGTGGCCAGAATATAATACGTCAATGTATGACAACCTTTTAGTGTGGCGCCATACGGACCTTAATGCCACCGAGGTTTAGCATCAAACACGAGTGAGAGGTGAATAAGTAGACTTGTACTGATAGTTATGACAAGGATTAACTTATTTCTACTCTAAAGCAAATACATAAAGGGAAATTCTGTTTTAGTCTGTATGACATTTCATTTATCTTATTGCGATGCTTATAATAAACAACTTTATCTACTCTAATACTATAATACAAAGATTCTAAAACTGAAAACAAAATGCTTATGACAAACATTACGTACAGGCCAAAAATAATAAAAAAAAAGTTTCATTACGATACAGGTCTTGTATGGACACCTGTAACATAATATAACTTTTTTATCATAACGATACACCTATACAACCTCCAGCTGGACCAAGGAGGTTGAACCTCTACTTTAAAAAGGTTTCAATGAACGAGTCCTCGACGACCGACGCAACACGCATGCGCAATTGATGTTTGCACCTTGGCGCCAACATTTGACATTTAAATAAATTTGTTGTTATATTCAGCGTTTTATTTGCAATATTGTTTTACATATTATAGTATGAGAGTAGATAAAGTAGTGTATGACACTGTACATAACTTGGTCTTATAACACTCGTGTGATACTATAAAAAAACTCGCCTACGGCTCGTTTTTTTAAAACACACTCATGTTATAAGAACCCTTATTATGCAACAGTATCATAAACTACTATTCTTATTAAGGAAACTAAAATAACAGAAGAAATATTTTCTCCGTATTCACCTACTGTTTTATAATTCAGGACGAATAGCTAGCTACGGTCCTTTTGATAGATGATGCCGACTATTTGGTAAGGCCTACTCTTCTTTCAAGAATAAATCACAATCTTTTAGTTGGATGTTTATATATGTTCTCTGGCACTGGTTAGTTCTGGTTTATTTCCTTCAGCCTTTCTAAATCTAAATGTCATTAAACTTCGCAAGCTAATCTGAAATAGTTGTTAGCGGTTGTAGTTGACAGCAGTTATGACGGTTCCCACCGCTTTATTGTCTCGCACAGGCATTGTCCCATTTAGAAGATCCCACTTGGTTTTAATCAAGTCCCCTTTGACTGTTCATTTCCGATTGTGCTACAATCCAGCGAATCCGTATAAATTAAATTTTCAATAAAATGTTACGCTAATCATACTATCCATGCATTTTCCTCGAAAGACATGTCTTTTGTATTGCACTAAAAACCATTTGAAGGGTCCACTGCAATAATGATGGATGTCCTATGTCTTTTGTTTTAAGATAATTGGGTTTTAAATTTATAAAAGATGGAAGAAAACTTAGACCTGAAGATAATAAAATGTTGTTTATTAAAATATATGTATAAAATATTATTTCTTTGGAAAATAATCATTCTTAGGGTATTAAAACTAACCGAATGGCATTATTGGTTAAGAATTAAATGTTTTTGGACATTCATCATTATTGAAGTGGACCCTTCATTTGTCCCTTGGCTCCTTTTTATCTTTGCTTTTTGGCTATATTATTTTATTTAGTTCTTTCATGGATTTTAAAGAAGCGGAATATTTAAGTTGAAGGAACGTACGTTGTAATTAAAATAAATATTTGGCTAAGAATCCGGGTCGCGGCGGTTAAACTGAGACATTCCCACCCTTTGAACGAGTTCTTGTTTATGTTTGCTCATTAAACAAATAAAAGTGAAAATTCAGTCTTAATCTGGCGGAAACTTTTGCATTAGAACTGTGCCGGCTTGAAATTATTGTGTTCAAATGTTTTACAAGTCCCAGAAGTTTTAGCCTTTGATATTGTGTTCTTAAAATTATATTTCCCTCTGTTGGTAATAGTAATTCAATAATGCGATATTGGTCAAAATCGATGTGGAGTAGTTATTTACGAGGGTGGGTCAAAAAGTTCGCGGAATGAGGGGCATGGAGGGGGAGAGGTGACTTTTTACTACCTGCACTAGTTGTGACACTCATTAAGAGTATAAATACTAAGTTTAAAAAAAATAGGTCATAATTACCTGAGCTACACATCAATCAACAAGTCAATCCGGAAGAAAATTTGCAACTTGGAGAAAATTGAGTTTCGCGCAGTCATGCCTGCTGTTCAAAGAGTGGGCTTCGAAATCTTGGAACATCCTCCCTATAGCCCAGATTTAGCCCCAAGTGGTTATTATTTGTTCCCAAAAATAAAAAAAGAGCTTCGAGGGAAGAAATTCTCCAGCGATGAAGAAGTGAAGAGCGCAATTTCGACCTATTTTGAAGACAAAGAGAAATCATTTTCTTTCGAAGGTATTTATAAATTAATTGATAGGTCTAATAAATGTATTAGAGTAAAAGGGGGAGTACATTGAGAAGGAAAAATAATTTTGTGTTTTATTTCTTACTTTTTACCCTCCATTCCGCGAACTTATTGACCCACCTTCGTAGATAAGTAAGAATGTGAAGCAGGTGCAATAGTCTTATTAATGGTACCAATTGAATATTAATGATGACTTTAGTCAAACATTAAAGTTTTGTGATATCGATAAAAATCTGCAACTCTTTAAATGACTTCTTAAACTGGGGAAGTTCTTTTAATATTACTATTTATATCAGGTAATTCTCGTCTCGTTACGCAAATATGCAAATAAAAACTCACTATTTTATATTTGCATGTAACACGCTGTCGCTTACAAGATCTGTCATATTGGCAATTGAAGGGTTAGTTTGAATTCATGGAGCCTTCACGCATAACTCTGTGCCACCGGCTCTATTATTTTGATAACACTTTCGCAAAGTAACAGGATACCAACTCACGAATAATGAGATAACAGTCATCTTATTAAAAAATAAGAAAGAAAAATTAATCATCAATACTTTAGACAATATTTTTGCTTCACAGCCACAAAAGTAGGCATTATTATGATGGTTTAATTTTTTATGCATCCTACCTATAGAAATAAATTATAAAATTTATTAAAGCTCGTTCTTGAGTTTAGTCTGCAGCTTCCGTTCACTGTGGGATAATTATGGCTGTCGTAGTCTAATTGTTGAAATGTCATCGTTGAGGCAAGTGACAACTTGGATTCATGCGACCTTCAAAACCACAATTTTAAAGCATCTTCGAATTTTTATAAAGAAATATTAAAGTCTCTTAGCTTTAAAAAAAGATTGTGTTTTTTAGTAAGAATAATGTAACACCATATCACACCATAGAAGTAGCATATTGTCGATTAATACAATTATTTTTTTTAAACCTATGCGGTTTGTATAGCAAATTGCAATAAAGGGAAATTCTGTTTTAGTCTGTATGACATTTCATTTATCTTATTGCGATGCTTATAATTAACAACTTTATCTACTCTAATACTATAATACAAAGATTCTAAAACTGAAAACAAAATGCTTATGACAAACATTACGTACAGGCCAAAAATAATAAAAAAAAAGTTTCATTACGATACAGGTCTTGTATGGACACCTGTAACATAATATAACTTTTTTATCATAACGATACACCTATACAACCTCCAGCTGGACCAAGGAGGTTGAACCTCTACTTTAAAAAGGTTTCAATGAACGAGTCCTCGACGACCGACGCAACACGCATGCGCAATTGATGTTTGCACCTTGGCGCCAACATTTGACATTTAAATAAATTTGTTGTTATATTCAGCGTTTTATTTGCAATATTGTTTTACATATTATAGTATGAGAGTAGATAAAGTAGTGTATGACACTGTACATAACTTGGTCTTATAACACTCGTGTGATACTATAAAAAAACTCGCCTACGGCTCGTTTTTTTAAAACACACTCATGTTATAAGAACCCTTATTATGCAACAGTATCATAAACTACTATTCTTATTAAGGAAACTAAAATAACAGAAGAAATATTTTCAGCCACAAAAGTAGGCATTATTATGATGGTTTAATTTTTTATGCATCCTACCTATAGAAATAAATTATAAAATTTATTAAAGCTCGTTCTTGAGTTTAGTCTGCAGCTTTCGTTCACTGTGGGATAATTATGGCTGTCGTAGTCTAATTGTTGAAATGTCATCGTTGAGCCAAGTGGACAAGTTGGATTCATGCGACCTTCAAAACAACAATTTTAAAGCATCTTCGAATTTTTATAAAGAAATATTAAAGTCTCTTAGCTTTAAAAAAAGATTGTGTTTTTTAGTAAGAATAATGTAACACCATATCACACCATAGAAGTAGCATATTGTCGATTAATACAATTATTTTTTTTAAACCTATGCGGTTTGTATAGCAAATTGCAAGCTTGTTTGGCAGCAAGGTTTTTTGCTTAAATATTAATTTGTTAGCCGAGTTAATTTATCCTGTAGGGAACAGCATTAATCTCAGTAAGCATTTGATAAGGTAAACGCAGCACGGACGCCGCGACGAAACAGCAGTTACCGCTGCCTCACCGACCGACTAAATGGACACAATCGTGAAAAATGCTCCTTTATTCGTTCAGTAAAACTTATAACAAAGAGACAGTTAAGAGCACTTTTGTAGGTTATTTTTTGATTGTATTTCGGCAGTAGATGCGGTTACGACAGTTTTGTTTTACACTCCTTCAAAGGGGCTGGAACTTCTGAACCCCCACGGAGTAGACGTCCTTGCTTCTAATACTGCATTAGTACCCTCGACTACCATATAGTCATCGTTGCTAAGTGATAAGAAAATCCGATAAATTACTCAAATCATTTCAGTTTCAGCTTTAGTATTATAGTCATTACCACTTATTGTATGTATAAAATGCCATAATAAACATATGAAACAAGGTTCAGATTTATGATCTCCTTTTATTTCGGCAAGAAATATTTATTGTATTTTTGTATATATAACATCACCTCCCAAAAACAGGAATGAACTTGTCATATAATATTCATTGGCCTTTAAGGGTGCGTCCAGATCTGGCTAATGCTTTACGTGAGCATTATGATCTGATTGTGAATCTAAATAAATTTTTTTATAAAGTGAATATTAAGAATATATTTTTTTAATAAATATGTGTCAATAGGTTTCTTGAGCTTAAAAAAAAGCATTGGTTTGGCAGCAGATTTTTTTTTGTATTTCGTATTTATTTTTTTTCTCCCTGAAAACGAAAAATTGGAACCTAGAACTAAGATAGAAATAAGCCGACGGATGTGGTCTATCATACATAACTAATCCACGTCCCACTATTGCGGCGATTAGAAGATATTCATTTTTAAATTTTTATGCTAGGGTTGTCATCGAACTTGACCTCGAACGAAATTTTTTAAAATATTAATTTATGTATTATTTTTGAACGAGTTTAGAATAATGTAGATTTTAAGAACTTGCTTGAGTACCTTCAACATATTTTTTTAGACTCCAAGCTTTATAAGCAAAAAAGGAACGCTCATGGTGATTCGCAGTCAAGGTGGAAGTCACAATGATGAATATCGATTTTCGTTGTGGCATTAACTGTTAATTGTTTGTTTTGTGTGTGTGTGTGTGTGTGTGTGTTTCGGAGACACAAGTTCGTGCCTGGTTACTTCTACGTTTTTTTCTTACAATAATAGGTACATACCTGTTAACTGATTTACGGCCACGACTTTGTACTTTGCATTTATTTTCCGATCGAATGCCACTTTTTTTTTAAAAGATGCGATAATGACTGCGATACCTAGATAGATTTTAAAAGTGAATGAATTTCTAAATCCAAACCAATTACAAACCTATAATTTATAAAGGTACATGCAAGAATTTTTCGTTTAAAGTATAGGATGTGTGTGTGTGTGTGTTAAATTATTTCAAACAACATAGTTTATTTTTTCGACCGCTTAGCGTGTAAGGTACAAAATTAAATATGTGGTCGAACATACAGTATTTCTACATTATCACATCTACATTAGGTAGGTGGTATATGTAAGTATATTGTATGCGTCCTATAAGTGTTGTTAAATTATTCAATTGATTGACGGTATTTATTAACAAACAAAAAATGAAACCTTTTTATTTAACACATAGTTGATCTTTGTGACAACCTTAGATCATGAAAGTTGACCTTTATCTAAATTGTATCATAACTTCTAAAAACCGCAAAAGTGGGACTTGATTTTATTATACCTTCAATAATTCGTTATCATGTGGCAAATATCTCATGGACAGAGATGGAACCGTCTTTTCAGGAAATTAAATTGTTCATTTTTTCATGCGCATAAAAACTTTACTTCTTCATATGTTTTTTTGCTAAAAAAAGAGTGATCTGAGAATTGAAGTCTTGCCTTTATTAGGGTATAAATAATCGATTTATTCAAAAACCTCAAGGTGTAAATTTTTGGTTCCATAAAACACTGCGGGGGCTAGAAGAAGTAGTCGCCTATGGCTTTCCACGACAGAGAAGTTGCGTCCGAACTTGAAATACACGCGTTCAGTACACATTCACCAGAGCTAGACGCACCCTTAAACTTGAGCATTATAGGCATTATGTAAATGAATGTAAATAACTTCTTACTGGTGGATCTAATTTTATGTATGTTTCCACATCTGTATCTTATTCAACGCGAAATAAACATAAACGAGTACGTCCTTCATCAAAATATTATTCTACGCTCCTTATGTTACGTCAGCGCTTTTCCTTGAAATATGTTTATAAGCCAGGAAATGTATTTGTCAAGCTCAGAGTTGTCGAGTCTTCACTGTAAAGGTTAAAGGTCAAAAACTTGCAGCTTTATTGTTAAAATTATTTAATTTTTACCATAAAGATTACGCAGTGGAGTAGCTTTACATTGAAATGTGCAATTGTAATAGCCTTGAAGCCTTCGCCTGAATTTATGGACTCTCGGAAGTATTGATATTGTATATTAAAAAACACGTTTGGATCTTCCTATAGTTAAGAAGTCAAAATTTTACTGAAAAAATTACTACCATGTTTTCCCATTCACACATCTCATGTTCTTTAGTGAATGTAATGATAAGTTTCATAAAAAACTAGTAATTTCAACGGTTATTAAAGTCGCTTTATTTTCAGATAAGAACCTATTTTTTTCCAAAATATAAGAAATATATTAAGTACATAGGTCCCAGAATAAATATAAATTAAATCCCAAGAAACACCCAAAAATCCGCCCTGGGCCCGCGTTTGTATATAACCGCATTGTAGGTAACTGACCTTTCTCATGACGGTGATTCCATTCATAATAAAGTTTTGTGCCCCAGAAAATGGGAACATTAATAGGCTGAACCAAAAAGTTCTGAAAATGGAAACAGTGGAAAACTTAAGAATTATTTTCTCTATAATAAAATTCTTCATATTCACATAATAGAAAGAAGGGAGAAATCAAAGTACGGACAGTTATACGCAGATAATTCATCGAAAAAAGTTCGTTATAAGCAACTATCTCCTCAAATTTTTCTTAGGAGAATAATCCATCAATATTTCTTCGATGTTCTTCGTGAAGCTATACAAATAACAGTAGTTTAATACTTACAGACGAGCTACAAAAGAAGGAAAGGGAAGCTGTACCCATGATGAGATTTTTTTTCGTATTGAGGATGCGACTCAAAGAAACTGCTGACTGCTATCCGTCACCGCGCTTAGCTTCAAACGTTATTGCACTTCGAAAACTTATCATTATCGAAGTTAGTTAATCCGCTATGCATTTAATGTGCACGCCGAGACTATCTTTAATTGCGTATTGTCTTTTGTATTTTGATATACTTTTTAGACGATACAGTGTAATAATGATAATTAAGAAGTTGTTTTGTTATGCCATTGTGATTTCTACATAAAAAGTATAACGTTTTTTGATAAAAGAAATAGATACATTTCTGTACCGTGTACAAGACTTGTAGAAAATTGATATTGAGAATAAATAATCGTTTGTTTTTAAGTCTAAATTAAAATTAAATTGTTGGAAAAATGCTAAGTCCTCAAAATAAGTTAAGAACTATAGAAATGTAGTTCGTCCAGAGGAACTTACTAAAAACAATTTTATGAATTGAAAGCGTAAACTCAAAAATGCTAATTACTTCGCACGTTTATGTTTTTAAGACGATGCTCGAAAGTTTATGATAAAAATAATATAACCATTTTACAATGTTTTTAAGTTTTTAAAACTATGAATAAAAAATCGGGCTCTGTATGTTTGTGTTTGCGTAGCAACCATTAGGTTTATTTGAACTTTTGATACAACGTTGCATTTATATATTAAAATAAAACCCGTGTGCCTGAGTGCCTTTTCAACACGTTTTTATTAGATGGAGCTACAGCTAAGCTACAACTAATAAACTAAAAAAGTGTGAATTTCTGCCACTTCTAGTTTATGTATCATCACGAAACTTTGTATGTGAGCGATGAAACCCCAAGATGCAGAGTTTCGGCTCATTGGATTTGTAGTAACAAGAGTTATTTGTTGCACCTGACTGGAGGTAGTCCACAGAATCGTCTCGTGGAATTTTACTCTTTTAATCAAGCCCGGGGGCCAAGACAGGATCCACGATTGAACGAGCTAACCCAGAAGGTGCTTATTCACCCTGGCTTTGAAAACGGACTAGGATTATAATTATAAGTACTCGGAAATACAGACGTAGAAAGGGAGTTCCACTCTTTTGCTGTACGCATTATAAGAGATGTTGAAAAGCGCTTGGTACGACAAGTAAGAATAGCAACCAAGAAAGGGTGGTAGCCCACAGTGCGTCTGAATGTCCGATGGAAAAAGGAGATGGCGGTATGAGCATATGCAGTTCCTGAGCATGTTCTCCAAAATACAGTCTGTAGAAGACCGACAGATAGGCAACTTTGCGGCGATGAGCTTAGGTGCGAAACTTGCTCTTCACCAATTTCCTGTCACTAACGAACCTCTCAGGTCTGCAAAGAATCGTGACACCTCCCTCCCCGTTTGTCGCACTTTCAGCGATTTACTATATTACGTCACAAAAGTACGTAACAGATGTATTTGAATAGGTATATGTACCTATACTTAGTATGAAATTCGTTATTTCGTTCCGATAAATTTATTTTTTATTTGGTTTTCTTTATTTGAAGTATAGGCGGTGTCAAAACATAAACAAACACCATAGACTTAGCAGAAACTATCAACCACAGATCATGTACAAGCCGTCAGTTAACGTCAGAATTGATGTAATCTACATTTCCGAAAAGTAAATAAAAGGGGTTAAAACACACAACACTAATTGAATGACCGATACCGATGTGGCTATGTGAGATAATAAAGTAATTTATTATTATATATCAAGAGGCAACATCAGTTTGCCTAAATGTAAAGGACAACGTCACAATATAAGGATATAAGGACTAAATATCTAAAGTAGCCCATGCTAGGCCAGCTGGTGTATTTTTCTTCACTTGTCATAATTTCCAGCCACTTCAAAATTTCAATTTCATTCAATTCATAATTTTAAGAACTGTCAAGTTGTGAAAAAATATTAATGTAATGCGAATGTCCTTTGACCCTCCCCCCTCCCCCTTGTCATATTATTATTATATTAAAGCGTTTACATCAGAAGAAAGACTAATAAAATTTTCATCTCCGTAGATGCCGTTGAATAAAAGAATGGCTTTTTTAAGTGTATATAAAATAATATTTAAATAATGTTTAAAACAGGTTTTTTGACAATGAATTGTTACAAAGTAAAAGGGGAACATAATTATCTTTGTGGATATAATATCAGATAGTCTCAGAGAAAGGTGCTGGATTAGTTTATCATATTTCGATACCATTAGAGTTCGCATCCAGTTTAACTATGGTACATTTTTATTCAAATAATTTCCGATTCTCTTTTAGTCTTCTGTGATGAAGCAGTTAGGTGATATCGTTTTGTTTATAAATGCAAGAATACTCTTTTATAAGAAAACTCCGCGATAGTAGCGGCGTTATTGCCACATATAGAATATTTCGCATTTGGTAGGACATCCTTGGAGTTTTTAGCATAGACTTGCCGTTTTCGGCCGTGAAATCATTTTCTTGTAGAGCCTCTTGTTCTTTAAATAGTGCAGGTTAACCATCAGTTCATGTTATCTATCCCTGTCCTGGACGAAGCGGAACGGCTTGGCCGCGCTTACGATGTTCGTCCACTTCCACTTCATGAACGTTGAATAGCCTAGATATATATATGTCGCAGTAAGATAGATAAAGCCGTAATATAGTTATATCCCTAGAGATATAGTTTTATACCGAAACATAGTTATACGAAAGCGATTCATAACTATCTCACTAGGATTATAGTTATAAAACAGTCCAAATTTAGTGATATACTTATATTACTAGATTAAGTTTAGTGAAATAGCTTTCGGAGTGTGCGGCGCAGGCGGCGCGCCGCCTCCCCCGTGGCGGGGGAAGGGTTCGTTGTGTTTAGGCGCTCCCTAGTAAAGAACGTAAGAACGTAAAAAGTAAAGAAATCTCATAACCGTTGATTAGCTTTAAAAGATTTTTAATGTTTGATTAGTTTTAATTGTATTGTTAATGTTTAAATTCCAAAAAATATGATCGTTTTAATTATAATTGAAATTACTTTAATACGTGTTAATGTCACAAAGTATTGTAACTAACTGCAGGATACATAAAGTTGATTTTTTAGATAAAGATAAAACCAATATAATAATATTGTTTTATTTAATTTTATATGGTAGCTTTCTATTTCACTAAGCTTAATCAAGTAATATATTTATAACACTGAACTTAATCTAGTTATATAAGTATATCACTAAACTTGGACTGTTTTATAACTATATTCCTAGTGAGATAGTAATAAATCGCTTTCGTATAACTATGTTACGGTATATAATTATATCCCTAGGGATATAACTATATTACGGCTTTATCTATCTTACTGCGATATATATATTAAATTATGTCTTTAGTTAAATACATGATGCAAAAAAGGCAACCACGTTGTTTGAGTACTTCGAGCCTTCACCTTGATTAAATGACGTTCGTCGTAGCCATTTCCTTATAAATTTTGTTATTTCTGAATGCGGCCTGCAACGGAGAAGATTGTCTGTACTTTTACTGGCTCTTTTTCTTATTGTAATAAAATATGTTTTCAGTGAGAATCAAAATAAAGTGTTTCTTGTCTTGGAAGTCAGAAAAGAATATCATTCGTTTGCCTTCAGTTATTGCCGTTCGCAGCATAAATGGTTCGAAATAAAGTAATAAAATGTTAGCAGAAGTGTTAACCTTCATTAGCTCTATAAAAAGTTCATCCAATCAACACAAACGTAAAGGAAATTTTGTTAGATCTAGTTTGGATGACTACATCCATTATTAAACTATTAATAAGTGTGAAAATAACAAACATTGAAACTAAACTTTCATTAATGAAGTTTCTTAAAAATAATGAGGAAATTAAAACAATGACTTGAGCATTATTCGCCATTATGCTAGAGCAGGCGGGGTAAGGTAGGTTTGTAGAAATAAGTCACGTCTAGTGTAGCTGTCCAAATATTTGCATTGACATATTTAAATATTTTTAACTCAAAAAAGAAATTAATACAATTATTAACATTTCACATTTGAAAATAAAAAGTTCTAACAAAAAGCACTTCGAGGCTTATGTTATGGATACTAGGGTAACGGATAGACATACAAATATGATAGATATGTAGATATGAAATATTTAAAATACATAGAACACAATCAATTTACGGCAACATAATCCAACTCCAGAGTTGTAGAATAAAATTTATGCTTCAAGACAGTACTGATTTTTCCATGGACGTGTGCAGACCGAGGCAAATATGAGATATCAAATATGGTTAGCTGAAACCATATAGATTAACCGATTCGTTGCTGATGGCACGCCTGTCGTGTCATCACTTTTTTTTGCGTGTGGCGTTAGCCACTGAAACCGTGTCATTTTTAAATAGATGATAACTCCTTCAAATCAAGTTTTAGGGAAATCAACCCAGAATAAAACTATCTTCATTTTTCACGTAAATCAAGCTCGCAGCCTTCGTTTCTGTAATTGTATGTAGCAACGAATCGGTTAAGAACTCGAAGGTTACAATTTCTTTTTCAGATTGATATACGGATTTATATGAAGTTTTAAGAAAACATACCTGACATTTCACATGTTTTCTCGCCAGAGAGATAAGATAATATTGTTCTTTCCTTTTTCTTTTTGTCATGGTTGTAGATTCGTTCTGAAATGTTGAAAAATGTAAGTTAAAAAAATGTCGAGGATGGTATTTATTAATTTCGTACAAGGTTGATATAATAAACATTGTGTAAAATAATTAGTTATTTATTTTAATTAAGAACTTTTTATGAGTTACATAAAAATAAGTTCATGTATTTATGAAATGATTTTTGGTACATTCCTATCGCATGTACTTAACTATCGAGCACTCAGCCTCTATATTTAGGATTAAATTTGGCCTTCTGAGAAAAACAAGTAATTTTTTTATCCATTTGTTCATATTGACAAATGAAGACTTACTAACATTAATAATTCTGATAATATAGTAATAATAAATCATTCCAATAATTATAGTACAGTTACTAACATCTATTAAGAAACCAATGGAACAACAAACAAAATGATTAGATTTGTTATTGAAATAAAAAATAGATTTTTGCGTGCTGTTTCTCTTATCTGTGCAATAATGAAAATGGCTTTCTTTGTAGTAAGTAATTCAATTTTCTCTTGTATCATTTAAAGTTGTGCTTCTATAATAGTCATAATAATAATAAATTTACAAAAAATCAGTCATTAAATAATAATGAATGTAAAAACCCATTATATAATGAAGTGGTTTGATATTCGTCATCTATTTCTATAAATTGATATTTTCCAAATATAATCAACAACAAATTACTGTACACACTAAAAATATTGCACTTAGTCATATAGAACCATGTAAATAACTTAAGAAAAAAATATTATAAGGCATAAAGATTGTAAACATTGACCAGACACTTTAATACTTTGAGAGTAGATATCTTTCTGTTTTCACTTTTTTTCAATTATTACTTATTAGTTAAGCCATTTTTTTAATTATCCGGGCACATATATTATGAAAGTACGCAACCTAAACATTCTCAATCAGTACTTTCTTCTCAAATAATAAATTCATATTACATTAAAGTTGATTGTAGCTGGATAGAGGTGTTTAGTAAGGTCGGCTAATGCTGCGGATCCCTTCATCAACTCTACGGAACAAGGTGACGACTCCCAGATGCAAATACAAATACTTTTCACTATTTTCTTACGTTTACGAAAAACTGTACAATATATATGTATATACGTTTACAGGTTTATATAGAATATACCAAATTTCTTAAATGACAAAACTTCCAACCAATAATCCTAATTGAAGCCATAAAACGGCGCTCCATAGCCAAGTAGCCAACGCCCTGGTAACTTCCTGTGCCACTTGTTTCACTTAAAACTTTGGTGCTTTTTAACTTTTTATAAGATAGCGTTCGAAAACATGACACTTTCCAAAGTTTTAAAATACTTTCCCTTGTTTTTGGAAACACGCGACGTCGTTTTATTAAACTGCAATCAAAACTTATTGAAGTAACGTACATTTTTAATGTACCTTACTTACCCCACATTATTTGTATAAAATCGGTTTTTCCACGCGATGACCCTTTAATCTTTTGATTCATTACCGTTATAGTATATTTTTTATTAATTAGTGGATGTATAAAATTCTAATTCATAACAATGTTGTTAAGTTAAACTGACAAATTTGTATTTTCTTTTTTAAGTATAAGAAGAAACAGCAATTATGAATATGAACTAAGTTTAACATTAAGTTTATTGAGAGAGAGACTTAACACAACTTTTTACATAACTGGTAATACTCGAGAAGAGGTCAATATGATTTAGTAAAATTATACTAAGAGCCTCTCTCGACGTCTTTAATGAGTAAAGCAATACTCGCTGTCGCAATTTTACATTGTCTACAAGTATAGCTACTATAACGCCAAAGCTATGCTGAGAATTAGCAGTAGTATGCTGGGCCAGGAAATTTGCAGGGTCCATGTTTTAGAGTAGATTATAGTTAATCTGCGCGGTTGTTTCAATTGAGGAAATCGTTTGAGTTTAAATTGACCCGTTAAAGGTCAAGAGGTTCCAGTTATAAACGTTAGTTAAATTGCTGCGCTTCAATTATACTCAGACGTATTGAGAAATGTTAATGAATAGAGCATTTACATCAGATTTATTTAAGCTTGCCCGTTTAGATAAATATTTGGAACCTTTCATTTATAAGTAACTAAAGTGAAGCTTTGATTTATTAAGCTTGTAACTGATATCATGTGGAATAAGTAATTAAATCGGTATGTATAATTGACAGTATAACAAGTAACATACTTTGACGTTTGTACTTCCCTCCTGCTATCGTAAAAGAGACCGATTAATTTTTAGAGTGTTTAGCTTGCCATAATATCTACATTTGGCAGGTGGGTTAGAGATCGCATTTAAATTCGAAAAACGCTGCTGCCCGGGTGGTGATGGTGGCCATGAGATGTATGGTCGTTGCCCCCAATATCATTATTCGCCTTTTACAACATCCTTAAGTATGGAATGTCCAAGTATTCTATTCTTCCGAATACCATACACAAAAAATATGACCACAATGAAAAAAGTAATTTTTCAGAAATCAACGCATTTAGAATAGATTTGTTCTATATTATTATCAACAACAACTTATTGACTAAAAGTAGGCAAGAATAAGTAAAGGGTCATAAATTCGAGGTTCATTTTAAAACAAGCAAGTTAGTTTAAAAAAAAATGTTTGTCATATATTTTTAAATAACGATAATAAATGATTTTATATGAGGTTTCTCTTGCGTTCAATTATTTACTGACGTATCCGAAAAATTACTGTAACTGCAGTAGTCGAAATCGGTTCGGAAAAAAGGAGTCATAGCAGCTTGCCAGTGCGAACGTGCGATTCTTCCTCACATTCATGTTAAAACAGTGGGAATCGAAATAGATTGTTACGTTACCGGGATTGAGCATGACTTTCCAGTACTTGAAAAGTTGTGCTCAATCCCTATCCTATTCTCAATCACTTTCCTATTCTTGGTGTTTTAAAACTGGGAATTCCCTGGAGAAGAAACTAGTGTAGACACTGCGGTGTACTTTTAATGATTTCTCGATTTACTGATATAAATATACACAATAATTTAGTACATTGCAACGCATCAATACAGAGTTAATTGCTTGTATATCATATTTATTTAGACTGATAGGCAAGCAACGGACTGCAGCTCTGGCCGCTTGGCACCAACCGGACACTTGAGACGCTGGCTGCCGCCCAACGCACTTTATCTTAATGTACTCGCCTGTCCTCTCTCCTCATTCCGGCAGCTATAACTTGCTTTTCTACTCCACAATTGTTTTAACTATATTACGCGTCGTTAACGCGAAACTTGATACGTCGCACTCACTAGTCTCAACGGGCCGCGCTTCAGCACCCCCTCTTCAACTAAATAACGTACCTAATTTCAGAAATCCCGCTACAGTTTTGTTAAACCTCTCGTAAAATTCGCGCTAGAGCAGGACGTGGACGCATTGGCGAAATGTGCAGGAATTTAATTCGGATGTTGCTCCACCCAGAGACTGACGCCCTGTGACACATTACGACGACGTCGCGCGACGATTTTTCGCCACATTTTACGTAACAGAAGATTTTATTGTATCACTGGAAAACGAACTGTAAAACGTTTGGCTGCCGGTTTTAACTTAGTAGCAAACACCTTTTGCTTGCTAATGGACATTGTGAATAATTGTAATTGCGTAATAATTTTTTTTGATTTTTTAGTCTTACAATTTAGATCGAATAATATGACAATGTACACACTAGCAAATCAAAAAAAAATCAAGCATTAAATCAGGGCTGTGTCATAACTTCATAAGGTACCTAGTGAAAAATAAATTCAAGATATATTCCAACGCCGTGATTATGAAGCCAATGTGACACGAACGGACGCTGGGAAAATAAAACGACTGCAAAGTTGCCAACGACACAAGCCAAGAAGAAATGATTTTGTGTGAAATTCTTCTTTTTGTCTTATACTTTGATTTATTCTTATTTTACCGTTTCAATTTGATATATGATAAGGTTATTTATATTGTTATAATAGAATAAATAAGTACCACCACTAAAGTCAGTCAAGTTAAAATAAAATAAAATCAGAAATCAAATGGTCTTAGTCTAAAAACTAACTAAGTACGAAATTGGGAAATATTAGATTGTGCAATGCAGTATCTCGCTGCACTCGGTATATATTATCTAATCACAAATTCTGGGAAGGATCGCCGTCGCCAAAGAATTCTCGTAACTTGAACTGAACTTTCTTGGAAGGAAACATCTGTCACCAAGTAATTCCAACTTAAATCTATTGAATACCATCTTTCAAAATATGTTAGCACAAAGAAAATGGATATGAATGGCGAAGCTCCAGTTGAGCTTGGAGCTTCGATACAGATTAAAGTTAGAAAACTTTCAACAGAAATGATCGGCGTTAAATCCAAATATTTTAATGACGGTAATAGAATGACGATATATCCTTCGAATTTATTTCAAAGTTTTGGGATCATAATTAAGGAAGTTTTCACCGATAGATTTGAAATATATCCGTTTCCTCTCGAAACATAGCAATGAAATCCATTTTCATTATTAATTTATTAGAAGTTTCTTGGTAATGTGCCATTTAAATAGAAAGATATTAAGTTGCTAGTAGATAAGGGCACAATTTTATCTCTATATAGCACTTTGTACTCGGTAGCATGCAAAAACAAGAAGTAAAATTATTCTAAGTAGTAAACAAAACAACAAATACATTACAATACAAGCCTTCCACCAAAAAACAGATCACACCAATTCAATGGCTTAATGAATACATATGATTCCATCGCTTGTTATTCCAAAGGAAATTTACAATTGTCAATTATCTTGTCTCTAGATTAATTTTCTTGATATTTTCAACCATGGCATTCGAACATCCATTTTGGAAATTGAAAAGTGGTTTTTAAATAAATATTAAAATAACGAGTTATTAATAAAAATGTCAATTGCTGCACAAATAAAAAGAATACGATCAGATTTTGCGAATCAACTTTATTATTTACTAGCGACTCGCTCCGGCTTCGCACGGATGCAATGCTCTACTATATTATACATGTATTATACATACCTTTGAGTTACTCTATCTATTGAAAAAAACCGCATCAAAATTCGTTGCGTAGTTTTAAAGATTTAAGCATACATAGGGATATAGGGACAGAGAAAGCGACTTTGTTTTATACAATGTAGTGATGTGATCGGAAAAACAAATTTTCTCCATTATTTTTATTTTTTTAAGAGAAAGTTTGATTAAAAGCTTAGATGTTCTCATTTAAAAGTCGTATGTGAAAAATAGTTAATGCGATAAAATAAAGTATTAAATTCTATATATTATGTAATATATAGGTATATCGCACATGTTAGCCTGTCAATTTGTAGTGAACAATGGAAACTGAAATCATTAAAATAATGTTGAAAAATATTTTTTTCAGATAAAATCCTAAGCCATGCTATTCCATTAGTCAGTAGGTACAGAGGCCAGCCCGTATTAACACTCAAGTTGTCACTTCAGTGAGTTTTTAAAGTTTAGCGCGATCGTTCTAGTTTTACCTACACCAATAAACAAAATTGATATATTGTAATAGGGGTTAAAGTATGAAATTGCCGTTTTATTGCAATAGGTTCTTTGAATTGACATAGAATCTTCATGGTTTGAGGTTTTCGAATGAAACTTTTTTTAAATGGTTTCTATGATGTTCTTTTTTTAAAAAATGTAAAACATTTGAATATCGACTTTCAATTGTTTTTGTTATTCAATTTAGACAAGAAAGATGGATACTGCGAAAATTCGAGTTATTTTTGAATACGAGTTCCGACGCGGAACTAACGCGGCAGAAACAGCCCGCAATATCAATGCTGCGTTTGGAGAGGGGTCTACTAATGAACGCACCGTGCGATTTTGGTTTAAACGCTTTCGTGATGGAAATTTCGACTTAAAGAACGAGCCACGAGGAAGACCGCCCACACAGGTAAATAACGATGAATTAAGAGAGATAGTGGAAGCCGATCCTAGTCAAAGTACCCAGGAATTAGCGGCATGGTTTAACGTTACCTTACCCACAATATTGACTCACTTGCGTCAAATCAATAAAATAAAAAAATACGAAAAATGGGTGCCTCATGATTTGACTGATCTGCAGAAAGAAACGCGTGTTGAAACTTGTGTTGCCTTGTTGAACCGGTACAGAAATGAAGGAATATTGGATCGAATTGTAACATGTGATGAAAAGTGGATTCTTTATGATAACCGGAAAAGAAAAATGCAATGGCTGACCCCAGGTCAAATGCCACAACAGTGTCCTAAAGCAAAACTTACCAATAAAAAGGTAATGGTAACTGTTTGGTGGTCTCAGCATGGTGTTATTCACTATAGTTTTCTCCGATCTGGTCAAGCAATAACGGCAGATGTCTATTGTGCCGAACTCCGAACCATGTTGACAAAACTAGCAGTAAAACAGCCCCGACTCATGAATCGATCTTCACCATTATTGCTCCACGACAACGCGAGACCTCACACAGCACGAGAAACCATTTTGACCCTTCAGGAACTGCAGTTAGAAACCATTCGTCATCCTCCGTATTCACCAGACCTTGCTCCAACGGACTACCATTTTTTTCGTGATTTGGACAATTATCTACGTGACAAGAAGTTTTCTTCCCAGGAGGCAGTACAAAATGCTTTCACACAGTTTGTGCAGTCTAGATCGTCGGAATTCTATCGCAAAGGCATTAATGACCTTCCCATTAGATGGCAGCAATGTATAGATAATAATGGCAACTATTTTGATTAAATAAATTTGTTAAAAATTTAAAAAATAAACAATATAGATTTTCAGTACAAATCGGCAATTTCATACTTTAACCCCTAATATTATTATATAGTGATTTGAAACGAAATGAAAAAAAAAAAACTTTTTTCAAATAAACTTGAAATAGGTTTTTTTTTAATCATTGATATTTTTAGTTAGGATATAAAAGCTTCTCCAACATTAAATAACAATAGAATAAGATTGGGCATAATAAGATACGTGACAAAAAATCGGTTGTGAAACAAAGATATGTTAAAGTATAAGTCACTTGAAACAAAAATGCCCTTATAAGAATAAATTTCTCATATCTATAGCGCATTAACTAATTTCTTCTACTATGAAAGACACGACATAAGTAAATATTTTCATTTTTAACCTATTTCTTTTCAAGATCACTCAATTTCATAGCATCGCACTCTTGCTATTAAGTTCGGAAATAGTTCAATTTTCCGACCTTTGCGTAATCACATGCAATGCGTAAAAATTATGCCCAGTTTAAAACTATTCCTGTACAATCGATATGTCTATTAATAAATGTACTTTCGACTAAAAAGTACCTACTCTAAAATGCATGAGTCCGTAACTAATAGCGTTTACTTATAGCCTAAGTCAAGTTCTAGCATATAGAACTTAAACGCTAAACTATAAGAAGTAAAATGGTTTGGACAATCCAACAAAATTTGTATCAAATTATCAATTAAATATAACAGCTTATTTCATATTAATCACCTAAAAGTATGAGGGCTATAGATATAGAATGCACTAATCTTGCCAATGGACTATCGGCGCCTCGTTATTGGAAGTAGAGTCACGTTCCATTTCGCGGCGGATATAAGGCCCCGCATCACGGGGCAATTCGACGATATGATGACGGTTCGTCGACGGCTACGATTTCCGCCCGCACACACCCATACTCTGCGCCGCCCCAGCCTGCTTATTTCATGTTCGTTTTCGTAATAATCGCCATTTGGTTTCAACAGAGAAAACGAAACAACCTTTTCGCGATTTTCGACATTCCCCATCCATCGCTGCGTATCCTCGAAGTTATTGGGCGGACATATTTTATAGCTGTTGTTGACTCAAATCAAGCTAAATAATAGCAGATTCAGTTTGATCCCCAAATCCGGAAACATAATCCCTTGGGACAGAGTAGTTTCCTAAATATAACGTAGATAGATATATCTGGAATCCATTCGATAAATCTTTAGGTCACGACCGGCCGCGTTCTGGGCTCTGGGCAAACACTTGTAAGTGGATTCAAAACAAGACCTTTAAAAAAAACAGGATTGCTACAGTAGGTGTATAAATGTAAGGGCCCAACAGGTTAAGAGCGGCGTGGTCGACTAAGCCTGCTGAACAAACACAAAGAGCGTTAGACAAACATCAGGTTTCCACGCGCTAATGCATGGAGTTATGCTCCGCTCAATGTGGACATCGTCGCCTCTACGATCTTTGTTAAGTGTTTATTTTAAAATATTTATCTAAATTAAATTAAAATTACGCGAAACTATGTAATATGAGGTCTTGCCCTCAAAAGGGAATTATTTGAAAAAGTACTGCATTCTAAAAACTTAAGTGCCCTTTAAACAAATTTAAAGAATTGTTCTAGTTCAGTCAAAATTTTTCAGTTGGCTTGTATGGTCATAATTGGACGATAACAATAACATATTACACCTATAACCATTGGTAAGATTTTTTTAATTATGTGAAACTTTATTTATGGGCATTTTAAATAAAATATTGATTATGGAAATTTTATAGTTTTGTACAGGCCTATGCGCGTATAATACCTATGTTGACTTTACAAAAAAATGAAACTAAATATATAATGGAAAGCTTTTTATTATTATTTAGCTATTAATTATTGATTCGACGCATGATTATTATGTATCTTTTAAATATCACGTGACGATCGTAGCCACAGACTGTTTGTGTATCCCAGGTTATCAATGGCTTTTCATTACTGGAACATTTTGAACGTGATTTCATTAGAAATGGATTAAAAAAGTAATTGATTTGATCATTAATGACACAATAATTATCAATTTTCCAAGTCATTACACAATGATGGGAATAATTCGTAGCTTTAGTTTCCGTTAAGGGTTTTTTTAGGTTCTCCTTTTAAATAAAGCTTAATATTTTCTAAGTCTATTTATGGTGAAGGGAGGCGTTGCGAAGGAAAGTCACTTTACCCGCAAGATGTTGGTCGATTCATCGACCAACGATCAACATTTGTTTCAACAAATTCTGGTAATTTATTATAAAGCTTCAAAGAAGCGGTTTTTTAACGTGGTAAATATAACTTAAATGGTTTCACAGTATACTATAAAACATAGGCAGTCATCTTCAATCCATTGGAAATTTATATCGTTTATTATTTTAATAGGAGGTAGTATTTTCGAAAAAACTGGTGATTCATCTGTCGTAATTGATATTGTACCACTCTCGTATAACATTCATGTAAATTCAGTCCACGAGTATACAGTGGTAACTGAATATTCAGCTGTTCACAACAATGAACTGATTTACTACTTTGCGATTCAGTGTGCGTCCGAGCTGTTGGGTCGTTCTCTTCCGCCCTGGATGTCGGGCCTTATCCATCCCGGTACCTGCACAAAATGCGGGAAACGTGAAACTCTCCCTTTTATAATCGTGACTTATCATCACACACGTGATCCTCTTCAATTTTGCCTAAACGACGCATGATAATTTAAGTGCATGTTACGGATCGCTATATATTCTCGTAGATTTAAATGCAAAAAAGGATCTACAAAATTAGCATGCGAAATGAAATTTGTCATTCGTGGGGGTAAGACTACCTGGGAGGAGGGGAGGGTAATTTCTAGAAGGTATTTTATTTACATAGCGCACGTGACGGACTAAGAGAAGGCGCAGCCGGTGCTCAACCGCTCGTTTGTCACTGAAAATTACATTATCTCAGAAGATCTTAAGCGCCTTACTATACTGTTTTATTCAATTAAGCTATTAATATTGCTCAAAGCTGAAATTAGGTGCGTTTGTTTTGATGTCCGTTGGTAATCCACTTTTAATGAAAATGTATGTCAAGCGTTATTCGGAAATTATGAGCCAACCTATATTAATACATCATTAATTATCAGAGTTATACATAATTAGTTATCACGAACTGCTCTGGACAGATGTAGTCTTAATTTTATTTCGTATAAGTTATTCCTCTTATTTTGTAACCCAACATTTCTTTGCTATTTGTTTCCTGAAAGCTTATACCAGATTGTTTTTTTAAATCTCCGTGAAGCGAACATAACGAAATCAAACTTTGGTTTGGAAATTGTTTTGTTTTTGTACTAGAGATTCCCTTACCTTCGTAACTCCATTAAATTAGTAACTGCAAAATAAATATTCGTCATTAAATGGTATAATTAATATAAATTAAAAAAGATCATGCTTGATTTTAAGTTTTGCCATCGGAACATCAATACATCAATGTTACACACGTCGTTCGCGCGAAAAATCTCTGTAGGGAAATTATTAATCATTTTACGAAAAACATGGTAAAACACGGAGTAAACAAATTTTCTTGAAATGAAACTATAAAGAATGCTAACTAAAAGGATCTATAGACACAAAACATGATACCATATGTTAGCTAGTGCATCACTTTTAACGGACTTTTTGTCAGGACTGTCTTAGAAGGCAGCTGACCAATACTTAAAGAAAAAAACGACTAAAAACAATCATCTAAGCTTAAAATTAGAAATCCATATGATGGATTTATATATATCTAATATATATAAATTTAACCCATCTCCATACCCGCGTGTTTATTGCCGAAGAACCTACGAGTATGATCTGAGAGGACTTTTTCCACTTAGTTTGTTTCACAGCAACGTCCATTCCCAAGCTTAATTAAACCGTCTGAAATTTACTGGTTGTTAAATTAAGTACAATCCATTGGTGTGTGTAATAACAATGCTTTTATACTGACCTCATCAAAATATTTTATATTTCAAATACGCTTTCCAATTTTGATGTTCAAAATTGAACAAATTTTTCATGGACCGATTTTAATTAGTTTTTCAGAAACGTTGAAACATGTTACCGTTAATTTTAATCTGTTTAAATGAACAAGTAGTAATACTACAGTGAGTCCTAATAACGTGTCGCGGTATGTTCGAGATGTGTAAACAGCCTTATTAAGCTAGCCCGAAATCCCATTACGTATAGACGTCGCGGCGCGAGCCGCAAATTGGATTCACAAGGGATGGACGGGCCGAAATAATGTGGCTTCGTCGTTGCGCCATTTTGGGTGAATTTTGTAAAAATTTACAAAAAAAGTGATGGCTTCTTTTTAGTTGTAAAATCTTAAAATAATTTATATATATAGACTGTGTTAGTAGTCAATAGATCTTTCAATTATCTAAACATTATTAAATTTTAAAAAGTTCAAGTCTATATTTTATAATTTTTATATATTTTTTGCATTTTGCAATGCTATTTTTTTAATAGAAAAATACTAGAAAAAAGTCGACTCGGCTCACAAGAGAATTTATTTTTTCTAGTATTTTTCTATAAAAATAATTTATATTACAAAATAGCTTTGAAAAAATGCAAAAATATAATCAAAATGGCTCTTTAATTAGAAAGGTACTAGAAAGTTTCGAGAAGTGTTCACGGCTCGGTAGCTCAATTGGAAGAGTATTGGACCGGACTTGCGGGTTCCTTTCCCGTCTGAGAATCTCTTGTGAACCGAGTCGACTTTTTCTAGTATTTTTCTATTAAAATAATTTATCTTAAAGCCTTTGTTCTTAAGAACACGTGATACAAGTTTCAAGAATTAAATTCATGTCGCAACAACTCTTCAATTGAATTTAATTAAATATGCACTAACTACCGAGATGGATAAATATTCAAACGTGGTCAGCATTTTCTCTTTTTAGGGTTAAGGAAAATAGGAACGCATATCCACTTCCTTATTTTTTTGCCTGTATAGGATCTGAGGAATCAAATTCGAATTAATGTTAAACACTTAGATAAGTTATTTTACTACAGTTTCTTGAAGCTTGAAAAATTTCATACTTCTCAGTCAATTAAGTCAAATTCAGCCATTCGTCTATTTTAGTTGTTATTGTATAAGTACAAGTACCTACCTGAAGAAAAAGTCTGAAAATATTTAAATGCCATGAGAGCCAAAACTATCAATCAGTTTGTAATGAAAGTTTGTTAAGATGTTGTATACATGCTAGGGAAGGTTTATATGTATTGTCAGCAAAAAAGAGCGTTGCAAAGCATGCCGATCGCAGCTAGTGTGAATTAAATTAAAATATCTTGTTTTAAACTTTCATGGTCACTAACATTATAGTAATATAAGTTATATACGGGATTGTTATCATGTCAATAGTGGTACGGGTATCGAACGCAATAAAAGACTTCGTCGGAGGGTAGACCGATATGTCTGCCAATAAAAGCCTACCCGCAATTACTTCAGTTGCTCCGTGATCATGGCGCTTGCAAAGGTGCCGAAATATCGGAAACTCAATAAAAACAAGGTACATGGTAACAATCCCGTATATAACTTATATTACTATAAATTATAATAGTATTATTTTATATCCGATTTTTATTTTTGTAGTTCATATATAAAACATGGTAAAATCCCATTCCAAATAATACAAATGACAGTGACCATGAAAGTTTAAAGGGTTAAACGATACTTATTGCAGCATAGTTATTATATTATAACATAATGCGAAATCTACCTTCATGTCGTCGGTTTTTTTTTTAATTTGTATGAAAATTGACATTGAAGAACGTTGTCCCACAGCGCGTACTGGAAAATGCGAACTCACTTTTGCTCTGCTATCAATTTCGTAAATGAGCTTGTTGAAGTTATGACCAGTGGCTTGTATACTGAGTTTTGAATATTATTTTTCGTAAATTCCAAACTTTCTTAAAGATTGTATTAGATAAAATATACTTCATTTTCTATCGTATGGTTTTTATGGGTTACTGTTGCGTTCTTTCTTAAAGTTATTGTAAGTATTTTATGGCATGTAGTTAAATATATATATAATTAATAGTAAAAGTTTATATATTTCTGATTTCAATAAGGTTTTTATTATGAATTGTAATTTCTTTCACGAGGTCCGGGAAATATAAAAAAGAAAAATCTTTGGCAATTTTCAGAACAACGGGAGAGAAAAAAAGGTTAATCTTTATCGAATTCCAGAACAACTATAGTACTTAAAAAGCCTATGTATTCTAAATGTTAATCAAATAATTGTTTACGTTCTAAATATCTTGTTAATGTTAACGAGATCTTAGTGAAATTTAAAACCAGCAAATCTCCAAATAGTTTAGTTTGTCATATCTATCTTGATTTGGGGTATACTGTAATTGAAATTAATAATAGCAGTATAGAGAGACTTAAATATACTACGCCGTATTCCATTAAGCATCTGTGCTAGAGGAACCTGTGTTCTCTAAGTTACCAAAAGTTTGAACTTTCGTGAATGTAGAGAACACAGATATGCTGGGAGTAATAATATAAATTAACGTTATATATGCCATGAGTGATAAAAAACAACTTTTTAATTAATTTTTGTTTTATTATACCTACCTAAAACAATTTTGATGCATAGAAACTGTTATAAATGACATAAAGATAATATATACATTATAAGTAGCTTTTAGAGCTTTAAATAAAATTTTTACTTTGACGTTACGCAAAAGCGAGAATATTTCCACTGTAAAAAACTGCCAAAGCTTAGCAATCTAGCTAATGTATGGTATGCTTAGCTGTATGTACAATTCCATATTCAAATGATACTCGGCGTTTCGAATTCCCTGCGATAGTAGAGAAGTATTAAATAGTTAAAACGCGTGTAGGGTTCAAGCACCAAAAGCAAAACGTTATTGCTGCTAGTCTATTGGCTGTTCAAACAAGCGGACGTAGGCAGAATAGCAAATGTGTGAGCGCCTATTTTCCGCCATTATATGGAGAAAAGTCAAAGCTAGATCGTTTTCCGACTCTTAACGTTTTCATAGGCCAAATTTTGTATATTGCATTTTCACTTAAAGTTAAATATCTTGAATTTTGTTTCTATAATACAAAATCGACTTCGCTTAATGCATATAACCAAGGCGACTGTATAGTGCAACGGTAGCGATCCTGCCTTTCGCACTGAGCATTTGTACTTGAGTCATGGGTAATCTATGTATATACATAAAAGCGAAAGGTCACTCACTCACTCACTCATCACAAAATCTCAGAAACTACAAGTGCTAATAGTCTCGTATTTTGCATGGGAGTTCCTTTTAGGATGTAAGTACTTGTACGTGATGTAAGTAGGGATTTTGTGAAATTCAACCCCTAAGGGGGTAAAACGGTTTGCAAAAGTTTGTATGAAACTTCTATAGTTTTAATAGTAGGGGTTTCTAAATTATTAGTAAATAGTTATTATTTAAAGACATTGAAATGTAGTTAGATATTAACCGACTTTAAAAAGGAGTAGATTATCAATTCGGATGTTTATCTTTATATATATAATTCTTCTGTGAGTGTGTATGTCACTGAACTCCTCCTAAACGGCTGGACCGATTTGAATGATTTTTTTTGTGTGTGTTCAAGGGGATCTGAGAATGGTTTAGATTCACAAATCAGTCCGGCAGATGACGCTGCAGTCGGCACAGCAACGCGTGGCCGGGTCAACTAGTTTTTTATATATGTTCGGGCATACACCATCATATAAAGACGGTTTTGCCAAATTCTCATTATTTTGTTTGAAAGGGGGTTATTCTGAAATGGGCCTATTTAAATTTCATGTAGATCTGATCACAGAACAGTAAAAATAGAACAGTAGAAGTTACATGACGCGGTCTTTTCAAGGAATCCTGCGTAACCTAACTCACACATCTTTAAACCGCGATTATATTTCGTTTGGTTCAAAAAACTGAAAATATTACAGCATATATCACAAAATAAATTATTATATATTCTACCCTTTTTGTATATAGTTATGGTCCATATATTTATAAATAACAGCTTACTTTTTTGTTCTAGTACCGCTTTTGTATACAAGATGGCGTTATAGTTATGCTATTAGCAGCACCGTTTTAAGCATACTCTAACTGCAAGCACACGCTAGAAGACGTGTCAAGTTGAACTAATCACCAAAATCTAGTTTTAAGATAATGAAAATAACATAGGAAATAATATAAAATAAAATGTTTTTTATTCAATGTGAGAATTTATAATGTATCTATTGAACGTTAGAGCTACGCTAAGGTATAATAAAGCCTTGTGTTACGCTTGAGACCTTGTACTGGGAAGAAGTAAATCAATCCACGTCTGAGTATGGATCATTATAGAAATTGCAATAGATACAATATTTTGCTATGTTTATATCATGCTTCGAATCTATCTTCATCCCAACTAGATTTAATGTTATATTGAAAAAAAAAAACATTAAACACGCTTTCTAAACTTTTCATATATTGTTCATTACAATTTTATTACGGTGAATATGGTTTTGACATCCAAAATAGTTTTCAAAATCATACCCATTTAATCACCTATTTTAAATATATAACTTAATTTGTATATAAAAGTAATGACTATTACTAGTATTCAAATTAAAATGACAATTCTAGAAAAATTGGAACCAATATTCATCTCTTCAGTATACTCCTAATCGATATCTATTATTTACACGATAATCAGGTGCATTGCTAATTGAGTAGCGGAGTATGACGGAGAGCATGCTATCAGTAAATTGTAAAGAAACTTGCAGAAAAACAAAACTGCACATCTTAATCTACACTTTAACGAATTATTTTTATCCCACATTCATCATCGTTTTCTGTAAAACTATAGTAACTAAAAATCCTCCATACAAAATCTTTTCTCTCTTATCTCCATAAAGTTCTTTAAGATTGCACGTCTATCACAAACAGATTGTGTATTAATTAACAAGTACTAGTAAGAAGTCTGAAATTATAGTCCTTAATACACAAAGGGATGGGTACGTTTGGGTCGAGGACACGATAATCCGTTTGCAAACGTGTCAGTCGAATGGGCAGCTCAATTTCACCCATGTAATTAAGGAGTCACCTGCGTGAACAGCTCACTCTGCGTAATTAAAGCTTTCAACTTGGGTCGAGTTATTTCGACCCAGTAGAGGCTGCGGTTTGCCAGTCAAATTTCATGGAGATAATAGGACTACATAACAGCGCGACTTACAAGCGTTGCCGTGACTTAATTGAAACTTTATTTTTCTTTGTCTGAGACTGTTGCCTTAAGATTTCAATAATGTTTCAACCGTCTTCAAATGTCGCATTAACTGTGTGGGTTATTCTTTTATGCGTATGCTCGTAAATATAACATAACGGCATATATAACCAAAATTTAGCCTATTGACCTGACGTGAATTATTTTTCATTTTATTTCTGTCTTAAATATTATCTATTTTAATATTAAAATCAAATTATATGTATTGTAGTCGTTTTTTTTTAATTTTAATAACTCTGCTTTATTGCATCTGTAATAAATAATTGATGACTTGATTAGAACTGAGATTGATACTTACGTGTTGGTGTCCCTAATCACGAATATACATACAAACAATCGAAGTCGTCGCTCTGATTATCGCTAATCTAATGCTATTCATGGTAGATGCAAGTAGTGAAACTGCGATGGCTTATCTGGGAATCGTCATTTTCATCACAGAAAACTATAGTAACTTCTTATTCAGAACCTGAAATTCACTTAAAGTTTTAGCAGTCCCAAAATCTGGTGTTATCTTATCATATGTAACAGACAGCGGCTTTTTTAAAAAGGTTAGTAATAAATATAAAATGCTTTTAATCGTACTTAAATTGGTGAATATGGTGATTAATTAGGAAGTAATGGGATGAGAATAGAATTCAAAGATCGAGTGCGATAGAGCTGCACAGCGTGGCTAGCGCCGGCGGCGCCTAGTTGGAGCGGCGCCAAATGTTTGTTTATAACATTAAAACGTTTAATGTCGCCCAACCACTCCCCGGTTGAGCATTCGGAATTTTTATAAGTCCCACTCGGGAGTTCTTTTCACGTCTACTGCTTACGTACGTCGTGAAAATTTGTTGTTATATTATTATCTTTAAATATTGTCGATAATAAAAGATGTTTATACTTGTACACCACATTTTAGCCAAATACTTTTTGAGAAATTACCTCTATTCTTATGACATGATGAATAACTGGTTTTTTATTTAGCACGGCAGACAACCCAGGTATAGCCGCTTAAGATGACAAATCAAATCCAAAATTAGGTAAAACTGACAAACACGGAGAAACTTGCTATGTCATTATTATTCCTAATAAGGTGATCATTAATTCTGTTACTAATTTGTCTTCATTTAATTATGTTAAGAGTGATATGTCAATCATTTTTAAATTGCTCTTTCAATCTGGAAATGACATATGCTCATAATTAAATGCGTAAATCGGAATAAAATAAATATAAATAACCAATTGACTCCAAACTTCCCTTGGCTAGTTGAATTTTGTATCTTCGGTCAAAATTCTCACCTCCAAATTGGAAATCGAACAATATTTTTTCATGGTATGTAAAAGTAATAAGTTTAGTGAAATTGTAGAATTTAATCATGCACGACGCACAAATGTCTGTGTTTATGTTTACACAGGACTCGCAAACATCTGGTTTTGATGAACTGAATACTCCGCATTCAGGTTGCCGGCTCTTGAAATCGTGCCAGCTTATTTAAGTGACGATGGCGACGTCTGTTCGAGATTTGTGTCTAATGTCTTTCGTTATATTTCACAGCTTCATTTAAATAGTTTACTATTTTTTGCTACTTTTTAATTCGTCTTAAAAATTAATTTCGCACCGTTCCGTACCGTCGCGATCCAGGCAGTCCGTTTCCATAATTCTCTCGCAGTTTCCGTGAGACGAGCTCTATCTGTCCATGTATGTATTAATAAAAAAAAGATTACTATTTTTCTCTAACTGTGTAACTTCGAAGTGAATTTGACCAACTAGAATTTTATAGTTGTGTATATTATAAACATATACTAGCTGACCCGCCCACGCATTTCTATGTTATAAATTAAACTTATCCTATGTCCTAGGTTGGAACAAATCCAGCAAAATGAAAAAAAAGTTATCCAAATCGCTTGAGTAGTTTCGGAGTTCATCGCGGTCAAACACTGTGACAGGGAGTTTTTATATATAAATATTTAATTTTGTATGTATAAAGTATGTATTGTTACTTTTAGTTTTTAAGCAATTGTCTATTGTATTTATAACTTTTTTTGTTTTTTGTTCGTTTGTTTTGTTGTGTAATGAATAAAGTGTTTTGTATTGTATTTTATAATTGTATTTTTTAGTAACAGAATCGTGTTTATTGAAATAATCAATTGATCTATTGCGTGATATGCCGCAACAAGCGTTGAAATAACTTTTCACTTTTGCGATATTCACTCTCACTGTGCAAACGTCGTGCATGCATGAACACGATTGTGTGATGTGATGTATAATTCATTGTGGTGCATGAGTGATTTTTACTTTTACGATTTATTAATCAAAGCCCAATCAGATAAACATGACCGAACGAACGAGTCGAATTCAAAAGGCTTTCAATTAAGTTGGATTAAAATTTACTTGACAACTTATTTCCGTTATATTTAACGTGAATGTTAGGAGTATTGCAACTGCACGTATTGCGTTATCAGTTTACCAGATTTTAATATATATAAACTATTAATCTGTTTCTCAGTTGCTCCATTGGAACGGCCTTTCTGTGGCTTCCGCAGGCCGGCGCAGGAAGGTATGAAAATGAACAGAAGCGACTTATATCTTGCTTCTCATACAGCAATTTACCGTAACGACTGCAACTCGCCGTCTCCCAACGGAAATAAAGTTTGATTTAGTTTAGACAAGACAATCCGTTTGTTGTACTAACGAATCCAATTATGCTTACGCTCAGCGTCCGGATCCCACATTTTTGTGGGAAACTTTAGATGTTTGATGTGAAAATTTTTAATTTACCTATTAAATCCTTAGTATTAGACTTTTTCATTATTAAAATTACATTAACTGTCTACCTTCTACAGGTCTTGACTGTTATGTGTTACTCTCTGGAATAGCCCAGTCAGATCCTGTGAATAACATTTGTATGTAATGAGGATATAAATAAGATACAAGATTTTAAAAACGTATACCAGTAGTTGGGTTTCAATTATACATTTTATGGAGTTCTGCCAGGAAGTCTATTTTATAGCAGAACACATTTGGTTGAAGTACTGTATGATAAGCATTAATCTTGCACTTTTCATTGAGAACATAAAAATATTTATACAAAAAAATCCTTTTTAGAGTGCCTGCACGTTGTTTATCAGCAATTACGATTTCGAGCTTTTTATTATATCAATAATGAAAAATATGAAGCATAGGTATTTATTCAGCATATTATGTATCAACATTTTTTTAGAATCCCGATAGATGAATTTGTGTTCCATTATTCGCTATAGAGAAAATATTAGATTTAGAATATCGCAGAGAGATAATGTTAATTAAACAAAGTTATTCTGTTATTTTGTCTAGTTTTTGTATATGGAAATGAATAAAATTGTTTTTGTTTTAAAAAAAATCCTTATTTCTTAGTGAAAAAAAGTGCAATATTGGTGTTATATTGCGATATACAATTTGCAGGCATTCATTCAATAATATAATGTGATCATTAAGTGCTAAAACCAAATTCTTCTGGAATGTATGCTCCCTGACAGAACTTTTTAAAACGTATTACTTAATTACTTGCTACTTATTTATATTAACAGAATTTAACTGGGTTTTGCTAAAAAATATCACTTCAACTATTTGATAAAAAAATACATACGAAGTATGTTTATGCAAATCCCTTAAAGAAGACTAGTTTTACGCATATTCACCCGTACACAGTTTCTGATATCGTCAAAATGGATAGTTACAGATTTATTTACAAAATAAAGAAGTTTTACTTACCATTTCAATTTTGTACCAGCATTTAAGGGTCTTTATGAATAAAGTAAAACGTAGGTATTATTTACAGTATAGAACGTATATGTAATATACATTTCGTATTAAGTACAAAAATATCCAATACTAATGATAATTTATGTACAAATATAGCCGGTGCATAAAAATTTCAAGACGTAAGCCGTATTGGAGTGCACGGAGGAAAAGTTTTTTCATAAAAGTAGAGACGCAGTCGGTTGCGACTTGCGACCAACTGAACAGTTGTCGAGGTTACTTATTAACTTTTATAACTCTTGTTCTATTCAAATTGTTTTACTTAAACACAAGTCACGGGCAGTAGGTTTATTTTTGAAAAATTATTCAGTTATTCAATGAAAATCACAGTTTTTTGATAAGTTTACATGAAAGTTGATTTTTTATCTATTCTTCCAAATCGGTGCGTCTTTTATCACGTATATGCGTTTCTTCTTCGATCTCTTTGTGTGTTGCTGGAAAATGTATTTGAGCGGTTCGCTTTATAATAACAAAGATAAAAAGTGCTTTTTTATTTTAAACTAGCGGCCCGTCCCGGCTTCGCACGGATGGACAAAATTCTTTAATTTTTTCTAGCATTCAATATAGCCTATGACACTCAGCAATAATGTGCCTTTCTATTGGTGAAAAAATTTTTAAAATAGGTTCATTAGATCCCCAGATTACCCCTTACAATTTAACAAATATACAAACACACAAACTTTACTTCTTTATAATATTAGTATAGATGAGAAAAAATAGAAAATTATTGATTTGAATAATTTGTTTCATAGTTATAATATATTTTGTTAATTAAGTACTGGAGGGAGACTCTGTACCAGGGTCGTCTGCTTAGGTACCTCCGTCTTACCTATTTCTGCCGCAAAGCAGCAGTGCTTGCATTGCTGTGTTCCGGTTTGAAGGGTAAGATATGGCAGTGAAATTACTGGGTACAGTGACTTTACATCTTGTGTCACAAGTTGGCAACGTACACAGTGGTTCTTGTGGGGGTTGCAGTTTTGCTGCGAATCTCACAAGAGCCACATGTATTATAGGTGACTGTTACCACTTACCATCAGGTGGGCAGTTTGCTTGTTTGCCAACTTTCTGCAATAAAAAAAAAATAAAAAAAAAAAGGTTAGATTATTATATTTCAAGACTAGTACTCGATAAAGCCAACTAATTTCAGATATCTGACGGGTTGATTCATAGTTTTATTTTTATTTCTAAGTACGTTTAACCAGTAAAATAGAAATAAAAGGGTTTTTTGGAATCAACATGATATACAATAAAATGAGTTGGATCTGTGCAAGGCAAAATAAAAAAAATAAGTTAGGTAATAAGACTATGTAGAATAAAAAAACTCATCAAATCCGTTTACAACTGGCTATATTAGGAATTATTTAGTTATTGTGTAGTACACATACTAATGTGTACGTTAAAATTACATTATAATTTCCCAAAAATTAAAAATGATTATGATGAAATTATCTTTTACGAAATTATTCTTTTAAAAAAAGGATTTTTTTTTCAAAAAATAAATAGCGGGTTAATGTAGAAACATTAATGATAAGATCATATTTATATTGGCTTTTTAGAGGCACAATAGAGAATAACATGTTACACGTGGTAAAGAATGAACTATATTGTACAAAAGGCAGAATAAATTTGACCGTGGAGTTAAGAAGACAATGCCAAGAACGCAGACGAAAGTTTTTTCATAAACGGCGGGCACTCGGGCGCACAGCTGACGATTCACCCGTGGGCTCCGCCCGCCGTCCCGCCCGACTACAGACTCGTTTACTGGCAGATGTGTTAAAAGGGGAAAATGCTATCTCAGATTTTATCTGCCGCCCCGAGCAGTGAATAAAGGGCTGGAAATATATAAGTTCTTGATGGATACCAACGTCACAAAACAAGTCCACCATTAGCTATCATCCATGTCAATAAAATCTTAATCGTAAGAGCTACTATTGCCATTTAGTATACGCAATTATATTTTAAACGTCAGGTAGTTATATTTCACGGGGATCAGACTAGTTTATAACAATATAAGAGACAGAACCCAAGAGTAATTTATTAATTCTTATAAATATGTATTGTCTTGCTAAGAGCTTTGTGATGTGTTGTGTGTTAAAAGACCCTTTTAATGCTGGCACAACATTGCTACATTAAATAAGATTACCAAAATATATTTATGAAGAACTACTTCTTATGTCGCGTCGTGCCGACATTACTTAAAAATGTTTTATTGACCATACTAAATATAAAAAAAACTGATATTATTTTGTTGTGAAACGATACAATGCGACCGAGTATCATGGCTATTCATACGTAGCGGCTTCATTAAAGGTCTTTTTACTGTATATTGAATTATTGTCTTAAGAATATACCTATTTATTCATCTCCATGAAGAATATTAGAAGAATATTATTAACTGATATTGTTTCAGACTTCCCCAAATCAAAACCGGGGCATGATATAATTATAGGTTTGAATAGCGGTATACATATTCTTTGAACAACTCAATCAATTTTGAAAAGCTAAATGAGAACTTCCATCTTGTAAATCTTGTGCCAATACAAATTACATTGATACAACAAATTGGAAAAGTTTTGGTTCAAAAACGGATTGTTGCCATCCCGAATTCAAATTGCTTTATTATCAAACTTTAATAGAAATCCATTTGTGAAATGATTGAATATCTTAATTTAGGCTTAATCTTCTTAATTGTATAACACAAATGTCTTTTATCTGAAATATAAAATAAAAGAACGTTTCTCAACTGCTCCTAATATAATAAACAGAAGTCAAAATCAAAATAAAGCTGGAGTCATTTTTTAGTTCGATAGATTTTCTTATCATTATACATTATAACTCTGAAAGAACTTGTTATCAGTATGAAGTGAAACCCAATTGGTTTCACAAAGGTTTCATAAATATTGACAACGCTATATATGTATAATGTTATCTGGATAAAAATTTAATTGAAGTTAGATTTATTTTTCTTTTCATTGGATTTGGCACCATTGTTTAATAACTGTTTATATTTTAATGAAATAATATAAACATAACCACAGATATCGACTCCAGAATTAAGGAAATAACGTTCAAAATTGAATATAAAATCCCATAGGTTATGCTAAGAATGCACGTCTGGTGAGCAGCTTATTGGGCTGTATCGTGCGCTCCGCGGCTTAGGCAGGCACTCGCAACGGATTGCGCTATTGCGCTATCTGTTTCAGGCCAGAGTTGTGTTTCGAAAGGTCATATTTTGTTTGAGAGGTTTATATCTATTTTCTTCAATGTTTCAATTTATATTTCGTTTGAATTAAATTATAATTTTTTTAATCTATTTAATTACGGTATATACACATTTTTAAACACATGTTCAAACGTAATGCCTCCTTTTTAATTGTGTCGAATAATTATAAATTAGCGATGATGCAAATGTAAATAAACTGTTTGCTTCATCACCAGCAAATAAAAAAGTTTTTAAATATTCTTACAATAATAAGAAAATCACCAATGTATTACACAAACATTACATTTTTGTTATTATTATTTTATATTTTCCAAGATTTGGTGTAAAATTAACTATAAAATTTGAAATGTTGCCAATTGTTTATTTTGTTTTATAAATACCCCATGTTTTGTGTTTGGGCACGGAAAAACCTTCTTAGGGTGCTTTCACTTGTCTTGTCAATTATTTGTAACAGAAATGAGAAAGACGTGACTTCGACTTTCTTCTAGAACAGGAAACAAATAAGATAAGCAATGCGACTATCTCAAGCCTGATGTTCTTACCGGTTCTATTGTTCTGTTTGTTTTACTATAACTATAATATCTATCAAAATTTATCGATTGTTGTTTAATAATAAAATTTCGAACTTGATATGAATCGATGATATATACAAATATATACAAATATTGAATTTATTAAAAGCGTAGCGGTCGCAAAACGTTCATGTCGCAAAACGCCAATAACTCATAATATATAATACCCAGAATTAGAAATCGTAAAAGTCTAGTCTAATTATAAAACACAGTGACTAATCACAAAGATTAATTTTGTTTAGTATAATGTGGTCCATCTTACAACACACATAAGTTATGTATTCTTTATCATCGTCTGTGATATTATAGTATTTTAATTATGACTAAACGTAGTTAAGTAATTGACAGAAATGCAATGATATTTCAATTTCTTTAATGCTAGACTTTTTTATAGTAAACTAGCTGACCCAGCCACGCGTTGCTGTGTTATAAATTAAAATAAAACCTATCTTATCTCTGAAGTTAGATCACATAACTGGTAGTTACGAAGTTTGATCAAAATCGGTTAAGTAGTTAAGGAGTCTATCGCGGACAAACAACGTGACACGTAATTTATATATATTAAGATAGGTAGGCGCTTGACCACTGAGTGGCCTCGCCCGATGGCAAGCGACGATGTGACTCGCTTACCTAGAAGATACCGAGTGAATAGCACTCGTGATTTGATCACCCTTAAATTGTACTCGTAATTGTTAGGAAACACAGACTCAGGCAAAGAGTTCCAAGCCTTAGCGGTACGTATCACAAAATTGGAACCAAAACGCTTAGTGGGATTCATTGCTATATCAACTATATAACGGTGGCACTTGTCATATTTAATGATTATTTGTGAAAATCGCTCTTATGCTTAAAAACTTAAAATAGTGGGTAATTATGTTTTTATTTTGGGTTTCTATTTCGTCTATTCATGTGATTACAACTTATTATTTCTAACAGTGTTTATTTTGGACTAGGGTCATTGATGTAATTGTAAGAAATATTATTATCATTCAAAACAAATACCCTTTAGGCCTTATGACTATGTTATGTTACTTTATTATTAAAACTTAAAAAAAATATTGGGTGGATTGTCACTACTAGCTATAATATATCACGAATTTAAACCAGACTCATCATAATAAAATTCCTTAATAATAATTCAGTAGAAATGACCATCACGAATTAATTTAAATTTAAAAAATAACATGATTATATCTGCCTATTAAAGAATTTCGAAAATGTGTCGAGGAAGGCGAACAAAGACTTTGTTTTTAGCTTTTTCTAGTTATAGTGCACTATAATTTTTCTTGAAACCTATTCGTTGTAGATAACGAACACGAAGCACATTCAAAATGTATACTATCAGCTTGTGGCAACTATACTACAAGTTGGAGCAAATCTTTTCATATGAAGAGAAAATAGCTTATTCAATACTTGATTTATGTAAAGGCTCGTCGGGAGAAGACGATTTGAATAGAAGCTTCCCGTTAGCCGCGTCGAAGCTGAAAGCTTTTCATAAATGAACCTATACCGCTGCCCTACCTTAGCTACTAAATGTGTAGTACTGTAGCTACTAAAACCAACCAAAAGGAAATTCTAGGACATAGTTCTATTTTAAACCTTTAATAAACGAAAAAAGAAAACAAACAGAACACTTTTGATTTAATGTAAAATACAGGCTTTTATAAAAAAATGGTTTTAAATATCCCTATATAAACCTGTTGAAAATTTTGACTTCCAGTGGGATTCAAACAACACATGCTGAGACTCTGGGCTAGACGCTGCCATGACAGCTACTAAGTTTAATCTTAATCTTAATTAAATAAATTTAATTAAGATTAAGGCAACAACTAATTTAATCACTTTTACGCATATTCTGAATTTAAGATATTTATTATATTATATGATTATTTTTAATATTCTCATTTTGTAACAAGTTAACAAAATAACATACAAATTTTTTTTAACCAAAATGCAAATAGGTCATTAAATTATTCACGAGTAATTTTGGCGTATTAACATAGTTAGAATTAGCATATGTAAAAAGATTATTGTTATGTACATTACCTGTTCACATTAAAGTCACTGTCTTACAAATATTTCATTAATTGTTCAAAGTGTCCTCCTCCATTTTCAACACACACACTAGCCCGTTTTAACAAATTTCCTTTTAAAGAAATTAATACGTTTCTTTGCATTTTCACTTCATTAAAAGCGTCTATTATTCGCTGTTTTAGCACTTCAATAGTGTCAGGTTCACTTACATACACTCTACGCTTTATTTCACTCCATAGGAAAAAGTCTAAAGGTGTAAGGTCTGGTGAGCGCGCGGGCCACGGCACCGGGCCGCCGCGGCCGATCCATCGGTCACCGAACTCTTCGGTGAGGTACTCTCTCACAGCACGATGGTAATGTGGAGGTGCACCGTCTTGTTGAAACCACAACCCTCTCAAGTTCGCTAGTGGAATGTCATCCAACATAGTCGAAACCATCGTGCGGAGTAGATTTAAATAGGTTTCGCCCGTGAGTCGGCTCTCAATAAAATATGGACCGATGATTTCATCGTTCAATATGCCGGCCCAAACGTTTACACTAAACCTATGTTGAAACGAATGCTCTCGCGTGAGCATAGGATTCCTGTATGACCACCAATGTTCATTATGATGGTTAAACAATCCTATTCTGGTGAAAAGGCACTCGTCGGAGAAAAGTACGTTGGCGTTTGGATTACTTATTACCCAACGACAAAAAGTAATCCTCGGCTCTCGGTCAACGGTCGTAAGTTCTTGAACTTTACGATAATGGTACGGATGCATACCAGCCGAGTTTATCTTCCAAGCCGAATATTGATTAATACCAAATCGTCGAGCAGCATCATGGGTGCTTCTTCGTGGATCTTCCTCAAAGTACGTCACCACGTCGTCATACAAGTTCTGAGAGATCGGTGGTCTCCCTCTTCCTTGCGCGTGCGATGGCACGTAAAATGAGCCATGGTCTAGGAGCCGTTGATAAGCACTTAACACTGTACTGTAGTTTGGTTGTCGAGCATTCGGGTACAGCTCTCGGTACATCCGTAAAGCCGCCGACACGTTTTCACCGCTCAAAAAATAAGCACGAACCATCATGACATATTCACGAGATGTAAACTGATAAGCCATGATTTTATTATGTACTTAACGAGTGTAACTGATCGATCACAAAAGCGTATGCGCACAGGCCGACTGACGAGTGGTAACTAAGTAATTAGGTCAAGGTCAAAGAAATGGTTATGGTCCCGGCATTTACGTCATCAAATCACGTGACATGCGCAGTAGCAAGTTTAGGTACATTATTTACTACTGCGCATGTCACGTGATTTCAAAATGCCGGGATTATACACGTGCAGAGTGGTGCGGGTTAGGGATATTCGATATACATCGATGCATTGAAAACATCGATGTTTACAATGCGATGCATCGAATCGATCCAATGTTTTGAAATGCTTTCGATATACTCGATGTATCGATGTTTTTTGCATTCACAATGCAATATTTCTATAAGATATAAAATACGTGTGTAAAAAACAACTACGCCTCTGAGCCCTCAGATGGGATACGAACCCACGACCTTTCGCTATCCGGGTGACTGCTCTGACCGCTGAGCTACCGAGACGCTGGCAAACGTGTCGAATTTTACAAACGTATTTCAACTTCTACTATGAGCTAGTATCGTTCCACCAATGTTGAATGCTAACTACCTTCAACATCGAAAGGAATATTTTTTACAAATATTTAACAATCGATTAAGATGGAACCAGCTATAATTATGTTTTTAATTTAATTTTTTGCATTCACAATGCAATATTTCTATAAGATATAAATTCAAATCCCATCTGAGGGCTTGGAGGCGTAGTTGTTGTTTACACACGTATTTTTTATCTTACCAATGAATTTCATAAAAACTCAAGTTTAACCACTAAAATTCTGCCTAATATTTTTTTCCCTATTTGTTTAATTAAAAAAGAAAAGTTGATGATTCAATAGTGGACTGGCATGAGATACAGGCTGGTGACAATCGGACAGCGAAATCTTAGTAATAGGGTTCCATTTTTCCACTTGTCAGTCCGTTACCGCGCCTTACCCCTCTCAACAGTCCCAGTACAGTGCGAATTATGAAAACGATGTCGGATTCTTAGATAAAAATGCCTATTTCTCGCTTAATAATTAAGCCAGGACCAATCAAAAAATACTACCATAAAGCTGATTAATACAGAATCCACCACAGAATATTAAGATCTGTGTATCTTTAGGACGGTTCCGTCCAATATCAACTCCAGACGCTGGAGTCGAAGGCGAAGAAACTCATCGGCAATAACGAACTTTTTAATAATAAGCTGAAGGGCCTTGAACATTGACGGAAGTTAGCTAGCCTATCCGTTTTTTATAGGATACATTTCCGAGGGTGTGCAGCAGAATTGCACAGCCTTGTTCCGCCGTCCCCATTTTTTCATCGGACAACCAGACTTACGAATTGGCTTTATTTGTTTGATATACCAAAGAGTCGCACTAAGATTTTTGGTTCCAATTTTGTAATACGTACCGCTAAAGAGCGGAACTCTTTGCCTGATAAATACAATTTAGGATCTTCAAGTCACTAGTGAATAGGTTTCTTCTAGGCAAGCGCGTTACATCCTAGATCGCATCGTCACTTACCATCAGGCGTGATGGCGGTCAAGCGCTTTCCTATTCACGATAAATAAAAACTCAAAAATAAATCGTAATTTAAAGCCACACGGTAATTTGAATATGGTAGCAATTGCTACCAGGACTGATGAGGGATGTTGACTGGCATTTACTACCGTGGCTTGACAAGTAGTTATACCCTTTGGGGATGGAACCCTAAAAAAGTACTCGATGCGTACAAAATATCGCTGTTTACACCTGATACATCGAAAGACATCGATGTACAGTTCTGATTTATCGAATCGAGAAAAACATCGATGTTTTTCCAAAACGGACACCCCTAGTGCGGGGGAAGGGAGCAGCGGGGGAGGGGCGCAGCGGGGAAGGGCGCGGCGGCGGGGGTTTTATGTTTGCACGCGCCAGGATTGGGTCATTGCGCACCGATACATACCTATGTGTAAGTTACGTATTCAATAAGATAGTAAAGTCGTAGTAAATATTTGAGATAGACCATTTTTTAAGTTTTTTAAGGATAAATTAGTTCATGTTTTTTTTTGCGCTTAAACCTAGGTCTATAGTATCAGTAGTCGATACTGATAACGCAATTTAATTTTTTATGGTAATTATATTTTAATCGTGTTTATTGGGTCCATAGTTTAAAACAATATATTATAATAAAATATGTTCCAATTATTGCTTTAGTTCACTATATTAGAAAAAACTATGTCAAGCTAAACTTTTATAGAATTTTAAACAAAGACGTTTATTAAATTGTCATTATAATTCCATAATGCCATTACTTGTCTAAAACAACTAAACTCAGCCTCAACAAGCTTATTGTTATAAAATTGAAACAGTTTTTGTCTTTCATTTAGCGACGATTCTGGCAACACGAATCAAATTTCTTTTAAGATTTGAAGAAACTTAAGACTTTCTAAAGCTGTGACAGCTTGACAGTGACAGATTGACAAGAACATTATTGTGTTAATATTATCGTTAACATAACTGTTACCTCTCTATATTTCAAAGTACTATTATTATCCGATATTTCTTTGCTTTAACAATAAAAAATCTATCATATTAATATACATAATAATATAAATAAAACATATAAAATGATAATAAATAATAAAATAGATAGGTATAAGATTAATACGATTCCAATTATTTAAAAAAATTGTAACGAAGGAGCCGTTCATTCATATGCCGATTTTGTCTAAGTCAATGTTTTATCAAAGATGACACAATAATGTGCGAATTTGTTTACATGTCCGTCCTCTATATGCATGGTGACAGTTCAGTGGTATTTAAAGTATCTACACGAGACACTTGCCCGTCGGAAACCCAAAATCCCAAACAAATGTACCAAAAGTAAATTATGTAAAGTGAAAATGTTATTACGTATTAATTTCTCAATGAATGGTTAATTTTTCATGAATAAAAAAGATTCAAAATGTTATTCCTAATTAAGACTTGTGGTGGCTGGCAGAGTAAAATAGCACTAATTCTTCACACTTACGTGAGTCGTAAAAGATGACAAGTGATACTTCAGTCAATCACCATTCATATCCCGTGGACAACATGAGCGGTGCTGTTCTCTGAATTGTGGTATTTTACTGCAATCCGCCCGTCAAACGTAGAGATAATGGCGTAATCCTCCATTCTTGGGTGAGGCTTCCGTCCAGCCTTCCCCAAGAGCATTTTCCGGCTGAGGTGAATTCCTAAACACGAAAAACAATAAGTAATTGAATGTTTTATTAGAATAGTTGAAAAACGTAGCTTTATTAAATTGTGTTATTTTTGTTTTTATCAAGCTCAAGTTTTGTAGCGACTGGCATTAATTAAAATGTAAATGGAAGATTACCTACTGCAATCTCTATAACCCTTAAGTCAACACTTATCTTGTTAAGCACACCGAAGATCTTGATTAAGTCTCTTTATAATGTCGTTTACTTCATCTATTGTTGGGTTCCTTTCATTGGGGGAAACTCCAAATGTGATTTCTTCATTTGACTGTTCGTATCAGTGCTTCTCTTTATTAAGCTACTTTCTTTTGATTTTATACTGCATTTTTAAAGGTTTTTTTTATAAAACCTGTTTTAAACAAGGCACTCAATAGTTAAGGCAATAATAATTAGAAATAATATTGTATTAATTTACCCACCAGTCTGCGAATGGAGAAAAATTATAAACAAGGAAAATATTTTACATAATATATTAACGGTTACGCTATATGTGTCAGTAATATAAAATATTGGACGAAAACTTCGTCTAAAAAGCTACCATCGAAACATTGTTCACTTAATCACAATCTATTGTTATCACGCGTAGCGACCATCTCTGCTTTGTCGATGAATTCAATTAAACATTATAAGGGGTGGATAGTTTATTAGTCATGTATGAAGTTTTGAATTGATTTCAAATTAGGATTTGAAAAGAAGATATAAGGCAGTCGTGAAGAGTAATTTAAGCTACCAAAATTCTTAATTGTTCTTTTGATACATATGCTTGAACAAGATAGGGCTGTAACTATTCAGTTCTTACTATTTAGCGCACATCACATATATAATAAACCCTTTACAGGTGATCAGTCGAAACGTCAGGAAAATTAAATTAACAATGAATTTTAACAATTTCATAATTAAATTAAAATGTAATGAAATTTATTAAAACGCAGTTAATCCGGTAAAAATGGCTTTATTTAAACGGACTGAGAAAATGTTTCTTATTACGAATTTACATCTATCTGATCGACTGATACTGCGAATATTTGTTTTGATTGCTTAAAAATTAATATTGTATTTATATTTACATGTACGCCATAATGGCAGAAACCAGCGAACTATTATATAATTTTTGCAACAACTTTACTAACCTGTGTTTCACAATAAATAATTTTTTATTTCGATTGATCTTGATAGTAGTTATATAAACAAAAACGAGACTAAAAACTATTTTTGATCTAACCGAGGCGTTATTTATAATACCAGCTACATTTTGTAGATCCAAATTTAGTTTGTGATACAGTATACAGTATCTTTAAGCAACAATTTACAATAACTTTATTTAATACTAGGCGGCCTCAGGTGTTTGGAATGAAAAGGGCAATATAAGAAGAACTATAGATAATCGTATAAAACATCTAGACGAATATAAAATGTGTGTCGTGTAAAATTGTTAATTAAATTTTTGCTATAATTTTGCCACTTTAATGTGATTAAGTTTATCAAATAAACACTACCTCTTCATTAATGTTAATGTATAATATTTATCGTTATTTAAGATTTTAATTGCTAGATGTTTATATCTAAAGAAATTATTATTATAAAAATCAACCTATCTCAGGTGTCAGGCGAGACTAGAACCAGGCGTGTAATCCACTACCCACTCTTATAAGCTCATGGTTCTGTATTTTAAATGTTATGCATTTGAAATTAAGATATTTTATCTATTATGACTTGAAACCATTAGGAAATGTCATTGTTATACACTTTGACTATCCATGTGTAAGAGTTTGCTTAGTATTTTTGAACTTGTGTCCAATATCTTTTGATACAAATCATAACTTCTGTTTTTTGGTATTTTAACTTTATGATTACGTATCGTATGTGTTTTGATTTTATATATTATGACACGTACACTTAATCTGGTATTTAATATAGAAAATAAAATATCAAAATAATTAATTTTAAAATAAAAACAAATATAGATAAGATAGTTTTCTATGGTGAAATCGCACGGTATAAGTATCCCACGGTATTTAACTTAAAAAAGGTTAATTCCCATGTCATTTTTGCTTCATAAATAGTTGAACTCTATGAGGTGTGAACGTTTTACAAGCCGAACCACTTGTAAAAAAATCTTAAAAACGTATTGTTTCTCAAGGACTAAAAAATTTATGTTGGCACATATGATCGTCCGACGATGAGTTTAAACAATTTGAATAGCTGCCGTTTCATTTGAATGACATTAACTTTTTTATCATCTTTTATAGTTATTTCAGGAACTTGTTTTTTATAAATTATAACCATACTATAAATAATACTTTTTTATATAAAAAAAAAAAACTTTGGAAACTATTATTAAGCCGGCATCTAATTTAGTTACTTTTTGGTGCTGCTTAAGCTCCTTTAGCAAAAACTTGTTTAAATACAAAAATCCTACGGGCAACTGATGTTAAGTTAGTAATGGTCAGGTCTTTTTAGTGGAATTTTAAGCATTAACTGTTTTAATTTTTTTATTGTTACCTCATGGTTATAATTATAGAATAATATTTGCGCAAATTTCTCCCACTTACTTTAGATATGATTCCAATCTATGCTATTTGTCTAGCCGGGCCATGCCAAATCATCAAATTATTAATTAGGCTACTGAGGCTCTTACACGCCTTGCTACATACAATTACCAGAAACGAAGGCTACGAGCTTGATTTACGTGAAAAATAAAGATAGTTTTATTCTGGGTAGATTTCCCTAAAACTTAATTAGAAGGAGTTTTCATCGATTTCTCCAGTGGCTAGCGCCACACGTAAATGAAAGTGATAGCACACTAGACCTGCCATCAGCAACGAATCGGTTAAACAACACCAAATGGCAAGTAGTCTTTGGATATGCGGTGAAAACTGTTTTTTTTAAGAAATGAAAATAGTAACTACCTAAATGGAATTAACTATATAATAACGGTGTTTTTTTTTCAAATATAGGATGAAATAAAAACAAAAATAGGCTAACCTAAAAGTCTTAAATAGATTTAGTAATGTATTTCTTGATGAAGCATACACATTAAACGTCAGGTCTGTGCCAAAATTTCTCAGTCTGTACTTACGTTCTCGCAACGAAAAAAATTTGTTAATTACTAAAAACGAAATAAGAAGAAATCATTGAAAGTATCTAAAAAAACGAAACAGAACTATGATTTACAGTAAGTTATTGACTTATATTTATCAGTTTTACCAAAAATGTGTACAATTGTCTATATTTTAAATTATTATAATAGAAAAATACTAGAAAAAATCGACTCGGGTCACAAGTGAATTCTCAGGCGGGAATTCCGCCTTAAAAATGTAAAACAACAACAAAATATAGACATAGTTTTATAATTTTTATATTTTATGCATTTTCAATGCGATCTTATAAGATAAATTATTATAATAGAAAAATACTAGAAAAAATCGACTCGGGTCACAAGTGAATTCTCAGGCGGAATTCCCGCCTCGCATTGAAAATGCATAAAATATAAAAAATATAAAACTATGTCTATATTTTGTTTTTGTTTTACATTTTTAAACCTTTGTTTATTTAGCAAAGAAGAGGAATTGTATAACAATTCTCCGTTTGTTCAATCTTAAAACGATGACCACTAACCCGTAAAAAGTCGACGAATTGTGAACATAAATCATGTAATGCTCCATTTTCAAGAATACCATCATTACAATTTATTTGACTAACAAGCAAAGTCTTTCAACTGATTGGCGTAAAACATAACGGCTTGATTATAAAATTTTAATTTAGTTTCAATGTTCCTGAAAATCATGGGAATACGGAGATGACTAATGTAATTGCTGCTACATCTACTATAGTGGCTAGCGGGATTGGATTTTCACAGAAGAGCTATTTCCTGCTATAGATGTTATGGTGCCGGTTTTCACTGAAGTTGTCGTACACATCTACACAACATTGTTTATGATAACTGAGAAAAAACTGCCACTAAATAAATGGGAATTGACACAAATCCGCTGTGATTGTGACATTTTAAAATTTAAAAAGTTTATTAGTAACGACTAAAGCAATAGGCTAACACAATTTGACTATCTAATACCTACAACACGTAAGAATACGTATTACTTAAATCATTTTTAATTCATAAATATTCAACTACATTATAGCTCGTATGAGTCTCCACTCGCTACTTCCGCCTGTAAGTTACAATCACTCAACATTTCGTCGCCAAACTACTCCTAATTCATTTCATTCCAATTGGGTGTCATGAAAACATCAGTAGGCCAAAATAAAGTCTTACTCCAACTATTAACCGCTATTGCACTGGAGAGTTGACAAAGGTGCTTGTGTGTAGATTAGAGATCTATATAGGGATTGAGTAATAAAGTTTATAAATATACAAAATAGAAATGGAGGTAAAACGCCAACCTCAGAAGTTTCGGAGTTAATATCACACCACGCCGAAGAGGTATCATTACAACAAAGAATGTGTTGCTGTTGCCTTCGCCCTAGCAGTTCCAAATAAATCAATTGTGGCTGCAGATATGTTCAGAGACGTAAAACATCTGGGGGTTCAAAATTGTCTGAAAGCATTACTGAACTAGTACATTTCTTAGGGTGTTGAGAACAACCTCGCTTGGATTTAACGTGAACCCGGGATGCCTCAGGTAATAATACCCTTATTGCAAAGCAGCTTTTGTAAAGTTCGCTCACGAGCACGTAATAACGCACACATATCATAATCGCACGGATCACAATTTTGTTTCCATTTTTATTATGATTATTATTACGAATTACTTTTACTACAAGAGGTTTCCCTATCACTGCTTTTATTTTTATTCAAGGAGCAATTTGATTAAGGTACTCGTCTAGTTTATTTTAGCAATTTAAAATAAACTAGATGAGTACCTTAATCAAATTATTAAATTGGACACATTAGTTAAAATGTTTTCCCAATTTACCATAGGTAAGAATTATGGATAACGTTTGTAATCGCTAGCATGAAAATTACGACGTGAAAGACATATCTAAGAACTTTCAAGGACTTAAGAGAGGAAGGGAAAGATTGATATAGGTCGGTAGTCGGAAAACAAATTTGCGAAAAAGTGTAGTTTTTTTGGAAGCGGGATAAAGTTGCCATCTTTCCACGGTATAGGTAAAATGTCCATTGGAAAAGAAGTGCTTAGGATTCCGGTTAGAATAGTTAGGATATCTATAATATGATGGATGATTTTGAGACTAATAGAATTGGAAATGATCGACAGAATAGTGCTCTTCACATCATAGTCTGCAACTTGATTAAGCGTAAAGAGAAAATCCTGAGTTGTCAGAGTTACAAGATAGGATGAACTTTCGGTTTTGTAGGTGTTAACAACAGATACAGACTAGACGACGAAAAGTGATTTATTAGCTACTTTAGATGGGGTTTATTGTTCACGCTGAATCATAATTATTGTTATAGGATTATTTAATATGCACAAATTTTATATTTTTAAATAGTGTCTTACATTTTCTAATGGACTAACTAAATTATCTAAATATGTATTAATATTTGTGGCTAGTATAATCTGACGTAAATCTATACTAATATTATAAAGAAGTAAAGTTTGTGTGTTTGTATATTTGTTAAATTGTAAGGGGTAATCTCGGGATCTACTGAACCGATTTTAAAAATTCTTTCACCATTAGAAAGGCACATTATTGCTGAGTGTCATAGGCTATATTGAATGCTAGAAAAAATTTTGTTCACCCGTACGAAGCCGGGACGGGCCGCTAATCATATATAAAATCGCAAACGCGTTGAAAAAATTGTTATTAGATTAACTACTAGAACGTTTTTTCTGTTGCGTATCACTAATATCACAAGAAACGAAAGGCGCGAAGAGCGGGTGGCCCCCACACCTCACGTCTTAAATTCTTAACTTTCTTTGCCTTACCAACCTGGTCGGTCGATTCGCCATGATGCGTAGCGGGAGTTCGATTCTCAAACTCCTGCTCAGTCCGTATTTTTTTTGTTCTATTTTTTTTTTAATATTCGATCCTAAAAAATGTAGAGACGTAACAAATATCGCTGTTAGAAAAGGAGAGTGATTCTGATTACGATTACGCTGCTCGGTTCGCGTGCACCGCGCTTTGATCCGCTTGGGTAGCGTGATGCACCTGTGTTGCGATTTGTTACCGATATCTCTGCCGACTCCGCCCGCTCAACTGGAATGTACATTTTCCTATTTAAGTACCTCACTTTTATTACCTTAAATATAGAATTCATAGATACTATTCATTTCTGTATTTAGTGCCACTATCAAATATTTTGATAGTCTATCGATTTTAAAAGAAACTTTTTAAAGGTTTTGTTTGGTTTAAGGATATTTTCCACAATTTTGTTTGACCAATCTTTCATGAATTGTTTCAACTATCACGATAACTTTTTCTATATAAATTTATTCAATTTAACTTAACGATATTTTCATGACAAAAAGTTTCGCCGCAAATAATTTAATAATTCAATTTTTCCTCAAGAGCTTGTCGACTTTGATGGGATAATAAAAGCACGGTCCGCGGGCCTATTATCAAACACAATCCCATGTTAGTGGAAGTGTAATAAAACAACTGGGTGTTACGGGGATATCCTCGGGTACCAGAAATGTTAGCTAGCGAGCGTCCGCGGTCAACTGCATAATTTTACGGTGCACGTCCTCTTTGAAACAACGTTGAAGGAATATAGTAACTTGAGATCTGACCTTTAACTTAAGACCTTTCTTGTTTACTTACAAAACTCTATTTTAAGAGTTGACTAAATTGTTTATTGAAACATAGTTTAAATAAGTACATAATAGATAAAAGTTTCAAAAGACTATTTATTATTTTCCTAGGATTTCCTAAGCTGACGCCAGACGACGATGTGACTTGAAACAGGTTGAATATTTTCCAATAATAATTTCTTTAAAATCTAACAGTTCTTGAATAACAAAAAAAAAGAGATGTTAATAACGTGATTGCTTATTTAAATTGTTAAATTTTATATAATTCTTTATTTTTAATAATTTTTTATTCCCTTCATACGCAGATTACCTTAAATATGAAATAGAAAGTCTTCAACGTAAGTTAGAAACAATAGCATCTTTTATAAAGATAGGAATACAAATCTGAAATTTAAAATTTTAAAATTAAACTTTTGTGTAGAGAGTTAAATTATAAATAGAAGCGATAAAAGCAGAGGAGCAATTTGAACTGATTACACCCGGTTCCAAATTGATGTAAGAAAAAGGTGTAGAACTTGAGCGGACGGAAACGAAAGGCACCGAGCTGCCGGTGATCGATCCCGCTCGCACAATAAAATCAGGTAGCCTCAACTGTTCTTCAACCTCATACATTAATTAGCAAGAGATTATCGTTCAGTCACATTCTACGGGTGATCTGTCAGCTCAGCGAGACTATTCTGGCTTTGCCGAACTCATATATTACCCGCCCTACTTATCTTGCCTTTGCTTCACATGAACAGGCCTCTCTCATATTTTAATGCCCACCAAACATATTTCACATTTTCCGGATCATTGAAATCTCTTTATTTATAGCTATCAAATGGAATAGTGCGGTGGCGCCAAAATTGTTCACATTTATCAATCTGAAATACAATTTATGGAGTTAAAATTGGTGTCGAAAATATACAATAATCATAGTACATTCTCATTAGAAATAACACTTGCAATAATTTTCCTTTATCGGTTTGAGTGATATTGTGGTAAACTACTATCTAAAAATAATTGGGCAATAATCCCAAAATAGGAGACTACGCAATAACTAGTGACAGTCTAACTACTTGATTTATCAAACAATCATGATTGTGCCATTAATAAAGAGGAACGAATCTTCCGTGCAAGACAAAGAAGCCAGTATCAATATTTATTGGCGTGCTTAGTATTAATCGAGTCGAATCCAGCGCTGTATCGCGACTGAGAGGGTGCACGGCATCGAATGGATGGTCTGTCGTGGTTAAAGCGTGCCTAATTTTTCTCTACGAATAATTTTTCTCCATCGTAGCGCGTAGCATTTTCGTAACGACTGCCCGGCTAACGTTCCACGCTTTGATATCAGTGATTCAGCCGTTCAAAGTCGAAGCCAGTATGCTCTCAGCCGCACCGAAGGACGGTCGTGTTGCGCACTACGATCTCGCACTCGACTCGTGTACGAAATGTGTGACAATAAGTGTTGCTTCCTCTTTGTTATCTTAAATTTTACGTATTTATAGACTGTACCTAGCTGTTACACAATATCCTAACTATAAGAAAATAGAATATTAGTGTTAGATTTTGTAAAATACGTATACAGCTTTGTGTTTATTTCCTTGATGTACAGGCGTCGTTATCTTCAATAGGAAAGGGTGAGATATCTTCGTAATCAATAGTTTTATGCTATTATTATTCTAAAGCGCTATATTTCAAGTAGTACTGTTGATAAATAACCAAAATGTTGTAACAAATGGTACTTTTTTTATTTATCAGATCGATATAACCGTCACCACCATTACACACGCAATATTTTCTAATCACGCTCTACGTGTTTTCCAAATATTCGATGAATCACATAAGCGGCTTGTTCACAAAAAAAGAATAGTTATTTCTGTAATGTAATTTTACCACTGGTTTGGCTGACTCTGTTATTTTTCTTTAAGTGTTGTTGCTGGGTTTGTTTTTATTTCCTATACTAATATTTGAGCCTTAAAACGGTGACATGAAAGGCAGTTTATTCTGTACGCTTACGTCCTATAATGGCGCGGCGGATGTATAGGAAAAAATATAAACATAAAAAAGGTCGGAGTAAGTACTCGCTTGCCATTTAAGATGAGAAATGGGCAGCGATGCAGTAGCGACAGCGTCGGCTGCGCTATGATTGCAGCCGCATAATGCTTATGCACTGAATGCTCATTGTCGGCGTCCGTGCTAAGAAGACTTGCAATCTTATAATCATTTCTGGACTATATCGACTTGTTGATCCCGATCATATAGGTATATACACATGGAAGTTATTTAAATAAAACAAACTACGGCTTGAAGCTATAATTCATAAGCGGTTTAGGCGATAATTTCGATAAGTGGGTTCTTTGCAATATCTTGTACTCTAACAATAAACAAAAAAAATGCCTAATATCATATACAAAGACAGTTGTGTTTGGCAAATAACAAAAGAAAAGGATTTGGCACGCTATTTTTGGGCCACGTACATGCATTAATTATTTATGCATTGCGTGGCACAACGATCAGTGGCAAAAAAGGCACATAATGTAAAGTTTAATTACACAGAGGTTTTCTCATTTAAAAGTATGCCTTTTCTGTAGGTTTGGTTTAAGAGTAGCAAAAGACACATGACTGTAATGACTCTTTAAAAGACAGCTAAATAATAATTAATACATATTTTAAATCACAGCAAAATTATAATCGGCCTGTTAAAACTAGCAATGTGCTTTTTTTAAATTGGGATTTGTAATAAATTTCTTGTGATATGCTATTTTTCTCGCCTATAGACAGGATCAAGTTTAAAATACTTTACTTACAAAAGTAGATAAAAAGAAATTCGTGAACTAAAATCACTTTCATATAAGAAATCGATTAGCATGCTCAATCCCAGATAGATATAAAATGTTCTCAACATATGACGCATTATTTGTTTAGATCATTTTACGTATTCGACATTTTACATCGAAGTCTACCCTATTATATTTTCGTGCCTGGCATATTGCTTGTATTTCTCGCTTTCGGTATGTGGCTGTTATAGCGTAACTGAAGTTCGGCTGGCGTAAACCTAAATGGGTCTCAACCCGGAAAGATCTGATCCCCGTAGTAGTTTTCTAGGCGGATGAATATCCTCTCACGAGTTTTGTCGATAGATTAACTAGTATGCTCCATTTGGGGAGATGTATCGTAGAGCGTAACATAGGACACTATAGAAGCCGAATCTCGGTCATAGCTAGTATGCTGTTTCATATATAACAGAGTAGCACAGCTCGTAATTATGTTATTTTTTTTATTTATATGTTACAGATTATGTGTATTCTTTAAAAATTGCAGTGTCCAAAATAATATTTTAAACATTTAAGCTGTTTCCTGCTTGCATAAACCACGTAAAACTAAAATTGGCTTGATACTACGAGCTATTTAGAGTTAAATCATGCTATTAATGTTCTCGTACAGCATTTTTACAACCATACCTGTTAGCTTATAATGGAATGGATTGTATGGATAATTCACGGAAACACAGAAACATTAAAATAATATAGTAATTAAAAGTAAGAAAAAAAAATGGCAGAACTTTACAGATCGTAACGAACATAATATTAGCCACCAAAAAGTAAAAATATAAATAAAAAAACCTGCCAATTTGCGTCATCCCCGCACCTAGTGTGAACACAACTAACGAAGGGAAGCTGGTTGGTCTTCTTCATATTCGATTAGCACCAACTTTGGAACCTTGCGTTTGAGGGTGCCCTCCTTTGACACTATGTCAACCACTAGTACTATTCCTTCAGCTTAAGTAAATATTTAAATTATGTAACCTAATGGTAAAAGGTTACGTAGAAACGAATATTCGGCCATGATCACTACGCCACAAAATTTAACTAGCACGGTGTTTATCTTCTCGAGGAGCTATGGTTTTTACGGCTCACCTTTATGCTGTTTTTACGGCTTGAAGTACCAAATGTTAGCTAGTGATAGAATGGTCTCTATGGGTAATCAATGTAAACACAGTAATAAAAACGAAATTATATTTAACTTGATAACATTTTACTGATCATAATAGCCAAAAAGCAAAGACAGTAGGGTATACAAAGTAAAAATATAAATCGAAAAAAAAAATGCAAAAACTATAAAAAGGAGTATGCTGACCAACCAGTTTCCAGCACTGCCAAATCATATGTTTATGTAAAATAGTTTAATTATTATTATTTTATGTACCTAAAGAATTTGAACTCTGCGTGAGGCACACTATTAATATTTAACCGCTAACCCCTCGTGGTAAGCTTAATGCTTGTCTTACGAGTCTACGTCCTTAGTACCTGCATCGGCGAGGATCGCACTCGCCCCGCTTGGGTTAAAGCTGATATATCTTAACCAAAAGGCTACAGCCGCCTCAATTATTGTAAATTGATTAAATACATTTTTGGAGTCAGAAATTTTAACTCTTCATTGGAGATCTTGTCAAGGAACGACCCACATCCAGGTAAGGTCGTGATTGACCTCAGGAATGGTTAGCATTAAACTCTGTCAGACCCAAACTGAAAGTCTAAAAACACTTAATAAAACTAGAGATATTAAGTATACATTACAACTAATGTAGTAGATGGTCAATTAAAATCAGTCTCCAACGTAGTAGGAAAGTTGCTGAGAACTGAACCTATTTCGGAAATCAAGGATGTAGAATTTTGTAAAATAGAACATGAAGATTAATTTACCTGTAATAGAGCGGATTGTTTTATTTATTTTAACCTGAGTGTTTTATTTATTCATACAACAATACGTTACCAATAAACTTTTCCGATTGACTGAAACAAACTGAATGCCAGTAAAAGCCAATGGACACCCCGGATCGAAGAGCGAAATTACTCGAAAAATTGGTTCAGAAAAGGATCCCTGTGGTAGCGTTATTGAAAAAAGGTCGACTTGATTGATATTCGAACTTTACACGCTAAAAACGCTGAAAATGCAGAGCGTTTCGGTTTTTCGTCTCTGCTAAAAAAAAAGATTGACTCAATTTGTTCTTGTCCGTAGCGCAATAAACTCGGCGAGGATATTTTTAACTAAGGATTTATCTTTTGGGAGTGTGTAATCGCCTTAATTCCGCTCTCCAAATTAGGATTTAGAGTACTCAAATGGTAATTAATGGGTTATGCAAATGTTTTGATGAATAATATTATAGCGTTATTTATATACCTACTATTAATGTCCCTTCAGATAGGTATGTGACTATTTCATGATAATTATGTGACGTTTAGATGAATTATAATAATAGACATATTTTACTCTATTTATTGTAATTTTATGTAACTTACTACGAACCATTATTAATAGTAATTGGAATATTTCTGTTTTATATAGAAATGTTATATTATAAATACCTGCGCGGCTAAGATTCTTCATTTTTTAACACCTTCCCTTATTTTTTCCCACGGCTACTTGAAAGAAATCAAACTCTCGTCACTTAGCTGTGTTAAAGCCGATATACGGGCTTGGTCGAAAATCTTATATAAAAAGTTTATAAAATGGTAGCACGTTTTTACCCAACATTACCAGTTAATCTGTTTCAATAGATTTAAAACGTCCCGCTTCCCCCCTATAGCATATGTGTTATTCTGATGTCTTTTTACGAGGACCTATAAATTGTCTTATTTATTGTGTTTGTCTACCATATAATTAAATAAATTATGCTGTAAAGTTTCATTTAAACCCGTTCTGTGATTTTTACGTGAACGTATCTTCACAAACTTTCGCACTTATAATGTTAGTAAGTAGAGAAGTATTCTTTTACAAAATTTTATCACTCTCCTCATGTAATTATTTACACTTACATGATAATCGATGACATAAGGAAATCAAAAATATCACTAAGTATATTTATAAAAAAATCACATAATCGTCAAATCGCGTCGACAACGGGACTGCCCTGAACGCCATATTTGCCACCAAAACACGATCGTAAAATCTGAACATTAGTATGAAAAAGGCATTTTTTTATCTTCATTAACTTTCCTTGATGATGAGCAAATTTATATTAATAATATTTCAAGATTATCTCCAAAAAATCACCATAATAGATAAAAATAATTTAAATATAACCTTAACATATAGATATTATCATTACGAACTTTTTTATCGAATTTTTTGAATTCCTCAACCTCTATATAGTAACTATTTATATATCTTACCGTTAAATCAACGTAGTACGCGCATCGCTCGACCATTTAGTTGTAAAATAGATCACTTCGATAAGGCCTTTTATTTTAACCGAATGAGATATTATAATCTTTGTCCACTCTGAATGACACTCTTTGACCATCCTAAATATTAGAAAAATAAGTTTTAGAATCAAAGTAATTTTGAAGATTATCTCTTGCATCCAGTAACAAACATTACCTCCTTAATAATATTAGTATAGAGTAAACCATTCAATAGGTCGGCCCGAACGGTTTTATTTTCAACAAATACGTACGTTTATTGTAAGCGTAGTTTATTTGCCAACATAAAAGATAAGGATTATATTGGCAAATTGCTGTGTTCTACCAGTTATCTTTTGTAACTGAAATATGCTGAATAATATTTTTTGACCCAGGTATATCTCTGCAATTTCATAACACCTCGTATATACGAATATAATCACGTTTTTAATAGATGTGAAGTTGCTGTCGAACACAGAAGATTGTACAAAAATATTTAAATATATCTTAACCGGCAACGCCAAGACATCGAGCGGTTATATCAATGAATTGCAACTTGATTTTGTATTTAATTTACTATCTTAACCGCATAAAACTTTTTATGAGATTGTACAGTTGTGCAAACCATACCGTATTTACAATTTTACGATACCTTTTATTTTATCCATAGCAAGGTACTCTGAAAAATTCTATGTAATAATCCTGCCCAGATACAATTTTATTAGATGTTTCCGTACCCTGTATGTATACAGGGTACGGAAAAAATTCTTCCATCAAGGCGTCACCCAAGATACTAACTGATGAGCTTCTAATTTATCATGTGACGTCCTTAAAAACAATTAAAACTCCCATCTTGGTATAAAGGCAGTGTTTCTAAAAGTATATATATATACTAGCTATTGCCCGTGATGCATTCGCGTGAAAATTTAGATGTGTTCCCTATATGAGAAAATTGCCAACCTGCTTACGGCAATCATACATTGTAGTACTTTTATGCCAAATCCCATTAAAACCGTTCACCCATTTTGACGTGATTAAGTTACAAACATGATTAAAATCAACTTTTGGTCATAGTGGCATCCGGACATAAATTTATTTTTCCAAACGACCACTTACTGATTTTTCTTATAATTTTCAACTGCCTGTCTGTTGACCTCAGGAGGATAATGGACATATTTTTAAACATCTGCCCGATTAATTTCGGGATGATATTTGGAATAATTTTTAGCTGCAGTTTTTATTTGTTTCCTACGAATATTACTACTTAATAGCTAGTTGATAATGTTTTAATGTAGTTAGTACTCTTTATAACTGCCATTAACTATTATTTCATCTACTCCCCTAGAGTAGAATATATAGATTCCACAAAAGGCACTAAAGAATTAACAACAGACATTTCTAATTCCCGAGATTTTCAACAGAACTCGTGATTATTTCGAACAAAAATTTGATAATTACCTTAACTGTGCCGCCCTGAAGCCATTGTACTTTAAATAAAACGTCGTACGCACTGCCGGCGACGGTCATGAGAGAGCTCACCGTGATAGATGATATTCGAGAACAATTAATCTTGGCCAAAATATGCGGACGATTTGCGAGCGAGTGGTCGGGCCTAATGGTCGGGAGGATTATCACGCGTCCACGTCCTACCCGCCCCCGCTCTGCCGTCATTAGCGGAAAAACCCGCGCTCCGACCTAATAAAACAACATATATTGACTATAATATAAAAACAGCAGTTTGCATACGAGACGTGTTTGCCGGCAATAACGTGCCACCGCACAGCCATATATCATAGTGAGGGGTTTCATAAAGGAGGAGGTGAGGCCTTCCCGTTCGGACACTGAAGGCGTTGTTATGCGACGCCGCTGTCCTCGGATAATGTCTTGCATAAATTTACTGTAATCGTGTAAAGCCAGTGTCACTTGCATAATTTAATGCAAACAAGCAATGCTGTTTATATTAAAAACGTCACGGATAGATGGGTCTCTAGGATGATTTATTGTTCGCTTGTTATTTTTGTGCATTTTGCATTGATGAATTAATGGGCACAAAGCAGGGGTATGATAGCGCCGCATAATGTTCCGTTGATTGGAGATATCTGTTTGCTGCACCTCCGATCGGTCGAGAACAGGTATTGTAGCTACTCCCATAACGAAGTTTAATTGAAATGGAAGCTTTGATTGCAATTGATCGATTTAATAGCTCGCCTATTGTAGTTTCCAGATATGCACTTAACGCAATATAATATTAGTTTCGAGAAAGTTTATTATTATCTGTAGCTGTGCTTGTAAATGAATAAATATCTAAATTTAGTCACTTCAGATGTTTATATAATATACAAGCACTACGGCATTGTGAATAATTTAAATTAGATTTCGTTACTTGTCAATAAACTGGGTAGGTAATGTTTGGAGTATGTAGAAGTAAAATCAACCGGGCAGAAGCAGGGCACGGCGCGAGCCAATGTAAATTAGTGGAATGACAATTAATGCTCGATTGTTGTTCACCCTGCAGCTTGCATTTAGCAAAATGAAACAACCAGGTAAGAGATTTAGCAAATAAATTATGAAGCGGCATACTCTGTTTCCATTTCGAAGCGTGCCTTTTGTTGTTATTGCGAGAAAGAGTGGAGGAGTTGGTATTTGTTTCGCAATACTATTTACACTTTTTCTTTTGTTTCATAGTTAAGAGCAGTAAGAGCTTCTTCAATTAGTTGAGAAATTTCAATTTGAAAGTATGATTCTGAATGAAAATTGTTTTCCTTTTAAACTGATAAATTGTTATGCAGGCAACATGAAGAAGCTATTAAATTTATTGTTACTAAAGAAATATTTATTTCGAAAACTACTCCATATTGTATGATTCTCAACGTTATAATTAATGGCATGTTACAAGACAGATATGTGTCGCCATTTGTACCACAAACAAAATGTCCACGGAATGCCCGAGTTGACAGATGATGTTAGGGCAATTAATCTTGACCAAATATGCGGGCGCGTTGCGGCCTCCCCTCCTAATGACGTTCCACTATGCCCCGCTTCCTTGCGGTGCGCTTCACCACGTCTCTTATCTCAGCTTCGCGAAATATGCTGCTACATTAAGCCTCGACGTTTGATATAAATCTTTGCAGTCCATTTTCATATTTTCCGAATTCAATGTTATTCTTATTATATATCAAAACAATGTATTTCAATTTTCTTCTTTCTCACTATGAAAATCATTGTTTCAACCGTTACCGATGTCGGTATGATATATTTTATAATGTGCAATGGAATCGGTAAAATTTTATATTTAGTTGCCACTGCAATAGCAGCAGTGAAGCTAATATATACCGCAATGCCTCTTTCGGATCGTTTAATGACATTCAGGAGACCCTTGTCATAGTCAGCGGTACCCATTATAAGCGGTCGAATATATCAGTATAGATATCAAACGTTATGGGACTTGCTCGATGCGGATATTCAACCGGGTCCGTGACGATGAGGTGTAGTCAACGAGCAAAGTTATAATAAGTTAGCCGTCCCTTCATCTTTTGCTGCCTTGGGAGCATTGTCTTTTGATCCGATCTTATCTAACACGGCTATTGTAATAAACAAATTGGTATATAGGTATCGAACCTTTATTATTTTGGGATATCTTCTCATATTTATTGGGTTGGAAATAATGGAAGTTGTATTGGATATTCCCAGCCTTGTTATAATATTTTCATAAAGTTTCATGTCCATCTATATTAAGTCATCTAAAGATATTAAAAACCTTTCGTGAAAATGTAACGTTTTATTATTCTCGCTAACAACGGAAATTAACAATTAATTCTAATCAATAAAAAAAATTCTTAGTAAGAACAACTAAATTTAACCATATCGAACGTAAAATATTTTTAAGTCATAAAAGAACCACAATGTTTCTAACATTGGAGTTCTTATATTATTTATTCACGCTTGTTAAAAGGGCGAAGTTCATAAAAGAAATTTCACTGAGTAACTTTCATATTATTCTAGTAGTCAACACTCGCCTTGTGTACAAGTAAATAAAATTACGAGTGAAGTACCGTAATTGTGCTTACAAAATAATAATAAACACGGAAGCTTCGTTTGTTCATATGATACCTTTCTTGGTAGTAATTTAGTCAGGGAGGAAATACCTTAAGTAATAGGGAAAAGATAAACTAAATAATCATTTTCATTCGAGGTTTGGTATCCTTAATGGACCAAAAAACTTTTTTTTTTAAACCAACGCAGTGTCTGCTAATCTATTGGTAATTATATTAATACCGTTATTTTACGGAAAAACCAACGCAGACACTTATAAAGCCTTGTTTCGTTCCCGGTTTTATCTTCAACGCAGTAACTACGGTCCAAATGAACATTTTTAGCCATTTTCAGTCCTTTTAATTAACAGCTTCCGTGTTTCTTCATCTCTATCTCACAGAAATATTCATTGTTTCTTAGACGTACTTTTAACGAAAGGTCTCGTTTTTACTAGGAAAGAGTTCAGAGGGCAGATATAATTAAATTTACATAACTCAATTTGTTTTTACTGAAGTGAACACACAAAGTATATTAAGTCTATATACGGACAATAGTATGTGAACCTACCACAATCTTGGACATTGTGAAAATCAAATGAAGATATTCAACAATTTTGTGAAGATGAATGTACTACTAATGTGCAAATTTAGTCATGTATAAAGGTAGAATGGGTATTAAATCTATCACCGCACTATAGTGTAAGAAATAGTGATATCGCTTTGGTAGACTTCTAACAATGAAACAATTAAGATAGCGACATTTTTGATTGGCTTGAAATCGAGAAAGAATTTCAATATTGTAATTTTCATATTTCAACAATGTTTTATTTAGATCTCAATGTAACTTTGTAACCGGTTCTTATCGCCACTGCTACAGTATCCATTTATAAATAAATGCAAAGTGTATAGCAGATTATTTTTTGTAGCTATTTTTATTTGTTAGGGAAGTAAAACTACCATTATATAATTTGTATGAACCTTTCGAGCACTTTGAAGTTGTGTAGCTAGGTCATCTGCTAGTTAATATTCAAAGGGTCGCACGATCACGAATTCCGCGCGCGTCTGTCCTCCACTGCCTTAGAGTAAGCTTTTAGAACCTCGCTTCTAGTTACAAACTAGTACCCACATTGTTTTTTAAATCGGTGTACCTTTCGACTAAATGCAAAAATAGTCTGCACTGCATTCAACACTGTAATTCCAACCGAATATGCAAACAAATGAAATTTCATTACACGCTATTTTGATACTGGAGGTCTCACTTTAAAACATTTTCGAATATTTGACATCGTATTTTAAAGCTCGAGTCGGCACGTAAACGATTAGAGTTTCAGTTTAAAGCGCTATAACTGATTCCATATATGATTGAGTCGCATATATTCGAATAAGACTACGTTTTGAAATAGTGGCTTGATTATTTAATGATACAAATTTACACCCACACCTACACTCGGATATTGATTATCAACTTGTTGAAACAGCTCAGAGTAGACATTGCTATAGTTTCATAGACGCAGTTTCTATCTTTTAACAATCGGAATTCGTATTCATTACTTAACATTTTGATCGAATTGAATTTAGAAATTTTGGGGAGAGCTCACCCAATTATACGGTCGAACGGGTTTGTTTTGGGAGTTGCAAAGAAGTGTTTTAGTCTAAGCCCTCGTTGAAATTAAGCAAAGGTCGGATTTTTACGAGCAGTGGACCAAAATATTCCCGTTTCAGGGTATTGAATTGATGCATTACTTAATAGTAAGGCATATAGTTTCCTACTTATGATTAAAAAAGCTCACTTATTTTAAAATGCGGTTGGTTTAATCGAAATGAACATTTAAAGTGGGGTCAGTAGTGATCAAGATGTGATGCTTCGAATTCCAGAACTGACAAAGTTCTAATTATTTTTCGCCTTTGTATGCAAAAATTGTAAACCATTAGATTATTAATTTATTATCCTACAATTCGTCGTTTTTAATGGATGGACAACGGCACATCAACCTACCACGAACTACAAAATTTACTCAATTAATAAATGTATACGCTGGCTTTTAAGTTGAAAATCGCATGGAAAAATTAGACAGTTTTATTTATATCGATGTGCTGTTGGATGTACCTTAAAGAGCTCAATGACGGAGTGAAACGCGTTCATTCTACGATTGCAGATAACTCTTAATCTTAGGGTAAATGGGCGTCACTTAATGCCATCTTTTGCTATTGATTGCGATAAATATAAAATAAATAAATACAAAAACCTGCGAACATTACTAGACCATGGAGTCTAAAGAGTTCCTACGTACCACTCATTGGTCAAGGTGGCTAACAGATCCAAATGTACACATTTTTACATTTTTTTCTCACAAAATTATGTCGCTAAAATATCCCTATTAAAATATTTCAATAATATGGAATTTATAAATATGCTTATGTACACTTGCCAAGCCTAAATTATTTAAAAAGTCTTGTTTATTATCTTGGACAACAGTCTCACTGGCCAATTTTTATGACCTGAAAAACAGACATATTGAAGTTAAACTGTGGTATTTAGTATTTAATTTTAGTTTATATTATGAATTATTTTTTTTCAATATGTTTGTTTCGTAATTATCAGCCACTGGATAAACAGACCATAAGGAGATTGGGCCATGATTTAACACACGAACCTTGTGCGTATTGGTGGGTGTTAACGAATGTAGAAGCCGCATGCCTTCCGTAACACTTCAAGATAGCAAATTTTTGATCACACTTCCCGGAGCTATATAGATGAACCTGAACCTGACCTTATGAAAGTTGCTTTACATCCGTAATCATAGGCCGATCGCACTATCTGGTACGCCATTAAGATCCTCTAAATGAGTATCTATTTTAAATATTTATATATATGTATAATTTGTTTCAAATTATATTTAACTCTTTAGATATTATAAAACAATTAAACACAATATTACTTTTTGCATAGAACAAATTGTATTTGAACAGAGAAAACTTCATACGTAATGGTTACTTTGTTCAAGTTAATATTATCTTTATTAGCAATAGTAATGTTTAGCTTATTGTTTGTAATTGCAAACGCCAAGTTATTTATTTGTATATTTTTTTCCAGATTGCACTGATGTTCTCGAAAGTAGAAGGCTTCAGCACCTTCCATAGACGGATGTCGTGAGCTCTGGCCCAGGGAGCACACGACGTCGCCGTGATGAGCACAACCCGCAATAATGCGTCGGCGGCCATTTTAAACCGTGAACGGCGCTTGTCGGCTCAAGATGGCCGTCATCCGCGGCGCCCGTGCTGTCAGCCATCCTGCGCAGTGGCGCGTTCCCACTCAGCACTATGAAATGTGGAAACACGGCAAGTGGCGACAAAAAACGTCACGACCAAGGACAAACGCCGCCATCAGAGTGCCCAGATAGAGACATTGTAGTGGTATCCGTAGAGGCCTAAGTGTTACTCCTGTGTAAATATAGTGGTGATTAGAGTTAAGGATGGCCGGCGAGAGCCGTGGAAGTCGCACGCCGCTGCTAGAATGCGGCGGCGAGTATGTGCATTCGCACAAGACGTCTGCCCCGCGTTGCTGCTACTGGCTGGCCAGTCACGTCAATGTGAGGAAGTGCGTCGCTGGCATCATGTTGCTATCCGTCCTCACAATATTCTTCTATACGTATTATGTCACCGTACCGTTTACAAGGTCAGTATTATTTTTGTAAATAATTGTCTTTTGCTTCAAACACGTTGGTATATAGACTGTGAATCTACTTGCAGGACCTTTTTTTACTATGATAAGGATGATAGTAGTTCTTTGGAATGCTAAAAATATGCATTGAATCTGCTTTTTCGAGCTTCGGTTTTAGAACATTGCAAGCTCTTTCATGCATCATTGTATAAAGCATTATAATATAGTGTCAGTTAAGCAGCAAAGATTAGCTTTGGTGTTTCTGGACTGAGTTCTTGAAAAACCCGACTACAACAAAGTTTCGGTTGATACCAGTTTTGTTAAGAACGACGAACTTTAACCCCAGATAATAAACAGTTGACACGCGACTTTCGGCTAAATATAATTTTATCAATGTTTAAAAAATACAATGTTCTAAATTCAAACATTTATGAACGCCTAGGAGCACAACTTAACTGTATCTTATGTAATATCCAAATACTTATCCACAAAATACACGTTTTGATCTTTTGCCAGTATGTTATATTATTGTATTCGGAAAATACGTTACTGTGATAGAACGAGCAGGCCGGTACAGATTATGATGAATGATTGATGATACGAAGTGATCGCTTTATCTTCACTTTGCGAAGTTACTGCCAAGTTGAGTCTTAGAACTGCCAAATATTTTCGTGACTCGATACAATGTAGTTGCCGCTTGAACTACGTAATGCCCAAGCTAGGATACAAATTATTGTACACCAATGCTACAAATCAAAGTAGAACAATAAATAATTACAATTAAAATTCGAGCGATTTCTACCAGACAAAACTTTGGATGGAGTTCAAAATCGTGCATGGAACGGGCGGTTTATTTTAACTTACAAAAATGTTTTATTTTTGATAAGATATGTCCACCAAAGTAAAACAATAAAAAGGTAATATAAATTGAATTTACAGAACATATTTGGGACGCGGCTGTTGTCAAAGGTGTGATAATGTTTTCTGACATTTTTTTAAAGATCGTTGCAGATTTAGCTGGTCTGATTGTCATTGACGCGAATTCAAAATACGTCCACTGCTGAATGGAAGTCTCCCCATAAGAAACTCTATGGGATAAACAGAAACATGATTCTATTTAATAAGATCTTGAATGATCCAAAAACAAAATTTTTAAAGATTTTCAAGTTCATCATGCTGTTCTTCGGTAAAATCGTGAATCAAACATGGAGAAAAGAAGAGAAAGTAAATGCAGTTTTCGTGACTCTTGGCATGATGACAACCTTTATAATGTATCTGCAGATGCGAATAATTTAAGACTGATTTGTGCTAACTTAGGCGTCCAGGTTTTTCGTCAATAAGTACATAGAAACTTTTAACACTTCTAACACTTTAGGGTAACCATTAAGAATTATTTACTGTACATGAGACCAGTCGACCATCTAACGGAGATGTCGATACCAATATAGGTTACTGTAAAATCAGAGAAACATCTCAATGAGTCCCGTAACTTATCCTTTTTACCACGTTTTTATTAACTTGCTTTCGTTCGTGTCTGTACTTCTGTCTGTCCGCAAAATTGTGTCTGTCAATAAATCCTCGCTTCACTTTTCACTTGGTGAATTTGTTTTCAGGCTTACGACACTGATAAGTGACGATTGAGAAAAATAATGTCAATATCCTTCAGAGGAGTATTATAATGAAACAGAATTTTCCAGACTTCAGCTGGTTCTTTATTTTGTAATCAATTATGTATGTGTCCCAGCGTTATATTCATGCGCTGCCAGTGTATTGAGATATGTAGTCACAGCTTCATTCAGTTCTTAATCTGTTTCAAATTTCTTTCGTGCCAAACACTCCTTTAGTTTTGTAAACCGATGACGGTCTCACGGAGCCATGTTTGGATTATAGAGTAGAATGTTGAAAATTCAGGTGGAATTAAATCACAGTTCTAATCTCACAACTGGCGGCATTCTCTTGATTATTATTATTAACACTCACGTAAACAACAATAGGCAATACTATCATTACAACTGCATAAAATTAAAAGGGATATAAAAATGGAGGCATCGGTAACAACACTGCCTCCACAATAGGTGTGATATAGCATTACGTATTAGCTAAAACCCAGGTAAAGAGTAATGTAATTTCTACTTGTTTTTACTTACGGACAATTTATAATATACTTATAGCTGATTAAAACAATACTCGGTCAATTAAATATATTCTGACAGATAATATGGGATTAGTAAACCATATTTATTGCTGATTATAAAATAGAAATGTTTACTAATTATCACACTAAGCTAATAATTATTCTCTTTAATAACAGCTCTGTTAACGTCATGATCGGTCCAATATTTAATATTAGTATGATATATAAATTTTGCGTGTATTGAATGGTTGTTTGGTTGTAGTTATAATTAGTACCTCCTTTAGTGTTTAGATATTCTGATATTATTACTCTATTCTATTTGACATTCTTACTAATGTCAGGTATCTTTCTGGAAGATATTCTTCTGAGTGTCAGTAGTAGTATTGAATATCTCATTCAATACTGACGATAAAGACCATCTCCTTGTATTGCTGCGCTGACTATTATTGGTATTGGTGATATGTTATATCACCAATACCAATACGGGATTAAGCTTGTTTTACTGTTATACTCGTACATATGTATGTACGTGGGCCAAAAAGTCTTAAAAAGCTAAAAAAACACTTAGGGCAAGAATATGCTTTCAAATCTTTTCAGAGATTTCTCCACATGTCTTCATATACGAAGTTTCAATCGTCTGATCCAATTTTCGAAACATTTTTTCCAGTCCGCCGTTGATGCGTAAATACGTCGTCGTCATGTACGAATAAGTTAATTTCATTTATTTTGAAATATTCTACTTTAATATTTTTGTTATTCGCATCATAAAGTAACAGAACGTTTGTTATATAAATATCGCATTAAGTATATAAATTATTTCCCAAGGATTTGTTGATCATTTATTACAGGTTATGGAGTTCCCATTTTTTATCTGTGGCAAAATGAGTAATAATCAAGATCACAAAAGTTTCTATGGAAAGGAAATGTTGTTATATTTTTTCTTCAAACCACTATAACTTTGCGATGTTTTCTTTGGATTTTAAACACTTCCCGGTAGGAATTCCATAAGAAATTTTATTCCTCTTTCTTGAAAGACACAGGTTTTGTCAGTTTAATTATTGATATTTCCTTCGTTTTTGTGGCGCAGGCATATAACTCTGGTCATTTTAGACTAGAAGACGTTTTCGCTGATTCCTCTTGGAAAGTGTAATTAACTCCTGTCAGTATCCAGCCGCTCAGCACGACGTCAATAGAGTCCGAAGATAGGTCCATTTCTATTAAATCTATACCTTATTAAGCCGTATCGCTTCGCATATGACAAAAAAAATTACGCTAAGTCTCAATTAGTCTATATAATCGCATCGTATGATAAGCATGTTTTTCTGCCTAGTAGTTTCTCTGAAGTACTCAGCAACCGAGCAAGTCGTACGATCTTCCTTATGTTCTCAGAGCACTTAGCATAAATTAATTCTATAACTTCATCTCACCTGACGTGAAGTGACGATAAGGAAGCACTCTTGGCTCGTAATCCACAACTGCTAAGGAACCGTCTTAGATAAAATGGACTTAGCATGAGCCCTACAAACAACCAAACAGAGGATAAATTTACTTTACTATTTCACGATTTCTACAAGATTACAATCGTGATATATTATCTAATTATATGTTTATTAATTACTTTTTGAATAAAGTTTTAGGATTTTGGAAAATCGGTAAATAACAATATGTTTTTACATGAATAGATATTAAATGTATCACATTGTATCTTTTAAAATTATTGGAAACTAGCTGCCGCCGTCCACTTTTTTTATTTAGAATAGGTTTGCTCTTGATCCTAATCAAGCCCCGGGGGCTTGTCATACTAAGTATTACACACATTATGTATAAGTATATTGGCTAAATAGACGTGAGATATCTACACATACATGTACAGTCACCTTGGGTCAATAGCTATTGAATTTTAATTAGGTATTTGCCTCTAGAATTAAAATAATGCTTTCAGATTTCCTTCTAACTCAGAAACCTTCTAAAATATTTCAGGTATTCATCTCAGAGATAAAAAATAGACTTAATTCAACTGGAATATCCACTGATACAAAAAATGGTACGAGTGAAATAACAACCACAGATTGATTGCATCTCACTCTAAAACGGTAACTAAACATTTCGGAACATATAGGAATGACCATAACATTTTTCTCTTTATTTCCCTTTTTTACTGTAAATAGATAAGCACGTCACCGCTGTCTCGCCCCACGGTAAGCGATGACTAAGGATGTGACGCGCTTGCCTAGAAGACGCCTATACACTCGTGACTTGAAGAACCCTAATTTTATGTGTCAGGAAATACAGACTTAGGCAAGGAGTTCCACTCTTTAATGGTATGGATCCCAAAATAGGAACCAAAAAACTTAGTGTGACTCTTTGGTATACCAATCATATACTGGTGGTGGTTTGTAAATCTGGTTGTCAGATGAAAAAATGGGAACGGCGGAACAAGGCTGTGCAATTCTGCTGCACACTCTCTGAGATTTATCCTTTAAAAAACGGATAATATAGCTACCTTCCGTCTAGTTCAAGGCTTTTCAGATTATTAAAATAGATCGTTGTTACCGATAAACAACTGTTCTGGCGTGAATCACCTTTTCACTTTGGCCAGAATGCCATATTTTTTGAAGCTAATTGAGCCTTACTCTCAATTAAAGACCCAAAATTGAGAGTTGGTGACAATGACGAGACGACGAGAAGCTCAAGATGGTCAGTGAGTGATCGGCACGGATACAAAGGACTCCTTTTAGCTGAGAAAACACTCACATAAGTCTTTAGTGTATTAAACCTTACCAGAATGGCATCGCCCCATTCAGGGACTGCTTGCAGAGATAGGTTCTTGGGGGTGACTATCGCCTTCTTGTGATGCTAGATCTGTTTAACACTGGCTCGTGTATCAGACATATAGCTCTCTACAAGCGTGCTGTCATCTGCGTACCCCAAAATACCGAGCATAAGCAGGTCATTAATATGAAGCAGAAAAAGCGTTGCAGAGAGTACGGAACCCTGAGTGACTTCCGCATTGATAGCCCTCTTCTCAATTCAATTTCATTATTTTGAAGGACAGCCAAAATAGTTTTTTAAATGGTCAGATGATGATAAAACAATAATATTATGCTCGTTAATTTTTTTTAAAACAACACGATATTTTCAAAGAAACTTGTCCAAAAGCTTGTGCATAATAGTTGTGCATGTGTTGTGTTATATAATGTTACTGAAACTACTATTATAACCTTTTGTCATCCAACAAACGATGAACGATTGCAATGCTATGAACCATATAGAAAGTTACAACTTTGCTATTCGCAGAACATAATAATTTAGCGAACGATCGTTATCAATATCAAGATTCAAAGATATATCCTGCGGTGAAGTGATTGGACAGAATCAGCCCGAGTTATTATTTATTTTAAATTTTTATGTTCATTTATGCTAGTCCTTTTAAATAAAAAAAGAGAATTTTGTTTATTTCTTAAAAAACACAATACCTACTTATGATCCGATCCGAAAACCAAATCCGAGCGTGGGGATTGAACGCGAACGCACTGGCAGGTTTGCTACGGATAATGGCAGGCAGGGAGAGAAATTAAACGTTGAATTCACGCATTGTAATTGCTCTTATTGAATAAAAGGCGTTTTATATTTATGTTACTTAAGAGCAATCTTTATCTTATTTTAGACGAAATAAGACATAAATATGAAGCTTATTAAACTATCTATTTCGAGGACACACCCCGGAATACATCTATTATTTATATTTAAGTCTTATTAAAACATAATATTATTAGTAATCTTAGCATGTTCCAGGACTTATTTATTATATTAACTATAATATTTAATTAGTAATTACATAATTTAATATACCTACTAGTGTCCGTTTAGTGTTGCCTTGACATAACACAAGTAGTGAATACTACCAACTTGTTATACGAACAATTTTTCGTGCGGCATATTATCCAAAGTAAAATATATTCAATAAATAAAACAGTAGAACAAAAAGTTATCCGTACTATTCATTTTATTCGAATAATAACAACAATGATATCCGGATAGTAAATTCAACGGATATCCGAATAAATTGGATATGTTTATGTAAAATTCTTTTCACTTCTATCGCAGAAAACAGAATTAGAAATAATACTGCATAATTGATTGAGGCACATGTTTTTTTGCATTCATATGCAAAAAAACATATCACAATGGTATTTTTATTTGTAATATAGAAAATTTAAATTTAATTTAGGTACTATCTAAACTATTATCTAACGAAAATAAGTTAAAAAAGTTGTCACAGAAGTTTTCGAATATATTCATCAGTGACTGTGGGAATGTCGTGGAGTTTTTAGTGTATAGACCCCTGTACACCAACTTGCCAAGTTTTTGTCGTCAATTAAATGTGCAGTGGACATAAGAGTAGCGCAGTTTCTCCACGTTCAAATAGTCGAACTTCTGGTCCTCCGTCGGCTAGCCACGCCCGGGGCAAGAGGCTACGCTTGTTTGCACAACGTCGCACATTCCCTTCGCCCGCGTCTACAGTCTACCAACCTGTACACAGCCTCCTCTCTTGACTCCGAATGGGCCGCCACTAACCGTTCCGCTCTCAGTTGACAGAGGGGTAGAACGATGACCAAAGCGAGGGCAAGCGTGCGGTTGTTGCCCTATTAGGGCCATATACGCCCGTTCGCCAAGTTTACATAGGCTCCGCGGCCCCCGGAACTGGTTTGCCTCTCATCTTTGGAGAGCGGCAGCTTTTTCCTCCCATAATGTGTACGTCGTCAAGTTTGGCCGCCTGGCTGTCTTTGCACACCGGCACCGCGGAACAGTCCGCGGCCTTATGCCCCTCTTGCCTGCACCTGAAACGCAGGTCACTGCGGACCACCTTGCATGGGCAGAGCGACCTCGTGTGGCAGATGTTCATGCACCGGTAGCACCTCAAAGGAAGTGGTTCCAGCACATGAACTCCGGTCGAGCTCCATTCCACCTAAATATGATCCCTGTTCTTCACGATCTTGGCCGCCGCAACTGGGCACTTAACATGTGCCAGCCCTAGACCTCCGGCACCCGTGTGGATTGACCCCATCGCAACGTGCTTGGTGGGAAAACCCCCTTGCTCCGCCACCACCTTTGACGAGCTCTTCCGTGTTGACCGAGTCATCCAGCCTGTAGATCCTCAGGTCCACCCTTTTCACTCGTCTGGTGACTTCCGCCGCACCATCTAGTTTGACTTTTAAGCTGGTGAATGCGTGACGAGAGCATTACGATGTGATCGGGCGAGGCGAACGGAAGTTGAGCGAAATATATGAATATAGGTATATACATGTAGATGGAGCTAAAGAAGTTTTTCTTCAGTCGTGTGGTCTAAAGCATACTAGTTTTTTTTATAGGCTTTATGATAATCCCATGAGTTTGGAAGAAATAATGGTCCACCCAGGCAGAGATCCCATTACCCGGGTAACCCTATTTACACCTCAGGGGCGGGAGGTACCTGAGGGAGGTCGCTCGTGGGCTGGCGCACACGGGCGCTCGAAGCCGCGTTACTCGAACGCCGGGCCTTTGAGGTTTTTGAAGGAGTTTGCTCCCGCGGCCCCCACCTAAGTGGCGGCCTCCGTTCCCGCGGGGGTAACGGTGTGGTTCCACTCAGCACCCAGGCTACCCGGATCCACAGAGTTGATAAACTTATATTCAGATATGAATTTTCCACTTATATGTTATAATAATTTTAATTTAATAGATAAATTTTCTGATTTCGTTATTGAAACTAGAACAAATACCTTGTAAGTGTGGCTTTGACAATTTATTTATTAAATTGCTAAAATGTAATACTATACGTACTGGCAAAACTACACCACATTGCCATCGTTTTATTGGTCTCTTTCGGCTCTTTTTCGCGTCAGTTTTTAAATCTTCTGTCATTACATAATATTGTATTGTCGTTAGCTTGTTTGTTCCGAGTACGTAGTACTTATTACTTTTATTCATAAAACATAATTGGTGTCATTTCATTTGAACGTCATCGGCACCCGTTTTAACATAACGGGACAATTAATATTTTGTCTATTAACTATTGATATGTCAAACAGGCGTTCCCATTATGAACTCAACGAGTTTTCCATTACGATCCAACACGGTCTGTGTTGGATCGTAATGGAAAACTCGTTACGCATAGATTCAATTTAACAAAATTATTCAAATATACCTCTTAGTAAATTAAACATTTCTCAGTATAAATCTGTTTATGATTACTAACCATATTAACTTAAAAATATAACATATACTCTTAAGCCTTGTACCTTGATAATATCACGGAAAATGAATAAGTTCTTAAAAGTTATTTATCTGAGACATGCGTGTATCTGATAGAAGTTCCGTAAAATGTTTGCATAAACTCGTTCTTATCTTCCTTTGTGTGTTACTCGGAAGAATGTTCGTATAGGAACTCCCATTTTCAGGACTTTTCGCTCGTTTAGCAGGAAGTACGTGTGACTTGAATCATTACGCAAAAACTTCATTGTCAAGTAATTCAAAGTACTTTTGTTCCTGTGTTATAATAAATTATTCATGTATTCGTGAAATTTGCAGTAAATTTGTAAAATGTTATAACTTAATAATAAAAGCATTTAACTTTGTGGCTTTCTTGTAGCCTTTTGTTTGACGACTCTCCACATCTGAATCGGAACGAGAGAAAACGAATATTTTGTATTGTAATTTAAAACCGGATTTTACTAGTTATTGCTAGATATGTAAGTTTATGATAGTATTTTATTTTATCAGCTTAAATTTCATTGGTGGGATGAGAGGCAAGGGGTGGCAAGTTTCGCCGACTCAGTTATAATTTATAGCAAAACTTATGTTCTAGCTAATTAATGGAAGCTGCTTTGCGAACGCTCACAGTACTCGTTGATTTAAACGCGTATTGTTTATGACCACCTCCAGTTAATCGCGCCGCGGAAGCTGCCAATTGGTGTTTAATTATATCAAATAGTTTTAGTAGTGGTTACGTGAAATTTAAGTATCTATAAACTCGCTATTCAAGAAGATAATCAAATCGTTCTAAGCATAATTGTGATATTTTTGCTATATTAAATGTCTTATTCACTCTAATCTGTTGTTGGAGGCGTGGCTTTCATTAAAGCAAAGAGGCCACAAGACGAAGCCCCGGATCCCAACTGCCTACGGATAAATATTTTCACAAATTCCACCTTTATTTATTTTACGCTATAGAGATAACGCTAATGGCGCTTTGATGTGGCTCTAACTTGGAACGCAACCTTAACTTTGGCAGGCTTTGATTGATTTTCTTCTGAATTATGCTTAGGTAGATAACTTGGTAGTTCATTTGCATATCTAAAATGGAAATTGATAACATCCATTATTGTATTCAATTCTACTTTGAAGAAGAATAACAGAATTACTTTAAATTTTTTCCTTAGCGACTAACTAATTGCTTTTTCTTTGTTGCAGCTTGGTATGGCGGGATCGGGTACCACGCCCCCTATCTCAGTGCTCGCTGCTTGCCTCACAACAACAAACAGCACGCGACCACCGTTCGGACGCGCGCCTGCGCATCGACGCGAAAGTCCTGGTAATCGTCGAGTCTGCGTACTCACGGTTGGGACGCGACATCGCCGAACTACTTGTTGCCAACCGTATCAGGTGAGAATTTCGACGCGATTTACAGCGATCATTTAAAAATTATACAAACATTTTTATAGTATATAGAAGTCATTTTGTTCGTATTAAAATATCGTGTTAGACACTTACAAGCAACAAAAAAGTTTACATGCAATGTGCTATTTGCCAAACTACATCCATGAAAGAATTTGGATGATATATATATTCATTATCATCTAATCATCAGTTCCATCAACAAAAGTACATACTCATAGTCAGTGAGTCTATTACCAGTATGTTACTAATAACTGCAATGCATGCAATGCAACTACGAGGGTGGGTCAAAAAGTTCGCGGAATAGAGGGTAAAAAGTAAGAAATAAAACACAAAATTATTTTTCTTTCTCAATGTATTCCCCCTTAACTCTAATACATTTATTAGACCAATCAATTAATTTATTAATACCTTCGAAAAAAAATGTTTTCTCTTTGTCGTCAAAATAGGCCGAAATTGCGCTCTTCACTTCTTCATCCCTGGAAAATTTATTCCCTCGAAGCTCTTGTTTCATTTTTGGGAACAAATAATAATCACTTGGGGCTAAATATGGGCTATAGGGAGGATGTTCCAAGATTTCGAAGCCCACTCTTTGAACAGCAGCCATCGCAACTTGATGACTGCGCGAAACTCAATTTTCTCCATGTTGCAAATTTTCTTCCGGATTGACTTGTTGATTGATGTGTAGCTCAGGTTATTATGACCTATTTTTTTTAACTTAGTATTTATACTCTTAATGAGTGTCACAACTAGTGCAGGTAGTAAAAGTCACCTTTCCTCCCTCCATGCCCCTCATTCCGCGAACTTTTTGACCCGCCATCGTATTGAGTCACTACTACGTAGTTCGCTCGGATCTTGACTACTCTCGATCATCGAGTGGTAGTAATAGTCGCAAAATTTGGTGGGTCATGGAATGATTAACCTGTATCAGCTAATTGACCAAATAAATTATAGATGCTCTTATAATTATTGTCATATATATCGTTGTGAGCGATTACAGAGACAAGACTTACATGTACATATGTCTATAATTCGTATCTCACCCGACGTCATTTAGAACAAGACAGCACTTTACTAAACGTCGAAGTTACAAAACAAGTAGGTATACCAAGTAGACAATATAAATGCGAGTATAATTATTTGTTCGTCAACTCATCGTCAGGCCTCTAGGTACAGCACATATTGCACAACAAGAACGTGGCTCGCTCCTTTCCTCAAAGCGGCAGCTAGTTCTAGACTTGCTGAACTTTCTGCCATGCTGCATTATTATTAAACATCCCAGGTGCTCGAGAAAATATATCAATTTAAAAGAATAAACATTATCTTAATCTGAAGTACCGAGCGATGTAATATTACTGAATTACTATACTATTTCCTCTTTAATTGCTGATATTAGCTGTGAATTGGATTTTCTAACTACTTAAATTGTAATACAATACCAGTTTATTGCTTACACCACAAAACAAAAAGGAAATACCATAACAGATACCTAATTGCCCAAAAACTAACGTGTAACAATGGGCGGTCTTATCGCTAATTGTGATCTCTACTAATCTGTATGTTTTTTTATTAAATTCCTCTTATTGATATAAATGATTACTTTGTTGGTTTTTTAAATTGTTGATTTTTTAAATTCACGGTAAGTGACTCGGTAGGATATCGGTTATTTAGGGCAGCCGGGATTGACAACAGACAGGGTTTGAATTCCGCTCGAGATGGATTTTTTAACATGATTTCTCTGTATTTATAAAACCTCTCTTTAACATAAATGAAACGTATTCTCTCTTAAAGAAACGCCAGTGGTTATGGGCCTTCAAAGTTATCGGCGATGCAGCAGAGCTTATAGCCAATTTAGCAGAATAAAAACGAAGCGCAACCGACCAATATCGAATGGAGTGTCCAGTTTCGAAATATTAACGTGGAATAACACAAACTAAATGTGGTTTTCATTTAAATAATTAATTAATACTTATTCGAGGTTGTCCAACGAAGAGCGTTATTGTTCTACTGTCATATAAATAGGGCTTGCAGAAGAAACTATATTTACGCTTACCTATTACTTTTGAAAAATCATCGCAATCATAGTAAGGAGTGGAAATACTTATTTTGTCTGCATTGATCAATTTAAAATTGACTGAAATAATTACATAATTACTAATAAAGTGACAGTTTCTTTGGACGTAAAAGATACCCGTATATTTAAAACCTCAAAACTTTCTTCATACAACCATCAAAGTTTCCTTTAATTCACCGGGTACTCGGCCCGCTATTACTGAGTTGTGTTTGTTTTGTTTGTTTTTCCTGGGGAGAGGCGGCCGATCGGTCGGGCCCGTTGACAGCTAATATGCGGACGAATTGATGTACCGCCTACCGCCTTCCCTGCAAGATCGAGGGTGGGGATTACACATGGTGTCTCGTGCTCGGAAAACTCCGCAATAATAATCGCTCGTGTCAACAGCTGCTGTGAATGTTTTCTTGTTTGTGATGTGCTATCAAAATTGTGAGTCTTCCAATGTGACGGCTGAAATTAGGGTACGAAAAGATATCGTACGAATTAAATTTCATTCAATAAATTGACGTTTCTCTCATCGTTCGTTTGTTTGTTTTCATTACACATTCTCCGACACCTTACTTTCTTCTTTCTATCTAATATTCCCGCAAAATATTTAAATACTTTTTTATGTTATAGTTTTCGATGTAGGTATGATGTAAATATTTTTTATGTATCTTTTTTGGTGTCTTAATTTTTGTCTCATCTGTATCGTAGATTTGTTTTATTAGCCAAAAAAAAGAATTGTCAGACGACATTATAGCTTTTGCATCTTAACCCTCTGTCCACCATCTTCATAAACGGCACCGCCCGTATATCAGTCCCCGGTTTGATCGTGTCAAGAGACTTTTTGCTCGACTCCCGTCGTCTGGTTAAAAATCCGTTTCCTCTCTAGCCGTCCTCAACTACGTTCGCCGACGCTTGTTTATGAAATGTTTGACGAGTCACGGAATTAGTTTTATCCGTAACGTTTTTGATCGATCGCTTCGAGTTTTCTTGCATTCGTTATGACAGTATCACTGGATACGTTTGTTAAATTTGCTTTTTATTAAAATAGTATAATAGAATGTGTTAAACACAAGATTGATAAAGTTAACCTTGTTCCAATAGTTATCACTTGTTTTACAATGATTATATTTAATCAATTTATTTAAATGAGTTTACCCTACCCGACTCTACTTGTGATAATTAGAGTTTTGTTTGTTGGTATTTTTAAACTTCCAATATTTGGATGAATATAATATATCAGTTTATTGATAATATAGAAAATAAATTCGAAATTCGATGGCTGAATTCTGATTGTATTGGTGTTCAACCAACCCTAATAGAGCACACACAAAGTACTGTTAACACGGTAATTGCATTTAATTTGCGAAACTGCTCTGAGCAAGTCGATCTCATAAGTGGCAGAGTAGACGAGTGAACGAGGAACTGCCATTTTATGATTCGCTTAGAAGTGCTTGGGTAATGTAAGGCAGGCACGTTGTATCTACTTACATTGTTATCATGTCAGATGAGACAGAAGTTACTGTAGTGACGTGATTTAGATACGAATGTGCGATCTATTATCTTACAAGAAAGAATCAAAATTCTGTGCACATCAGTGATGTTAACCATATGAGATTACATTAATTGTTTTACTTTTGATAATAAAAGGTTGATATTAACTGTTGATATTATCCTCCTAATTTAATCACAATTTTAAACAAGTTGAATGCAATCCATGCCCTCTATTAGCGACGACGGTGGATAGTAAACTACTTAGCTCTATTACTTTTTGCTCTCCACTACAGATAATTTGCAAACTAGATTTCCCGGCCGTTATATGGAACCTGAAAATAGTCGAACTTGGAACTTAAAGTAAGGCACACTGAAGGTTGCTCGAGCAAAATTATTATTTGTATATACATTTGTAATATTTTTTTTGTAAGTTATTTGAGTTACCGAATATAATACAATATATGCTCTTTTTTAGGCCATGTACCCATGTATTGATATTCTTAAAAAGTATTCCTTTTTTAATAATTGTAGTAAAGGTCTCTTACATTAAACAGATGCAATTTAGAATTACACAAAGGGAAACGTCTCAATTCTAAAACACTCCTGAAATATATATATATATATATATATATATATATATGCATCAGCACAAATATATAACTATCAAGCTATCGCAGTTCAACTAACAGTGAAAAAATACGAAAAGCGTGGTGCCGCTTCATGCTATATGTATACTGTTGCCAAATCTTTTCCTATTTTGTAACCTCAATAAAACCTTGGGCAATTTTATTTATTTATTAGATATTAGCTGTATCTGCGTACTTTGCAATTTTTTTTATCGTAACCGCACATACACTTTCTCTAGCATGCCTACATGCGTCAAATATAAATAACGCTTTTCACAAATTATTAATATTTATCTTATTTCAAGCAAAAATTGATGGTCTTAAGTGGTGGTTCCACTTAGGGTCACATAAATAATAACATGATAATATCGTTAAAAAATTAAAATGATTTTTATATCTTAAAATTTTTATATATTCATCAGCTTTAAGACTGGGTATACTCTCTAAACGGGAGGGTTTTGCCATAATCTCAACACTTGGCACGCGGATAGGAGAACGCGTTTAAAGACCATTATTCGAAAAACGCTGCTGCGTATTTCTACGGGCGATGTAGGGTGATTACCTTTAGTTATGACTCGCCGTTTACGACATCCTTAAATAAGACGGGTTCTTGCTATTCTGCTATTGGATACCACACGGCTAAAACAATATACATTTACAAAAATTATATTGTCTCTTATAAATAATTATGGTAACAATCAAAAACTTAAATAACTATTTTCTTGTTTATTATGGACCGTTCAAAAAGAATTTATAAAAGAAATCTTTTACGCTGATTTAACACGGAATTATACAAGCCATGAATGTAAATTTATTAGTTTTACTCTACCACAAAAATACGCATCTTATCGTGATGGCGTTCAATTCATCGTACAAAGGCTTAACACAAATGAAAAACTTCTCTTGAAATCGAAGGCAAACCTTGTATTTTTGTGGCACAAATTAATACAGTGATTAAACCATCAGAACATAATAGCTCTTCAAGTAAAACATTATCATTTTTATCAACAAATCACTACCCCACTAGGATAGGCTGTCTCTGTGGGGGATATCATCTTATGAGAATGGTCCATAACACGCGGACCTAGTGCGATTTAGTGGTTACAAACAACGGCAGATACTTTAGAGACCAACGGTTCACCATGCCATCAGAAGCACGAAAAAGCTCAAGATACTAAATTTTTAATCACCGGCTTTTGTAAAAGTTGCTTAGCAATTGGCAATCACAAGCTGACCACTATAGTCATTGCCAACGAGCAGATTCATCTTTCTTCTAACTTTCCCTGAAAACTGTTGTAGGAGAATTTTAAGAAAACCGGATACCTGACGTCGCTATTCGGAACCGCCGTGTCTTGGCAAGTCGTTGCGGCAACAGTTAGTTATTAGTGCCATTAGAGGGGCGCGGCACACTCCGCCCTCCCTATTTCGCCGCCTAGTTCTCCATTAATGCTCGTTTGTGTCAAAACGGCTTAATTACTTTACATTTACTCGTTTTGACACAGTTTCCTTTAATCTGCTCAAATGCACGCCCGGTACTTACCGGGCGTGCATTTGAGCAGACATTTGAGCAGTGACATTTGACATGCACTTGCATGTCAAATGTCATACTGTAAATGTTGTTTCTGTACGTGAGAGTGACGTAAATGAGTTACAGTAATTTGTAATATTTATCTCCTGACCTTGCTGATGTTGATTGTGGCCCGTTTTATAAAGGCATTTGCATAACGCAGACTGAAAAAGTAATAGTCTCGTCCAGTGTAATAAATTGGCACGACTAGTTCCCAGGGCGCTTGCTCCCATTTTATTAAAACGCTTTTATTATATTTAGGTACATAACTCGCCTTTTTGGCTAGGGATATGCTTTTCGCTCTAGGGCTACGCGGCTTCCCTTTGTCCTATATTTGAGCTTGAGATGGCTGAGCAAAAATCCCTTTCTTTGTTGTGGATGATGTGCTGAGAAAAAGCTACTAAAATCCGACATTTTTGTTAAAAAACTACGTTCTTGTAAGAACTTCATACGAGGGTCATTTAAAAATTTCTTAAACCGGAATTATATTATTGTGTCGGGGTCTGTCGTGGCGCCTTCTGGTGGCATCTGGCGCGTATCTAAAGTATCAATTTTGTATGTGTAGAATTAGATTATTCTCGTGTGGTATGTCGTGACGCTTTCTGGCGCGTTAACGATCTGGCGATTTAGATCGGAGACACAACGGTGGAGGGGACATGTCGCGACACAACACACGAGAATAGTACGCTCGGCTATCTGTCGTGGCGTTCGTTCTTCATCACTTTCTAATTCTTTAAAGAGACAATGAAATTCTCCTCTATTGCTTCTTAATATGTTTACTGAATGTACCCAAAACGTTTATTTCTTCTTTCCCTTTGAACTGATTGCAGTAGAAACAGAAATGTAAGATCTTCATCAAAATCACTGTCAGAGCTCGAAGAGAACATTTTACTGACCCAAACACATGAAAGACTACTGGGAAACTGAACGAAAATTGCGCCAGAGCGGTCCACGACACGCCTCATAAATGTAAACGGTCGCCGCCACGACACACCCCGACACAATAATGTAATTCTGGCTTTAGCCTAACATTGTAAGACTTATTGGTTTTTTTTTATAACTACCCTCATTTTCTAGCCACATTATTTAGTAACAAGTATGCACAGTTTAATTTATTCACAATAATTCATTGTTCGTTTACACGTGATACCGCAAAGAAAGGAAAAAACTATGACTTAATTTTATCTGATCAAAGATTGACTGTCGAGGAGATAGCTAAGACTGTAGGCATCTCTTCTGAGCGAACACATCATAAAATTACTACTGAATTTGGATTCTCTAAGGGGTCTGCGCGGTGTGTACCGCGGCTACTTTCAGTGGATCAAAAACACAACCGACTCACAATTTCCCGCGACTGTTTAGAGTTATATGAAGCTGATACACTAGAATTTATTGAAAATTTATAACCATGGATGAAACCTGGGTTCACCACAATGCACCAGATACGAAAGAACAGTCGAAACAATGGAAAAAACAGGATCTGGTCAAATCATGGCATCGGTTTTTGGGATGCAAAGGGTATAATTCTGGTGGATTATTTAAAAAAGGGTTAAAACAATTAACTCCGATTACTATTGCAACCTGTTGCGTCGTTTGAGAGAAAAAAGTCCAGGTTTATTGGGAAGAAAGGTCTTGTTTCATCAGGACAATGCGCGTTTACACCTCTGTGCAATGCATGGCAGTAATCCATCACTGTGGATTCGAATTGTTACCTCATCCCCCATATTCATCGGATTTTGCACCGTACGACATTTATTTGTTTCCAAAGCTGAAAAAATTTTTAGGTGGTAAATATTTTCTTGCAAATGAAGAGGTCATAGCCGCCGTGGACGCTTATTTTAAGGAGTTAGACGAAGATTTTTTTAAAAGATGTCGAGGTCGATGGAAAGTATGTTGAAAAATAAATCAAAATCATGTGGTTTCATTAAAAATCTACATAGTAATTTTTATTTTACTTAATTTCTTTTATACATAACAAGTGTACTTTACATATTGAAAGAAGATATTACTTGAATAATTTAAATATTAAGGTTTGTGTTTTTTTTTGTAAAGTTTTCGCATTAGGGAAGGCAATGGCCACAAAGTTCATACAGCCTAGTCTTCAGTAAATTCAGGAAATGTATAAGATGATAATGAATAATTATGAGAGTAGCTCATAATTGATAAATGATCAATGGAAGATGAATGAATTATAAAATTGTCCCTTTGCCTAGGTTTTAGTAAAGGTGCGAAGTTTTACTGAAAGCTTTGACATAGCGTGAACAGACTGTTTTGATTCACTTGATAATAATCCACCATTGTTTCACACCGCAACAATACAAAATTAGATAAGAAAAACAAAACCACTTAATTAATGCTTCCCGCTCCCGCTAAAAAGTCTTTTGTTCTAAATGTTACCAACTTTTTTTTCGATAATAGAACAATATTATTTTCATATGTTTTTATGTTCTTGCGATTAATTTCATCTTTTATATAGAAAATATTTTTCTGGGATCTTTATTTTCCTCTAGAAATTTCAACAAATATAATTTATTTTTTTATACAATCAATTATATTGAGATATGAAGTTACACTAATAATGGTGAATTGATAAGGGAAAATGATCACACCTCTATATGCTATTGCTACAATTTCAGCACAGCAAGTAACATAATGGACTAGCGCTATAAATTTTTCTCAAAAAAAAACTAAGTTTATCCCGTTGTGCCGAAAGTTTTCCGAAGTAAATGTTTGCTACAACAAACTGTCATAAGCGCACCCAACCTAAAATGTCACGTCAAACTTGTTACAAACTCGCGCCGGGAAAACATTGCAGGAACAACGACGTTTCCTCATACGTGTTCCAGTTTGTTTTGAGTTTGATTGTTACGTCCACTTGACCCTTTGTGATGTAAACGCGGCGCCGTTTATTGCGCCTGGCCCGTCGTAAAACTCCGCTATAGTGGCACAAGAGAGCAAATCGCTTTTTTAATAGAGCTCTAATGGATATTCCGTAACCCAATGCCCCCGGGCTGCCCCTGATAGACCCTTCATCCGACGTCAATGCTGTTCGTTACGGTCGATAGGCACTGTGTAGGTACATCCCATCCCCTTACCCATATTCTACCTTTTCACGGCTTACTCAAATTAGAAAACAATGTAAATTCACAGACTGCCTAATATTTTTTACCTTCAATTAACCTTTAGCTTTTTCACAAATTCTATTTGAAGGTGAAAATTAGGTCATTAGCGTTACTTTAATACATATTTCTAAAATACATCGGATACGCTGTAGCAATTCTTCTGTTCCGAGTACGAATTATTACAATAACAATTTTAAATTATTACATAGACAATAAAGTCAAATAAAACTGACTAAATATGATAAATTTTAATTTAAAAAATACTACAAGAAATTAAATCGGCTCACAAGTTGTTCTCAAGCGGGACTCGAATCTGCAACCTTTGGGTGTGCGGTTCACTGTTCTTCCAATTCAGCTACCTAGCCTTGTGAGCACCTGTCGAAATTTGCAAGTACTTTTTACTTTTTTACGCTGCAGGCCAGCGTTGTTTCATAATTGAGAGGAATATTCTCGCATTTAAAAGAAACAATTTTACAAATGTTTGGCTATCGATTAAGGTTAAGCCCTTTAATTTATGATTTTTAAATTTTGCAATTACAATGCTATCTTATATGATTAATCTTAATATAATTATTAGAATACATCCAAAGATTACGGGTTCGAGTTCCGCCTGAGAACAACTTGTGAGGAGAATCGATTCTTTTTAGTATTTTTCCGTTAAAATTGATTATATATAAGATAGCATTGAAAATGTAAAATAGTAAAATCATATATTCTTCCCTATAGCTGTCATATGTATCATAAAAATGCTTTATCTGTTAAAATTAAAGCCAATCAATTTTGAAATTCAAAGTCTGTTGAGAAAAATTATCGTGATATTTATGAGCTAATATGATCTACAGTTGACTATGCAAGTAATAAATCACACCAATTAGCCTAACCCAAAGCACATGAGTAAAGAATGCTTTACCCATGTGCCCAAAGTAATCACTGTAACTTTTGTATTAGGGATACTAGAGTAACGGATAAACGTTCATATATCATACATAAATAAGTAATATTAATAGAAATACATATAACTACCCATGACTCAGGTACAAATGCCATGATTCGTTACACAAACACCTGACCCTTCCGTTATTCGAACCCAGGACCGTTGATGCGAAAGGCAGGAACGCTACCGTTGCTCCAAACGGTCGTCAATAAATGTAATATAAAAATCTAGAATTCTTTAGAATCAACAATGATTATAGATTATCACATTTTACAGTAAATGCTTAATAGTGCATTATAACAAGAGTTATGCAATCAAAACTATTTTTTGTACAGCTATACTTGTACTTTTGCATTTTATCAACTAATTGGAATTCCATCTCGCAGCGTTTTTCTGCGTAATATTAGGCAAGGTCCTTAGGCCGACCCATATTAATATTTGGCACGTAGGTACGCTTACAATGTCAGGATATTCATTTATTTGAAACGATAGGGTCACCTATGTTGTGATGTAAATAAGTACAAGTGGGGTATCATAATGAGAGAGCAAACGTAAGGTTTACACATTAATTTTGTTTTAACTGTAATGGGATATTTTTGCAGTTTCTAGTTAATTTGCGTTTTACTAAAATAGTACTAAAAAAACTGGTTGGTTGCCTGTAAAGTCGGTATACGGGCGAAAGTTTTACGTGACAACGACTTTGAGTGGTAAAATAATTTTAATGTGAATATTCATTCGTATAGTAGGAAGAAGGATGAAATAATAGTAACAATTTAAAACATTTATTTATACAAAGAATTATATTTCAAACATTAATTTATAGGCACGCGTCCCTTCCACTTTTTATGTCTGTCTCTCTCGCTCTTAGGCGGGCTAACCATGCCCGAGTGGAAGGGACGCGTGCCTCTCACTCGCTCTCATTGTAAGCGTATAACGTGAGCGGAGCGTAACGCAGTTTCTTGAAGTGTCACCCGGCAAACCAATTTATAAGACGTTGTCACGTCAAAATTTTACTATACAATTTTTTTATTTCTAAATTTAAAGACATAACAGCATAAAAATAACTATTAAGTGGTTCCGCACTGATATCATAGTTTTAAATAGAACTTTGTTTAGATTTTGCAACAAACGTAATTGCTAATACAGGTTTTGGAAGTTTTTGATACATTTCGTACACCCAGATTCGATAAAATTACTTTTATTGAAAACACTATGTTGATCATTTATGGTTTTAAAAAACTCATTTTATTATTATTTATCTATACATATAAATAAAATTGGAGACTGCCACATGTCCAAAAGTGTCAAACTGAGAAAACCAGAGTTGAAATTTTTAAGTTTTCAATATTTTTTCCAACCTAGAGTGCCATAGAGTGCCATATGTATCTTCCATTTTGTAAACATTCGTTTTAGACTTGTGGCACTTTTTCACCATGTTCAACACATATCATTCTATCAGTTGGCATTTAAAACTAAATATCCCTAATTTTCGACTTGTGGCAGTCTTAATATGGGTATACGATTTGTATTTGTAAATCATTCAGTTAAAATATAAATTATATTTTTTATACACCCACATGAGTAGGTCTTCAAACAAAACTTCATATTTATTATGAATATAAACAATATAAACAATAAACTCTAACGCACTTTCGAGCGAAGAACCTGGCTAAATAAATTGCTTGTCGATGAGATATAAACAGTTTGTATATTAAAACAATAATACTAAAAGTTAAGTTTCACAGAACACCCCGTATCATGAAATAATGGTGAAAAAAAATTATCCACAGTTTACTTATTGGAAAGGTGTTACAACCATACTTTATAATAATATAACGTATCCTACTTTATTTTTGTAAATATACTTTGTATTTTTTCATAGGTAATATAAAGGTTCGCGAAAATACTTTATTGAACGAAGCTCTGAAAGAGCTAATGTGCAAAAAAAGTTTTGAAATCGGACATACCATCGAGGTATAATCACCCTTCAAAAATCTAATTCAAAACCATTGAAAAAAAGTTCACGTGCAAAATAGAATTTTTCAATTTTAAATGTGAAAAGTCCGGCGTAGCCCTTTTCGGGTCATCTTGTGACACCTGTATTTTCAGTAATCGATTTAGTACATTTCTAGAACATTTTTTTGCACATTAGTTAGTTTGATGCGCGATATTTTCGAGGCAATTGTTAGGTTAGGTTTACAAGGAGCCCGTAAGGTTAGGTTAGGTAAGGTCAAGTGGTGAGGTTAGGTAAGGTAGTGCTTCGCTCAGTAATTGCAAACAGCAGCATGCATTGCAGACCTAGTTTTATCTACACTAATATTATAAAGAGGAAAGATTTGTATTTTTGTACATTTGCAATAAATAAACTCAAAACTACTAAGCCGATTTCAAAAATTCTTTCACCATTGGAAAGCTACATTCACGCTGAGTAACATAGACTATAGTTAATGCTAGAAAAATTTAACAAATTTGTCCACCCGTACGAAGCCGGGACGGGCCGCTAGTTCTAATTATATTATGACAATACTTTGTGTGTGCATGTTTGTAACCATATTGTCTCGCTATCCTAACATTGCAAAACTAAATTTGCACTTACGTACTCCCGCAAAAACAATACGATAGCGTGTTTCTACGTGCTACAGCGCCATCTAGTATATTTATAAAATTCAATAAAAATTGTGATTTAAAGCAGATTTGTAATTAAAATTTTTAATTTTTGTTTCGACTGAGAGAGCTTATTATAAAAACTCACCTTGAATATTAAAAAAAAGCAAAAAATTATCAGCATGTATTGAGAGCACATAAAATAAATATTTAAAACGTAAAAGCTCTTAATTTGAGGAATACTTTATTTTTCATGCTTAGGGCATCAAACACGTTATCTTACTGCAAAAGAGTTGCCAACCCTAAAATTACTTTTCTTTATTGTTTTACCAGTTTGTTGATGTAATTATTATGTACCCATAAATTACAACGTTTTAGTGCAAAAAGTAACAGAACTAAGCCTAAGATGGACAGGCGGACGGGCATGGCATGGCAAATCAAGTGTTGCTTGATGACTGCGGGTCCCTAAAAATGCCCAAATAGTGACAGAGTATCAGAAAAGACTCAAGTCTGCTCAATTTTGTCAGAAAAGATTACAATCAGTTTTTCTGGGCTTGACTCGAAATTAAAAGCTAAGTCTTTTTGTAATGGATAAGACTCGTGAGTCGCCAAAATGCGAAAGTTTTCAGGATGGTTATTTTCTACAACTTTCAAGTTGTTTAGAAACCTATAGGATTATTTGTAAAAAAAAATTAAAATGTCTACCATTTATTAAACAATGTATATTACTTACTCAGCTCACATGGAATTTATTGATAAACATTTCAAAAACGCAACCAAACAATCAACACTGGTATGGGAGCGCCTTTTGAAAAATTAAATGTTCTGTTTTTGTTCTGTAAAACAATGCTATGGAGACTTCTCTTACCATAAAGTAGAATAGAAAATGAAAAAGATAGAAGTAGACTATGTTTGTCGATATCATGTTAAGTATATAAAAATCACAAAACATTATGTTGTGTGGTCACACCAAATATTAATCACGTTTAATATCACGATAAACACCTTATTTGGTCTCTATTATAGCAATATTTAATGTAAGGCCCAGGACTAGTATAAAATCCAGATGCCAGTTGCTTGGTGATCGTTGGCGTTTAAAAGCTTCTTGATGCCAGAGTATTCTTTCTAATATCTGAATCGGAGTAAGAGCCTGCACCTTCCAGTTTAATTAATAAGTCTTAACAAGCATTTTAGAGGGGACGGTTGTTGCCTCACTTTTAGTTCACTAAGTCGACCCATTACTCCCGTGTACGCTCCCGAAGGTAATGCTTCTAACAACTTTTGCTACACTCGCACTTACGACTACTTACGACTTTACGAAAGAAGGTGAAACCATTTTAAGCAAAAATAATCTTTGCTATTTAATAAACTACAGGGTACCTGTATAATACTTCGTGAACACATGTACTCGACCTTTTGCAGAGGCCTCTTTGGTAATTTTTGCAAGGACCAGCCATTGGATGGGTGATCAAAAATTATTTCGTTGTTCCTTGTGCTTCAGAAAGATGGTTAAGCGAAAAATTTCTTTAAACCGTCAAGGGGTGTTTGGTAACAGCAGTTTGCGATAAACGTTATCTAAAGGGCGGATGGGTGGCTGTGACATCGCCCCTCTTCATTAAACTCACTTGCGCTCCCTTATCACGAATTAGCCTCGCCGCATTTAGTTCACTGTTAAAGTAGGCCATTCCCGTGCTTTAAACCAAGCACTCACAATTAATGGTAGGGACCTAATTATTGTAATTAGAATTCCTCACTTTATGAGCGCCAATGTACACAAAACAAATAACAAGTGGCCCATGGTGCAGCTGGGGATAACGGTGTCAATGCACGGTCAATAGAGATATCAATTTGCAAACAATGAGCCATACATTTATGCGAAATACGGAGCGGTCAAAAGTAAAAGCTATTTGGAAGCCATTTAGTTTTTCCTCCATCCGGGATGTATAGTGTTCTCCATCCAAATATTAACTGTCACAATTGGATCTAGGGATCTGAGAACCGACCATTATTTTCAAGAACCGGGTTTTCGGTTCCAAACGCTATCAAGAACCGGATACTCGGTTCTTTCGGTTCTTTCCGTCATCTTTATGAATGAATGAATGAATGTTTATGAATAAACGTAGTAAAACCCGTAAGAAGAATATAAAAGGATCATAAAGTTAAATATTTAGATGCAAACCACAAGCACTTATAATTGTTATACTTAAAAAATAATCTTTGAATAATCTTTTTGGCAACAATCAGTTTTATAAAATGTAATGTAATACTAAGTTATTTAGCCTGCGTGACACAACCAGTGTCACCGCAAATTTTTTATCTCTTACTGAACACACCACCAGTCACCAATAAACGATGTTTCCTTGCTTGTGTCTTGCAACAAACCGACCGAGGCACTTACATCGCCTCGGTGACGTATGCTGCGGCGTGCTGGTTCGAGCGCTGTTCCATTCACGTAGTCCGGTCGGCGCTAGTCCGCACCCGCCTTGATCCTTCTGACCAAGGCGTATCGCATGACGAGCTCTGTCGCATTGCCGGCCTTCGCCGGCGTTTTCCCGGCCGACCTCGAGGTAATTCGGGCTGGCAAACTAAGCATGGCACGCGAGTCCGCGCTCGCCAAGGAGTAGCTTCGGGGGGCCAAACACAGAACAACTGAGTCCGCTCTTGCCGAATGGCAGGAGCGTTGGGCCACATCGGACCAGGGGAGGGAACTATATCGGTTATTCCCGGAAGTGGGGGTTCGACTCAAGGCGACTTGGGTCGAGCCTGACTATGAGACCTTGCAGCTGCTGTCGGGTCACGGCTGTTTCAGGGGTAGGCTGCACCGATTAAAACTCACGGATGTGGGGTCCTGCTACTGTGAGGAGTGTGAATTAGAGGACGTACACCACGTTCGCAAGCTCTACAGGAAGCGCGTAGGGAATCTAAAAATTCTCTAGGAGTCCCTAAGAGTGTGAAGGCGATCGAGATGTGCACAATCTACTATCGCGATCTCGTCGCTTCTGCGGCGAACTTCAGGTGGCTACGGGACTTCGAGCGTAGATGGCATTAGATTCGGAGTGGAATCGAAAGAGGTGAAGAGTTAGGCTAGGTGACTACCCGAGGCATTAATAACACGACTGTACGGAGGCCAGTGGTAGCACTATCTGTGTGCACGAGACGACCAAAGGAGGGAGAGGAGAGAGAGGGCACCAAAGGCGTTACTGTGTTGTCCGTCCCAGAAAGGGGAGAGGGACCATAGGGACAAGGAGACAGATAAATAACAATTTGTAGGGAGTCAAGAAAGTGCGTGCGGTGGAAGCCATTCCGCGCGCATCTCCCGCAGTTTCGGCCTGCATAACCAAGACGGTTCGTCAGGCCATAGGTGGTTGGTGGGTTTGCCTACTACCTGCAGATACAACGTATCTTTGAGGTCTAGCAATAAAATGTTTTATCTTCATAATATATATTTTTTTAAAACCGAAAGAACCGGGTTTTGATATTTTAGAATCGGTTCTTTTTGTGACCTTCAGAACCGGGTATTTCCTAATTGGATCCAAATAAAATGTTTCGTGTGGCTACTTTATCCTGAAATACCATTTTTCTTGGTACCATACTGGTGGTCATTAGAATCTTTAGTTCTTACACTTCCGCGCACATTACACATCAGAATAAAACACTTTTTTACGGATTATTGCGCATGTTTTATTTTATTTTATATTTAATCCTGACGTTTCGACTCCTTTACAGGAGCCGTGATCACAGGATGACTAAGATGATGGTTGTCATATATTTTCTACTACCTTCACAATATTGTAATCGGGAACGTTCCTAATTATTAAATTATTTTATATAAATCAAATTGTTTTTTTTTTTACACATTATTTAGTTATTTAATTAATTCTCACTACGATTATATTGTATACTACTGAGTCTACTACCAGTTCGGAAATTGGGAGGGCCTTCCGAGAAGAACTGGCAAAAGAAACTCGGGCAGGGGGACCGACCTCCATCTTACTGTTTAATTATTTGCAAAAAGAGCTAACTACATCATCAGGTCTTGCAGTGTGTGTTTTTGTAGGTATTAATTTATTAATTATTAGTGTTGCCCAAATTCAGTCTTGGTCTTGCAGTCTTGGTCTTGTTCTTGCGTTTTTGCAAGACCAAGACCAAGAACAAGACCGCGTATTTTTAGCAAGACCAAGACCAAGACTGACCGTGCAAGACTTGAGCAAGAACAAGACTAAGCCTGCAAGACTCTTGCGTCTTGCAGCTAGGACTTAGCGCTATTTCACGGAGTAGTTAGGTGTAACAGTTCGGTGTATAGGTACGCTTAGGAATTCTATGAGACGCAAAAAACTGTATCAAAGAATATGAAAAACTGGATCTATGCGCATTACGACTAATACCATAAACATACCTACATAGCGAATAAAAAAATATCCATTAAAATCAAACTGAGTGCATGCATAGTTATGTTTTAACCATCGGCACTTTGATAATGCGGCATCAAAGGTTTTGTACTTACTTCTCAAAGAAATTTGCTGCTTTTCGGAAGCACATGGTTATAATACACGCGCCGGCGGCTTCTTTTGAAATCATATACAACAATCGTTGCCGCCGCGCCGAAATCACAACATTTGACACTATTTGATTGCCGCCACAGGGCGTAGGCGTAGGTATACTCATGCAAAATAATTTCGAATTTTAAGAGTACCTACAGGTGTTCCAAAGAATAAATAAGTTTCAGAGTGCTTATAATGAAAATGAATACATTATACTGATCACGCAAGTAGTATTATGATTAGAATAAAATGGTAAGGATAGGTAGTAGATGTCATAATAATTTATTCTAGTAAGTATATATTATAATATTGATTATATGGTTTTAAACTAATTACTTAGGTACTATTATTGTACATTTAGTCATTATATTTCTTAAGTTTTTACAAGAAAAAATAGCAAAAAAGTGTTCAAATATCACCCGTTTGATAAATATTGTAGCCACTTTTAAATATACTTGAAACGTGTAAAAAAATTCTACATAATTAATAAAATAATATAAAAAGCGTAGGTACTTACCTACTAATAAAATAAAAAGCCTGCGATTTATTATTAGTAAATAATCACGGCAGCCGAGAGTGTGTCTCCACTTTTGAATACATAAATCATAACCAGATCACTAGAGCCACTTCAAAAAAGAAATTTGTAATTCCTAGGGTTCAAAATTATTTTGGTGACAGAACTTTACAGAAGCGTATACCATATCTTCTTAATTCGTTGCCCGAAACTATTAGATGTGAAACGGATAAAAATAAATTTAAAAAAATATTAAAAGATTATCTGATGACTACTATTTAACACAACAATTGTATGTTTTTATTTATTTTTTTGCATTCACAATGCAATATTTCTATAAGATATAAAATACGTGTGTAAAAAACAACCACGCCTCCGAGCCCATCTGAGGGCTCGGAGGCGTGGTTGTTTTTTACACACGTATTTTATATCTTACAACAATTGTATCTTATTATTATCACCGCTAAATTTTCCTTCAGTTTGTTGTAATTCAGTCTAAATCCAATTATTGTGCACTTAACTTTACCTGATACAGTTATAGTTGTATTATATACCTACATAATTATAATTATAAGCTAAGAGACTAAAGATCCCTCAGTCAAACCGACAAGTCGGTTTTGTGGGACTAAATTGTATCTTTGTATTTTTTTTTCTTGTATATGAAATAAATAAATAAAAAAAAATAAATAAAAAAAAAAAAAAAGTATTTACAAGCAGTGCCCGCGACTTCGCCCACGAAGAATAGTAACTTTGGAGGTATAGTGACGTTCAGGATTTATTTATTTATTTTAAAACTTCTGTCATCAAACATACAAACAAACTCTTCAGCTTTATAATATTAGTATAGATTAGTATAGATGTACGCCAAAACATTCACTTATATGTAAAGAATAGTGATTGGCACTAATTCTTTACATATATTTTATTCACGCGTCGCGTCTGTACAAGTAGGTAATAATCTGTGTTTGTACGCCGCACGCGGCATCGTTTGATTTGCGGCGGCATCCTTTTAATAGAGCCGGCACGTGGCGAGGCGGCGCGGTAGAAAGCAAGGAAACGTACTATAAACAAAGGAATTATTTTAATTCCAGTCATTTCCAATTGAGCTGTGCTTCGAGTCTAACTTAATAATTGTTTTTACTAATTCTTGTTGTTTTCTAAAAACGTATCACGTGTATAATTTAATATGAGTGACGAAGATTCAAATTATTCTAGTCCGAGTAACGAGAGTTTGAGTCACAGATCTAAAAGACCCAAAAGCAAATTTGAGGAGTTTTTCGAAATAATTCATGCATCCCAAACTGCCTTGTGTAAATTGTGCCAACATAAAAAGACTGAAATAAAAATGAAAAACAGAAACACTTCAGGCTTAAGGAAACATCTAATATCTTTCCACAAAAAGGAATCACAAATATTTCTTCCTGTTAAACCAAAATTAAGTGGAGATATCACAAGCTTTTTAGTAACCGCTGGAAGAAGTGGACAGGTAAGAATATATTTTTTTTATATGAAAACTCCAGGAACTCAAAAAAGTCTTTTTTGAACAAATGACTTTAAACTGACTTCGGAATATTTTATAGATATTGATAAAATAGTAATACATAGGTACATATTTCGCGTCATTTTTAACAATGGTCGAAATTGTCGCTACGGGAATTTTAACTCCGCGTAGCTGTTCATGCGATACTTTCAAAAACGCCATTAACTTACGTAAGTATTTTTGAGTTAGTGGTGTTTTCATCTAGGGGTGCGACATATTAAGTATGTAATTATCGTCTTAAATATTTTTATAAACACCTATATTTTCATTTGTTTTCATAATCGGCCAGTAACAACTAAGTACTTTATTTTGGTAAATTACAGTACAGTGCAACCTTAATATAACAAATGTCAATTTAACGATTTTCTCGATTTAACAACAACAAACCTCCTCCTCCTAAACGCTCAAACCTAGTATGTTTTAAATAATAACACAAGATTTATTGTTTTATTTCAGTTGGAAAACAGCAGTGACAACATCACGACAGCTACAGTTGATTGGGTAGTGAAAAAATATCTTCCCTTCTCATTTTTCGATGACGAAGCTACACAAGTATATTTTCGACGTATTTGCCCTAATATGGAGTTTCCTAAAAGGTCTACACTTAGAAGGAAAGTCAAAGAGCGATTTGAAGAGCTCCAATTTAATCTCAAGGAACGACTTCAACAATTATCATCTAAAATGTCATTTACCATTGATGGGTGGACGTCAATTGCTGGTAGGAGTTACTACGGGGTTACTATGCATTATATAGACAACGAATGGAAGTATCGATCTGTAGTTCTTGATTTTATACCATCACGCGGTCGACATACTGGGGAAGATATTGCAACGATTTTCCATGAATGTTTATTGGAATATGGCATAATTGATAAAATACAAGGTATCACGGTCGACAACGCAACTGCAAATACCAAATTTATGTATGAACTGGGCAAACAGTTGCCACACTTTGATTCAGACAATCAACATTTCCGGTGCTTTGCTCACATTTTAAACCTTGGTGTACAAGATTTATTAGAGACCTTAGCATTACACTGTGAGTCTGACACTAACGCGCAAGATCAGCAGTATGAAGACTATGCAGACGAAACTGAGGAAGATGAAGAATATGCACCAAATATTGCTGACTCGCGTACATCTGTAACAAAGTTACGCAGTATTTCCAGTAAAATAAAAAGAAGTGAGATAGTGAAGAAGAAGTTTCAGTCTGCTTGTGAAGCAGCTGGCGTGCCATCAAATCTAAATGCCATTCTTGACTGTCCAACAAGATGGAATTCCACACATGATATGATTGGATTTGGTTTAAAAGTGAGAGCGGGCATTAACATATTGTGCAGTTCTGTCACCGAATTGAATGATTTTCAAATCACAGCTAGTGAATGGCAGGTACTCGAAAAATTACATAAATTTCTAATAAACTTTAAACTTTTAAGTACAAAACTTGGTGGAGACAAATATGTTACATTACCGCTAGTCATTGTATCATTCAATCTCTTGCTAGATAAAATTGAATCCATGGTAAAACAGTTAGATGAGAAACCTAATCGATCTGAAGTGGATGAAAGGCTCATTCTAGCTTTCCAAGCAGCTCGAGACAAAATGCTTAAACATTATAAGAAGAGCAACTGGATTTATTGTACTTCTTTAATTTTAGACCCAAGGCATAAGGCTCAGACTTTTGACCTGACAATGTGGGGGAAGCAACTTAAAACAGAAAGTCTGCGCAAGTTCAATGAACTTTATGAAGAATATAAAAGTCTACACTCACTGAACAAATCTCTGGAATTGCCAAGAAAAGAAAATAAAGTATGTGATGAAGATGAAGACATTATAGACTTTGATAAACTCTATGAATGTCCCTCGACGTCATCTGGATCTTGTCTTCAAGGCTTAGTGATAGACGAGTTGGAGGAGTACCTGAGAAAACCAAGAACTGCCAGCTCGGAAGACATTTTAGATTGGTGGAGGACGCATGAGACAGAGTATCCGACTTTATCGAAGATGGCCCGTGATTTTCTCTCAATACCTGCAACTTCAGTACCTGCTGAGAGATTATTTTCTAAAGCATCATTAGTAATTAGAAAACATAGAAATAGGTTAAGTGATGAGTCAGCCAGATGGTTACTTTGTATTAATTCTTGGTCAAAAGAATTGATATAAAGTAACATAACCTAATGATAAAGCTGTTGTGTACTGTTATGTTTGATTTGTGTTGTATTTTATTTTTGATTGAAATAAATGATAAATCATAAAACTCTTTTATTAAATTTCATGCAAGTTGAGGGTTCAATCTCTTTCTAGACAGACATTGTTATTTAAAATACAGTCAAGTTATTGTAATTAATTTGTTTTTTTACATGTTTTAGCAAATGTAAGCTTATAAATCATAAATGTTTATTAAGAAACAGTTACTTCCATGGAAAACGACATATAGGTCAGTTGATTTTTCGACTTTCTTATCAAATCTTCAGTTATTTATTAATCTGATTGATCTTTACTATGGCTATGTTAATTCAAGCTCACAATGTTCCAATTCTAATACGTTTTTCTAAGATTTAAAGTAAACTTTAATAAATAGCAATAGACTAATAGGTAATTGCAAGACTTGCAAGACTCTTGCTGCAAGACCAAGACCAAGACCAAGACTGCAAGCGCAAGACCAAGACCAAGACCAAGACCAGGTGTATTGGCGCAAGACCAAGACCAAGACTGGCTAAGTCTCGTCTTGTTCTTGCATTTGGGCAACACTATTAATTATGGGGTCCCAAGCAGGTGGAACGCTCCAACCTTCGTCTCTATTGAAATTAGGATGTTTCCTAATTTCAATAGCCTCGCGTAGCATCCTAGGAACAAATCTTTGTTCTCTAGCGAGAATTTGTGGTTTGGCCCCTCAAAAGCATGCTCACACACTGCAGACCTATTATCGCGCCTATGTTTCATGTCAGCTAAGTATAGGGACGCGCATTAAAGAGCACGTAGCTGACATGAAACATAGGCGCGATAATAGGTCTAGAGACGAAGGTTGGAGCGTTCCACCTGCTTGGGACCCCATAATTAATAAATTAATACCTACAAAAACACACACTGCAAGACCTGATGATGTAGTTAGCTCTTTTTGCAAATAATTAAATAGTAAGATGGAGGTCGGTCCCCCTGCCCGAGTTTCTTTCGCCAGTTCTTCTCGGAAGGCCCTCCCAATTTCCGAACTGGTAGTAGACTCAGTAGTATACAATATAATCGTAGTGAGAATTAATTAAATAACTAAATAATGTGTAAAAAAAAAACAATTTGATTTATATAAAATAATTTAATAATTAGGAACGTTCCCGATTACAATATTGTGAAGGTAGTAGAAAATATATGACAACCATCATCTTAGTCATCTTGTGATCACGGCTCCTGTAAAGGAGTCGAAACGTCAGGATTAAATATAAAATAAAATAAAACATGCGCAATAATCCGTAAAAAAAGTGTTTTATTCTGATGTCATTAGAATCTGTTAATGATAATAAACGGATTGGAAATCGAAAAGTATCTTCGAAAGGGAAAATGCTAGGACACTTCAATTTTCAATATTGCCAATCAACTTCGGCCTCTTGTTCTGTTTGAAAAGGGGAGGCTGCGGCTTCTATTTAAATTGTTCAGTTTTATGACAAGGGTCGACCATCATTGCCTTGATTACTATTTGGTTGAGGTTATTGCTTTGAGTTTCGACCTCGACGCTTGTGTAACTTTTGTAAGTCCCAACAATATCCATTTGAAATCATAATGCGAGAAAATTTATAATGTATAAGTATTATTATTAAAAGTGGCGAACTCTGTTCGGATTTAACTAATGCCAATAATTTCCAAGATTTCAAATCTAATTTGAGATATTCATAACTTCCCTATTTAATATTGCTAAAGTAACACTGAGAAAACGTTTCTGTATGGTAGTATTTATTATTGCAGCCACTATTCACATCATGTTTATTCACAGCGATAAGAGCTCTTGATATGGCACGCATAATAATATCTTCGTATGACGACTGTCCTATTTCCCTCTATTTATAACCAGCGGTAGGTAAAATATGCGGAAACACACGCGCTACTAAGGCAATAAATACCTGCCTAACTTCTCCGATAATATTTTATGAATTTCACAGCCAACATTTGCACTGTATAACAATATTTACGAAGAACTTCTAATTAAGTTTATTTTTTATAGTATTATCAGTGTTACGTTGAAATAAAACATCATTTATGTTAGCATTATTCCGGTAAATATATTTGTTATTTTCAATAAACGCTCAATCAGTTGTATGGTATGCGGCTGTATAGATGTCTAGAGCTTGTTCGTTATCTAGTTATAGATTGAGTTGTCGTAAAACAATTTCAAACTCGACAACCGCTGAGATTGTTACAGGAACATATTTTGATGTAATTATTCTAAGAACGCCATTACATCACTGTCATTTTCTTATGATATGATTAATTGTTGAAGTCAATTATAAGCAATGGAAATAAAGCTTCATTACTTCAAGTAGGCAATAATTCCTTTGGTACAGCCTTTTTCCGTTTTTAGACGGCATTGTTATCGACAGCCGCTTGGCGTAATGGTAGCGATCCCATATTCTGGGTCAATTCTGGTAGGGACATAATATGTTTGTGTGATGGATGAACGAAGTCATGTCATTCACCTATTTATTTATGTATTCTATACATTATTTATTGCCCATAGTACCAGCTCTAAGTAAGACTAAATAAATGTTATGAGTTGATAACATAAATAAATACATATTTGCTTTATTTTTAATTATTTACTTCTGCCATTAGGTTTACTTACATTAACCATTACAGTACTGACCTAATACAATAATGTAGATTTCCTCGTTAACTATGAGTCCCTAATTTTTTGTTTCCGAATTTTTTATTAATCTCGTTCCTTTTTTTACTCAGATACAAAGTGGAGGTCGCCGGAAAGAGCTTACCAGTGCTGACCACCTTGGATAAAGGCCGTTATGGCGTGATTGTATTCGAGTCCCTCTCGAAGTACGCCAACATAGACAAGTGGAATCGAGAGCTGTTGGACAAGTACTGCCGGGAATATTCAGTGGGCGTGGTCGCATTTGCCACTCCCGGGGAAGAGACACTGGTCGGTGCACAGCTGAAAGGGTTTCCGCTATTCATGCATACCAACCTGCGACTTAAGGTGAGTTAGAGATGTTTCAAAGCTGCAAGTATTTAGAGCCGCCGGATAATTACTGCCAGGAATGTTCTGTATTAGTAGTCACATTAACCACCTCTCTAGCTAGAAAATCATTGTCGGATCGCAGTAGAAGTATTGTTCCATGAATGTCGAAGTGATAAATGATTCGAAAAAAAAGCACTTTATTTCATTTGTGTGCGTTGTTAGTTTCGTTTTCTTAGATTCTTTTACAGATTGCATAATAAGCTCAATGTCAGTTGTGTTATTCTCAACCTCCACGTAAATGTGCAAACCATACATGCACACCAACTCTAATAAAAGTGGGTTATCTCAGGTCATTACTACCTGGACGACTTATTCGTCGTCACGAAAATTTTATTTGCTATATATCCCATGAAAGTTTCATGTAGGTTTGTACTTAAAAGAGTAATACAGGTATATTTAATTACTCTTGCGTTTTTAATTGTGACAGGGAAAAGCACTTGTCCTTTTCGTCTATAAAAGCATAGGGAAAATAACTACCGTTATTAATACCGTTATTTTTCAAACTATATGTGAACACGAGTGATGTGATGAGACACGTATTTATATTTTGAATAATATCAACTGTTTACATACGGTTTGCTTATTTTGAATAATTTGAACAATGCTTTATATAATCAGTAATAATGCCTTTATCATATTATTAACATTCCAATTTAGGTATAGGTTAACACATTATTTACCACATTACGAGAGGATCTACGACAACAGCATACCAATCTACCACCTTTAAATTTACGTGACGTGCTTTATTAGGTGCATTGCAATTATTGCTTAATGGTAGCAATTAAGATAAGTTAATCATTCGAAATATTTGCTTGCCGGTGCACCAAGTAGCGCTGAATCGCTGCGATGCGCTGACTCTTATTTTTCCTAAACCGAGTCATGACCTATTTCTATGGCTTGCAGTGGCGACGCGTGCATATAACACGATTCCCATCGGGTTGCCTTGGCGATCACTAATATTTTTTTTATTATTTTCAATAATAGCTTACCCCGCTTTGTAATGTAAGCCGAAGTTCAACGGCTTTCGGATTGCAAACGCCATAATTACATTGCGCGCTTTGTAAAAATATTCTTCTATATCCCGTATACAAGATACGCAATGTATTTGAAATAGCAAACGCACACAAACACAGTTTACAATCATATGACGCGACAAGTGCGACGCGCTCCTCCGCTCCGGCAACCCGATCAAAATATTGGGAATTTACAAATGCCAAATGTATGCAAATCACTCACACATACATAAACAAATACATGCAAAAGCCTCGTAATAATTGTTTATAGATAACTCGATCTCGGATAGCCTACCAATCTTTATTTGTCTCACGTTAAGGTTTCGTTTCGCTTGAGCGTCTAGTTTCGCGCGACCTCGACCTTGAGGCTGACACTCGCTTGCAGCGTTGCCAACATAACGGATTTCCCGTCATATCTAGCGGATTAGGGCTATGAAGATACGGAACAAAAAGTATTTTGACGGCTAACGGATTGTTTAGCGGAATTTGAAAAAGATAATTATTTAAATAAAGATAGATTTATTCTTATATTTCAAATTACAACAATTTTTTTTCAAAAATCAAAGCTAAATTTTTGTTTCTGTTATGTCAATTCTACTGCGTAAATACTATTCATGTACCAAAGATACTGTCTACGACATACATGTACAAGAATTTCTCTTGTTTTAGACAAGGTAGCAGGAGGCAAAATAATGATGCGAACTCTGTCACACTTTAAACATATTTGTATTGTTCTTTTTTTGTTTAATTATATTGTTATTTTTTTGATAAAAAAGTGATCTTATGGATTGTTGCACTTGATTTTTATTAAACTTGAATTATTATCTTATTTCGCTTGGTAATTGGACGGATTTTACTGACGAGAAAATTGCGAGATTTAACGGATTGCTAACGGAACTTCGTTATGAAGTTGGCGGAATTTCAAAATTATTATTGGCAACACTGATCGCTTGATTGATCACAGATTACTCATTACGCAGTCACGGTCAGCACGGGTAATTTATGCTATAAATTAGCATTTATGTGAATTATTGTTTATGTGAATGAATAGATGTGAAAAATAAGTGAAATTTTACTTGCCGAGTGTTGTGTTAGTCTGTAATAAATAGTTTGTTTCGTTTCCTCGTAAAGGTTTGTCTTTATAGTTTATTTAACTTTGTTATTTGTCGTGACGCGGTTAGACGAGAAATGGCGGCATTGATACAAATTGACTGTTGTCTTACAGATTACTTATTAAATGACTTAACTTCGTTCTCCAATCAATCTTTCGAAAATAAAAAATATATCATAAAAAATGGACGGGCTTGTCCCGATATAAAAATTGATTATAGGCGTAAAGACGGATTTTTCAAACATTTTCACAGTTCTATGTATGATAAATACAATTGGTTAACGGGCAGTTGCAAATTAAATAAATTATTTTGTTTTCCATGTTTGTTGTTTTCCGATACAAACAGTGCTTGGAATAAAACGGGTTTTTCAGACATTAATAATTTGACAAATTCGGCTAGGAAACATACTCAAACTGAAAAACATTTACGCAGTTGTTTATTATTACACGATTTTGGAAATAATAGAATAGAAACATTTTTCGGTAATAGTTATGAAGCCCATAATCGAAAAGTGGAGCGTAATCGAAACTTAATGAAACGTTTAATTGACACTGTTGTTCTTCTTGGAAAACAGGAGTTATCTTTCCGCGGCCATAGTGAAAACTTAAATTCAGACAATCGTGGCAATTATGTAGAAACATTGTTTTATTTGAGTAAGTACGACAGCGTTATAGACTCTCATCTTGATCAATGTTCATCTAATTCACACTCCGTGTTTACCGGTCTCTCGGGAGACATTCAAAATGATCTTATACAATGCATCGCGGCGGTAATTTTAGACGAGATTAGGTCTGAGATTAGCCAAGTTAAATTCATTTCAGTCATGATAGACGAAACCCCAGATGTTAGTCATAGGGAACAATTATCAGTCATATTTCGTTATTTAACCGAAAACGGTCTGGAGGAAAGATTTGTAGGTTTTTACGACGTTAGTGAAAGCCGGACAGCGGCTGTATTAGCGACTCAGTTGCTTAATATTCTTGAACAATATCGATGCAAAGACAAATTGATCGGTCAGACATACGACGGTGCGGCCGTTATGTCAGGTGAACGCGGAGGCGTTCAGTCTTTAGTACGGGGTCAATGCCCTCTCGCACGTTTCGTACCGTGTTATGCTCATATACTTAATTTGGTTTAAAGCAAATCCTTGGAAAATATTTCGGAATTAAATCATTTTTTGGTCATATCAATGGAATTGTCAGGTTTTTCAACAAATCGTCGAAGCGGTCAAATCTTTTAAAACAGTTTTCCGACCGTCGTATGCCTGGAGTAGCTGAAACGCGATGGCATTATCATTCACGCATTATTAATGTTATATTTAATTGCAGGTTAGATATGATTGAAACGTTTAATCATATATTAGATGATCCCCAATCGTGGGATGTTGATTCTGTATCCATGTCGGAGTCGTTTGTAAGTAAATTAGAAGATATGCAATTTTGTTTCCTTTTACATGTTTTTTCGGAGATTTTTGCCAGAACTGACATTTTATTTGCTTTGCTTCAAACCAAACAAGTCGACATCGAAACCTCAGTTAGAGAAATAAATGCATTTCAATCTTGGATGTCAGAAGAGTTTTTAAAGCAATTTGATTTTATTTTCAGTAGTATTCAGGAATATTGTGAACCACCACGACGACGCCGGCGGCTGGATACAGAAATTGACTTAAAAACACAATACAAGCGTTTATTCGTTGAAATAATAGATAACATCAAAAGCCAAATAAACTCCCGTTATTCATCTTTTCAGAACTTAACTTTTCTTGATTTAGTCAACAAATCGAAATACGCGAGTTACCGTAGTAGTTTTCCTGAGGAAAGCGTGTCTAAATTAATATCAGAATTTCCAAATATATTTGATTTTCACGCCTTAAAAAACGAATTAAAAGTTTTATACAGTACTTCATCAATTAGTAATTTAGATGTTTACGAACTTTATTTATATCTTTTTAAATCCACGTTGAATGAAGCTTTTCCTCAGCTTTTAATTTTATGTCAAATTATTTTGACTCTTCCCGTATCGGTGGCTTCCGCGGAAAGGTCGTTTTCGGCATTGAAGCGGATTCATACTTATACACGAAACAGCCAAAGTGAGGCAAGATTATCAAATCTCGGAGTAATATCAATTGAAAAACATCTATTGTTAAAATTGCAACAAAAAAGCGACTTTTATGAAAGGATTCTGGCTCATTTCGTAAAGAAAAACCGTAGAATTATGTTAGAATACAAATAAAATAATTTATAATTTAAAATCATGTATAAATAAATAATTTATCAAAAAAAATGTTACGTAAATTTATCGGGTTATAGAATATATATATGGCGAAGACAGACGACAAACGACAAGTAACAAAATAAAAACATCCAATATTTCTACTGATATTTATTTGCTAGCTTATGCCTGCGATTTCGTATGTGTGGAATTCAGGCCATGTTGATTGTTCTATTCCGTGTCCAAGGCTACATGCATGCCAAATTTCATCCAAATTCGTTAAGCCATTTTCGCGTAATTAAGTAAAAACATTCACCATTTGTAATAATATAGTTAGTAGAATATGTTCAGCAAGTGAAGTTTCACTTATTTTTGGTTCTTGTTTTTCTATATATTATAACCCCTGTGCGAGTGACGTGTGCTTAAAACGGCTTTTTTCAAAGCCACTTTTATCATACTCGACATGCACTGTTCATATAATACCAGTGATGTCATGTATGGTGAAGGTGGTGAACACTAACAACTGATAAATTGCATACAACGCACGCAACGCAAGCAAATCACCAAACCTAACATTTCGTCGTAGTTATGGAAAAGGTAAACTAACACAACACATGAACACACTCAGGTCAGGTATGTAATTTATTGCATATTTTTTTATAATATGATATTTTGTTTAATTACGCATTAGCCGTTTTTTGGTCCGGCTTTACCTTCCTTTTTTTTCACCCCACGCCACTGATGGCTTGTCTTGTTAACATAAACTGGTTAGTAGGTACCTATTCTTAAATTTATTTTTAATATTTTTTTATAAATGAAATAGGTACATTTGTTTTTACAAAGAAAAAATGACAATAACTCTAGAATGTTGTTATGTAAAATAAATAAAGAAGCAATAATAAAATTTAAAATCATATTGATTACTTATGTAAATATCTTACGGTTACGAAAGTAATAGTGTTACCATACAATACACCATTTACACTTAGTTAGGCTTAAATTATCAGTAACTCTTTTTATCGGCATGCATGTATGAACAAACAAGAAGCAATAGCCTTATCTCAGTAAAGGCACTTTAAGAGATGTGTTCAAAATAAGTTTACTTTCAGTTACATGGTAAAAAGTGTTCTATTTTAGAAGTAAATGTGAGTGTCATTGGAAATAATATGTATATTGAGAAAAGATAATCAATTTATATTATGAGATCCATAGTAACCAGTCTTATTACAAAGGCACAAGCAACGTCATTTATTTATTTTAATACATACACATGCTAGTTTCATAAGTTCAATTTCAATACACTAGCTGATCATACGCGATTGTACATTAAGAAACAAAAATTATTACAATGAAACTCATAATTTGTTTTGCTAGAACAGATTGTCAGATTCTTATATAAAATTAATTCAATTATGCGTTAATGTCATTAATAACAAAAAATATAATTAACTAATAAATACCATAACATTAAAATTAAAATAATCACGTTTGTTACATAAAATAATTAATTGTTACTTTCTCAGATATTGTAATTCTAAAAAATTACTGGCTTTATTTATATGGTCAGTCTTATCAGCAAATAAGTCAATGTCAACACTGAGTTAGTATGTCCCCAATCAGGCGTAAGGCGCGAACAGTAGGTGCGTAAGCGGCATGTACTGTGCGTGTGACGGGTTTGTGTAGAAGCCGCGGTCGGCGCCGCGAGGCAATAGCCCCAGCCTCAGGCAGGGAGATACGTGTAGGCACAAGGAAATCTACCTTAAACATTACATCAGAGGCTACATTATTGTGGATCGGTGAAATAAAATGGGTCAGTAGCAGAATCCTTCGCCTATGATACAGCGTGTCTGACTCAAACATACGAGCCACAAAAGGCGAGGGATACAAATAAGGGTAATAACCATAACGACGTTTAAAGAGCCAACACCCAAACATATGCCAAACTCGCTCAACCATAACAGTATATTTGTCATCATGAGAATCCTAGACTATCCCAGACTATGGCTGCGTATTTTATTTACCTTTGTCATTCCTATGTTCAGGATGCAACATTGAATCCAGCTTCCCCGGTGTTGCGGCTAGCGCGTGCTGGGGAAACAGCGTGGGGTGGGTTGCCGGGCGACCACTGGACCGTCTTTCGTGCCAACAGTTCCACCTACGAGCCAGTTGCGTGGGCCCTGAAACAGAACGAGTACGGCTCTTCAGGTAAGTCATCACACCACTTAATCAGTAAATAATGAATTTTCCCAATAGGTATCTATTCATTCCTACTACAGTACCTGCTATTCTTTCATATACACTATGCATATAATAGGGGTATTGTTTTTCACATCAGTGTACGGGCAACAGCACATTAACGTATACCAATCCGTCAAACTTCTCCATTCGATTTCTAGCTTAAACTGCACCATAAAGAATTAATTTTAATGACATAATTTGACACCAAATTTTTTCTTATGTTCATTAAATCCATTTAAAATGGCTTAATTACTTATTTTAGAGTACGCGGGAAATGACCTTATAATTCTTAGATTTTTACTAATCGAAAACGCCTTTATTTTCATATATATTGCATATTAATAAAACTGCGAAATTACACAAGAACTAGTTATTTTACTTTTTTGGATATATTATTCAGACTGAAAAGACGAAGCCTCAATGACGGACCTTTTGCTCAATTCGTCATCATGACAAAATAAACGCGATTCAACTGTTTTTTTGCTCTATTCCACGTGTTTTGACGTGACAACGTCTTAAATTAGGTTGCGGCTGGGAGTCACTTATGAAAAAGTGTAACGCTCGGTAACGTTACGATGAGTCACCGAACGAGAGAGAGGCCCGCCGAATGCCTTGCGTCTCTCTCCCACTCAACTATGATCGGTCTGCCGCGCGCATTGTGCAATTTAATTATATTCATATCAATAAATATTCTACCGAGAAAAAGACGTTGTCACGTAAAATCTTCGCCCGTAAAACCGACTTTACAGGCAAAAAAAAAAAAAAAAAAAAAAAAAAAAAAAAAAAAAAAAAAAAAAAAAAAAAAATGGTTTTTGCTCTATACGATGTGTTTTACTCGATTCCATGTCAGTCTTAACAAACAACCGTAAAAGTTGTTGAAATTCCTAATTTACTTTGTTCCTTAATAAATTTAATTATTTAGCAAAGTTTTCCGTTTATACAGTACATAACACAATAGAAGTGATAATGGGCCCGATTGCGTTTCTCTCCGAACCTAATTAGTGATGGACTAAAATTTTACTAATTATGTCCATGTCTTTATCTAAGAGCTATTACGTTTCTGTTAAATTACGTCCATGTCACTAAATTTTAACTTACTGCTGTGTCTATGGTTTTGAACCTAATTTAGTTCGTTTCTACGCCGAAAATGACAACATCTGCGTCGAATGACAAAAAAAACGTCGAACTTAGCACAGTAAACAGAACAGTAGGTTATCTAAGGCCGCCCGCCGAGTTATAAGCCTACTCTTGCGTTGATCCCCAGGGTCGTCACTTTTACTTTTAGTTAATACTAGCTTTCCGCCCGCGGCTTCGCCCGCGTGGAATTCGGTTATATTGCGGTATAAAGCACAACTATAAGAAAACTTCTCATTCCCACGGAAAAATCTAAGAAGCGCGATGTAACGCTGATAGTATACTTTAGTGATTTCAGGATAAGTAGATGTTAAAAAACAATTTAGACGATAAAACAAATTGTACGTCATCCCTCGAGAATTCCTCATTTTCGAGGATTTTTTTCGTATCATTTAGCTTCTAAATTTACATGTTTATATTCGTTTGAAATATTTTACCTTGTTTTAAACGACACACAGCGCCATCTACAATCCATCCATCAAGCAAACAATATTTTTGTTTTTCCTCGGGAATATCAATTTTTCCAGGATAAAAAGTACCCTATTATTTAATCCGGACTTTTATCTTTACGTCTGCAAAATTTCAAAGCAATCGGTTCAGTAGTTACGGCGTGAAAGCGGAACAAACAAACAAACTCACTTTCCGATTTATAATATTAGTAAGGATTTTCGAACAAGCAGCACTTGATCTAAATTTATGTAATAAAAAGCATATGATGATTGAATATTTGTTTGCGAAATCGTTATTGAGGCACCCGAAAACACTACAATATTTTTTCCCCTTTTTGAAGTCATGATACTCGTAATAATTAATATTATGGTAAGTGGCCGGCGAGAGTTGACGATCGCGAGCGGTCATGTGACGTACGCGCATGCTCACAGTCGCGCGGCACAGCCCGTACTGCCGTCACCTTATTCCCCCATATATTATGCTAGCGTGCGCGTGAAATCGCGTGCCGACACGGCGCGCGGCGCGCACGCACACATTCAAACCGAGAGCGGCACGTTTGTATGAAGATGTTTTACTGTTCTTTACTGTGAACTTAGGCTGTTATCGCGCGTGTGCATTGTTTGTGGAGAGAAAACTTGTGTTGTTTTATTTATTTAGGACTATCGGAACGTATAGTTTTATTGGATTGAAAGTGGAGACAAAAAATATAACTATCTACTAATAAAATATAGTTTAAAAATATGTTTAAATAATTTTTAAAAATTCTAAAATTAAAATAAAGTTATGAAAATAAAACTAATTTCATTGTAAAAAAGCGTGGGGTGCTTTTTATATCAAATTTCTATACTAACTTTATGTTTACAAATGTTTTAATTATATATTTACAACAGTCAATATCGAGCACCCCAAGCTTTTTTACAATGAAATTAATTTTCTTTTCATAACTTTATATTTATTTTATAATTTTTGAAAATTATTTAAACATATTGGTTTAGTATACTTTTTATAACAGTCGATTAAAATATAAATTAAAAGTTATTTTCTGACTTTCTTTCTTTCTTATTATTTACTTTAGAAATTAATTTACGTACGGACTAATTAAGAACGACATTAAACAAGTTCACTGTTTAAAAAAATAGGTTCATTTAACGCCGACCAACTGTCAGAAACGGAATAGCAATAGACATACGGCAGACTAAAATAGGTTCAAAATCGTCATAAATAGTGTTGTGAACCTAATTCGTCTACAAACGAAATACGTATGTGAACTAAACATTTTAGTACGAATTTTAAACTAAATTAAGTACATTATACGGCATTAAATAAGTGCGACGAAGAAACGCAATCGGACCCAATATCAAATCATCCTGTAACTACTGTTATATAAAGAATATATAGTTAATAGGTCTATAATTTTGTTTAATGTTATGATGTTGAATGTTAACTAATGGATATAGTCGGGGTTAATGGTTGTTGCTTGTAGTGTTAATTAATGTTGTAAATCACAAGGCAAGCCATCCTGACACCCGAATCAGTCGAAGGAATAAAGTTTTTTAGGGTTTATCACAGATTGCTTTGCATTGCTCCGTCCTACAGTTACTATTATTATAGTTATGTGGATGTCAAAACCCACTTTATCTAATTATTTTTTATATAAAATTGGTAATTTTAGAGATAATATCAAACAAATGTATTTTAGTAAACCCTTATGATATTACGTTAATCTATTGTTGGTACTTTAACTATTTCTACAGTGATTGCCACAATGCCCTATATTTACTTTTTACAATGAATCATTCGGGCTTTTTTTAAAATATCAAGTTCGGATAAAATGTAACAACTTGATTTAAAAATTATTAATAACTAGCCGCCCGTCCCGGCTTCGCACGGGTGGAATTTTTTTTTTTAACTTTTTCTAGCATTAAATATAGCCTATGTTACTCGGCGTAAATGTAGCTCTCCAATGGTGAAAGAATTTTTGAAATCGGCTTAGTAGTTTTTGAGTTTATTCTTTACAAACATACAAAAATACAATTCTTTCCTCTTTATAATATTAGATAATATTGTTGTGTTTGTTCAATAAGACTGAAATCATTTGATGTACCGAAGTGTTTGTTTTTTATCGTGTTTATTAATTAAACGATCAAATGAATACTTGCGTTATGAGTTACATCAGCAAGGATCGAACCGACCTTCAAATAGTCATTCCAGTTCACACACACTGCTCACACCGTTTTGAACATTAACCTACAGTTTTAATGCTATATGCTCATACTTAACCTTATATACCTTTAATGCTAATACTGGATGAACATCAATTTGTAATGAATTGTGTATTGTTTGGTTCCTTTTGTTAAGGTTTTTCTTTTTCTTCGTTTTGTTATATATACATTCAAAATATTATGGTTTTTAGTATATAGGTATATTGTATAAATTCTATTGTTGATATACGTAATGATTTTTCTCAATAAAACATCTTTTTATTCTCCTAATTTTTACCACTCACTTTATTAAATGATATTACTTTATTATTGAACTGTGTTCTCTAGGATATATAATATACTAGTTGACCCAGCCACGCGTCGCTGTGGATACGTTATTATAATTTGCATTAAAAAATGGTTTTAAATTTAAATAAAAACCTATCCTATGTCCTAAGTTGGAAGTAAATCAAGCAAAATGAAAAAGAAAAAAAATATTTTTTTATATATGTATATCAATTTATTTTGGATTGCCTTTATTAGCAATTATGTATACCTACATATAACGGTTTCAATTTAGTTTTAATAGGTATCTATTATTATCTTTGTGATATTGTGCTTTCGATTTCGTTAATTTTACTGACCGATTTAGGATTGGACATAAATTTATAAAGATGCATTTTAAACCTGATGTTAGTTAGTAAAATTAGGGATCTTTCTGTACTAAAGCAATTTTTAAAATAATTAAATCAACGTTCCTATATGACTTTATTGGAAACATTTAAACTCATTTAACTTGGTTATACAACAACAAACACCGCCAGCAAAAATAAATGGAACAAATTTTATTACCGCTTTCAGTTTTACCTCATGGAACCCCCATAAGAAAAACATTTCGTCATACCCTTTTTGGTAAATAAATTTTTATATTACGTAGATAAATCGTGGGTTCCATAAAACATCATCAGAATAACAGACGTCGAGTCATACTACCATAACCAAAGCAAGATAATTCTTACTTAATTAATTACATTATTCACATTCTAATGCAGTGACCATTAAAATTTATTCCAGTTAATAGCCACTGGTTTATTTGCATTTATTCAACGACACGATTATTTTGCATAATGTATGGAATTTTTCTGCATACACTATTGAAAACTACATATAATGGTGTTGTAAAGTAGATGAGACAATGTGATAGGTGTTTTATTAAACGCAATTAAGAGTTTCAGGATGGCTATCACTGACATCACTTAAAAACCACAAATGAATTTTGATAAGATTCTTTGATACCTTTGCATCTCAACTAGAAATTTGAATCTCACAGAAAAGGAAACAATTGTCTTTTCCTTTTCTATGCTTCTATCGAAATTGAGATTCTTGGTACGTTTAAGTATACGTAAGTAATATAGTAAGCAAGTAATGTAGTATAAGTAAGTAAAGTATAGTTAAGTATAACTATACGTGTATAGTCTACATTTCATTATCAGAACCCAAGCAATAGCATGTTTTGACAAAAACAAACTGAAACCTTCACACTTTTTTTTTCCGTTTAGAAGAACGTATGCCATCTGCAACTGTGGTCCAAGATCACGGCCGCTGGGATGGCGTGCAGCGCGTTTTATTCGGCTCTGGGCTGCAGTTCTGGTTACATCGGTTGCTTTTCCTTGACGCCCTCAGCTACCTTAGCCACGGACAGCTTAGCCTCAACCTAGACCGCTGGATCTTGGTCGACATTGACGACATTTTTGTAGGTGAAAGAGGTATGTATATATTTTGATTTAGCGCTTGGTTTCTATATCTGAACTTGCACTTCACGTCTCACAAAATTTAGATTGTTAATCACATTCTTAAAGGAAAAGATTTTTTTATTTATATTTTTTTAAGAATCACTTTTCCTATTTTTAAGTATTTGTATTAGAAAGCCTGTAAGAATCGTGATGAGGCGTTAACGTTCTCCTGTAACGTTCTGAAACGGATAAATATCTGAAATATTATTGAAATGATGAAATACTCCAACTACTTGTCACTTGGTTTCCCACAACGACTTCACAATAACAAGGAGAACATAATATACGTAACAGACTTAATATTTTTTGAAACGGTGCTTGTTTAGGAACGAGGCTTCACGAAGAGGACGTAGCCGCGCTTTTAGCTTCTCAGTCGGCACTTCAACGGCTCGTGCCAGGGTTCAGATTCAATCTGGGTTTTAGCGCAAAGTACTATCACCACGGGACTGCCTTAGAGAACAGGGGTGACGACGCCCTCCTTAAGAACAGGGAGCATTTTAACTGGTAAGTCCCATATTAACCCTGTAGCACTACAAATGGAATACAGCCATAGTGAAGTTAACCTTTTCTTTTAACAGAATTTCAAAAGTAGAGAAGAATTAGAACTATACAACTTTAACAAATTATTGATCAAAGATAAAGAGCAAAACCTCTGTAGCGTACCGACCCCTGTGGCTATAATTTTTAATTATCTACCTTAAATTTGACGCGCGCTTGAAGACAAAAAAGATCCTTCTTTACTTTAAGCCTTTAGGAAATAACAGCATTTTTGTCTTGCGGTTTACCGCAAGTTGCTGATTTACGCTTGTGATATATGAATGTTTGAGAAAAAATTAACTTGTCTCTTTGCCATCGGCGCCACAAAAGATGACATTAACAAAATTGGTACACAGGCTAATAATATTAGGATGTTGTTCAAATAGTTGTATTAACTTTTAAATGCTTGTCAAAACAACTACATATAAGATTAGAATTAGTGTTAACGACAACGAAAGTTTTGATATAATCAATGCAAATTCTGACCATTTATCAATGTATGAAAACACAATTTTGACAAATCTCCCGAAACTGCATTAACGTTTACACTGGGTCTTTAATGATAATGTTACTTTAACCACACCCATGTCTTTTAAAAATTAATTTCTGAAGTTAAGTGTGCTATTTTTATTTTCGCATAAATAACTCTGTGAATTGCAAAAGAATTATTATTGACTGATGCTCAAATTAAAAATAAAAATCAAGTGGCCTTAAAACTTGAATCAATTTTAACTAAACTTCACGTCAGATTTTACATCATGCTCCATAACAAATAACAACTCAAACAAAGAACATAGTGCGTGCCTATATAAACCGAACAAAAACGTAATCTATCACTATTCAGAGCAATAAAATACTGCGATAAAACTTGTAACAAAAAGCTGAAGCATCGATCAGCATTATACAGTAAAAACTAGTTGCCGGACTGCCTAATTCGGCACTGGCTAAATGAGAAACTGACCGAGTTTGGTAGTTCCACTACGGCCGTATATTGATCCCTGTTATAAGTAAGTAAGGGTCAGTTGTAAACTTTCCTTTTCTATCTACACGTTCCGCTGAACAGATTGTTCGAAATACTCAACACGCTAGCAAGTTTGGAATGTTTGATCAAATCTGTTCGTTTGTTTATTATTACATTCCAGGAATACAGGAAGTCTCAAGCAGACAGATATAACTTTAGATGGGTTAACGGAATTTGCACACAAATAAGTTTTATCTTCGATTCTGTGATACTTACCTACTTATATTTTTTCTGATACTCAATGCTAAGTGTTCTAGATTTGACTTTAATCTATTCTTCTTCACAGATATTAGGTAATCTTTTTCCATTCTAATACTTTTGTAACTCTTAGTCAGGTTTTCGCTAGACTACGCATTTAACAAATGATGCTCAACAGTTACTTAAGGAGGAATATAACATTGATTGAATTGTTTTATTTCAATTGATGTAATTTTATTTCTTACTAGCGGCCCGTCCCGGCTTCGCACGGGTAGAAAAAATTCTTTAAATTTTTTCTAGCATTCAATATAGCCTATGACACTCAGCAATAATGTGCCTTTCTATTGGTGAAAGAATTTTTAAAATCGGTTCTGTAGATCCCGAGATTACCCCTTACAATTTAACAAGTATACAAACACACAAACTTGACTTCTTCATAATATTAGTATAGATTGTATATTTTTAGTTGATATAATACTCACTTATAGTGCAACTACGCAGGGAATGCGATTATAACAACTTATAGCTCGTTGTTCTCGGTCTCGGCGATGTGGTTGTTTTTACAGGCGTATTTTTAATCTTTTCGAAACTGATAGTTACGTCGAATGCAGATTAATAGTATAAAAGAAGTTTAAAAGATTAATAGTATAAGAAGTTATTAACAAAATTTAAATATAACCGTTCACATGCCAGCAATAACAAACAAGAAATTTAAATATAATTTGATTTGGTGTTTGTCTACTGCTACCACTGGCACGCTCCTTTGCTAACTCAGTATTTTGTCACTGTACAAACTTAACCTAACTTAAACTAGTCACTGTCACATTTCAAGTTTGTGTGGTAGCGAAGTTACGCCCCTCGACATTTAGTCGTATGTTGACGTCCGAGTCTACATATCTGTAAGGTAATCTTACAAACGTCAATTTTGATTATTTAATCCATTAAAAATTGTCTCTTAATATTTTGAAGTATTTTATATATTTTTCTTCAGGGCAGTGAAGAATCTTCAATTCCCAAATATCGAGTAGATATTGAATGATTTGAATGCTCAATGTAATAGTAGTATTAAAACTAAATAATTTTTACTCTGTTTCGATGTTATAGGTGTTATATCCGGAATATATATTGAAATTTAGGTGAACAATATAATTTGCTAAACCAACCATATATATTTTTTTTAAATATTTTTTATCAACGACTAATAAATATAAACATAAAATATTGTTACTCAGTGTTGTCATTCAGTGCTTTCAGTCACTTCTTGCGCACCAAATCTCTTACCATCTAGGGATTGGAACCTGCTAGGCAGTACTGTATTCAGAAACTCCGCGCTATAGAAAAAAATCTGTATTGGATTCGTACAGCAAACTGTCCGCTAGCTATTGAATACATAAATCAAAAAGCATTGATGGAATGTACACGAATATAAGAAAGTTCTCCGTGACACTACCGACGGCGCAAACGCATGTGACACAACCATGTTAAAATTTTCGAGTAATATTAATGTGTAAACAGAGGGTACTCACTTCTCTTGAATTGTCGCTGTGCTTTTTTCTTGTATTGTGTTAGAACATTAGTTTCGTTTGCTTATAATCCTAGTTATATATCCTTTTTGCCTCCAGGTTTTGTCATATGTGGAATCACCAACAACCGCACCTATACAATAACGTATCCCAACTAATAGCGGAGATGATGCTAAACAAGCAATTCGCCGTAGAGCACGGGATTCCCACCAACTCCTGTTATTCTGTTTCCCCCCACCATTCCGGTGTTTACCCGGTTCACGAGCCTTTGTATGAAGCCTGGAGGAAAGTTTGGGACGTCAAAGTCACCAGCACTGAAGAGTATCCACACTTGAGACCTGCAAGGTGAGTTCTTATTGTAAATAGAAAAAGCATAAATTGTATCTCGTAAAATCGATAGCTAAAATCCCTGGAAAAAGTAAAGGAAATGTATAGTTTTCCTAAGTTGTTTTACCCATCGATATAGTCGTGACGTATATTATGTTACTTACTGTAATTGTCACTTTAGTAAAGTAATTTGAAAATTGTCTCGTGACTTTTCGAAGAAACAAATCATATAAGTTATATTGCGACTTTAATATAGTATTTTTGTGTTAAATATTAAAATTATACTATATATTCTTAGCATATAAAATAAAAGAAAATTTTCAATCATTTAAGATCATTAACCTATTTAAATTGAAATCTATATTTTATATTAAGTTAGTCTTAAATTCTGGTTCTTGCCTTTTGCAATAGATATTCCCATAGATGATAATTTAGCGCAGTTGTGACAAGACTCACAGGGGGGTCGTAAATAAGGAACAGTGAAACATTATGTAAGATTGAGATTGTGTGTTTATCTGTTTCCCGAATATACAATAAAGGGATGAACTGGAATTGGTAATAAATACATCGTTAATATGTTGGTTAAATTGGGTTCTCTTATAGCCTTATAGGACTTATCTTATAGTCTTTCGTATATGATTTTCATATATTAAAAAACTATTCGGACTGTTCTTGATACAATATAGATTGACAAGTATAATTTGAACTTTGTTAGATAATAAATAAATAAATAATAAATATTTCTTACATTCACACCAATTAGGCTAGCCCAAAGTAAGCACTGTAAGGCTTGTGTAATGGATACTAGGGTAACGAATAGACATACATATAAATAAGATACATAGATATGTAATATTCATAGAAATATATATTAACACCCATGGCTCAGGTACAAATGCTCGTATTCATCATACAAACATTTGCGCCTTCCGGGATTCAAACCCAGGACCGTCGGTGCGAAAGGCAGGGTTGCTACCATTGCACCAAACGGTCGTCAAGATATAATTAATAAATAATAATACACCCGCATCGTTTTAAATTTAGAAAAAGAGATCATAACTGCACTTATTTGTGCCAAACAGATTAAAACCTCCACCCCTTTAGGCTTTCTTCCAAAGGATAGGGAACAAATAAGAATGTAAATACGAGTTGCACTGTTTCGATGATCGTTTAACGTCCTTTTAAAGCTAGCTTTGATTCATAGGCCGATTGTTATTGTATGCCGTTAAATTTAAAAAAAAAAGTATAATGTCACTTGAAACAATAGCCATTCCCTCGTTTCCATAGCCGCTGCATACACAGATAGTGTCTGTTCGTGGCTATCTTGAATTGTATTCCTGAAATTGTTCCACGAACACAATGAAGCTCATTTGTCGACTGCAAGTTCTACGATCAGCAGCGAAACGCTAACGATCGCAATAAGAGTCGCCGTTAACTGAGGCTGTTTGTGGACGGTGCGGCGCACTTCCAAACTCCTATCGACCGCAAGCGTTGCGTTTGCGGCGCCATCGGACATTCAGTCGACATTGAAATTCCAATAATTGTATCACTAGAAATTGTCGTTTACCCAGCACGTATACTGGAAATGTTCAATTATTACCTGGAATTAGCTGAGGGAGCAAGCGCTCCGATAGTAAGTACTATCAGACTGTAAAAACAACAGTTTCTACGTTTGCTTTTCGTACTATAATCGTAGACAGTTGTTTTCATAAAAGTAATGCAACACTTTTTATGGATATTATTGGATATTGGTCGATATGCAATACAATTTAATAGTTATAGTTTGCTTTCAATTTTAATATAAAAAGGAATTTCACAGTGTTGTCGTCGTTCTGCGCTTCTCATTATGATGATATCAAAAGGGCGTAAATACGTTATCCCATTTAGTAAATTAAGCAAAAATAAAACAATAATAGTCATAGGTTCGGGTCCCGCCTTACTCACAAGTCAAGTTGAACTTTTATTATTTTAATAAAAAAAATTGTAGCAGTTTAATAAAAAAAATATATAATAATTTTGTTATTTATATTGCTCTGGGAAGTAGTTACCTCATAGCTCATGAGATGGCGCTAGTAATCAGCTTAAGAAACAATCGCAATAATTCCAATCCATGGGTTTGTTATTGTTTCGGTAGCTGAATTGGAAGAGCCGTCGTTATAGCGAGAAGCTGTGGGTTCGAGTTTCGCCTAAAACCTTAGAGTAATTTTGACGTGACAACGTCTTATAAATTGGTTTGCCGGGTGACACTTCAAGAAACTGCGTTACGCTCCGCTCACGTTATGCGCTTACAATGAGAGCGAGTGAGAGGCACGCGTCCCTTCCACTCGGGCATGGTTAGCCCGCCTAAGAGCGAGAGAGACAGACATAAAAAGTGGAAGGGACGCGTGCCTATAAATTAATGTTTTAAATATAATTCTTTGTATAAATAAATGTTTTAAATTGTTACTATTATTTCATCCTTCTTCCTACTATACGAATGAATATTCACATTAAAATTATTTTACCACTCAAAGTCGTTGTCACGTAAAACTTTCGCCCGTATACCGACTTTACAGGCAACCAACCAGTTTTTTTTAGTCAAATTTCTTTCTTTAGAAATTCTAGCACTTCTCTAGAAATTCTTATTTAATAAATATTAAAAAAAATTGTGTTGTATTTATTTTTATTTTTTGCATTCATAATGCCATATATCTTAAGGATTAATACTGCATTTTTAAAGCTATATTTAATCTTATAAAATTATATTCAAAATATGATTTTTAAGAGCTCGAAAATCTGATGGTACAAATTGAATCACACAATTTACCTACTGTAAACGTACAGGCGTAATGTGGCGATCGCAATCGCAGGAGGCCTACAAAGCAGTTTTGTGTCAGCAAAAAACTTAAGTTAGAGGTCGGAACAGTCCCTTTAAGCTTTCTAGAGATAACACTGTTTGTGAGAACTCCTCTTTGGAGGGACGCGCGAACACATTAACTTTTGTAAGGTAAACTATATACTAACATATAAATTAAATTTGAGCTATATTGCTACATTTGATAAGAGTAATTTTACCTGGTCATTTGCGTCGGCATATACGTACCCAACTTTTTACCCATCGGGGTGATTCTTACCCATCTTTTGAACAGTTGGTGAGGCAAATTATAACGAGATTCTAACTTAAGTTTTATAGAAATAGTAAGTACAAAAAAAAATCAAAATCCATCACTGAATGCAGCAGAGGTAAGAATTCTTAGGATTTTTTTACGCTGACTGGACTGATTGGTGCAACGGTAGATAACGATCTTAACTATACGCCAAAGGTCAGAACCCTCAGAAACTTTTGAGTCCTGGTACTTTTTTCTCGAATTTGGTTATTTATGTATTATATCGTACCTACTTTTAAAAAAGCTCTGCTTAACTTGAAATCTGAATAACTATTGTTGCTAAGAATTTATTATTAAGTTATTAGTCCTAATTATATAACAACATTCTCCCAATCTGTCCATTATTGTGAAGATTTAGTATTTATATTTAATTGTCTCTGTTTGATTAAAACGTTATAAAAGTTGTTTAAGCTCCCCCTTTTGCCGACAACCATTTATCATATAATTACGACAGATTCTAACAATTTATTAAACAGGTTATATTATCACAGGTTACGTCGTGGCTTCCGTCACAGAGGTGTGATGGTTCTTCCGCGTCAAACATGCGGTTTGTTTACACACACTTTGCTACTGGAGAGATATCCAGGTGGCCGGCAGCGACTCGACAGATCTATACAGGGCGGCGAGCTCTTTCAGACTGTTATCAACAATCCGGTGAGTATGTTCATCTTCATACAGGAACTTAAAAGAATCTTGAATATGCCTTTTGAAGCGAAATCATAAAGTTTATGATCGTAGTCTTGAGTCCTTATTGATTTATTTACTACGACATGTATTTAAAATATTAAATTTAGTACCTTTGTGACGTCGTCCTAATTGGCCATCGCTCGGTCCCCTACATTCTATGAAACATCTCCTTAAAACACAGTAACATCACAATAATATTAAAGACAACCATTTCGATGCGTGTGTTGCATGCGCCGACAGAGGTAGTGAGTGTATTTATATACACTACCATCCAAAAGTTTGGAAGCAGCGAGACAAAATCAAATAAAATAAAAAAACCCTCTTCAATTACTTTTATTGATATAAAATTAAAAATTAAACAAAAAGTAACTCAGGCAATACAGAAAATTAACATATAATGTGAAAGATAATAAAATTTAGCTTCGTCCAAGTGTCCACCTTTTGCTTTGCTTTCCGCGCATATTTTAGGCATTCTATTAATTAATTTCTTAAAATAATTTCTGCCTTACTTGTTCCATTCGCTTTCTAATAATTGCCATATATGTTCTGAGCTCGTAGGAGAACGATTTTTCACCCTCCTGTCGAGTTCATCCCAGTCTAGTTCTATTGGAGTAAGATCGGGTGACTGGGATGGCCATTGCTTTTTATTTCAAAAAGTTCTGGCACAGTTTAGACGAATGTATGGGGTCATTTTCTTGTTGAAATGTGAATTCAGGATCAATAAGATTTAGTCCACAGGGTACGACTGAGTCCTGAAGAATTTTCAAATAACCTTCTCTGTTCAGTATTCCAATTATACTCACAAGATTTCCGGGTTTATTGTTTCCAAAACACCCCCTAACCACCACCATGTTCATATTTTGAACGGCGCACAAACTTTTTATGTGTTTGTGCCCATTCTAGCCTACTTTTCTTGTGTCGAATTGTTAGTTTTGGTTTCTTAGCAGCAACACATCCTCTTAGACCCACAGACAGTAGTCGTCGTTTAACAGTTGTTTCTGAGATGGGCGTTTCTCGCGTGCTATTCACAGTTGCGGCAATTTGTGGTGCTGTTAAGCGTCGATTCCATTTAGACAGAACTATGATAAAGTTATCGTCTTGATGAGTTGTGGTCTTAGGCCTGCTTGATCTTTTTCTGTCTGCGTTTGTTCCAGTTTTTTTGGTTTCTAGCAAGAGTGTAGTGAACACCTTTACAAGAAATTCCGATCCTTGCTTCGATTTGACGTTCACTGTATTTAGTACTTCGCCGTTCAAGCGTGATTTGCATGCGTTTTGCCATTCTCAGAAGAAAAATTAAGGGAAGAGCCGTAATGAACAATTTTCGTATATTGATAATGTTAATATTACAATTTGCGCGTGTCAATGCTCAAGTTTGAATAAATAGGACCCAAAAAAAGTAAAAACAACAAATACTACCGATAGCAATACGTCAAAGTAAAAAAGAAAGCAACCGCAGGATTTGTCCTAAATCACATGTATCGCCATAATTAAGGGACTTGTTAAAACTTGTTTAATGAGAGCCGACGATCCTTTTATTGTTGTGTAAACATTATTAAAAAGCCATAAAGATAACATTTGTACCGCATATATTAGGTAATGTTTCGTTTCCGTCATAACATATATGCTTCCAAACTTTTGGACGGTAGTGTATTAAATTATTTATTGCCGCAAAACCGCGTTAACAATAATAGTCTAACCAACATAACCAATAATGGATTTACATTTTGTTGCACTCGCTATATTTTTAATTATATCATAGTGTAATGTTTGTTTAAATACATCCACAGAATCACAGTATTTATTCTAAGTTTGAATAGTCCCATAGACGATAGAGTTGTGAACGTAGTTAGTTTTGGAAGACCGTACACTAAACATGCTAGTATGTCGGTGTGGATAACCAGGCGCACGAAGGCAAAGAAATAGATTGGTCAGCCTTGTGCTATCTACACCTTCGTTGCAGACATTATATAGAAACAGAAAATCAGTAATATTGTCGCGGCAGATTAATAATTTTATTAATTTTGCTTGAATTTTGTCAATAGTTTGTTTATAAATAAGGAAAAAAAGATCCATATATTGCTAAAGTATTTTAGGACATAGCGAATGCATGCAAATAAAGAAGTTTAGGACAACTAAGATTGCAGGAATATTCTGCTATGCAAAGTACGATACTTAGACATCCAAGGCAAGCCTAATTTACTGTGACACTTGGCCAGTAAAAGATAATTTAGAGTCTATTAGTGTCCCAAGATTCTTAACTAGATTACTTAATTTCAACATCATGTAGGTATGTGATAATAAACATATTTTGTTTTTCCCCGCGTAAAAGTAACAAAGTGGCACTTCTTCGCATTAATGCTAATACTATTATCCTTATAGTATTGCTATAGATTGGCAAGGCTTTGTTGTATCCTGTTCCAATTCAATATTCATGTAAATTTTATTATCGTCTGCGTCTATAAAAACTTTGCCTTATTATTGACCAATATTGTTATTGTATAAAAACGCATATATGGTACAAAAACACAGCGTTTGTTCGAGAGTTGTACCCATTGACCAAAGCCCGGTGTCTGTCAATATATCTGACTAATAGATCAGATAAGCGCCTACACAATCGGATCGATCAATTTGGACCATTCTACTGAGCCGTAAATGTGAGTGCAATGGCAAAATAATAATATGTAAAATAAACACAAAAATTGCTCCTTGTTTCACTTTAAGTACTGTGGATAATCTCACGAAAGAAATGGTTTGAAAGAAGAGATGGTGACAAAGATTAAGAAAGGGGTGCTCAGAACTATCTGAGCCCAAACTATTGGGCACGTAGAAATGATGAATGAAAAGAGATTGACGAAAAAGATATAAGAATCAGGCGTGAGTGGCACTAGAGTACTGGGAAAACTTAGGCAAACAATTCTCTACCACATTTGAGACGTTTCAAGAGTACCTAAAATCGACGTACATACATATATCATGACTGAGATGAGATATGTAAAGATCACAGCAAATAAAAAGAAATCTCTGGCTACCCCTGTGGCAGAAAAGTGTGTTTGTATGTAGGTATGAATGAAATAATATAGTCTAATTACATTTTTTCAAGCTATCTAGTTTTTTAAATATTTCACACTTTTTTTACTGTAGTTTGAGTTACTGATGTAAATCCCGTGAAGTGCGACATAAAAGCATGAAATTTTAAAAAATGTAGATAAGCTATCAAAATATTTTATAAATAAAAAGCGAGTTTATAGACATATTCAACATCAGACATTTGGCTAGTTATCAGTAATATCTATTTATTGATGGGACAATAAGTACAAATGCATTTTGTATACTTATCACTATTAAAAATAACAGATTTGTTGCTCCAGTTTCGCGGAATTCCTGTGTAGAAATGCTCAATCTTTAAACTCAAATCCGGAATATAAAAATCGATACTCAGTCCAACTTCAGTCACAGGTGTTTCTTAATTAATTCTTACATTATTTAAATATTGTGTATATAGACCTAAACGATATAGTTATTTGTGCCTTTCAAATAGAAACCCTATATTGGTATTAGGTGAATGAAAAAGAATTATGTTCCTCTTGAGTATAAATATTTTTAATTAAAAAAAAAGAACTCGTACAGTCGTGATACTACCAAAATACTCATGGTAGTGTACGTTTATATAACACGACGTTATATCTCTTCCTTCCAAGAAGGTCGCTATTCATTATTAACTTATCTTTGAGAGTTATAGAGCCAAACAGAAAAGAAACCTCTAACATTTTTGTCTTAATTCAATGAATTAAATATCAAGAATCTGGTACGTTGTCGATGTCTGGGTATTTATACATGCTATGTTAGCTTGTGAAAGAGAATGTAGTTTGGGTAATTGATGGAAACACACAAACTTGATGGAAACACATAAAATCGATAGAAGAAGTAATAATTTGGCAAAACTAGATGGGCCGACAAATAATAACACATATTACAGTGCAAAGTACGACGTGACAATTTCAGATTCGCATTTTGAGATCGTCAATGATCGGCTAATTAAGAAGACGATATTTTACTAATATACAGGCCATGCTTCCTTAATCAATCATAGAATTCATTTCTTTTTACAATTGGCGTTGGATTCTATTTCTTGGATGTAAGCTAAAAAAAGGTTTTCCAGAAATTTCGATTTATTCTCAGATAATTTTATATCGCATTCTTGTATCGTAGCGAAGTATTCTTAGACAAGTTTCAAACATTTAAAAAACTTTTAAATAATAACTTAGCAGAAAAAGAAAAGATGTTTTTTTCGCAATTTAAATCTCCATAGGCGACCATGTTGTAAGCTAAAACAGATTTTGTGGTAAAATAATAGAGATACATGTTAAAAAAATGATGAAAATAATTGCAGAGAAAAAGCAATTAAGCACTGATATAATTCTCTACTAACTTAGTCGACTAGAAACTTGTATGTTTTTACTTGCATTTTGCCAATTGAATATAATACAGCTTTGTGGATGTACGAAGTTAACCCTAATGAAACTTTTCCGCTTCCACACTGTAAAAAATTATTTCTTCGCCATTAAATAAATTGAACCAAATTTACTGGTTATAAAGTTAGCTTTAAACAAGATGCAAGAGAGACATTTTACAATGTATAACAGTATGATTTACAATAATGCGCTGATAACATAATTCTGCTTGCAAAATGAATGATGCCGAGTACGTACAACCAGAGTACGTTTGATATTACTTAGTCATGCTTCACACGATCCACTTAACAAAGTGAAAATCCTCTTTTATTAATCGTTTGCAGGCTCACCGTAATGTTATCGTACTTATACGGTAATATTAATGGTGCTTTGTGAAATTTTGAATTTTATCTTTTTTTTTAATAGAATACGTTACAGTATGGTTAAATTATGTTTAGTCTCTCTTCTAAATTCAATTGCAAATCAATTAATTAGATATAAAAATAAACTAAACGACTTGTCGATTAAAAAAAAGATCGAATTAAATTTCCGGGTGTTCGATTTGGATATTATTATCAGATATATCAAAAAATAAAAGAGCATCGGTTAGTAATTTATTTATTATATTTGCCACAGATCAACGTGTTTATGACGCACATGTCTAACTATGGCAATGATCGACTGGCCCTGTACACCTTCGAGTCGGTAGTGAAGTTCCTACGATGTTGGACAAACGTGAGATTGGCTTCCGCGCCTCCGCTCGCACTCGCCGAGAAATACTTTCAGCTGCGTCCTGACGAGCTCAATCCGCTGTGGGGGGTAAGTGTTACTCTTTTCCTTAGTTGTCAACGAGTTTACGCATTATATGATATGACTATGACATATTATGAAGTACGCTTTTTTCTAATTTCGAGGGCTATTTAAGGATACTTCCATAACCACAGGAGAGTGAATGTCGAACTGTTCTGTTTAAACGCCTACCAACATATTATGCAGCATACTGCTGGTATGTTGGTATTGTTGGTTGTACATTAGTTGTTCATAGAACGCGTTTGTTAAGCTAGAGTACAAAAAAAATTGAACATGGACTCTTTGCTTAATTGAATAGTTAATGATATTATTTCTCGGAGTTATGCTGATGAAATTTAATTTCTGGCACAGAACTATTGTTTAGTTCAGTTAGTCTTCCGCTCGCCTCCGTGGTGTTAAGAGATTACTCAGGTACAATTGGTTCCTTCTGGAATTTCGTGTAAATATACGGGTAAAATTCTTTAAAGTCAAATGGTTATGTTTCATTTAAACCCCATAATCAAAAACATACAACACCAATCGAACTTCGTTGGAATGGGCACGTGAATGTTCGTATAACGTAAATCCATGTTTGGAGACGTATGTGATTGATATACGTCAACGACATATCAATTTTAAAATTTCCATTTTCCATTAAATAAAATTAATAGTCCATTTAGGATTCGTCTTTTTCTAAAAAGACAAATCTAAATATATCTACAATTAAAGTCCTCTAGAATGCTCCCAGCAAACCTTATTTTTTCATGAAGAGAAATGTCTGTTATAAAATGTTATTAAAAAGTCGCATAGACTTCATTAATTCAATAATAATTAATCATTAATTCAATGCCATATTTCAATAATCAAAGGTAGAAAAAATTGCTTGTCTAAGGCGGATATCTCCTGGGCTGATTCGGAAGAAATGGGTGTGTTTTCTGCTTGACAATTTCTGCAACGGTATTTGCACTTAAATATACTTTGAATATAGAAAATATGTAAAGACAGTAGCACATTGTTCTATGCACATGAGGAAAGTAATTGATACTCATTTTCGGTCGATGCCCAACAGGGAAAAATGTGAAGCTAACATACACTATACATACTTATAAGTATACTTAAAACCGAAAGCCGTAGATTCTAAAGTTTTTACATTTAAGACAACCGTTAGCGTGTCGTCGCTTGCGCTCACCAAAGTATGTTTTACTACCTCAGTCAACCCCATCAGGAGTTGGGTGTGTCATACCCTCGTCAACTTAGTGTCCGTGACGTGCACTATACCAAGTCTGTCCGATACTAACCCTATGAGAGTCAAGGTTACTGTGTCTAAACGGCTCTGTACATATTTGAGTAACGGTTCGAAATGTACCCACACACACTTTGAACTATAGGCCGACAAGCACAAGCCATTTTGGGTTTATATATTGACATACTCGCGTATGTTTACCCACCTTCTAACTTTGTCAATGTACCTATAGGCATTACTAGAACAATATTAACTTCATTTCAACATACTATTTTTATTTTTCATGGCGTTGACTAACCAGCAATGTTATCCTTTTTTTGGAAATAATATTTTTATAATTTTAATCTTTACTTCACACAAGCGGCCCGTCCCGGCTTCGCACGGGTGGACAAAATTCTTTAAAGTTTTTCTATTATTTAATATTTTTCTGTTAGCGCCATCTAGCGTCCGGTAGACGAATTACTTGCGGTTAACGCGTTGCTATGTTAACGTTATTGATACAATGGAAAAAGAGCGGGAAAAATAGCAGACAGACAAACACACAAATCACTGTGATCTTAGATTATAGATTAACGAAGACTAGTAACATTCCATACTTATTCTGATAATTTGAGTTTGATTCTAACTTTAGATGGAACGACTCTGAAATCTGTCTATGTAATTTTGTTTGAAATTAGTGGAGGTAGAGCGTTCAGGTGCTCTGTGATTGAGTATCGTAAAATCCTAAATATTGTCAGATTCATCATCATTAATAATAATTACAATTTCCTACAATACTAACTTATAAGAATAGTTGTAGAATTTGCCGTAAACCTTGAAAGTCAATGAACATTAAATGTTAGTACATTTTCCGTACTTTAGTATTGGAATAAAGTTGCGTTCGTTCAATATCGCACAAATGAGATGCTTCTGCAAACATTATCACAAGCAACATCCTGTGTATGGTTCGAAAAGTTAAGCGCGAGAAACGTTTACTCTGTACTGTATATTGCATAATAATCGACCTCGGACTATTTGTAGGTACAATACAGTTGTTTAACAACGTTGAACAAATATACATATTTAATTAATGAAAGCCTAACGTAAATGCCAATAGAAATTAATGACCGAAGTCGTTATTGACTAGCTATCGGACGAATGATTGAACTATAAACAAAAACGTTCATTATAGCAGAAACTACTTACTTTTTAATGTCTTTTGCTATCTAAATAGGAAATAAACTGGAACATGGACTGACATATTAATTGATTAATTCTACAACTCGGTTATAATATCTGTGGACCTCGCTGGAATGTCAAGCCCCCTCCCCGTCCTCTTGAAAAAGAATAAAAAAATAAAATAATAAAAGAGTAAAAGTATAATATATTTTATTTATAGTTCATAATTATTATTGTTTACAATACTATCCCCATGATGCTTGTTTTGTGCACCGTACCTAAGCGCTGACGTGACGTCATCAGGTCCACAGATATTGTAACCGGGTTGTATAAGTAATAATGATAATAATATTTAGAATAATATATATTTATAATAAGGGACGGAAGATAGGAATAGGTAATTGTGAGATCCATAGTGTAGCAGGTGTACAAAAGCGTAAGCCTATTCAATTGACTTGCCATTAAGTGGCACCTATGTTACTGTAATGTTTCAATTTGTATATAGTTTGTATGTACCTCACTGCCATTGTAGTCGCTCGAATAACTTCGAAACAATAAGTACATCCGTTGTCAATTTCATATTTTACTGTTTAGCGAGATATCTGATATTATAAGAAAAGAAATTGGAAACACACCCGTACTTCGGTATGCATACTGCGTTGTTTACTGTCTGCATTAAGCAATATTTCATCTGGAAATCGGTACCAAGCAAACCAATTTCAGACGAATGTGAAAACAGTGCCATCACTTCTGATTGTATTGCAATTTTAATATTTATTGCGTTGAAAAATGTAGCATGAATGTATGCCTTTTTTTAACTGAACAATTGATATGTTCGTTCTTAAATAATATTTTTTTTATGTTTTCTGCTATTATCATACCCATCGTATTAAAGATTAGGAAAGGTGTTAACGAAAAAAAAAATTACAGAATCCATGCGACGACATCCGTCACCGGCGCATCTGGTCTAAAAGCAAATGGTGTGGAACTCTTCCGCGGGTACTGGTTATTGGACCCCAGAAGACTGGTAGCACGGCGTTGTACACTTTCCTCGGGATGCACCCGGCGCTAGCTTCAAATCTGCCTAGTCCAACAACCTATGAAGAGCTGCAATTCTTTAACAACAACAATTACCTCAAGGGCCTCGATTGGTAAGTATTTTTTACGACGACTTTATAGTACGACGCAATCTACTATGTCTGATTTCTATAAGAGATAAAGCGACACATTACAGAATCTTTAAATTATATGTTATAGGTATGTTTTTACTCAACATCTGTAGTATAGTTACTAGAAACATGGATCAAATATAGCTAATTAGTAACGATATCCTATAGTATCAAATTATCTTGAATTTACTTTATATAAATAGCATAGAACACTCAGAGGGCTTAAGTTAATTATTGTATACAAATTGAAATAATGATCCTTCAAACACGATAAGTATGCGATAACTCGAATTCCTCGTAAGCTTCAATAAAGAGATGCTTCAAAACAGAGTTTAGCGCGGTGCATAGTTCGAACTAATGAGACGATATCAAGTTTCCGGTTTCTATTTGAAAATGCGGTTAGGATTTTGCACGTGCATCTGGTCAAGGATGCGATTTTGTTCAAATCCATAATATTTGGTTAAGCGCATTGCATTTCTTTCAATTAAATAAAAATATTTCAAATGATTTGACTTTGAAAATACTTGTTAGAGAAGTATAAAATGTATCATACAAAATTTTATTCTAACATCACCGTCTTGGCGTGCGTCGTTAGACTAAATGTGGAGCTAAAATTCGATGTAAAGATAAAATATCAAAGTTTTCTCAGTAACATATTCTGGCATTTTAGCGTGTATACATGTTTCACATTCGTCGTTTGCGTGTCTTTATAGCGGCATGGCATCCCACTTTATTCATCGTTCTTACATAAAACGGATTTGAAAACATGCACAGCGGGCTAATAAAGTTTGCTCCATAACTCCCGCTGATCGGCCCGCCTGCCGCGTTGTAGCCTAGTAATTGAGGTACGCCACGGAAATCAATTCGGTAACGTATTGGCCGATTTTATTAACCAGTTTACGGTTCGTATTCAAAAGTAAAAACAACTTTGTTGGCGGTGCAAATACGAAGTGAGTTTGTACAAACTTACAGTACTTTATACCTCCTACTATTGATTCGGACTCCGACCGACGGCAGTAAAACGTCAGCCAACGTTCAAGTGCAAATGTACATTCTGGATCCAATCAGTTGTCTTGTGTTCGTTCCAATTTTACGATTTTCGATCCCTTTGAACTGGTGTAATAGAAAAAGTACGTTCAATCTATGCAAACATGATTTTGATCTCGGTCCCACTGTGGAACATTTAAAATCAGTCCTCTCGTTAATTTTAGCGGCGTTAATATTTGATTTGTCCTGCATTTTCCTAACAGGTACTTGAACTTCTTCCCGCCCAGCCTGATGAATTCGTCGCAAATAACTTTCGAGAAATCTGCAACGTATTTTGACGGTGATCTCGTCCCTAGGCGAGCTCATGCGCTCCTACCCAACGCAAAGATAATAGCTATCCTCATATCACCTTCCAAGAGGTGAGTGGTTATTGAATATTATTCATAATTCTAGATTTAATTTGGTATATTAGTAAGAAACTTTTATATATATCATGTGTAATAACACGAGTCAATCAAATCTGTACAAATATAATTGATATTGTAAGTTTCACCTAATAGGGCCAAATAATTTTAATGAAATATTCAAATGAGTTTTGCTTAATCAATTGGGTTCGATTTGAGTAATCTACCCGCCTACGATCGCAACTGAAAGCATATGATGGTAAGTTTTCATATCAAAGCGGAAAATTATGACTACAAATTAGTGTCCAAATGATTGATGTATATGATGACTGAAAAATGAAGTGAGGCCAAACAGGAAATTATGCAAGAAATAAGGTCAACTCTCAACTCTTTGGTACTGTTTAAAATCAAAATTATCGTACAGTTGTAACAGAATCAACTGTAAGTTATATACTCTCAGTAATATTTATATATATTAACTTGTTAGTATTTCTCCAATCCTTGTAAGAAATTTCAAAGCTATGCATTAATGCCATAGCGAGATAGGATTTATCTGATTAAATTATAGATAGACGTCCACAATTTTGAAATAAAATGTCAATTCGTAATTTGATGCAGACTATATTAAACTTTCCAATATCCAAGTAAAGAAATACGAGTATTAATAAAAAGTATAAGTATTTCACAGCTCTTGTTATAATAAGACCTTGACATAGGTATATTATTTTACAAAAACAGAAAGTTTTTATTATCGTTTCTTCAGTTTTTTTCTAAATAAACTGAGAATAATATAGTCATACAATATTAGGTTCTTTTCACTTAATTTAAAATTAAGCTAAAAAATGCGAATTCTGAAAACTTTACTTAACTTTGTTTACTTTAAAGGCCCTTTAACATATGAAATTCTGAGTGACTGATTCAAAACTTTATATAAAGTTTTTCCGATTGGGTCCGATCGTTATTATTATAAACGTTATTGAATCCTAGGGTCAGAGCTAGGGATACTTATCACCTAGGAGTAAAACAGATAAGAAAATGAAATCAGAAGGAAAAAGCGGCAGAGCGACAGAAAAGAAAGAGTACGAAGAAAGAATAAAATATAATATCAAATATTGTGCTGCTTTATTTAACTTTAATTGTAAAAAGGATGAAACAAAAATAATAAAATTAAATGACTAGTCAACTCATCCCGCGGGACTAGTTTGGAGCGGGATCAGTTTACTAAAGACCCTAATACGCTAGCAAATATAAATAAATAAATTTATTCGCAAATAAGATTAGCCTGCATACATAAATTTTACATGTAATTTAATAGCGACTTACTAATATAAAATAGATTACTGAACATTATATTGTATTGTGTGATCTTAACTTTTAAATGAACAGAAGTTATTTTTTTTATATCATGTCGAGTCACATGGATTACTAACAAAGCGACATGTAATTCTATCTCGAGTGTAAAATTTTTGGACTGGTCTTATTTAATCAACATTATTATGCTTTTAATCCAACAGGAAATTATAATACTGTTCTCATTGTTCCTACAAAAAGTGAAAAGATTATTTGAGAAAAACGAAGTAATCATCACACAAATTACTGACAGAAAGAAAGTTAAATAGAAATGTCATTTCAATAATGAAATGAAATTTCTATTTTACTTTGCTAGTTTTCAAAATTGTAGTGATTGAAACTGCTTAACTTTAACTATAGTTCAACTAACGACTAATCTTTAGATCTGACAAAAGATTAAAAAAAACTAAATTTTGTGATTCAACCCTTTATAGGACTGCGGTTAGCCATTGACGACCGTTTGGTGCAACGGTAGCGATCCTGCCTTTCGCACCGACGGTCCTGGGTTCGAATCCCGGAAGGAGCAGATGTTTGTATGATGAATACGAGCATTTGTACCTGAGTCATGGGTGTTTATATATATTTCTATGAATATTACATATCTATGTATCATATATGTATATCTATCCGTTACCCTAGTATCCATAACACAAGCCTTACAGTGCTTACTTTGGGCTAGGTTAATTGGTGTGAATGTAAGAAATATTTATTTTTTTTATTTATTATTATATAAATGCAATAATTATAATAAATCTAAAACTCACTAATCTACGCCAATTACTACTCCAGTAAATAAAATGAGTGTTGTAAAACGAAGACATTACAATTATTCCTTTTGGCGCGCATTGACCAATACGCTTTATAATTAATCTCACTTACGCATATTGTCACAAACGCGAAACATGAAATTTACTCTAATTATTAACACATTCGCAAAACGCGTAATGACAAATACTGGAACAAAAAATTGTTGTTAAAAATACTTTAAACAGACATTTAAAGTCTGGTCAACTGTATTGGAGGATAAAGGAGATTTAAACGATTGTCCTATCTATCGGAGTATCTCAATTGTGCTACGGCTAACAAAGGTATTATCAGTTTATTACACTAAAGACAAGATTACATAGAACGCAAAGGCAGTCAGGCATAGTAGGAAAGCCCAACAGCGTGTGCTTTGTATCCCGATACCATCTGTCTCTTCGCGAGCGAAGTATTCTCACGCTTTCTCATTTTTTCGCAATTAACATCTCTAACGGTTAAAATAAAAAAAAGACTTTTCTTTTATCAATATAAAATTCTTGTGGTGAACATTATGCTTGTTTGCCACCGTTAATATATATTTTTATTATTAAATAAATACTTGAAATTAGTAATTAATTACTTACTTGACTTTTTATCGCTTTAAACACATTAAACACTTAAAATTTTAATTTCAAATAAGTTTAATATATTTATATGTTTATTCTTTTAAGCATGAAAGAACTACATTTTGTCCAAATTCCATAATGCCTGAATTTCATTATGTTATTCACATGGGGCACTCAGAAAGTTTTGAGAAACTGAAATACCAACTAAACATGGATAAAATATTTGTATTAAATCTTTTCAAAGAATTCTCCACCTGCCCCTTTACAAAGTTTCATGCGTCTGTACCAATTTTCGAAATACTTTTTTCAGTTCCCCGCTGATTACTCTCCTACGGCTCTTTCGAACGCTCGAACCGTAAATAGTGTACAACTGGTAAAATAGGGATTAATCACATTTTTTATATATTTTTTATACTTTAGAACAAAATATCAATATATTATTTTGATCACCATCTCCACAAGCAAAGAGTTTATCGAGAACCTTAGTGACATTAATTATTGTGAACTTTAAGCTTTTCAAGCTCTATATATAATTTTGCATGACTTTGGTTAAAAGAATGTATTGTATTTGATGTAATTAAGTGTTTGTTACGATTCTTTCAGAGATTTAAAATTTTGTTTATGATGGTCTGCACGATTAATAATAAATCTGTGCATACTTTCATTTTGCAATCTGTGCGAAATTAAAAAAAAAAAATGCTTTTTGGGTCAGGCTGGCACGAATGAACACTCGATCTCATTTCATTTTCCTCATTGTCTAACGTGATTGCAGCAGAACATATTTTCCTTTCACACATTTTCCTTGTGTTCTTCGTAGCGATTATACAAAAAATAAGAAAGATAAATCTTTTGATTGTTAGAAATTGCATTTTGATAAGGTATACGCCGATATTACAAGTTTATATATTGTCCCTTTTATAAATAATTTTCTTGAAGATTGCTGGTCATAATGATTGAGTCAAACCACGCTTTGGTTCTCTCTTTAATCTCTCAGTAGTTAACGTACTTTGAGAAAGAAGTATCATCGTTGTCCATATTCTCTCGTTTTCGTTAAATATAAATTCTTGGTATAGGAACAATGAACAACAAAGTACTTAGAACAAAGTGCGTATTGATTATTATGCGTATAGATCTTTCCACGTTTATATCATTTTGCGATTGGTTCAAAATGCTGATACGTCATTATGCGAATAAATCATAACGCGATAAAACAAATTTTATTATTGGTCAATATGCGTCAGAAAGCAATTTTAAAACTAAGCATTTATTTTGCAACGTCATATAGTATGCCAGTAGAAAATTATTGCCGGGTGAAATTAAAGTTAAAAACCTATTATAATTTATGGGAGTTTGTAGAAAAGGGTGCTAGGGATATACTATTCGATTTCTACACCAATAAAGTCACTTATTAATGCGATGCGATTGAAACATATGAAAAATTGATGATTCATTAGGAACTAATTAAAACATGATCGTTATCATGTATTTCTCCCAATATTTAGGATTTGACCCTATTTTATATAATACAAATGTGAGTGACCATGAAATTGATATTCAATATTTTCATATTCAATATTATAGCGTGGCTTATTGTCTTCCAGTATGTAGGTTTTAATTTGTTTCACGATGTAGATTCTTGAATATAAAAAGCTACCACTACAGACTCGTGTCGTTACTATATAGTTTAGTAAATTATTGAAATATTATACTGTCATAACCGCGCCTTTTTAATGTCTCTCCTTGGACATAAATTAAATCGAAATTTCAGAAAATCCTCTTGAGTTTGATGGATTGACGAAATAATTATAAATGAAAAAGAAGCCAGTGTCGACTTTTACTCGCGAAAATATAAAGTAAAAATGATACAATTAGGTGGTAAATGCTATGCCATAATTGTAAAAGGAAGCAATAATAATTTTTATTGCTGTTGCAAAACGCCTGGCGCAAACAGCTTTATAATCTTTAACTAACAATAGGCAGAACCATTAAAATAAATCTATCAAAGTAAGTCTTATAGCACTGCTAGTTTACTAAGTCACTGCTATTAAAACCTTTTTACAAAGATATAGTGAAAAATTATATACAAAAGTAATTTTGAGTATTTCAATTATTTTAAGCATTAATAAAACTAACTAATCAATGTACTGCTACACTGCTTATAAGTATGATAAAATATTTTTATAAATCGTTACGGTTACAATATAGCTAAATGAGGGAAAATAAAGCGTTTAAAATAATGTCGATTGCGCGAACTTCTAGACTAAGAAGGCAGACTATTATTTTCGAAGTTTAATTTTCACACATGTATTTATCTTTCTTATGAATTTCTGCAGGGCGTACTCTTGGTATCAACATATCAGATCGCACGGAGACCCAGTAGCCAACAACTACACGTTCCACGCAGTTATTACCGCCAACGACTCCGTTCCGAAACCATTACGAGACTTGCGGTGAGTTAGCTTGAGTTACTTTACTTCTTTCGCAACGAACTAGTTGTGATCCACAGTATATTTTCATTGTGATCAGTCTGACCTCTCTCCTTCCTCTTCCCATACTCTTCGGTTCCTCCAGTTCGATGCGACGCCAAGTTTTGTCGGTAACTACCACTTTTGGCGGAGACCAGACTGTTTTTTATATATTACTGATTTTACAAATGTTGTTGTAAATTGTAAAACTGCGTTATATACATGGCTCCGGATTTCTCTTTTAGACAAGATCTACATGCTTTTGAAATAAAAATAAAGAACTCAATAAACCTTTAGGTAACAGAAACAACAGTATTTGAGTAATCAACCACTCGGAAGATCTTGATGCTGACTTAAAACTAAATCTTTACAAAATGAGGTTGTCTTTTTTACATTAGCATAAAACTTGTTCAACTATTTTGCATTTGACAATAAATCAAAAGTTTACCCTTGATATTGACGTACAATATAAATTATGACATTTTGACTCAGTATCAAACACACACACACACACACACACACAAATAAGTACAATTTGTTTTAACTTGTGTCTTAACATAATAAGCAATATTATTAAAAATACTAGTAATCATTAAAACGATATTTCAAACAAGCATTGAATATGCAAATATTATTGCAAGCAAACAACGTAGGTACATTTTTACGAGCGTCTAAAAAAAGAAATTGATTCCGCTCTTGACGGGCACCATGAATTTATTATTAGATGGGTATCACGCGCGTCGTTCCTGAAGCTTTGCGTTATAGGATTACGTAAACTCACATCTAATCTTCTTTTTCGTTACAATGAACGTAGCCCAAACCAACCGGAATCAGTTCCTGTTAAGACAAATATGAAAAAACTTTATTCATCTTACTGATTTGCACCAGCAAATCTTCTAAATGTCAAGTTCACATTTAATAAATTAGGTTTCTTCTCATTTTTCTTATATGAAAGTAGCCCATATTTGCATAAATATAAAATATAAGGCGAATGAAAAGGGAATAAAATTTAAGGCGGCCATAGTGCATTAGTTGGGACGTCAGCTTGGATCAAACAAACGGAGTTTAAATTTCGCCGATGTACATACTACAGACGTAGACCCACTACTAAAACGAGCATTCTGTTTACCTGAAGTGTTATGTTCTTGACGCATTGTTAATATACTTAAAAATATGTAAACCAAATGCTTTTAAATATTTTATTTAATATTTTAGTAAAAAGATTTTCTCTATAGATTATAACTACTTCATTGATTTTAAATTGATATCGTTTCATTTTAAATTTTTAATAATACTAGTTTTAAGTACAAACATATTATTTTATCTTATATACATGTTTGGTCGTAAAGAATCATCGACTGCGCGTCATCGTAATTAGAAGGCGCGTCAGCGTTTTCAATTTACCTTTATAATAATTTAACTTTGCACAGTCACCATCGACCAACGGTTGCGAGACTACCCATTTACCAAACTAAATAATTGTGTCTAATTACAGTGCAGTAATAAAACAAGTAGGCTATAAAACTATTTTTTAATATCTATGGCTGCATTATCTTTACACCATAATAACAACCCTCTCATAACTGACGAATACACTATTACATATTACTACAGCAAGATCTAAAATTAAACGCAGAACTAATTTCGATTGCTGTAGCTTTTGGAAACTACGAGACAACGAGAAAATTTCGCTACAACGGAGTAACTCCCACTTAATAATTTTATTATTGTCAAGTAAAATTGTTCTTGCTTTTTATAAGTTATTATAATATTAAACGTAAAACCGAAAAGACCTACTCCAGAATAGTTTCATGACTTTTCATATTACAACTCACAAGAAGGTAGTATTCACAGCTGTGCAGTTAAATTTGTAACTCTTGATCTTGACTTTTTGTACAGGAACCGCTGCCTGAACCCCGGCAAGTATAGCCATTATCTAGAGCGGTGGCTTGCCGAGTTCAGCGGACACCAACTTCACATCATAGATGGGTCGCTGCTGCGAACCGACCCAGCCAGTGTTATGAACACTCTCCAAAAGTTTCTTAAGCTCTCGCCGCATGTCGACTACAACAAATTGCTCAAGTAAGAAGCCAAAATATATTAAACGTTAATAACAATGTTTGGCCAATTTATTTCATCGAAACCTATTATAAAATAGTATACACCTAAGTTATAAATAAATCCATCACCATGTCACAATTAATATGCATCACAGAAAAAAGAACTTATAAAAAATATTTATTCCCACCAGTACTAAATTAGGTGAATGTGCACGGCAGGTAATCTTCAAACAGCCAATAAAAGCTTAATTTACATTTCCTTTACCCTCTGACCTTTGAATATTTTAATAAAACTCTCTCAATGCGTTGTCTCTGAGATTCTCTGTTCTTTGCAGTTACGTCAATTTCCAGTCACCTCAAAAATAATTATATATATTAATATAATATTTCTTACATTTACAGCAATTAGCCTAGCCCAAAGTGTACTGTAAGGCTTGTGTTTGGGTAACGGATAGACATACAAATATGATACATAGATATAAAATATTTATAGAAATATATATCAAAACCCATGACTCAGGTACAAATGATCGTATTCATCACACAAATATTTGCTCCTTCCGGGACTCGAACCTAGAACCGCTGGTGCGAAAGGCGGGATCGCTACTGTCGTACCAAACGGACTTCTTTTTTCATTTTAAGTGGGTATGCGCTTGACCGCTATCTCGTCTGATGGTAAGCGATGATGCGATCTAGGATGTGACGCGCTTGCGTAGAAGATACCTATTCACTCGTGTCTTGAAGAACCCTAAATTGTATTTATCAGGAAACACGAATCAGGCAAAGAGTTCCACTCTTTGGCGGTACGTATTACAAAATTGGAACCAAAACGCTTAGTGCGACTCTTTGGTATATCAACCATATAACGGTAGCGGCTATTTATAAGTCTGGTCGTCCGATGTGAAAATGGGGATGACGGGACAAGGCTGTGCAATTCCGCTGCACACTCCCAAATGTATCTTAAAAAAACAGGCTAGCTACCTTCCGTGTATGTTCAAGACTTTTAAGCTTACTATTGAAAAGATCGTCACTGCCTATGAGCTTCTTGGTCTCCTCTCAATGGGCTCAAGCGTCTGGAGTTGGTATTGGGCGGAACCGAACCAAAGGTGAGAACAGTAGACCGGTTTCGGCGAAATCCGTATTGTCGGTCACTAAAGAGGTCATTTCCTTCTAGATACGACAGGAGCCTATGATTCAGTACACGTTCCATTATCTTACAAAGAATGGACGTGACCGAGATGGGCCTGTAATTGGCAGGGTCGGCACATATAGCTCATGTGCGGTATATGGCTTAGTATCAGAAGAAGTAACACCTTTGATATCAACATCATACTCCTGTCACCAGCACGTAAAACATGTATTGGCTTAAACATATACGTAAATGGGGGCCTTGTTCGGGGCGGATATAGGGTTCAGGGTTGACCCACATGTCTGTTCGAAATGTCATCTATTCATGGTCTATCCTTTTCTTTCACTCAGGAATTTAACTGGCTACAGCACTAATGATAGCGTGCTGCCAAGTGCAACCGTATTTACCGTATCGTTCCCTCTAGTAGGTGACCTCTCTGTATTACAGAAAATTATTTCGAACTGACAGATGTGAGTCAAGCCTTAAAAGTTACGGCGAAGTCTTATTTAAAATATGATGTATCCTTATTATAATACAAAATAATTGTTAACAGGTATGATCCGAAAAAGGGTTTCTACTGCCAAGCGGTAAGTAATGAAAGAACGAAATGTCTCGGCAAATCCAAAGGGCGGGTCTACCCTCAGATGGAGGAGCAGTCATCCAAGTTTTTGCGGCGTTACTACACGCCTCATAACACAGCGCTTTCCAAACTTCTGATTCGACTAGGACGGCCTGTACCGCAATGGCTCAAAGACGAACTGTCTGCGAATGGATAGCATAAACCTCTCACCGCAGACACTAGACTCACGCACAGACTCGTCAAGGTCTGCATTCTCAACATAACCTGACGGAGTCCAGCCAAAAATCGTAAATTTACGCGCGCGCGTTTTATTGTTTTCCGAACTGTTTCGATGTGAGAGTTATCTTTGTTGAAAATGTCTTTGTCTATAAAATTCTTGTAATATAATGTTTTTAAAAGTGATATTGTATGACTCGATGTTCTTGATTGTTTGTTCAAAATGGAAAAATATAATTATAATATAATAATTTTCTGCCGTTTTAGAGTAGTGACTTTTCTTGGAGGCGTTCCTTGCTTGCCTGAATCGTGTTGTTATTTGATTTATCATTTGGATGGTAAAGTAATCCGACAGCTTTTTTAATTTTACTGTCGGCTTAGGTGCTATTTGTTAATAATAAAAATGCAACGTGAATTCATACTTACGACTTTGTATCGTAGGATTTTTATTTATTACTAACGCAGGAGCTTTATGTCAATGCCATACTTGCATTTTTTGTGTATAAATTTTTATGTTCTATTCTCATTCCGTAGTCAGACGAACAAACTTAATATAGTTTCAATTTTATTACAAGTACGTACCTGATGGGATATGTAGTTAATTTTGTATCGTATCGAATAAATATTCCTAACATTATGATAACAATTTCTATGTCTGTGCCATAAGAAGCTTGTAAACTAACGGCACTAACTTTTTAATTTGCAGTGTGTGTAAACAGTTGACAGAGAGCTAGTCTTTTATTTTTAGGAGGAGCTTGAAAGTTATTATTTTTACCCGATACACAATTTCATAATTTATGATCAGTTACCGTATAGCCGTAAGAATTTTTAAGTATACATATTAAATATATGGCGTTATATATTTTAAATAAATAATATCAATGACACAATGAATCAAACAAATGTATTGGGTATATATTTTGATATGGATGAATTTATCGGCGAGGTAACTTGGTAAGAGAAAAGATTTGTAAACAAGATCCTAAAATTAAGACATTTTCTTATCCTTCTATAAATAATATGCCAATAACATTCATAGTATTAAAAACTTATCATATATATTTTGGTATATTTCCAGAAGAGTTGGTATATCAATAAATTATGACGTTTATCACATTTTCTTTTCACAGTATATTAGGATAAGGAAATGTAGATGTCAGTACTTAACTTTTAAATCAGTTTACTCTCTGAAAAAGAAAAGTTTTATGTAATATTGTAAATGAAGTTTATATAATGTTAATGTCTTGTAGTGAACAAATCTCGGTTAGATTATTTTAATTATAATATTTGGTTAATGCTTTATTAACTTTTACTCAAAAATATTTAAATATTAGTGAACAGTGTGTTATGTAGAGAGGTTATTTATAAATATTTACCACAAGGCGTGTTACAGAGAATATTTTGGATTATTGCGGTTTGTGGAAATGTACGTAACGATACATCAAATAGTCTGTTGATCTACGGACAGATATGTTCCTGAGGAACGGTTGTGTTTTACTTGGCAATAACGATTAATTTAAATCTTGCCAGTTTGGCAGCGATCGGACTGATGTCCACGTTGATTTCGATTCGAAATGTTGTGTTTACTATTACGTATGTATAAATCATTTTTACGATACAGCCAATGACTGCTCTTAAAATGTGTTCTTTATAAGAAATTAATACATCACTTATTTTATTAAATGATTTAAAACTATCGTGTCTTTTATGTTATAAATGGCCCGTCCTCTCCTTACTATCCTCATTAAAGGTAGCGCTGCATATATTATGCAATTGAGTTAGAGTTGAGCACCTTTATTGTGATACGCACGATATTAGACTTAACTACACCGCCCCTGCCCGACTGCAGCCCGGGAAATACAATCGAACCCTTTCCAATATCTTGAAAAATATATAACGCCGTACCGGAGCGTATTGTTCGATACGCTGCGCTCCGAAATGCTTTACATGCGGCAATAATTTCCGATGTGAATGGGCGCATCCGTAAACAAAGTTTGCTGAAAGCCGTAGACAAAATACGAGCGAATAGGTAAGTGAAGTGCTCGCAAGACGGCTAACTTCTTTTATTCCCTTTTTCACTATTCGCTTACTAACTTCTCCTCAGCGAAAATTTAAAAGAATTTCAACATAGCTTCGTGGGCAGTGATTAAAAATATTATGCGCGCATGGATAAGTTTTATGTGGAAAGTCTTCTTTCACTGCAAATTTTAAGGAAAAAGTTTTGATATGAAAATATTCAGTAAATTAAATTCTTTTTCATTTGGAAGTCTGTAAGTATATTATGATTATGAAGATAGCTGTTTAACGATAGCTAATTATGACTGGGGATTATAAAATTATTGGAGGTAAACTTCAGTTTAGTAATAAATTTACATTGAATTAATATAATTGAATCGGCGACGTCAATATCGGGCGAGAGCGGGCCCGCCCCACGGTTCATTTATTGCCAGACGGAATCTCGCGAAGTAATTATTTTCGTTACGTACTTCTACTAATTTGATTCAATGGAAATTCGGCAAGGTAAGGTAATGACTATGATTAATTGCTTATCTAGACTGTTACAAAGACGTCTCTAGTAATATAATCATATTTAGTGACTGGAGTTTCAAAGCTCATTGTCGACTTTACATTTAGCTTTCTAATATTCATTGTGTGAAAGTAGATTTAAAGTAGTGTTTATGCAATTTCATTATCGTTATGATATCCTAAAGCATTCATCAATTCAATATCACTTAATACATTAAACGAGTCCATTGCTTTTATCGTCTCAATGCCCGAGAGTACATTTATCCGGCTTAGCGGCAAAAAGATAAGCCGATTGAACTACTACCTATTCGATTATTCATTTGCAAATTGAAGTTGAGAACAGGGCTCTAATCGTGCGAACTGATGCGACACGGCGGGCTCATTCACTTGCATAATCATTTGAATAACATTTTGCGACTGATCATAAATCAGTCGGTAGCCACTTTGCGACCCGCACGGCCTATTGTGCCCACTGAACAAAATCTTCATTTATGTTTATTGAACCTATTCCACTGTATTGTTTCGCTTCATTTTCCAAAGCTCGGCACGCAGTTAATCAAAATTTAAAATGGAAGCTTTTTTCCAATTACTACATGAACGTTTTGTAGTAACTCATGTGTGTAATTAAAGAATGAAGAATAATTTTCCGACTACATTTAATACCTTTTTGGCTCGTAGTTAGTGCTAAAAATTTATGTAGGTACTAATAAATAAAATCACGTCAACTATCTTGCACGTGTATACATACTTAACATTTTTTCGATAAACATTGAGAGTTTATTGAACACAAATTTTACAGTAGGTAGGTACATAACGCAAAGCTTCACCCTTTCTTGAAGTTAGAAGAACTGTTTTTTTCACCGAAAAGTCCAAACCGAAATGAGAATGAAGCCCCCGCTATAAAGAAAACCTGAGATGCGGCACCCTTATGTAAGTAAGGCTAGGTTTAATTTATCAGCAGGCGCAACGAGGCGAACAGAGGGAACAATATCATGTTTTGTTTTCAACTTGGCATGCTATATGCTAGCTTGCTTGCGTGGATGCCTGAGGTTTCATGCAGGCATTTATGCTTATTTGCAAGCTGCATGCCATTAAGCAGCATGTAAGCTGCTTATTTATGTAGCGGCATTTACAAAAATATATGTTACATACAGGTCAGGTCGGGTAAAACAAATTATACGAAATATATGTTATGCGTTTTAAATAATGTCACAAAATCGTGTTTTATTTAAAATAATCTTATACTGCTTTAGGAATTTGAATATTATATGTATCTTTATATATATAATTCTTCTGTGAGTGTGTATGTCACTGAACTCCTCCTAAACGGCTGGACCGATTTGAATGATTTTTTTTGTGTGTGTTCAAGGGGATCTGAGAATGGTTTAGATTCACAAATCAGCCCGGCAGATGGCGCTGCAGACGGTATCTAGGTTATTTATCTATACTGCAAAAATAACAGGCAGGACAACGTCTGTCGGGTCCACTAGTATTATTATATAAACTGAATTTTGATTACTTACAAATTTTGATTTGACACGAATTTTGATTACTTGCACAGCGCCGCGGCGCGCAGCCCAATAAATTATATTTCGCATAAAACTAAATCTACAGTGCAATCAGTGCAAAAATCGTGAATTAGGCCAGGAGACCATCGTAGAACAATTCAGCTGGATCAAGGATACGGAGGTACCTCCAAGAAGACGACCGGCAGATTCCAAGGTGAGTGCCTCTGAGTTCAAATTCAAAATTAAGTAAGAAACGGGTAAAGACAAATCATAAACTAAATTCTCATACATAAAGTCTGGTATTATATAAAAGTATACTATAAGTGTGAGTAGTTGTTATATTATATATTACCCCTTTCTAGCTCATACCGCACTAAAGGATAAAAATTGATATTCCTTAAGGTACAAGCCCTTAGGGGCTTTGCAAAACCACGTTGTTTAAACGCAGTGTAAACGCCCGCTTGTATCTATAACGCAAAACTCACGCGAGGCAAACAGGTTAATTAAGCTATGAATTTATGTAAGTGTTCAAAGTTCTACCTTTGAATACCTGCATTAATACGTATCTGTATAGATATGCAGAAAATTGCTCTGTAGAATAAAAAGAAAGGAGATCCCGACGAGCGTCTTACGCACGGTTAAAAATTCAGTGTGCAAAGGCCCTTAAAGCCTTAAGTGAATCATAAATGACTGAGGCCGATTGGTCTTTATCGATTAGTATTGTGTTAACAGCTTAAAATTAACAACTATAATTAAATATTTAAAAATAGTCGCATATTTAAAAGACATAAAAGATAAGAAATACATACAAAAGTTGATTTTGTTATTTAGTGATCTTTCACATCACAACTTAAATTATCCTTTGTGAACTAATAAATAAGTGCGATATTGGACACACCTTATGTTTGCTGTTCTGATTTTCCTGAAAACTAGCCATCGGAGAAAGAAAACTGGCGAGCTCTATGTATTTTCAGGCCCCTATTTAAAGAGCACGTTCATGTAAGAAATCGAACGATACTTGAAGAACTCCGTTAGACTAACAAAAAAATTTATTGTTTTTACTTTTTTTAGGTTGGAGTTACAGAGATATGTAATAAATAACCTCAAAATATTGAGGTAAGCATTTGAGTCGTTAGTTTTTAGAACCAGTTATTTAAAAAAATTACATAAGTCTGAACATTTCAAAGCGACTTGAAGATATATAATTTGGTTAGGACATTATCAAAGACGGACTTTATATACTCAGAGGATTACGGGAAGTATTAACACTATTCTATGACGAATCTGTTGCATTGTCAATGTCATACAAAAACCACCATAAATCGTCATTGTCGTGATAATTTTTATAGTCTATGACACTAACACCGACTGAGACTTCAAACTCATTTTATCCGATCTTAAATATCGAGTATGGTTAGTGATAACGTATCTAACCTTGACTTTCAATAATAATTTATTAATTTTTAAAGTACTGAAAGTGTCTTGTTCCACTTATTATTTGCGATTTAAAAATAAATTATCTTTTTATTCCAGTATTTAAATAATCATGCGTCTATAAAAATAAATTATAACAATTTAACATAATTTATATTTCATATTTCCGATAGTAAACGAAGTTTTGTAAAATTTTAAAGCGATTTTCTCCGATCTTCTTTGCTACGCCAATACCAATATAAGTTTATTCTTTTTCAATGGCGTAGGCACAAAGTTTATTCGTTATCAAAAGTTTTCGCGTAATTCGCGTAGAATAAGAATATTTATAAAAGTCCATAAAGCATTGTCACCCATTATCGAACTAGAGTTCAGATCTTAGTCTTATCGAACTTGTAACTCACTAGGGTCGTAGTGATTTAATACTTGCCACAGCAAACGTGTTAATCATCCAGATCATGTTTTGATTTTTCTGCAAACAAAACCCAGTTGTAGATAATTTATTGATATCGAAAATACATATGTACGGCTTCTATTGGTTTTTCATAATTGACGTTTTCCTATTATGTATCTTTTGAATATCTGTTTTTCCCTTTATTTTTCTTTTGTTATACGTAACATCTAAGTGCCTTGTATTTTTTTATAATGAACAAAAAATACAATATTTCATTTCATACAAGCTAAGCTTATATCGATAATTTATGGTTTCTTTTCTAAGAAGTCGGTCAATCATTAGGCTAGGTTAGTATCAAGCCTGTCTGTTGTCAGTTTCTAAACTGCTTTATGATCCATTGGTCACTATACGGCAAAAATATAAGCCATACTAAAGTTAGTAAATAAATAAAGAGATAGGTAATATTTTTAAATAGGTATGGATGTAGGAGGTAAACTCCAAAAGTAATCATCCGAATTCAAAAAATGTACTTTAAGGGTATAGTTAGTCTATATCTTATTAACGCAATTCTAATCAAGCAACCCCAAAGTGTATAAAAATTTACTGTTAATTTCTTAAATACGCGAAATCTCCGAAAATTATTTATCAAGATCAAAATATTGTACAACAGTTATAAAAACACATCAATATATACAAAAGGTTTCGACAAAAAGTTGATACGCCTGCAAAACCGCGCGGGTAAGCTAGTCATTAATATTTTCAGTCCCTCGACGCTTAAAGAAATGAAATGAAAAATTGTTCGTGTACCCAACTAATTGTAATGTAGATTCTACCATTCACATCCAACGTCACAAAAGAATAATGGTACGAAAAGTATCCACCTATAAATCTGTCTGAATTTATGAACAGGAAAATTTTATTAAACTGGAACGAGGTATCCCCGGAACGAAATTAAAGGTAGATACTTAACTATGAGTTGGTGGCACAAAGCTATATTAACTCTCCCTGTCGCAATAAAATGGCTGTAAGGTGCAGTGAGTGCATTTGCATCACCCAATTATACGAGGGGATACGGAACGTGATCACGTGACATTACCAACGTATCTGTTTCCATTTGAAGTGCTGTGCAACCGATACTTTGCCGTTTTATGATATCAGTAGACGATGATATATGAAGGCTGATATAGTGCCACTGCATTTCACATATTCTGTTCTAAAATAATATCCCAGATCATTGAAATGGCTATGCTGTAAAAGAAAGGTATTTTACCTTTAAACTTGATCAAGGGCGAACCCATCCTAAATAAAAAAAAATTAAAAAATCTCTGATCTGATCTAGGTAACTTGGCATTTCTATTTTTTTAGTAGAGGTAACATTTTTACCAACCACCCATTCAGGACGTCTTTTAGCTGATAAGAAGAATAGGCGCAAGAAATTTGTCAGCTTTAACGGAAGTAACGACATTTACAATATAATACGTCGTCACCATATGCATGGATTATGCAATCTACAAAATAAAAAAAAATAAAAAATCTGTTATTACAATAATAGTAGTGTTATGACATCATTATTTCGATGATTACAACAAAGCCAACAAGTATCTGTTTTAAGTAAGTATCCCACAACACAGGGAATAAACGACAAATTAAAGAAACCAACAAGATGTATGTTTAGTATATGTCAATAATACTGAAGGTTAAAGCAGACCCATTTCCAAAGGCAGCACCTGTTCACGAGCATGACGCATGATGCAGCCATCGCTTCGCTCAACCATATCTTAGGGAACGTAACGACCTGAAGTTTATAGGAACTCTTATTTAGCTAAATCTAATACGGGGTAAACATAGCCCCGAAATTTTATCAATTAGCTGAACAAAGCGGAGAATTTTTAAAACAATTCGACAAACAATATTATATTCATAAATTAAGATTGTTGTCGTTGGTGGCGGATGGGTGGTTCTACCGCCGTTATTGCTCAAGCCCTGAACGTTTGCGGAGATTTCCATGGCGTGCCCGGAAATCCCCTTTGTGGAGCGGCTCACCTGTAGTGGCTCCTAGTGGTGGCTGCCGCGAGAGGGCACGCCCCAAGAGTTTTACGAGTAGTATGCTGCCGTGGTATAATTAAAATGATGTTAACTACCAAATCATAATCGGTAGTTAACGACATTACAGTTATACCACGGCAAAATGGTATACCCCGCCTACGCTCCGTGCGCAATGGCGGGGGAGTCCTCACATATCGCCGCCAACGCCAACCCACGGCGAGGATTCTATAAAGATTTCCCCTGGGTAAGGTCGCAAACAAATATCACATAAAGCTATACTAGGTCTGCAACACATGCTGCTGTTTGCAAATACTGAGCGAAGCAATTAGATTTTTGAAGGGTGATTATTCCTCGATGGTATGTCCGATTTCAAAACTTTTTTGCACATTAGTCACGACGACGATTTGAGTTTTGGCTCCAAATTTCATCAATGTAGTATCAGCGGTTCGACTGTGATCAGCTTTTGAATTTTTCTTCCGGTAATTATTCCTCCATGGTACAATCTAAATTTTTGAAGTGAAAACTTCTTATGGCGCGTTGGGCACTTTTGTGAGTGAGCATTTTCAGCCGTTCTCGCGACAGATGAGATTTTACACAGATATACCCCGCGTGTATTCTTATAATATATGTATACTATACGCGCTCTTTGCATGGGCATTCGTTCGTGCTCTCGCGACAGACGAGATTACATACCTATATGAGTGTATAGGTATGCGAGAGCGCTGCATGCTATACGCAGTCTTCGCATGGGCATTCGTTCGTGCCCTCGCGACAGACGAGATTGAGAGTTTTTTATATTTATTTTATAAATGAATATTAAACGGAAAAATTATTTATTTAAATATTTCATTTGATTTGTGTTGCTGCTATGGTATTGTGTTAAAAAAAACAAATGTAAAGTGTTAATAGAATTAAAAAAACATTGTTGTAGTGCTTTTGTATACTATAGTGTTACTATATTTTGTATTTTTAATATTATTTCAAATTGTGTATTTCATAGCGGCCAATAATTAAGACAGCATCAAATAATGTAGCTATTACTTAGATTTTAAGTTTATATTTAAGTCATAATGTATGATTTGTTGGTTCTCAATGAATAAATATATAAATACTTAGAGAAACGAATGAAATGGGTCTTTAAGATGTTGGTACCTTAATTAGAAGAGTGCCGGACACCGAGAGGCTATAGATTCTAGTCCAGTCTAGATAAGACGACATAACTGCTTTATTTTATTTTTATTTTGCCATGCGCTGTTATTATAACAGATCAGTTGAAAGTTAGCGGTGTCACTTTTGCTTAAGATTAGAAAAAGAATATATGGTATTTTATTAAGTTAAGGAATAACCCTACGTCCACACAATTATTAAAAATACATCCCAAGGAAGCTAAATTAAGGAGCAATTATACCAATTATTATTGATTTAACCATTTATGTTGAGATACCCCATAAATGTTTTGTTTAATTATAATTATATTAATATTAAATCAATCGTTAATTTTTATAGTTTGAAAAGAAAAGCTGGCAAAGAAAATACAATCTTTAATTTTTGTAGTAAATTACTACAGTTCAGAAGGCAAAGGCAATGAAGCCAATACAGCCGAATCGTTAGTTTTTTTTTTGCATTTACTTTTTTTCGCTCTTTCTTTATCTTCTTTAAAACTTCTTTAGCGGCGCTGTGTCCTTTTTTGGAATGGGTAAAAAATTCTAAACTCGCGTCAGGACACGTGACCTGATCGAAAATTCGTAAGACGGCGCAGAGCGCTTGCGCGAGTGTGCTTGTTGTCATGTTTGTGTACGATAGCGCAATAAATGAAAATTGCATTTTACCACATAAATTTCAAAAATCCATTAGAATTGTGCGAAATTATTCCCTCACCATTCCAAAATATCAAAAATGCACAATCATTAATGTTCATGTTTTCACTTCTGCCGGCACTCCCGGAGTGCAATCGATTTTTTTTTTTACATAGCCTATGTCCGTCAGGTTATAATCATGTATGTTCATGCCAAAATTCGTTCGAATCGGTTGAACCGTTAAGTAGCATGAGGGAGACAAGCGAAATTTGTGAGTTGCCTATAAGAGAGCTTCGCTCAATTATAAGGCTTTAAGTATAAAATAAGTATTTATGTAACAAATTTTACGCAAATTAACTACGAGTTTTAGGTATCATTTTTTATCAACGGTACACTATTTCATGTTTCATATTTAAGTTTTATTCTATACGTTACTACACCGATATACTGGTAACAATCTGCGGTGGAAGCACTGGCAAACAATATCTAAGTTCGTGTAGCTTTGTCGTAATATTTGTCGAGTCCCCAAAAGCCCGGTGGAGTTGAGACTTCTCAAGCTTATTACTATTTGTGTTGCCAAGACTCGTCTCTGTATTTCTTGACGGATAACTGCCAAAATTAGTTCGTCCTTTACATTTTCTTGGTATTTCGAAATATCCATTAGAAAACAATAGCTATTTGACGACTGTAAAATTAGTTTCCATTTACCTACTTACTATTAATAATAATAATATTAATAATTACTTATTATAATTGTGTTGGCGGATATAAATGCTCTATACTATAGAAGGGAATCTACACCAAACACAAAGTAGGTATGTCTTGGTCCTTATTAAAATAAAAATTATAACTAAATATATTATGTATAACGCTTTTTACATTGCCTTAGCCAAAATATGTGATTTTTGTGTTAAGGATACTAGGTAACGGATAGAAGAAAGGAGGAAAGTTATGATAAGTAGGTACCTACATAAGTCATATTAATAGAAATATGTTTAAAAAACACATGACTTAGGTAAATCGTATTCATAAAGCAAATAACTGCTCCTACTGGAAATCGTACCCGGAACCTTTTGACTTTAAAGGTACAGCTGCTCTGCCAAGCCGGTTATCAATTATTAGGGTTCCGTACCCAACGGGTAAAACGGGGCCCTATTACTAAGTCTCCGCTGTCTGTCCGTCTGTTACCAGGCTGTATCTCATGAACTGTGATAGTTAAAACGTTAAAATTTTCACAGGCGATGTATTTCTGTTGCCGCCATAACAACAAATACTAAAAATCAGAATAAAATAAATGTTTAAGAGGGCTCCCATATAACAAACGTGATTTTTTTGCTCACTTTTGCTCGATATTGATAACGGCAACAACGGCGTTTGAAATATTCATAGAATATTGAGTTATATTATTCATTTTAAAAATAAAAAATAAATTTTAATAATATTAATATTTAAGGAGGTTCCCATACAACAAACGTTAATTTTTTTTGCCGTGATAAAAAAAGTTTTGAAATCGGACATACCGTGGTTGAATAATTACCGAAAGAAAAATATAAAAGCTGATCAGAGCAAAACCGCTGAGACTACATTGATGAAATTTGGCGCCAAAACTCACAAACGAAGGTAAGGTAGTGCTTCGCTCAGTATTTGCAAACAGCAGCATGCATTGCAGACCTGGTTAAATATGCAATTAATCCGATAAAAGTGGTTTTATTTAAAAAAGATTAAGAAAATAAAATCCGATAAGACAACAGTAGGTATGTTAGCAGTTATCGATTATCGATTGACGTACGGCGAAAAAAGATAAGTTCTGATTTTCACAGATCAGGCCACTGTGTTGTGACAATCCTATTTTAAATTCGGCACTGGCTCGTACCTTTATGTCGTAAGTACAATTGTATTATTTATTAATAATACAGACTTTCATTACACTAAGCTAAATGCTGAAAAGAAAACTGACATATATTCTTATTATATCTTCTACACAGCCGTGGTATATTCGTGACCTGTCATGTTCATGCAAAAAAGCAATGAAAACACAGGCGTCCTTCATTTATTTGGTGTGAGCTGTATCTTCAGCGCGAACGGCATGTGTTTACGTCACCGTAAGTAAGAATAATGGCGGGCATAAATCAGTGGCATCTTCACGTCGTTTTGAATACTCGCGAAGATGTCACCTTCTCAGAGTGAGACACAACTCAGAGTAACCCCACTCGTAACGTCTCGTTTACCACCCCACAACTTTACTTCCCAAACAATGGATTATGTACCGCCCAACCTTTTAATGATCGACCAAAGTATACTTAGGTACGATAGAATATCAAATCCAGATTTAAGATTTTATCTTTTTTTACCAGTTCAACTCTGTTTAAATGCAAGTCTTATCGGCTTGTCTTGCCTGTCGTTTGGTACAACGGTAGCCACGGTCTTTGGCACCGATGATCCTGGGTTCCAGTCTCGGAAGACGAAGCAGTTTTTATGATGAATACGAGCATTTGTTAGTTAAGAGTATTTATATATATTTTTATTAATATTACATATCTATGTATGTCTATCCGTATCTTAGTATCGATAACACAAGACATACAATGATTGCTGTAGGGTAGGCTACTTGGTGTGAATGTAAGAATTATTATTACCTATTAAAGGTTTCTTCTGGTCTCCATGGTCTAGTGGCTCGCATACCGGTTTCCATGGTTATATTACTCCGAGGTCCCGGGTTCGATCCCGGTCGGGTAAATGTAGAAAACTAACTTTTGTATATCGTGTCTGGGTGATGTGATACCGTTGTTGTTTCTGAATTCCGTAACACAAGTGCTTTAGCTACTTGGGTTCAGAACAAAGAATGTTATTTTATCTTATATTTTTTTCCATCATCAAACTAAATAATAATGTGAAATAATTATTACCATTGTTACATTTGATGAGATACAATTTGGTTTTCATTTGAGTTAAATACAAATATTTAGCAGAAGTACATTTAAAAATAACATGAATTACCAAAGCCAAATATAGAAGAGACACGTTGCTAATAGTAGGTAACGAGGCTGTATGCATATGTAAAACCCGCGGACGTGTCCAAACCGCGCGGTTTGCGGTAGCCGACCGGTGTACCACGTCCTGCTTCGATCGCGCCAACATCAACTAAAATAAGCTCGTTTTGGCTTCCGATAGCTATATAACTGCCCGTAAATAAATTAACAATCGTTATATTATTACGGGATCGGTTATTCAGTACGGTAAAACACTTGTTTTCAGATAGAAGCCCAACTAGGCCAATATCTATGTGCTCTGTGCCAATATCTATCAGGGCTGTAGCTAGAGTCTAATTTGAGGTAGGGCAGCATTGGTTACAGGTAGGGCGGAAGTAGTTTTATCATAATTGATCTGCCCTCGAAGCACAGGCTCCTAAATCAAACACTATGTTTATCACTGACCTCTAGGTCAGGCATTGGACCGGTTTTCCAAAGGTTGCATGTTCGATTCCCGCCTAAGAATTGACTTGTGACCCGAGTCGATTTTTTCTACACTACTGGAAAAAATTAAAAGATAAAAAAAAAATCCAAATTTTTGGGGAATTTTCAACAGGCCGTAACTTCGAGAGAAATGGTCGTACAGGAAATCAAAAAAAGGAAATTGTAGCTCCAAGTGTCTAGTTTTTGGATTAAAACTTTTAAAATTTTGAATCCTCCTCGGTTTTTGAGTAATCTTAGAAAAATCAGCAATAAAAAAAAACATTTTTTTTTGTTTTGGTTTTTGATCAGACACTTTGTTTATTTAGATATAATTTATTTTTTTATACACCTTGATACATCCACTTCTCGCCGAGATATCGGTCTTCAAATGGAAAAGGATATCGATATCTCAGCAACCAATGATCGCACAGAAAGATAAAGGTGGGTTTCAAGAACTTGAACGAATTCTCTTTAACGACTAGCCATTGCTTTTCTGAAAAAAAATTGTTTTATTATTGTCACATGAATTTGAAAATGCAACAAAATAAGGGCTGTTGGTGATTTTATGGAAAATCAAGCGCTGGATCGAAAATATTGAAGAAACCACTAATGTTAAGTGTGCCTTTTGCAGTTCAATATGTCTACAAAAACCCTACAAAGAACCAAAAAATAATCCAGCCAGCCGTTTTTTTGTTTCACTTGATCGAATTTATGAAAAAATTAAAGGATCACGTTTTTTGCTCTGAAAAGGTCATAATTTTTAAAACTTTAGAAAAGAAAATGTTTTTCCGAACTTTTTCCAGATTTTTGTTCCAGAAAGTGCTTAAATTTTATTGACGAAAGGTTGTCGTCGAACTTCTCTAATAATTGCGATCATCACGGGCATTAGTAATTCGATGGCGACCTTGTCCGGAGCGACAATTGTATTGGTTCGTCTCTTGGTATATCTGGCATAAGCTAGAGATACGACGGATTGACTTACACCCATCCGGACGGCAACTGCATGTTGACTGTAACCTTCGTCAATAAGAGTTACGAACCGAGCAACTTCTACCTCCGATAAATGTCGTCTAATCATGATTGAAAATAGAAAAAGTAAGAAATTTTAAATTTTAACCAAAAAATTTAAAAAAAATCTTCTAGCGCAAAGGGATTAATTTAAAAAAAAACAGTTAAGGATCATTTTTAAGGATCTGCTAGGAAAAGCGTATGAAAAAGATTGAAATTCGATTGGGGGTATCAACTTTTTTTTATTTAATTAAAAGGAAATTAGTAGAATCAAGGAATGCAGCGGTGGAAACGCGTTAAAAATGATTGGGTGATAATTTCTTGAATTTCCTTAACTTTCAGAAACAAAATTGTGGAAAAAGCGCGGAAATACATATTTTTTATTTTTAAAAATTATAAGCTTTTCAGATCAAAATACGTGATCCTTTAATATTTTCAAAAATTCGATAAAGTGAAACAGAAAACCTGCTGGCTAGATTAATTTAGTTCTTTGTAGGGTTTTTGTTGACATATTGAACTGTAAAAGGCACACTTAACATTAGCGGTTTCCTCAATATTTTCGATCCAGCGCTTGATTTTCCAAAAAACCATCAACGTCCCTTATTTTGTTGCATTTTCAAATTCATGTGACAAAAAGAAAAAAAAAATTTTTGGGATAAGCAATAGCTAGGCGTTAAAGAGAATTCATTCAAGTTCTTGTAACCCACCTTTAACTATCTGTGCGATCATTGGTTGCTGAGATATCGATAATCAAAGACAAAATGATCCTTTTCCATTTGAAGACCGATATCTCGGCGAGAAGTGGACGTATCAAGGTGTATAAAAAATAAAATAAAAGCTAAATGAACAAAGTATTCGATCCTTATAGTGGTTAAGCAAAAAAAAATTTTTCTTACGCCCCAAAATTTTAAAGTTCTAATTCAAAAACTAGACACTTAGAGCTACAATTTATTTTTTTTCATTTCCTGTACGACCATTTCTCTCGAAGTTACGGCCTGTTGAAAATTGCCCAAAAATTTGGATTTTTTTTATCCCTTAATTTTTTCCAGTAGTGTAGTATTTTTCCTTTTTTGTCTTGTTAAAAATTTTAAAATTTAAGCTTTCATAAATATTAATTTCAAAATTGTCCAATTCGTTGATTCCACAAGATTTGTTGTGTATTGAGTTACATAGACTCAAGATTGCATTGAGATTCCCATTTCGATACCTTGTCAAAGAGATTTAGTTCAGCCGCGCTTGCGATAAAATTTCTAAATGAGATTCATAACTAGCGTTGCAACAAAAAGATAGTAAATACTTTTACAATAATATAATTTTCTCAAGAAAAAGTTATTGCCAAGCCGACCCAAAATCAAGATGGATGAACGCCGTTTTCATGCAAGATTGTATTTTTTATTTATTAACATTAAACATACTTGTAAACAAGGTAGCTGATGCCTGCATCTTTGGTCTGGTTGACTGCAGCTGAACTACAAAAAATTGTTAAAACAGACTGCCGCTATGATCTCGAAAGTTTGCCGAAATTTGACTGACGCATTTAAGAGTTTGTCAGCTTCGCATTTAGGAGATATCTGTGACTCATCTATAGCAAAGGCACCTGAGCCAACTGAATCTAGGAAACACAACGACGGCATTGCGAAATCTGTCTGCTCATAGAGTCCGTCGGTAGTTTGTTGGAGTTTGTCGTCCAACCACTGACTTTTAAGTGATATGTGGCTCAGCTGTAGCAAAGTTGCTAGTAGCAAAGTATCACCCGCAGTCGCTCCAAATATCGTAGCGAGTGTAATTATAATATGTGAGTAATGGGGAAATGCAGCTCAAATAAACAAAGCGACTACAATGTCGCAACATGGAATATCTATTGTGACTTGCCTCCAAGTTAAAACTCATTAAGCTTGGAAGCTGCTAGAATTTTCTTATCCTTGACAGAGCCCAAATCCACCGGGTTGATAATTATGTTTGGAAAAAAATGCGTGTAGGCTCTTACAAATATCATAAAAACTATACACATTCCGCATCAGCCATCAACTTCAACTTATCGATACAACATGCGTTATGGCTGGACTTTTTCGACGGTTTGCAACCACTATTTAAATTGCCTTCGCGAAAGAACTTAACAACACGATGAAATTAAAACCGAGGTAATTGAAATTTTAAAGACAACAGATTTTTACACCGGTATTGTGATTGGTGGACCAATTAAGGTGTAATTAGCTTCGTTATTTCAGACCTTCAGTCATACTTCATCAAAAGCTTATCCATAGAAGAAATCCGCCCCATTAGTTTTTACATCAGTGGTAGAAGTAAAAATCTTTGAATTATTAATTGGTACCGAAAGTAAAGATTTTCAGACGAAAAAAAACTTGGAAGACGACGAAATCCAAGTCTGGATGAGGGTTAGATCAGTCTTATCGAGGGAGCAAACTCTTCAGCCGCCCAGTCACTTACATAGGGTTTTTTAACTATGGCAGTTTCTCTCAAAGCGATAAGGATCGAATTAAACTTAAGAACACTGAAAGCTAAAGATGGTGCTATATTTTTCGTCTTAGTTAACTTGATTGAGATCACATTATTTAAATTTTACCCAAATTCTAATGTAATGATAACGTTCTAATTTTTTTGTTTTGTTTTGATTAATATTTTCACTTTACCAAATCATGCTATGTAAATAAATTAATTGAGTACATTGTACAGATATTCGAAACTAATTACAAACTGTTAATATTTCTTAATTGATATTGAACTCGCAATGGATTTCAAATGGAAAAGTGTGAAAGTTGTTATAGGTTGCTGGGCGATCATGTCATTAAAATTTAATCGAAATGTGTTTTTAAAAAAGTTTTACTTTATATGTGCGTTAAAAGTTTTTATACCAAAGTTAGTAATTAGTCGGGTTTTAGTCGGTTTTGTTTGATGATACTGATAAATTATGTATTTCTCTTGTTTATAGAATTCTACGATTTGTAATTCAAAAATGTATAAAAGGTTTGTTCTAAAATCAAAGATTTATTTATTTTCATTATAATTATTTAAAAGATTTAATTCAAAACCAATAAAATGTTATGTGATTCTTTTACAAATGAAACTTATTTATTCTCTAGCAATTATCTTTGTTTTATATATACATATTTTTCCATCACTTAATAGACATGAAAAAATATGTCTATATTGCAGTAAATATAATCGTACCAATGTTAAATTTATTTTGCCCGGCATTATTATGATATAAGATATTTATAAAATATGATAAAGAGGAGTATCATCATTTTTACCTACTTACATAAAAATCCCCTCTTAATTTTTATCGAATGGATATAAAACTCATTTAGTCAAATAAATATCAGTAATATTTTATTATCAAACTAAATAAATGAACGTAACAGAAGTAATGGAAGTCGGTGTAAATTGCTATAAATTGCGTTTCATGTTTTATAATACTATACCTACAAAACATTATTGACAACATCGCATTGAGGTAATTAAGAAGAAAAAACTTAAAATAGAATTAGTAAATCAAAAATATGTAGCTTACTTCCGCAAAATCCAAGCAAGATGCACCCAGAAAAGAAATGTAGAAACCCGCATACCACCGACACCTTCACCAACGACTCCACACGTATCTCGCCCTCACTTAGTGTTAAGAATTGCACGGTCTAAGTGCTCTTGATGGTGCTCAGTTTGCGGGCGGCCGGGCGGTGCACCTTGCTTGGATTTTACGGAAGTAAGCTACATATTTTTGTTTTACTAATGGATATGGACTTCCGCCAAGTAACGCCTGATTCTATTAAATACTTAAAATTTTACAATGTTTTTAAATGGGCAGTTTTGTCGCTTTACCTAATTAAACTATTTATTACAAAATTTTAGTCAGCCCTATAGGTATATATTGTTATATTATGTAAAATATTTATAATATTTTTAGGAAATTATATAAATACCACCATTGAGTTTTAAGTGACAAATATGACAACTTTATTTCTCTATGCTCGTAAATACAAAAAGATCTAATACAACATATATCAGTACGTTATATTATAAATAAATAAATAAATAAGAATAATATAGTCACTAGTGATGTGCCGGATATCCGTATCCGTATCCGCGGATATACGAGGCAGATCATAGATCCGTATCCGTGTCCGTATCCGTTACTTTTTGGCAGATCTTTTACGGATCTATTTACCTTATTAATTTTAAATTTATAGATAAAATCCGTTAAGGCGAAGAGTGAGGCGCACTAGCGACGCCAATTACCGAGACTCTGACGGTCCACAATTATTTAAAATTGATCCGGTTTAGTAGCTAACAATTTTAAGCTATTGGCGCCGCTAGTGCGCCTTGCTCTTCGCCTTAAATTGGTGATTAGGTAGCTATAAAAAACTATTAAATTCAATAAAGATATTTTTTATATCTTAAAATCAAATATTTGCCACCTTTGCTGCATGTTGCATACTTTGCCGTTGTACGGTCTTACACCGCACATTCCTTTCTTCAGTTCAATACGCTTAAATTAGGTTACGCGTCAGCATTTTAAGTTTACCTTTTATCTGCTGGAATAAAAAATGATGAGATTACGATCGGCCACAGTCGTGAAAGGACCCATCTTCTAACTATATTTTTAACTGTAACTTAACTTAACTACTTTTATAACTTTATTAAACTTAGTGAAGAAATCCTTTCGTTTTATCTCCGCAACAACGCAACTTGAAACATCGTGCCAGCCACCACTTCGTAAATAACAAGCAACGAAACTAACTACAACATCTACCTGTAGGTTGTTCGTGGTCAACTAAGCGAACATCCTACAGCCGTAGTTAGTTATCATGCCAATAATATATAACTCCAAGGTGCTAAGCCAACTAGTTTTTGAATGAGATCAATATTATAAAATCTTTTTTTATTAAGAAAACAAGACTGATCTCTTTATTTTAAATTCTAATTTAATGATTTTCAATCAAGTAAACTAGTACTGCGTGACACATACAGTGTTAATGTTAGATTTAAATCACAATGATATTAAAGAAACTTAAAAATTTAGTGCACATTTTGTTTCAAAATTCCCCATTCTTCTAACATACTTTGAAATATTTCCGAAATATAATCTCCCGTGTGATGTTCTCCAAGAACTTCCGCTTTCAAAACGATGTTTTCGTTGAAAATCTTTAGTAATACCATGTTAAGGATAACAATGAAACTCCTGATGAAGAGTCAGACCAGATATCTGATGTGAAGGAAACTTTCTCAAAATCTTGTAACATATCTTTTATTTTTAATAACACTTTATAGTTAAGCTTACTACAAACAAGGTCCGTAAAATACTTTCTACCTTTTAAAACATAATTTAGAACAATATGTTCCATCTATCGGCGGAATCCTAATTCTTCTACGTGTTGAAAATGTAGATCTGATAAAGCCAACATTTCAGCAATCAAATAGACTATTTCTATTGATTTGGGGTTTGTATTATCCCACATTTTAGCTTTTTCCATGAATTCTTCAAAAAATTTTTTATTTAAATTCTCTTTTTGCCGTTTGTAAAAATGTTACTCTTCTTAGCAGAGTTTACTTTAAAGAATAATTCATATTGTTGAGGATATTTATAAATGATTTTTTAAGGAAATTGTGCCTTTACCATTTCTAGAATACTTTCCATCACAAATTTTAAACTTTGCACATCCATTATTTATTATCACAAAATAATTCCAAATTACACTACTAAACTTCTTTGTAGGCATTTTTTTAAACTCATGTACCAATACCAAACACAGGCGTTATCTATGCTGCCCAGTGTCACATTAAACTAAAACAAAACAAAAGAAAGACCCGCCGCGCAAAGCATGTCGAGACATGTCTCAACTCAAGATGGTGCGCACCGACACTGATTGTGCAAGAAAGTTAAGATCCGTATCCGTATCTGCGGATCGTGACACCAAATATCCGTATTTAGATCCGTATCCGCGGATCTACATTTTTGACGATCCGGCTCATCACTAATAGTTACCATAAGCCTAAAAATAACACTTTTATAATCAATTAACGGTACCATAGCAACGCTTGGCCGGGTCAGCTAGTCAAGTATAAAGCAGGTACTATATTTTGCCGTGGACTTCACCCACGTTACATTTTAGTGATGAATACACCACTCCATCGCATTCCAGTAAAATTCGTAAATATATCGTAGTATATACATATATACATATATCCTTGAGTGGTCGAAAGTTCTGTTTATATTTTGTACTTCGCTAACAATATCACAGTCGCAGCACATTCCAAACTTACCCGTTCTCAGTCATATCCTATTTGAGGCAAACCGCTTTACAGGTAGTTTAAATTTTGGCAAACTAGGATAGCCAGATTCGTCGTCCAACCTCTTGTTTAAGTCATCATACCTACGTTAGCATTCTGCATTTATGGTAAGGAGATCAAAAGGGCAGACAACCATATTTAATACTAATTAAACTCGTCATTTGACAATAACATTTGCTAATTACAGTCAAATTATATGAAATTATATAATTATTATATTGTAACAAACAACTTCAGTACTTAAACAAAATAGTAGGGGAACCCAAGAGGGGATGTTGCGTATTACTATTTTTTTATAAAGCGCGTCAGAAAATCATATAGGGCACCCTTTAATGAAGCCCTACCAAATATAAACCCTTAATATAGTGAGGTGCGTTAAGGGCAGGCCGTCAGATTATAAAAAAAATAGATCCCTTGAACAATTGGATCGCGACAGATTAAAAAAGGGTAAGTTAAGTACATCGAGAAAAGTATATATTTAAATAATCTGACAATTTGAGCTTGACATAAGGAAATGGGGGAGTCACAAATTTGTAATAAAAACGTCACCTCGAAAAACTCGAGCGTGATTAATTTTTTTATTTTTGTTTTAAAGGGAATTCTTTAAAACAAAAATAAAATTCATGAGGAATATTTCTATCAGGATTACGAAAAACACATAATCTGACGGTTTTCATGAGGCGATGTAGCTAGAACCATCCATAAAGAGTGAGCGTATGGATGCTGAGAGCTGTGTATTTCCCACTCCGCGTCTCTCGTTCCTTCTCACTCTTTCCCAATCTTCAATAATATTTTTGATCTACTTTAATATTAATTATTGACTTTCCTTTATAGGTATGTATGTACATTTTTATTACATCCAATAATAAACAGCAGGAATAAAAAAAAATGTTTTATAAAAACTATCAAATTGTAATTTTTAAATTGTTAGATAACTCATACCCCTCTACATAATTGTCAGATTATCATTTAGTTAAAGGGAATTAATTGATCACTGTTTTTAGTTCACTCAACGTTCCCTTTAAATGTCTAACACGCTCGAATTACTTTTTTTTGTTTTCTTACCGCTTTTCTACCGGTTATCAGAAAGAAAGTAAACACTATTAATATCTGGCGCGCTCGAGAATTTCCATGTGACTGTATTCTTTACATTTTTAAAAATTTTTACACGCTCTTTCCCCCTCTAAAATCGAAAACTTAATATAAACTTTTTTCGTTTTAGAACCTTATTTAGCATCCCGGGCTCCCCTACTAAAACTAACTTCTTCCTGCCACGACATCTTAATGACAACCATTTTTTAGTTATATCAGCACTGTGCGGTTCACGCAAATTCATAAGTTCAACTGAATCGTAACGTAACCTATGCCGTGAATTACTTTAACACAATGACGGCTTAAAATAAAAAACAGAACGGGTATTAGATAACGATTAAAACATTCTAAGTTAATGATTCAATTGCCTAATTGTTAAGAAACCTATACTGAATTGCTCCTCATTTCATTTGTTCGATAAAAGCCGACGATAGGCCTCCTGGAAGGGATGATTATGTTCTGCTGTGATGGTGATCAGCTGCTTATGTTGATAAATAGTAGTGTTTATTAATAAAATTCATAATTTTAACAAATCACCATCGGAAACGAAATTATTTTGCTCAAAAAAAAAGTTAAGGTCACCTCACTACAAGAATAAGTGGGAATACAGTCTCACATAGGGGTGAAACGATAAGAGTAAATACAAGTAACTACTCAATACTGTTCTTTCTATACTAAATACTTTTGGAATCGATACTTTAAAACTGAGTAATAAGTAGTACCAGTATCGGTACTCGGTCGGTCACTCACTCAAAGAAAACAATACTACCTACCAGCTCAGCACTGTCAAAAAACTGTATATACGTAAAACAGTATATCCAAAATAAGAAAAAAATACGTGTGTGTGTACTTATGTACGCACGTACAGTTATACTTCTTTAGCGTAACTAAACAAAAATAACTAAACATTTCTTTCCTGTGTCAGTACTCTCTGAAAAGAATGATAAATTTACAAATTATACAGTGATCAGTAAGTTAGCATCAAAAAATTAATGGATTGTTTACAGATACACAGAAGTGTATCTGTTTACAGAATCAAGTAATATATCAAACACCATTAAAATAAACTTTTTATGTAATAATTATGTGACAATAATAAAAATTTACACTGTGAACAAATAAAAAGAATACATACCGACAGTTAATTTCAAATCAATTAACGATTATTACATTACAAATTGTTATTACATAATTTTATAATATGAACATGTTATTGTAATATTATATAAATTATTGTTAACCACCATATATAATTTAGAATCACACACACACACACACAGACACATGTATAAATATTTGATTAACTACCGTCAATACAATTAGCGGCGAACTTCATCCTGTTGCTTTATTCCATGTAGCTTCTAGGTCGGTGTGCGCACGCATCGTAAAAATTCACTGTCATCATTTTCCCAAATACGTCAAGAGAAGTGTAACTTCAAAAAGATTTTTAATCTATGGTTTTCAGCGGTTGGCAGCTTTGCATATCTGTGAACGTTAATTGTTTACGGTCTGTGAATTTCGTTCGTCATTGTTTGATTCATTTAGTTCCAGAAATCGGTTAACTGGAAAACATCTGGAATAGTTATTGTTTTTTAAATCGACAACTGACGTTTATACTTAATTTTTTTTTAATAAGTACAAGTAGGTATCCTTACCTAATGATCGATACGGTACCGAGTAAAAATATCGATACCTAGGAGATATCGTTGCGTACCTGGTCTTACCTCTTACACCTCTTTAGTAGCGCAAGCAACTCTGTAACACCTGATTAAATAGTCGCGTCAATGAAGCCTTTTTCTCGGAAGTCCTCAAGAACAGCTCGGATTTTGATGTTTTTTTTTTTTTAAATTTTGTTTTTCCATATTATTCAAAATCAGAAACCTTCTGGAGGGGGGACAAAATTATTTATATTGTTTAAACATTATTCACTATATTTATATAAAAATTGAGTTTGGACTCAATTTTTTGCAAAAATTTTGCATGTATTAATTTTATTATACAAAATACTTTTAAAAAAAAAGATTTTAACAATAATTTTATATTTGCATTATAAGAAAATATCTTTGCGTGCATACGCGTATGCGTGTATGCAAGTTAGGTGTATACGTTACATATATTTATTTGTGCTACTATGTATATATATATAATATTTTACGTTGCGTTAGAAAGTTTCCTAAGGTATTGTACTATACGCACAATAGAAAGTGACCTTTCGGTGTTTAGGGATTGCTTACCTGGTCGAAGAATTCAAGGTCCAAGGCAGATGTACGACTAGTTTTATATTTTCGCTGCGCATTTCATTTAGTATTTATTTGCTTTTTGGAGTAAACACACGTTTTCTAAAGTTATAAGTATTAATTTTTGTCACTCAAAGTGTATTTATCAGTGTGGATTATTTCTACCAATATTAATTGTTATTAAAGTGAATAGTGCAGACCAGCAGAATGCAGAAGGTATTTATATATAATTAATAATTAATAAATTTCAATTTTTTGCATATTATGTAATAAATTGGGAATATATAATAATTGGTCATAAACATTTTCCGTGCTATACATTTCCATATTAACGGTTAATTAAATATTCTAAAGATATATGAATATATTTTTCATTTTTCGTCCGTTATGATTATATCTTGTCAATCATATTAAATTTTTTCTGTAAAAATGATTTGAAATTCTCTATTATTTAATTCTTTATTGTTATAGGAAGAAGAACAAGGTGCTGTAGATTCTACTGAAAATGTATGTTGTATTTGTGAACTTTTTTTTTGAATTGCATTCTCACAATGTATGGCGCTAAAACTGCCAAAAACTTGAATGAACTACGATATAAACGTTTCATAGCATTAGCGTCAAAAAATAAAAGCGTGCAACTTAGTTCGTTACCTCCGACAGAAGATGCAGCTAAACAACATATTAAGAGAGTTTACCTACAAGTTCAGCAATGGAAAAATAATTCTTTAATTCCTCCTGAAGAATGGGGTTGGCAACTAGATGATTATTTTAAACCAATCAAAATGACGCAACCAGCAGCACCTAACAACATTCTAAAAATCATATTTTGCTCTTGCAAAACAGGATGCGGTTCAGCGTGTGGCTGCCGAAAAAGCGGTCTTTATTGCACACCAGCCTGCATTGTTTGCAGTGGAACTGACTGTAATAATCACCCACCATTTGAAGAAGATGAAGTCAACGAAATATACCATACAAATTAAAATTAAGTTGTCTTTTTTTGTATATAAAATAATAAATATCAAATAGTTTATAATGGTTTACTATTCTGTTGTTATTCATTTTATTTAATTCTATCGATAATTGCTTGTAATTTTTATTATTATATTTCTATATTTTATGTATAATTATTTATAATGGAAATATGAAAAATAATAACATAAATATCTCTTTTTATAAGTTTTAAATGGATACTATATAAAAAAAAAAAATTTCCTGCACAAATATCATAGATATTGTTTAAACAATATAAATAATTCCGTCCCCACTCCAAAAGGTTTCTGATTTCAAAGAATATTAAAAAACGAAAATATTAAAAAAAAAATTATCAAAATCGAAGCTGTTCTTGAGGACTTCCGAAGAATGCCTGTTTTATGTATTCATTGACGCGACTAAAAGTAGAAATAAAAAACCCTCTATTTCGCACGTAATACTAACAAAACCAGTGCCTAGTTATTAACTTTCAATAAAATCTTTCTAAATATACAAGTTGAATAAAAGCATTATATTATCTTACCTTTTACTGATCTCTTATTTATTTGTATAAGTTCTACAGTCGTTCACTTAAGACACCTCAAACACATAGATCGAAAACCACCGTTTGGTGCAACGCTAGCGATCCAGCCTTTCGTATCCACGGTCCTGGGTTCGAATCCCTAAATGGGCAGATGTTTTTATGATGAATACTAGCATTTGTGCCTGAGTCATGGGTGTTTATATATTTCTATGAATATTACATATCTATTAAAGTTTTAAAATTATTGTATTTGTATATCTATTAAAATTATTATATTTGTATATCTATCCGTTACCCTAGTATCCATAACACAAGCCTTATAGTGCTAACTTTGGCCTAGGCTAATTGATGTAATTGTAAGAAATATTTATTTTATTATTATGATTTTTTTATGTCTAGTACCATGCAGCTCTGCAACTGTACCTTCTCCCACTTCCTTTATAGTCATATTTGTTGTAACCTATATTAGTTACATTATAAATAGGAGTGAATTTGTTTGTTCATTGTGCACTTTCACGCTTAAACTAGGTACTCGACTGATCATCAGGATTTTTTTACATACTTTGTCAAGGGTTTAGCAAAGTCCTAAGTACCTCTTATCCAGAAAAAAGTACTTTTCCCGAGGGATAGAAATATAAATTTAAATCGGTAGTCTACATAAACGCGAGCGAAGCCGGCTAGAAAATAATACATATATGATTATTAGCAAAAAATATTATCTATGTGTTAGCTGGCTGCATGGTCTTTTCCAAGTATCCAATATTCGAGCGAAAAATCAGCCCAATTCGCTTTTTTCGAAAAGATTTGAAGTGTACCCCTCGTAACATTGTTGTCTAATATTAGGAAATTCTAACGGGTATAATTGCTTTCAGAGTTGTAAAAACAAATATATTTGTTTGTAATATTCAGTTCTTATTACAGTTTCGCGTCCACTCACTGAAATTAAACATATTGTTGTTGTATGTATGTTGTCCTAGCGTTTATTTTTCAGAATCCATGTTCACGAGTGTTTCAACCTGCCACAAAATGTGATATTTTCTTAATTAGTATTGAATTCTTTGTTGAAATTTAAATTGAAAATTAACTGGAGCAATGAGAAATGTGACAGTATTGTACACATTGATGTGCTGTTAACTGTACATATGGTATAATAACTCAGTATAAAAAAAAAACCTTGAACGCATTTCGGTTATTCTTAAAAAGTGGTTTATTTTAATTATTTTTCAGTTCAGATCTATCCTTTACTTATCCATATTAGATATATACTTGGATTGATCAGGCCCTAGTTGGTTGATAATTTCCAGTACATCACACTCTAAGATTCAATAAATTGAATCTGTTGAATTATTACGTGAATCAAAAATTGTTTAAGAAAAAGTAGCAATTTCGCGCGTCCCTTTCAGAAGGGTGGAACTCTTATAAACATCGGCCCCGGCCAAACTGCTTTTGGTGCCGTAATCTCCCGAAAACATAAAAGCGTATGAAAACTTTAGTGTCCAATAAATTTTGCCAATACAGCCGAGGACGGTACGGGATACTTTACCAAATGGCGTGTTAGCCCAACTTGCTGCGACACAGATTGCCAGCTAAGCCTTTTGTTACTGGCCACATTACATCTATTATTATAAAATATAGGAAGAACGCTAGAATAATTCGATGCTTAATAGTAAATTCTATATGCAACTATTGAGTTTAAGCAACTTTCGCAGTAGCCGATCGTCGACTCATCGTAATCTCGACGAAAAGACGAAAGGTGGACGAAAGCCTCCTCCAAAAACGGAGGACCATAATCACTATGCTTGACAGGCGGGTTTAAGATTGCAGTGAAATACCATTATTCTGAAAACTAACATTGAAATTTTTGTTCTACAAAAGGGTTGATGATACCTCCAGTATCATTATTCGCCTTTTACGATACCTCTATGTGTAAAGACTTGGTACTATTCTACTCTACCGAACACCACACGGCCAATTTACGCGACCATTGATTGGGTGACTAAAAATATACTCTGTCTACTCTGCTCCTCGGAAAATCGGAAGGCATAACATAACGACCGTTTGGTGCAACGGACGCGAACCTACCTTTCTCACCGACTGTCCTGTGTACGAATCTCCGAAAATGCTGACGTATGATTGATGAATACGAGCATTTGTTGAGACTCAAATCATGGATATTTATATATATATTTCTATATTATTTGTATGAACATTACATTTATGTATATCGATCCGTTACCCTAGTACCCATAACACAAGCCTTGCAGTGCTAACTTTGGGCTAGGCTAATTCGTGTATGTAATAAATATTATTTTTAATATCATATACCTATATACTTAATTAAGACGACTGCTAGAGCAGTGGGGGCCTTACTAGCAAGGTTTTCCAATATAAACTTACAATCGTGTAAGTATTGCATAAATGTCATTTTGGAATCACAATTCTTTTCAAGCCACTATGAAAAGTAAATACACCCCATTCGCACGCATGTTTTCCTTTTATACAAAGGTCTGTGATTTAACGCACGTCTAGACATACATACCTTGTTTATTGTCATATTTCCATTACTCCTCACGATTTCTCATTCGTTTGCACATTTCGAGGGGCTGCTACTTGCGTGCTTGACAGACAGATTGCGTGAGCACCTGCGTACGATTGCGTTACAATCTGTTATTTATAATATAAACATTATTTTCTCCAAAATGTTGAGCAATATTGCGTTTTATTATGACTCGTGTTATTTTTATTCAACCCTCAACAAAATATACCCATTATTTGAAGTGAAACAAGTGAAGCTCGCATGGATCAGCTTCATTGGCGAAATGTATGTGACGCCATAACTCTGAATTCTTGAGCGATTTTCGTATTTTTTGTAATGAATCGAACCAACAGGTTTAGAACTAGATTTTGAAATTTTGAAATTCGCAAAAATAATGAGTTATGACCAAAAAAACATACTAAGGAATTTCCCATTGAAACCAAAAATAAATTTTCCCACGTTTTTCTTAGGTCGCTTACTTGTCTGTTTGCTTGTCTGTCGTCTTGTCTGTCCGGTTGAAAACTTGTATCTCAATTTTAAGGCACTTCCCGACCACCTAGCGAGTTGAAACTTTCAGGGTAGCTCAGAACCCGATGACAATGCACACAAACAACTTTCAACTTTCTAGTTGCACTTTCAGGTCAACTTTCATTTTTGTATGGGGCTAATCCGATTGTTGCGTAACACATGGTTACTTCGTTGAGTTAATAATTAAATAGAATGAAATAATATACTAGATTTAAAAATCTAAAAAACCCACGTTTTTCAGTGACCAAAAAAAAATAACCCGGCGGGGCCAAGCGAGGGGCCAGTCAAAACGTGGGGGCGCATCTTTACAAATTCAACATCTATGCATATCATACATCTCATTACATCTCCATAAGTAACATGCGCCCCCACGTTTTGAGTGGCCCCTCGCTTGGCCCCGCCGGGTTATTTTAGTATTTCCCTCCGCTCCATTATATGGTGCTAGCGAAGCTTTATGTTTAGCGACTACATCAACCTAGTTAATGCTAACATGACACAAACAGACCCTTCTTTTCCTCTGGGAAATCTGGGCAAGCGCCCAGGGCCCATCGATGGGTGCCCCTAGTTCCAGCCAGATTACCAACTGATAATCGATATTCATTAATAATTACTTCACATAGGTATGTTAAGAAAATCAAATTATAACTACTGAATACAATAAGTAAATATTCTTCTTTTTTTTAGTTTTCTTGCCTGAAATCAGTCTTTTTTATAAAAATTACATCGCTGGTTTGCGAGAATATCGACACAACTCAAAAATCTGTCAAATTGTACTAAATATACCAAACGATCTTAAAATTTTGATATTTTATCGTGAACAGAGAAGCAACGCAGATATCGCGCCACCGTTCGCTCAAAAGAGACACAATTACATTTTTTGGTATGCGCTAAAAGATTTAATTTAAGAAATTTGGAAACCTTATTCTATAAAATCAAAAGTTTTTAGTTCGGTCGCTTTTCTTGCAAACCAGCGACATGTAAGTGGTACTTAAAATTATTATTACCTACATTGTTTTAAAGAAGAATATTCAGTGAACTACTGCAATTTGTTATCAGTGAAACTGCAAAACCTATACCTTCCCAAAACTATAAACTCTAATTCTTTTTAATTTTTAACATATAAGGTATTTGCGCCTAATATGACTCTATTCCTGAGATGGGCCTCTTTCACAATTTCATACTTTTATAAATGCGAATGAGTTTAAATTTTGTGCGCAAATTCGTTTAGTACCGTAGACAAAACTGCAAGTTCATATCAAAGGATGTGAACCGCCATCTTTGCAGTAGTTGTCACTTTGTCAGTGGCGTCGCAAATGGCTGACGATTTATAACCTCATATTCACAAACTTTTTAGTATATCTTAAGTAAAACTATTTTCGTGTTTTTTGTAATACACACTTACTTCGATTTATTGGTACTCCTAAGAAGGTAAAGACTGTTTCTATTCTTTGTTAATTTTCACATTAAATAAGCAGTTCTTATTACCAGGGTAAAGCCCCGATAAAAGCCGACCACATGGGCTCCGAATATGGCCCGGTTATTAAAGACGGAATTATTGGAACTTGTAAGAGAAATGAGTCATTTTGGTTATTTTTTGACGTGATAACGTCTTATAAATTGGTTGCGGCTGGGAGTCACTTATGAAAAAGTGTAACGCTCGGTAACGTTACGATGAGTCACCGAACGAGAGAGAGGCCCGCCGAATGCCTTGCGTCTCTCTCCCACTCAACTATGATCGGTCTGCCGCGCGCATTGTGCAATTTAATTATATTCATATCAATAAATATTCTACCGAGAAAAAGACGTTGTCACGTAAAATCTTCGCCCGTAAAACCGACTTTTTTCAAATAAAGTTACTAGTATTAGACCATTGGAACTTTGACATTAGCAGATACAGGCAAGTATCTTCTTTAGATTCTTTATTATTTTAATAGAAAAATACTAGAAAAATTCGACTCGACTCACGAGTGAATTCTTAGGCAGGAATCGAATCCGCAATTTTGGACGTCCGGTCCGATGCTCTCCCAATTGAGTTATCGAGCCTTGTGAACACCCGTCAAAATTTTCTAGTACCTTTCTAATTTTACGCTATAGGCCAGCTTTGTCTCATCAATAAGAGGAACATCCTCTCGTATTCTAAACCCATAAATATATTTAGTTAAGAGATAAGAATAACAGTTGAATTAACCGAGTGTTTGGCTTATGTACTATTTATGCCTGTTCTAACAAAATAGTCCTTTTTCAAAGTCAAAGAGGCCCCAATATTCTAATGGGCCCGGGACGTCCAATACGTTAAAGACGGTCCTGTACATAGGCATAAAGAAAATGATTATTTCTTTCCTTTAAAAAGATCTTTGATTGTTATAACTCCAATTAGCTGCCACGATTGAAATTCTTAACAATCATATCACGAAAGTACGTATTCGTCACATAGTTTCTTACTAGGTTACCCTTTTAGATTATGATCACTTTTTGAAAATATTCGAAAAAGGAGACCATAGAACGCCTTCATTAGTTAAGCATTTTCCTCACTTTTTCTTCATAAGCGAAAAGTGTATGTCCTGTCCGAATACTCACTAAATCCTAGTGACAGACAAGGTCCAATTAGGTTTTAATTACAAACGGATGTAATTAACCGGGTTCAGCGATGGACATAAACGACGCCTCGTCGGTTCGAATGTTACAATTGATAATTACTGATGTATTTATTTTATTTTTAATCAAATCAACATTCTTAAATTACAAACCAATTTTTTGTTTAATAATTTAGCACCTTGGCATCTATTAGACAAATTATTAGGCGTAAAACAATTTGTAAGTGCCTTACGTCTACTAATTAGTCTTTTAAATTACTTTTGCAGTATGTTAGTTATATATTTTGATAATAATAGATTACTGTTAAGGAATGCATATTGTTACGTGCTAGGGTTCGTAGGATTTGTAGAGAAAGACCTGCTGACTCTTTTGAAGACTTTATTCACAAAGCACTAGGTCCAACACAAAGCACTAGGTCCAACACAAAGCACTAGGTCCAAACACTAAGCATTAACGATGTCCTAGGTCGTAGTTAAGTCGTAGGTTTCACTGGTATCACTCTTGATCACTAGTTTTCACTTCGAAGTCGCCTCGAAGGTAGCTCAAACTGAACTGACTCGCTCGCCTCTCTGCGGCTATTTATATGGGCCGAGACGAGCCCCAGACCATTCCAGTAAGTTCCTTTCTGGAACGTACCCGACTCGCGCGAACGTGATCGGCCGTGTCTGGAAAGTTCGCGCTTGTACCCGGTTTTCGAGACTATACTTCTATGTAGTTTCGCGTTCGTTTCTTTGCGCTTTGTGTGTTCGTAACAATATTATGATAAATTTATTGATCAATAATATTTAAGACACACGTGGTGAGTGTACCGTAAAGTTACTGGCTTCGATGCTTATGTTATTTATTTAAAGATAGTCATCATCTTAATCCGTACACAACAAAATATGGAAGATCTCCAGCAATTTTATTAATAGCGTATTCCAGTATTACAAATGATCTTATGGTTTTAGGAATGTTCTGGAACCTATCATGGAAATTTAGTCTGTACTGATTCCAAGCTGTTGCCCTTGGCAACCCTAAATGTTACGAGTTCACACGTGTTTGATGTGTTTTTCTGTGAATTTAGTTAGTCGAAGCTCAGACATAGCTTATCGCTGATATGCCAATTAAATTATTTATAGCGAAAGTTATATAGGACAAAAGTCTTTTTTTAATAAAGAATACTAGCAATGCCTTAAACTTATAATTAATACCGTACCTCGTGGTCAACTAAATATTTGTATTACTATAGGGCCCCCGTCTGTGGTACATTGGTGAGGATCAAATTTGATCATTCGATCGGTCATACTGCTTTGGGTAACGCTAACATCTCAACCGTTGAACTACATCTATTAACTGAAGGCAGTTGGTTAGGACAGTATGATGTAGAAACTCACCTCTTTAATTGATGTCAGTGCTTCCCCAGTTTGTGTGGTGAATATTGGCGTTACATCCAATTAGAATTTCAGCCTTGTGTTCGTTCGCGTACTCGAACACTTTAGCTGGATCTTAAATGTATTCCTTCTTTTTCCAATACGATAAAGCATCCATTTTCCATAAACATAAAACAGTATGTAAAATAAATCGATTTTTCTGTGTGAATATCTAATAAACTCACATCTTTAATTTATTTTACTTGTGAACAACTGACGAAATATCAATCATTCAGATTACTATTTTGCAGACTTCAATTCTAGGAATGAGCATCGATGCAAAATAACTTATGTTCTTAATTGCATCGAAGCAACAATCCGGTTATTGATAAAAACAATTTTGAATTTAATATCTGACTGATAGTATTCATTATTAATAGCAAATAAATGATGTTTTGAAGTATGTCTATAAGCTGCTGTCCGTCTTTATCATAAAATTTTCGGGTGAAGAAGTGATTGTGTTTTAGCTTATCAAATCACGCGCTGGTTAGACTTCAATTTGTAATTCAATTATAAGTAGTGAAGGCAGCAATCCTAGCGGCAGTTGGGCTAAGGCGTCGCAATAAAATTCATGAGACTCTTGTTACATTCATGAGAGGAATTGGGAAAAAATATATTGCAAACACGAATCCAATACATTGCGAAGCAGCTAGAAGATCGCCCTTTTTACATTGTGTGGTTCCGTATATACCTACATACAATTTAAATATTTTCACAAATATCCTATTTCATTACGTCACTCATGAGTTAAGTAACATATTACGTATACATATTATATGTAGGTAAGCACGGAACTTTAACGTGGAACTTTTATATTAACTTTTATAAAACCCTAGATAGGTAAACATAATTTATCTATGATATCGAACCAAAAATTAATCCCAAATACTCAATAAGTCGTCATAATAAGGGCTATATAAAATATTTATAAACAATCAAAACATTGTAGTCTTTCATACCATATAAATCCCAACACCCATATGTACATAACTGGAAATGAGATTCTAAAGGGGAAAATTTAAAACAAAGAACCATAAGAAAGTAATCACCAAAAAATTAAGTGTAGCCATAGACACCTATCATTAAAAAGGGATTAAGATATAAGAAATTTTAAAAAGAGAACTAGGTCTAATATCCATTGACAGGCGATAAGAAGCACTGATTGTGTTAAAATGACAAAACAAAACAAAGCAAACTCTAATTCTTAATGTGCTACGTTCAAAATGGGAGTGGAACTCCCTCCCTGCGTCTTTATTTCCGAGTACTTATAACATGTCCGTTTTTAAAGGCAGGGAGAATAGGCATCTTCTGATCGTTAGCTCGTTCCATTGTGGATCCTGTCTTGGCCCCCGGGCCTGTTTGGGCTCAAGAGCGAACCCATTTCAAATAAAAAAAATAAAAAAATATTTAAAACGTTTTGGTAGTGTTTCCTATCGCATGTTTTCGTCGCGTAGGGCTATCACAGTTCTAAGTGACAATACGCGCAGGGTTTCCAAAACAATAATTACACCCAATATCGATGTTCATAGCCTACGATGTCCACTTAATAGCAGAGAGGCCAGTATATGAAAAAATGAGGCTTCTTTCTAAAAATGTTTGCATTGAAACAGACCAAGGTATGAGGATTATCTCTCCCGCGCTAAAAAAAATATAGCCTCATCGCACTATGTCAACGGGTCACATCAGATCAATCTTACCTGTAAATTTGTTGGATTTCAGGAAGATTATGAAAAATAGTCTCTATTTAGAGTGAAATATCAAATGAAAAACACCAAAACTAAAGTCAAGGAGTTGTTTGTGTCAAAAGGAAAAACAAAAAAAAATTATATATTTGTCATTTTACCACAGATGATAATATAGCGTGCATAAGATTTGCAAATTAAAAGAATTACAGTTCAACTCACAAGAAAAAGTCTATCACTGCCTTGCTTAAAAGACTGGGATAATTTAAGCTACGATCCGAAAAAAAGAATGTATAAGATCAAGTTAGTCTTAAAAATGACAATAACTGGATTGCTTTTTCAAAGCGATTAACATTATAATGAACAGTTTACTTCAACCAACCCTGTTGATACAATTGCATAACGTCACTTCTACACAACATTTGCGAATTATATCTAAAAGCACGAAAGAGCCAAGAAAGTAAAAAAAAAACGAATATGTTAACATATATTAAAGTTCTGTGAAATCTGGTAGGGACAACAGCAATACTGATTGTATCAAAATTAAAATTTCATAACGACAGTCACATAAATTGCAGTTTTGTAGAGCGATTGACTACGATTGCTACGTGCTACGCGGCCCGCAGGGACGGCCTCTACTACGTAACGAATGTAATGGAACTAATAAACCGCCAGCTTGTAACAATTAGAATTTTCAGCTTAAATTTTTAATTTAATCGATAAAGTTTTACCATTTTTCCATTCATAAAAAACTAACTTTTAAAATAAACTACCTAATATCACTAGTGCAGTCATTGAAGCATTATTGCTCCGAATTTTTTTACTGTGAACCGAATTGCATACAATTTTGGAATTAGGTTCATCTTACCCTTAACTTCAAAAGTGAAAATGATTTGAACTCCGCAACCACCCAAACCTGGTTGGTGGGGGTGGTTGCCAACCCTTCTCGGGGGTGAATTTTTTTTTTGCAAAATAACCTCGGATATCGATAGAAGGCCTAATTTTAAGCAAAAAATCATCTATAAAGTTTTTCAAAAAATCCAATTGTTATCGAGTTATTGGCAATTGAAAATTCGCAATTTTTTCACGTTTTTCATCGGTTTTTTGCAAATATCTCCAAAAATATACGTTTTATCGAAAATTTTATAAATAACAAAATTGTAGCAGGTAAAACAATGAACAATTTGGCTTTTTATAAAGTATTCTCAGTGCAATATTAAGCTAGATATTAAAGATCAAAGCCGTTTTTTATTTTGTCTGAAATTTAATCGATGTGGTCAATGCAATCTAGCGGCGAGCAGATGCATTTTATGCATTCTAATACAAAAGGGTTTTGTAGTGCTTAAATAAGCTTTAAAATGAGCACTATTAAAAGTTTTTTGCACGTAAAATAAGTGAGCTGTATTGCAAATAAGGGGAGCATCTAATGTTTTTTCTTATAAATCAATGGGTTTCATAAGTGCCATTTCCACTAAAATTAAAATAAATCGTATTCCGCCTAGAATTAACTTTATTATGAAGAGTTTGAGAGATAGTATCAGTTTGGCTGCTTCAGGACACATATTTTTCAAAAAAGTCACGATTAAAGAAAAAAAACAGAATTTCAAATTTTTTAAAACCCACTTTTTTCATAATATCTCAAAAATGTAGGTATTTTTCTGACAAACAATTTGGTTTTTTGTTTATTCTGTCAAACAAAAATTGACGGAGATATGATCGTTTAAAGAGCGCGTGGCAGCGCAATCACAGCCTCTCTTAAGCCCTTTAACCCTTCACCGTTTTAGAAAAAGGTTTTTTACTATATATTGCAATGAAGGATGTTGTAGCTCTCTTAGTTACCTTTACAATGGTTTTTTATAAATTCTGATAGCATGAAAATTGAAGGAGTTATGGTCCAAAAACTTATCATATTTTTTTCTACTTAGTAACTGCAAATTTCGGAGTGTGAATATTTGGAGCAATGTGAAAGTACGAGACCTCTCGTATTCGTAAGAAACATTTGCAATCGATAAATATACTCTTTCAACTGTTTCGATGAAAGCTTTGTTATAATTACCGTATGAACTATCAAAATCATCAAAAGCTTCTTTATATTTCCCCACTGCAGGAACACTTTTTCAACAAAGGAAACGTCGTAGTAAGGAGACGCTTCACTCATCATAAACGCCTGCTAATACAGTTGTGACGTACGGCTTAACGTGCCTTCATAATAGTCTGCAAGAGCTTACGGTAACAAACCGTTTGATCAACCTTCCGATGGGCAAAGGTTTTGACTTTGCGAAAGTTGCTAAACTTTCGTAATCGCCGACCAAGCTTGCTAAGCACCGCATCATCAAGTTCGCCTTATAAATACAAGTAGTAGTATATACTAAATGTATTATTCATTAAAAAAAATCGAAAACTTAATAAAACTATATAAACTATAAAATGTTTTGTCAATTTCATTCCCATTATGATTTGAGTTTTAAATAAAGAGGCAAAGTACTCTAAAACTAAAATAGGTTTATTAAGCGTTTGAGTTTTATTAAGAATATTGCGGCTAGTCTATGAAAATAGGCTATATTTTAGCCCTATTTTTCATCCAAATGTTGTAATTAATGTAATACACCGCAAACGCTTAAAAGTGTATAATCCCAATGGAGTTTAAAAATAATCTATTTTGTTAAGTTCTCCTCCATTCGTTCTTATAGTTTTCCTTCGGAAAGAATATTGTGTTGGTAGTAGGAAACTAAGCGCGGTGGCTTTGGCGCGAAGTTTTATGAAATTGCTGTGTGTTTTTATTGTTCCTCAGCCCGACCCGTGGAGACTAAATTTATTGCTTTAACGTATTTTAATTATAAAGGATTTACATTTTAGTGATTTATAAGACACCGTTCTTATAAATCACAACAATGTTTCAAGAAGAACATTATTTATTATTTTAGAAAAGAGGAGTGCACCCTTTTTTTTTGAATTCTGTTTTAACTTATAACAGGATTGAATACAGATTCTAATGTTTAACCTTTATTTTAATACAAAACTGAGTCATCATTTTAAGATTTAAACAAGACCTTCTAATATAATTATTTATAACTAGTCAACTAACGAAATTGGTAATAGTGGCCGTACTGAGACAGTCTTAGCAGAGCGAAAACAATAGAAAATAACCGCCCAAGTGCGTGTCATACTCGCGCACCGAGGGTTCTGTAAAATATTTTTATGAGAACTAAAAATTTACGGTTTTCGCAATTTTTCCTTTATCTTACCAAATTTCAATATTCTGAGTTCACGGGAAGTGCCCGTGTAGTGGAAGAGTTCAGTGGAAGGAATAGGTTTGGTTCCCTTGCGAGTGTCGAAAATTTGCGGCATAAACGGCTGTATTTTTTGATTGCGTTGGTTTAGAAGTTAGATTTTTTCACAGCTCCAAGGGATGGTAGATCTGAGTTTTTGATATAAATTCCACTTGATACCTCTACGCGTTCCTGAGAAAAAGGATCTTGATAGACAGACGGACGGACAACAAAGTGATCCTATAAGGGTTCCGTTTTTCCTTTCGAGGTACGGAACTCTGAAAATATACAATATTTCTATTTCTAACTATGAATCGAGGACGGAACTTCAGACCCGGATCCAATTTGTTCACACGGAATCACAGAATCGGATAACCAACCACTGCACTAATTAGTGGAACAGAAGGTTGTCAATATAAAACTATTTGTAATTTCTCATTTCTAAATGTTAATGTAAGTTGTAAAAAATATTCAGTAGTTATTATTATGGATTAACTTAGAAAATGCGATTTTTTTTTTATAAATTATATTGAAAACATATGTGGGTTCGTATCCTACCTGAGGCCTCGGAGATATGGTTGTTTTTACGGGCGTATTTTAAGTCTTTTTTTGGGAATATGACATTGTGAATACAAACAATTAAATACAGAGACATTAATAGTGAGAAAATAAAAAGAAAATGAGAAGGAAAATGTAAAAATTTATGAATAAATATTTACCAATGTATGCTAAAAAAAATAATGCTAATCATCTTTGTAGAACAACGTAATCTTAACATTATAACAAAGCATAATAGTTATCTGTGATTTTTCCTCTCATTGTTTTTATTACTCTTTTTTAAGGAGTGTTTATGTATTAACTGTTCTAGTTAAATAAAGTAAAGAGAAATAAAATGACCGTATTTGTATAAGAAAACTATTCTCGCCGACAAATATTGATACAGGCTGGCTGTATAATATACCTCTATTCAGATACCAACCTCCCACATAAATGTGTTCGGTATCTAGATTATGTAACATGTACCTACCCGTTATGAGATACGGGAGCCTGCAAACTTCTACAAGGTAAATACAAATTAGGAGGGCAACTTGGCAACTACTTACGCATACAAACTGTGTTGATCCGTAATCTATGTGCGAGTAACCACAGCATTACTGATGAGATTTTGAAATTCACTAGTATACGAAATACTTTACGACATAGTTAATTTTCATGATATATTGGTTTAAAACAAAGCAAATCGGCGATATAAATTATATAAGTTCTGAATAAAACTGAGTTTACCACGTTATGCCACTGTTACCAATTCAATAGGTTAGCCTAACCAAAAGTGTTAACTCGAAGGTCTTCGTAAATCAACTGGATGAACAATCGCACGTATAGCGAAAGGTTGAGGGTTTATGTATCATTTGACACATGATCAACCTGATACTCTTTTTTCTAAAAAAAAAAGATTTAAATGTATGCTACAAACATATATTCAAATGACTCATTTTTTTTAAATTATTTCCAGTCTTTATAACTGTATCAATTGACATTTTATGTCTTTATAAAATGTCAATTGACCTTAAATCTCAATTCTACACAATTCTCAGCAAAAATATTAGGTTTAACTAAGGAAAATTATCGTAATTTACAATAAGTACATATAATCATTTGTTTTCATTAATTAAAGTAATACGCAACTGGAACATAACAGGGGCTATAAAATATTAAATATTAGTTAGATTTTAAATATAAAATTAAGCGATAAGTTTAAAAAGTAAAAAATGCACACAGAATGCAGACGGCATTCGAATCAGTCTCTAATAATCACCTAATCAGGCACTCGTATTAGCGCATTTTCAGTTTTCTGTAACTATTGGAAGAAATTACTCTGAAATTGCTAGCAATAGCAACCCCATTTACTTAAAATCTATGTCAAAACTATAAAAATTACTAAAATACCAATAAACATAATACCGATTAGTAATGATTATTATTTTGTTGTACTTTGACGAAAACGTTCCATTCATGTTCTTGTTTTGATACGATTAGACTTAATAAACAAATTTGACACTTAGCACATAAAAAAGTACTTAAATGCACTTTACCAATACATATTACTTAATCCCTTAAACAACAAAAGATAAAAAAATATCTTGTTTATTGTCGCCACTTTGCCATTCGGCGATTCCACGAAATGAGTTCTAATTTTCCAAATTCCAAAATTACGAACCGGGCCTACAGCATAAATCCAACCTTTTCAACTTAATAAAAATTATTTAAGCACGCATTAAAAAGATCTTTCGCCCACTTAGAACACGGAATTTATAATGGTCATATTTTCACCGATTGTCCCATAATTGCGTACCGGAGTTACGAAAGCGTAACCGCAGAGATTGGTTTAGTTATCACAACACCTGTGCCTTTTTTCCTAAGCAATAAAGTTGCAAATTAAGAAAGGGTTTCCGCACGAAGCGGCACACTGTACTATACAAATAGCTTCATCAAATGTGATGTTCCCCGTGGCTATCAAATTGCGACTCACATAAAATGTGATATTACTTTTACTTTAGAACAGTGATATTACTCTGAAATATTTTCACAAATTAATCACTGCTAGGCAAAACTTTTCGAGAGAAGCAAACAATAGTGAGCCCAACGTAGCGCTACAATCCGATGAAACATTAAGATGATTACGAATCTGCGAGATTAATAACCCATAACAATAATTTCGGATTATTTGAAAGAAAGGCCTGAAAGGAAAGGTAACATAATGAGTCAAACTATGCGCCAAAATAGGTTATCGTGCGCTACTTTAAATTTGACGCTCGTGTCAAAGTGAATAATAATAACGAAACTGGAACTGGAAAAACCCAAAGTGAGCTCTGAACTGTCGTTACGCACAAATCGTACATTTGTAGATTGGCGATTTAGATAATATTCTTTATCGTGAAATAGCAATACTTTAAAAAGCAACAGTTGGAACTGCGTGATAATCTCATTGGCACGGAATGTAGACAATCACGTAGTCCCAGTTTGGGGGCCGCTATTAGATAATACTACCAATTTCCTATTTAAACAACGCTAACAAATAAAACCTTATTAGAGTAAGGCTACAATATATCTTTGATAAGTTGTAAATTAAAAAAATATATATATAGATTGCAAATTAAACTTTACGTTTCAGTAATTCAAACTCAAGGAATCGTAACCAATACTCATAGTAGTATATAACTTAACCTTGTAGTTTTAAAGTAATAGAAGTCATTAAAGAACACCCACAAATAATTAACCATCTTAATAACACTTAGCATCGTCTTATAGATAAGATTGTGTGTGCCGCGTATGACACGTAGCGAACATAATTTACTAATGCCATGTCAATTTACAACATTCACCAAATAATGCTTCATAATATGGCCAATTATGACGAACAATATCATATCTCACGATGAATACTACTGTTGCGATAGATGTTGGTATTGGGAATATGTAATTGTTCTAAATTACTTACCTAATAATTCAAGGAATTAAACAATCATGAATTCACCATCTATTCTTAAATATTAAAATACACTTCATTATAAATCTTAAATTTTAATGATTGTTTTAAATTTATATAACAAAGTAAATAATTTGAATTTTGATAAATAATGAAACGCTTTATTTTTGTTATTTTCGGTTTTTGCTTCGCCATAATTGTTCAAAATATGAACATTTTGATTTTGAACATTTCCGGTTTGAGTCATATCTGCGGTTTTAATTCCAGCCTGAGACAGACGACTTCTATTATATCTTGAAAACTTAGCAATGTTGTAGAACTAAACCTATTTATTTATTCCTAACATTTCTCTTTCAGGATCCTTCTTGAGAGGGTTATTCATAATACATTTATTAATAACTCAAAACTTTAGTCACCCTCCAGTATCAAATATTTTATCAAACACGTTCCGAATGAATCCATTTAATTCCATTAAATTGAGAATAGTTTCTAAGAGGAACTAGTAAAAATAATTAGTCAGACAGTCCTCCATCTTACATTTATAGTAATTACAGAAATATCTAACAATAGTCTATTTCATTTTATAAATTACTTTTAGATTTTATTTAACATACCCCCTGGTACGTTTAAGCCATCATTTCTACTTAAATTCGGATGTTTCCTGATTGCAGTAGCTTGGCATAATATTGTAGTAACTAATCTTTGTTATCTTGACGGGAATTGTGATTTATTAAAATTTGTGTAATGTTTGAGTCCTTCAAAGTCATGTTTAACATACATACTACATAATCGTCTGTAAACACCTTTTATTGGAAATGATTATTTTACATTTGACAGGTCGTATTTATTTATTTCGATTACTTATTTCGGCGGCTTGACGTAAGTATTGATGAATACCAGATTCAAAATTATCTTAATGCCACCAGCCACGAGTTCCCTGAAATAAAGACTTATGTTGTCGAATTCTCTGGAATAAAGATCTATCTGGAGTCGCGATAAGTCGTATAGAGTGGTGATGAGAATCGTCATTGTATTTTCGATACAAAATTGCGTAGTTCAATGTTTTGAATGTACATCAAGTTATATTAATCATTAATTTGTCTTTACTCTTCACCTGTGAAAAAATAATTTTAATTTTCTTCCCGAAATAATAATCGATAGTCGTGAAGCAACGTCGCAGTTAATATAAAAGAGTAAATTAAATGGACCAGGCAAGAGCCCAAGAGAATAACTCAATACAACCATCTGAATCTCATTAAACGGAGCAAAAGCAATCTCATCGACGTTGGGGGCCAAAGCGTTCGCTTTGCATTTTTCTAAATCAAATCTACGAAATTCTTCCTTGATTTTTAATAAAAAATAATAAATTATAACCAGATATTTAGGGATAAAGGAAACACCTTTTTTCCATCTCGATTATTGTACTTAAACCTTCAGTCCCTCGGGCGATCTTCACTGCTGATCGGCAGTTCCAAACTCCGTCATGTTGTACCTACCTAATTGCTTGTAATATTTTAATAAGCTCTTGGGTAACATTTTCTCTAACTCCAATTAGAGGAGCTATAAGCGTTTATTTTCTTAATCTTTTAGGTGAGAGGCGAACGGAAATTATTAATGCCGAAACTTGAGTTTAATGCTTTCGAAACAAAGGTAAAGAAATTGCCAATTTGCAAATTCACAGTTAAGAGGGTATTATATTTCAGTTTTACGAATCATTCCCTAAAAAGATTTCTGCCAAGGAAATTCAAAATGTCCGTTTTCTTCTTGAGATATTTTTCCTGGTTCCCTTTGTATTTGTTATAAATCCTTGAATACTTTTTAATGTTTTAAGGAAGGTCAACAAAATGTTAGAAGCTTCGTCTGCGCAATGTAGATTTCAATGCTGATTTACTGTAAGTATAAAGCGAAAGTAGCGCCATCTATGATACTAAACGCTCCCTTAACCTATGTAATAACGTATTACGATGTGTAAATGACAAACATTTACAATCAACTGTTATAGAACTATATACAAATAAAAAAATACAATGATAATCAACAAAAATCTAATCTCAAAAGAATATATAAATTTTGCACGGATTTTCATATAAACTATCACCTCCTTTGCGCTAAATTAAACAAAGTAAAGGCATTACTTTATACAATCACTCCTTAACTATTGTAACAAAAGGTTTATGCTTTTCATTGATGTCATTAAGTTAGCCGTTATAGATTAGAATATAATGTCCATTTTACTGTGAACATATTTTAAATCGGAATTTGTCCAACTCCCTCATCAGATGTCTGGTAGAGAGCTAATTAACTGCCACGTTTCATATTTTAATTAAAAAAGGGTTTATAACTTCAGATGCCCTTGCAATATTTCAACTTAATTTCCTTGTCATTTCAATAACTTTCAGGTATCGTTCTAAGTGTAAGTGAAATAAGTAAGGAAATTAATAAAGGGTTCAATATTTTATATAGAAAAAGAAATCTTAATTTAAAGAGATATTTTTATTTTATTAAAACACTAAATATTACTAGTTGCTAGGTACGTGCAGTGAACTCACTGTCTTAAACCTAGGTGAAAAAGTCAACTGGAGAATAATATACCCCAAAATGTTTTTAAATGAGCAGATATTTTATTTGTTGATATACCCAATTGTATCATCAGTACTTGCCATGGATATTGCGCATTTCTATGTAACATCTGTTATTTATTGATTGGAAATAGTCGTCCCTATAGCCTAATCTACACAATGACCAGTCCTGCACCGCTCGCATCCAGATGCTTCCCGCGACCTTCATCAGATCTTCGATCCACCGAGTAGGAGGCCTGCCTACACCACGTTTTTCGATCCGTGGTCGCCACTCGAGAACCTTTCCTACCCAACGGCCATCAGGTCTACGAGCTATGAGCCACTCCCACTGCCAGTTAAGTTTGGCAATTCTGAGGACTATGTCGGTAACTTTGGTTCTCCTACGAATCTTCTCATTTCTGATCACGTAGGGAAACTCCGAGCATAGTACTCTCCATCACCCTTGGGTGACCTTAAGCCTTCTTATTAGGCTTAGTAAGGGACTAAGTCTCCGTTCTGTATCTCATCTCTGGCAACACACACTGGTGAAAGACTTTAGTATTGAGACAGTGTGGTATTTTGGACAAAATACCACACTGTCTCAAGACTCACAAGGTTTCCCAAACTTGGTTTAAAATAGAATACAACTACGTACAAGTATTCTACTAATAGAGATAAATTTATATTTTTAATAAAAGTTTTTAAGGGCCAGAAGTTCAATAATAACTAGTAACATTTGCAAAAAAATATACTCTATACTTAAAAGTATTATATACAACGACGAAAGCAATGTTTAAATTAATATTAAAATCGATAAAACACCTGTTACCAGCAAGTATGCAAATAAATTAAATAAAAATTTTCTGGTGCTTCGCCTGCTGATACTGCGGCAAACTCACTAAGGGTTGCCAGATATTCATGACTTATCTGGATGTTCGCAGTCCCGGCAAAATATAAAATTACCAAAATGCACCGCTTCTCGTAATATTAATGACAAAGTTGCAACATTAAATCACCGCGAGGCATCGAAATAATTTCAATCCGTATCGACCAATTCAAATTAAAATTGATTGCAGAGAAACTAACTGCCATGTGTATACCTACTTGTGGTAATATAATGTGGTATTTTAGATACACAACTTACCTATGTCATTACAATAAAAATACTTTCTTCGTCATGATTTTAGTAATAAGCGTAGAATAGTTCTTATAACAGTCTTTCTTAAATTTCGACCATAAAAATGATCTAGTCTTCCCATCTGGCAGCCCTTAGATCAATTACATGCTGTAATTGAAATCATATTATTTTAATTTCAATCATCTGATTATTCACTGACCAATTTTGATTACATTATGTTCACTTCATTGAGATTTTAAAAACTAAGGAATGGATTACACTTATGGATGACAAAAATATGTGGCCTTCATCCTGCTGCCATGACCGTAGACAGTGGAGTGGCATACCACAGAACTAAAACCGCTGGAATGTACCCTTCAATATGCCGAGGCCTAGAGGTATGTTTACGATACTTACCTTTACAAGTAAGCGCTCTATCTGCCTATAATATGTAAGGAGTAAATTGATTTTTATATTTATTTAAGAACATCTCCGGTTACACAATTGAAAATACTAAAAATAAATAACTCTTTTCTTTTTAGATGTGATTACATTGTTTATCTGCTTACACGTATTTTTGTTAGAATTCCAAAATATAAAAAGTACAAGGTGTGGTATTTGTGTAAGTCTGTAGGTATTCTCGAAACTCGGGGGCGGTGGCCACCTTCACCCAGGGAGAAGGGCATGTGAAGAGGCTGGGATGCTGCGGAGGAGGTCGAGGACCGGATCCGCTCCAAATGGGAGAAGGCGTCCCACTGTCTGGGGTGATGCCTGAATTGTACTCAGACATCACCGATCCGTGAAGAGACCTGAAGCGAGTCAACCACCGAACAGTAGTGGTGACTCCCAAAAAGGGACCCACAGAGCCACACGTTGGAGGGAAGTACAGCGGGGGATTTTAGTCGGCCTTAGTGACCGGTGAGTCCCACATTACTCCTCCCCTCGAAGAAAAAGGTATTCTCGTATTTAGTCTCTTATTTCGTCACAAAATGCGAATGTTTTTTTTTGTTTCGGTTGCCTTATTTGGGCCACCGTTACTTTGAATGGTCTACTCAGTTGCTATAATTGGACTTATATATATATCTTATCGAATCTTCGTTTTAGGGAGCTTTAGGCACGCCTAAAATTCTACTTCCTTTATTTTAGCAAACCTCTCTTCTACTTAAAGCTTGTAACGCTAATCTTATACTGGACTCGTTCCAGGCATAATGAACCGTTAAGTTAGTAAGTTAATTAAATATATTAAAACTAAAATTTTAATTTTAAAAACTTCGTAGTCAACGACGTTTAAAATATATGTTTTATTTATCCGTGCTTATTCGTTTATTTATTCTGGGAATTGGCCTTTATCGAAGTGTCTCATAGTAATTTTAGTGAGTCTCCATAGTTTCATATGTTTAGGAGGTTCAATAAATAAAGCGTTTTAATGAGTTCTATATACCGTAAATAAAATAATGCAAACAAAACAATTACTTTATTTTAAATATTACCTAATTAAAATAGGTAATTTTAAAAAAAATCTTACATCACAAGTATGTATGTTACATATTTAATTTTTATTTTAGGTAAATTTTTGCTACGCATTTATAACGTGGGTGGCGATAAATTTTAAATTATCTCTTAATGACGATGTCTTTCAATGTCTTCCTATTATAACGAAACAAAGCCGAAACGATGTTTCAAAGTTGACCTTTATCTATGTAAACATGATTAATAGTTTCGAAGATTAACGTGTACAATTATCGTTAATGACAATAACTTTTTATTGTCATCAAAATTTAGTTTAATACACCTGTGAAAACCGACAAAAATCCATCTAGAAATTTCAAAGATAAGCGTATATATACAGACAGAAAACAAAATGTGTTCTGTTACTCTCTTAATTCGCCCTCACAATATTATTTAAAGTACATGCCTACGGTTTCAAGAGCTTTATTATAAGTATAGATTAGTTGCAGGTTGCAGGCCCCACTCTACTTGATAATCAATTTATCGCGCGCGTGTGCGCGTCTTTACACGCGTATAATTTTAGGTATAATTAGTTTAACGAAGCTCTTTGAGCCGTGATTGCATTTGACACGTCCCAATTTCCACCGAGTAGCGCTTGTTAATACAAAATCTTGTATAGATATTAGTTATTCTCTTAAATCAATAAAATTCTTTGTTAAATTTTTTTAAATACAATGTAAAGATAATTCTTGGGATAAATATTTAAGCCATGAGACTATCAAGACAGGTGGCAAGTTTAGTGCTAATGATGTCTATTTAATGTCGAAGTAGCCTCAATTTTGATTAAATTATTAGGTTTTGAATCTTTATTTTTTTCCGATGATTTAATTCGATAATTTGATTTGATTTATTTATGGGTTTATGGTATTTCTAAAGATCTAAGCGGACTACTAGTATCATCGCGAAAGCACATCTTCCGCTCCTTAATTTCACGCTCTTTCAGTTTTAGCAGCACTTACGGTTGAATATTCACCAAATATTTACTTCAACAAAACACGATTTTTAAAATAAAGTAAAACTAAAAATTCCGCTTCATTCTCCCGCAATAAACCCCTTACAAGCACTGTTTACCGAGAGTACGTTGTAATGTTTTTTTTCGACATGTCCGTGACTACAGTACCCTGTGTGGGACAAACAAATATCCGCAGGGAACATTCTCTTGGTTGGCAGCGCAATGTCATTATGGTCTGTGTGGTACGCCAGGTAACATGATCAGTGGATTATCTTATACAATCTATCACACGTAACAAGATAAAAAATTGTTCATTCAAAACTCTAGTTGGATAAGGATTAGGTTGGGATGATGACCAACAAATTAAATTAAATCATTAATTTGTAAAGGGTCAGAGTGAGATGAGAAAATAAGCCTGATGCAGTGGCAGCCGTGGAAGTATAAAATTGCTTGTTTTCTTGCAAATCGAAAGGCGTTATCAACGATATCGCTCTACGTTGCAAGCATGCTAGTATATTTATATAAATTAGATACCTTGAGTCAAGAACTCGTCAATTTACAACAAAAAGTAAAAATTCCTAAGTTTCAATATAATTTCGGTCTTGTATAGTAACTTTTGCTATGTATTGATAGACACAACGCACACGATAAAAGAAAAATCGGACATTTAAATAAAACAACTTTAGCCGGATTCACGACGCGTTAAAGTACAATAAGTATAACTAAATAGATAAAATCCATATTCTTTTGGATAATATCAAAGTCGAAAATATCTTTTACAAGTAAGGAATAAACTTGAGAATAAATTTATCTTGGTAAATATATTTTTCGAATAACTAGATATCTGACATTCTTTCTTGTCATAAGTACAGATGTTTTATCCACTAGTTTTTCAAGTTAATATGCGAAAAAAACTTTTTTAATATGCGAAACATGAAATATAAAAAATAATTTTAAATAGATAATAAGATTATATTGCAATGCCCTTACAAGATTCATGTGTGGTACTTAAAACCATTTATCATCGCCTCAACCATATGAGAGCAATAAATGATTTGATTTGATTGTAACGCAGAAGCAACTTAATTTCTAAACGAGTAAGCTAGACAACGCCCACCTCATGATAGATTTGTGATATTTTTTAATAAGTTAAATGTAGTTTTCTTTATGGTTTGGTTGATTTTATGTGTACTATCGTACACTTTATTCCGCTAGGTAAAATTCTCATTTTACAGGATTAATATATATATTTGATACATTTTTTAGGATACTTTGATAAAATAAGATTCCAGATACTGAACATAACCCTGTATAAATCTATCCACCTATTTACTAGCGCGCGTGTCTATAAATGAGTTACATTCACGTGTAAACATATCACCACTACATTGTATGGCTGACTATCTGATGAACAGGAAACAAATGGGGATGTAGCTGTAGGCTTCGAAAAGTAATATTAAGCTAACCAGGCGTAGAATGTTGCCTTGTCACCCATGTGTAGAGTTGCAACTCCAAACATAAGCTTGTGCGAACTATGTACTTCTATGAACATCATACGTACCTAAGTATGTGGCGCTTTTATCAGCTATATTTGATATTAAGACGTCTATACGAAATATCGGAGTAAACATATTGTCAAGGTGCATATCTATTGAATTAATCGGTCTGCAACTTGGCAGAAGTGTCCAGTAATAGAAAAGATAAAATTTTTGTTTCACAAAATCGCATTTGATCGCATGACCGTCATCGAAATAGCAATTAAGTAAACAAAAAATCATGTTAAATAAAGTTCTCCATTGTCATCAGTGCAGAAGTACGATAGTGTAAGAAGTAGACTTTAAGACGTCACAATGAATCTGGAATATAAAATTGTTACGAAATGTTTATCGGTATTCCGTCGTCTGCTGTTTGAATGGTCTCCTACTATAAACTTGTAATATTACATTGCATTGCAACAGTTGGACTAGGAATGTACCAAACTCCACTGCCGGCTATATCCCAAATCTTGCTGTTGCTAATCATGCCCGCAATAATTGCAATATTATAAAAAAAATGGTTGACTGTAAAGTCAGATTACGGTTAATTTTACGTGATAGCGTCATAAGAAAACATTGATGAAAAATTGCATACTTTTATTGAATTGAATTATTATTATTTTGTATAATACAAAGAAGGAGTTAATTGAATTTTTTCTTTCGATAAATTAACATTAAGTTGTTGTAATAAACAATGGAAACAATATTCACTTTTCACTTTATGAAGTGAAAGAGAGATAGATGCGCCACAAGTCGAACGCTTAGGCCGATCATGCCTCTCTATCGCTTATTCCGAGCTCTCGCTTGAATGCTCCGCTCAGGCGGAACGATACACTTTTTCGTGCATGCAGCCAGTGTTCATCGATATACAAAACGTTATCACGTCAAAAATAAACACAACTTCCACCAACTATTCTAATCAAAGCAAATCTTGTACTATGAATTCTAAATATCAGACCTACCTATGGTTATGTGAACGTGTAAAAAATGTTTTACATGCACTAATGAATAATTAATCAAGATCTATCATTAAGATTTGGAGAAAAGAAAGTCCCTCGTAAGATTGTTGGTATTGATGACAAAAGCTGTTCAGCACAGCCGGCGACAATCAGCACGCCTGAAGGCTTTAAGGCCCCCGTTATTATGTTAGCACTTCATTTAGTTCGCTTTCATCTTGTCGATGAGGTAACTGAATTGACTCGCAAGATAATGCGCAGGTGAGGCGCTAACCTAATGGCCCTACTCAGAGTGATTGAACATTTTATCCTCATTTCGCGCCTAATTGCAATGTACGTGCTTATTTTAACAGCTCTTCCTTCATGTCGTCTTGTTAATATTTTACTTAAATATGAGTAATTGATTCCATTTTACGGATGTAACAAATATCTTTTATTATTTAAAGACAAATTATATAATTATGGAAATTGAAACGACTAAATAGAAAACCGTAAATAGTACGAACCAAAAATGTTCACTGTCATTTGTATGAAATATTTGAAAATTCGAAACAATTTAATAAACGGTATTTCAAATGAATCCAAAGTAACTTCAAATTTTACACTGACTAGTGAAATTCTGTCGACGCCGGCGTACTATTGTCCGGTCCGTAGTTACTGCATAATAATCTGCAGAAAGTTTCACAAGTATATTAATAAGGGATATTTATTTGTCCAAAAAACAATCATAGAATACGAAACCCTTTTATTAAGTATTTAATAGATCAAAACTAGTAAGGAAAATATGTATTTTTTCAAAGTGATTACAAATATTTTATTATAAAAAAAATTGTTGAATACCTAATAAAAACCAGCAACTTTTTTTTTTTAATAATTACGCTAATAAAAAACATGACATGCCTTACTAAATGAAGCTTAACTGAGTATAACAACTGAGATTTTGTAATTTATTGTTTTGCAAACATCTAAGAGTGCACATATTTTGAATCAAACTCATAACATAGGCTTTTTCAAGCGTTAATAAATAAATATAAAGTTAAATATAATCATAACTTTTGAATACCAAAAAATTAACATATTGTAACGTATCACTATTATTTAACACTTATTCTTTCATTTTTTTACCGGATTCCCGAATAAAACGAAACAGATATTTATCGAACTGGCAAACCTATAAAGCATCTTACTTAATAACAAGGATAAGTTATCCACGCGCCTGTCGGCTTCTGCCTTAATCCTGAAAGTTTCCCGGCGAGCGAAAGACGTGACCGCCCAATGAACTATCAGCCTTCATACTTTTACATCAAACCTACGTCGAACTTGATTTGTTTTAAGCCTTCCTTAAATAGTAATAAGTCATACTATACGCGTCTAGTTATGTATTATGTTAAGCTGAAAAAGTGATCCTATTCCTGAGGAAAACATTTTTCTCTTTTGCAGTTAATTTAATGTATGTAGCGACACACTATTCGGTATCATTCTGTAAGGCTGTAAAAGTGACTTCAATGGGATCTTAAAACATCAATATTTTGTACTTTTTAATAATGTTACCACAACGATCTTTTAAATGCCTACATACAATTTTCTAAAAGATATCAAGTTATAGTTTAATTACGTAAAATGTGTTCATAATAAGATACGATACCGCCAGCGGCACAGAGACCACAAGCCAAATCTCTCTGATGGATGACTTCAGTACTAGGCTCACAACGATTTTCTGTAGTGAAATGCAGCTAAAGCCTACTTACGATGCGATGTTACTTTAATAAAATTAACGATAAATGTAATATTAGTTTCTCTATGGAATAAATTGTCACATTAAAACTATTAAATGAATGTGAGAATATACGATTCATCAACTTCCACTGACAGGTTGGAACTTTGGAAGGTGATGAGTTCCGAATTCTCCGCCAGTCCCTGTGTAGGGTACATGCCTTAAAATTCGCTTAAAGCAAATTTTCCTTTAATTATATACAAGTAGATGAAACCATATAAACAGTAGTAAAATCACATATCTACTTATTTATTTATACTTTTTTGCACAAAACAGTATGGAAATTAGGTTCTGGATCAAAACAACAAATTTATTCGTTTTAAAGTATTGCACTAGAAAGCGATAGTGTCCATCTTAAAAAAAAAGTAAAGTGACAGCTCGAATTTGCGAGCAAATAAAAAAGAAAAATAAACGTAGAAAGAAGGTACGATATGAATGTGATATTCAGAATGATCGATTTAAAGACGGTATTTAGGGATGCTTACTTAAACAAGGAAGACATTCATTTTAGTTAACAAGTAAAACATATTTAGGATTGATTTATTTTTGCAAATGAAAACATAATTCCAACAAACAGTACAAATGGCGAACTTACTGCCTGTAGGCGTTCTCTACCAGCCAACCAGAGAGCTGAAACAGTAAAAGGCGGTGCATTCTTATTTGATTTAAATTATTGTAAGAAACCGAATGCAACTCAATACTACTTTTTACATACAAAACAAATTGTTTTATATCTAAACTTTGATTCAGTTTTTAAATTGAAAGTAATAATGATTTCTAATAATATTTTTGGATACAACCGTTTTAGATATGAAACTACCAATAAAATCTGTATATTATTTCCCTTATTTCTTGGTAAACTTCATGTGATGGCGTTTACTAGTACAGTAAACGGAAACTGGAAACTAGCCAGCGATATAAAGGACCGCGCTGCGTCAATTTGATCGATGGCCTTAGAGATTTGCTACAGAATTCGTATAAATGCAAGCATTTCAGTAGCAGCTAAGTTTAAAAATTTTACTGTACAATGCTTTCATAAAATATCAAGTAGGCTAAACTATAGACACAAGTGATTACTAAAGACCAAACATTTTATCCTAAATCAACACTACTCGTTACAAAAAATACTAGCAAAATATTTATTAACTATGTTTAATGTCAGAAATTATCGAAGATGTCGGAAGAAAATTTTTGGCTAGTATGAAAAGAGATGGCACGACAAACCCAACTCTGCTGGGCAGCTTTCGGGAAGTTGCACGATATTTTCTCGCCTCAAATCCGCCATAGTCTGAAGATTAAGTTCTTCGAACGGTGTGTGGCCAGTGATGATATATGGTCACTGAGACTGAGATGGCCACATTAGCTCAAAGACACTCAGCGTGCTATTTGGGCTTGCAAAACGAAATACCGCAGGTGAAACATGGTTCACGAGTGGCGAGAGCTGGACTACGAAGCGTGTGGTGAGATGGGGCATAGGTGGATCGATGACTAGTATAGGTTGCGGGCAGCTAATGGCTGCAAATTGCTATTAACCGCTTCTTGAAGCGCTTGAAAGAGGAATCCAGTATCTAAAACTAAACTCGTAATCGCTGCTAGTGATGTTAAATATCTATTAATTTTAAGAAATATACTGAAAATAACGTATTCTCGTTAGAAGCATAACAGTTTTATTGAAAGTCGGGATTGAAAGGAAAAAAGGAAAACATGGGAAACAACATCGGGATGGAAAAATAAATTTTGTTAAAAGAAAGAAAGCATATAGTTATAGTCAACATTACCATCATAAATTAGTCGCAGAAAGAGAATTGACAAAGCCCAAAGTTTTTATACATCTCTCATTCATCTCACCTTATTATGCAGGAGTAGTGGGCTGAACATTATTATTACTAACTGCTGAAAATCGGAACATGCCATTTTCTGTTCGTATTTGAACTTTTTGCATAGGCGTTGCTGCGAAGTCATTTTATTAATGTCGAAGAAAATCCTCTTTTTATCTCAATAGGTAAGTGTAATAATAAGTGTCGCCTTATATGGTCATGGTGTTATCAGTTTGAATTATAAAAGAAAGTTAACAATTTATAAAGAGCGGACACTTAAAGTTTACTATAATAGCTATATAAAAAAAAAAACAGAAATATACAGAAACAAAATTTAGCCTAATGCTACTAATTGGATTCTAAGCATACCTCAACAGTCAACGTAATCAACGCTTTCATTTTCTTTTAACATAAATTTTATAATAATACTAGCTGTTGCCCGCGACTTCATCCGCGTGTATTTGATTTTATCACGCGGTTAACTGATATACAGCAAAAAATAAATAAAACAAAAATACAAAGTTTGGATTAATGCGTAAATTGTAGATAAAAAATAAAATGTGAACAATTTGACACAGATTATTTTCCAACTTAACCTGGCCGCTGATTGAACCCGGATCCCTGCAGGCCAAAGGCACTTGCGGTACCATAAGTGACCACTGTGCCACAGAGGTCGTTTGATAAAAGCGGCCAAGTGCGAGTCGGACGCGCGCACGAAGAGTCCCGTACCATATGTGGCTAGTACCTCATAATGCCTCTTTATAGACAACGTGCGATGTGGTTTGGTTCGAAACATAAACAAACAGTTTGTTTAGTTGACTTACACTGGACAAAGCGACATAGAATAAGCAACTCCTTTGCAGGTCACTGTATACGAATGTACAACACGCTGCCACGTAACATGCATGACTTGTCAATAAATAAATTTAATTTTTTAATTAAAACTCAGTTATGCAAAAAGGCTTATTACAGTGTTAAAGATTTTTTGAATGATAAAGCAGCGTGGACCTAATAGAAATGAATTGCTCGTTCTCTGAATCGTTTTGTAATATACACAATTTGTGAGTCATTTGGCGATTTTATAAGAGTTTTGGCACATGAGTTTCTTGCCCGATTCTTCTCATGTTAGCCCCTACGTTCGGAATCGGGTCGCTCGTGGCGATTACATGCGCGGCATCAACTCCGCGGATGTACTTGCCGCTAGCGCACGGGCTATCTTTATTATAGAATAATATTTTTTTGATTCTGTAAAATTGACGATTTTAAGTGCCCGCAAGGGCCTATGAAATAAAGTTATTTTGATTTTGATTTTGATTTTAGAGCTGACCGTGTGAGAAACAGCCGACGCTGAGGTCCACGCCGGCAACACGTAGCGTCTGCCCTTGGGCTTTGTTTATAGTCATTGCATAACACAAACTCACCGGGAACTGTACACGTTTGAAATGGAATGGGTAATTATTGGGAATCAGTGGAATTCACGGTATAAAAACTCTTTCACCGACGCCACATCCCGCCAAAATCTCCGCTTCTATTATATTACGCTGCAGAGAAGTAACTTTCAGTCTTGTCCGTTGCATAATTTTAGGCGACCTTAATTTCTCAACAAAATAAATGGAATGCCAGTTTTTTAATTAATCTTGTGTGCTGGAAGTCCAGGAGCGTTCAGGGAATTAAGAAATTCAACGGGATAATTGGTAGCGTCATCTTGCTCCATTACTCCGTTAATAGAAGTATACTCAACTACTTCTCCTTCAACATTGTTGAGTATATCCAAGTGGATTCTTGCGGCTTGGTCATTTCGCGGAGTCAAAATTGCTCTTTCGCAAGTTCTCATTATTTGTTATTTGATTTTGTTCACAATACACGGAAGAGATAAGTTATTTAATTGAATCAACAGTGTGGCAGAGATTTTCAGATAAAACAATTTTCCCTTCTTCTTCCGGGTATGTCCCTTCGCCAATTTTTAGCAATAAATCAGAAAATACCTGCGCATTTGTGTTGCCTCCTGTACACGCCCTCATGTTCACTGTCATTCAGTCAAGTGCATTCTTGTGACGTGTCGCCAAAGGCTTGAGCTCTTTAAGCATGCTCTTATCTCATCGGTTTTTGTTCCCCGTGGTATTACTGGCAAAGTTTGTCTAAAATCCCCACCAAACAGCATCGTTACGCTACCCATAGGTTCTGGCGTCATTTTGACGGATACCTCCGACAGTTCTATTAACTGCTTCTACTGCTTTTCGGTGTGCCAAAGTGCATTCGTCCCAGATAATTAAACAGCAATCGTGTAAAACCTTTGCTTTATGACTGCTTCAAGTGAAACCACATACAGGATGTTCGATTATGTCCAAATCTATCGGGATTTTAAACATCGTATGAGCAATTTTACCGCCGGGTAACAAAGTGGCTGCTATTCCAGACGACGCCACAGCAAGACCTAGTTTAGCTTAAGCTCGTAATTGTGCCAAGATTATCTTAGTGAGAAAGGTTTTTCCCGTCCCACCGGGTGCATCTAGAAATATAATTTCTCCTATAGCATTGTCAATACTGTGATATATACAGTCGAATACAGTGCGCTGTTCTACAGTAAGACTGTGGACTCCGATTCGTAAAGTTTCAGCTAGTTCAGCTGGATCATAATTTATTTCCGCAGCGTATTCTCTAATAATACGTTCCCCTTCTATGGTCGGCGCTGGCAAACCATACTGTGGGAGAGAATCACCACCCATAGATGTAACTAAATCTTGTATAGCTACTAAGCATTGATTGAAAGCAATCTCTCGTAATCTATGGCTAAAGTCACCGTCAATATTTTGTCTTATATTCCTAAAAAGGTCTTCCGCTAATCTTTCTTGATATTTTAGCCACTATTGCTCAGCATTTGAAAGACCACAAAATACCAGTAATACAGCAAATAAATGACGCAAGCGGTGTGGACTATCACTGACGCATTCATTGGCTAAGGCGCTGAATCCCGTCACTTTTATAGGATTTATATTTAATTTGAGCGGTAATATAAAGTATCAGTATAAGGTAAGTACATACATAAGTTGTGTGTATTAAGATGTCCAAGGTTTTTTTACTATCCCACGGGAACCCTTTAATTTTCAGGGATAAAAATATCTAAGATGTTGACCAGGAATATAAGGTATCACCATGCAAAATTTCATTGAAATCGGTTCAGCCATTTCGGAGATTAGCCCGTACAAACAGATAAACAGACAAACAGACTAACAGACAAACAGACAGAGAAACAAAAAATAAAAAAAAATCATCAATTGGTATTTTACCTCTTTTTACATCCCCCTGACTTGGTTTTAAGCATTTTTTTTCTATGTACAGAAATTCAACCTCTACAGTTTTATTATAAGTATAGATTCTTTTTCGTTAATAATAACATACATTAGTTTCTCTAAAAACATGCACCCACAAAGGATAAACCAGCAAATAGAACACAAGGTCAAATATAAAAAGGGATCCTTACGCATTCAGTATCTACCCGCTGACAACGATTGTTTGCAAGCTCATTTCATATGCGGCGTAGCTCCACACGTACACTGCCAGGGTGCCAGCGAGTATTTTCTTCTTATTTGCTTCAAGTCATATTATGGGTCAGAGTGAGACATTATTTTTTGCTACAGAAATAGACGTACAAAAAACGATTTCCCAATAAACATGAAAACGTAGCCACGTATTGTATAACGTGTCTAATCTAATCTAATAAGTGTGTAAACTTTGCTGCTCTACCGCTTAAATAAAATTATTTAATAGAATATTTACGTCGACGTCACTACGTTCAACTACCAAAATGTATTAAAGTACACCAATCACATCCATGAGAGATCACGAGCACATTTTTTTTCTTTTTTAAGGTTAATTGTGAATAAAAATCTAATTAAGAATAAGCATACATACAAATAACTTCACATTTCTAAATACGTTACTTACGTAGTTGAGCTGCCGATTTATAACAATATGCAGAGGCGAACATGAGGCAAACTGTAAATCACTTGCTGTTCGCATTATGAGCTTAATGGCATTTAATAAATCTTTGAATTTCACATCAAATTACTCTTACAGATTCCGGTGAATAACTCGTACATGCCGCCCTCAGACGACCAATACGTGTGACACATGACTCACGCCGCATGAGATTCGACGTTTATACACGACATTTAAAAACATTCTCTCTCACTACACGGGTGCAAAGACAGGACAAGTACATAAAAATACGGCAATTTAATTAATACTGGCAATGTAATCTTTAGTATTAATTATGTGTTCTTAATGTGATCTTAAAAGCGCTACGGCAAATATGATAATGAAGTTCTATGAGACTAACATAGAATGATAATAATAATTATATTACTTACATTCACACCGTATAGAACAGCCACGTCAGTAATATAATATAGGAATTAAAAAAAACTAAACTAAATATATTAATTTAACAAAGGAAGGACTATCGACCCTCCGTTTGCGAATACTAGACCAAGGTAACGAAGACGTAATGCTATTTTGTTCGGTGCAGTACTTAGATGCAGGAATAGTTGTGCTCTAAACAAACAGTTATAGTACTAGAACCCAGCTTTGCTTGAATATGTTCGTCGTTCTACCTATTGCAGATCTTCAAATAACAAAATTAATGAGCACAAAGGGATCGTAAATAAACATAAAAAACTTCTTTTAAAACAGGAAGAGAACTTGCAGATGCCTGCAAGATCTTGAAATCATAACGCAATATAAAAAAATAAAAACTGTGATAAATAAAACAGTATACGAAGTTTCAACATTTCTAACAGAAGTGACTAAAAGAGTTATGAAGTTCGCAAAGAGAAAATTATGATTTTTTTTTTCGCTAAAAAAAAGTTAAAAGCTTTTTTTTAGCGATGATGATGATGAAAAGTACATGATGAGGTGGGCATTTGAGCGCCGGGCTCTTCTACTATTAAGCAAGTCCGTTTACATAGATCTTTTCTTTTTGCATGCATAATTAGTTCTGAGTAAAAAATTCAACGCCAAGAGAGCGACTTAAGAGCAAAAAAGTTCTAAGGAGCTTAAATTAATTAATTACAATAGAGAATTGCAGGCAATATATTTTATTACTAGATATTTGCAGGTACTACGTCTTTTACAGGAAAAGCGATTAATCCTAGTGAACAGCTTGACTCGATTACATTCGAACAATTACGAAGTAAGTAAATAATCTCATTCTTCTATCTCCATATCTTACAATGTGTGTTTTTGTTTGAGATAAACCTATTTTTATAAGTATAAAATATGAGAACGAGGTCATTCCCTCTCCGAGTCACTTTGGGGAATTCTTTTTTATTTATTTAGGTTGAACAATATTTAACTGGAAACAACAAAAGTTTGTCACGCTTAGTTCAATAGGCTTTCTATTGAACTACGCGTGCCAAATTTTTGAGAAATACAAATAAGAAAAAACTTACTATTTAATTTACAATGAAATTTAACTGTAATCGAAATATTGATTTTCGTAGTTCAATGAAATCAATGATTTGAGTTTGGCGAATGAATCAGCGTAAATGTTGACCAAGTCAGTAACCATTATATAATTTATACAACCTTATAATTGTAAAATTAGTACCAAGAAGCGACATACAAAAAGGAGGACAAGTTGAAGTAATAGACGTGCAAAAAGTTATTCTTCTCGAAAGGGTCTCTTAATTTCGGTGCTAGTGAGCTAGTGATAGTTTCCAGTAAAGTAAATATTAATAAAATATCTAAATAAAATGCATATTTTTTCAAATGTAATCTTCTAATAATTGATTATGCCTGTAAATATATCCTTAATTTATATGTTTTCGTATTTTATACGTAAGTTGAGTGTTGTGATCACACAATTCACAGAACCCTCTGAAATAAACTTTTATAACATTATTCTCAGCTCGTTCTAAGAAATTATCACTATTGAACAGCGCTATATAGCGAGATTCAAAGGTTTAGGAGGTTTTGTAAATCAAATTAAAAAAGTATACGACAAATAAAACTATGCAAACAAAATAATTACATGTTTACCTATTTATCTAACAAACAATTTTTATAATAATAAATAAATTCCGAACAACTTACAACAATTATTTACTACCAAACAAAAAAACGAAACAAAACTAAAATGTTGCTGCAAGATGAGCTAAAACCGTCATAAAATTTATGCAGTAGTTACGGATATTAACGTATACTTACAACAAGACAGATAGAAAACAGGCAAAAAGTGACTATTTATCCGTCTGCGCCAGAAAGAGGGTTATGTTTTTCGAGAGTATGTATTTCTTTTCGCACGCTCCGCGGCCCGAACGATTTTAGCTTGAGAGGTGTTGTTAGATTCGTCTTTACTGTAAGAGTGACACTGGGTATATTAAAAAAAAATCAAAATGACGGATTTTTGGCTCCAAATTCAAAAATTATTTGGCACGCTCTCTGGCTTGAACGGCTTTTCGATTTAAGCTTCAAAGGTGTCGTTATACAAACAAATTCAATAATAAAACTAAAAAAAAATAAAAAATAGTAATTTAAAAAACTTAAAAATTCTACTGCATGTCTGTGTAGTTTGAAAGTGAAAAAACTCTAAAGCGGGTATGCCGACTTTCTTGTTTTAGGGGTTTTCCATTAATTTTTTAAGTTTTTTAAATTACTGTTTTTTTATAGTCTGCACCTGTTTTGAATGAGCAACATACGGTACTTTATTTATTTTTATAATTTTAATTTATCAGAATAAAACATAATAACATAGGAATTCACATTAAAAAGCATTTAAAACCACTAAGAAATATAGTAAGTTCTTTTGAAGCCTTTTAGGTTGTTTATTAATGGCATACATGACTGTGCGTTAAGTCCTCCGTTCCATTCCATTCAAATTCTCAAAAAAGATCAGGATTCTGTATGTTTAGGTGACATACGTGATGTTTTATATAAAAGCAAAACCATTATCAATCAATGTTGTCAGAAGGGGGGACCCCCCAAATTTGAGGAGGAATAAAATTGGAGAATGGGGAAATTGGTGATTTTAATTGTAATCTGTAATCTGGAAAAAGGCGTGATGCCGATGGCATAAATATTATGAAATTTTTTGGAAACTGTTAGGGATTACTGTTCAGTGAAGTTAATGTAAAATAAGTATTTGTAACTCCACATGCTGACATCAGTGACCTTTACTGGACACTAGTCGTGCAAATATACAAAGCTAGTAATGAAATTATATAAAATAGGACTGTTAAATTTATTTATTATGATAAATATGAAATTCCTCTATTTTGGTGGCACTTTCCTATAGGACCAAAATTTGGGGTGATTTTGGAAACGGTTAAGGAAAATTTGATATGACACAAACCTCTCAAACAATAATAACAGCCGACGCTAAAAGATATTCATTCATTTAACTAACGTCTGATGGCCACGACATCAGTCGAATCAAATCACTCAAGAAACATTATCTTTAATTGTTTCCTCAACTAATGCATCACCTCATTCGAGATAGGATGACAATGCAACAAATGCTTAATTCCTAACATCCTACAATTGAGCTCTATTTTTAACAGTGCTCAAATATTTTGCAGCATTCATGCAGATATCGTCCCCGTTTTTTGATATCCATTGTACTGAAACTGACTGACAACATGTCTCGAACAATTGTTACAGTTTTATTCACGCTTTGATAGGATTGTATATTGGTAGATTTTTGTACAATTTGTCGTTTATTTTTAAGTCACATCTCAATTAATCTATACTAATATTATAAAGAAGTAAAGTTTGTGTGTTTGTATATGTTGTGATATACAATCTTTTTTTATAATCAAAACTTATTTTATGACTTAAGGTACATATTTAAACATAGAATATTATTTGTTACTTCAAAATATACTGTTGACAATGTTTACACGTTTTTAATATTTTTCCTATAAAAAATATTTCCAACACGTTATCAGCACGAAAATAAGTATTTTTGAAGTCTTTAGTGAGATATAATAATGGCAAATGGTAGTGGTGATGTTTCTGGAAAAGGATTTTCTTCGGCACTTCCATCATTTTCTCTTCGTAACAGAGATGGCTACAGTCTTTGGAAGTTCAAGATGCGTAATTATTTGATGCATGAAGATCTATGGGATGCAATAGATGGTTATCCAAGTGGTGATAAAACTTCCGATCCGATCAAGGTAAGGAACGACCGAAAGGCTCTCACTAAAATATGTCTAACATTAGAAGACTCCGCTATAACGCATGTTAGAAATTCTAAAACTGCTTCTGAAGCATGGAAGTCCCTTCAAAATGCCTATGAAGACAAAGGCATGGGACGTAGATTAGCATTAGAGAGGAAACTGTACCGATATACGTTAAATAGCTTCAATGATATTGAGTCATATATTAATGCCGTTGTAAGTACTGCTCAGGACTTGGCTGATATAGGCAAAAATATTGAAGATGCTTCACTTGCTGCTATTTTATTGGGAGGCTTATCATCTAAATATGATCCTCTAATAATGGCATTAGAAAATAGCAATATTCAAGTAACTACTGAATTAGTGAAGTCGAAGTTGTTAAATGAAATGTCAAAGAGTACTACACAATCTGAGTCAGCTTTGCGGACAGATCAGAGTCACAAAAGTCAAACTAAAAAACCAAAGAAAAAGAAGCCCATCATATGTTATGATTGTAAGGAGCCTGGACATAAGAGGCCGGATTGCCCATTGAAGAAAAGGAAATCCACAGAGGAGAAGTCCTTGGTTGCATTAGGCATCGGTAATGGAAATTCGATGAACGATTGGTTTATTGACTCCGGGGCGACAAAACACATGACATCGCGGCAAGATTGGTTCGTAAATTTGAAACGTTTTGATATGGGTTCTGTAACTGTTGCAAATGGAGATAAAGTAGATTGTATAGGTGTAGGTGATATTTCTTTATGTACGAATTCCTCTGTAAATAGTATTTCTAATGTTGTATGTGTCCCTAATTTAAAAACTAATTTAATATCTGTATATAAGGCTGTACAAAATGGTTTCACAGTATTATTCGATAAGCAAGGCTGTAAATTTTTTGGATCTGATACTTTTTCTTTTTCAGGTAGTCCTATTCTGTTTGGTTCTGTTGTGGACGGGCTGTACAAGTTAAACTGTACTGTAAATACACCATGCGATAGAACTCGAGATGTGGCTATGGCTGAATCACTGTCTAATAAATACCAGTTATGGCATAGACGTCTAGGCCATTTATGCCGTATTGGGATGAATCTGCTAAGAAATAGTAAAGTAGGTATAGAATATAGCATTGTAGATAAAACTAGTTGTGTTGCTTGTGTAGAGGGAAAGCAAGCACGTAAGCCCTTTAAAAGTGTTGCGTTCAAAAAGGCAACATCATCACTTGAGTTGATTCATTGTGATGTATGTGGGCCAATGTCTGGCAATTCTTTTCAAGGCAATAGATATGCTTTATTACTAATCGATGATTATACGCGCAAAATATTTGTATATTTTTTGAATGCGAAATCTGAAGTAAAAGAAAAATTTAAGATTTTTCATTTACTTGTAGAGAAGCAAACTGGTCAAAAAATTAAAACTGTCAGATCTGACAATGGGACTGAGTTTATTAACGATGACTTGCAAAACTATTTTGCGATGAATGGAATCGTTCATGAAACATCAGTGCCGTACTCTCCTCAGCAAAATGGGGTAGCAGAGCGTACCATTCGGTCTATAGTTGAGAAAGCTCGCTCTATGTTAGCAGGTAGTTTTCTTTCGATATCTTTTTGGGAAGATGCTATTCAAACTGCTGTTTACTTAAAAAATCGGTCTCCACACCGTGCTTTAGTTGGATCTGATACACCTTTTGAAAGATGGTTTGGGCACAAACCGAATTTATCACACCTCAAGGTATTTGGTTGTCGTGCACTAGTACATATACCATCATGTCAAAGGAAGAAATTTGATCTTAAAGCCGAAGAATATATTTTTGTTGGGTACACTGATGATCCGAATAGTTATATTTTCAGAAATGCTCATTACCCAAGAAAAATAATTAAAGCACGAGACGTTACATTTTTTGAGACCTGTTTTAAAAGTCTAAAGGAAACCGGGAATTCGGAGCAGGTGAATATTTTCAATCCTATTTGGACATTGACAAATAATGTAGAAATAGAAAATGAGCCTTCTGCTAGTACCTCTAGGGGCCAAACTACCGAATCCTGTTCTCCTTCTGAAAATGTGGATCAGTCTGTGTTGTGTCCACTAAGGGGGGATAGTAATAGGGATATTGAAGCTGTTGCTTCGTCAGATATTCAATCGCCAGATATTGAAACTGTCGCTTCATCGGATATTCCACCGCCGAATGAACCTGAGACAAGTTCTCAAACTGAAGGCCGTTATCCTTCTAGAGTTCGTAAGCCGCCTGACTATTTTTCGTACAGTGTCGCGCTGAACGATATGTTGGAGTCTCAGACATACACACAAGCCATTACATCTGATGATGTAGATAAATGGCAGATGGCGATGGAAAGTGAATATCAGTCTCTTATGAAATTAAAAACATGGAGGCTAGTGGACAAACCAGACAAGAAAGTTATTCCGTGCAGATGGCTTTATAAGGTCAAGACGGATGCACATAACAATATTATCAAGTACAAAGCGAGACTTGTCATTAAGGGTTATAGTCAAATAGAAGGCGTTGACTATCATGAAACGTTTGCTCCTGTTGTAAGGAATTCATCGCTTCGAACCCTCTTTGCTCTTGCTGCCGAATACGATTTAAAGATGCAACATCTGGATGTTGACACTGCATTTTTAAATGGTGATCTTTCGGAAGAAGTGTACATGGAACAGCCCAAAGGATTTGTTGTTAAAGGGCAAGAAAGAAAAGTTTGCTTATTACAAAAAAGTTTGTATGGTTTGAAACAAGCTCCGCGTGCATGGTATACAAAACTGAATGAAACATTATGTAGTATTGGTTTCACAAAATTACCTTCAGAGCCGTGTATCTATAAAAAACTTTTTGGTTCTGATATAATAATTTTGGCAATTTTCGTTGATGACATTATTGTTTTTCATAAGAATGACAGCATTTTTGACATTGTGAAATCTGATCTACAAAAACATTTCACTTTGAAAGACCTCGGTAATTTGACATATTATTTAGGTATAAATGTTAATAAAAATTGTGATGAGATACGTATAAATCAAAAGACATATATTGAAAAAATACTTAAAAGGTTTAATATGGAATCGTGTAAAGGCTATTCTACACCTTTGGTAAACAATAAGTTAGATGATGGAACCGCAGGTGAGTGCAATTATCCATACCAAAATCTCATAGGATCTTTGATGTTTTTAGCTGTTAATACCCGTCCCGATATAGCATATGCTACGAGCTATTTAAGTCAGTTTAACACTTGTTTCAATAAAACTCATTGGGAAGCTGCAAAACGTATATTACAATACTTAAAACAGACTATAGACTACTCTATTGTTTATAGAAAAACTGAAAGTCCTTTGATTGGATATACGGATGCAGATTGGGCCAATTGTAAGCGTGATCGACGCTCATACACGGGGTATTATTTTAAGCTGGGAAATGGACCTGTAGCGTGGGCCTCACGAAAGCAGCCAACGGTTGCTCTGTCTTCAGCGGAAGCAGAGTATATGGCACTTACAGACGCCGCTAAAGAAGCCATATACTTGCGTCGTTTGATTTATGAGGTATGTGGTAAATTATACGATTGTGTTACGATTTACAGTGACAGCCAAAGTGCACAAAATATCGCAAATAATCCCGTGTACCACAACAGAACTAAACATATTGATACCAAGTATCAGTTTATTAGAGAGAAGGTATTAGAAAATATTATTGGCTTAAAATATCTTAAGAGTACAGAAATGTCAGCTGATGTGTTAACAAAGCCATTGACCTACGTTAACCATCATAAATGTATATCTTGTATGGGAATAACGTAATGTTGTAAGCCTTTATATTTTTGTCCTTTTTGTTCCTAAATTATACTTAGTTTTTATGTTCTGTAATTTTTTGTGGTCAGATGTTGTATGTACTTACATATAGGTTTTGATTAAGGGGAGGTGTTGTGATATACAATCTTTTTTTATAATCAAAACTTATTTTATGACTTAAGGTACATATTTAAACATAGAATATTATTTGTTACTTCAAAATATACTGTTGACAATGTTTACACGTTTTTAATATTTTTCCTATAAAAAATATTTCCAACAGTATATTTGTTAAATTGTAAGGGGTAATCTCGGGATCTACTGAACCGATTTTAAAAATTCTTTCACCAATAGAAAGGCACCTTATTGCTGAGTGTCATAGGCTATATTGAATGCTAGAAAAAATTTAAAGAATTTTGTCCACCCGTGTGAAGCCGGGACGCTAGCGGCTAGTTTATATTAATTCTATTGGTCATAATCATAACATACCATGGCTTGAACCATGTGAAGAAAAGTGGTTTGAGACGGCACGCTTAATCTGCTTTCTATTAACTAATGACAACAGTAAAAAAACAATTTATCATTATCAAGACTTATGATTGTCTGAAAACCAAAATATTAACAATGTCGCAACTAAAAATTTTCAATTCTCAATTAAATCATAAAACTGGGTTGTTTTTTCAACTGGCCCTCAAAAGCGTGTTTTTTTTACCTACTATAATTAAATGTTGTTTCAGTATCAAAAATAATTTTTATGATACTAGTTGTGTTCTTTAAATTCACACGTTTAATACAATCCATGCACTGCCTGCATTTTTTCTAGTTTTTGCAATTTTCATATAAACTTGAAAGTCATGTTGCAGTATGTAAATATTATAAATGGTAAAACATGTTTAGTTATTTTATAAGAAGTCGATTAATATAATAAACTAAATTAAATAAAGCAAAAACAATAAAATAACGCCGCGAATATGCAAGAAAAGGGATATAACAGTCCCTATTTTCCTCCCACATTTTCCCGGTCCCTTTCAAAACAAACTGACGCTTACACAAGCATGGGAAAATCCAAATAGAATGAGAATATTTGACGATAAATGAAGCAGAATCAGGACCAGTCAGGCAACAATTATTGTCATGTCACATTAGCTGCGATCAGATGTTAAGTTTGATTCACTATTACTGTCCATTAAACCCGATCACGTTTTACATTGCCAGCACTAATTAGAGTGCTTTGAACTATAGAATAATTTATTTATTGGACGTTTGAATATTTTGTACGTATTGATTAATCTATTTTATTTAGGTTTATTTCCACAACTGTTATTTATAATAACTTTTAAACGAAGTCTTACGCTCCGTTCTTTAGACAGCTTGCATATCAAAACTATTTTATCAAGATTTAAGACACTAAGTTTATAGGTAAGTTCATATTATGCGATATCAACAATATGACATAATATCCGTAGTTCACTCGAAGTTCGCATAGATAGACTAATAACTTGCTAGGAAACGACTAAATTATGCTTTTAAATATCATATTATAGATATAAAACGCTATATACGAACGCTTGTTCGCTTTATGGAGAAGAAATATTAAACGAATGCTCTTCCGAAATTAAATACTTCATTTGAAAAGAATTGTCCATCAAAAGAGCCTCGAAATACGTCAAAACCTCTCCAGACGATATAAGAACATGGATATCTTGATTGATTGAAATGTGACATGCGTAGCATGTCCCTCTCTATAAAGGAGGGACGGACGGCGCAAACACTTCTTTTCAGTCAGTTATTATTACGAATTTATTATAAAAAGCGGTATATTTCGCAGATAAAAAAAAAAAAAAAAAAAAACCCCAAGGGGTGGTTAACCCCATCGTTTAAGCCGAAAGACGTTCATTGCTGAAGAAAAAAATGTGGTTTTTGTGAGAGTGCGTGTGCATATGTGTATGTGAGTGTGTGTGTGTGAGTGTATGGGTTACAATTTGACGTGCAAGGTTTATGAAGCAGGCATTTATGTATGTCGTGTTAGGTAAGCAGGTGTTTGATTTTTAAGATTTAGATCACTAATATTATATTTTTTGTTATTTTTCGTGTAACTACTATAATTTTATATACATTCGAAGTTGTAGGTATAAAGAATATAAAGAGTTTATAAAGAGTTAAGCGTCAGCTTAAGAAATGCTTGGAATTTGACGGGTCTGTCAAGAGTACTCGCCCGAATAGCGAGGAGATGTTAGGTTTGAGTCCCGCCTGCCACCTGAATTAAGTAGATTTTATTCTTGTAATAATTCGCTTACATAGTTTACTCAATTTAGCACAGTTAATCGACATTCCCTGATAGACTTTATGCAGGAATATCAAGAAGCCGCCTGCCATTAGGTGACTTAATGTTATGAATTTCATTAATATAATATTAAACTTAATGTAATTAAATTCACACTAGAAAAAATCAACTTATCAGGTGGAGGACTGATGGCGAGAGTCAATATTATCGTAATGGTGATTGCGACATAGTCTTTGTAGAACTCATTTTTTTAAGTGATGTGTTTGTAACGGTGGAATTGCTTGATAGAAATAGTAGGGTGGTAAGTATCTTTTTTTAACTAATAGGTAATTTGTTTTTTTTATTAAAATTAAAAATTTACGATGCCGCAATTTAGTATTGTATTGATTAAAACCTGCGCTAGATATACGGTTAATACGTAGAAGCTACGTATTAATCTATTTTGTATAACTAAACATCCTTTTTCAAAGGATGACACTGACACTGACATTAGATTCTCGTGGTATTAGAGGAGCAGACGCACCGAGAGTGGGCAGTGCAAGACAGTCGTTATGCACCGGCGAAGCACGCGCCTCGAAACAATTACCCACCAATTACCCACACGCACTCAAGTCCTTTGTCGTTCCGTTCCGTCCGTGAACGCACACTTAAGTGCGCTGCTTTTGTAATCATCACACCATTCGCCCAGCGATCTGCGGTTACGGTAAAATATGTCATACTTGTCATTGCTCAGTTCCGAGTTCAGGATACCATCACACATCCATGTTTCCGTGACGAGGATCGTGTCAGCGTTATAAGTGAGCACCTTATTATAGAATTCGTTTGACTTTGTCCTAAGCCTACGCAGGTTTTGAAACAGAAACTATAAGCTACTCGTATATGTGATACTTAATGTGAAATAGTTATATTTAATAAATGTACTATTGAAATCAGTGCTTATCATAAATGCAGAATGTATGCAGTTTATTTTGATTTTTATACGAAGAAGTAAAATATAAGACATTTTAAGATTTTGTGTTATGTGAACGTAAAGTACAATAATAATAAATGTAATAAAATTGTGATATATATTTTATTATTGAATACCTAACAAATGGCTATCGAGCATATAATGAAATATGAGGAAACAATATTTAGCAATTACTTTATTTTTAAGTTAAACGCGGATCAATCTATTTTTGCAGAGTTCCGTAGTTGTTTATTACCTCTAGCAAGATGTAAGTTCGTCGACTGAAACTTTTTAAATTCCACCTTCTATACCGATTTCTTTAATGGTGATGTGACGATACTAATGAGAGAGAAGCAATCACAGGATCGTGGATAGCCCATTCCTTAAAACGGGCTTCTCGGGCTACAGCCGTAGGGAGGGACGGGTTTCGTACCATGGTTGCACCCGGTGTGCACATACTCAATCTCTTGAGGAATGACCTGAACTCTAGCTAGGGCAGCAGCCTTCATAATAACATCAATTAGACTCGCTCCAGCTCCGGCATGCCACCTCGACGTTTTGCTTTCTGAACCACTGCTCCTCGAGAGCGTAACCTTACTTTAGACTTCTGATACGCGTTTTTACTGCAAGGAGTAGGACAGAATATTAACACATCGGCGTACTTTTAAGCTATTTGACCGGTATTTGCTAGGGATCCTCTCCCCGAGTGCTTTAAACTGACTTGCCATTGCTATTGTCATTTTGCTTATAATGCTAGCCATCTGGCCCAAGGAGATAGCTTGACCTGGGTGATGTGAAAAGAAACCCGCTTCCTTTAGTAGCGAGATAGGAGTTGGTGTACCTGTTCTGATGGGTAAGTTGTCCCAGCTATCTTATCCGGGTACTACCAACTTCATTTTCACTGGCATATCCCAGTTGTCACCAGGTTTAGGTAGACTGGAGGTGCATAACGGGCACATCCAGAATGGTACATCTTTTTAGATTTCCGCTGAACAGTTTACAAATTATAAACACTATATGTATCGCCAAAGTTAACCGTATTTATTTATTGCTATCTACTATTTTATAAACTAATATTATTATTATATTGTTTGAAACTTTTATGGTCACTTATATTACTATGTATTATAACGGGTTATCAGAGCCTCAAATAAAACAAAACATGGTAAATATCCCGTTATAATAATTATTATGATTATTACTTTAAATTCAATTTTAAATTTGTCCCTTGGATAAACAATACCATATTTCTTATAAATATATGGTACCGTAAAGTAACAATTACGATGGCACAAGTAGCACTTTATGCTACTAATATTATAAATAGGTAAGTTTGGATCTTTGTTTGCAACTCAACACGCAGTTAGCACAAAGCAGTTTATAACTACGATTAAAAAGGATATTTATCTTTAAAAATTTAAGTGTTTCCTAAGGAAGCGCGATAAAGACTTCCTGTAACGAGTGTAATAACGCGGGAGAAATCGTAGGCGAAAGCTATTAAACAATAATTAAGTACTTCCTATACGATAATTTGACCAAGAATTCCATTTCTAAAAACTCTTCCTTCATGCTCTCTCTCAAATAAAAGTACAAATCGTTCCGAAAGCTGTCTTAAGAACTTTGTCAAAGTAACACTTTTGCTTGTTTCAAAATTCATGGGTTAACAAAAATATACATTTATTCCTTTTGCATTATAGACTAAAGCCAAAGTAACCAATGTAGCTTATCTGGCAGTTGAAAAGTGTGATATTTTGTCCCAAACATAAAAACAACATTCGGGAAAATGCGAGGTTTCGCCGCTCAGGGACAGAAAGGGATGAAGGCTGTTTGTGATGGATTGACAGATTGCTCTCTGTGAAGTCACAAACTCGTAGGTGACGATCCAGTGTCACTGATTTTGCTTTCTGCCGTTTAGGGGTGAACTGAATATGAAACTGATGTATCCTTACATTATAAATGGTAAATGAATAATCTTGAACTAAATAAAAATCGGAGTAAATGAAATTCAGAAAGCACATAAACTCCATAGAGAGAAAAGTTAGGAATACTTACACAGACTGTACTATCTGACGAGCGCAGTCCCTTGAGTGACCAGGTGCTTCTGTGGCAGAATAATGAGGGTGCTTCAATCGGGTATGGTTCTATTATTATTACTAACATGTCAGTAATAGTGTAAATCATTTACGGATCTGAGGATGTTTTACTTCGTTTAACCGGTCTTAACATTAATCACACCTAACATAACTAATTTTACTTCAAACTCGTATATGAAACATCAGATGTTGCCTACATTAATTAATAAGGTTCAGAATAGAACAAGCTGTTTTTGTAAACCTAGTAGGATGGTAGTCGTTAAATCACGTACGCTGTTTCGGCTGTCTACAAAGCGATATTCGATGTTGAATGGTCGCAGTGCGCGGAAGTAGCGGTGTAGTGCGATGTTCTAACATTCGGTATCAGCATTGACCATATTTTCAGTTCAGCGCTTTAAACCTTCGCATGATTTACGGCGTACAGACTTAGCGCATTTTTTATGTTGAAAACACTTGTACTTTGAACTACGACTGTACAATCTACATTTTGATTCTATTACTCAACTATTGATTACAACATCCACACAAGTAAATATCTCAATTGTCCCGTCCGAAAATTCGATACTAAATGTGATGATTATTTGATAACAACGATGGGACCATCGTCCCATAGTATTGCAGGATTGCGTCGCGTGATATCGAAACTAAAATAAATGATCAAAATATAATCTTAGCGGAGAAAGAAAACTCATGGACGTATTCATGTAATTCGATACCGAAATATAGCAAGATTTCAATATTTTATAGATTTGCCAGCCAGTTGGGAAAAGTCTTTTCTATTATTTCGTAATAAGTATTCGATAAGTTGGGAATAAATAAAGGAAAATTCAAGTATGTACATGACCTGATTAATGTGCCTTAAAACATGAATTTCTGTGCTTTATCTGCGTTTAGGTATATTGAGACTGTGCTTTTAAAATAGGTATTTTAACCCAATTTTAATCATATACCGACTTAAACTCTTTTAAAATGTTATACTCTACTTCAAAAGGCGCTCGAATCATGATTGAATGCGATTGGTAGCGGTTTTTGATAATTCTAACTCTTCCATGAGCAGCCATATATAACTAATAATATTCGCAATTATATGTGCTCTCTACGTTAGTAGGATAACATGCGATTAATGCAATCAGACATTTCGATTAAGGAGCTTGAAATGACTTGTTTATAGAGCAAGTTTGTCGGTATCGCAAACTCCGCGCACCGTGCCCTAATAACTATTCGTGTAATCCTCAACGGATTACATATCACTGAACGTACCGATCTGCGATTGATGAACGAAAGCGGAGTCCATCATTAACAAATTGTTACAGTTCGAGAAGCTTAATATTCTCATCATATTTTTACAATTTGTATTAATTCATATTTCTGCTTTAAGTATAGTGTTGAACGGTCCCCCGACAATTTAAATTTAAATAATTATATTACTTTTATTATGAAGTAGGAAATGTTTACAAAAATAAAATTAATACTCTTGACTTCTCGATAAGTCCTTTTTTTAGGTATTTATTTATTCAATTAGGTAAGCATACAGCCAAACACATAATTACAGTTTAGTTATAGTAATTGGCAATTTGAAAAATACATATATGCAGGCCTATTATATGCTTACACAACATTCAATTCCACATTACAATAAGGTCTTTGTTAATAATGGTAGCTTTAAATTAATTTAATATCGTAACGAAATAAAATCATAGTTGGCTATTTATCATAGTTAAAGATAGGCTTAAATGCACGTATAGATTATTTAAGTGAGATTGTTATTATTCTGTTGTAATATTTGAATATGATACAAATAACCATTACAGATTACGAGGCGTAAATTTTTGCTTATAACGAATTTGTAGAAAAAGTTATATACAGCAGCACCACGCACTACGTCACACACTAACAAGGAGTGGAAACCAAGCGTCGATGCTTATTATTTGCTGGTAACGTATATTTACTGAACTGTATTTATCCGTTTCACGTTAACCTTCTTCAAAGTACATAAATAAAAAGATAATCCGACTGTTAACAAATTACTAATGATGCAAACTTTCTCTCGATCTAATATAAGCCACCTACCGCTGGAATAGTATTTTCCATTTGCGGCGTAGCTACCGATGATTTACGTACTGGACTTGCGTCCGCCAGCGGTCTACATGTGTTGTACCACTCCTCGACCGGGTCATTTATTAAAAACGCTTTGAGGGTTTGGAGAGATTGTGGAAAATGCTGCATTTTGAGTAAGTGGACAAGTTTGGCAATTTCATGTAATATATTTTTTCTACAGAGCTTTAAAATAGAGAGTCTGTGCTCTTTTGTTATGTATACTAATAAATAGTATGTCTTTTTCTAGCCAAAGTCTTAAATAACGTACCATGAATATATGGATGTTACATAAAACTTACAACTAAATGACACACAACACAGTTCGAAAGTTCCAACTCAATAATGAATATTCATGAATATAATTTAAGGTTGAAAATCGATTAAAGAAATTTGACTATCTTGCTTGCTGTATCTATTATGTTTCTCTTACTCTTACAAAATAAGCCCTAATATGCTATGACGTCATCTTTAGTTCAACTTCATACTTTTTGTACACATATTCAACTGTTACAAGCTCCCTATCAGTATTTACAAACCTGCGGTTATTTATAGGAGTAGTGCGCTTATAAAGGTGTCGCCAGGGGCATTGTCGCTGTAGCTCTGGTACAGTTTTTCCAAAAACACAACGAGAACGAAGCACGTTTGTCATACAAAGCTGTTATGCCGTGTCTTTTTTCGAAGTATTGCAAACGAAAAAAGCGTTGTATGTTGAGCTTCACTTTGTTTCGTGTAGGTGCACAGTATTGTGATGACAATACGTGAAGGTAATCTACTAGCGAGCAAGTACGTCGCAGTAATTAGCCACCTTGCTTGTGGTGAAACCGGGCCTCCTTTTGAGCAATGTTGCCGCTACGGCAGCCATGCGTAATGCACTGCTACGAAGCTACGGCGTAATGGCTACAAGTTTTGAACGTATACATCAGTGTTATATACAAAACGTTATATAATCATGTCTTGTATATTATATTATTTTAAATTTCTTAAACGTTGAATGATATAATATAAATAAATGGGTGAATAATAAATATGTATAAAATGACGATTGAGTTTTTCCTCTTCAAGTAACGCTCGTTTTCTATTAACATCAAGGGGATGTTAATAGAAAACGACTACTAGTAAGACAAAGAAAGGAAAATTTAGTATTGATTAAATTTGTCAGTACTAATAAGATCCTCAGCGCGCTTTTGCCTCGTTTCCAGAAGGCGCGGATTTAGTGCGAAGAATAAGATGAATGTACATTACACATTCTATTATGTGTTATTAAAAAACTTATATAACCTAAAACTGAAATAGTTACTATAGGTTAGGTAGTTAAATGGGTTCGAATCCAGCCTGACTCCGGCGCTCATATGAAAAATCTATCAGTGAAATGCTTAAATAACAAAAAATAATGTAACTCAAATAGGTATTTATATTTAACACTTTTTTTAATTTGATCTATCGCGTATAAAAAGAAGTAAATGACAATATTTGCCAAAAGCGTTTCTGTTATTTAAATCGAAGACAACAACGAGAACTACAATTTCTATAATCACTCGGCTAGGATATCCGTGATTTTGAAAAACGAGATACCGTCTGATCTTCAACATCTAAAGAGTCTGATTGTTTGAACGCGTTAAATTCTAGAACCACCATTTGGATTGGAAAAATTATTTTCTCATTTGATAGCCCAATATTCGAGGAAAGTTATTGGCTTTTCAATCTTTTGGACCCGAATAAAACTCATAACACTTAGCGTAAATGAAGTAATATCGATAGAAATACGATGTGATACGATGGGGCAGAACGACAACTTTAGCATTATCAATAACAGCCAGTATTTTAAATTTTATTTTGTGATTAAACCGAATTAAAGATGGCGGATGCTTCTTAACACGGTTAAAAAGACTATGTATATCCTTTCCTAGGATTCAAGCAACTTTTATAACGAGTTTATCAAAATCGGCTCATCTGCTTGTAGTGAAAATGTAACACATAGACAAAGTTACTTAAGCATTAACAGCGTTTTTATGTATGAAGAAGAACAATCGCATGTAGTCAGTTCATTGAATGACGCACTGCTACGGAGCCTTATATTTGTCCTGTCATTTTGTCATCAGCACTTTTAAAGTTGCGCGCGTGCCCTAAATGAAGTACAAAGTTTTCTGCTACCAGCAAGACTTCCTATGTTTAAATGACATTCCGTCCACTTAATCTCCCCTTCCTTAATAAAATAGTAATAAAATTACTTCGTACAACTATCATCCGGTACAATCATACCTCTAATTAATGCGTCCTTAACTGTTCTACTGCGTATTCAAGCATTTTCTGTATGTTTAAACTTGGCTCATAAATCCGTGTTACGGAAGTGATTTCTTCGATGCTTCTTAAGATTTATAATTTTTATATATTTTATGCATTTTCAATGCGATCTTATAAGCTTCTTAACATTTTCAAATACTATCACTGTTATTTTTCAATAGTTTTAAATTGATTAAAAGAAGCGACTGTACCAAGCGGCTGATCTGATTGTAAGGTGATACAGAACAACTTAAATTCATTAATTATTTGCATTCTGTTCAAATAAATTAGTGATAAATAAAACTGGTGCGATGAAAAGGCTCCATAACTTCTTACCTACTACTCTCTTACTTCCCATTCTCGATTATGCCGACGTCTGCTATCTCAATATCACAGAGGAAAGTGCTGAATAAACTTGAGCGACTTCAAAACTTTTGTATTCGTTTCATATTTGGTCTACGCAAATATGATCTTGTTTCTCAATTTCGCTCTTAGCTCAATTGGCTTGACTCATATTCTTACTTCCTTATAATATTTTGTTCAATCCTTTGTCCCCGCGCTATCTTAAAGAATGTTTTAATTATCTCTATAGTACAAATACACTACCCCAGAGATCATCAGAAAATCTGGTGATCAGAATTCCCGCTCACGGTACGACCTTTTATCGCAGTTTTGGAATTCTCTTCCAGTTTCTATAAGACGAGCACGATCTGTTTTTATTTTACTAATTTAATTAGTTAAGACTCACTATCTCTTACAATAGCTGGGTGACTGCTCTCTACCAACTAGACATTTATGTTTATTGATATGTATACTGTTTATGTATGTATATATTAATATTTATATCTATAGTTAATTAAGTTTTAACGCTTGTTTGTGTTTGTGTTTTCATGATTAGTATATCTCCTTAATTATTTCTTCTTTTAGTTACACCTATGTATCTACACCTATCCATCCTAATGTCTGACAGAAATCGCTTACAGCGATAAGGCCACCCATTATTACACGTTAGTTTTAAGCAATTACCTGTATTTGTGTATCCTTCTGTTTTGTGGTGTAATCAATAAAGTATTATTGTATTGTATATACTCGTAATACAACTTCACCCTCAAGCGCGCTCCAAAGACGAGTTAATATCACAAAAGAACTATTTAATCCGTATTGATCAGGTATTGAACCCTGATTACATCTAGAAACGGACGCAATACTTGGATTTTAATGATTGCTATGCTTTTCGTAATAATAGTTACATAACATGACGACGGCGAAGTGCCAATAACACCTGACTGCTAAATTGAAAATAATAAACAAGCTGAAACAAACGTTTAATTTCTTGACAAGTTAAAAACTAATTAAAAGATTTGTTTATTTCTTTAGTAATGATGCGTTTGTAACTAAAAATACGCTTAGGATATTTCATTATAACATGCAATTTTAATTCGAAATGACAAAAAAAATGAATTCCTCGACGAATTTCAGTTAGGAGGTCTTGGCACTTCGCCTTCGATGTGCTCCTGACCTATACATTAAAGTATTTTAGCCGTACAACAATAAGCATTATCCATCCTATAAAAATACAAACTGCTGAATTGAAAAATCAGGTTATGCGTTCTTTGTTAATTTTTTACCACAAAGTAAACATTATTCTGTGCCATATTTTAAACAGTTAAAAACAAGTTCAAGTAAAATTTCTAGTTTCTGGCTTATATGTTTCATCGATACCCAAATACAGTAGATAAACGATCCCCTCTGTAGCGCATGCATTTAATCTGTTCCCAAATAACAGATCAATGTACGGATTTAGAGGTAATATTCAAACGTAAGTGAGTAGTGCTTCTGCGTGACGCGGATACCCAGTTAATGGATTCCCGCGCTCACGTAGATGATGAATGAATTGGGATATAGCCTCCATACTCGAGAAGATCAGCTCCGTTCGCATTTGTATGCCGGGGATTTCCATACCACCGCTTTGCCTTTGTGCCTAGTTTGCCTTTCAAAATGCAGATAAATTTAAACTATTTTGTGTTAATCTCAGGAGTTAATATCATTGATGTTATAATTGTGATACTTATTAATGAATGAACATCCAAGGCGATAGGAGATGCACAGAATAAATCTAACATGCTGAGATAACACAAGATTTATTATCAATTGGTTAAAGCAATATTGGTGAGATTACTTGCCGTTGCAGTGTTTTTCAAATATAACCTAAAATTGGATTGGATCTAAAACGCACAATAGAAAAAAGGCATGAGTTACATTTTTTTTACTTTGTATAAAGGTCGATACAGATTTTAACATAAAATAAAACACAGTCGCTTGGTGCACGGCAACGATCTTACCTTCTACGCCAAAGGACCCGGGTTCGAATCCCGGTAGGGTCATATATTTGTGTGATGAACATAAACATATGTTACCAAGTCACGGTCGTTTGTATAGTTATTTACATATTCTATATGTTATTTAGTAATAGTACAAGCTAATTGTGTTGTCCAAAATTTATAATTAATTTATTATTTATTCTGATGTGTTCGAGTAGTCGTTGTCAAAGTAAAAAAAGTACTAGGTTTAATTTTAATCCACTTTTATTATACAACATGGATGAATATAAATGTTTCTATAACATTGTCATGCAAAATATATAGTATTGTAGTATGTCCTTGTCTATCTATCGCAGCCAACTGGTTAAAATAGCCGTTCAATCAAACAGCTAGCCCTTTAACTGAACAACGCCATTCAACCACACGTCTAGCTTTTTAATTGAATATTTGAGTCGCTCAAAACGTCCAACACTACAGCTGATTCAAAAGCCGCCGTCTAATTGAATTAGTTCAGCGCTCACCATCGCGGCGCTAGGTGCGTTTTGTTTTCAATATGGCGACAAATAGCCGGTGTTTGTGATTGTTTCAAGATATTTTTGGGAAAGAAAGTAATAAATATACGTTACTAGTGTTATTAAAGAGACAGAAATGATACGAGTGAGGTTAGGTTAGGTTTTTTTTCCTGAGCAGACGGGGGTGGTTAGGTTAGTTAATTTGCCATTTAACCAGTTGGCTAAGCGTCGTCTAGCTGTAGTGTTGAACGTTGCAGTCAACAAGTCAGCTAAACGACGTATAGCCGTGTGATGGAATGGCGTTGTTCAGTCAAAGGGCTAGCTGTTTGATTGAACGGCTATTTTAACCAGTTGGCTGCGACATATCCATAAAATAACTAGGCGATGCAGTCGCTAAGCATAAAGCTACGCTAGCACCATATATTGGATCAGAGCGTAGTACCTAAAAAAAAAAAATTGTTTCGATGGAATCTTTTGCGAATTTCAAAATTCGGGCTCCGTCACAATCTGGTCCTAAACCTATTGATTCGATTCCACACAAAAAATATTTAAATCGGTTGAGAACTTTGGAAGTTATGGCGTAACAGACATTTCGTCATTGAACCTGATCCATGGGAGCTTCGCTCACTTCGTTCGCTCCGCTCCAATTAACTGCTGCTGAAACGTTAAAGGAGACCTTTCTTTTCGGGCCAAAAATGTACCTTGGCACAAGTTATTTGAAAATATTCATAAATCTGTAGAAACACTTATTTAATATATAATATACCTTTAAATTAGATTTTTGGAAAGATAATAAAACAAAAAATTATACACCAAATCATAACCGCGTAGAACGAAATGCTATCAGTGCGGCGTTGACGGGACGAACTGACATAAATAAACAGTGACACGCGCGCCTATTGACGTTCTGTTGTTAGATTTGTTTATTATTAAGAATCAGAAATGATATTTTAGAAATCTGGATGTTAATAGTACTCGGCCGTAGCCTTGACATTAACTTTAATTATTATTTCTAATTTTTCATTGCAACAGTTACTGAATTTACCATTTACATTTAAGTAATTTCCGTTGACATCAAGAAATATATTTCTGTTGGTCATTTTTGATATGGTTATGTCGTATTAATTATTTAGAGTAATATTATTTTGAACCATAATAGATAGCATAAATATCTATTAAAAGTAGATTGCTATTCTTAGCTACACTTACATAGGTTTATTGAATAGCTATCAAGATTTTGTACTAAAACCATACAATTTATACTTTTTTAATCAATTACTTCGTTTTCTTCATCCAATGAGTCTTACAAAATTCAAATAAAATAAGCCCTTTGAATCGAAATTCAGTAGGTAAGCACAGGTTGTTGAGAATCCAAGAATTATTAACAGCAGCCAAATTACGAAAGTGTCAGTCCAAGTTAATACAGCCAGGTCATTAGGGTAAGTGAAACGAAAATTCAGAAAGAATATCCGATTTAAAATGAAATAAACACTACGAACAAATAGCACTCCCAGAGACAGCAAAATACCGAAAAGTGATTACATACTATACGGAATCTTTAGGCCTCAGAACAATAACTAAAGCTTTGGTTATTGTTCTGAGCTATACGCTTTATTTTAAATGTGACACTTGTGACAGTCAGTCAGACTAACAAGTTTTTCACGGCTCTAGAACACGGTATTTTAGTAAAGTCCGTAGGCTGACGAAATAACTAAACGCTTAAAATGACTCGCAATAGCAAGAAATATCAAGTTTTGCTCTTATTTAATAAAACATAAGAATTCATAAAGCAATATTTTGCTGATAAACTTGTAAACATTTTAGATTAAAGACTGAATATCGAAAAATGTTTACATAACTTCAAGCTACAAAACACTTCAAAATCAAAAATATTGTACTTGCCAGCTAAGAAAAACATTTGTTGCAAATAGTGTATATTTTTGAATGATTGTTTTAGTGATACAAATGTTTTTAAAATTAAATAAGATTATTTTCGGAATCTACAATTTTTTTGCTGTTTTTGGTATCTTTGAATCTTAGGTCCATGTTAAGCCTTCGTTGTATGGAAGAAAGAAAGGCTCCTTTGGCAAATAAACAGAAAAGTGTGAACTTGCGAACAAAAATTTAATTTCTAATTTACATTTCCCAAATACTAAAACTTCTCATTTTATGCTTTAGAACCAAGAAATATAGTAGGGGTGAGATTTTTAATTAAAATTGTGTAGTGCACTGCACTGATGAAAGAGCAAACTTGGTTCATCCTCTATGTTCTATAGGGGTTCGGACTTTCTTCCGAAGTCCTTTTCAGCGGTCTCTCAATACTTACAAGCTAGTTAATTGGGCAAACGCTGTGAATGTTCAAGGAGTTTAGGACTTGTGACTTGCAATACAGGCCGTGCCGTTCGTAGCGAGGAATAGTGGTCTTAAGATTTAAAGGAGTTTTTGCTACAACAAATTAAAATCCTTTAATTTTAATCCTAACAATACACAAGGTAAATAAACTCCCTATGAAACTTTGGAACTTGAAAATGGATAAGAAATTATTTGAGATAATACAGACCTTTTTTATTTCCCTTTTTTTCTATCCAAGCATGTTTAAAATAATATCTGATATATATGAATACTCTACGACAGTCGCTACAGTTGTTGCTACGTTCGTTACATACCTAGCCTGTCACATATGTACTGTTTTTAATACTAAAATATAAAAGCCGTTTCCCACCTAATATTTTTTGGTATTCTGCCTTGGTGTCATGTATTACTAGTCCACTAGGTAAACATATTTCTTATCTTCGTTTATAAAATATGTTACGTTTTAATTTGAAGATTGTGTATTAAATCAATTTAATTACAAAAGCATCCATTAATGGCCATGGCCATAAGGCCAGTGTTTTACAATACGTATAACAATCAATACCTTTTACATCACTAAAGTAAAATCCTGGTAGAGAAGTTTCCCAAAATAAACTCTTGTATCCTATTTTAATTATCTATTCATACAAGGAAAAAGCGACTTCTCGCCCAAAAACTTACAATAATAAAAAGACTTTGTGGCTGTAGTTTTCATTGTAATTTTAATGGAAACATTACATTTGTTGCAAACCGATATTGAATTGAAAATATAACTCAGTGCTGTCATTGTTAACCGTTATTCGTATTATCGATACTATCGGTGTTGAAAACGCGTATTATATAATAATATAGGTAGTAATTATTAACTTTGAATGCATAAATTAGTCGGATTCATTGACAGCTTTTAAAATAATTGCTTTTTGCAAACATTCATTAGCTCTGAAAGAGAATATTTAATCTTTCTATTATCTTCTATAACATATATAAAAAGATTATGGTATACTTAAAGCATCAGTGACAGACTAAATGTTAAGTACATTTCTCTCAGACTGTTAATTATTCAATTTTGATCAATCATGAAATATTGATGTTATTGTAGCTTTTTCTTGTCTCTGGGTTGCAACTCTTTCGGTTTATTCATCGCACTGGGTTTTATACAAAAATAAAGCGTGTTATGTTATAATGTGACCAACTATAAGTTATAACTTATAGTACCACATTATGTTATTTTTTGTATTTCACAATAGCCAAATGATGTATACCACTTTAATCAAAGCTATCAAAATTATGTTATGTGTTGTCCAGTTAAATAAAAAAGTTTAATAAAATCAGTGGTTAACGAAGCGTATATGCGACAATAGCTTTAATTATACGTTTTATCCACGGCCTTTCAAATTTATAATTATTGCGTAACACACATTTATTAGCTCTTAAAAAAGACAAAACACCGCAAAAATGGGTCTACCGTGCGAATAATCTGGATCCGACACCACCGAGTACACAACGCAGTTGTGAAAGTATACTTAAGTGGCTAGGCTAATTAAAAACTTTTACAGCAATGAAATTTAAATCTAGTGGCGCAATTAGTTCTGGAAATATTTTTACTACTTCATATTCGAACATACGAACATAAATTTTATAGATATTAACTGAAACTTGAACATGTATAATTTTTGATAAGAAATGTGTAACGTTTTAAACTTGGTAACGTTTTTACGTTGATTATTTGCCCGATAGAAAGACATATTTTTGATAAAACAAGTGAAAAAAAAATCCTGGCGAATTCTTCTCTTATTTTTATTTTCGTCATCAGCATATTAATGCCCCCACTGTTCGGGCACAGACCATTCTTATGGTTGAAAATACCGTAGGAAGAATAGACCATAGGGATGGAAAATGTCATCTGATAAAAAGAAACCTCATCTGAATATTAGTTGCATAGCTTAACTAGCTACGTTACATAGAATCGGTTGACAGAAAAGTAACCATTTCAGTTACAATGCTAGGCAATATCAGTGGAGACAGCGATGACAATAAAATTCAATAAAACTCTATCGGGAGCGAACGTTCATCAGTTAAAAACGTAAAAGTTCATTTTATGCCCAATAAAGTATCGATTACTTCGCAACGTGAAAAAAATATGGTCGCTTTATTGTGTCCACGGGCATTACGCTTTTATGTCGCTTTTATTTCAACGTAATATTGAAACAACACAGTAAAGGTGTCCATTTAATTATTTACTCATGCAACGTGTTTTTCATTGTTCCATGAAACGAAAATACAGTTCTTATTTTGCATTTTTTACGTTTACATGGCAGAAAACAATGTGAAAGAAATGAAAACTACTGGAATCTGTTAAACAAAACTTTAAATGACACCACTAGTTGGCTTTATGACCAAAACTTAGAAGTAAATATCAAAAAACAAAACTTATTCAATTTAAATATCATAAAACTCCCCCTTCAAATATAGACCTCAGTTATCATAATATAAATATAGAAATGGTTGCTGAATTTAATCTTCATGGAATTAAAATTGACACAAATATAAATTGGACAAAACATATAGCTCATATAAAAGTGAAATTGGCTAAACTCAGCTATGCCTTATTTCAAAGTCAGCACAGACACAGCAACTGCAATCTCTGCCTACTTTGCCTAAGTTCACGCCTGGCTGCGGTACGGTGTGCTGCTGTGGGGAAATAGTATGGATGCTGAACAATGATTTATAATGCAAAAACGATGTATTAGAATCATTGTCCAAATAGAAAACACTGACAACTAAACCTTATTTAATTGATAAATGCCTCTACGCATTTAATTTAGGTATGCCTCAACGAAAGCCTAAATTAAATGTTTCTGAATTTTCTCTCTTAATTAAATATTGATGCTACGATCAGTTCTAATTGAAGTATATGTACCTAATGTGAATATTTTTTCTACTTTCTAATGGAAAATCAAATATAATAAAATCTTATAATATCTAAGTGATTAAAACATAGGCAGCCCTCGCCTTATTTTCTGTGTTATAGGGCGATTTAGTTTATTAAGTTTCATTTATATTTTAAGACCAGAGTACACTTAGTTAGCAGTAAAGATTTGAATTTGAAATAAAAATTCTATAATTTGATTTTATTTTCACAGGTGTTTTGTTGATATTATTTATTAAAAACAATTTTATTTTGTTTCAATAATTGGGCTAAATTCAACATAGTACAAAATTCAAGAACCAAAAGACTCATGCACACCACAGCAAGGGTAACGTACGGCGGTTAAGTACGCTGACAAATATCCGGAAAGTTGGCCCGACCACCGTCTGTTCCAAAGTTCTCCATATGAGGTTGTTATGGATTCTGGACTTTATTTCGAAAGCCATAAACTCTCTCAAGGCAACTAAACGTACGTGCACAGAATGTGCAGAGTAGCGGTGGGAACGCGGACTCATCGCAAATCAGTATATTTTCATATTGAGTGATTTATTCATGCAGCCGGCAGTAGGTCGTGGGTCCTCTTTATAAATCCATCCAGTCACAACGTTATTCATTTGAGGTTCTCCATATCGGATGCAATTTATTTAATGTGGGTATAACATGGTTATTTTATAGCTTTAGAGTTTTACGGGCCGATCAACATTAGTCTTAACTTTACTAAATTAGCGTAGACTGAGTTATATCAATATTGTATAATAACAGAAACATATGTAACAAATTTATGATTTTTCAAATAGAAATACAACATCTTTATATTTTTATTTGAAATTTGCACTCAACATCCACATGTAAAGCTCGCAACTTAGGGTTTATTCCTATTCCATTGGATTTATAAACGGTTTCAGTTTCTAATAGCTTTTAAATGGCTTACTAGCTGTGTGGTGAGTTATCTTAATGCAGAATATAGTATTAACATGAATATGTTTTCTCACTTGTACAGAGGCACAGAAGAATTAGATTTCGGTAATAAATAAATTTACCGCATTCATTTATTATTCCATTTCCTCATAATCATTGCTCCGTAATTCAAATAAATTGCCTAGTTTGTTCCGTATGTCACGTCCGCTCGGCATTCCTTCACGGGCGACACATTCATGACAATTATATTAGCGACGTCAGCTCCCATGAAAGTGATGAGGGCAGACGAAGAAGAAAGAATTATTATATCCAGTGCATTTATTTGCGAAGACAATTAGTTAACTTAGGTACCAATATAAACAAAACAATTTTACGAGTACTTTAGGGTCGTTTACTCTAAAAGCAATATATTTTTCATGGTATTTTGCTCACAGTAACAAAAAAAAATTAATATTCGAATAATTTGAATGACATAATATAATACCAAGTTATTCGATAAATAATTAAAAATATTTTTGTAATTAGATAGTCTCTTATTGCAAAAATGAAATATGTTTAAAACAAAACGTAACCGTAATGAAATTTCCTAACCGGCTCAGTCTTAAAAATATTTTACCTCCACTCTTTTCCTAATCCTTCATTCATTTCTGTATCCTCTTAAAATATGCTATGTAGCTTCATTCCAAAAGAAAGCAGCACTATAAGGATTTTCTTAATACTTAGTATTAATTCCAGCCAACTCACATCGAGTATTTATTTTAATACTAAGCAGATCTTGTACTGTAGATACTAAATAAGGAATATAAAAATAAACAATCATGATTCTGAAATAAATAACCATGGTCAAACAAATATATCCACTTACCAGGATTAAAACCCGAAAGCTAAAGATGTTACAAACAGCCGCCAAAAAATAGTGGCCCATTTATTTTTAATTGGATCACAAGCATAAAAACAAATAAACAAATTAGTTTCACTTTTGAGTACTTTCATCTGATTATAATCCATTTAAGGAACAATAACTTTAGTTTATATTTCATTACTGTGCAGTTGTTCATTTATACAAATTGATTGTATATGAGCACTTCAAACTCACAAATTTCAGAATTCACAATCAAGATGTCGGCACTGTAGCAAGGAGAGCCTTCTCCAAGTAGGTAGGTTAGTACGTGTCGTGCATTATCTATAGACCAACCTCTCTCACAATTTATACCCTAGATTATTGAAATCTCTTCGTTGGCTTAACAATATACAAGCCTACGCTCAAGTTATGCAAATCATGCGCAGGACAAATGACGGTGGAGAAACAAGATCTAAAGCGATTTTTTGTACCTTTTAAAATAATCGTACATTAGACGCCATACTACGACATTTGAAAAGTCTGTGTTATGAAAATTATACTGAAAAACCATAAGATTTAAAAGTTAACTATGAAAAGGAACCATGTCTATAATATTTATTTATATATTTATTATATATCTATAGCGGGAAAACGCTGGATGCGGGCAGCACAGGACCGATCGTTGTGGAGATCCTTGGGGGAGGCCTATGTCCAGCCTTGGGCGTCGTACGGCTGATATGATGATGATTATATATCTATATATTTTTTTAATTTTAAAGATTTTTCTAATTAGCTTAGATTATACTTTCGTTCGATCAGTCATCAAATGGATAATCAAAAAATATTACCTTAAGTTCCTTTGTAAGCTTGAAGATTATACACATTAAGTCGTCAATCCCGATTGTATCTGACGTCTTTAGTAACCAGCAATCCACACTACGCCTCCCTCTGCTACAAAAATCAGGACATAAATAGGCTGGTGATGTATAAAACAGTAAATATATTTGAATTTGCTTTGCAGATCAAACCATGTAAGAACGTGAAGTTCTGACAATTTTTATGAACTATGTTTTTAAATATGGTATATATTTATTTTTAGTGGAAATTTTTCTCACTTTAGGCCATTTTAATATAAATATTAAAAGTCACTATCACATATCCTTGCTTAATAATTATCAACTATGTGAGTACAATGAATTCCTTTCTGAGTGTGACGTGCCGGTATTACACTGGTGAGCCATTAAAACAGCTGTAGATCTACAAACTTATCTAATTACTGCACACAGAAGGCACTACTTAGCGACTACGAGCTCCGCACCAAGACAACTGCGTCGCTTCACAGACTTTAAGAGTTATAGTTATGCTTTGAAAGCTTATAAAATCTTTGAAACTGTTAATTGCACATGGTTATCAGCGTATATCCAAAGTACATGTCATTTTAAGTTATTATTAATTGATCAAACTTAGAAAATTTGCCAGATTTTTTACTGTACGAAACTTAATATAGTTCCAAAAATCCTGGAACCCAATCGCACCGTCACCTACCGGTATCGGGTAGTAGCATTTCCCGGAAAATGTATAATATACTAGCTGGCCCAGCCACGAGTTGCTGTGTTATAAATTGAAATAAAACCTATCCTATCTTTTGAGTTAGATCAAATAACAGATAGTTACGAAGTTTGATCAAAATCGGTTAAGTAGTTTAAGAGTCCATCGCGGACAAACAACGTGACACGTAATTTATATATGTATATTAAGATGTGTTGATGTTCATCTCACTTCAAAATTAATGGATATTTCATGCAAATATTTCAGATAAGAAAAGATAACGATAAAGATCTTTCTATTCAATATAAGGAATGCGTTCATTGAAAGTTAACAACTATGCCTTGACTTCATAAGTCCTACGTCGGGAGACTTTATACCGAGTGGAAGCCCCAAGAAACTCATCAAGTGCTGTTGTCTTTTTACTTTATTAAATATATGTTATAGAATTTCTTAAATTAAGGGAACTGTTGTAATGCTACTAAAGATGAAAATAAGACTTTTCAAAATTCAACTAGCAATGTAATTAGCGTGGTTGATAATTGGCGTTTATAAACCTCACGTTTTCATGTTTTAAAAATAACTATCAATTCTATAATAGCCTTTACTCATACAGTTATAACTTAAAAATTGTGCTTGTTTTAATTGTTTTCTTAATTTCTCTTAAAACGGTGCAGTAACATGGTGTGGCACACACGTCAATAGATCACAAAAATTACACTATGAAAGTAACCAAAGTAAAACGTAAAACCTTGAACCTTATTTTCTTTACGAAATGCGCGCCGGAACAAAATCTGTTTGACAAGGCATCAATATGGGGATCCCGTTGTAGTCTAGAGTCTAACGTGATTCACAAAATTTGATGGATTAACTGCTTCGCCAATCAGGTTTATTGATGTATTCAGCTGTCCCACATTTGGTAGAGAGAACTTTATTAATTTAGGTTTTAGATCTCTCCATAGGATGGTGATCAATCGCCCGATATGTTCTGAATTGATGCAATTTATTACATGACAAACATTACATATATTTTAACAAGTCACTGAGTTAGGTTTAAAGTAGGTTCGCTACTCGCGTTCGTTCGTTAGTGTGCTACTAAATACTCTTGTGACGACCGTTACCTTAGTCATGTGAACACTGCTCCTATAGAGGAGACCAAACATAAAAATTAAATAAGTCTAAGTGCAGTAAATTACAAACTTTTTATGAATAAAGTGTTTTTCTAATAGTTTGAGAGGCGAAATATAAGTCAGTTAAGATTTTTTGTTTTTTATATTCTAGGTTTAATAACTCATAATATTAGTACTTATTAATAATAAATGTGGCATTATTATTGTCAAAATGGAGTATGTGACTAACCGTACATTATTTTATATTATAATTTTTACGACTTTGACATCCAAGTTGTCTTGCAATAGGAATTATGATGAAAAGTGAACTCGTTTGTTAATTATCTCAGTTTTGATACCAGCGTGGATTGCATCGGACTTAGCATCGTATGCTTTTCGTTCACACTTAATGAAAGACGCCTTATCACTCCTAATGGTCCGTGATGTTTTACAATTTAAAGATAACATAGTAAAAAAAGGTTTGTCATTAATGACTAGACTTGTCAACGCCAAAAAAAGTATTTCCTGGATTTGCCAGCTCGACATCCGAGACCAAAAATGCAGCGAATTTAATAACTACGTGCTGCAAAACAAAAACTTGCTGAAATGTACAAAATCGCAAAATTGAAAAAAAAATTAAGCCAGTTTTATAAAGGCAGCACGTAGTTATAAAATCAGCTTTTAGTTAATAAACATTTTTGTATATTTCTTTCAATAAATGATTTAAAAAATATATATTCTTTTATTATATTCTATTTTCCAAACTATTTTGAATGTGGTTTTTTGTGTCCCGCGTAATACACCCAATTGCATTTTTGGTGAAAATTATTATTCGTGATTCGTGACGTGGTCGACAGAAAGCTTATTTCGGCTGTCGTGCCCATGCATTTCCACAAAGAGAAAACAGTCTCTCTGCTGATGCAGTTGAAGGTGGTATCGAAGCTACCATCTGAAAGATATTTAGAAAGCCAGGCGCCTCTTTCATAGACATGAATAATTTATGCCATTGTTCATAAGCACCCGGTACTTTTTCAGGGCAGATTTTTTATTTTGTTCTATTAATGTATTCAGTATATCCTTAATAACACAATATTCATCGTAAAGTTTAAGGATATTGTGAAAAAAATCAAGATAGCATTCAGTTTTTTTTATATTGTCATTATCAAAATATTTTAGTAAAGCAACAGGACAATTTTCTCCAAGTGACATAAAAGTATTATTTCAAAACTGCAAGACTGCGTAACAGCTTTTCTATGGCAGGGTACAAAAAATCCAGCGAGTGGTAACATGTCTCGTTATATTTTGATATTCATAATCGGCGTTCTCAAAAAACTCTTTTAGTTTTTGCACTCTTGGTGAATGATACGATAAATGACAATAAATATTGTACACGATATGAGCTGGGCATCCTGCAGGAAAATTATTTTAAAAAAAGTTATATACGGAGTGATGGATTCCAAAATTAACATTGCAGTTATCTGCAGATTAACTTGAAATATTAGTCATTTTTAAATCGAACGCTTCTTATCTGGTTTTCAAATTTGTAAAGATGTCGACTGCCTTCTCGTTAGGGTCTTCAGAAAAATCTAATAAAGCAACACGAAGTCCGACATCGGGACTAAAAATCGTACAATTATGGAAAACAATTTTATGTTGCCGTGGTTGGATGCGTCAGTTGAAATACTGAAATAAATATCACCCTTTAACTTGTTCACTATATCCTCTAGCGAAGCTGGTGCAAGCACATTAAATGCAATGGAACTTGCCTTAGTTCTACCAAGTGAAATTTTGTTAGCGATCTTCAAGTCGGGAAATATAACATTGCATAAATTTCCGTGACAGTCAATAGTCGTATACGGAATACTGCGTTTAGTGCCGTGATAAACCTGGACTAATTCCGCCGCTATAATTTTCTCGCCATATGTAGTCAAAATGCCTCGCTTCAAAAACATAGTCAAGGTTTGATTTTTCCTACATTTTTTTTCAGTCTCTGATTATCTTGTCCTGCGGTATGCCTTTTTATATCACTTAGACCTCCATGGGAAATAGTAAATCCTTTGCGACATATTTAACAAAAGCATTAAAAGAATTTGAGAATCGTTCGTTAAAAAATTGTACGTTTTCTCCTATTGGTCGCGGTAAACTCAAAGCCGTTTCTGTTTCTTTCTTTTAACTTCCTCTTCACTGTCTAGCAGTCGTATAAAATAGCAGTCAACCAAGCAAAGCAAAGAAGCATACACAAGTTCACACAACACAAACCTACAATACTAAACCACAGTAAATACAGAACAGTATGTTATCTAAGGCCGCCCGCCGAGTTATTAGCCTACTCTTGCGTTGATCCCCAGGGTTTTCACTTTTACTTAATATTTTCGAACAAGCTGCACATGATCTAAATTTATGTAATAAAAAGCATATTATGATTGAATATTTTACCAGTTTATAAATTTAGTAAAAACAAAAAGCCTTTATTTACATAACATTTATTATATTAAGTTACAAATTTAATACCGAGAAAATTTTTCTCCGGTTTCTGCACGTCCGGAACGCTTTATTATTATTTCTTAATGTAAAGTAAATTCTCATTGACGATCGCGAGCGGTCATGTGACGTACGCGCATGCTCACAGTCGCGCGGCACAGCCCGTACTGCCGCCACCTTATTCCCCCATATACACTCGAGAGCAATGAATCCGGGTCACTTAAAGAATCCTAAAAATCTCGGAAACTAAAAATGCTAGGTTAATGCAATAACTTGTATTTAATATACAATGTAATACTCCTTAAATGAAGGTATTAAAACTTCTTAGTTATTGTAAAGTTATATCATAAAAAAATCAAATTTGAAAAAGGGCCACTTTCGAAGATGGAACTACGAAATTACAGCATTTGGTTTTGCTTTTGTTTGTAATCTGTCATTTATGTGGGTACATAAACCATGTTGATAGTGCTCTATATTCATTATTCAAGCTGAAATTATGTCGCTTACGCCTGAAGAATGCACCAGAATACTTACAATGCTGGAAACCGGCCGGAGTCAGCGCGATACAGCCAGGACTGTCGGTGTGTCGCTGTCAACAGTACAAAGAGTTCTCCGACGTTACGAAGAAACTGGTTCTAACCTACGCAGACCAGGAACGGGCAGAACCAGGTGTACCACAGCACGAGAAGACCGATACTTGGTGAACACCATGCTTCGAAATCGCTTTCTCACAGGAACTGAACTTACCAATCAGTTTCGACGCCTCGGAGGAAGTAACCCAAGTGCATGGACAGTAAGACGTCGGCTTGCTCAATCTAACTTAAAACCCCTTAGACCTGCAAACGGCCCTAAACTGGAGCGTGGGCATCGTATTTCAAGACTAAGATATGCCCAGAGCAACGTAAATTGGAGTATTGAAGATTGGTCAAAAGTTATGTTCTCCGACGAATCAAAATTTATGCTCTACAAGCACGATGGAAGACACAGAGTGTATCGAAGACCAGTGGAAAGATTCAAGCAAGCATGCATCGAAGAAAAAGTAGCCTACGGTGGTGGGTCTGTACTTGTGTGGGCCGGAATTTCTTCTGAAAGTCGCACAGAGCTGGTGATCATAGAAAACAGCTCTTTAACTAGCGTAAGATATGTGGAAGAAATCCTCAATGATCACGTTGGTCCATTTATGGTCAATTTAGGTGAGGATGCTATATTTATGCATGACAATGCCCGACCTCATACAGGTAGGATTGTGAATGACTACCTTCAAGAGATGAACATTACTCGTATGGAGTGGCCAGCGCGCAGCCCGGATATCAACCCGATCGAGCATGCTTGGGACGAGCTAGGCAGATGCGTAAAACAACGAAACCCTCCCCCAATCACGCTTCGTGAGCTCAAAATTGCTCTCACAGAGGAATGGGAGAATATTCCCCAAAATCGTATAAGGAACTTGGTGTACAGCATGCCAAACCGCGTAAACGCAGTAATGGAAGCACGAGGAGGCAATACGAAGTATTAAAATTCAAGAAAATCGTAATAAAGTTCAAACATTTCATGTTTCCTATTTTTGTTTTAAGGAGAGATCAGCAGTTTTTTTTCTTTATGTAATTTTGTGTTAATAAAATGTATGGTGACTCATATTTTTTTTACTTTCATTTAAGGAGTATTACATTATCTATTAAATACAATTTATTGCATTAACCTATCATTTTTAGTTTCCGAGATTTTTAACATTCTTTAAGTGACCCGGATTCATTGCTCTCGAGTGTATTATGCTAGCGTGTGCGTGAAATCGTGTGCCGACACGGCGCGCGGCGCGCATGCACACATTCAAACCGAGAGCGGCACGTTTGTATGAAGATATTTTACTGTTCTTTACTGTGACTAAACTGCGTAGTAGTAGGTATGTATCGCACGAACGAACGGAGATTGTCTGCCTGGCGGAAGATGCGCGGAGTTCGGGTGGATTCGGGGCGACTCGGGTGAGCCCGCCGGCCCGCCCTCGCGCAGCGATCGCAGCTCACGCGTATGGTATTAAGAAATTTTAATAATGCGTAACGAAAAGTTCGTACGAGATATGTACTAATGTAATAAATAATCACTGTGATTTCCGGGACAAAAGGCGTCCCGCAAGGGGTTACGGCGGGACGGCCCAAAATTAAGCCAGAAGCGGGACGTCCCGGAAAATCCGGGACGGTTGGCAATTAGTGTCAGCCGTTTTAAATTCTAGAAACAAATAAATTGAATCAATTTTTTGCTTAATTTTGTGTTTTCTTTACATATTAAATGATAAGTAAAAAAGTGTGTGCAAATATATATGCTACAATAATTAAATTACTGTTATGAATAAAAAAGTTGACAGACTGCCGGTGCCAGCAGCCAATATTTATAAGGAAAATTTAACTCTGAACAACTAAGTCAGTTATAAGTGTGAACACACTTGTGTGAACATGGTTCATCACAAAGCTTCAATATTATATATAAAAAACAAGTATGAACGCGTAGAAACTCCGGTTAAAGTGACTTTATTTAAATAAACTAATTTGATATTAATTACCTACAATAAAATTAAACAAAATAAAAAAATATCTCTGAAATGAGTTTACTTAGCAGAAGTCCAAATAAGTTGGAGTATAATAAATTAAACGTAGCGCAGCCTGACATTTTAAAATCATGAGAATTATACTAGGAAGGAAAATATTAAAACTGCGAGTCCCAGTAAATCTGTGTCATCGCCGGAATATTTCAGGTAGCGTGCAATGTTAACATTTGCCACAAATTTTTCATTATTCCGACCGAAACAATAGATGAGACGAACCTCGGAGTATGAACGCTATTACTTCGAGAACAATAGCGCACTACACAACATAATTGTATGCTTACTTAATACATTTTCTATCACAAAATATCACGAAGAAAATATATTGAAATACGCGACTATCGCTATAGAAAAGGAGAGTTTGCTTTCAATCTGTTGAAAGCTAGCTTTGACCCGGTTTCATGACTGCCGACTATATCATATCATAACGAAACAGGATATTTTTTCTATTTTTCCGATTTCATCCTCCGCTAGCATGGAATTCTCCATTTCGCATTTTTTTTATACTCGATATAATACGAAACTCTAAAAATGTACGCCTTAACGCTGTATAAGCGGAAAATGTATTTTTTTCATATATGTCTACTCTCGTTTATTTAATAAAGACAAATGGGACGCCTCTAGAGAAATTATATAAGAATAAAAATCTTTATTATTCGCAATACACTTAGAGTAATACATACTTAAAATTGAAAAGATCAATTTTGAAATTAGGATAAAGAATTTTTTCATGTTGTTACATATTTTATTGGAATTTAAATTATGAAGACTAAATAAATGAAGACTAGCGTGTGTTATCGACACAAAAAGTGACGCTAGTATCATCTACTTTTCCAATATGCTTGCCAATTAATATATCATCAAAGATAAATAAGTCAAACGCAAAAGCGGATTCAAAGACATTAAGCGTGTCTTTGTATCGGTTTTTACGTTCGCTTCAGCTGAGAAAGTTGTTGAACTCTTTAAGTATCAGATCATTTTAACGTTTTTATCACAGAAGAAAGAATGGATTCTTATGTCATCAGATCTGTCCTTATATAAGCAACAGGTACTAATTGTCAAGTCATTAGAACAACTCTTCAATCTAAAGTATAAGGAGATGGCAGGAGGCATATTAAAATCATATTTTCCACCGTTGCCACGTTATTATTTCTATTAAAATATTATTAACCAGTTGGGTAAAACTATATTATTCAAAGTTTGTTTCTGTGCAGATTACATAGAGAGTAGGGTAATCTCCGGGTCTTCCTTATTGAAAAATTAATATACCATTTGAAAAGTACATTATTTCGAATAAACGTAGATATTATTCATACATTATTAGGGCATCGAGAACCGACCATTATTTTCAAGAACCGGGTTTTCGGTTCCAAACGCTATCAAGAACCGGATACCCGGTTCTTTCGGTTCTTTCCGTTATTTTTATGAGTGAATTAATGTTTATGAATAAACGTAGTAAAACTCGTAGGAAGAATATAAAAAGATCATAAAATTAAACATTTAGTTGCAAACATCAAAATCAGACCTTTTTGGCAACAAATCAGTTTTATAAAATGTAATGTATTACTAAGTAATTTGATATTTTTTATTTATTTAGTCATCTTCCTGCGGATTCTGCGTTCCTGGCATAACCTCATTGGGAATAATTTGTATGGTGCTTGTGCGTTGAATGAGATTTACAATTTCGTGAAGCATTTCATCACTGGCAGGTCGGACAAACAAAGTTGAGTCTTCATTTTCAATGTTTTCAAAATACTTATCTGGGTTTGTCAAGTAATGAAGAGTTGCTGCTTGGGTAAGGAGTCTCTTTTGATATCGATTTCGCAATGCAGCAACCATTTTATTACTCAGTCGAGTATTCATTTCAAGTAATTTCTTTATTGCAAATTTTATGGAAACATCAGCTATAAGCAACTTAGCTTCGCGTCAACATAAGGCCTCAACAAAAGTTTTGATAATGTCTAATATTTTATGAAGCTCTTCTATGGTTTTCCAGTCATCATCAGTAAAGGCAACCTCGATATTGAGATCAATCAATGCTTTGGTAATAGACGTTTTTACTTTTAGGAAACGATTTAACATGGCAGCGATGCCGCTCCAGCGAGTCTTTCCGTCTTTAGACGAAGTCTATATTCTTGGCCAAAATCAGCTTTAACATCTTTTTGTAAAACCTCGTCATTTTTAGTTGGCGATTTTCTGAAAATTTTGACCACTTTTCGTACCTTAGATAGGAGGTCGTAATATCTTAACGATTGTTGTGGGGCGGATCCTAAAAGCGATTCATAATTGAACTCGGCACCATCTATATCATATTCTTCCATAACATCATCGCTCTCACTATAACTGCGGTATTTCTGAATCTTCTTCCTCGGAGTCTTCGTTGCGTTTATATACCACGTCCATAATTGCAAACTGAATAGCATGAGCAATACATAACTGACTGTAGGGACCTTCCAAACGCAACCATAAGGCTACAGCCATCGGTGGTTTGAGCTATGATATCTTGAGTTAAAGATACATCATAATCATTTAACTTGGCCTCAATTAATTGTACGCATTTTACAGCATCCATAGATCCATGAATTCTTATAAGACCGAGATTTCGAAAAGGGCATTATCTTGCGAAATTGGGTAAATGCAAAGTCAGACCTTATGTTTCTTCTATTGTGATTATATGTCCATTCATCGAATGACATAGAAGACTTTTTTCCGTCAAAAAGAATCGCTTTAATTTCATCACTCAGTTCAAGCTTCCTTTTGAGACATTACTTACCAAACAAAACCGCAAATGTTTTTATCTTTTACTGAACACACACCACCAGTCAACAATAAACGATGTTTCCTTGCTTATGTCTCGCAACAAACTAAAACAAAATGGCGACGTCAGCGCCCCGAACCGCATACTCGGGCTGCCGCGCGCCGCCGGTCGCTGCAGTGCGTTTTCCCTCTCCCCACTCCAGACTACACAGTACAACTCACGTCCTGCGTTACTCACTGCCTACAACCTGCAGATACAACGTATCTTTGTGAGCTAGCAATATAATGTTTTACCTTCATAATATATTTTTTAAAACCGAAAGAACCTGGTTTTGATATTTTAGAATCGGTTCTTTTTGTGACCCTCAGAACCGGGAATTCCCGGTTCTTTTGGAACCGGGAAAAACCGATTCCGATGCCCTATACATTATACATATGTTACCCAAGAAGAGTCGGGGCGGGAAAAGTCAATTCAATATATTTAAGTATTCGAGAAACAAAGTTTTATAGTGGTTAGTAACAATTGAACTTAGACTTATGATAGTACATGATATTATTAAATCCAATGATCACTATAATTACAATAATTTATTAAATTACGGCATGTCAAATAAAATAAAAAAGACATAAATTAGAATTAAATACTAATATAACTAAATAGTGCTTATAATGATAGTTTATTACACCATAAAATATTTTACTACCCGGCCTAATATATATATATATATATATATATATAGGCCGCGTAGTGGCCTTCGGCCCTTTCATTCTACAGCAGTGGTTCTTTCAAATCATTTATTGCTACAATCATGTCAAAGGTCTTATACTAAATTATGCTAGTATCATACATGAACCCGGTTTGGGCACAGCAAACTCAACGCATATTTCTACTTATTAAAATTGAGTAACGAACGAAGAAGAGGATCTTTATAGTTTGATAAATGCTTGTCAAGAACTTCTATTGCTCTGACATGGTGATTGGGTGATTTCTAAAGTTAGATACGGCAAAAACTGGTGATGTGATTCTTAGGTACGTATAACGGTGACATATCACGTAATTTCGAGGCATTAACAATGTCGTAATATTCCTTCGTGACCAAAATGTATTCTAACATTTTTTATTACTTTGGTACTCCAACTTTTGTTGCATATTGCTATTTAGTTATGTTACTTACTATTTTATCTAGCACTATCACCCCACTGCTGGGACAGAAGCATTACCTAATCACCTTAGGAAAAATAGGCTACTATCCACCCTAGTCCGATTTGGTTGTTTCGAACAACAGCGTATTCAACCCAGCCCAATGGCTTATAATGCCTTCCGAAGCATGAATGAACTTGAGATAAAAATGTGTCTATCCGATAAATTGGTCCTTGAGAAAATTGCTTAACCTCCACAAACACTAGAACTACTGCGCCATTGAGCTCCTCATTATTATAAAAACAAAAAAATAATATTAAATAAATTTTCTTCCTTGTTTAGAAAAAAATATATCAGCACGAATAACATAAACTAGTATTTATTGTGTAAATTCTTTACCGTATCTTGTTGTCAAAATTCCAGTGTCGTAAACGAGAAGAGGGCAACGATTTAATTGAATATTTCTCAAATAATGGGTAAGAATAACAGTATTCTTGAAACGTCGGGAGCGAACAAAGGCAGTCGACGGCAAAATGTCGCTTAGGCCCGACCTCTGGATACCACACTAGCAAGTACTTTTTGGTTCCGTGACGCAATTAGAGCTTTATTTTATAGATATAAGATAAATTTTTGCGACTCTTTGATTCATTGACGAGCAGATATAATGTTTGGTGGGTGTTGCCCATTCACACGCACGCGGCGCACATTGTTCAAGACGATACGCGGGAAGGAGAATGATTTTTACCCGAAGCAGTTCTCCACAATAATGAGTCACTTGACGTATTGTCCCGCGGGTGCCATCTCATCCAAATTACGAAGCTATTGTTACCGAGATATTGTTCGTCGCCTCGTGAATATGTGCGAAAGGAAATGAAACTGTTCCCTAGTGCCCGCTGCCATTTGTTGCCTTCCATGAGCCGACACACTTGCCCCTATTTCTATTTCACTCATGAGATCCCACCATGAATGTACAATGAAGTCTACTTAACACCTACCTGGACAGTTATTTACTTTTAGCATTTAGCGCGTAACTCTACGACTAGCTAGTAGACACTTAGTTTTCTTTGTTTAATATTAAATAACGTGATAAACACGTTATTTCATCACTCAACCTTTAAAAAAAATGTAGTAACGGTTACATTAAACGCACCCTTTTCATCGAAATTGCTCGAATAAATAAAACTCTATTTTAATCAACATACATGGAAGGTAAGTACTAAGAGTTTAAATTTCGTCTTACTTTGTAGCGTATTGTGTTATAAACATGCAAAAAAGAGAAAAATGTCGGTTGTCATAAAATCACTTACGTGACTTACGTACTTAGGGATACGTGGTGAGGTTCTAAGCTATCCGCCCCCTTTCTCTAACATCACGTGTATTTATTTCATAAATATTTATTACTATAAATTTATGAAAAAGATTTTTGTATGCATTACCAGCCAGCTAGTTATATCATATTATGCCTTTCAAAATTATGACAATAAAACTAAATGCTTATAATTAGACACCTTTAAAAAATTTAATCGTCTTTCTCCATGTTCCGATTGTTAGTAACCTTGGTTTCGCTTTTGCATTTGAAATTCCAAAGGACGGGTCATATAACCTCAGGCGAGATTTTAATAGAAAACTTAAACATCAATTAGAATGCCTCTGAATGTTTCTACCCGTCCAATTAATTATAACTTAATATGCTTAACAGAATTCATATGTTTGTGAAAGTAGGCGTTGAAATCCATTTAGGTTTACGTTTTATTTTATGGAACAAAAAAGCCGCAATTTTTTAATGACTACGATTGCATAAAAATATGTATGATTGTTACTAAACCCTCTCATCGTTAAAAGTTTTATATTTATTATTTAACCAAACTAGCATCCCTATCTAGCTGACAACATAGAAAAGTAAAAAGGCTCATTTTCTAATGAAAGACTAATAACCAAAAATTTCATAACACCAATACCTTTTTTAGGCTATAAAGGAATTTTATTTAAAGATCGCGAAATGTTTTTATAGCACGCAATAACACCTTTATTCGGCCGTATAAATTGTAAAAGATATTTATCATCATGAGTATAGTCAGTTTCTTATACAAATAATATACTTTCTTTACTTTATTTACTTTACTTGTGATCTTTACCCTTTTTTACTTGAGATTACCGACTTTATAATCTTAAATTGTCAATAAATTAAAAATAAACTTTTGGATAATTTATTGTGATAAATTTTATTCATATTTTTCCCCATCGTCTGCATTTTTTTGCATAGGTATTCTTAAATATGAAATTCTTAATTAAAAAAATTCTTCTTTGCTGTGTTTGCTACTGCAACTACTAAAAGCTTCACGTTCCTTTGGAAATAATTCGTAGAAACTCGAGATAATACATTATACGGCAGCCATCTGATGACCGGGCTTTATAAAAGTTACTTAACCTATATAATTGCAAACAGAATCTGATAATCAATAGTGATCTTCATGTGAAGACTTTCTGTTAGTCTTAGCGTTAGCGTAGTTGTATAGAGCCCCTTAATAAGACCAAACAAGATGAATGAATACACCTAGTATATCTAACTTGTCTGTTCCTCTTTCATGTGTAGATATTATATAACTATTAAATACTGCAGAGGGAACAAAACACTGTCTGACCATAGCACAGCACAGTAACACATTTCACGTCACATCTCACCAATATCCTATTTCGTATCCTCCTCGAACAAGAAATGTAAAGACATCGCTCCATGCTATTCTATTTTCCCGAACGGTATTTAATAACCTACCCAATGCTGAACTCCAGATGTACGAAACCATTTTATTCTTTAATAGTTCTGCTTCACAGTTCGGCTTGTTAACTTTCTGAAGTTCTTAGAGACTTTCTTATTCGAAGTTGGCCGAGCAGGCCCTGTATTGGGGATAATAAAATCTCACCATGAAATTCAGTAAAATTTGCTGTGCACTTGAAAGATTTTATGAATATTCATTTCAATCTATCCCACTAAAAAGTAAAAAAACTCTGTATTACTTTGAGTTTGATTAAGCACTGAGGTTTCTCTACAACCTTATATGTAAATAGTTTAGCCATTACGGCAACACGGGCATCGAGTCCAAATTGCTTTTAAGAAAATGTAAACCAGATGATATAACAAACTTAAGTAGTTAAACACATGTTCATTATAATATTTCTATAAGTGGGTCGTGGTCATCCTCCAACTGCGTGTAAGATTATAATCGCTAAAAAAAATTTATTTAACATAATAACGAACAAAGCATTTCCTACATTTTCCTTCATTTTATTTATAGTATTTAAAAGTAAAATAACAAACTTATTTTTCAAAGTTGTAATTCATTATCGGATTACAGTTAAGTGGTAAACCGCTTTGTTTACTAGGTAATAGATACTTTGACGGCCGGATGCGGACGCAACGGTAGCGATTCTGCTTTTCGCACCGAGACGGTCTTGGGTTCGAGTCCCGGAATGGGCAGATATTTGTGTGATGAATACGAGCATTCGCACCTGAGTCATGGATATTTAAATATATTTCTATTAATATTACTAATTTATGTATAATATATGTATGTCTATCCGCTATTCATAACACAATCCATACAGTGCTTACTGTGGGCTAGGCTAACATATGTGAACGTATAAAATATTGATTACACGATGAACTTATTCTGTACTTATTCTGAGCTTACAATAATCATCATAAATAACACAGGTAACTAAGGAGATACTATAATTCCTGCTCCCAAATATACTTCAATGCTGTGCTCTTAAAAAAATGAGATAAGAAAAGACAGTAATTCAACGGTAATTGCCAGTGACATAAAGAAACGAAAGGAACATTTTCATAACTCTCGGGAATCGCTGTAAGTGAATTCTGTACAGTCGCGTTCCACTAAAGGCATCGGTCCGCTTCTCTTATTGCACGGATATTTAATGTAGAAATTCTCACATTTATTTTCTATTGTAAACTTCCGTAACCCAGGCGACAGTCTTTACAAATAATTTATAGTTAGAACTACATTTCTTGGTTTGTTACTAAGTTAAAGTTTTCCGCTGCAAGTATTACAAAAACTGGATAAAATTGTTTTAGCTTTCACAAAACCATTTTCACTTTGAATAATATTAACTACTAGATGCTACATATTTTTTGTGCTTTGGGGGCTTTGCTCTTCTCACTTTGAGTTGAAAATACATATATTTTGTTCTGGCATCATCATCACCAACCTGTGTCTGTCCACTGTTGGAATTAGTGATGGCTAATATATATGTATAACGAATAGTTTTTTTCCGTTCCCTTTCCTTCACTTCTTTTCTCTTCTCTTCTTTTGTGCCAGTATCGTGTCGTATCATCTCGTTTCGTCTCGTCTCGTCTCCTCCCTCTTCTATTGTCGTTATAAAATCAGTTCTTAGAAAAGCACTTTGCACTTATTAATACATAAGTATTGCATATTTCATTTAAATATTCTTATTTCTTCCTATTTATTTCTTCTTATAAAAATAAGTTTCATCAAGTTTTTTCATATCATTATCCGCAAATTAATATATGTATAATGCTTTACAAATGACTAAAGATTCATTCAAACATTACCGACATTTGTTGGATGCTTACGATTCAAATCAAAATACATAAACATAAATTTGCATAGTTTCTGGACTTTACTAGCCCTTTTCAAATAAAAATTATAACAAAATTTTACTTCTTGCTCTTAACTGCAAATTTAGGCTCATGTATGTGTTTGTAACTCGGATAAACATAACTTATTAAGTGTCATATTTCAGTGAAATGTTGTTGGTTCTAGATTACAATCGATAGCAGATTTATGATAGTTAACGTTGTTGGATACTGTTATATTGCTAATGGAATAAAAACATGACACGATTTAGTTTTGATGATTAAAAGTTCGTTTTCAATGAGCAGTTATTTTTTTCTTAATAGAATTTAATATTGGTATGCCATCGAGGTAAAACCAACCAACATTTGTTGGTAAAGGTAAAAATGATAATGAAAAAAATATGTACATAATAAAGCTTAAATCGAATCACAATTCTAATTTTGAAAGAAAATCTACAAGCTTCCGTTTCTTTCACTGTTCATTGGCTGACTGAGACTGTTCGCACATAGGAAAACGAGGAAGGGAATCTTCACGCACCTCTACAGACCGCTGTTTTGTTATTATAAATTGAGTTTGTGACAATAAGTTAATTTTATGTACAAAATTATTTTATTACACTGATCGTTAGAAACAATTTTAATTTATTTTTTTAATTTCACAGATTAATACATGATATATGTGTATTTTTTTTTCTTTACAAGAGAAATGAATATTTTATTTTAAGTTCCAGACATACCTTTTCAATTCTTAAATAATGTGATTTCTACGAAATGAGAGAACTACCCATATCTCGGTATTTTTCAGTACATATCATTACGTATCCTATTCCTGAAAGAAATAAAAGCTCTCACAGTATTTTTTTTGTAGTACAGGTTTACAGGCGGGCTCCATGTTTCTGTACCATTACCGGTAGGTATCATTCATTATATATTTTGCTTTTGTCGAATTTAGGATGAATATTCTTGAACAACATTGAAGTGAACATTATCGAGGGAATTCCATCTCATGCTTTTAATCTATTATTTAAAGTAATATTTACATGGAAATACGTAGTGTTAAAGAAAAAGTCAGCTAATCAATAAGGAAGGTAATATGAAATACATGCTTGCGTTCGAGAACCGTGATCAAAAATTAAGGAAAATGGGGACAAAAGTACAAAGAAGGTAGTCTACATAGCCTTAACTACATAACGTTAACTGAATAGGTTTCAAATAAAAAGGCACAAGAGGCGCAAGAAAACAACTTATATAAAAAGGTCAAAATGAAACGTGCTGGCAATCCAAAATTATTCCTTTGTAGAATAAATGTCAACGATATTCCAAAGCACTCCTTCACAAGGCGACCGTTGAAAATTTTTCAAGTTTATTGGGATCTTTTTTATAAATACGATGTTTATTAAACAAGTTCAAAATGTGACAGAAGGGACAGATTAACGAGGAGTTGTTATGGTAAACCGACCTTAAATGGTTTTTTTAATGTAAAGATCTTTTTTATACATCTGCTCGAACTACTTGTGCAAGAACGAGTCAGAAAGTAAGACTTCATTGATACACAAATATGCGGGTGGTAGTCATATGAAAATTAATTACATTATCATAGTGCAAAATTTAATTAAATGTCCATTATTTGCTGTTTTTTAAACACTATAAAAGAAAACATGGAGACCAAATTCCAAAAACTTTATTTTTATATACTCAGAAATCAGTCGCTTGGTTTTCTCTATGATCCTATGCTTAATTGCTAGGTAATTTGTTTTTATTTTTTTAATAGTAAAAAGGTAAGCGATTGACCGCCTGATGGTAAGCGACGATGCAATTTAGGATGTGACGCGCTTGTCTAGAAGGTACCTATTCACTCAAGACCTTTAGACCTCTAAATTGTATTTGTGAGGAAACACAGACTCAGGCAAAGAATTCCACTTTTTAGCGGTACAAATCACAAAATTGGAACCAAAACGCTTACCAAAACCTTGAAACATTTTGGTATATCAACGATATAATGGTGGCGCCTATTAGCAAGACTGTTTGTCCTATGAAAAAATGGGGACGGCGTGACAAGGCTGTGCAATTCTGTTGCACACTCTCCGAAATATATCCTATAAAAAACTGATAGCCATGAAGTCCTTAAGGTGGTTAGCACCTTAAGGACTTCATGGCGGTCAAAACACTATATTTTTATATATCGATAGATAATATTATCACTGTTATATCATTATAATCATTATCACTATAAACATAATTATAAGTCATAATTAAAAATATTTTATTTCATCGTAGTGTAAAGTACTCGAGAGGAAGTGAAATTTTCTATCTAGGATACATTAAAATCGTCGTAATCCTCGTTGGTAATCGGTCACGATGACCAATGTGCTATTTATTTGGTTCTAAGAAAAATAGGACTAATTGCCTTCTCCGAATGGAACTGTAAAAACAGATGAATCGTTAACGTGAAACTATTCCTACGATTCTGAATAAATGAGATAAGGTTGATGAATGCGGATTAATTGAAAAATACTGTGCCGCATAAGAACGCGAATAGGTTGATAAAAGACCTGCCCGGCTGTAACAATATCAAATGTATTTTTAAGAGAAGACGATAAAAGAAAGAAGAAATAGGCATTAAGTTGTGATCTATTTTCTAACGTTTTGCAGCACTCCAGAACCTTCAAAAACAAAAATGCTCCGAAAGCTACTGTTATAAAGTGTTTACGGCAAAATATAGATGAGTTCTCTAAACAACAGCGCAAAAAAAATATAAAATAAACGCTCTACATTTGAGTAAAATTACCAAAGCAAATATTATGTGTGTTTAAAGCAGGGATGTTGCGAATATTCGCATCCGCATCCGCATATGCGGAAAATCCGCATCGATTTAGACATCCGCATCTGCATCCGCATCCGCATATAAATCGATGCGGAGCTGATGCGGATGCGGATGCGACAAGAAAGAAAGGGAAGGGGCCGGCGAGTGGCGAGTGTCGACCGAGTAAAAGATTAAAGATGATATATTAAAGATTAGCAGAAACACCGAAGACATCTTGGCTTCTCGATCAATATCTCCAAGTACCGAAAGAGTGAAGAAAATGGGAATGACAGATTTCATGGAAACAGAACGAAACGACTAGAGACCTCAGGTACAGGACGTCAGTCCTGTTTAATGAGTGATCTTACCATGATGCTACACCAGAAATTGTCAGCCCTGACACAATTCACAAGAAGCAGTTACTTACTTTCCGTAATAAAAAGTGAAATAATTTAAATGAGAGTCCTCTTTAATGGTGGAGTGTAAATCAAAGTGAGTTCCAACTGTTACCTAAAAAAGCACGCAAATTCTTATCAGCGCCACCAGCCAGTGTTCCAAGTGAACAGTTATTTAGTAGCGCAGGATTAATACACGAACCCTTGGGAAACAGACTGGAGTCCGAAAAGGCGGTCATTCTACTTTAAATATAATCATTAAATATAATGCTCCAATATTTAAATTTCATTACTAAAACAATTAATCAGTAATAGTTATTCACTCACTACTTTATTATTAAAGTAGCTAACCCGGCCACACGTTGCCGTGGCTCAGTTATTATAATTTGCAAAAAAATTTTTTATTAAAAACCAGCAATAGCCCGCTGGCACGTTCTGAGCCCGCGCAATAGGCAGACTTTGTGATATTGATTCGTTGGTGGGAAAAGTGGTGTGCGGCGCCCGACGTGACGCCATAGACAGTGGTGGCATGCGCGTGAGCTGCGCGCTGTACTGGACAGTACTTTGACATAGCAACATTACTTTATTTTTCTAAAGTAAAATATTTTTTAAAAATAAAAGTAGCCTAAGTTACTCCTTATTACATCAGCTATCTGCCGATAAAAGTCCCGTCAAAATCGGTCCAGCTATTTCAGCGTTTAGCCCGAACAAACAGAGAGACAGACAGACAAAAATTGTAAAAAATGTGGTTTTGGTGTGTGTACCGTATATATATTCATATGGATGTAGTAAAAAACGGTTATTTCAATATTACAAACAGACACTCTAATTTTATTTATATGTATAGATAAAGAAAGGATCAATATTACTGCTTTTTTACCCTACCAAACCAACACTTAAGTTTTTTGTACAGATCCGCATCCGCATCCGCTTCCGCGGATGTGAGCCTCTTAAAATCCGCATCCGCATCCGCATCCGCGGATGTGAAAAAAAACGCATCCGCAACATCCCTAGTTTAAAGTAATAATTAAGACCATTACTATATTTTAGACTTATGTCAGAATAAAAAAAATATAACAAAATGATCTTATTTCTTATCTAAAAATAATTATTTAAAACAATTAATTAACCCAATCTGAAGATAGGTAAACTAAATAATTCAAAAAAGAACAATACGCATACTACTATAAACAAGATAAGCATTTGTTTTATTTATTAAAAACAATAAATAAAACAAATGCTTTTCAACTTTCCGCCAAAAGGTTATCAATCACAGTATAACTCAAAATTCATATGGTTACTTCACACAGAATAATAAAACATCGTATTTTCATTTACATATGTCCTAATAATCATTAATTCCAGATACTTTTTGTTAAATTTTCTTATATTTCAAACACTGAATCCTTAAATACAGCAAACGTCAGAATTATTACTTTAAAAACACACAGTTTCCCTTTGCTCATTTTACTGAAATCTAGAGCGTATATTTTAATATTATGTTTGCACTGACGTGTAGCGAAATCGTCCGCTAAATTTCGTCATAGAAACTTTATAACAACGTGCCTACGAAAGACAATCCTATTTTAGAGGATCCTGAAGTGCTGCACCAAGGCTTCGGATCTTAATAAGGTGAATGCATAACTTTACAAAATACATGATACGTACGTATAGCTTCCTTACGTACTTTTTGCCATAAATCGTAACCTGTTATAGGTTACGATTTATGGCAAAAAGTGATAGTGAGTCTTATCCACATACATAGCTGATATAGCTGTAGCAAATTTTTAGCGCTCGTATATATATAGCAGACAATACTGAGCAACAATATTGTCCGCTACTAGTCGGCAATATAGAAACAGGAAAAAAAGGCTCAACAATTTTCGACCTTGGTCAATGTTTTACTCCAAAATAACGCAGGAGTTTAATATGTAGTATATCAGTCTTCTTGAGTTTTTCGCTGTGAGTGTAAAAGTCCAAAGACCCTTGCCTCCCTGGTCACATAAAATGAAAAAAATACCTTTATGTGACCAGTACACCCAAGCAGATACTTCCCCTGAAAATCTTTATTCTTTGCGGTGTTTTTTTTATTCCTTCGTTAAAAATAAAGTAATTAATATAAAAGTAAATAATTCGAATGAGTAATGTTTTAAATTTGAATTGATCATTTAATTGGTAGAAATTCTATCAAGTAGCTGAGGGGCATGTAAAAAAGTTAATTCAGGAGAATTATGCCAAACGCGTTCGTAGTTAAATTTATTAAAAGTCGTAAAGGCAATAAAATAAATTTTATTGAAGAAGAAGTATTACAAAAGTTTTCTTCATACCTAGTTCTTAGTCTGCTGAATGTGAACATAGAAAATTCTGCTTGATTAAATTTACCTACCCACGCTAACAAATAAAATGTCTAGTTTCAAATATAACGTGGTAAAATGAAACACGGTGGCTAGCAGCCGCATGAGCGGCACGCGGCGAGTAGAGGTGGTAGCGAAACAATGGAACGCGTTGCAATAAGCCAATGTGCCCCCTCGCGAATAAAATAACAGTAGGACAGCTTTTAAACAAACACTTGCGATCTTAGAAGGCTCAAGTAATGACCTCAGATTTATTTCTGCTATTAGCATACATTCGATTGTTATTAGCACCCAAGATTCCACACTGGACCCACGAGACAGGTCTTTGCATATATTTGCATAAAATCATAAGGTATTAAACATTCAATAACATTACCTAAACTATAAAACACTATTGCCAAACCCTTGGTAGACAAAATTCCATTAGCAGAATTGAGTAAACAGAAATTAATAATTATCTATACTACTACTAGCTGACCAGGCCACGCTTTGCTGTATTATAAATTAAAATGAAACCTATCCTATCTCCTAAGCTGGAACAAATCCAATAAATGAAAAAAAAACATCAAAATCGGTTCAGTTCAGTAATTCATAGTTTCAGAGTTTATCCCGAACATACATCGTGACACGAGATTTTATATATAGTTATATAGATGTAAATCTGTAGGCTCTGTCGGTACATTTATTTTATTGGACTTTTATCATAAATTTTCGTTTTATGACTCACTGATACCAATTCTACTATTTTTTATTTTTTTGTCTGCATGTGATCTAGATTCTGAGTGATTATAAACATGAACTCGGCGTATGTAAACAAATGTTCAGTTAATTACACAATAAACAAGAACTATTTATATCTCAAGATCTACAACTAAAATCATTAAAATTATTACAAGCTAAAAGTCAGTAAAGAGAAAAGTATTACAATTTGTCAAAATAATGATTGTAAAAATAACACACAAACTTGAGCCTAGGGTATAAAATATAGAATTAGTTTTGTTTAAAAGCTAATGCTATATTAAACTATTCCTGAAATCTTGGCTGATTTTGGCAATCTGAGATTGCCAAAATCCAAAATGAGCAATCAAAGATTATAAAAGGAAGATTATAAACAACTAAAGCTGAGTTTGCTTTTTTTAATTAATTGCGTAACTATTTATTTCGTGCTGGGGTGCACTAAAGATCTTAGGAAATGACATATTAATACACTCAACATACAAAATCACACGAAACGAAGGCATTTGTTACCAAATTTTTACTCTGTATGATACCGTGTGATTCACATCTATTTACGTAATCGATTTATGTGCTTGTACAGACAAGAGCATACCACCCTTCGACAAAATTACAAGAACAATAAAAAAGAACTACATAAAATAACAATAGATAATATGTGTAATCAGTAGTGGTAATGTTTAAATTAAAAAGAAACTGTAAAAAAAATGTTTTAATAATCTCAGCAACACTAAAATCACTTTTATTTTGCTCAAATATATAATCTGCAATAACGTTCGACAATACAAAGCCTATGCAATGTACATATTTAATAATTTGACAACTCAACAAACTCCAGTTAAAAATTTGTAGAGGAAGGAGTAGAAAGAAGGATAACATTAATTTTAATGTGTAGAAAATCTCATTAGGTGGGATTCGAAGGGATATTTCATGAAAAGTTTAAAGAAAGTCCTCCTGCCCGGTTATTTGCAGTATGTATTTTGTAATGCACATTAGCACAAATCTGCATCCACGAAATGAAGCTTAGCCGCGGGCTATGGGTGCATTTTAGAGCAACAACGTCGCTGAAATTATCGCCTGCCACACATTCCTATTATGTAACAATTTGTGTTCTTAACCTGCCCAATGTTTTTAAGGGGTTTACGCCATAAGTATTAGTCTCAGTTAATGCAAAATTATTATTTTATTGAATCGTCTTAACCTCATTATTTTAAAAAATCCAAGAAGAGATATAAATTTACTGTAAGTGGTTTTTTTTCAAACAACTGTACATTATTAGATATACAGTTCCCCTAAAAACATACAATAGGATTCATAGACAGATCACCGTAAGAAATAGGATCCGAGGATATTCCATACAAAATGTATGAGAAAAGTTTTTGGCGATTTCTGCCATTTCTAGTACTCATACCTTAAATGGTCACATAGAGTCTTTTGATTCCTACATGAAATAGGATCGACAGGCATAAAAAAAATTTTTGCTGACTAACTTTTTTTCCAAAATTTGTGAATGCAGATCAGAATATCTTAAAAAGTTATGGGTGGTTCCCTAACAAAGTTTTCTTGTAACTATAATAGTTTATGTACCTGCCCTTAAAATCCCATCTCAAAAATCCACCCTATAGGTATATTAATTAATAGCTGTTTACAAAAACTCGAAAAGTGAAAACTACTCGCGCATACGTGTAAAAAAATAGTCGATGGATAGACAAAACTTTGGTAAGTTGTATAATCATAAAACACACAGGGAACAGCTACTCTATATAGAAATTACATCGCTCAGTGGACCAAAAATTTGCTTGAACAGTTCCATTCGGTTAGTCGCTCAAGTTCCATCGCGGAAATTGCCTGGATGCGTAACATAATAACAAAAGATATTATTTAGACAAAGCATTTCTGTTAAAGCTGGAAACGTTATTTGCGGTGCAGACTACAATACGATTCCATTTCTGTATTAAGGAATTTTAAACGAATTGCTGGAAAGTCTAAGTCACCTATTCCATAAACGATATCTTATCTCGGATTCCAGTGAAGTGCAATTTATTGGAATGATGCACTATAAAATTGTTAAGAAATACTTAGTACTTTTAATACTTTTAAACTGATTCAACATAATCAATTATATAAATATGATGACATTGGTCGCACGATACTAGTTCATAGTATAAATTGAAATACATTTGGTTCATGAATTTATTTGAATCTTTTATTTATTCAATGGTATAACGAACCGACCGGAACTACTCACACCTCTGCCACTTGCTCAGACAATATACTTTTATCAAAAAAAAAACTGTTAAAAAATATATAAAAAATGCATCAAATCCGACTACAGCGGCCAATTTGCCTCTATTGAGTACCATCAGGTTGCTCCTCAACGCGAAATAACTGATTGTACTCATAGGCTAATATCGAAAGCCAGTATAGATTAATTGAGGCACAACGTTACTAACAAAATACCAAATCAGCCGAAACGTTTAAAAAATATTGTTCTTTGTTAAATCTACGTACATAGCTTACAAAATAAGAGTATCACAGAACATAGTTAAGACTACTAAGAATATAATAAATAAATAAAAAAAACAAACACAAGCCAATCAAGCAAAGAAAATTAACAATATAATGGTAAAATCTTATATTGCTGTGACTAGTGTATAAGAAGTCCTTTTTTAATCATCACTAGAAACCACAAGTAACCTTCTTTCATATCCTAATATTTCCTTTGTCCTCCTACAATCAAGTGTTGATAGTTGCAACCAAAATGATTTGACGCATAACAATAGGCCTTCAAAACTAATCATATTAAAAACACAGAATATTTATACGGTACGTCCACAAATATTATTAAATTAATAATTTATATAATTGCTCCTTACGTAGCTTACATTTCTTTTGTTTAAGAAGTTTGGATTTCTCATACTTATGAAATATATTAAATTAACCTCTTTTTAAATGTGGAGTAGAAAGTGACCCTGCCAATTTTCGACCGATATTCATGTTATTCAGTTAAATGATGTAAAAAAGTCTATATATAGTTATTAGTTCCCTTTACCAATAATACAATTTTTCGTTCAATTTTCGCTCTTTTGCGACGGCAATTTTTTGCAACCTTTCTAAGGCATCGACTGCGTTGATTATCGAATAGTATTATACAAATTCTAACATTATGGTGTCTCTGCTACATCACTAAGCCTATTGCAATCATATTTTCCAAATAGAATTCATATAGTTGTCATTAATAAGAGTAACTGAGTCTGCTGGAGCCTACATAACTATTGTTTGAGTTCGGGACCTCAGTAACAGGCCGTTCTTCGTAAATTATATGCTTCGGCATCAGCGCTAAAAAGACTGCATAATTTTCTACTTACTTCCACCGAAATTCTAATATCGCAATCTCTGTAGCTCCTTTTTATGTATTAAGACGACTTCTGCTATTTCTCAATAATCAATTTCAAGGATCTCTAGCCCTTTACTGTTCTTCTTTAATTTTTTAAGTTCACTAGAAACTACTATTGCTCTGCGGATGTAAATAGTGATCTATCAAAAATTTTATCGCAAGAAAATACAATGCATAAAATTTACGTTACCTAAATTTAAGGCAGGTTGACCACATGAATTAATTCATGTAATAGTCTATTTGATTGAAAATACTAAATGATGTGCATTGTCAAGTAGACTGAGTTCTACAGCAAATGCTGTTAAAAAACAAGGCTTTTACACAAAAATTGATTTATTTTAGTTATTTTCATAGTGTAATGGTCTCTGTTGTTATTAATAAAGGACTCAGTTGCTAGTAATAAAATGGTTTTTATGCTATAAAAAAGAGCTTTCGGCGCAATATACAAACTTCAGCCCAGATATTCTCTCAGAGACTTATTCAAATAAATAATATACTCGTAACTATGGCGAGGCAATCAATTAATGAGAATATAATCTATGTACGAAACAACTATAAAACCATATTTCAAGCATAATAGCGAACATTACTTTAATACAAGAAAAAAAATTACTTGCCAATATAGAAAAGAACAAAATTCCTGTATTACACTAGAGTGATGAAACAAAGTTTGCCACTTGACTGATCGATCACATTTACATCATATGATATTATGTTTAGCACCAAAATCAACATCCATCAATAATATACAATAAAGTTTATTTTACACATATACGCCAACTCAACAAATTATGAAAGTCTCCGTGGTTGGGTGGTGGGCATACCGGTTTTCATAGTAACTCCACTCCGAGCTCCCGGGTTCGATTCCCGGACGGGTCAATGTAGGAAAACAAACTTTTCTATATTGGCTGGAGTCTGGGTGTTGTGGTACCATCGTTCTTTCTGAATTTCTAACACAAGTGCTTTAGCTACTTAGGCTCGGAACAATTTATGTGATTTTTAATGATAAAAATATCTTTCTGAATATAATACATTTTCGAAGATTTAAAAGACTATCAATTTGAAACAGTCCCATATAATTAGATATCATTATATAAATTACAGTTTTCACTGAAATATCGGGATTAATTTTGTAATTACAGCAAGATAAGAACCAAATTTTTATTCTAGATGTATTGGTGTCAAAATTATGTAATTTTAACGCGTAACACTATCTTACAATTACTTGTTGATTGTTGTCTATATTAAAATGAAAACAAGGACAATTACGAAAACATACATATAATTAATAGTGTATTGAAATGCTAATATTTTCAAAATAAAAAATCAAATAGCAGGACTTGAACCTACATCGTCTCGTTATCTAGGCGAGTACTCTTTTAATTGAACTACCGAGACCTTGACAGAATTTTCAAAATTTTCCAAGCAATTCTTAAGCTGACGCCAGCGTAGAATCTTTATGCTTAAGTTACTACATACTACATACATGATCGAAATTAATACTTTTAAAAGTATCGAACAATCGATAAAGAAGATAAAGCTATACTATATTATATTTTATTATTAAAGTTTTTAACTGTTAGATTTTATATATAAAGAAATTGTTACAAGAAAAAATTCGACATGTCTGAGCTCCCACAACCTCTCGCTATCCAGGCGAGTGCTCTTCCATTTGGGCCACCAAGACCTTGACAGACGAGTTAAATTTTTCCAAGTGCTTCTTAAACTTTTCTAGGTAAATACTACCTACAACATCAAATATACCCAGGGGTTATGGGTTCGAGTCCCACCTAACTCCTGAGACAAGTCGAGTTTTTTCTAGTAATAATGTCTTTTGTTACAAAAAAACATACCAGTAGCAATGCTTGAATAACATCATTATAATAATATAATATCTATGGTGTATTCTTGCTAATTTGAAGTTATGGCTCATAATATTCATAAAAAAATATTTCATTTGTGAATTAAAATAAAACCTATCCTATATCCTAAGTTGGAAAAAAACCAGCAAAATGAAAAAAAGTCATCAAAGTCGGTTGAGTAGTCTCGGAGTTCATTGCGGCCAAACATTGTGACACGGTTTTTTTATATATATAGATATTAAATGTGCTTTTCTTTATCCCGCAATCACGTCAAAACTTCTCAACCTATCGGTATGAGACCATGACCAATCGGTGCAAGAAAATTTGTAGATGGTTTTAGGCCACTTATTTTTTGGATTCGATGGGCCTTTTGCCCTTTTTCGATTTACTTTTATAAACTTTATCCTAAATTTATTTAACCGGTGGGTTGCTGTAGTAACGATTTCAGTAATTTTTCTGTAATTAACCTGAATAACTAATTCTTTGACGTCAAAATAATAAAGTGAACCGTTCAATAGCAAAATTGAAGATGTCCGTCCAACAGTTAAGGATAGAAACTTTATGTTTATGTACTATCTAGCCGTCACCCGCCCGCTTCGCTGGGCTAATAATTATTTTTTTTCATTGGTATATAACGTAGTATTTAATCCAGTTGGGTTATTAGAAAGAGTGACGCCACTATTGCTATCATTAGGCTCGCTCATTGCAAATAACAAACACCGAAGTTGATTCCAAATAATAAGCGTCAAGTTTATTTTCCAACACTCAAACTAAATGTAATAAATCGATATAACAATATCCTTGGGTACACAGTTTTTGAAGTCCAAGCTTTTCACACTCTTTCCTCTAACAAAGCTAATTCAGTAATGAATCATTTGTCGCCTTACCGTGTTACTTATTACAAATCAAAAATGGCGTTGAGCGGAAACATCTTGTAGTCAAAACATGATTGTAATTATTATAATTTAAAATGTTGATCTTTCACAGTAACAAAATAACTTGTAAAGTTATCAATCAATATTAGCATTTAATTTTAGTCCTTAATTATAAATTAGTCAAATTTTAAGTTATAAATCAATTCCTCAGTTGAAACTACCGTGGCGACAAAATGGCGGTGAATGTTTTGGATTGGTAAACAAGTTCTAATTAGTTTATTCATTTTAAGTTTATGACCAGACATTACACAGAACCTATTGTTTGTTATTTAAAAATCACGATAATAATTTAGAATTAGTTACCTAAATAAAAATAGGCGAAAGTAATTATAACGAACTTAAATTAAATGAAGTAATTTTTTAATTAAGTCTTGCATCGGCATATATGTTTTGTTGAATAATTGATTTGATTGTCATTAATCAACCCATTATTTTCAGAAATTATTGCAAAGTTTATCTATAAAACCGGATACCAGAAGCTTTCCTTCATAATTGTCTACTTTGTTCAATTATAAACTGTCCCAGGATATCTTTTACCACTAATAATTTCTTTTCCATTATCTTTTCTACACGTTCCCACTCGCACACAGTGCGCTGTGCTTCTCGAATTAATACCTAATTAGCTCACCTAGAGCTACGTCCCCGCTTCACCGCACTCGTGTTGCGCCCTCTATTTGACTTAACTTGGCGGTTCTTATCCTCGTTAGGGTAGATTGCATAAGAGCTACGTTGGAAACTACATTCACACTTTGTATTTTCATCTTTATGTTAGAGTTTTTAAGGCTTACTTAAGTCACAAAAGGATTACTATTATCTTAAGTGTTTCTGATGATAGTTTTCTTATATATTTCTACGGTTCTGATTCATTTGAAATCATTTAATTTTTTTGAATATACTGAGATTTGAATAACAGATTAATACAACACTATAAGATTAAATAAACCTATAAAAAAGCAAAGATGAGGTTGTTTCATATAGGCATATTAAATGTTGTGCATTGTGAATGCTAAAAAATAAATACATTGATGCAAAAGTAATAAAAATGCAAGATGTTCAGTTTATTAATTTTTAGTTAGATATGACAGTTGGGATATGTACCGAGTATGCCTAATCGAGAGGGGGCCGCAAGTCTGCCTGCCGGGGTCCATGGTGGTGACTACAAGAGTTGAGGGTATATCTCAGGGGTTTTATTTTGAGGTATACCTCTGCCTTCGCTCCGTGCGCAACACAAAGGGAGTCCTACATATCCCCGCCGTCAACCCGCGGCGGGTCGAATCTGTAAAGGATTAAAAAAAAGGATGTGGGAGTTAGGAGCCATAATGACATATCGCTAAGATCCACCATAGTATACTGCCTATTAAAGAAGTGAATTATAAAATTTGTAATAGTCTGTGTGATGTCAATATGAAACGGCATAAAGAAATGACTATTTAGCTTTAAAAAGTTTAAGAATACGGAAATATCAAATTAAAATTAATAACAATTCTGTTTTCTTAATATTTATGATTTATTTAATAAATTTAATATGTTACAAAAATTAAAATATCCTGTTTGGTTTATGGTAACTACGTATTTATATTAAGTTTTACTTTATAGCTCTAGGATTTAAGAAGATTGTAACAATTCTCGACTCAATTGGTTTCTCACGTTTCCGCTCCCTTTATGGAGGCGAGGAGGAAGAAAATGAGTCGAAATGTTATCTTAATAATAAAACCAATAATACCCAACTTCCACTAAGCGTTATGTCATGACTAATCCTTTTGTTACAAATGTTAAATTTTGAAGTATATTTAATTGGTACATAATAGAATGATGCAGCTTAGCGTTGTCAATAATTGTTTAATTTATAGTTTCTTTGAAAATATATTTGTTTTTTTTATAACTTTATTGAACCATAATAAGACAGTGGTACACGGAGGTAATTTTGCTTTAAACTCTAGGAAAAGCGAAACTCATGAATGCGTCAAGTTCAATAGCAAATGATATGCTACATAAACACATTACTGTACATAAAACATGAACATAAATAAAAAATACTTACATAAATTATAAAGTCACATATAGGTATGGTATAGGTATACACACTAGCAAGAAAAGCGACTAATGACGTTTAGCGCTTTGATTAACTTTCTTAGAGATACGAACGAACTTGCCTCCTAAAAGCGAATTTATTTGGAGATTTTCCGATTGATTCGGAGAGACCGTTCCAGAGTCGAATAGCGTTAAGGGAAAAGGAATTAGGCATGAAGCCAGAATGAAATAGAGGAGTGTAGAGTGCTAATGAATTGATAGATCGGAGTTGACGTTCATGAGCGTTACATTACAAATATTATATTTAGCTCAGGATCGATTCTCAGTATAGTTATGTTAAAAGTCATCAGTATATCGTAGACGCCATAATAAGAGCAGCACAAACATTTTTATACCCACTACTCATAGTATAATGACTTGAATTCGTGACAATTTTTCTGAGAACTCTATGAATAAATATAACCTAGCACAGGTAATGCTATAGGTATTACCAACATGAAGGAAAACTTATCTGGATATGAATTTGAATAAAAATTATTAATTTATAAATCTCTTTCGTTAAACCTGGATAACTTGAAATCACTTTATAGCTTAACCTTTGTAGGGGTTCTCAGATCACCTTGTTTGCTGTGATCTGAGAGTGGGCTGAATATTTGGAAACCTTTGTTTAGCTAGCGGGACAGTTTTCTTGAAAGCGTTATCTGTTTTAAAATTCAAAGATAAAAAAACAGATGGAATAAAAAATTAGGAGCTTTACAGGATTATGTGCTAATTAGCTAGTTCTGCCACTCCTATTTCAAAACTTGACCTAATAATAGTAGTTTATGATACTGTTGCATAATAAGGGTTCTTATAACATGAGTGTGTTTTAAAAAAACGAGCCGTAGGCGAGTTTTTTTATAGCATCACACGAGTGTTATAAGACCAAGTTATGTACAGTGTCATACACTACTTTATCTACTCTCATACTATAATATGTAAAACAATATTGCAAATAAAACGCTGAATATAACAACAAATTTATTTAAATGTCAAATGTTGGCGCCAAGGTGCAAACATCAATTGCGCATGCGTGTTGCGTCGGTCGTCGAGGACTCGTTCATTGAAACCTTTTTAAAGTAGAGGTTCAACCTCCTTGGTCCAGCTGGAGGTTGTATAGGTGTATCGTTATGATAAAAAAGTTATATTATGTTACAGGTGTCCATACAAGACCTGTATCGTAATGAAACTTTTTTTTTATTATTTTTGGCCTGTACGTAATGTTTGTCATAAGCATTTTGTTTTCAGTTTTAGAATCTTTGTATTATAGTATTAGAGTAGATAAAAATATTTGCTTTAGACTCCTCACTTGATTAATATTTAATGTTATACTTACACTGACATATCGAATGCAAAATAATGAATAAGTAGACGTTTAATGCACGCTAACTTCTGTTAGTAGCTTTACCCTTCAAAAAATATAGTATGCACTCATGAAATCAATGTGAAGCTTGAAATCCACTAACAGTTACAAGTCATGAGTTGGGCTCACATTTACAAATACGTTACTGGTAATATATTCGGTGGTTAGCGCCGATACGGCTGCAGAATCAATCTAACGGTTTGCCCAACATGTTGTCATTAGGCCGGCTGCACGCTGCTACATACGACTTGAAAGCTTTCAATGAATTTGTGTCAACTTTTGTATTCACGTTTACAACCAACAGTCTGATGTTTTCGATTACAGTCTAATTGATCTTACATCCATCCTTACTATCTCGACATCCACATCTCCTTAAATAAATTATAGGTACTTAACGATCTGTTATAATGGTTTTAGGTAAAGGAACAAAATATTCTTTAATCAATTGTAATTGTGAAACTATGAACCCGTACGTACTTCGCCTGTGATAAAGATAATGAACTCCTAAGTTATATAGTAGTGTGGATTGAAAAATTATAATAATAGTGTTCAGTTTGGAAGACTATCGATGACATATCAACAGACTTACAATATCCGCATTCTTTCTTTTTTCAACTTGAAATTTAAAATCGTAATAAGTTACGACAATTACATTTTTGGTTTATAAAATAATACAGAATAATATAACATACAGCTGTAACTATCTGAAATTGATTATTTACATGTTCTTAAAATATAGATATTAGCTTTAAAAAAAATTCTAGGAAATTTTGAGGAATTTTTTTAACTCGAAACACTAAGAACATGCGTACTAAATTGCATCAAAATCCTTTCAGAATTATGCTCCAGTTCTAAACAACAGAAACCATTCTTTTCCGTGACAACAGGTAGTTCATGTCATTCTCCGGCCGATAAACTATTTTTATTCTATTTTACCTTATAATACTTCGTTCCTCCGTTGGCTGTTGCCGAGTGACAGCACATAAAGACGACGAATAAAACAACACAGCAGATACGATAAGAGTAGGGGTTTTTTTGCGCCCCTGACAACTTGGGCACCCTCCGGTCCCGGGGGAGAGAGGTGGTGAATGGCATATATACCTCACAGCTGGCTGTGCGGTTATGACAGACTCTTTCTGACTAAAAACACCTACGATTGACTTGTACTCGGGAAGAGATGGACGGCGCGTGCACTCCTCACCTAAGCGAGGTTGCGCATAAGAAACGTCGAACCGAGGAGAAAAGGAAGAGGAATCGATCGCGACGAAGTAAAGTTAGGTCAGCTGACTCCCAGAAGGGGGTCAGTCGACAAAGAAGGGGCCTGGGGCTGACCTACAGATCGGATGTGAAGCGATTGCTAGCGGATCCCTGGGTTTCTAACAGGAGGTTACCAACCAATTAGTCCCATAGTTCACAGGTCAGTCATGATAGTAATCCAACTATGGTCTTCAGATTTTAGTTTGAAAGATAAGTGCAGAGAAAAGAGTTGAAATCAATCACCTGAGCTTGGTTTTGGAATCAGTTACACATCTTCCTCGAAGACCGAACTAGACAATCGTTGTGAATTATTCAGATTTTTCTATAATAAAATTGAAAGCCTTTTTAACCATAATAAGAAAAGTTTATAAAAATCTACATATAATTATAAAATTGTTTGACCTAACTAACTATCAACGCACTGAAAAAACCTACTAAAAATTGATAGCTGAAATTTGGAACATATGTTAATTGTGGGAATATTGAATCAACTCTTATTGCGATTCAAGTTCGGCTGTTGAAGAGAGATGCAACTATAGTCCGCGTATAGCGGTGTCTCACTTTGACAATCAAACTTGCATCGCGCTATGTTTAGGCCTCATCGAAAGAGTTCGGTCGATTTCAGAGTATAATTTTCACAGTCAACAATGAATACCGCATAAAAGTTTGCTTTGACTGTACAAAAGCCTGTGGAGAACTTGTTAACTGAATTAAAAGTTTTGTTATAAGAAATGATGAGTTTAACTTTTGATCTGTCTATTTACGCAATATGCAAGAAATCACGCAATTATTAATGACTTTGTATCTTAAACGTGTGTAGTATAAAGCGTAAATTAGATTAAGCAAACTGCATAGTTTCTGGTGACCTATTGTGCTGTTGACTGAACTTACATTATTATTAGATAATTGTTCTAAACTATTATTAATGCATGTAGTATCTACCTGTGATTGTTTGTACATTTTGGTTCTTTATAATAATTTGTATTTATATGCATGTGAGGAATGTAACAAATGTTGGTAGATCAATAAATAAATAAATAAGGTGCAGAGTTCCTAATTATTTATATAATCACTAGCTTTCCGCCCGCGGCGTCGCCCGCGTGGAATTCGGTTATATTGCGGTATAAAGCACAACTATAAGAAAACTTCTCATTCCCACGGAAAAATCTAAGAAGCGTGATGTAACGCTGGATTCAAAATTCATATAATTCATTCCACTTCTTACGTATCTTAAAAAAACACTTTGTTACCACGTTTTAAAAAACACCCAGCGCCATCTATCGCATACCTCAAGAACTAAATAACGTAACTAATACTTATACCAATTAGTAATTCGTTGACTTTAGTGATTTCAGGATAAGTAGATGTAAAAAAAAACAATTTAGACGATAAAACAAATTGTACGTCATCCCTCGGGAATTCCTCATTTTCGGGGATTCATTATCGTATCATTTAGCTTCTAAATTTACATGTTTATATTCGTTTGCAATATTTTACCTTGTTTTAAACGACACACAGCGCCATCTACAATCCATCCATCAAGCAAATAATATTTTTGTTTTTCCTCGGGAATATCAATTTTTTTCCCAGGATAAAAAGTACCCTATTATTTAATCCGGACTTTTATCTTTACGTCTGCCAAATTTCAAAGCAATCGGTTCAGTAGTTACGGCTTGAAAGCGGAACAAACAAACAAACAAACAAACAAACTCACTTTCCGATTTATAATATTAGTAAGGATGAAAATAACTGATTCGGTGTTATTGCGGGGTATTTTTGTAAAATATACCATTATATCAGTAACATAAATGATCCAATTACAGATTAATTACGTTTTAATCCATCCCTATCAATCCAGTATAAGAAAATAAAAAATGGCACTTAATTTACTATAAAATGATCATCATTCGGTTGATATATGTATAATTCATTGTACCGATTTAGTTGCTTATATCACAATGAACAACATTGTAGAGCGAATAGTTTTGTCTCTATTATTTTTTTTTGACGTAACAGCTAATAAAATACACACACGTCATATAATGCATCCCTCTTTCCTTTTGGTATGGCCCGTTTCCTTTTTTCGAACCATTGAAAAAGAATTATCCTCAAATATGGTTCTCTTCATTCCACAAGGTTTAAGTAATATGGTAGTGACTTCTTGATTAATATACTTTAACACCAAAACGATATTAAGAATCACCTAAATCTGTAAGCAGCATCTTATATGCCTCTATATAAATTCCCCATCTGCGTATACTAATCTTTCCAAGTTCGTAATCCACAAAAGCACGTAAGGCTGAAATCGGCCCACATGCCCGCCGAGAATTGGAAAAACGAACGTATCAAAAATCCATTATGAAAACCAAATAACAAGGGTGTAAATCAGGAAGCTGGCTGAATAGAGTCTCGCTGTTAGACCCGGAGCCGCGCCATAAATTCAAGCATCATTTACTTGGCAAAGCTATAACTCCGCGGGAAAAATGTTTATATTGTAACTTGGTCTTAGACGTGGAATGTTTTTTTTTAAATTTATAGTATAGATTCAATTATTGTTAAGTTTGTTGGCATAATTTACAAAAACTTGGCGATTTTCAAAGTGCTAGTTCTTCTTATATTCAGTTCATATTTAGTAGTTACCTAAAATAATCATTAAAAATAATAATTATAATTAAATATTTCTTATATTCACACTAATAAGAATAGCTCAAAGTAAGCACAGTACAGACATACATATAGATGATATATAAAAATGTTATATTAGAAAGAATTAATAATAATAATAATGATATTTCTTACATTCACACCAATTAGCCTAGCCCAAAGTAAGCACTATAAAGCTTGTGTTATGGATACTAGGGTAACGGATAGACTTACAAATTATGATACATAGATATGTAAATATTTATAGAAATATATATATATATATATATATATATATATATATATCCATGACTCAGGTACAAACATCGTATTCATCACACTAGCAGTCTTTTCTGCTTAACTTTCAAGAAATATTATAACAAGTTATTTGTTGAAAGTAAAACGACATCTGTACAGTTTAAATCTTTATAAGAAAGCTATCATGCAATATTCAAATTATTTTAGTTAAGTTTCTTTCGGCGGAGGTGTATCAGTATATCTGGGGATTAGCTAGTTTAATACAATTCTTCCGTTCGTTAATACAAAAGCTCTGTCTGCAGAATATTTAACATATTTGTGACAAAAAATGGAATCTGAAACTTTTGAAAAAAACTAGGTACAATTTTATGTCTCAACGAACTTTCAGGAATTTATGGGGATTGAAATCTAACTCGTAAAATGGAAGGCTCTGTTCCCGTTTGCGATGATCCAGGGTGGGGTAAACAAATATTTGGAAATAAATAAGGCTTTGTATGTGCGGAGCTGCGCGTCCCTCGATATACTTGAAGGCACGACGGCGGCGTCAAACGCGGTTGATTTATGCGCCGCCATTATTTTTGAGAGCGACGTAAGCACGCGCTCTTCGAATGAGCGGTGAATAAGGCTTATTATTACTACATCCTACTTCATTCCTTTTGCCTTTATATTCCCTCTGATAGGCAATTGTTTTTAATACAAGAACATATTTTTTTACTTCATGTGAAAATATCTATCTCTTCATAGATTTTTTACAGGACATTAAAAATTGCGATTATAAAATTTTAGATATTTGTCACTTTGTAAAATTTTATTTTGTTTGATCGAATAATCTTTGGGGATATTATGAATTAAATTATTAATTACAACTAGCGGCCCCACCGGCTTCGCACGGGTGGACAAAATTCTTTAATGTTTTTCTTTTATTAAATATTATTCCGTTAGCGCCATCTAGCGTCCGGCAGACGAACTACTTGCGGTTAACGCGTTGCTATGGCAACGTTATTGATACAATGGAAAAAGAGCTGTCAGACAAACACACAAACCACTGTGATCTTAGATTATAGATTCAAGAATATAACATCGTCTTATTAACAAAGAGTTTTCCGGAATAGAAAAAGTTTCCCTGTCTATATGACCGAAATGGAAGACATTTATTACCGGTTGTAGTAACATATGTAACCAACTACTAACGCCAAGTTTCTAACTATCCCGCAAGTATTACATCGTTACTTTGAATATTTATTAATACTACGTTATCGACGATGAGAGGTCTGAGTTCCTTTTTAATGAGGAAATAATATTAAGAATATAATGACAAAACTTTTTAGCTTCCAACTGTCTTTCCGAAGTCTCCCAAAACCTCAAACTTGGATATGATTTGGTATAGCGTTTTCTATCAGCATCAATTTCTTTTTATCTCTTTTCAATGCAAAAAAGGAATAACCAGACTTTTCTATTCGTTGCGATTTAATTATTTTTCTTTCTTTATTCTCTATCTATTTTTCTTTATCTTCCAAGAAATGAAATATGAAAATTCTTCAAAAGCCAAAGCCTTAGTCAAGTAAAATTATAAACTACTGATCAATCTTGATAAATTAGTATTTACACGAGTGTGAACATTAAAACAGTTATCATTTTTGGTAAAAAGTCGTTTACTAAAATTATAACTTTGAGTAACATGTAATGAAAAAAACACATCTCCGAGTCCTCAGGTGGGATTCGAACTCACGACCTTTCGCTATCTGAACGAGTGTTTTGACCGATAAGCTACCGATACGCTGGTAGACGCGTCGAAATTTATAAACGCATTTTAACTTTTAATATAAGCTAGTGTCGTTCCATCAATGTTAAAGGTTACCTTCAACATCAAAAGTAATATTTTTATAAATTTCTAACAATCATCAATGATACAGTTACAATAATGTATTCATTTTATTTCTTAACATTTACAATGAAATATTTTTATAAGATCTAAAATACGCTAGCGAATGCGCTAGCTAGCTACTGTGAGTTACCACAGCGGCTTAACTTTTTACATTTATTAAAATAAGGATTTTTCTTGTATGAATTCAATCTAGTTTTTTCCATATGAAATAAATATTAGCTATATAGTGGCGTGGCTTGTTTTCTGGCATGCGTACAATAACTTACCAAAGTTTCTTCGCAATTCATCTACTCTACGTGTCTAGTTTTTGCGAGACTAACGAACTACTCTACAATAACTAAAATAGTTATTATCGCAGGATAGCAGAATCGCAGGATCAGAATAGATATTTAAAAAATGTTAAGAAAAAACTGTGTTTGACTACATAGAGCATAGAATATGATATAAAAGGTTTAGTTACACTAGCTACTGTTTTGATTGAAATTATGCTTAGAGGTATTTGTAAATTTTTTAAATAACTAAACATAAACTTGCCAATATTATGTGATAAAGGTTTACAAATCTGAGTTTATTTTAAAAATAAAAACTTGTAAATTGAAATGAATAGTGTATTATATAATGCAGAATTTAGCCTGTCTGTGTATATCAAACACCCATATCTCTTATCTGTTCCAGCGTGATTGAGTAGGGTAAGAATTTTATGAGCGCCTTTCGTAAGCAATAGCTATAAATACAACAAAATTAGCTAAGGAAATTTTTAGGTCTAAGAAATGATGATATCAAGTAGCAGTAATGCATTAACTTTAAAAAACGATTTTCTTATCACATTACACATTCTAAGCTGTATTGGGCTGGGAATGATTATATTGTGCCTCTTTATAGGTATACAAATGCCATATGTCATACTTATCCCTACTAATATTATAAATGTAAGTTTGTTTGTTATGCTTACACGCAAAAACTACTAAACCGATCATCATGAAACTTCGTACATATATTCTTGGAGGTATTAGAAGTAACATAGGATCTTTATTGAAAAAAAAAATTGCGGGCGAAGCCGCGGGTAAAAGCTAGTAAGCTATAAATAAATAAAAAATAAGTGTTTCTGACATTCACACCTATTAGCCTAGCCCAAAGTAAGCACTATATGCTTGTGTTATGAATACTAGGGTAACGGATATATATATATATATATGATACAAAAATATGTAATATTTATAGAAATATTATAAGCACCCATGACTCAGGTACAAATGTTCGTATTCATCATACAAACATCTGCCCCTTCCGGGATTCGAACCCAGGACCGTCGGTGCGAAAGGCAGGAAAGCTACCGTTGCACCAAACAGTCGTCAAGCTATAACCAGGACTAAAAATAAATCTATCAAAATTTCACTTACTTAACTTCCTGCATTTATATAAATATTTTGATAGTTACAATTCTATAGTTCCTAATATAAAATGCGTTATTTAACCCCTGATAAAAATAAACTTTGGAAATTTCTCTTACACTGTACTAAACATCTTAATAGGTACTCCTAAGTAGCTTCCCAGCGCGGCGATTAGAGCGAACCTTTATGTAGAAAGTTACTGTAAATTATCACGTCATTGAAGGGGCTATGCAATTTCACAGAAGAACGCGCTCACCGCTTCACTCGGCAGCTTTCATGTCTACATGGGACTGCCAGACTATGTCTTGCTATAATGACTACCTACTAAATTAGTTTCTCTAGAATCTATCTTCTATATGCAGCTAATCTCTTGCACTTGTAGACCAAAAACTATATAAGACTTAAAAGAGTTAACAAATATTAGAGGTCTTCGAATCAGTTTATTTTTTTATAGACACCTTTTTATTTTATTTTTGACGTGACAACGTCTTATAAATTGGTTTGCCGGGTGACACTTCAAGAAACTGCGTTACGCTCCGCTCACGTTATGCGCTTACAATGAGAGCGAGTGAGAGGCACGCGTCCCTTCCACTCGGGCATGGTTAGCCCGCCTAAGAGCGAGAGAGACAGACATAAAAAGTGGAAGGGACGCGTGCCTATAAATTAATGTTTTAAATATAATTCTTTGTATAAATAAATGTTTTAAATTGTTACTATTATTTCATCCTTCTTCCTACTATACGAATGAATATTCACATTAAAATTATTTTACCACTCAAAGTCGTTGTCACGTAAAACTTTCGCCCGTATACCGACTTTACAGGCAACCAACCAGTTTTTTTTTTTACTTGAGGCCGATTTCGAACCTGCGTCTCGTCTTAGATGCTAATCATAACGATTAAAACAATTTCGAACATACTATTTTCATTGTTATATTTTAAAAATGCAAGTGCAAATTGAGTTATGATCTTGAGTTCATAAATGTATATAATAGATTTTCAACTGTTTTACTAGAAATATCATTTTTTTTTCCTAAACCATATAAAATACTCAATAAACAGTTTATTTATTTCAGGCATAGCTACACCAACAGTATATATCGAGATACTGATTACATTAAAGCTGAAAATGGCCTGAAATTAAACCTCAAACTCTTACTTAAAGCTTAATAACAGCGCTAAAACGATTTAAATTAAACTGTCATGAGAATTATCTACTCCAGTTGGTTATTGCGCCATGTGTTGATGATGATATCTGCCTGATAGCAATAATAGGTTACTAAAAACATAATTATATTTTTATCTTTTAAGGAGTTAGACAATAATAAAAATAAAAATCTATTTGCAATTAATGGCGCATGTCATTGTATAATGCCATTTTACTAAAGATAAAAGTACTATTGATGCCGAAGTTTCACTTTTTTTTTATTGACATTAAGGTGTCATTTGATAGCTAAACATGTAGTTACACAGCCATCATGTTTAAATTGTCATGGAATTAAAAATAGAAAAAGATTAATTAATGAAAAACAAATAGATCCTTATTTGTTTTTTTTAATTATTGACTTTTGAGAAAAACCATATTTGAGGGGCAATTTGTCGATAAAAAAAACGACATATTTCACACCATTATAGGCTCCGACACTGGCGACGGGACACATTGTATACTGAACCCGAAAATGTATCAAAATTTAACATGCACGACAAGTTTGATGAATAAGTTGCAACTTACGTTTGATTCCTCAATTTTTACTGAAATCATTTGAGACGTTTAAGGGGCTATTCGAGACAATCTTTTAGATAGACAAAAATTCTTATAAACTACCAAGATCGACGCGTCCTCCACCTTATTAGACTTTCTTAATTGTTTCTTTTTCTTCTTTCTCTTTAATTTTGTTTTGATTCGAAGAAATGATAAGAATAGATCCACAAATATTAATACTTTGTAATAACTGTATGGATTATGTAAAATTAAATTACGTATAAATTTAGTCCTACAAAGGATCATCCATTTTGACATAATCGACAACCCATATCAAGATGATATTTATTGGAATCTTGTTTTTTAAGAGCCAAAACCGGCCGCATTTGACAACTGTCGGGGTTTAGTTACTAACTATGTACAATCATTTATTAATATTGCAATCGTTTTATTTTCCGCTAAATTAAATTATGTGGTGCTTTTGGAACCTATCAATATATAGAGCATAGATGTTCCCCAAAGTACGATAAAATATAGTAAGTATTTTTATTTCTATTATTAGCAAAAGCACTCGCTTGATAATTAAGAGAAGATAAAAAATTCACTACTACAGAGTACAGTTGACAGCCCATACATAAGCTTATAAGCTACTTTATACCATTGTTATAAAGACCATAAAACGATCGGTTACGGTGACCGTACCATTATCTCCGACTGACATGGGTTTCTTTTTATCTTGGATATACTTTCTTATAACTATTGATTAATCATATAAATATGTAAAAGGCTTTGTCCCGAGTGATTGATTGACTGCCTGACAGACAACGCACAGCCTAAACCATTGAACCTAGAGCCTTGAAATTTGAGGGAGTATATGTAAAGGGGTGAAACTCAGCAAGAAAAAAATTCGAAAAGCTCTAACCGTAGGGGGGTGAAATAGAAGATAAATTATTGTATAAAAACTTATTTTTAAGTAAGAAATTATGAAATTGAATGTACATGCTTCTGGTAATAAAGGCTCTTAAGGAGATGAAAAAAAAAATAATAAGCATTATAGTGAGATGTAATTAAGATATATATTTTCTTGCGATATTTTGTTTTATGGTTTAATTATGGCTAGCTTTCGAATAGTCTTGACCATAAAACAGTTCTTGAAGAACTTGGCACTCGCCAAGACTTAGAAACGACCATTGTACTGACAGAAACATTTATTAATTTATGCTATTTTGGTGTAATTTGGTTTTTAATTAAAGTAGCAGCTTGCAGTTAATAATTGTTAATGACACGATACATAAGAAAATGTGTGCGTATCAGAGTTTTTGCTATTGAATTTGCATTAAAAATTATAATATTATAAAATTATTATAATTAACGTCATTCATAGATTTCTTCTTGCTGTGCATAGCTTTTTTAATATCTTCTAAATAAATTTCTTGTGATATCGATTTTCGCATTGGCTTTAAAATGTGTGGTTTTTTGTATGCTGCGTTTTTTACCCTATTTGTATTTGTTTTATGATATTGGAGAAATGTATTGGAGGTATATCTGCTACTTTCGGAAATCAATATTTTTACGGACACCGATCCAAGTCAAGAACTCTTCTTTGAATCGACGGCTAATATTTATCTGGGACAGGCCAGGCATCAAAATGTCATAATATTCTATGCCTACAGGTTTTTTAGTTTTACAAACTAACAAAAAGTCACGTTCAATTTGTTTTGTTATCGAGTTATATAACAAACCTTAGCAATTCTATTTGAAATGGAATTGCGAATTAACAATCAATAAAAATAAAGGGTAGTTTAGAACCCTAATTAGCAGAAAACAATTTCAACAGTGATTGTATATTAACCACGTTGCTTTAATTAAACACGATTTTTTTGATAATGTTTGCGAAGTATTTGCTATTACATCCAGTCCAATCCGATATCCAATATAAAATGATCATTAATCAGGTGATTTCATAATTAATTAAGAGGCACCTATAGGTACATCTGCTTCCGCTAAGAGACGCTTTGACTTAGGTATTTCCCAATGCTGGTTTAGCGGAGTTTCTCTTTATAACAAATATAAAAACCAACACTCGATATATTACTGAGCTGTTTTAAAATTCTAAGTCAATGCACAGCGCACTTATAATGATGCTGTCATAAATACAGTGTAAAAGAGTAAAATCGACATGACTATTTTTTCTTAGTTAAGCATTGCTTTAACGCTCCAAGAAACGTAATGACCCAATAAATAATAAATAATTACGGCGTAACGTCGGTATACTTCGTAAAACTAATATTTTGTCTAAAAAGTTTTAAACTTAGTATTTCTCTCGTTAAGGGTGAAATTAATTTCGACAAAACATTTAATTTGCGAAGTTTTCACATCATGCTAACGATATATACTTTCTATGTAGACAAGGTGACATTTTTAATGTTATGCGAACACGGCTTCTCAGATATGGTTTCTAGGTTTTACTTGTTTATATTATCTGTCTGATAAAGTATCACAAATTGGAGTTATGAAATAGAATTGTGCGGTAAACTGTTTGACTACAATATGTAGATCCATCAAGAACCGAGCTAAGAGATAAAGACTACTTTCACAACTGGATGGCTCGTGAAAGTCAGCGCTCGGGAATATCCGAACTAGCTCTTAGCTCTGAGCCCTGTAGTGGAAGTGGCTAGTGTAAAAATGCACTAGAGCAGCACAATTGGATACAACGTGTGCTGTCAAAGAGGCGACTAGATTGATATTGCGAACTGTCCCTCTTTAAATGACAATGATCATGACGATCACGATAACGGTGACGGTGACATTGGTAGCGGCATCGGCAGCGGGACCAGGAGTGAATGAGAGTGAGGATCCGGTTACAGAAATAAATAAATAAAATGAATAAATTGATTAGGGATAATAGCACTCCATCAACTTTTTTAAGACAACAGAATTTTATTTGCTATTCCTTAAGCTGAATATTGGTTGAAGTAATCCAACACAATGGGCATTTATGTTATGTTATGTACAAAGTTATGTTAATTGTCTTAAATTGACCATAGACTACCTAGATTTGTGAGTAACATGAATAGAGATGAGCACTTACCTAGCAAAAACCCAGGATAAATATTCATTTTAACCATTTTCTACTTACGTAATATAAATGATATGAAGTGCCTAATGAGGACAAACAAACAACAAAACAATAGACTGCATAAAACTTATAGACTGGGCGGCCTATCTTTTGTTATGTTTTCAAACACCTCAAAATTTGTTTTTCAGGTCACTTGATGCGTTCCGCGGAGCAGTGATGAATCTCCACAAACTCCGTATAACCTCTACATGATTATATTATAGACTGCTGGTACGAAAGATATTTTTTGGGATATTTTTAATTGAATGTATGAACCTATTTTTCAAGCACTGCGTCGCTTATAAAATAGGAAAAGCCATGGTGCAATGTTTTGAAATTAGGAAAACGTGTTTACATGTCTTTTAGTACCTATTGAAATCACTCAAGTGACCTGTTTTGCAATGCGTGTATGTATGAGTATGCGTTATGTACGGGAATGCAACCTTCCTGGAGGGTAGTGAAGGTTACAAAGTTAAATGTCCTAAGGGGCGCTGCACCTACTAGATAGTTCCACTACCGCAGCCTGTCGAGCAGTTTTTCTGGAAAGAGAGAGACATCGTATTGTGTTGAGTATTTTACACCAGCAAATTTTGTAATATATTCAAATAATTAAACCACACAATTATCTGGGTCATATCATATAATTATGCTTCTTTATTGACCCAGCCACCCAGGTGTGTTGAAGTTTAATAAATGTTACAATTTTAGACTCTAAGAGCTTTCTATTCTGGTGAAAGTGGTAAGAAATCGTCGAGGGAGAGAGAATGACACATATTGTCATTCTTCAAAAATATTCTGCTAGTTGGGTACTAGCTGACACGAATAAACAAAGAGCAACAATAAGACTAACTAAAATAAGTCTTTTGTAGGAGTCGATTGTTGTTACTGAGACGGAATCTAATTATATAATTCAATCGTTTGATTAAAGAAATTAACGTCTGTGATGACGAAGGAAAATAGGGGAAATTAAAGATGGAGTCTGAGGGGCTAGTTTGAAGATATTGTTATTTGGAAGTTAAAATTTTATTAATTAAAAGTTAAAGTTTAAATTTTTTTACATCAGTGACACTAGGACTAGAAGAGACTGGTTTATGGAATGTGAGTCCACTTTATCATTTTCAGTTAAAACTGCTTAAGGACTAGTCGCGATCAATATAGTTGCGGTAAAGTCCCAGACAACTGTCAGAGAAAAATACAAAGTCATACCTCTTACCGTTAATATAATTTGGTGGTTTTACTAAGAAGAGCACTATTCCACTTATATAATTTATCTGTATCGCCTCTTTTTTGTTTATAAGGAGGCTAACCTGTATTTGAAGAATGGATATATTATAAAAGCTTTCGCGAACATATTTGTATTTTAAGAATAAAGAGTGCCGTTAAGTAAAAAATAAAGGTTTTTAAAATATTAAATCGATAAATTATTGTAGCTAAACACGAAGTTATTGAAACCGAAAATCACCTAACCATAAATTATTTAATTAAAATTTTGAAATATTAATATTTATTTTTATTGTACCTCTCATCATGCTAACCGTGTGACGTTCACTGCAGTAGGGAGCTTCCCCTAAAATGGGGGTCTGTTGCCATTGCTACGCTGGGCATGTGGGTTGGACATCGCAGTAATAAATGGTCATAATTCGAAAATGCCGATGTCTATTTAGTGCTCTACAGGAGGTCTATGCTGATTAACTTTAGTATCATCAACCTATTTTTACGACACCTTAAGTGTTAAGGTTTGGAGCTATTCTACTCTGCCGGAGAACACACAACGACTTATTGAGGCAGCCATACTCAATCTTCGATTTTTCTCGAGCTTATTAAGTGTTACCTACTAAATAAGCTACATTACTACAGGCAGCGCTCACCGCGATGTTACAGCTTTAAGTAAAATTTCAGTTCTGTATTTAAAAAAAGGAAGAAAAAGCTACATACAGTAATGTTTCTAAACCATAAAGGTTGGTCTACAACTCCAAAGTAATACCCGACAGTTAAAAGGTTAAAGGCGACATCGACGAAGATGGCCCGAGATGGCCGTTTTTTATCGTTATAATAACTCTTTTGAACACGTTGCTCAAGATGGCAAACATTCAATATGTAAAGGTTTTCATATTTATGTAGAATAAAAGTGGGTTTGAATAATGGTTAAAAAAACGATCTAAAAATAAAACTTGCTAGATATGGGGCTGCAAGTCAGATCCTCCTAGTGCGGATCTTGGCTGTCAGCCCTTACTTATATTACTGCCAGTATCAGAGATTAATTATTTACCTACAACTGTATTGTAGCTTCGTAATTTAGCGAAACACTCCGTTCGGACGTGATAGTTACCTGTAAAGTCAAAACAGATTAGTATATTTTTATATTCTGTGGGTCACATGATTTTCTTATTTTTTGTTTAGTTACTTTCTATTGGCGTGCTTTAATGTAAAAGTATTTTAGCTTTAAAACAAATAACCGGGAGGCTTACCTTATTATATTTTATACCGGTTCCAAGAGAGCTAAATATAGTTAAAACAGGGGTAAAACCCGTAAAATACCTACCTTATAGCAGAAAAGGACAAAACTTGCAATGGGGCGGGTTTTGTTTGCCGTAAAATTGTTGATTTCGGTGCTTCGTATTCGTACCTCACTTCCCCACCCATTGTCGTTCTCTGGCTTTGTCTACACAAAACTTCTGTTTTAATAAACAAATGAGAATGGAATTTTACAAGCCTTTTTCAATTTCATGATTTATCTCTATTTTACGGGCCATCCTTTAAAATATCCGGCCAAACATTTTCCTAACGACAATGTTTTAAATACTGTGTATGATTTTATAAAATTATTGTATTTAGAGCTACGTTTGGTTGTAAACCTTAAACTAAAACTAAATTTTAAGAATAGCTACTTTTTGATGCGGGAATCGAACTGGATGATTTACAGTGCGTGCCTAATTTCATATAAAGTAAAAGATTAAGATTTTTCATACATTGCCTGTATTTAGTTCTTACACTACAGCGTACATTACACATTTGAATAAACTAAAATAAACGTCAAGGTTAAATATAAATAAATTAGGCGCAAAATCTGTAAAAAATGTTTTATTCACATTGTCTGTAATTTAATTTTAAGACTTTGCATAGTATTTTAAAGAATTATGTAGAATACCGAATAGATTCATTGCCATTATCACAATTTATGTATGTCCTTTACTAAAAGTCGTAGAGCGTAATTTCTTAACAGGGTCATCAAGAAGATATAATACCGTTTCTGTACCCTTGATGTCTTTTTAAGTGCGGAACCACTTAACTCTACCGTCATTCTGAAAAACTACATCTTCATGAAAAGCAAACAATAAATTGACGTCATATGAGAATTTCAATAACGTGACGTCATATAAAGCATCTAAATGTTATATCAGAATAAGTAAATGCAATATAATAACTAGGCGTATTAACAGTTACCCCGCATTTACGCTAAAAGCGATGTTACTACTTACAGTGCTGTATTGTCCCCAGCAAATAAGTTGAACATGATTTTGAAATCACGTGACATGCGCAGTAGTGAATAATGCACCTAAACTTGCTACTGCGTATGTCACGTGATTTCAAAACCATGTTCAACTTATTTGCCGCAGACTATACAAGGCTGTCAAGTTCGAAAGGTCTCGGCAGCTCAATGGGAAGAGTTGTCACCCGGATCGCGAAGGCACGTGGATTTATGCCCGACTGACATCGGAGACTAGTTGTTTTTTTTTTCTATTATTAATTTCTTTAAATAAATAATATTATCCCTTTTTGGCCTACACGGAAAAATTGAAAATCTAACCCGCACCGAGCGCAAAGCAACAGCTGTGCAAACTAGGGTTTGCTCGCGGGAATTCTCGGTACTGAAAATACCGAGAATTCCCGGGAAATTTAAAAATCTTTAGTACCGGGAAATTGAAACTATCTCCCGGGAATTCCCGGTACTGCACAAACACTAAAACTCTAGTACGAAATTTTGAATTTAAAACTGCGAGTGAGGCGGGCGAACGCAACTACGACAGAAGTACGTGCACGATCCTTACTCGAGAGTAATCGATACTATTCGGTGAGAAAAGTCATTAAAATCTTCACAAAGTCGCCAAAGAAGAATGAAGAGTACCTTCAAAAATATGTTTTGTCTAGATTTGGAATGGAGTACCACTTGATTTTGGACGTAAAAACCCGATGGAGCACCGTCGCTAACATGTTGAGCCGTTTCATAATGCTTAAAAACTGCATAGCAAACTTTTAGATCTAAAGGTTAATTGTGAGTTCACAGAACAACAATGGGATCTTTTGAAAGAACTTCAACAAGTTTTAGAAACATTAAAAATAACTACGGAAGCATTGTGTGAACGTGATGCTTCCATTTTGACTGCCGATATGGCAATGAAGTTTGCAATAAAAAGTTGCAAGATATTAATACCAATTTAAGCAGAGAAATGTGTTAGGCACTGAAAAAAGGATATAAAGAAAGGCCATTAATTGAAGCATCAATCATGCAATATTTGACGAATGCAGACACCTATTTTTCAAATTTAGAAACCGACGATTTAGATTTATTTTCACGACCCTACAGCGCTGAGATGTGTAATAAATTTGTGGATCTCCTAGGTTGCGTTTCACGTGACATTGGACAATCGGATTTACTTCAAGACCATTTTGAGCGACAGAGTGCATCAACTTCTGGCATATCTACCCAAGACAAGCAAATGAGCAATAAGGAGGAGTTACACCTTGAAATCCAAAAGGCAATCGCAGCTCCCATTCCCAATCCGAAGTCAAACCAGCCAGCATCTGATACAGATAATTCAAACATTGCATTGTTGGTAAAAGTAGAAATGGCTCTCTGGGAAAATGGTGGACACCGTGGACATTATCTTACTATAGCTAACAAACATTTAAGCACCATTCCACCGACCAGTGTTGAACCGGAACGTTCATTCAGTTCAGCAGGATATATATGCAACAGATTGCGAACAAGATTAAGCGACGAAAGCCTTGACGTAATTTTATTTTTACGTACGCACTATCACTAGTTACGGTTCTTTCAAAAAATATTTGAAAGTTATCATCTCTAGGTATGGCATAAAGACACTACACGATTGATTATTTTTAAAATTATTTTGTTTTCAACATCAATAATGCGGTGATATCTCTATGGAAGGGTAAATATTTAGTTTATTTATGTGATAGTAGTAGAATTAAGGAGCCCTATTAATGAGAGTGATTTTGCATGGCACAACAGATATGTTAGGATTATATTACTATTTCAATTGTTATAAAACTTTTTTGATTATTATTAGATAGTTACTGTACTGATTGTAAATTTAAAGACTGATTGTGAAGTTGTGTGTGATCTCAATTACTAAATTTATAGCCATAATTAGTGAATTACTAAGTTGATTAAATATTTCGAAAAGTGTTTGGGTGTTTAATTTCGTTATATTCATAAAATAATTACGAATTTAATTATTTTTTCCCAGTACCGAAGTTTCGAAATTTCCCGGGAATTTCCGGTACTGAGTAGGCTCCAGTACCGGGAATTCGAAAATCCAATTCAGCTCCGGTACTGCAAACTCTAGTGCCAACTAAATACTGACCGTAACTCAGTGAATGTGTTAAGCTTATTTGACAAACTAATAACATTAAGTCGGTGTTTTTTTTAATTTGATTTTAAAAACCCACAGCGTAACAATTTATTTAACATAATTAGTAATAAGGTAAAGCTAATTACTGGTTTCCCCCATAATCACCCATAATATTTTTGGACATGTTACAAGTAATTTAAAAAACAAGATAGACAGTTATGAACCTTCACAGAATAAACTGAAATTAACTTAGGTAATCCCAAAAATGAGCATTAACAGAAATGTAAATAATTTTGTATAGGAGCCAACTAAAATTTTGAAATGAAAATAAAATAAAAGAAAATCAAACCACAGAAAAAGAAGAATTATATTATAATATTTAATAACGTTATAATAAATAATATTAATTAAAATTTGATAAATATATACTTATTTATATACCTAGTCAGGACATAACTTCTGTTACAAATGAAAATGCAATATTTTTTATGAAGTAATGTAATATTACTAAAACTTATATGTTCCAATTTATTAAAGTCTCAGCAAAAAATAAAAATAAAATTCTATTCGAAATGACCACCTTTGGCTTTTATACAGGCCTTTAATAGGTCTAGCCACGAATCTATGGATTTAAGCACTGTTTCCATGGGAAATCTCACTACTGCTTCTCTCTCTAGAGCAAGCATGTCCACTAAAACTGAGCATAATTTCTAGTCTAAAGGTTTGACTTTTTTGACTTGAGGTTGTGTCTTATCAAGGCGTCACAAAGCTACATTTTTGTGAAAAAGGAGTGAAAACTTCAGCCAAAGTGTATCAAGAGACAGTCTTGGATCGTGTTGTGAAACCACACTCAACAATACTCAACAACACTCAACAACACTCAGCAATACACTTTTTAAAAATGTACCGTGGACTTTCCAGCAAGAAAGCTGACTGCACCTGGTCACAAGGCACGAACTACCCAAGCCTGGCTTGGAACCAACGTTCCGGACTTTAAAAGAGCTGTAGACTGGCCCTCATCTAGCCCAGACCTCAACCCATTAGACTACAAATTATGGTCTGTTTTAGAGGACATGGCCTGCTCTAAACGACACGGCGTCATCGAGTCACTTAAAAAATCTCTGTAGCAAGCAGTGGTAAAATTTCCCATAGGAACAGTGCGCAAATCCATAGATTCGTGGGCAGACAGATTAATGGCCTGTATGAAAGCCATAGGTGGACTTTTCGAATAGAATATTTCTTTATTTTTTGCTGAGACTTTTATTAATATATACATATAAATTTTAGTAATATTACATTACTTCATAAAAAAATGCATTTTCATTTGTAACAGAACTTATGGCCGGACAAGGTAGAATAATGGACCCATAAAAACAAAACTTAAAATCTAGCTTCATATAATATAACATTTCAGTAACCGCAGCACGGCGAACTCCGTTCTATAGATGTAATAAGTTAACTAATAGTCTCATGGGGTGTAAATAATGAGTAAAGCCTAGAGTTTTCATTGGCATTTACAATGCCAAAATCCTGTGAGTAAATAATCCGCTGGTCAATCAGTATAAATCTTTTAATATATTCAATCAAACCAATGTCATCAATTGAATAGCAATCTTTTAAGGTTGATAAGGATGCTCATAACTACTGCCAGATATTTATAGCTTTTCATTTCTAAACCTGTTGGAATTACAAACTCCACGATATAGTGGCATGTATATATTATGATTCACAAACATAATAATATTGTTCTTGAATATCAAAAACAAGATATAAATATTGTTCACTTCAATCCATAAAACATTGACATAGGAAAGCCATGTTTTTTAACTATCAATTTCTGATGTGATCGAGGATCTCAGTGGCAATAGTTATTCGAAGCCTCGAAAGTTCAGTGTTCGATTGGTCGATTTATTTGGAATCGTGTAACTTAATGATAATATCTGATAAATCATTATTGTTACATTCCTAAACCAAATAAACAATTACTTTCCACTGTATAGTATTTTTTCTACATTTTCTTATTTAGCAAGATTATAGGAGTTTGTTTAGAAATAGATAAAGACTTTATAGACGCAATTTACTGGAATCAATTCACGAACCTACTCCAAACGAACCTACTGTGAAAAATGTAATAAGTTGGCGTATGGATTGAAGAATAATAATTGATTTACAAAAACAACGGATCGCCACACCTATTGAACGGCTACTACTAACAAACATGCAAACAAGACAAAAGGTTTGCGTTTCCACATTTTTGTTTTTGATTTTCAAAAATCTTTCATACTAGTTTTTAAATTGATGTTTATAATTAATCATCATCAAAACAAGAAACAACTGAATGTTGAGATTTTTTTATCAGTTTAATTTTTTCTACATTGTCTTGTAGACACATTCTTGGAATGAAATAAGAGTTTACATTGTGAAATAAAACAATAATAAGCGAAATTAATTCAGGACATAATTGGAAATTGTAACTGTATAACTGTACGGTCAAGATGTAATATAAAATATGACGAAGGTCATAGAGTCTAGGAACTATAGATATAATTTATAGGTACTATTATGATAATTTTATCGAAATTTGGTCTTTAAAATGCAGCATATTTATTATTTTGAATTATAACATTTTTTTAATAATATATGTCATTATTTTATCAAAAAGTTATTTTCTTATATTTATTTGATAACTGAGATATGATTGCCGAGTGTTAAATATTGTCATCTAGGAGCAAATGTTGTTACTTACTGTAGCTTTTCGCTAGCTTTTCTAGCTAGCATTATTGACTTTTGTTCGCAAATTTTTATTTTATATTATTGTTCTATTATATGGGTAGTTCTACTCACGGTGGAATAAATTTGACCATTTTGTGAATCTCCTTTTTTTGTTGTTATTTGATATAAACGGAGAGTAGAGACCAAGAATTTACTACAACTTATCCATTCTTTAATGCGCCAGACAAAATTATGTTTAATATCAATTTTATAGCGCTTTTTCTATTTTCGATGAACAGGGAAGTGAGGACATGTACAGGGAAGTGAAAATTAAATTGAAAGTAGTATTACGGTCATATTCTCTATTACAAAAGTAAAAAAATAATAAAGTTAAAATGCGTTCAGCCCTAAGGTTCAGCCTTATAACTTTTAAATGCGTTATAAAAGCTATTAATTTTGCATTAAACTGTAGGTATCGAAGTACCTATCTTATATTAACTTAAAAAAATCATCAAGTCAGACTTATAATCTCAATAGGCACCACGGGCGTAGCCAGGTTTTAGTTTTGGGGGGGGTTCAAGAAAATAAAACTACTGAAAGTGCATGCAACCTTTATATTATATGAAAAATATATAAAAAAAAGAAACAGAAGGTTTATTTGATTACATATGTACTACAGAAATAATCTTCTGTTTTTCTTTTTAAATATATCCACTACTTCATTCGCATCAATTTCTATCCCATAGTGAATATTCATGAGAGCCAAGACGTTCAGTCTGTTTTCACTCGTTGTGTTCCGAAAGTAGTTTTTAAGTCTTCGTAGGCTTGAAAAAGTCCTTCCTGGCGTAGCAGTGGAAACAGGTATGGACCATACCGTACCGTATGGTAGCCAATATTTGTAACAACGTGTTAATATTTGGATATAATTTTTGATCGCACCAAAAGCAGATTTTGGAGTAGGGGAGGTGATAGTCATAGCTGCTTAACACACTTCAAGATCTGCTTTGACGACAGATGTACTACTCTGTCAAGAAAGTACCGGGAAAAGATCAATAAAATGCAAAATATTTGTTATTCATCCAAATTTATTTTATCACCTTCAAAGTATGCTCCCTCAGTAACGATACACTTACGCCAACGAATAATCCAATCATCAAAACATTTTTTAAACGCTGTTTCCGGAATTCAGTTCAGTTCTCGCCGCCAATTCTCTTTTATGTCTTCTACCGATTGAAAACGGGGGCCACGAAGTGGAAATTTGAGTTTAGAAAAAAGAAAGAAGTCAGCTGGATGGTATTTGTTGAGTGTTTGGTCAAAAATTTGTTCTCAATGATGGCCTAGTGCGAAGGCGCATTATCGTGGTGCAAAATCCAAGAATTTTCTTTCGACAAATCTGGCCTTTTTCATCGAATTTGCTGTATTAAATGCCGCATAACGCTCAAATAATATTCTTTATTTACCGTTTGACCTTCCGGCAAGAAATCCGAGTGCACAACACCGCGATAGTCAAAGAAAACAATCAACATGTCTTTTACTTTTGATCGACTTTGGCGTGGTTTTTTCGATTTCGGTTCAGTTGGAAGGCGCCACTCCGAAGTTTATTGACTAGTTTGCATGTCAAACTCGTATACCCACGTCTCGTCACCAGTAACAATGCGTTTCATGAATGTTGGGTTGGAATTGACTCGTTCTAGCATGTCCTCAGCGACCTTCATGCAATTGAGTTTTTGGAGAAAATTCAGGTCTTGGGCACTAGCCGAGCGGTAACACGTTTCATACCCAAATGATTATTTAAAATGGTACGCATCGACTTGTGAGATACAAAAAGTTCGGCGGCTATTTCTCTTAAAGTTAAATTATTATTTTCAGTCACTATTTCCTTCACTTTTGCGATGTTAACCTCAGTTGCAGACGTTGATGGCCTACCAGAGCAAGGCAAATCTTCCATCACATCTCGACCGCTTTTGAACACTTTTTTCCACTGATAAGCACGTGTTTTTGATAAAGTTGATTCACCGTAAGCTTTCTGTAACATTTTCAGTGACTCCGAATACGAAATTCCATTGGTGATGCAAAGTTTCAGACAAACTCTTTGTTCATATTTTTGTCCATTATGAAATTCGCAATATACATTCATCAACATCATATCAGCCGTACGACGCCCGCTGCTGGACATAGGCCTCCCCCAAGGATCTCCACAACGATCGGTCCTGTGCTGCCCGCTTCCAGGGTTTTCCCGCTACCTTAACCAGATCGTCGGTCCACCTCGTAGCGGGCCTACCCACTGAGCGACGTCCGGCACGCGGTCGCCATTCGAGAACCTTTCCGCCCCAACGGCCATCAGTTCTCCTTGCTATGTGTCCTGCCCATTCACGCTACGATACTCCACGACATCAATATACACTAGATGTTTGTATCTTCTTTATATAAAGCTCCACAAATAAGACATGAACAATCATCTGATTCACTTTCATTCCATTTCTTTTTCATCCCTTTTACTGACTTGTTGTTTGAATTTAACTTAGTTCTTTTTTTCTCATTTAGATTGCTTCTCTTTTTGTTTCCTGTTATTTTTGTTATCTTTCTCCAATTCTTATCTTTCCTTGTGCATGTTTCTAAGTGTATCTAATCTATAACGCTTTTGTTTCCTTATATTTTTTCTCCTTATAAATTCTCTTTTCCCTGTTCCTAATCTGCTGTACTTATCATCTTCTAGAAATTCTTGAACCATTCTTCTGAGGCATCGTCTTGTCTTTTTAATCTGTGTTGTCTTTTTTTCCATGTTCCATATCTTTTTACAAGTTATCAATTTTTTACTGACTTTCCAAACTTTCCTTTTCTTCACTAAAGATCCTAAAAGCAATTTGTTTGCTACTTCCTTGTCTTTTTTGGTCTTAATATTAGAAAGATTTTTCGAAATTTGTTGTTCAAGTATGTCTCCAAATAAAGCTTTTTTCACTACTTCAGCTCTTGTTACTGGGTTTTCAGCCATTTGTAACATTATTGAATATTTTTTTTAGGCGTTATCGATTTTTTAAACTTTTCTTTTTGCTTCTTCAATTTGCTTACCTTTTTTCGATACTTGTTTAGTTTAGATTTAAGTTCCTGAATTACTTTGTCTTTCTTTTTTATTTCTTCGTTTCGTTTACGTCTTTGTCTTATCGACCTTTGTTTCGCTCTCGCCAATCTAAGTGACTGCGTCGCGGGTGGATCTTGTACAGGGGGTGTGCGAGGAGAGTGAATGAGTGGTGATGGTACATTACGAATTAATTCTTCTTCACACAAACTAGACGGTGTATTAGCTCTCATAAAATCTTCAGAAGCTTTTATAATGGCGCATTTTTTCTTGTAGTATTTAGAAGATCTAGCTCTCCACGACTTCCTGCATTGACGTCTTTCACGGTCTGTCATTTCGTTGATTGTTTTTATTACCCCCTTAGCTCTTCCCTTCAAATATTTTTTTTTTATCCTTTTCTTTATAAGCGGCCAACTTTATTGGATCTTTCTTTATTCTGGCATAGCGTTATCTTTCATTTTTACGCTTTTTTTCTAATATTTCTTCTCGACTTTGGGTCTTTTTCTTTGGTTTAGCCATGATAAATTCTGTAAGAAAAGTTTTCGTTACCACAAAGCAAGCGACACCATATCTATCGATCTACTATGAGTACAATAACTCAATTCTGAACGTCATAATAACACTGCACTTTCCGTAACCATATAAACGTTACAATAACATAACATTTTTCATGAATGTATCCCGCCCCCATCAATTTATAAGATTTTTATCACTTCAAAATTATGCAATGTATTTATAGCTAATTTAATCATATGTAATTATAAAAATAAATGAATTATTAATTAAAAATCTCACTTCCCTGGTGAGTTATCACTTCCTTGTCTACGTAAATCCAGGGGAGTGATACACAGGGAAGTGAGATTTTTGATGTATTTTGCCACAATCATGAAAATAAATAAATTTAATATCAAATTTAATGTTTCCAGTTAATGGGCGTAAGTAAGTTTAACAACACTATGTCGATAATCGAAGTAATATTCAATACAGTTTTATACAAATACGTACCAGGTGAGTGAGACTTTGACTGGCCCAGACACGACAACCGGCGATGACAGCGTAGCCGCGACTAATTGAATGGCGATTTTGCCGAAACAAGAGCTTCACTAGGCTAACTTCACTGCATACTTTGAAACGTAAGAACGGCCACGTCGCTTGGTTTTGTTGCAGATTTTAACGTATTTAGAGGTGGCAGGGAAGTGATATTAAATTCGTGTCGCCTTTGTTTAGCAATCAAAAATAATGTAAATAGGGAATTCAGACATGAACTATTTAGGTTAAATGCACGTTACATTTATGGTTGCCTTAAATTTAATAATATTTTGACGTGACAACGTCTTATAAATTGGTTTGCCGGGTGACACTTCAAGAAACTGCGTTACGCTCCGCTCACGTTATGCGCTTACAATGAGAGCGAGTGAGAGGCACGCGTCCCTTCCACTCGGGCATGCTTAGCCCGCCTAAGAGCGAGAGAGACAGACATAAAAAGTGGAAGGGACGCGTGCCTATAAATTAATGTTTTAAATATAATTCTTTGTATAAATAAATGTTTTAAATTGTTACTATTATTTCATCCTTCTTCCTACTATACGAATGAATATTCACATTAAAATTATTTTACCACTCAAAGTCGTTGTCACGTAAAACTTTCGCCCGTATACCGACTTTACAGGCAACCAACCAGTTTTTTTTATTTGACTACTTCGTTTATTATAAGGTTTCATTGTGATTCAATATGATAGATTGTGGAATGTCGCCCCACAGGGAAGTGAACATTTTTCACATTTGGAGCTATTTTTGTCAGAGATTTTATTATTTAAACGAGTTGATTTTCTATGCCCACGTACAAGCTAATTTGAACTTTATTAACACGTAAAAACGAGAAACATCCATTGCTTAATTAAGGATCTACAAGGTGAGCCCCGTAAAATTCCCTAATCTGTAGAACTACCGATATATTATTTTACCTAATTACTGCATTAATTATTTGTTAGAATGCAAAATAATAAAAGGTATATAAATATATTGTATTGGTTCTATACCTAAGTATATTTTTATTTAGTTGATTACCAATTTGTATACCAGATTGTATAATATAGAAGAGCTTTTAACATTGTTATAATAAGTGTATAACCCATTTTCGCAATAAACGATTTGGATTGTAAATTTTAACTCGAAAAACAATTACGGGCCTCCGCTCTTCTATTGCCCCGGGGCCTACAGATTCCCAAATCCGGCCTTGGTTCCACCTTGTTTGAAATACGTTTTATAAATATGAATGACAAAATACTTACGTTGCCTCGTTGACTACGTCTACGAAAGTCGCAATTTCTAATATATAAAGAAATTATCGATTGGGTTACAGTCTGTCAGACATTTCACAAAAACCCTTTTAGGCCATAGTAATCTGAAATCATAATGACAAAGTAAACATTACTTTTTTTATGCAAATTATAGCCGAATTTATAGAACGTTTCGCAGTCATTTTAGTGATTTGCAGCAAATTCTCATTCCTATTACCAGGTTACCATCACTCGATCCTCAAGCACGTACTCGTACAACATTATTGGCCGGAACTCAGTGTAAATTATTAATTACTAGCGACCCGCCCCGGCTTCGCACAGATGCAATGCTCTACTATATTATGCATGTATTATACATATAAACCTTATGAATTACTCTATCTATTAAAAAAACCGCATCAAAATCCGTTGCGTAGTATTAAAGATTTAAGCATACATAGGGATATAGGGACAGAGAAAGCGACTTTGTTTTATACTATGTAGTGATTACTTAACATAAATTAGTTATTCAAATCACTGGAACTGTTGCCGTTGTTCGGCCTTTTCAAGGTCACCTCTTAAGAATTAGATAAGACTAGCTGTCCCGGCCACGCGTTGCAGTGCCGACTGCAGTGCCATCTGCCGGGCTGATTTGTGAATCTAAACCATTCTCAGATCCCCTTGAACACACACAAAAAAAATCATTCAAGTCGGTCCAGCCGTTTAGGAGGAGTTCAGTGACATACACACTCACAGAAGAATTATATATATAAAGATAAGGCGAAGCATATGCCCGTTGTGAATAAAAAATAAGCACTTACATATTATAGATTTCGATTTTATGCCATTGATAAGAAAGTTTGGAAACGACGCTTTTATCGATAACGCTACAGCAAACTATCACACAACTGTATTCATAATGTTTATGGTAGTATGCTTATTTAATGTCTAATTTTATCTATTTATACTTATGCAACTGAGAGAAAGCGAACATCCATCATATCAGGCCATTGGTAGACTGGGGTTCAGCCATAATCTTCTGTCAGGCGGGTTGAAGATAATAGTAAAAAACTATTATAAGAGTAACGCCTTTGCCCATAGTGTGATATACGGAAGGTGTATGATGATTACCTTACCAGATTCATGACTCGCCTTATACAACATCCTTAGGTTTTTTTATTTATTTCATCTGCTCCCCGCTTCAACAAATACGAAAAAGTGAAAAACCCCGTTTCGCGATCTGATACTGCGAGTTTTGTGTGTCGTAAACAGTTACCGGCATCGAATGTTATAAAAGACTGCGACGGGGGGTAGACCTAGAGGGTAGACCTGCGCCCATAACACCTATCCGCAAAAAAAAAATCTCCCGTGACGCATGCAAATGCGTTGAAAGTCGTAACCCCAAAAATAAAAAAAGAGAAGAATCCCATTTTAATTAATATTTACGTAAGTAAATATGAACTTTTAAAACATTATATTTGTTATGTCTCAGAAGAACGTTGAAATTATGACTGTAGGTATAGCCTAGTGATGGTCGACTCGAGTAAAAAACTCGAGTTAACTCGAGTTGGGCTTAACTCGAACCAACTCGAGATGAATTCTATCTGACTCGAGTTTGAAAACCGAATGAAACCGACATGGAGTGCAGTTAGCCGATCATTTGGGACTACATTCATTCATTACAAACAAGTGTCACATTTATGTAGATTTGAGGTTAACCTTAAAGTGCCGGTTATTGTTGTAGTTTTTCGTGTTTTAAATTCTGTTTTTGAAAAATGCCGGGTCCTAAAAGGCAATATTTGGTTATTGAAGCTGATCCATGGGAGCTACGTTCACTTCGTTCGCTCCGCTCCAATAAAAAATGAAAAAAATTAAACAGACAAAAATATCATTTGTCTGTTCTAGTTTCTTTTTTACTATTAATGCGAACGTGAGGGAATAAATTGGTAAAATTTTTAAAAAAACATTAACTCTTCCATCTAGTTAACTCGAGTTCAACCCGAGTTACGTGAATTTTAACTCGGGCTAAATCGAGTTTTGTTTTTTCCGAGTTGGCACATCACTAGTATAGCCAATAGATCAATAATATCGGAAAATGTTCTCTATGGAAATACAAATGTATAAAAAAAATTAAATTAAAAAAAAAATTACTAAATGACAGTCATCTCAAAAAGAACAAATAGAAAAACATTCTCAACAATAAAATAATAATTAATAACAGAGACAAAATCATGAAATAGAATGGTGTTGCAAACTTGAGACTTAGCGTTATAAAGCAACTGTCTGCGGATAAATCTGTTCGTGGTTCTCAAAGAGTTAATGATCCCATAATGACTAATGTCGTTATATACTGGCACTGGCGAAAACCATTAAAATATTTGAGTAGTAAAACAAACAAAAAAAAAGAACGACTGTTAGCCATGCCCTGGATCAATATAAAACTTTTGAATTAGCAACAAACTTAAATCATGGAAAAAGCAGCCCGTTAACTACAGAACCTAGTGCAAAACATATTCAGAAATTTGTTGGAAAGATTTCATATTTAATAAGTATAAGGACTTAGTCTACAACCGGGGCCGGTAAAATTATTTAAAAAACAAACGATAACGAACGGATGTAGACAACTGTGTTGCCAAGTATAAAATTACGCAATGCGTCGCTCGCTTTTGATTTTGACAGTTCATCGCGTCCCAACAGCTGTTTTTGCCTCATGCTCGTGAAATGTGATTTAAAAATCGGTTGCAACACGTGTTTTGCTGATCCGAAAAGAAAAATTTGAATGTTATTTTAATTATAATTGACAATGGAGGAAGGCAGTGGAAACCAAGGTATGTATTAATAGTTTTTAATGTGTACGCTGAAAACATGGGTCCCGATTTAAGCGTTATCACTTCAATACCATGCAATGCCCATACTCTCATTGTTATCTTATAAGTTATCATTCTGGATCAAAAGTAGCTTCTCATATGTGCTCACACATTATGGTCGTAGCTTGCAACCTTTTAAATTAGAACAAGACTCTTCAATCAAATATCTTACATTTGAAAATTTTCCTTACCTTCGGTTTGTGTTATGGAAATTCAAACACAAAAGGAATGATAAAATCGCAGGCCCATTTTTCTTACCTTAATTTAAGTTGGCAGTGATTAAACAGTACAATTAACCGATTCGTTGCTACATACAATTACAGAAACGAAGGGTACGAGCTTGATTTACGTGAAAAATGTAGATAGTTTTATTCCGGGTTGATTTCCCTAAAAGTTGGTTTGAAAGAGTTATCATCGTTTTTAAAATGACACGGTTTCAGTGGCTAATGCCACACGCAAAAAAAAGTGATGACACGACAGGCGTGCCATCAGCAACGAATCGGTTAAATACTCAAATAACATTTCGAATGTGCATTACACAACTGTGACTGAGACCTGCTGTAAGAACTCCTCCAAATTCAAAAAGCTTGTGGAAATCCACTACAGTCTTATTTTACCTAAAGTCACATCTACACATCTAAAAATGTCTAAAATCTTAAAATGTTAATAAAATAAGAATACCTTCTAATTTAAAATAAACCCAGGATATTAAAAGACAAGTTGTATAATATCAATTTTTATCTATATTTATTAATAGTATTCACTTCTTTTACATTACTCTCAGCATATTGAAAAGAAACACTTTTTATTGTATTTTAAAACATTTAATTCATTTCCTATAAGACTAAAATAATATTTCGTTATTGCCTATTAGTTTGCTATGTTTTCAGATCTATTCCATAAGAAAATAAATGAGACATTAATCTATATTTAAGGTAAGGAATACCTTAATGAATATTTACATTTTTGTACTGGCTTATGTTCCAGCACCAGTAACACGAATAAGGCGACGGCTTTCTGTGGAACAATCAGAAGATACACATTCACCAGGGCCTTCCACACCAACTAAAAAAAGAGGAGGAAGATTAGCAGCAAAACCACAGTTAGAACTTATTGCAGAAAATGGTATTTTTTAAATTATTATGTATTATGAAGATTAGTCTATAAATAATTGAAGTTTATGTTTGCTCATTCACATCTTTTTAAAAGCTGACAGTGCTTCCAAGAGAACACCAAAAAAAGCACAGAATAAAGAACTTGCCGAGACTGCAGAAGAGAAGACAGTGACACCATCAAGACGAAGTACAAGAATCAAGTCTAACACAAGCATTATATTAGAGATCTCACAAAGTGTTGACTCTCCAAGAGCTAGAAGGGCGGCTAGAAGAGCTTCTCAAGTTGGTAAGTCCATAATTATAAGAGCCTTAAAATATTACAATACAAATATAAATCCATGGTGCGCATGATTATATTGATATCTCAACATACAGCATTTTTTTATTGCTTCCTAGGCTAAAGGTTTACCATGTAAAAAATTGACAGATTTGGAAAAGATTGAGGCTCCAATATTTCGGCACAGTTGCATGCGCCATCATCACAAAAGAACTGAAGTTTTTTGCGGGTGGATGTTATGGGCAGACATATTGGTCTACCCTCTGATAGATATACCCTACACCACTAGTTCTTCCATGATGATGCACATGCATATGCGCTACAATATCTGAGTCCCAAAAAGAAATAAAAACATGGTTATTATCCCAATATAGTAAATAGTTAATAATTTAATGACAATGAAAATTTATAACAATATCATACAATAGAGTCATTTAAATTCTATAATTGAATTATTATTAGGTATTAATGACAACATATTTACATTTTTTAACAATGATACCTTTTAAATCTTATATTACCTATACCAATTTAGAATTAATTGTGTATCTAAATATAAGGTTGGTCTTAAGTTAAAATTAATAACTGTATTTATCGCTTCTGGAATTGAATATACTTTCAGTTAAGTTTATGTGCAAATCTAAAAGCGATAAACCTAGTTATTCATTTTTAACAGAAAAATGAAATTACTTTTAATTGAATATAAATCAACTATAACTGTAAATCATATTACTCAGACATCAAACCAGAAGGATCCAGATGAAGAAAAATAAAATGTAGAATATTGTAATTTGTTAGTAGCAATTTTGATTTTGCAGATTTATTGTTTTTTAAGTGTTTTTTTTTATTGTGTTTTACTTTCAGATATAAGTTGTGTATAAGGGTCCCGATTGTAATATTTTGTACTTTATTGTTAATATTTAAATTTTATTCATAAAATTATCTATGTTTGTAAAATATGAATTGAATTTTTTACTCTAATATCGAGCAGTGCACTTTTTTATGTGCATTTATAAATTTTTTATTATTTAAGTATAGTTTTGACCATAAAAACCCGACAAAAAAAGTGCGTCGCTTGGACAACTACTTTATAATTTTTTTTATTGACTAAATTTTTTTAAAAATTATACCCACTTATTACATATTATTAAACATAAAAAATACGTCAGTTGGCATTCTTTGTATAACTATTTACCACAATATTTCAAAAGATATTTTTAAAGTGTGTTGGACAACTGAAACTTCAGATTTATTGTTTATAAAAACTACAAGTATTTGAATACATTTCCGTAATAATATTTGACTATTTAAATCAAATAACATTATTTTACTATTTATTAACAAAACAGCGATCTTTTGTCTTTTAAATATGGGGACAACCCGGTTGTTCCACAGACAAAATTGGTTATTTCAAGGACGCTAAAAAACATGTCTTTTCCAGAATGTCAACATAAGAGTAACTTAAACCTTATAATCAACTATACCAGGAAATGGAAAAATATCAATTTTGTATTATTTAATCTCTAAATATTATACTCAATCACACCCATAATTTTATAATCTCAAATTATTCTTGAATTCTTAAAATAACATAGCTATCTATTTACTTGTAAAGAAATCATTTTTATAAATAAAAAATATAAAAATACTATCTACATATCAGAAACGTCAATATCACATGGGAATTTATAATAAATAATACTTCTTCTAATCTAAGTTGTTTCATTGGGTTGCGAAGTTTTTTAATAATGTAAGTTTAAATTCCTAAGGGCCTCTCTTAACATATTTGAAAAATATGAATTTAATCTTCTATTTTGAATTGAGCTATATGCATACATATATGGTTTTCCTTTAGTTCCGTAAATTTTAACAAGTGAAGTCTCTTGGTATCGGGTGCTCAGTGTTTTGCCTCATGTTGGCGGTTATGGTCCTTTTGTGTTATTTTCTTCTTCAAAATCCATATGTATCCTTCGAAATTGCTGTAAATCAATGAGCTCCTTATTTTTATATGATCGTATTAGATGGCTCAATTGTGTCAATATATTCATTCGTTATATTAAACAGGTTAACGTTACTTGTGCCTTGTTTACATATGTCAGTTCCTGATGCCACTTTATAGTCAGCAGCTCTCTTTAAGATATTCTCCACTGACGTCAGTAGGGCCTACTTTTCCTTACATTTTTGTTTTTTTGATTTATTTCTTTCATAAAGGGGCTAATGTATCATATATTTTTATTTTATAACTATCTTGAGCGTCTTCTTAGTAATTAATTATTCCCTATCTCTTCGCATTTACACTTTCCTTTTCTTTAAAAGTTTTACATTTTTTAATATATTTTTCACTATACAATTTTTCATCTATGCGTATTTTCTTCCTTCCCTTCTTATGTATTTTGAAATTAGCTGTTCCATGATGATGATTTAAATCTTTCGCGAAATCGCCATTCTGTCACAAAAAAGTGAAATTACAAGCTTGAGGACGAGGTAAAATAAGCAATTCTTTTACTAAAAGATAGATAAAAGTAGTTGATATAACAACCTAATTAAAAGGTTTTTAATTTACTGGACAACCAATATTTTCCCATAGACAACGGTTTCCGTTGTCCAAGTGGCTGGTTGTCCGATAGATATTTAATAAGTTTTGAGCATTTTTGTTAAGGAGACTATCGATATTTTACATTCTGGAATCTGTTCTGTAAAACCAAAATCAAAAGCCATTCATAATTTAATGTCAATCTACTTACATTTTGGCTGCGGTGGTTTACTGGACATACAATAAAACCACCCAATGTCACGACGGCATCTCAGACGACTGTATCGCAAATATCGCGAAACAAGATGATCCTTTGTTGGGTTTGGCGCTACCGTTTATTAGCTGGTCGTCGATGAACTTTAGTGCTTTCTATATCATTAATTCTAAATTCTAATATCACATTTTTCGGGAACAACCTTAACGAAAAAATTATAATCAAATTCATCAAACAAGAAATATTAGTGTTTTTCAAAAACTAGGTGCATAATCAATAATTAAATTTACCGTATAATGTTTTTTCGTAACATAAGCTTTACGTTAAAACTTTTTCTCGGGGACAACCTACATTACCATGAAATGGACTTGCACGTCGATTGGACAACCGTTAAAATGCGATTAATTACATAAATTTAAAAATTATTGAAGTGATAACTTTGTATAGGAGGGTAAACCGCTTCGTTACGTAAAGCGTTACAGCGCCAGTCGTCTGGCTTCCATTACTCTCACGCATACAGCAGCGGTAAGCAGGCTCTTCCTCTAACACTAACCTGCGGGTTAGTGTTAGAGGAGAAGCGCTAGCCGTATTTCGGACAGACGCTTGCCTCTCTACTCAGTGCTTAGTGTACGGTAGACATATACTGTTGACAGTGAACATATAACGTAAAACTATAACCGTTTTTGAAAGTCAATCGTTACTTTTAAAGGATTAAATAATGATACTAATAATGTACATGCACAAAATTCTAATATAATAAATAATATAAATATTTTTTATAATCAATAAAATATTATACTACTAAATAACCTTTCCTTACATTATCATATTAATATGCATAAAATTTAAGTAATAACTATCTTATTATACCTATTAGCTTTTCTCAAGTTAAACATTTTTTTTTATATATTACGTATAAAAAAATGTTTAACTAAAAAATTTTTGTTGCTATGTTAATTTTCAAAAAAATATATATATAAGGACAAGAGAAGTAGTAAGAAGGACAACTAAAAGGTGATTGACCAATAATCTTGATTTTTAATATTTTAGTAATTATTTTTAAATGGGACTGATATAATCCCATTTAAGTTCTATTTAAAGAATAACAATATTGCTATTTTACATTTTGTTTCATTAATATTGTTTACTTTTATGGGGAATAAGTCATCGGTACGCAAGTGAATAACAAGTAAAGAAACAAGTCTTATATTCAGAAAAAGGAAAAGAATTTCGAAAAAAACGTAACAGCATTCAAAATATCGCATAAAATTACTGTAATGCTTAAAGTAGTTAAAATAATTAACAGGAAAAGTCAAACTTTATAATCGCCGTCCTGTTAAATGAACATTTTGAACTTATCAACTTGTTCACGTGCACCACGTATTTAGAATCCAACAAAAATACGAAAAGAGACAGTGCTACAAAGAATTAAAATAAAACGCCAGGTAATACAATGTGCGTTCGGATTTCTACCAGAACCTTTGGATAGAAATTGTGTGTGTAATATGTGGTTTGGCTTAACTATCAAACTATTACTAAAATAAACTAAACATATTTGCATGAAATTAAAACAATAAAAAAGGTTGCATAAATTGACTATATTTATATATAAGTACCATGTTAGTCAAAGGTGAAATAATGATTCCTGACCACTTAGCCAATTTACTGTAAAACTGCGAAACATGTGATACTTTGAACAGCTATTGAAATTCTGTACAGTTGTAGTGGCAAGACCACTAAACCGACCCAATAAATAATGAAGTTCTTAATTGTTATATCAATTCGTTTTTATGTTTCAGGCAGTGATAATGAGACTGTAGTCACACCAGCAAGGCAAACAAGGAGAACCAGAAAAGATTCAACATCCAGCATTGATAAACTTGGTATGTATATTTCTTGTAAATTATAACTAATTATTATTAGCTACGTGATAGATAAAGCAGCTTCTGGTTAAGAAAGTTTGACTTACATTCAACTGTCGATCAGCCATAATTTTTGATCTGATCTGTGACTAATAAATAATTTTTATCTTTGCTGATTAATGCTATAAACACTTAATGGGTGAGGCCCTTTACTTGTTAAAAACACACAAATTCCCTAAAATCATGTTACCAAATTATAGGATTTCATTTTAAATTCCCAAGTACCTACACATTATGTACTAATGTATATTAAAATTTTTGTACTCTCTTTTTAAGATATTCTTTAAATAAATTAACAATATAAAACATATTTTTAAGGACAGTTCTCATAAAGAAGCACTGCATTTTCATCATCTAACTACTAACACAAAATGAAGATAATAATTTTCTCTATTATTTTAGAAACAACATTATCTTCAAAAACTACCAATGTTACATCAATTATTATTGAAGAAGCAGAAATAAGTACCCAAAAAACAGATACAAATAACAGTAGCGACAAAGTTTCGTTGAGAAAGAGTCCAAGATTGAAGGAAAAGAAAAAAGAGGAAGAAAAAAGTAGTAACGATGCAGCAGAGGAGATGGATTCTATAAGTAATAACACTAAAACTGCTGATGACAAATCTGTTATTGTTGACACTGAAGTTGCAATACATAAACAATTACAAGAAAAGTCATCAGATATCAGCCTTGATATTATCAAAGAACTAGATAGAAAACCTAAACAAAAAACTTCAATTTCTAATAAAAGCATGTCTGCTTTAGAAGATGCAAATAGCTTTAAAAAGAAAAGGCAAAGAACGAAATCATTGGATGTTGTATCCCAAACCCAAACAAGAGATAATTTTAGTCTTTCCTTCAGTGACAGTGAAAAAAAAAGAAAAGAAAAAAATAATATTTCTAAAGATTTGAAATTTAATGAAAATCATTTAGCTTCTGGTGATAGCAAAATGATTAACAGCGAAAAACTCGAAATAAATCATACTAGTTCTGACAATTTTGACAAAAAAATAGAATTGAATACATCAAACAATATTGATACAAGAGATATACCTGAAAATGAGTCAAATACAAATAAGACCTTAAGTGAATCGCTGACTACTGCGCCAAATCGACTACCTGATTCGAGAAACCAACAAGGAAATGAACAAAATAAAAATAGTGAAGACGACACTGATTCAGTCATTGACATTTTGAAAAAACCATTAAGCAATGTTTTACAATCAACTATACTTTTTGAGGATTCAGACGTAGATATGAAACCGAAAGGAACTATTAAAAATTTAGACTCAGAGGACCAGTGCGTACCCGTCGTAGAGACACGAGAGACTTGTGAAAATTCCAATAATATTAGTTTTACATTAAACAAGTCTGATAAAAAGATTAAAGATACTGATACTAATTTAGATAATTCGTCTCTTTTAAATAAGCCTAACATTGGCAAAAACAACAGCTGTGAACCTATGGATGTTGATATAACTATTCCAAGTAACTCTTTTTCTGAAGCACTGAACAAATCTTCTGATTCTCACAATCAAAAGTCAGAGGCATCTTATTGTAAAGTTGATACCAGTTTAAATACAAGTTCCAAAAAGTCGAAACGAAAGTCATCAGCATCGTTTTCTACGACACAAAATCTTGAAAAATCTGACACTGAAAATAAGAGCACCCTTATTCTTTCACAAATAAAAGATATCTCGTCTTTAGAAAATAATGTCAGTAAATCTCCGAAATATCAAGAAGTTATATCAAAATCAACCAATTATGAACTTACGAATGATAAAGTAGTGGACAAAAAAAATCTTTCACTAGATTATTCAACAAGTACACCCCTTCAACAAAAGTATTTAAAAAAAATGGGTTTGCAAATTAATACTTCGGTCATTGAAAGTTCTAAAACTGATGCTCAAAAGGCAAGTAAAACCCCTGATTTATCTATTAAGAATAAAGAAACATCAACATTTACAGAAATTAACACGTCATCTGATGAAGAATCAAATACTGATCATGAATCCTCAAAGACAAAAAGTTTATTGGATAATGAGGCTGATGTTGCCAGTGATGATTATGAATCTGGTGACAGTCAAGATGAAGAAGAAAGGCAATACGAAGCAGAAAATGAAGTGTTGGAAAAGGGGGAGACTTTGAGTTCTGAAGATGACTTTTCTGACGATTCAGATTATGCGAAAGATTCTTTTGTTGTTAGTACTGATGATGAGGACCAGAATTTACTTAGTGGTTCTGGAGATGACTTATCCATGAGTGATAACGAACTAACAATGAGCGCAAAATCAAAGAAAAAATATAATGAACGTAAATGTAAAGAGCAGAAAAAAGCCTCAAAAGAAATGTTTGACGCTCGCCATAAATTGGACACCAATGCCAAGAAATCAGATACAAAAAAATCTCATAAAAAACTTCGCTGTCTTGATAGTTCTGACGATTCTGAGGATGAAATTGTTGCACACAAAAGGAAAAACAAAATTCAAATATTAAATTCATCTAATGAAAATAATTCTACCGTTAATGAATCGTTAATTAAAAAGAAGACAAATAAAAGACTACTATCAGAATCTGATCACAATGAAAGTGCAATTAAAGAACAAGAAATAACAACCGTCTTTAGCAATAGTGCTATAGATAATGACCCGTTATCTTCAAACTTTAAACAAGAACCCAAAACTCATCTGAAGGATTTTAATATATCGACAGTTCAGATTAAGGAGGAAATTGAAGAGGTCGTCGTTAAAAATGATAACTCATTTAATCAGATCATTCAAACATCAGACCCTCTACAAGAAAGTCTGATGAACGACAATTCATCATCTTTAAGTGAAAATTCGGAAATAATGAGTAATTACGACTCTATCCTTAATCAACTTAACAATGAAAATGGAAAACCTAAAGTTGGTAAAGCTCATGACTTGTCGCTTAATCTTATTAATAAGACTAAAACTAAAAAGATTCCAATTGTGGAAGAATTAAATCTCACTCATACAAAAAACAAATCCAAACAAGATAAAAAAACTAATATGAAAGATCCTGTTGATGCACCACAACCATTTAAAATTACACAGAAAGAAGAAGTTAATGATAATATTTCCGAAAGTTCCTCTGACACAATTGATTTGCATCTACTCTTTTCTGAGGATAGCAATGACGACGGCGATAAAACTTCAAACATACATAAGGAGAAAGGTCCAAACAATGACTTCATACCTCTAAAAAGAACACCTGGAAAAATGAACATATTAAATCATAAAGGTAAGATTGAATTTCTTATAAGCTGTTCTTAGTTATTTTGTACAATAACATGCTAAAATTAGTGTTGGTAAAAAGTGTTGATTTGACATGTAAGTTTTAAAAACAAACTTTTTCTTTTGCAAAATATGAGTAATAGAATGAACTGCTTCTTACTAGTTTTATTTTATGTATTCGCTTTGGTGTGAATGTAGCATATATTGTCTTGTATTTCTTAAACTGGTAATTTGTACAAAATATGTTGAAACTTTCTTGTAGATGATGATGAAACCGCTAGCAATGAAATAAAATTCACAATAGATACAGAGGGCACGCATCAAAACTCTGATAATTTCCATAATATTTCACTGAATAACAGTTTCAAAAATAAAACCAAAAAACAGAAGTCCTCAAACATTTCACAAATTCCTGTAACACATGGTAAGTGTTTAAATTATTAATATGTTCAAATTGAATATTTAAAATAGTTGATATATTTAATTTACAATCTACCTAATTTCAGATGACGAAGATTCACCATTAGAAATACCATATCATAGCTCTAAGACTGATAAGAACAGAAAATCAATGAACACTAGCAAAGTGGAGATTGAAGATTCAAACCAGGAACAATGTAAGTAATCATGATAGCAAAATTCTACTCTATTTTAACGATGATAGTATGTTACATATATGAGATTTTTTTTTAATTATTGTTTTGGCAATGTTATGAACAAATTTCAGCTAACGATAATCAGCATAATTCCCAATTGTGTGTGATATAATCACACTACAATAAAGGCAGTTTTACAAGAGCGTTACTGTTTAGAAAACATTTATTATTTTTTAAATTACTGATAAACGTTTTCATATCAGTGTTAAAATTCTAATTATAAGTATAAATCGAACTTATTATTCTCGCTTGGAGCTCATAGAAGATAACTTCAGATAAAGCATACTTTGGTGCGTTAAAGAATCGCTTAAAATTTAAAACTACAATATAACTGCGTGAATGAACTATTAAAGGACTATTGATTTGGTGCCCAGCTTTTCATATATACTAGATCTTTTTTTAATAAAAATTGCAAGTTTAAAGTAAATGAAAATACAATTATTAATTTCAGATACAAGCTCATCTATGCAAAATCAGCATAGTGCTAAGAAAAATAAGAAAAAGGTCCTTACAGAATCACCTACGGATACGAAACAACCAGGTTTGTAATTATTCAATGTGTCTACAATAGTAAAAAACAAAAAAAAATATATAAGCTAACTCAAATTTAAACTATTGTATTCAAAATTTGTACATTACTGAATTTGACCGTAAACTAAGTGCTAAAAAACTCTCACTAGTTAATTATAAATGAAACTTATTATTCTTGCTTGGAGCTTATTGAAGATAACTGTACTTAAAACATATGTGTTAAAAATTACTTAAAAGTTAATACAACTGAGTGAATGAACTATTAACAGATTAATGATTTGGTGCTCAGCTTTTCATACATAAAAGATCTTTTTGTATCAAAACTGCTGGTTCTAATATATGAAAATAAAAATCAATTGCAGATACGAACTCATCCGTGCAAAATGAGGATAGTGCTAAGAAAAATAAGAAAAAGGTCCTTACAGAATCACCTACGGATATAAAACAAACAGGTTTGTAATTATTTAATGCGTCTACAATAGTAAAAACAAATAATTTAGATTAGTTAACTCAAATTTAAACAATTGTATTCAACATGTGTTCATTACTGAATTTGACCGTAAACTAAGTGCTAAAAAACTCTCACTAGTTAATTATAAATGAAACTTATTATTCTTCCTTGGAGCTTATTGAAGATAACTGTACTTAAAACATATGTTAGTGTGTTAAAAATTACCTAAAAGTTAAAACCACTGAGTGAATGAACTATTATCAGATTAATGATTTGGTGCTCAGCTTTTCATACATACAAGCTCTTTTTATCAAAACTGCTGGTTCTAATATATGAAAATAAAAATCAATTACAGATACGAACTCATCCATACAAAATGAGGATAGTGCTAAGAAAAATAAGAAAAAGGTCCTTTCAGAATCACATACGGATACGAAACTAACAGGTTTGTAATTTGTCTTTTTGAAATTTGTTTCAATGTGTCTACAATAGTAAAAAAAAAATTGATTTGTTAACTCAAATTTAAACAATTGCATTCAACATGTGTATTTACATTACTGAATTTGACCGTAAACTAAGTGCTAATAAATCTACTCTTTATAAGTGTAAATGGAACTTATTATTCTTGCTTGGAACTCATGGAAGATAACTTCAGATAAAGCATACTTTGGTGCATTAAAGAATCACTTAAAATTTAAAACTTTACGATATAACTGCATGAATGAACTATTAAAGGACTATTAGTTACACATATGTTAGTGTGTTAAAAATTACTTAAAAGTTAAAACTACTGAGTGAATGAACTATTAACAGATTAATGATTTGGTGCCCAGCTTTTCATACACACAAGCTCTTTTTATCAAAACTGCTGGTTCTAATATATGAAAATAAAAATCAATTACAGATACGAACTCATCCATACAAAATGAGGATAGTGCTAAGAAAAATAAGAAAAAGGTCCTTTCAGAATCACATACGGATACGAAACTAACAGGTTTGTAATTTGTCTTTTTGAAATTTGTTTCAATGTGTCTACAATAGTAAAAAAAAAAATTGATTTGTTAACTCAAATTTAAACAATTGCATTCAACATGTGTATTTACATTACTGAATTTGACCGTAAACTAAGTGCTAATAAATCTACTCTTTATAAGTGTAAATGGAACTTATTATTCTTGCTTGGAACTCATGGAAGATAACTTCAGATAAAGCATACTTTGGTGCGTTAAAGAGTCACTTAAAATTTAAAACTTTACGATATAACTGCATGAATGAACTATTAAAGGACTATTGATTTGGTGCCCAGCTTTTCATATATACTAGATCTTTTTTTAATAAAAAATGGTAGTTTAAAGTAAATTAAAATAAAATTATTAATTTCAGATACAAGCTCATCTATGCAAAGTCAGAATAGTGCTAAGAAAAATAAGAAAAAGGTCCTTACAGAATCACCTACGGATACGAAACAACCAGGTTTGTAATTATTCAATGTGTCTACAATAGTAAAAACAAAAAAAAATTATTAGCTAACTCAAATTTAAACAATTATTTTCAACATGTGTACATTACTGAATTTGACCGTAAACTAAGTGCTAAAAAACTCTCACTAGTTAATTATAAATGAAACTTATTATTCTTGCTTGGAGCTTATTGAAGATAACTGTACTTAAAACATAATGTTAGTGTGTTAAAAATTACTTAAAAGTTAAAACCACTGAGTGAATGAACTATTAACAGATTAATGATTTGGTGCCCAGCTTTTCATACATACAAGATCTTTTTTTATCTAAACTGCTGGTTCTAATATATGAAAATAAAAATCAATTGCAGATACAAACTCATCCATGCAAAATGAGGGTAGTGCTAAGAAAAATAAGAGAAAGGTCCTTACAGAATCACCCACGGATATGAAACAAACAGGTTTGTAATTATTTAATGTGTCTACAATAGTAAAAACAAAAAAATTATATTAGCTAACTCAAATTTAAACAATTGTATTCAACATGTGTACATTACTGAATTTGACCGTAAACTAAGTGCTAATAAATCTGCTCTTTATAAGTATAAATCGAACTAATTATTCTTGCTTGGAGCTTGTGGATGATAACTGTAAATAAAGCATACTTTAGAGCATTAAAAATTACATAAAAGTTAAAACTTTTCGATATAAATGCGTAAATGAAATTTTAACGGAATAATGGTGTGGTGGCCATCATACATACTAGATCTTTTCTTTTGAAGTCAATATGCTATTTATTTAATATATGAAATTGAAACTGTCCATTTCAGATACCAGCTCATCATTGCAAATTCAGGGTAGTGCTAAGAAAAGTAAGAAGAAGGTCCTTTCAGAATCGTGTATGGATGCGGAACCAAAAGGTTTGTAATTATACAGTTGTTAAAACCATAGATATATTAATTCAAAACAATTTAAACTATTCAATGTCTGTTCGAATTTGACCTCAGTACGGCTCTGAAAGTAGGTCTTTATTGTCATACTAATATGCGGAAGAAATTTTATTATGTAGGATAGTTTTTCCCAAATTTTGCCCGGTAGGTAGGTATTAGCATTTGGTCCGCTTGTTGTACCAAGCTCTTTAAATAAATAAATTCATTGCTTTAAAGCCAGCATAAGGGGTTTTTCAACTTCGATAATTCTCACTTATCAATATCTGAAAAAATAAATAATAACAAACCAACCACAGATCCTCGCAACACTGTGTTCGACTAGTTAAAAAACCTGTTTTTAGTACCTAGCAATAACGTGGTTGATCCCTAAACACTTTTGTTGTGTTTATATTAAAATCCTTAACTTCTGCTTGTATTTTCAAACTTAAGTACCTTTATTTCTAAAACCTTTTGATAACAAGTTAAAACTTTATGCCAATAGTTAAACTTCGTAAATTTACCACTTTTTGTCCATTTTTTAATACATCCTATTTTATGTCTTTTTTATTTTTCAAATTGAGGATACTTCAATTTTTTTAATAACTTATCTTTTTCAGATGCTGACTCATCAGCGCATATTCAGATTAGTGTTAAGAAAAGTAAAAATGTCCTTTCACAATCACCCAAGGATATAGAACAAACAGGTATGTAATTATTGCATGTATCTGTTAATTAACAGTTTGATGTCCAAATATTATTACATGTGATATATGATATTCATTATCTTTCAAATTAAGAATACTATGTTTTTAATTACTAATCTACTTCAGATGCTGACTCATCCATGCATATTCAGGATAACGCTAAGAAAAGTAAGAAGAAGGTCCTTTCAGAATCACATGAGGAAACAGGTACCTACCAGAAATTGTTTAGTCTGATGAAAAGCCTAATATGTTCACAATCAAGAAAAATAATTGGTGTACGTTTACAAATTTGCACAATAGTATCAACAAATCCATCGTGAATTCTCTCTTGGCCCTCGGGCTGTATTGGGATCAAGAACTAACCCAACCTAAATAAAAAAAAATACTATAAAATACTTTTTTAATCTTTGAGGTGTCCAGATGAACAAACTAAAAGTCCTCAAGGGTGGGAATGTGTTGAAGGGGGTATGGGAGAAGGAGCGTTTTTTCGGATTTTTAGTAATATCTCGAATATTTGTACAACTAGCAATATAATTAAATGATTTAAAAATGAAAACAATATAGGTTTTAAATTTTTTGTTTAAAAATATAAAGTAACCATAATAATTATAGACTTCTACATCGACATCTTCATCTCCTCTTTTACCTTCATGTTCTTCTATGATATCTACTGGTACACCATTTGTCCGCGTAACCCAAACCATTTTCCAGAGCAACCACTTTTTCATCAACCAACTTTTGCAACGATATTAAGGTCATCATGATGTTAGAAGCTGCAGTTTAAAATTAATTATACAGTAGTTGTCGAGTTTAATTTTGGAATTTTTCTTTTCAGAATTACCTACTGCAGTGTTAGCCAATTCTAAGAAAAGAAAAAGAAAATCATCAGCAAATATCACGATCGGAAATAATATCACAGGTTTCCCAATCCTTGTTATTTCATGTATTAGTATATGTATTATTATTTTTTATTTGCTTATTTTAATCTTGTCAAATTAATAATCACTGAACCCATTAACCGCCGATATCGTATAATCCCTATCGTGAGCTCCTAGTGCCAAAATAGACAACAAATTTTATACCATGTTTTGGTGCAATTTTTCTATTTATAGCTAAGGCACCGTAAATATCCCACCGCTTAAGACTTCAAATTCACGGATATGTAATAGGGAAGAGAAATGTTATTATAATTCAAATATGATTCTTGATCATGCTAACACGACCTAATAAAAATATATAAAAAAATCAATATTCCCCAAATAATATATTAAGTATGCAATCTAACGTTTTCATGTTAGGATAATTGTAAATAGATTGTTCTTGTAATTTGTCACCTTAATTAAACTTATTGCGAATAGGATTTATTGACGTATGAATAAATAAATAATAGGTTGAAATACGCTTCTAAAGGTTAAAAGAAACAAATTGCTTCTGTTTTTTTCTTTAAATATACATAGGTATAGTAGTTAATTACAGACTCAATACTTTATATTCTACATTTTAGCTCAATCAAAAAACATTTTTATAAGTTTAAGACAGAAAATACTACATATTAATTAATCTTATATGTTATCTATTATTTTAGAGAATGGCAAGGCATTGGATGTATCGCCGACGTCAAATATATCATTATCGGCTGGCAGAGAGAAAAAAAAGAGAAAAATTTCTGAAACTTATAATGACGATCAATGTGAAGGTGATTTTAATAATCTAATTAATTAATATTATTAACGTTACAGTGTGCATCAATATTTGAGATATGAAATGATAAAAGATACTTGATCACAGATTATTTATTAGGACTTGACACCTGGGTTCGGATTATACGTACGTGCAGTCTGACTTTTAAAAAAAATTGGATGATATTCTGATATTTTTGGATTTATCTTGCACACACCAAACACACCGTTCGTTTCTTCAACTGTATTCGATCGTTTCTTTACACACGCCCGTCGTACCTTGTTCATATAATTATTGTTAGTTTAGTTTTTGTAAAAGCCTCTTGTGATTGCTTGTACAAATGTGTCCATGTCAAATTCGGCCCAGTCGGGTATAAGCTAGCATCTCAAGAAATAGCATAACACATTTTAACTTGAGTATTTGTCAAATACGTTGTTTGTATTGAGACATTAGCGAGCCGTAAATTAGACGATAAACGACTTTACGTCAATCTTAATATATATAAATTAATTACGCGTCACGTTGTTTGTCCGCGATGGACTCCTAAACTACTTAACCGATTTTGATCAAACTTCGTAACTATCTGTTATTTGATCTAACTTAAAAGATAGGGTAGGTTTTATTTTAATTTATAACACAGCAACGCGTGGCTGGGTCAGCTAGTTACATATAAAATGATAGAATTATAAAGATTAATAGTTAAGATTTTGTAAAGCATCGGCATCGCGACAGAATCGCTGCTGAAGCTATAAACAAATATAGATTTGCTGAATAGTTTGCTGGCTGGCAAAGAATAAAAATTCTCTCTAATTTAACCAAACCTGCAATGTCTATCAATTTATGCCTTTTATTGAGTATGCGCTTTCTTGAATATTCCTATCAATATAAAGGTGAACTTTAATCTGTACATTTTACTATGTTTAAAACTATCTCTATAGATCCGTTATCCTAACCCAAACAGAGTTTATTGTTTATATCACATAAACTAAAATATTTCAAGTTAATGCTAATTTGAGGATAGAAATAATTACAATACATTGCAATATTTCAGGTAATACAGAACATTCTCACGAGCATATTTCGCAAAACACAATCGATACAGGTAATTTCTGAATAATTTTCTTAATTCTGCAATAGTAAACTTATTCTTGCAGTGGCTCTAATAATATTAAAGATTATTTTTAGTATAGCGATAGTACAAAAGTACTTTACAGCACCGTATTCAATCTTACTAATAAATCGACTTAACTATAAGCATCACTAGTAGTTGAGACACAAATACAATTGCATAAGTAAATTTTCTAAAATGGTAATGTGGCAAAGTATATATTTAACATCCCATTACTCTTTTTAGATAAAATGAAAAGGAATAAGAATCAAAAAAGAAAAAGGGACAGCAATGACGACAATACAGCTTCAAAGGTAACTATAATATAGCTAGATGAAAGTATAAGTTATATAAAGATATTTAAGCAAATTCTCATGATAGCCGCCGACTGAAAGTTTATGGTGTCAGCAATGATAAATCTTTAAACCATTTCTCTGTACCAAAATAAAGGTTTATTATTTTAATCTTCGCATTAAATTATGTGTGGAAAATGTAATTTACTATATAGTATTTTGTGAATGTAAATAACCCTGTAACAAAAATTAAAGCCACGTCTACTTCCTGTAATTATGAATAACCTTTATTTACACTTAATATATAGCAAGTAAAATAACACTATTGTCCTATATTTATTTTTGAAATCCACAATACTATGAAAAAAATCCTTAATAAATGGAACTTAAAATACCATAAACGGCTTTTGTTTCAGAAATTAATAAAATATTCCTTCGATAAAATGCAAGTACCTAGACTACCTGTGTCGATTCTTAACGAATTGGAAGATAAGCCCAAGAAATCATATTTGGACAAAAAAAAATCGACAGTTGTATCTACTACAGCATTCGTTGTTGAAGAAGCTAAGAAGCGCAAAAACAAACCTTCGAACTTTTTAGAAGAGAGTGTTTGTTTAAACGATTCTCACGACAAAGAGAAGCAGATAAGGCTCATAAAAAAACCTAAAGTTCTACCATTTATGCCGACAGCTATAACATCTGGAAGTGGCTTTACTACAAATTTCAAAATAAATGTCATACCTCAAGAAGTACAATTCGTAGCTCAAACTAATAACGCTGATAATTTTAAAAACGACTATTTATATGGTAAAAAGATTAAACGGTTCGGCACTTACGAAATGTATAGAAAACAGAGGGCTTCAAAACTGTCAAAATTTTAACACAAGTTTTTAATTCCTTTTAAACTGCGAGCTCGACTAATATAATGAACTTATTGTTAACATTACCATTTTAATTGTATTGTTTGATGATTTGAATAAATTGTTACTGATTATTTATTATAATTATCTTTTAAGTATTTTGTTCTCTTGGAATGTAGAAATATTTAATTCATTTTAATCAAGTCAGTGCTGTGAATAAGTGCCCTTTAAAATTGTTGTTTGCGCTGTTAATAAGTGCCCTTTAAAATTGTTGTCTGTGCTTTAATGTTTTTTATGTGAAAAATAAATACAGCCTGGTTGTTTTCTTCGAAAAAATTAGATAAGAGTGTGGATGTGCGTATTGATTTGCTCGTAAAAATTAGTTGGATTGATTAGATAATTTGACTCCGGGCGTTTTTTATTATTTTGTTTACTAGTAGATTTTCGGGAATCTAATAAAGATATGATTAATTTTATTACAAGTTTCAATCCGGCTACTTTTTAATAAGAGGAGAGATTATTCTAATGTCGAAATAAATATTGTACTAAATTTGAATAGAAACGTATATCATGTTTTTAAGGATATTTTAAAAATTCATAATTCGCGCCAAGCTGCAATGACTTACACTATTCGCCGCCAGTTGTCACTAGCGTCGAAAAAAAGTGGTATCGCCCTTGTGTCGTTTACTTTGGTTTGTTTGTAATGATATTTCGACATTTTACCCTTTTATTCAATAAAAATATGCCATTATGTAAAAATGTTATTTTTAAATAAGCACACTCAATAAAAAATACACACACTCGGCATAAATACTTCCCGCCTTATCATGCCGGTGTAAACAAACCGCCATGTTGCAGACTGTGAGGTCACAAAATTTTTAATGGTATGTAAAGATTAAATATGTAACTGAATATCCTATGAATAGTTTTATTCAAAAAAATATCAAAACAATTTTTTAACAATAAATAAATCTTAACGTGGACAATTAAAACAAAACTATATATAAAGATCATTCACTGATTCATGACGTGAATCCGTATGCCGATGCCAACCAATGGGAGTGCAACATAATAAGTCACGTGGGCCACGTCTACCAATAGCAATGCTGGACGTTCTTTGTGTACCTTTTCGCATAATAGTAAAACAGATTGTGGGTTTTTATGGAGTGAGTGGTGTTATATCTGTCAATCTTATGACGTTAAAAACGTAAATGTGTGAAATTGAGGATTTTTCTATTGAGCATAAGGATATTTATTCCCATAAATATTCGGTAAGTTTATTAACAGTTTATATAGTTGAGTTTCAGTCGTCAATGTTGTGAAAACAAGGCACGAACAATGGGAAAGTCCACTGAGTTACTGTGTCCCGCTCTTTTTAATGTCATTGTGTTTTTATTGATAAAATCTAAAGTCTAGGCCTAACCAAGACGTGTCTGGATCCGTTATTTATCATACTAATTACGCTATACTAAATTAAGGGCGGATACTTTTTATTTACGAAATTGGTGTACAGTGGAGTGGCGGGAAATTGTCTCTTGTAATACTGTTATTGATGCATGTACCCCTCTTTGCTCTTTCGAAATCTTGCCTTTCAGATAATTATTTAGTACTATTACTTTAACAAAGTCAATCTGGAAAGAAATAACCTTAAATATTATTTGTCTGTAACGGATTTATTTTATTTCAAGTTATCTTCATAAGCAATGAGAGAGATGGCAATACAGTTGTGTTACCTATCTCGTTTTATGTTATCGATAGGTACAGTTTGTCGCACATTTGGCCGCTCAGACGTTTACTTGTTTTTTTTTTTAATTAGAAGTTGTAAGTAAGAAACTAAACATTATTAAGTCAACAAATACTTAAAAGTTGCTGTCTATATTCTACTTGTAAATTTTAGGAGTTAAATGTGTTTTATTAATTATTATGCCAATAGTAATAAGCCATTCAATAGCGGCTCTAATAATTATTAAATGTCTATATTACAATTTGAAACCTAAACAGGCGAATTTCAATAAATATGTACAATATATTTGAAGCTGTACGTGCCTAGTTCACTGATAAATGAAAATGGCGCCAATTCGCCGTCAATGAACTTACAAACCGTAAATGAGGCACCACTGCGTGCGGGCAAAGTACCTAACCTATATCATAGGGATTTACTCCACGTATTTTCTCTCCATTGGAATACCGGGATAGAAATATTCTGCCTCTATGATTTAAGTCCAATCGGAATGTTTATTTATCAAAAACCTAATTAGTTAAATCTGAACAGTAGTTTGAGGGTTTCCTCATATAACCAAAAATATTACAGTTTTGTAAATAAATCGTGCTACTGAAATGGTAATATTAAATAGGCACATTCTGAAACCTTCACCAAACAATAAAAAGTTAATTTCGAAATAGGTAACTGATATAATAAAATATTATTAAAAAAGAGATAAATCAAAACAGGTATTACATTTTAAGATTCAATGCCCAGTCTCACCTTTTTTTTGTAAGATAACAAATAGAATAAATTAACCTTTTTTTTTTAAAACGCAATTTAAATTGAATAATATTTTACTAATGTACACTACGCAACGTAATATCATTCCCACGGTCGGTTCCTATTCTAGCAAGTAGATATTTCAAAATAAAACAATGAATGCACTTTAGTGTTGTGTGTATTATGAATACAGTAGGTGCATTAGTGTGTTTGTAGTAGTAGAAACATGAAATGCGGCTTATCATTGTTATTTGTGTTACTGCTGTGTTCGCATTATGACCACATTTCCTTTGAAGCAATACTACGGCCGATGCACACAGCTGCACTGTTGGATTAATTATATAATCATAATTTTATTTGCACGGCTGCGATGGACTTAAAATTAGCACATTTTTAAAATACCTGTATCAACTTTGCATTGCCTACGATAACCGCCAACTACAACAAAAATAAGTGTTGCCAAGATATCGTTTCTCATTCAAGGTCGGTTATTGATCGCGTATCGGCTTAAAATTAAATCCCAATAAATATTTGTAGTGTACCTCTCTTGTTTTCTATAACAAACCATGTTATATACTCAATAATTTTATTTGCAGGATAGAAATTTCAATTTGAATAAAAGTATCCTACTACCACCAGTCTTTGAATGTGGTTTAGCTTCTAAGTTCTAATGACAAAACGTAATAAGACTTTCCAAAGGGAGCGTAACAGAAACTCGAATTGATCGAATTTATTAACGACGGAAGCAAAACTTACAAAATAAAAATCTTATGATAATCAGAATGGAGAATAGTTCTGAGATGGAATTTAAAACATTTGGGTTGAAATTTCACCTAAATGTTCACTGCACTTTTAAAAAGTATAACTACAAAAACCAGTATCACTCCTACAATATTTCCTAATTTCCTACTAAATATATAAATTAGTAGTGGGTTGGGGTATTTCGTAAGTGTGTGGTTATTATACATTAGCCTAGTTACTATGCAAAAAGTTCACTTTGGAAACCGGGGACTAAAACATACCTACAACATCTTGCGAATTAAAGAGTTTATAAAAATTACGATCTACAAGACTACATCCACAAAATGTTTGTGTATAAGAAGTAAGGACGCATAAAATGGTTATAGTGAGTTTCTGAAGTCTATCTGCTAGGTAGTTCAACGGAATATAGTCAAATTTAAAGTAAATTTCCATGTCATTATCATCAGATCTTTTAGATGATTGGGAGAACAGAATGTTGTAACGATAGCTGTAGCTTTTGAATAGCAGGTTGGTACCTACCTTCTCTGATCTCAATCATATTAATAAAAACTAGCGTTAAATGAGAATAATAGTTTAACCCTAACGCGTGTTATCTACAAACGATAGTAGCGTTTGCATATTTGAAAACTTGCACTTGATTTAAGAGATCGTGACATTTCAAAGTGTTTTAATAACAGAATTTCACTCTGGTTAATCCACTGCCTACATCATAATAAATATGATGCTATTGGATCTAGGATAGTCATCCTCCGTTTTTAATGCTGTATCAGAATAAACAGCTATTTTCATGAAATCAAAGATGTTATTCTCGAAAACTAATGTTACTATTGCTCACATTGTTGAAACTCAGATTGTTTTTATATTTCTCTTTAATTTTGTTGTAATAAAACCACTGCAACTAGTAACCCTGCTTGTGTCCAGCAGGACTACCACTGATTTGCAAATAGCTTTAAAAGGACTAAGGCACTAACTCTTATTTTGGGCAATGTTAATTATCCACTGGTGCGCCATTATTTGTGTACAAAGTTTTAAACTTCTACAAGCAGTTTATTTGCTGACGCACCTGTAAGTCGAACCCTTACTTCCGCGTTTGTAATAAGAACACGAATAAGAAAACAGGAACTTACTTATTTTTTAAAAGCGATTGTTTATCTTATTATTTATTATATTATTATGAATATGACCACGATTAACAACAAAAATATTAATTTCATAGTCACAGACGTGAAATATAATTATGTCTATTCTGCGAGTACTTCGGTTTCATTATCTAAGAATGTTTGGGCTATTAAGAAACTCATTTAAATAGTTTTTTATAAAATAGAATAAACATTTGGATAGTGTATTTTTTTTTTAATTTCTTAGAAAGGTCTGTGACCCAATGAAGTTTCTCGCGATATCGAAGGATTTTTTTTTAACAATTTCGCTTTGCAATCCACACTGACTAGTCCACTGGTAGAGAATGTCTAGTCCGCCTTCTGCTGTTGAAAGAAATTAAAGCGAAATAAGTAATAGGTAGTATCTACAGAGTTTACCGAGTATAATTTTCCTTATGAGTATCTACAATTCTACTCCAATTAAAGAGTGGTTTTAGGCAAGAGTAATATGTTTTTTTCTGTTGATATTTTAGTATTATTATTTTTACTACGCGCAATATTTTAGTTTCCCTACTATGGTTGGTTCACAGGGAAATGGAAGTCGAGGGGAGTGTGACGCGCATACAATCAATACCGAACCCCTCCCCCTGTATCGTACTAGTTTCGCGCCGAAGTTGCGCGCGCAGCTGGAAAACTCAACCGGTTTACGTACCTACTCGGGTCTTTTCGCGCCTAAGAACTTTACAACTTTCCACCTTTGTTACATACATACATACACATCTGTCGTCCTTTAAAATATCTAGGTACCTACCTACCTATCATTATTTGTTGCGTAATTTTGCGCGCTATTAATATTAGACCACCTACATTATTTTGCACCCAAATTTAAATAACTCACTTGTGTTGTGGAAACAGAAACATAATCCATACCCATGCCCATGCCAGGTACCAAAAAGTCTGTTTACTACATTGATCCGGCCAGGAATGAACCTGCGACCTAGGAGTGGCATAACCATGATAAACGGTATAAAAAAACCAATCGACTGCGGAGGTTGTCATTTAAAATCGCTACAGCTATAACAATAACTAATGCTCGCATTTACCAATATTTATTAATACGTATTCTCAATATATTATGGTCGTATTTATTGCAATTTGAGCTCAAAAGTGGATTATTTGGTTGGTTTAGTATTACCTTCTTTGATGATAGATAACATTTCGTTTTCGATTCAAGTTATTATTAAATACAGAATAGGTTACCTATTATACTACCAGTTGGAGCAATGATAAAGCCTCCTTTACGAAATAAGCATAATATATTTTCCTACAGCCGATTTTTCACGTTCACACGGACGTAAACGTCAAGTCGGTGTAAGAGCCGACCACAGCGCGGGTTCAAGGCGACCGCGAGCGGTCAGGTTCGAGGACACAGCGGCGGCGGCGGCGCACGCCGCGAGGCGGGCCCCTTACGGTGCCTCAGCTCGCCCCGCACAGATCCTATACTGAAAATTCTTTTCATAAACTCTTTATTTTGTTGCAATAACATACACATTTACAAAGATTTTTTGCACATAAGAAAATCGCTCCAAATATTGAAATAAGCCTCATTCATTAATTAATGTTAACTTATACCTTCATTTGTAGTTAATTCTACCAAAAATAAAACTAAAAATTAATTTTGTTACAATTAAGAGTTAAAATAATATAGGTAAATGGTGATTAGTAAATGATTAAGAATTAACGTTAACAGGTCTTATTTGTGACTATCTCGCGAGCAGTTCACTAATTCCTTGTTCATATCGCACGTAGTTATGAGTAACTAAAGCAAAATGAACTCTGAATATAATAAAGAACGGGTTCACGGCCCTATGTAGCACGCACGAGACTGTAGTGACGAATGGAACGGACATCTTTAAATGTAATACCCAGAATGAAATAACAGTGTATACCATTGACTAAGTTTTAGTTTGCTAATATCTACTACGCAGAATAGGTAATTTGTAGCCGAGAGCATTGAAAGCTTACTCAAAAAGGGCCACGTGGTTTGGAGATGAAATATTAGGGTGCAGTTCACCCTCTTTCGATCCCTTATTGCTATCCCTTTTCCTCACCCCTGCTCATAACGTCTCTTTCACACGCGGGAACAACGACTTGGGTCGGTAAATAAAATAAAATGTTTTACAACGGCAATGAATTTTTTGTTGTTTCGGCGGGAAAATATCAAAACTACTATCAATTCAGGTTGATATTTTAGTTTTATCTATTTACTTAACATTCTCACTATCTATCACAACAAACGGTAGAAGTAAGAATTGCCGGTATCTGAAAATGTTATATATAAAACTAAAACGTAACAGCATTTTAAAATGGCAAGTACTTATTCCCATGTTTCGATGCCTAAAAGGATAACTGAGCGTTACTATTATGTATCGCTAGCTGTTATCAGTCAATGGCTTTACAAAAATAATATTTCAAGTGCACGTGAACTGATGAAGCTGACTAACTCTTACTAAAATGGGCAAAGTACCTAGTTCTATCGAAATGTAAGAATAATGTATGTACAATAGTCTAGCTTTTTAAATTCCACTTTCATGTAAACAGTACCATGTTTTTAAATCAATACCATAATCTAGAAATAAAGCTAACGAAAATTTACCGATATGGAACATATATTATTTTTCCTAATTATGATATTATTTTAAATAGTTTACCTTATTATGAAACAAATTAGAAATTCTCATTAAGTAATTTGTCGATTAGTTAAATACCGTAGCTATAATTAAAAGTGCATTGTTTCTAATAAAATAATAAGAGCTAATATACAAAAACTATCTCGAATATTTGTGGGAACTGCGCTTTAGAACCGTTTTCGTTCTTGGGTTGCGTTTTTTATACCGAATACAAGTCAACGATCCAGTCGAGCCCTTACGATCAACTAACAACAGGTTGGTATAGGTCTTCACAAAAAATACCGCCATTTGAAATGGTATTCGTTCCCTCAATCTTCAGAATATGGCCCGTTTTTAGCAGGGATTTAAATATCATCGTAAAATTATTATTATGAGTCGATAATAATGCAATTTACAAAAAAAACAATAGTTTAATAAAGTATGTTACTCAAATAACGCAAATAATATCACTGTATATGTAGTAGGTACTTATTATTATTACACATTTTAATTTTATGACAATTACCTTCACTGTATTCAAAGATTTTAGTATAAAAAAGATTTTGGGACCTTTTCTCCGGGCCATTGTGACAGCGCAGCCCAAGCGCATACCATAATACGAAAACAGGTTTTGTACTACGTAGTGGTTCCATTGTTGCACTGGTTCATTCTTATGTTCCGTTGTTCGTTTGCAATATTAAGGAATTCAATATAACTAGCGACTTTATTTGGCTTTTTGAAATGGCCATGTTAATGTATATTACAAACCTAATAATAATAAAACAATGAACAAGTTTTTTTTTATTGTTTCAGTTTTGCTCAGACATGGATTTATATATCACCGATTCTCTCCAGGACATGCTGGACATGGATATAAAAAATGAAATAGCAACAGATCTTAGCAGTATTACAGATTTTTCCGTTAGTATCCCTATTAAAAATACTTTCTTTTATATTATAATTATATTATTGAAATTTCTATATCAACAATATTTTTATAACGTTACAGGACTCGTTTGGTTTAAATTTTGCTGAAATGCCTCCTTTATTGGATGTCGATACTGATAATTCGCCAACGTGGTTAAACACCACTTCTAGTTTTGTACATAATTTAGATTTATATGGTTCAGAAGCAAATGCTGTTATGGTTAATCCTAATTCGGTTATGCCATCAACTTTTGCTGAAACACCAGTTAAAAACATAGTCAAAGAAGAGGCATCAAACTTACTGCTTACTTCAGCAGCGAACAACGATTTGAGCGCAAGTACTTCACCGCCTAGTCCCAAAGAGGAAAAAAGTCATTTGACATTTTCACCAAACGCAATTAAGGTTTCAAAGGTACAAGAAGTAGAAACTGAAACTGCGCCAAAAAAGAATTTAGAAGAAGCCACACAAATGGTAATTTATGTTCGTAAACAGGAAAAGACTGTTGTTAAGGATTTACTAAGAGATTTAGATAAAACGAAAATAGTAACCTCGACGACACCAACACCAACGGTGCGAATAAAAGCACAACCGGAAATACTAAAAGTCAATAGTAAAAATTGTTCAATTTTAAATACTAACCAAAAAGTTGCACAGCATATAGGAACGAAGACGATTATATCTGGTAATATACATATTTTAGATGCCCAACAATCTAGGACAATTTTAGCAAATGGTAATAAAAGTCAAGCGACAATATTAATTGATAACTCGTCCTTAAATAACAGTAGACAATTATTGAAAACCAGCAACTCGTTTACGATGGAGACCAGTCAAACGAAGTTTTTAAACAATAGTAAAAGCACTAGTGGAAGTGGGGAGTTTCCCAAACCTGCATATTCGTACTCCTGTCTCATTGCAATGGCACTTAAAAATTCACGGACGGGTAGTTTACCCGTTTCAGAGATTTATAATTTTATGTGGTATGTAACACTCTGAATCAGTATCTTTGTTCATTGTATCAAAAGTCCGTATCACTAAATTTTTTGATGTAAAATTTCAGCCAACACTTTCCGTATTTTAAGACGGCGCCAAACGGATGGAAAAATTCCGTGCGACATAATCTAAGTTTAAATAAATGTTTTGAGAAAATTGAAAAGCCTTCTACAAACGGAAGTCAAAGAAAAGGTAAAAACTATAAAAACCTCTAAATTTATGGGCTAAACATAAATTGTTTGTCAATGAAATTTTATTAATGTCTTTGCAGGGTGCTTATGGGCCATGAATCCTTCTAAAGTTGGCAAGATGGATGAGGAAGTCCAGAAATGGTCGAGAAAAGATCCTCAGGCAATTAAAAAAGCAATGGTTTATCCAGGTATTAATAACTACAAAAATATCAATAACGATACATATTTAAGAAAAAATTTACTATTTCCGTTTATACACTATGAAGAAAGTTCCCTTTAGTTTGTTGAATACCTTCCCTTTAAACATTAAACATAATAGGAACACAAAAAATCACCTTCTTTTTCAGAAAGTTTAGAGGCTCTGGAACGTGGTGAAATGAAATACAGTGGAATAAGCGCAGACACAGATGTTGATGATGATGCTGACGCGGATGTCGAGACGGAGCTCGATGCAGACGTAGAAATCGACCCGGAGATTAAAGAAGAGGTTGAAGAGGAGGAAACTATTATAGAGCAGGTAAGAACTATTAATAATTTACCATCTGCTTGACTTTCTTAAATCGGAAATACTAGGAAGTTAATATAAAGAACCAATCATAATATATTTATAATGAGTAATATTTATTCAAAAAGCTTCAGTACGCAACAAATGCCTCTGCAATTTCGATGAGTAATAATGATATTTCTTACATTCGCATTGATCAGCCTAGACTAAAGTAAGAACTGTAAAACTTGTGTTAATGATACATAAACATGAGTTATATTTATATAAATATACATAAATTCAAATGATGCAGATAAATATTTCTAAATTCAAGCGCTGTGGGCGTTTTGTTAAATGTCTCCCCTCAAGAGCGATTAGTCAAAATTACGCATTAAGCAGCCAGTTTAGTCGGTGACCACTATCAGGGACTCATGTGTTCCCCTTCTATTGTATTGGTAACATAGACTGGAAAGCAATCATCATTCTATAAGGTGTTGTCATAATTGCACCTCAAAAGAGTGACAAATGCGGTCATGTAAAGGATTCAAGTATAAAAATAAGTGCCACTAGGTGTCGTATTCACTAACATCGTTTTGTGCAGCATCTTTCTCGGTGATAAGTTAGATAGTATTTGTTTAAAAATATCTTCGTAATATGGGATTTCCCACATGGACTCCGTGTGATGAGGCTAAAACTGGCAGCAGAAAAACAGCAGCTTTTTGCAACAACCAAATTTACTAGAACTTTTTGGAGACATTTCAACATGTATAATTTAACATTCTAGTAGGTATTCAAGAGGGCTTTGGTCGTTGCAAAAAGCTGCTGTAGCTCCGCTGCCAGTTTCAGCCTCATCTCTGTGTGAGTAATATTAAAACTTTCACAGGGAATATTATGATATCTGTTCCGTTGTCAATGCTCTATTGTGAAATCTCATATACGGTATACGAGAAATAAATCGCTGTCTGAAGGTAGACCTTTCGTCCCATAATTAGATTTAAGCCCCAGTACAAATATAAATCGATTGCTACTATGTATTTCAATATTTGTTTTGCACTAAACTAATGTTATAATATTTTTAAAAATTAATGAAAAATCCATTTGTTTCCCAGGAGGTATCAGACCAAGAGTTAGAGGTGGAAGAGGTGGTGGAAGGAACGGGAATGGTGGGCGGCACGTACCGATTGCTAGCCACCGGGACCTCGTCTCTCACTTCCTATATAGCTGGTACCGATTCTGCCGACGATCTCAGTGATGTAGAGGTTGGTCCACCTACATCACCTTATATCGAGCATTTTAGTATATGCAGTTTTTACCCAGTAAAATACTTGACACAAAAATATTTTTAAAGTATGAGAGGGATAACAAGTATGTTAGAAGAAAAGCGTTTACTTTTGGCTGAATTTAGCTTAATAATAACTACACAATCCTAATGATTTCTATGGAAATTGATAAATTTAAATATATGTGACAAGGGCTATCGAAAGCCAACGCTACACTTCGAAAGCGCGCACGTTCCTCTAACGTGTGACGGGCGGGCAATCAACGCGAGCGCCTATCATGCGCTGGATGAACACGCCCGCTGAGAAAGCGCTAGTGTGGGGCACCCCAAAGTTATTTTGTTCACAGTCAGTATAGAATTATTATATTTTTTGTTGTTTAAGCATTTAAATAATAATTTAATATTATAACTATCTAAATTGGAAGAGTGAGCGTTCGGATAGCGAGACGCTAAGAGTCCAGAGAGATCTGACAACTAGGACAATTTTTCCCAGTAAAGTCACACCATAGTAAATTCATGTGGCCATAAAAAAAGAGAGTAACTTTTTATCGTAAATATGTATTTTTCTAAATTCCATTGCTTCACAGAAAATAATTTGGGTGTATAATTACAGGTGCTGGATCATTCCTATGAAGAAATTGATATTGATGTTACAAAACCGGTTAAATTAGACCTTTCTTTATCAGAGGATTACACAAGTGAGTAAAATTTATGTCGAGCATAATACAAAAATATACTATAGAATGATGTCAATATTTTCACTATGTATGTGCCTTTATCACTACTGCTTTAAAATTAGCAAGTCGAAACCCTACAAATTTTACCTAATGGCAAAGGAGGACTTTGTCTTCCTGCAAATCACAAAAGAAGGATAGACTGCAGCAGCACTATGCGACATTAGACCATTACTTATTTTAACTTTTTCTTTCAGTGCATCCAGTGAAACGAACTAAAACAAGCTTCGTTTACCAACCGGTAACGACGCAATCTCACACAAGCAGACGAAAAACGCCACTGGTGAATAGAGTTGCTCTTATGTAATTCTATAATATTATAGGACCATAGTAGCTTTTAAAATTGTGATCGTACGACGGGGGTCAATGATAGATATAGTTTCCAGTGATTGTTCCATTAAAGCGTAAGTTGTCGAAACTTGTAATTAATGTTTGTGAAATGTGTAATCGTTTTTAAGGTGTAAGAATGTGGTAGTCGGTACCAGATAAGTGTATTTACCTTTTTTAATGAATTGGGACACTCGTTACATATCTAACACAGTATATTTTTATGATTCCTAAAAGATATCCTGGTAGTGTAGAAGCACGCTTGACATCTCAATGTACAATGCAATTAAATTTTATAAGTAATGTATGTATATTATTTTTTCAATATAATTGTCATTGTATATCACAAAACCGTAGTATGGTTGGTATCTAACCATGTATCAGTACAAAGACTGTTCTTGCTGCTGTGTCGACAGCTTTTACTAAATTTATGATTTTACAGGTAAGAATACATAATACCTTTAATGTAAATTTTGTATTCTTACTTATGTAAACTCTAAATTACGTGTACTGTGTAAAAAGTCTCCACATAGTGGCAAGTTCAAGCGGGTATGTGTTTGTAAAAATCCCACCGCTGTTTGTATATAAATTATACTTATATATTATGTCATAGAACTACAAGTTAAATGTTGTAATCACTTATTTGAGTGAATAGTACACTTGAAAATGTGTTATTTGTCATTGTGAATACAGATTTAAAGGGTTAATAGGATAAATATCTATATATACCACTAGTAATACGATACATTATTTCGAAGATAATAAGTAACACCAATTGTAAACTGTAACTGAAGTACCTGCTTCAATAAAGATCTTATTCTGTCATGTTGGTAGTCCTCAAATAGTCTGGGTCCCAGTATCGAGATCATTTTTCTATGTCGAATGCAATTCAACTCATGATGAAAATTATGAGTCAATTTCTGACACTACCACACGAAAACTCAAGTTAGATCCCAGAATTTTCCGCTCGCAGCCCATATTGCCACGTTATACAGCCAAAACTGATCGTCGATCGACCTAGTCGAAGGCTAATGATTTGAAAGAATTAAGTGATCTATTATGTTAACATTTAGTTTTGTTATTTATAGATAATGTCTGTTCTTTAACTGTTTTACTTAGGTCCTATGGAATTATGAAATAATTCTTTAACAAAGTATGAGTGGCATAAAATATACTACTTATTGGAACCCCATGATCTTGATATTGTCAGGAAAAATCCGTACGTTAAGTTTATGTTCCAGACAGTTTCTAACAATTTACGCAATTTATCATATAAACAAATAGAGTTTTATACATATGTAATATACGAAAAATGAAACGCAAACAACAAGTAGTCATTGTATATGTAACTTATTCCATAAGATCTAATTGAAACAAAAATTAGTGCTTTATTTTATTTCGGTTCAAAGGACAATTAATTTTATGTCACTTCAAATATTAATCCGCTTATGTCAAACATTTTAGATAAATATTTATTGAAAATCAGGTCGGTTGTGTGTAGTAGATCTCGAATATTGGTTTATGAATGTAGATGTTGAATTTGAAGTCAACTAATATAAATAACAACTAATTAGTTATCGTTGTAGATTGATTATAGTATTACATAGTGCATCCGTCGCTCTGAAGAAACTTAGTATGAATGTTATGTCTGAATATTGGATCGTGCTATGTCCTCGAATTCAAATGGTAGCATAACAAATCTTGCTTTTAATAATTAAGGAAATGACTTTCAATTCCAATCTGCTGAAAAAATATAAGAATATTCAAATTAGTAAACTATTAAAATAATCGATTAGAGTAGATAAAACTGTGATATAAAAATTACTAATGATGGGAACCTTAAATAATTACACAACATGAAATCATTGAAGAAAGATAGATTAATGAAATATGAAATTACTATCAAATTTTCCATTGTTATTATATGACACAGTCGTCATTTAAAGGGGCAATTTTTCTAGTTTTTAATATTGTTTTCTATAGGAAATTCGTCGTATAAGATTAGGAAGAACAATCAATTAAAGCTATTTCTAATTTAGAAACTAATTATTTACGTACTATGAGAGTGGGAAGTACCGATAGACAATCAAAATATATGTATCTAAATGTCAAACAGTCCTGCTGTCGAGGATTTATGTATAAATAGCCTAATAAAAAACAATAGTACATTTCGACGTTATATCAATTTATACAGTATATTTTTCTAAATGTTGTATTAATTAACACACGTCGTTAGACTTACATGAATGTATGTTATAAGTGCGTTATTTTACGGCAAAAGCTTAGGTGCTTTTTATATACAGATAGAGCAGTGCAATTTTGTACATAGGAAATAAATTTTTCAATTATTTTTTGTATCACCAATATCTCACGGCTCCCCTATATATTTTCTCGAGTTGACAAAGATATGCTCGAGTTCTGGCGACTAGACGAATAATCTCTTGCAGAATGTCTCCACAAAAATCGAGTTATTTTGTTATTTGTTATGGTGGACAGCCATAACCAACAAGGACCTTATCATGAATTCTTAACACGATGCGTAAAAGATTTCTTAAAAAAGGCTCCTATGCGTAGTAATAGAGTTGAAAATCCACCTAGAAGGAACGGGACGGAGCGGAGCTTAAAGTGACCAATCGCAATCCACTGTAATTAAAATCGAATGGAAACATTAAAACATTGTTATTGGTAAATTTAAACGCCACTAAGCTCTGCTCAATCCGAATTTGCCTCAGTACCCTTCAAAGTAACGCTTATTGACAACTGTTTCTATAACGTGTTAACTGCTCATGTATGGGCCCTAGCCATACTATATTTAATTTAAATATATTGGGATAAATGGTTCTGGCCTTAAATATGATAACAGCATGTCAACCTAAGAATAAAAATGCTAATTTTGTCAACGGATAGTTCCAAATAACGTTACATTTTAAGACAGGTTGATGCGCTGTTAAGAACATGTTTCCTCATCGCCATCTATTGTACGTTTGGGTTACTGTTTTTGAAGCCGATTTGCTTTATCCGATAAGAGTCGGCAAATTTCTACACCCACTATGTAGATGGCGTATTTGTGTGCATTGGCCTGTATTTGCGTACGCTCCGAGTATCAACATATAGTTCATCAGCAGATGAAAGGAATGCATTCACCTTTTATGTGAGAAAACAATGTTCCTAACCCACTCTTACATAAGAATGCGTTTCTCACATCTATTCATATTTTGAAGAGTGTTTTAGATATGACATTATCCTTTTTATGTATTATCTAAAAGTCATACAGATATTTTGTCAAAATTATTTATGTTTGACAAAATATCTAGTCAGACATAAGCGTAATGGATCCTCAACGATTATAAGTTTTCGCATTTATAAATAATATATTTTCTCATTATGCAAGAAACTTATATATTTAATTAATACATAAATACTGTTTCCAAAAATACATGAATTAACATTGTGCTCAATAGATATAAATGAGAAAAGGATTTTTTTTGTATCATGTATTTATATTAAAACTGATAAATATTGTTAAAAAGTATTGATGAATAACTGTTTCGTACTTTGGCATATGCATTGTAGATGCTTCCAATAAAATTTAATACTAAGTAAAAAAAAATAGCATTGAGCCTTTTATATGGCCATATTACTATAAGATAGAAAATGAGTTGGCACAAGCAGAATGGTAGCAGTAACTCTTGTATGTAAATGCGTTGGTTATTGTAAGTTTCCACTGCCAGTATTACGACATCCGTGTAAATTACAAAATAAGTCTTAAGTTTAGATTAGTTTAGCTTTAAATTTGGATTATTAAGTATGAACTACACTAAAGGGAACTAAGTTGAATGATTTTTAATAACATTTTTGTAATAAAAATTGATAAGTAATAAAATACACATTTTCTTTTAAAATAACATTGAAAATTAATTAAAAAATATTGAATTTGACATTTTGGATCAATTTCTATACTATTTTATCAGAGCCTGTTTTGAAACCGCTTCCTATCAAACTGTTTGTTAAAGGACAATTAAGTGAAAGATATAATTATTGATAAAAGAAAAGAGTTAGGGTAAATATATGTATTACAAATCTTAAAACTAAAAGATGTTGATAGGACAGCAAAATGGTTAATCAGATCATTCGCTTCTATAAAATTAGAAAGGTATATGAATTTTTTATTATAAAATTTTGTGGCGTGTCTGTACGCTTTAATCCATGTCTTTGATGTTTGGTAATTTCTTTTCTTGATTAGATGATGATGATCCATGAATAACCAATGACATACCCCGATCCTAGGGTTAGGGTCCAGTAAAAGTTTAGGGTTTTACTCATCCTAGACTTCATGAGAGCGGGATAAGAGAACTCGCGCTGCTTTGTTTCACTTGCCAACATTCGTACAAATTCACAAACACTCAATGGTTAATCAAAAACTTAACGTCTGACTAGGTGTTTCCGGATTACATAGTTCCTGAAGATATAATATTTGACAGATGGTATATTAAAACTTGATAAATTTTGTAACAAATTGACAACCATAAAAGCTAGAGCGTCACTAGCATTAGTGAAAGATGGCCCAAAAGGGAATAACAGAAAGGTGCTGCAATTTGTGTCACTTAAATGATAGTGCCTTTGTATCATTCTTATTTTAAATTATTCTGCCAGTTTTGCATTGATACTACGGAACCACTGTTGAATTAACGAAGGTTTCATAATAAGTATTTTAATAATCTTATATTTTAAAGATATAGGATAAAACTAATTAACAGTTAATTACAGATTATATAACTATTTTATGTAATACATAGATTACCAGTATACTGATAAAACCTATACCTCTATATTTTTCGTGCATAACGTTGTTAACACGTTCAATGCCACCGACTCGCCCGGAGAGTTCACGTAAATCTTATTCTAGTGCCGACGACTCGCCTGGCGAGTTCAGTGTTTTTAGCTAATATTTCCAAAATAGATCCATATGTTCTGCTTAAAATAATAGAGTACACAAAATATTCGCTAAACTAAAGATTTACGTGGTGGGCCAGGTGTGAAGACCCCGTTTATATTTCAAAGAAAAAAAAACTATTCTGCAATGCCTTGAACTCGCTAGACGAGTTCACTGACATAGATCCTCAACCTTAAAGTTAATATAATTTGAACATCTTAGACAACGACGTCAACAAATAGGTTTAAATAAATTAATAAAATCTTTTGTTTAATCGACATGCAAGTGTGAGTCAGCCAAATTAAAAAAGGGCGACCTAAAAGCCGCGGGATATTTTACAGTTATTTTACTGTAAAGAACTATTAAACCACAGTTTCTCAAGTCTGGATTGCTAACTATTAACGCATAAATATTATGTTTTGTAATTTTTAGTAAGACGTGCTCGGTGCCTTATGCGCCGAGGGTCGTGGGTTTGATCCCCACTCAGAACAAACATTCGTGTGATGAACATTTGTGTTTGTTCTGTATCTGGGTGTAAGTATTTATTAAAGTATACATCTGTAATACCACTGTTGGTTCTGATATCCGTAACACAAGTGCTTTAGTGAATTATCTCGGTATCAGATCAATGTTTGTGATGTCAGATATTAATTTTTGTTATATTTATTTATTAAGTGAGTATCTATTACCAAAATACAACGAATCATGTCTTATTATGGTATTACAAATATATATACTCATATAAATATTAACACCCAGACACAGAATATACAATATATATCTTTAACAATAACCACTATTTAAAAGATTTACACCCACTGCTTAAATTACTAAACAAACTAACTTTTTATTATATAAATTCAAAATAAAACCTTCACAAAAACCACTATTTAAAAGATTGACAACCACTCCTTTAATTACAAAACAAACTTATCTTTTATTTTATTTATAGAGATAGACTCTCAATAGTCGTAAAACACTATTTAATTGCGTCAATAATAAGGCATTCAGTCTCGATACATTTACGAGTCCCGGGAAAATAAAATCGAGACTCGGTCCGGTCCCGGGATTCCCGGGAAAAACGAGACTTTGAAAATAAGTTTCATACTCAAGGTTTATACAATTAATACAATATGTTTCAATTAAGTACTTCAATAATAAACTATTAAAATATAATCAAATATAAGTAAAATTAATATTTTTCATTTTTATAATAGGCACGCAGAAAGCAAAGGGCATTCAAAGTGTTTTCAGATAGAGAGGATCTGGATCTTGTTGCAAAAGTAACCGGCATTAGAAAAAGCTCTCTCTGTTTCGACGCTAGTAGGGGGGATGGATAACAATAATTATAGCACTGATTTTAATGCTTACCTCTGTCGCCACCACTCTCAAAGAGAGCTTTTTCTCCTTTTTTTTCAAAGCTTTCAAAGTCGTTTGCAAGTCATGGATGCTAGATTGTTTTTCTATTTTTTTAGGATTTAGCAAGTTTTCAAGCTCACCCCCTAGCTGTTCTTTAGCAGTTAAACTGGTGAGCTCCGCAATCGTGATTCTCTTAATGATAGTGTGATGTCGTCGTTATTTAAAGTATTGAATACCCTAATCTACAGGTTATCCTAATTTTCACTTTACAGTATTTCCACGTAACCGAATTAAAAAAATAATGGTAGTTTAGTAGATTTTTTTTAAGTAGATTGGTATTTTTTGTAGATGATTTAACTAAGTCTCGAAAACTGGAGTTGAGGTCTCGAAAATACGACAAAATCGTCGAGACTCTCGGAATTTACGAGACTGGGACTCCCGGGATGTGAGCCCTAGTCAAACACCTTACATACACAGTGACGGCCACAAAAATAACAAAACAAAAGAATCTACCCTTACGTAGTGCCAGTGAACTCGCGTGGCGAGTCGGTACAATTTTTATTGCAGTGCCGGCAAGTCCGCCATATAATGTAGGCGGCACCCGAGAAAAATCATGAAATTCATAGTGGTAATGAACGTGTTAAAATATATCTGATCTAAGTTGTAGGTGCTATATGACAATTAAAAATATGTTGATTTAAGTTATTTATATTCCAAGATAATCCAATTATTTGATATTATTGTCACCTTATGAATTGAATTTCCTATACCGATTAAATTGATTTATTCAAAAAATATGGAAAAAGCTATAAGCAGAAGAAAACCTGCACGTGGACAAAGGTTTAAGTCGACTGTAACCTATCAGTTGAGATTTCAGCTTCATCCGAAGCGAACTGACTTTGATCTCCCCTCCGATGTAGGTACTAAAGATGTGGACCCACTCGTAATACAAGCGTTTAACTTACCACAAGGGGTTAACGGAAATATTAATGTAATTGACGCATCTAACCATATGAAAACAATACATATTTTCCCTATGAAAATAATAGCTGATGCATCAGTCACCCAGGGTTGCAATGAACGAAGCCTTAAGCGATAACGAACCGGTTTCGCTTAAGGTGCTTAAAAGGCAATTTATTATAGGGGAGCTCCCATGGATCAGCTTCAATGATGCAATGTGTGGAATCGAATCAACACATTTAGTACCAGATTGTAACAGAGACCGAATATTGAAATCATTAATTCCTATTTTTTTTAGTATTACGCGCCGTTCAATCCAGCTTTATGCTTAGCGACTGCATCCACCTAGTTTTATTTGAGTATCCAATACCCAGTAGCTTTAAGCGCATAAATTATTATATATATCTACGAGGCACGTAGACATAGAAAGGAGACAATAGTGCACACTCCCAGTGCCCGCGAAACTCGCGGTCTTACGGCGGCCTAAGGCAATGTGATAGTTAAACATATTTTTATTATTTAAAATTTATTTAAAAAAATAAGTTCCCACATTCACTACAAATCATAATATAATAGTTATTTTTAATCTTACGTTTAGTTTTAGACCCGCTTCTGTCCTATTCCAATAAAAATATCTGTAAGTCCAACAAATCCATGCATTATTCGAAAAATATAGTCTTAACAGATAAAGAATAGCAATAGACCGGTCTTTGGGGCACCTTTGTCCATCAGTAGGCGTCTTAAAACTAAACTGAAGATAAAAGTAAACTATTGGCGAGCGGAGGCGGAATTTTTCAGTTATTGTCTCGCCTAGAAAAACATCAAGATCCAGTCTGATTCAACTAATTACTAATGTGTAAACGAGATGAATCTTGACGATCTTACTTTTTACCCGACTGCGCCAGAAGGAGGGTTATGTTTTTCGAGAGTATGTACCTATGTATAATTGTTTGGCGCGCTCTGCAACCAGAACGGTTCGATGGATTTAAGCTTAAGAGATGTCGTTAGATTCGTATTTACTTTGTGAGTGACATGGGTATATCAAAATAATAAAAAAAACAACATGGCGAATTTTTGGCGCCAAATTCAAATATTTGACACGCTCTGCAGCCTGAACGGCTGCATGGATTTTAGTTTGAGAGGTGTCGTTAGATTCAGATTTACTGTGAAAATGGCACTGGGTTTATCAAAATAAAAAGGGTAATTTTAAAAACCTACGACTATGTTTCTGTGTAATTTGAAAAATGAAATACCCTAAATTAAAAATCAGTAATTTAAAAAATGAAGAAATCCTTAAACAAGAAAGTCGTCTTACCCGATTGCACTTAAGAATCGCCAAAGTTGTAACAGTGGGGACCCATTCTAGAAAGTCAGCCATCTAGTCATTAGATTGGAGTAATCTGCAAATGTGATATAGATATACAATACAATACAAAACACTTTATTGATAACACCACATTGAAATAATAAGATAACAAGAGAAAACTTAAAATAGTGTTACAATGGGCGGTCTTATCGCTCAGAGCGATCTCTTCCAGACAACCTTTATATTTAGATATGTGCTATCAATTCACAAATCAAATCGCTCGAATCGAATCGATAAATGGTGGCCTATCGATCGGCAACACTGTCACAAGCTCATTAATTTTGCAGAAAAATCGTCTATCAAACAATCGATAGCTCCCAACACCGTCATCCCTAATAAATCGATTGCGATATCGATAAAATGGGTCGACAGATTACCTAACAATACGATATTTGCGTGTCCAAGCGACCAGACGTATTTAACTATTATAGTTCTATACTTTCTGAGTATTTCAATTGATTTGAAGAAGAATTATGCTTTATCTCCTGAAAAAGCTCTGGGGAGGATGCAAAGCATATTGTCCTACAGAGAACAAAATGTATTGTCATACTTTATCCGTATTTTACAAAATAACTAAGATTATTTTATTTAACTGCTTCAGAATATCGATTGAAATATTTCATGAATTTTAGTAACGAGTACTTTAAAAATTTACATTAATGCGACAAACTATTTCGGCAGAGGAAAGGATTGCTATGACTATGAAGTAAATCAACAACACTATCTCGTAAAGCACCTTTAAGCCGACCTTCATAGTAATAGCATATACAGTCATGTCATGAGCGATGAAATTTATACACCGACAAACTTTCTTAATCTTTATTATCGATATAATTATATTAAAAAAGAAGTACACAAAACTTGCAAAAGGATTATGATATTTCCCGATTCACAACCGATATTTAGTTTAATCGGTTGACTTGTTTGTTATTGACTTATGTAAGCTTACAAAAATTGGTACGTAAGCAAATATTTCAAGCATTTAGGGATACAAAAATTCAATAAGAAAGTCCAAGGCAGATACCACACAGCACAGCCGTAGAATTAGGTTTACGTTTAGGTAAATTAATTAGGTAAATTTAGGCGAGGTTTACAGTAAAGTCATGTTCTATATGAAATAAGATAATTACTTTATAAGTTGTCTCATGTTACTTTGGACTGTAAGTGTAATAAAATTATGTTATTGGAGCTTAGCGAGCGACGCTCCTATGGATCAGCTTCAATGTAATGCGTAATACCTAAAAAAAACCTATTTTAGGTATTACGCTTCGCTCCAATATATGGTGCCAGCGTAGCTTTATGCTTAGCGATTGCATCGCCTAGTTATTCAAATGAAATCAAATACACACAAAAAAATCATGTCGATAATTATTCTGATCGATCAACATTGTCCCAGCCCTAGGAATGTTACTTTGACATCTGTCGCAGCGAACAAGCTCGAACTAAAAAACGTAAAACGTAGTGATTCCTTGCTCAGTGCGTAGTATTACATGCGCTTTGGATGCGTTTATTTACATTTTGTATGAGATGCGATCGTCTATCAATATTAACAATAATATTGCTTCACATTCTCTCTCTCTGTAAATGCTGTATTGTTTTCTTACACGAAATGGCTACTCGTGAGATTCTAACACTGCAATTTGGTCATTACTCAAACTATATTGGCACTCATTTTTGGAATATACAAGAACAAAGTTTTGATTATACAGGCACGAAACAAAATGATATCAATCATGATATTTTGTACCGTGAAGGGCAAACACAGAAAGGTGAAGTTACTTACACTCCCAGGCTACTTCTGGCAGATCTAAAAGGATGTTTAAGGTGTTTGCCAGCAACTGGTGGGCTGCCGACAGAAACCGATAATGAAACACAATGGGAAGCAATAGAAACAATAGAAGAACCTGTTCCTGAAAAGAGTCAGTTTATGAAAGACATTGACACTGAAGATGTAAATATAGAGGAAAAACAATATAATTTTGAAGAAGATGTAAAAACTTGGACTGATTTCTTATATCCTCGCTTTCATTCTAGGACTGTGAATATTGTTAAAGAATATAGCTGTGACAATGAAAATGTAAGTTAATTATTAAGTAGTTTATGAAATTATGAATTGTGACATCTTAGAACTTTCTTAAAATCAGTACAGATTTTCTGAAAGAACAATAATATTAAAATTATGTATAGGTTAGCCTTATATTTATTTATTCAACAAATTTTTTTTAGAGTAAAAATATTTTGCACTTTTGTTTTAAACATAGTATTGAAATAAGAAGTAACATCTAAAGTCTGTTCATTCTAACTTGTCCTATTTTGTAAACAATATTGGCACAAGTTTTTTTCAAAAATCACCCATTTATCTATTACAATAAATCGTTATTAAGGAGTCTACACACCAAACCCGCCGACCCGCCGACACAGCCCGGCGGCTTGGTGTCGGCGACTTTGCTTCAAGAATCATGTCGGCGACTCGTACCCGCGCGTGCAAGTCGGCGGCATGGCCGGCGACTTGCGTACGCGCACGCTCAGTTGCCCGCCGACACTCCAGCGATAGTGACGTGCTTGTGTTTTTTTTGCGATTTTCTGCAATAATGGAATGGGACGAAGAAACCACTCTAAAGTTAATAAATTTGTATCATATAAAGGAATTATTATGGAATCCAAAACACTTGGATCACAAATGTAGACCTAAACGTTTTGATGCACTAAATGAGATGGCAAACGAATTAAATACAAATGTCACAGAAATAGAACGGAAGATAAAAAATTTGACGAACCAATATTATAGAGAAAGAAAAAAGACGATTGAATCAAAAAAGTCTGGAACCAGCGCAGATTCTGTTCATGAGAGCAAGTGGTTTGCCTTTAAATCTTTGAATTTCTTGCTCAATAAAAATAAACCTACTGGAACAATCGATACGGTATGTAACATTTCAGTGATGTTGTATTATTTTATTTCTAACCTAATTATTAGAGCACACAAGAATAATATGTAAGCTTGGCCCGAGTGAAGAGAGGCGCGCGGTAAATAAAGACATAGGTACTTATTTTATCTGCCTTTGTTGTTGCGCTGCCGCTATTGTTATTGCACCGAAATATTTCTAAACAAATTATTTCTTGGAATGGCATGTGCACAGATATAATAATCATTGCAAATGTATTTTTTAAAAACTAACAACTCTTTTCTCAACAATCTTTTGATTTCGCCGAATTTCTATTATAAACCGAGAGATTCCGTACCATTTTCTTTTTTTTTCTTTTTAGGTTGTTTTAGAAATATTATTATTAATTATTATTTACATTGATAATTATTATCAATGTAAATAATAATTAATAATAATATTTCTAATTAGTATTATGATTTATGACCATTGTCTTTTTTTTCATATATTCCGTGCGGTGTACCTACTCGCGGGTAAAAGCTAGTGTATAATACATTTCATAAGTAAACTGTTGGTGATTCAAATAAAATATTATTTCAGGAGATAACAGCAACTGACAATAATGCCCAACATGCGGACAATGATGCTCAACATGGGGAAAACGATTCACCTCAAACGTCAAACATCATTCCCCAAGCGAATAAACGTTATAAACCTAATCCAAGTAATGAGATGGTGTCGGAAGCATTAAATTTAATGAGAACAGTCAGTCAACGGACAAATCAAAAAATAAAAGATGAGGACGATTTGTTTGGCGAATATATTGCGACACAACTTAGAAAATTTGATAAAACAACAAAGGCAATAATAAAACATCGGATTAACAATATCTTTTTTGAAACCGAAACTGGATATCGTTCAGACATGTTCGAAGCTTCGCCAAGACCTTCTACTTCCCATAGTCATCCAGGATATTATACAATGGATCAATGTGATGTAAATTCCTACTACTCATCATCCAACTCTGCCGTAACAAACCCTGTTTCACCGCCTCTTGGTGAACCTTCAACATCTTCAATTGAACCTTCGTTACGTGTGTCGCTTCAAGAGAGTGGTGATATTGAGAACATATTATCATCTATTGAGTCAGATAAATAGGTTTATTCCACAAATCCCCACCGTATGCACTCTGAGAATAACCCTATCACCTGATGCGAGATAACGTTATGTAGGCACAAGTATTTCGTCTTAATGTTGTTGTCATAGAATCGTCATAGTATACTCAAAATGCATAAAAACATCAGTGGGGATTTCGCGGTGGGGATTTATAGAATAACTCGGTAAATAAAACCACTTATAAATGAACAAAAACAAGTGATTTACGAAGTTTTTAATACAAATTATAATAAAAATACAAGTACTAATACAAGTATGAGTTTCATTAAAACTTACGAGTTAGTCATTGATCATTCTGCCATGGTAATCTCCCGACATCGGAAAGAAAATATTGAACCAATTCTGTCCTTATAACCTCAGGAGATTGTGTCCTTGTAACCTCAAGGGAATGTGTATTGTCTTGTCTAGGCAAGTCAGCAAACAAATTATTTTCACGTGGTTCCCTGCGCCAATCTCCTGGATTGATTTCTCCCCTACTATTTTCAGTATCATATTCATTTTGTTGTATTATACCATGTCGTTTTACATAATTGAACAAATGAATACATGCCAATGTTACAATAGTAACTTTTTGTGGATTTAGCTGGATGGGTTTGTTAAATATCTTAAATTGTTTTGTTAACTGTCCAAATACGTTTTCAACTACTCTTCGACCTCGACACATGCGATAGTTGTACACTCTCTTGGGAGACCCTTTCGCATGATTACCATCATAAGGTTTTAAAATATTGGTTTGTAAAGGAAACGCATCGTCGCCCAAAAAAAAATAGGGTACTGGCATAATTCTTCCAGGTAGAGGTTTTTTATCTGGCAAATTTAAATCATTATTATAACATTCTGCATAATGAAGAGTTAGCAAATACACCACCATCGGAAATGCGACCCTGGCACCCCACATTAGCGTATAAAAACTTATAATCTGCATCCACTAATGCAAACAGTACAATACTGAAATACATTTTATAATTAAAATAATCGCTTCCACTTCGTGCTGGACATTCAATTCTAATGTGCTTTCCATCCATAGATCCAACACAATTAGGTACATTCCATCTACTCAGATATCCATCTGCAACTTTTGTCCATTCGTTTGATGTTCGTGGAATCTGAAATCGGAAATGTGCTCGGTGATAGGATAGCCATTTGCCTACTTATATAGTAATTTTTCGGAACATAGTTTTTCTGGAAGATTAAAGAAAGTTAAACGCCCATATATGTACATACCTTCACATAATCCGAAAGTCCATCTACGATAGCTTGGCACACTTCTGGAATAATGTAGGAAATAAGTTGAGGAGATACTTTAAAGGTGTCACAAAGACTGTTGAATGAATCTCCCGTAGTCAGGTATTTTAATGTTAATGATAATCTGTCCGTTGGTGAAATTGCACTTCTGTAATTTGTATTTTTTTTAACTATTGTGGGTCCAACAATGCTTAGTAAATATTCAAAGTCGGTAAACGTTAACGACATAAATGTCTTAAAATGTAAGGGTCTTTTTACAATCAAATCGTCTGTTCTTAAATCTTTTATTCTATCACTGTTACTGTAACGACTGCGACTCATTAAGCTTGGTCTAACCCAACACTGTCGTTTTCTCTTCAGGGACCCAGCTAAAATTATTCCACATGCTGCTATTATTAGATCAGCATCAATATCCATGTTTATTGTAGGCTGCAATATTCGAGAAAAACAACACGTCACGTTCGTACACACTGCAATCACTAACTAAAAAAGTTGTACTGATTTCTTGCCGCCGACTAACTCACCGACACAGCCCCATGACACATGTTGGCGGGTTGGCGGGTTTGGTGTGTAGACTCCTTTATAGACTGAAACCTTTTGAATCTAGTTATCAGTTGATTTTTAATGCTGCATTTTCAATAAAAAGAAGTGCCAAATAGGACAAGTTAGGATGAATAGACTGTACTGTTTACTATTAAATACTCAGTGTTTTAGGGTCTCCTGCCTGATTTTAAATTTCCTTGATGTTTTTAGAAACTTCTGAGTATTTAGTCATTAATATCATCCAAGATTAACTTTTAAGTATATATAATCATGAACTTTTTCCTTGCTTTCAGGAAAGTTTTGAGATTCATCATTCAGGCCGTACACTATGGAAGCAGGATTTTGGTGATACATTTTCAGATAATATCAGAAAATATGTCGAAGAATGTGATAGCATACAAGGCTTTCATATTAACTTTGATTGTACAGATGGGTTTTCAGGCATTGCAATAGGCTGTGTAGAACACTTATCTGATGAGTATACAAAACCTATTTTGGCACATCCAATAATTGCATCTCATTTTGCTGACAACAACCCACAGACGCAAGAAGATAGAGATAAATCTAACCTAAAAGATTCTATAAGATTGGTAAACACAGCATTATCTATTCAAGAATTATCTGAACACGCAACTTTATTTGTACCTCTATGTACAGGTGAAAAGGGATGGCGTAAACCTGGCATGCCAAGAACCTTTGAGCATGTAGATTATAATCCTCATCTCTACTACCATTCTTCTGCACTGTTAGCTGCAGCTTTGGATACACTTAGTCAGAAATACAGACACAAGAGCAATGTCTTTACATTATCAGATGTAGCTGCAGATATGACAGGATATGGGAGAAAAATGGCAGCTGCATCTCTTGGCATTCCTTTTACATTTAATGAAGCAACATATCTCATTGACCACTTAAACAATACAACAAAACCTATTTACTCGTCTATAACACCTAGTTGTAAAATAGCTACAGATAAACTTTTTCAACTGATTACTGTTAGAGGAATTTCAGAAAATTATTTAAAAGCACCATTGAAAGATGCTAAGGAACAGATGAATTTACCAGCATATAGATGTAGTAGTGTCAGAGAAATGTTTGAACTATATTTCCAAGCTAGTAATTTTCTTTCTGCAACCAATGTTACCGTTACTGAAACTCCCTTAGAATTGAAAACTCCATTTCCGAAAATATTTTCCAACAATCTTAATAAATATGGGTTTATTAAAAACAGTGATTCTCAGGAATCTATAAAAAGTTGTCCAGTAATAACAGGTTATCACAATGGAAATTTTCTGGCAGATGTAATAGAAAAATTACACAGAGAAGTTAGTCGCATCAAATTTTCTAAACTTCACAAATTCAGTGATGAAGGACTTGAGGCAGGAGAGTACCAAGAAAATTTAAATAAACTGGCAGAATTTAAAGACAACTATGAGGATAATTTTGAATTATAGTCATCATTTATTTATGTAAATAGTGACTATAATAAAGTAATAATAAAAAGAAATATAAAATTCATATAACTTTATTTTAAGATGATTTAGATAAAATAAATCATAACCCAACCACACTCTCAATTGTACACATTTACACAAAACACACATCAGCTGTGATCACGACGAACGTTCCAGGGCTCTTTCCTTCATCCTCGTAATAAATGCTGCACCTTTGTTCTTCCTGAAGTTTTCATAGGGGTCATTTAAGTTTACACCGACACCTGTAACAATTATATTCAGAAATTTATTATTGCCTAACTATTATTCACACATTCTACTCAAAGAATTATGAAAAAGTTTATTTACATTGATAAAAAATCAAAATAATATGCGCTGCTATTGCGAATCTTTGCACATGTAATAATATTATGCTACTAGGTTCATATCATATCGATCCACTAGCACGAGTCTAGGGCGATTAAGAAAAGGACCTGGACGGCAATCGCCATAAAAATATGCCAGTTGGATTGGAATTGAACTACTGCTGAACTTCAACTTTTATGAATAACATCTCTTTTGTTTCTAATGCATCCACGATCCAACTTCTTTTGTGTTCCAACTGTTGAGTAAAAATTAGCGCGATACCGATTTCGTCCAAAGTTGGATTGCAATTAGAATTGAACATCAACGGTCTGTTCACATTGAAAAAAAGCGTGATTGGCCTCCTGGTATCCGCGAGTACTTGCCTAGTACCAGCAAGGCACTTCCATAGTGGCGAAGTAAACCTATTGGCTAGTCATTACGATGCTAATAGGACTCTCGTGTTCTACAGATCAGGGATATATTTTTTTTTGCGAATGACGGCTGCAAATCCATCTGTCTAGTACTCCGCAACTAATTCACTAGTCCCAACATCATCCTAAAGATTAAAGACGATGGGTTTATTTCGCCACTATGGAGGTGCCTCGAATGGAGAGTGATTACAGAAACCAGGTCCTTCCTATAGTTTATATTTAAAGTGCTTTATGTTTTTTATAGAAACTAACCTACTATAAGCGTTACTAATTGACTATGGATCCTTTAGTTAGCTCATGAGATTGATTATGATAAGGGTCTTAGATTTGTTTGTAGAACAAAAGGTTAGAAGTGTAAAGTTGTTATTTGAATCAGCATCTCAAATAGCAGACTCAACTAGTGATGTGCCGAGTCGTTGTTTTTTTGGATTGTGTCAGTTTGTACAGTATTCGAATCATAACTCGATCCCGCGATTCGAGCCCAGCACTCGAGTTCTGTTTGGTATTCGAATGTTGACTCCAGTCCTGGACTCGAGTCTGGTACCCTAGTCTGAAAATTCGAGTCCAAAACTCGAGTCTGTTACCGATTTAAGTATAAAAGGAAAAATCGGAAAAGAGGAAACTTCAAACAGCATCTAGGTTTAGCATAAATTAATGACACTACGAACATTTCAATGAAAAATATTTTTAGATATTAAACATATCAAACAAACATAGAATACTAAGGGGATATCTAGGAACCAGCAAATTTCTGTTAATGAGATCAAGTTCCATTTGTTTAATTAACAAAAAGAGATCATTTTAGAAGCTAGGTATTTAAGAACTTTAGGTATTTGTTCTATTAGGTAGTATGTACTATTATTTTAGGTGTCACTTCATTGCTTAAGTAAACTCCTGACTCGAGGTACCGGACTCCGAGTCCAGCGTACTCGAATCAAAATAAATTGGTATTCGAATAGGCGACTCAAAAGCAGGAATCCAGTCTGACTCGAGTCAAGCCGTACTCGGCACATTGCTAGACTCAACCATTCCCTATATTAGGTAATTAAAATTCGATATATTTCCGAAACTTCCATGTATTTATCGCTAGACCGGTCGTTGCGTCGTTCTTTGAGGCAGGACTATGTCCGGTATATATCAGTGGGCGTCTTATGACTGAAGTGATGGTGATGATAAAGGTAAAAATATTGGAGGGCAGGGCGGCATTTTCAGTTTTTGCCCCTCCTCGTCTATTATTAAGATTCGGAGTTTAATATAGAGATTATGCGTATACAGGTTTTAATATAGAGATTATGCGTACGTTCATACAGGTAGATCGAACGAAACCGTGTCGCTAAAACCGAATTGTTCGATAGACTTCTGATAAGAAGTCGAACAATAGACAAAACGCTTTAATAAAGCGTTTTGTCTATTAAATTAATAAACACCAAACTTGTATGGACATGAAGAGTGTTACAAAATAAAGGTAAAAATATTCAAAAGGCAGTAACATTATAAATTATTCCTGAAAATTTTGCTGATCTTAGCATTTCAAGAAAAAAAGAAAAACAATATATACCTATAGTCATGAACACAAAATCGTTTTTTTTAAGGATTAATCAGAATTGCTTTGTTTTCACGCACCCAACTGAAACGAAGCAAGCAAAGTAAATGATGATTTTCTTCAAGCTTTCAAAATCTCTTCCACTACCCTTGCATCTAAGTATAATTAAGAAATAATCCATTCCCCTCAGATGCTTCATTATTTCATCTACATTTAATAGAACTGTGTTCAGTGACATTAACACAACTAAGCTAGCTGTGTAATAGATCGTATTTAGTACTATCAGTTATAATAATAAATATTTCTTGCATTCACACCAATAAGCCTAGCCCAAAGTAAGCACATACATACGATACATAGATATGTAATATTCATAGAAATATATATATATAAATACCCATGACTCAGGTACAAATATTTGTATTCATTATAAAAACATCTGCCCCTTCCGGGATTCGAACCCAAGATCGTCGGTGCGAAAGGCAGGATCGCTACAAAGTTTATTAACTTCTAATATTATTTTCCCTGATTGCGGATTGGGTTGACTTTGTCGATTTAATTTGACATAGATATAATGCCTTTATAGGGTAGGCACTTTTCATGGTCCTGACATACCTTGTGATTGGCAGAAAAAAGCGCTTACGAGCGCTGAAAAACAAATTATACAGTTTTCGGCCAGGACACGTTTGCTAACTTCAGTTGCGCTGACACAATCCGCCATTTTGCTTATTATCGCTTAGCAATCGCCATTTTTCTTACAAGCGCTCGCAAGCGCTTTTTTTCTGCCATACATTACTCGCTTCAACTCTCATCAGACCTTACATACACAAGCTCGTCGGTTAAGGGTACTTTTGACCTGGCGTTTTTTCAGGATGTCTATTTGGTCCCTGAAAGCTCCCCTTGGTCTGCCTTTACCGACTTGCACATTTGCCCAGGCCTCTGAGTGACCAATCTTGAGTACTTAGGGATTGGTCGATGTCGTCGGTGTATGTAGAGTTTGGCGGGTAGAACTACAGATTATTGTAAAAAAAGTTTGGTCATAGATTAGTTATCAATTTGCGGAATCCAAAGTCCTTAAAAAAACTAGAAATACCTAAATATATAATTTAATTTTTATTTCAAATATGGAGTCCTAATTTTTTAATTGTTGTTTAAAAAACAAAATAAAAATATAGAATTCTAATTATAAGAAATTAATTTAAGCTACTGCTAGAACAATTTATAATAATCTGTAACGCCATCACCATTTAAAAAATACTTGAATGCTTATTGCGCGGTGAAAATAATGTATAAGTTTATGAATTTATTGACTGATTCACAAATTGTTATTATCATTACATTAATTCTATTTTTTTAATATAAGCTTTAAGTTATTTTATAATCAAAATGGTTTACAGGCAAGTGTGCCAAAAAAAAAATGCAAATCTTAAATGGAAGATTTTAAGCTAGTCGAAATGCCGAGAAACAATCATATTTTTAATATATGGTTAGATCTTATAGGTAGTAATTTCGATATCACGACAGTCACCAGAGAATTGAAAAAAATCTGCATCAAACATTAGGAAAAGCGTTTTTTATCCTGCCTTAAAAGAACAAGGTTTTTGTTTCCTAATCTTTTCACTGAAGAAGACACTGGAAAATCAAATGTAACTGTTAACGTTGGTAAGTGTTTTTCAGTATTTGATATCATTTTAAGCTATTCGTCTGAGATTTAACAATATTTGTGTGCACCCCGCATATTGAACCTACAACTAACTGCACGAAAAGTGTAGTGCACCCATTTTCAACTGTAACAATACACAAACATTTAGTGTTTTTAGTTATACTTATTAGTGTTTAGTGTATCAGCATGGAGCTTCTAGAGCCACTATTCTACTTTTTGTCTGCTTCTCTGTTTGCCACCTCAAGTGAGGCCCAGGTTCATAACACATCCGTCATTCAATTATAACAATGGCAAATATATAAAATTTAAAAACATGTCTTCCTTCACTGGACTGAACTGAAAGACATGGGTGTAAAAGTCTTTTACATCCGTAACTTAAATCAGGACCCCTTAGTATATTGCTTTGGTCGTTTAAGAGCCTTAAATTACCGTAATACTTCTCCAGACTGCTACACCGTTTAATGTTCTTTCAAATCACTTTTGATAACAAATACAGGGTGTCCCTTAACTGTATGAGCGGTTTGTTTTAAAACCGTTAGAGGGACGGGGTCGCGGGGGTATCATTGGACGCGCCATTTCGTGGAATTTTTAGTCGCCATGGACGCGTTCACAGGAGCGCACGGTTTTTGAATTATAGACAAAACAAACCGCTCATACAGTTAAGGGCCAACATGTATTATGGGTCCACATTCTCCCAATTCTAACTGTGAAGATAACAATGGAGATTGAGAATCTGGGTTAACGCTTATAGGTAATCACAGTGAAGGACATAATTCTGCCAAATTTTTTTCTGTTTCAAATTCTTGGACATCAGATCTCCAACAAGAGGCGTCAGAGTTATAATCCTTTGAACATGGTGGAACAGCGTTTCCTCTGTTCCATCAAGTCCGAAAGGAAAAAGTCAATATTCATGCCTCTGCTTTCACAGCTGACTTTGTATCTAGAAAGCTCATTAGAAAATTTTAATGTCATAATTGCAGAAAAACTTTCTTAAGATCAGAAAAGAAAGGCAAACATTTTAATTACCCATCCCCTCCAATTTATAATGCTCTCTAGAGAGATTTAATCAATTTAGTCAACAATTATTTAAATGAGTTTCCTCAAAATCGGGGATAGTACAAAGCATTCACGCAGAATTTTTGAAAATTGCAATTATTGACTGGTTTGGGTGTGCCATACACCAACTTTACTGTTATATCTTATTAAATATAATGTTTAACATCATATAAATGTTAATTTATTTTTTTCGTTTTTAATTTGGACTATTTAATCTTATTAATTAGTGTATTATTTTTAAAATATTATAATTATATTATCTGAATAAAATATGAATTCATTTTCTTTATTTTCCTTATAATAATAAACTGTGTAAAAAAGCATAAGAATGAAAAAAATATTTGATATCGACATTATAAACAACACTATTTAACGAAATAGTTTTGTCGACAGTTGACGTCACTATATCCCTATGATTTCGTCATAATAGGGGCGGCTGAAAAGTTCGCGGCCTAGGGTACTTAACGATGAGTTATTAGCTTATAACTCATGTCATTAGCACGCAATAACTTATTAAGTTTGCACTCATAGTTCAATTATATATTGAACAAAAAACATCACCATGTCAGCCGAATCTGGAAATTCTCGGAGTTTTGAACAGCACGCCCTAATAAAATTCCTCGTAAAGAAGGGAAATACACCGACATTTTTGAAAAGATGTCATCGGTTCTTTAAGAATCTGCGCCTTCATATACTATGGTGAAAAAATGTGCCCGCCTATTTCAACAAGGACGAGAGAGCTGTGAAGACGACTCTCGGCCGGGCCCTGTCACGATACTGACCGAATAGAACGTCCGAAAAGTCGAAAAAAACAGTTCTGGCCGACCGAAGAATTAAATTGTGGCAGATTGCTAAAGAACTGCAGATTAGAAAAACGAGTTGGAGAAATTTTACTGAAAAATTTTACTTGAAATTAGCGCGCGCTGGGTACTGAAAATGTTTACATTGCTCCACAAGCAACGTCGACTCGCAAGTTTCAAAGATTATTTGGAGCTAGTCGGCGATATCAAGGAAGACATTTGGCAATTGATAGTCACCGTAGATGAAACATGGATTCGCCAATATGATGCGGAGTCCAAACAAGAGTTCATGCAATGGATAAAAAAAAGGAGAAAGGCCGCCGAAGAAATTCAAGGTGGAAAAGTCGGCGTCCAAGCTAATGGCGACTGTTTTCTGGGATAGTGAGGGAATTTTGCTTATCAACTACCTACCCAGGGGAACTATGATGAATGGCAAAAAATTACGTCAATTTATGGACGAACGTTCGCGAGGCTATTTTACAAAAACGACGTGGGAAACACGCGGAGTGCTCTTTCTGCAAGACAACGTACCCGTTCACACCGCATATGTTGCGAGACAAGCCCTGAAAGACACGGGGTTCTAAGAAATTGACGACCTCAGCCTAGACGTAGCATCTAGTGGTTTTTTCCTGTTTTCCAATTTGAAAAAGGACTTACGGAGCCGGAGATTTGCAGATGACAACGAAATGAAAGGTGTGGTTGATAGTCATTTTGAAGAGGAAGATACAGAACATTTTTAGGTGGGTTAAAGGCATTGTATGCGAGACGTGAGAAATGTATTTCACTTGGCGAAATTATATTGAAAAATAAAAAATAGAAACCATATATTTTATTTCATTAAGTACCTTAGGCCGCGGACTTATCAGCCGTGTCTCGTACACCGGAACTATTTGGCCTCGCAGCCTGATTGGCTGATTCCTATGTCTTTGAACATATACAATAAATCTGTGCATTCGCCTCATACTTGTCTAGTCAATTTTCTTCCAAGCATGCCTTTTTCTATCTTTGTCACTATATCTCCTTCTGAGTTTTATGTTACTAACAAATAAATTTTTAAATAAAAAGCATTATAGTTTTTCCATTTTGGCCCAAAATGGCCGATCTTTGTTACTATGCCACTTATCAAATTATATTAAGCTATTTAAGCCACATAAAAGTTGATTTTTGGAGTCCAAGAGATTCGAAAGTTTGGGATAGTTTACCAGTAATATTTCTTTTGTCGTAGCACTTGTAAAACTTTTTTGTGTATATCAGTCAATTTAATTAACATTTAAGGGATCACAAACGTAATTTTAAAAAAGTCGTATATAGACAGGCTATATGATTGGAGAGGTACATCACATAATTTTGATTTTGACCATTTTGTAATCGGGCATTTTCCCAGCAAATCGCGTCGGTATCAAATTAATTGTATTGGCAGGTAGATGCATAGGGTACCGCTGACAATAGATAATGCGTAGTCTGTCACCAATTTGGCGCTCTTGTTGAAAAGTTCTCCGCGCTCTCCCGCTTAGCGGAATAAAACTAGTTAAATCGTATCTCGCGATTTGGTATTAAAAGCGACAGATAAACGCTATCGCTTTTAATTGAAGCGGTCACAAGGTTTGGTTGTTTTTTATTCATTTAGATGTTAATTATTAAACCAAAAATAAGTAACTTACTTCCGCAAATAGCTTTCTGCTGTTAGACGATGCAATATCGAGCACGAGCACGATATTGCACTGTCTAATAGCTCCTGATGATGCCCCGTGTGGGAGTGAAACATGTGTAGGGTATTTGGTGAAGGTACAAGGAGAGTCGGTATCTGCGGTTTCTGCATTTATTTGCGGGCAGTGATTTATTTTTGTTTTTTGAGGAAGCTAGCTTCTTATTTTTGGTTTGATAAATTATCATCTAAATGAATAAAAAACAAACTTTGTGAATTCAAGTAAAGCGGTTACTATAAATGCATTTTTTGTGGTTAACAAGTAAACTCGTGTCACATCGCAGGTTCTTTTACAACACAGGTATGTACTTGTAAATGAGCTACTAGGCTGCAGTGCAAAGGGTGGATATGGACTTCCGCCAAGAAGCGCTTGATTCTATCAAATATTAGATTTTTTTTGTTTTTCCTCCGGACTCGGGGGAGGGAGGTGGTGAATCCTACATGGATACATCGGGCCGTCCCGAGAGGTTGTGTCAGACTCGTACTGACAAAACACTACCTCAAAATGCCTTAGCCTGAGAAGGCTATATAGGCTTTGTAGGAGCGATCGCACCCAGGGCGACGGGGCGACGCAGAAAATATTAGCTGTTAGTTTTATACCTTTATACTGGTCTTGTTTATCTCGTACGGTACCGCCGCTGATGGGCTCGGCGATGCCCTGGCCCGAGGCGCCAAGCCCCCCGGCGCTCCATCCCATCTTCTGCAACAGTTGGTGGCCTTTGTTGCTCGCATCCAATCCACTTGATGTGCTCGGATATGCGCCCCCCCTGTTCCACAATCGTAATTTTTAAAGTTTGGAATAATAGTTTTCAACAGATTCTTATTACTTTAGAAGAAATTGATGGTACAATTTTTTACGCTCCTCGGTACAAACGTGAAAATGAAAAAATAACTTTATTCAAATGGACTTAAAATAAGTTATTTTGAATCGTTGATTTTAACTACCACCTATTCAGGAGGTGTTTTAACTGACAAGAAGAATGAGCGCAAGAAACTCGTCAACTTTAACAGATTAATAATAATAATATTTCTTACATTCACACCAATTAGCCTAGCCCAAAGTAAGCACTGTAGGCTTGTGTTATGGATAGACATACATATCGCTCATTTAAAGAGAGAACGTGATAATAATAATAATAATATATTTTTCTTCTCCACACAATCTCATTTACAAATAAACCTTATTGCTACCAAGAAGTAATACTAACAAATATAAGATTGTGGAGAGACTGGTATCTGAACCAGGCCGCAGCCTGTATCTCAGAAAAACCAGTACTCTCCCCTCCTAAATGTTCTTAAATATCTAAAATTAGTGATGGGTGTAGTAATATGTGAGAGTGTGTGTCTATGTGTGATCGTGTGTGTTTATGTATGAGTATGTGTATGCGCGGGTACCTGTTTGAGTGTGAGTGTGTATGGGTGTTGTTGTTGTGTGTTATGTTGAATATGAGAATTTTTTTTCTTAAATACTACTACGCAGAAGATTTTCCGTCTCGTTATATTATGATATCTCGATATTCTTCAATTTAGAGAAATCGACTTTAAATTGTTGTATTTGTGATACTATTTTCAAAATCACTGTCTATCAAAATGTCACGTCGTTATTTTAGATGACCTATATATGATACATAGATATGTAATATTTATAGAAATATATATAAATACCCATGACTCAGGTACAAATGTATTTATCACACAAACATTTGCCCCTTCCGGGACTATGAAAATAGTTGTTTACATGTTTGATTAGCGATTTTTAGAACTTTTCCAGAAGTATGCTTATGTTAGTGAACACTAGATTATCCTATGGCATGTATAATCGATATTAATCAAGTTTCAAATACTAGTACTATCAATTTTTGCGTAAGTTTATTGTTTATGGTTCGGCTCAAGTCACATGGCGCGGCCTCTGCTACTGACAATTCTCGAAAGTACTCTCTTAAACAGAATATGATTGATATGATTATTTAAAAAAAACTGTCATACAATAAATAAAGTATAAATAAATTATAGTGCTGCTTTACTTAACAATGTTATTTAATATTTTCCACTGTCTAATACAAATAAAAAGTAAAATTATATTATAAATAAATCCTTACTAATATTATAAATCGGAAAGTGAGTTTGTTTGTTTGTTTGTTCCGCTTTCACGCCGTACTTACCGAACCGATTGCTTTGAAATTTTGCAGACGTAAAGATAAAAGTCCGGATTAAATTATAGGGTACTTTTTATCCTAAAACAAAAATATTGTTTGCTTGATGGATGGATTGTAGATGACGCTGTGTCGTTTAAAACAAGGTAAAATATTGCAAACTAATATAAACATGTAAATTTAGAAGCTAAATGATACGATAATGAATCCCCGAAAATGAGGAATTCCCGAGGGATGACGTACAATTTGTTTTATCGACTAAACTGTTTTTTTTACATCTACTTATATGTTGCAAACGAATATGAACATGTAAATTTTGAAGCTAAATGATACGAAAATGAATCCTCGAAAATGAGGAATTCTCGAGGGATGACGTACAATTTGTTTTATCGTCTAAATTGTTTTTTTTTTTACATCTACTTATCCTGAAATCACTAAAGTTAACGAATTACTAATTGGTATTGGTATTAGTTACGTTATTTAGTTCTTGAGGTATGCGATAGATGGCGCTGGGTGTTTTTCTTAAATATGGTAACGATGTGTTTTTTTAAATACATAAGAAGTGGAATGATAGCTTACGCTATTTAGTTCTTGAGGTATGCGATAGATGGCGCTGGGTTTTTAAAACATGGTGACGATGTGTTTTTTAAAATACGTAAGAAGTGGAATGATAGCTTACGCTATTTAGTTCTAGAGGTATGCGAAAGATGGCGCTGGGTGTTTTTTAAAACGTGGTAACGAAGTGTTTTTTTAAGATACGTAAGAAGTGGAATGAATTATATGAATTTTGTATCCAGCGTTACATCGCGCTTCTTAGATTTTTCCGTGGGAATGAGAAGTTTTCTTATAGTTGTGCTTTATACCGCAATATAACCGAATTCCACGCGGGCGAAGCCGCGGGCGGAAAGCTAGTAAATATATAAATAAATATTTAACAGTTTGTTGCAATGGTAGCGATCCTGCTTCTCGCTCTGAAGGAAGGGGCATATTTTTGTGCGATAAATACGAGCATTTGGGTCAATATTACTAATCTATATAGCATATATGTATATCTATCTATTACCCTAGTATCCATAACACCTTTCAATGCTTACTTTGGGCTAGGCTAATTGGTGGGAATGTAAGAAATATAATTGTTATTATTTAAAAGAGGCGCATACTGTAAATATAAATCGGGACTTAAAGATTCAAATAAATATTAAATATTATAATGACCCCCAAAGCTAGACATTTAATTGTATATCAGTTTTTAGTAGTCACCGCATGTGATCTATTATAGATAATTCCTCAAATTATGATTCGAACAATATAGGCCTAGCCTAGTGTGGAAATTTTAGTTTTAAGAAACTTGCTGTTAAGACTTTTCATGGAATTAAGAACTATTTATTTATTAAAATGTTGCAATTAATGCCAAAGTAAAGGATTGAAGTAGGGCCGGATTTGGGGGAGGGCAGGCTGGACTGCCCTGGGGTCTATACAATAGAGATAAAGAAAATACAAATTTCGACAAGTCAGCAACTATCACGTTTTTTTCTAAACATATTTCTTTAGAATATTTATACGGTAAAATAAAGTAAACGTTGTTATAACAATTTTATAACCCATAATGGCAATTTTGATTTTGAATTATTGAAAATAATAAGGGGCCTTCGTTGCCCCAGGGGTTCCAGACCTCCAAATCCGGCCCTGAAATGAAGCCATTGAAAAACTAACAGGAAGCTAGGTGGCGTCGGTGATCTGGATCGTTCAACGCGTCTCGCTCGCGGCGACTCAACGTGTCTGTCCCTCTCCCGTTCTCGTTCTCGTTCCCGCTCCCGCTCTCGCGACCGACTGCGCGACCGCGAACGCGATCGGGACCGCGACCGCGACCGTCGGCGACCTGCCATCGATTCATAAATAAATCAATGTTATTCCGGCAACTCACACTGAGTTTTGATTATGAATGAAATTCCATACAATATGCTAATATTTTGCTACCAACAAAACAAAAATTAAAAAATCAAGTGCGTGTTATAGATTCCGCTGTAGCCTGCTACAATATAGGTAATAAAAAGGGGGCTACATGTTTACCTTTCTACAGGTAGTTCCTTCAAAGGAACAGCAAAATATAATTCTAACGAACATATTTGCAGAGACTTTCGGTTTCTACAACAATTTACATCATTTAGTATGGTCTGCACTACAAGTGAACCATTAACTAATTAGCTTCTGGTAACTACCAGAAGCTAATTGAAAAGGAAAACTTTCCTTTTCAAAACTTAATATTTCGCAAACGAATCATACGCCGCAACTGGGCGCTTTTTATAGGTATTTGGTTCCACACAACGCCATACAATTTGATCTCACAGCGCATTATCCTCGCATCCTCAGCACATTGTTTTAATGTGAAACAGAGTCATCGAGAGCAAAATGTTGCTGCCTTTCACATATACAAGATGACTTAAAATGAAAGTATGTAATTTGTTCGTAAATAGTGGGACCAATTGAATTCATGACCTGTTAAAGATTATGATGGGTGGTAAAACCGCTTTTGAAGAACTTACTTATAGCTTGTAAATACCATATAATAAATGTAAAATTATATTGTTGGTATTTAAAAAAAAACTGGCACTCCGGGAGTGCCTACAGAACCGATAAAGTCGACCAACAAAATTAGTGCTATTATTACTTTTTAAATAAAAACAAAGTTAAGGATCGACGCAGAAATAAACAAATAGCCACAAAAACTTATTGCATTAAAAAAAATTTAATTATTCAATTCAAAGATATTGGCCGCTTATTTTTTTCTGCGCCGATTCTTAACCTATTCTACATTTAAAAAGGGAAGCCAGACAGTCTGGTGCCGTAACGCGTTACGTAACAAAGCCGTTTACCCTCACATAAGTTATCACTTAAAATAAAAATCCCACGTTTTTCAGTAACCAAAAATGAATAAAATAACCCGGCGGGGCCAAGCGAGGGGCGCATCAAAAGTGGGGGCGCATATTACTTATGGAGATGTAATGAGATGTACGTTATGCATAGATGTTGAGAGTATTTGTAAAGATGCGCCCCCACGTTTTGAGTGGCCCCTCGCTTGGCCCCGCCGGGTTATTTTATTCTTTTTTGGTTACTGAAAAACGTGGGATTTTTAGATTTTTAAACCTAGTATTATTATTTAATTCTTTATAATTTTCTTGCGTTATTATTATTTTATTCTTTTTAATTTATTAATTAATCGCAGCAAACCATGAGTCGCTATGACTTTTTTCATATGAAAGTGAAATTTCGCAAAATTTGGCCTGAAAGTGGCCGTAGAAAGTTAAAAGTTGTTTTAGGATGCATTGTCATCGAGTTCAGACTTGCTCCAAAAATTTCAGCTGGCTAGGTGGCCGGGAAGTGCCTCAAAATTGAGTTGCAAGAATCCAACTGCACAGACAGACAGACAGACAAACAAGAAAGCGACCTGAGAAAAACGTGGGAAAAAATAAGTAGTAGATTAGCGCGGATCGTATGCTTATTAGCTAAAATCACTTTAATTACAGAGATTGGAAACAACAAGACATCACATCACAAAAAACTGGTAAATAAATCCAGAAACAATTGAGGTTTTATAAATGAAAGAGGTCTCTTTAATGGAATGGAACATGCAAATGGTAATATACATACTTTCCCTTTCTCGTTCTCTCCTCCAAGAAGTCTTCCGTTTAGGCGATGGTGATCGTGATTTAGACCTCACTGGCGACCGTTTCTCTGGTGTTGGACTTTTCGACCTGTATAATATTCGTGACAATTATTAAATATTTGCTGGAATATAGATCATCAGATACAGCAGTATAGAAAGGTATTGTACAGTAAAATCTGTTTGGAAATGACTATTAAACTATACAACAAATTATCATAAGACATTTTATATTATTTATACTATCAAATCCATTATCAATCAAAAGTTAATGTGGATTTAATTCAAATTATACATATGTTAATTCTAAGTACTTACTTAAAATTGGCATTATTGTTAAATTTTTGGTTGTTTTTTAAATTATTTTAAATTATTGATTGAATGTGTTTTAAACCAATTGCTTTATTTGTATGAATTTATCTTATCCTTGACAGAAAGTTAAGAAAGGTCCATTAGAATTGTTGTTGTCAAAGTGACGTTTTCTGACAAAAAGATAAAAAGAGATTTTATCAATTTTTTTTTAAAGAAAAACCCAAATAACAGCAATCACTTTGCACGGCCATTTTTAAAGGCAACATATTACCAGTATATAGAAAAAAAGGGAATGATTTTTATATTATGTTGTGTAATAATATATCAAAATACACAAAGATATAAATTATTTTTGGTAATATTCTAATAAACATGTTTTCTTATTTGCTTAAAAGAATATATGTGTTAATTGGTTACCTGTATCTTCTTCCGGGAGGGGTGGGTTGTTTTTGTAAGTCTTTAGGTATAGGGCTAGGAGATCTAGACTTCTCTCTTAGGCCCTCTGTTATTGCTTCTTCTTTAGTTTTTCGGGCAGCATTCTTGGCTTTGTAATATTCATATAACCCTAGTTTCTCCCAGCCTTCACTATAATTAAAAGAAACAATTTTTAGGGATAAAATTTTTAGGTCACCTTTAAACACATTATCAGAATCAGTAAATAACTTGTTAAATATTAGGTAGATTACATAGTGTTATAAAATGTGTTTATTTTTACAAGACCTTGTTTTGGGTGCCATTGTTAATTATGACTCATTTTTTTTAATTGTAAAGAAAAATAACATAATTCAGTAAACATTATTCAGCGAAAACATGTTTTTTTGCTATTAGCTATTTTATAAAACCACCCTTATTTATTAATTCCTTAAATTAAACAATCAACATTAAGTTTTAGACCATACCGTCAACTTCTTTTTTTTTGTTGTGTGATTGATGTTGGTCACAGATGACCTTAACAAAGATACCGGGTTTTGGACGGCGAAATCCTTAAATGGACCTCAAGCCGAGAGTAGCGAGCCACCATAGTGATTTTCTAGCGGGACGGCATCTCCCATGAGGGAGTCTCCGAACCAGCATAGAATCACTACGGGGCGCTCTAGCCGGAAATACTGTCAACTCGCGAATACTTACTTGTCTCTGGGGCGTTCATGATTTGGTGAAGCATAGAAAGCTTCAACAGCAGCAAGAAGTCTCTCATTTGGCGGCGCCGGAGGTGGAAGGCGGATTTTCGCTGGGTCCAAGGGTTTATACCTGTCGTCTTCCAACTAAAAATAAATAGAGAGCTAGCTATTTTATACTGATTACAACATAAAAAAATGCAGATTCATATTACTTACCATTATTAAAGGAACCATCAAGCCTGCAGGTAACTCGAAATATGGTATGGAAGGCATTAAATCTTCATTATTGACTTCAGGAAACGGAGGGAAGCCAGGTGGAGGTTTACTGAGATCAGGAAGTCCATTTTGGAATGCTAGCAATGCTGAATTATCATTAGGCTTAAAACCAGGCGGTGGTTGAGAGAAATTAACATTAGGGAGATTTGACAAATCAGGCTCCTCAACATTGTCATTTCTTTTCTGGTTTGTTATTTGATCAAAAGTCTGGCTATCATAACTATTTTCATTTCCACTCATACTGTTGTTCGATGCATAATTGTCGCCACTTTCGCTTCCATACTGCTGATTGTTGGAATTGAAACTCTGATCAAACCCCATCATTTGAGAGAAATTTTGTTCATTAAAGTTATTGTTGTTTTGGAAAGAATTTTGCATATTATTCTGTTGTTGCATATTGTCATTATCTTGATTCTGTATTTCTATAGCACGTTTTTGCATTTCAAGTTGTTGAATTTGTTGCATCGTATGCGCCACGAAAGCTTGATGCTGTGTCTGATAACTGAAAATTAAGATATACTTATATAAATACACTGCCAAATTATGAGACGTAATAAAAAATAATAAATGACATACTTTTCAAATGTTGATTTAGTTTGTTGTGCTAAATGTGAAATTGCATTAGAGTGTTGAGCTATTAAATTGTTCTGATATTCTTGATAGGAACTGGTGGGGCTCTTCATTTTGTCGATAACTGTTGTCTCGAAATAATTGGACTTGGACTCCCAAAGCCGCAGCAGCTTGTTTAACTTAGCTTCCTGTTCCTCTGTCACAGCTGAAACAGCAAAATATTTAAACTGATGTCGTATGGGCCAGAGTGCCGCTAAGCAAGATACCTGTCTGGCGCATACCACAGGTGATGAATATCTAACGATGCTTTAGAAATAGATGATAATGCACAAACGAACAAGAGTCCTACATCTTGAGGGCATTATTATAAATATGTTACCTATACTGGCATTGCAAAACATTGGAACCACCACATTTTCCAAATTTTTCTTGAGATCTTCTGCGTTTTTGCGTGCACTGTAATTAGGAATAACAGTATCAAAGACACCAGTTGATATTTATTTAAAGGGGCATAAGATATAGTTGTATATAAGAGACGTCTCTCAAACAAAGAACTTAATAGTCCATCTTTAAATTTGTTTTAGTATTAAATTAATTAGGTTCAGAACTATTGTTTTATAATGAAAGGAACAGATTATACAATATATTTTTAAGATATTTAACTATTTCAAACGTTATTAACAAACTGCAGGTAACTAAATGATAAGATTATGCTGCCACATTTGTCTTATTTATACTGACCAGTGATGTAAAACATCATTGACAAGGTAAATGATGTGAAGCTTCTGTGTGAAAGCTGCCCCTGGCTGCGTCACCTTTCTCAGGAGATGTTGTGATATCACTTTTCCAGCATCATGTGATGTAGCATGTTGCAGAATCCAGCCTTTACCTAGCAATAATAGTTAAGGTATAATCATGTAATATTTGCGTGCCAGTGTGCCCGGTGCAACACTTGATCATATATAATCTTTTGTAATAGCTTTTCTACAGTGTTTGATACAGTTACAGAGACGTGGTATGAAACACAACAAGGTATGAAATAGAGACACATAATGTAGGGATAAGGATTTCAAATATTAATAAAAAATATATTTTCATTTGTTTTTCCTGTGTTTACTTTTCAGTTAGAGCTCTTATACACGGGCGGCACGTTGCCAACGACAGTGCCAACTGCAGCCGTCGACACTCGTCGGCAACAAGTCGGCGGCAGCCGTTAACGCTATAGACAGGGAGCTAGGCCAATTTCAAAATGGATTCGGAAGAAGAAACACTGTTATTACTTTTACTGTCTGTATGGAGTCTTTCAAAATAGCCATTAGCTCATCAAAAGATGCAATTGACATTCGAAAACAATTGAAAAATGTTTGCTCGTTCCTTCGTAAAAGCGGATAGAGTAAAAAAATGTCCATCTGTTTCTCTATAGATTAATATATCTTCAACCCACAACGAACGCGTTCTTCTTCTTCGTTTTTGTCGGCGACGATGCAGTAAAAGTAATAACGGTGTTTCTTCTTCCGAATCCATTTTGAAACTGGTCTGGCTCCCTGTCTATAGCGTCAGCGGCTGCCGCTGATGTCTGTCGACGGCTGCCACCGACGCGTCGACGCTTGACGCCGACGAGTGTCGACGGCTACAGTTGGCACTTTCGTCGGAAACGTGCCGCCAGTGTATAAGAGCTCTTATACTGTTAGTAACTTTAATATGACCTTCAGCTGCAGGTTTGAATCTAGCAAGTTTGTGCTGAATCAGGGATGTCAAAATAATCAAATGTTAACCCTAGAAGGGTTGCTAGAAGCATGCCATAAAAAATGTGGGAACTTTGACTTATTTTTAAGATTTTATATCACAACCATATTATTATAACACATATAAAATTCTTCAAACTCCATATTTTTTTAGGTTGAATTTGTTTTAAAATTGATTTATTTTTATGTAATAAACTTTAATATGAACTTGACAGATATATTGGGCATTTCTAAAATCGTTAAAAGTTCCAGTTCAAGTGGTCCAGTCCAAACATATATGTTGAATCTACTGACAGCCCCAAACAAACATGCAAACAGTGTTAATATATATGATCTATTATATTGTATACATGGACAAGATCTGCTTAAATTTGATACTGTGTAAATGTAAGTTATCTAATATTTATTGATATGTAAATTTTACCTGTTGAGATACTGTCTTTAGTGCATGTATCTATGATAGGCTGTAGGATACTGTCCAATTCACTGAGGCTGATATTGTTTTCCTCCGCCATCATCTGGATGGTTTCCACTTGTGCCTTGCTAACAAGTTCATTGATTTTAGCCTGCTGTTGCTGGATCAACACCTAGAAAATTTTGGTTTAATAAAATAAAGAAGAAAATCGCTCTTTAGAATCATTTAGAAGCACAGAAGCATTTTTTTTATTATTTGAAAAATTTCCCGGTAAATAAATAAAAAACATTTATGCTTAGGGGCCAACCATAAAGTACGTCACACATTACGGGGGGTCGACGAAGTGTCACAAAGGGTGGGAGAGGTCCTAAGTTTCGAGACGTCACATTTCAAAATCTAATATTTACATCCAAGTGTTAAAATGCCTAATTTGAATTATTAACGAAAAACTAAAAATATTACCATCTCTATCTGTATGAGTATAAGGTCTAAATCGTTAGGTTAGAGAGATGAGTTCGCAGTCGCTCTACTAAATGCATAAATGCCGCCACAAGCGCCGCGCCGCGACGTCATTGTTTCTAAAATATTTACATCTACCCGTATGAACATCAGGTTTAAATTGTTTTTTTAGTGAGCTCATACTCGCTCTATAGTGCTACGCGCCAGCCACCTCAGCCCTTTGACAAATGCTGCCGTTTTAGCACCAATATTGATGCACCTTGACTATCGTGTAAGATTACCGGATCATGATTTTGTGTTCGCCGAAAACATAAACTTATTCCCTCTGTTTATTGTAATAAAGAAATATGGTGAAAGGAAACCTGAAGCCGTGACACACTCTTGGCCGACATACGTAGCAATTCGTAATGAAAAGCATTCTTCCTCTAATGCTGAGACTCATGCCACAGACGTACATAGACTTACTGAATAGGTACCTGCTTTCGAAAACACTGTAGAAATTCGAAATTTCCTAAAACCCGTATTTATTTTTACTTGCGACGGTGGTCCCGACGAAAATCCACAATACGAGCGCGTTATAGTATCAGCAATACGACATTTTAAGAATTTTGACTTAAGATGCTATTTACATTGCCACAAATTCCCCCGGAAAAAGAGACGCGAACTTACTGGTGTTATATTAAAACACGACAATTTCGGTTCACATCTGGATTCCAGTAATCGAACTACTGATATGGAGTTAGAAAAAACTAAACTGAGAGTGCAGGTATTGTGCTGCCTAATATTTGGAGCCAATGGGTCATAGATGATTTTCCAGTGGTTGCTGAATATATTGTGCTGACAGATACTAGACTGGATATTAAACAGGCTAAGGTATTAAAAAATTATGTGACTTGGTACGCTTATCATGTGCGTGAATCGCAATATTTATTACAAATAGTAAAATGCAAAGTTGTTCCATGATGTGCTGTGCGACGATCTAGCCTTTGGCGACTATTACGAGGGGTTTTAACCACCACCTGTTTTAGTTAAACAAACTTCTAACGAGTACGTGATCACAGAAAAAGATGACTCCGAAGGAAAATTTGCTCCACTGTTACTTTAGCTATCTTTGGATCTCCGAACATCATCACATTTGAAGCAAGTTCTGTATGATAGGCTATGCCCCATTGTCCAGGCAAACTAGTTGAGCGATTGTGTAGCATTTGTGGTCTATATTTTGCATCATACAAGGCCATTTACCAACAAGCTATCACACTAGAGGCTAAGAAGTTTTGTTCATTGCAAAAATTGGTCCTCAAAAAATTGCTACTAAATGATGACGTTGACACTATATGGTTGGATAAAAAAGATGTTGACACATCAAATGTTCCTGACATTAACAACCCAATGAGAACTAAGTGACTGCTACGAACAATTTGAAGGAGTAGGTGCAAAGTCCATGGACTGGATATAAGATGATTAAGTTTAAAACTTACTAATTATACCTATTAATGATTTATATTGTTTTTCTTAATTTTTGCAAATATTTTATTGATGTTAATTACTTTTATGGTTTTTATATATTTTTGCATTTTAAATGCTAACTTGTGATAAATAAAATTTAAAATACTAGAAAAAATCAACTCGGCTCACAAATCAAATTCTCAGGCAGATGACAATTGTATTAAAAATAATTTAAATGGAAATAAAACTAATTTAGGAACTACTGTTTTAATTTAATAATTTTTAGATATAAAATTGCTAAATATGTGACATGACACAAGGGAGGGGGGGTCTCACAAATGTGACCAACTGTGACAAGAACCAGGGAGGGGTTTACAAATCACGAAATTAGTGTGACATACTTTATGGATGACCCCTTAATACAAATGTTTCCAATTTGTATACATTATATTATAAAAGTTGTAAAAGTTATTTAAGAGATGTGATTAATAAAATATTGAAAAGTTTTAGATCCACTTCCATAACTCTGAGCAATATTTTACAATACTTATCATGTTTAAAACTATGACATTGAGAGACACAAATGAAGCAAGTGTCTAACATTTAAAAAATTTACATATTCCCTCAGAAGAATGGAGTTACTGAATAATAAAGTACCCCTTAAAACCCACGAGCATGTTAACATGCACGCAACAACAATACCTAAAATCCAGTCTGATTTAATCGTTATTAGGTTTTTGGTAATGGTTCTCTTTTATTGATTAATATTTTTTTCCTCGATAGAGAGAAAAATAATGCATTAACTCAAAACTGGGTTTTAAGGGGTTAAGGGATTTAAAACATAACATGCATTATAATTTACAGAATAAAAAAAGTATTTGGCATATCAACATTACCTCAACAAAGTAATAAATCATGTGTATATCCTTTATGCTTAACTAAACATTATTAAAAAAAATTTTTGGTATGAAACTAGTTATCATAATAATTTTCATCACAAATGCACTCTCATTTTCACAATTTTATTTTTAAAAAAGCTTATTAGAATTTTTTCCTTTTGCATGAATTTAATTTGTTTAATACAATTTTTCTGGTATACACTATTAAGTATTAAAAAAAAATATGTAGGTAGTGCAGTTTTTTACCAAAATCACAATTAAGTGACTAAGAAAAGTCTCACAAATCACAATAGCCTATAAACATGTATCACTTACTGTATGTTGGGCGTTGAGATTGTTCTCAGACTGCGTGATTTGCTCTTTTAACATGTTGATCTGTGCATTAACGTTGTCGATGTCATGTTGGGTGTGCTGCGGTGGCGCGGAGGGTGTGGAGTTCGTTGCGAGCCATTGCTGCAGGGCGGGCGCCGCTGCCATCGATGCAGCAAGGCCGAGCTGAGCGGGCGTCGCGCCGGCCTGTTGGGGCATTACATATTGCCTGTTCTGTGCCATATAAGCCCCGGCGGGAGCAGGTGCCGGCTGGCCACCGGCCGATTGCTTTAGAACTATAAACAGCGGAGGGTCACTTGAAACGGTTATACATCAGTACGCAATCAGCGATCGGACGCGACCGCGATTTATTCAATTTTATCCAACGACACTTTGGAATGCTTACTTGCTTGCTCTGTCGTCACTTTGTACTGATAGTAGTTGAAGTACTCCCCACCGTACAGAAAGCTGAACTTAGGGTTGTTTTTTTGCTTGTTCTTCGTCATCTTCTCGAACTCTGGTCCATTTCTGGCGACAAACTGTGCTAGTTTGTCTATAATATTGCGAAGATCCTGATCTAAAATGAAATAATTAAGAATTACTTAAGAGTTTGTATACATTTTTCTCCTTATTTCGTGGCGTTTAAGTTAACGAACCTTGTGGCGGCTGCGGAAGCTCCATTTTTCTGAGTTGAGGTTAGACAAACTGAAGATTTTGTTAACTAATCTGACAGTTTTTTATTAAATCTCTCGTCATTTTAATTCACTCGTCACGGAAGATTGTAGGGCAATTTCAAGAAATATTCACAAGACACGATTATTAGTTATTTTGTTGAATGCTTGCCTGACGGGAACATCCAACAATAGCAAACCTTTCAGCCATTTGTAAAAAAAAAATCGCGAGCAGAGTAGGGCTGGCAACCACAGGAAAAAAGTTGTAAAGTCCTGATAACGTTGAATATTAGTCTATGGCAGGGATGGGCAAACTGGATTGTTTTAAGTCCATCTAGGACACAATGGCCAAATATAGTTGCCCACGCCCAAACAAATATTGTTATGTTTGGTACAAGCTATTGGTGCTTATTTTGCGTTAGGCTTTGGAAAGACCACATTTTTTCAGTATTAAAAATGTTACAGCTCCCTCAGTTTTCGATTAATCTGGAAAAATAAATAAAATTTAAATATGAAAAAAATCAGCTTTTTACTTAATTAAAGTATAGCTAACACCACATAAATCTATACATAACAGTCAACTATATTTTATCTAATCTAATCTAATCTTTATTTAATTTTCAATTCCATCGTTCTTTCAGTTCATGACCTAGTTATAGTTTTTTTTCCTATTCTACTTACCGTTCCATCGGGTGCAATTGTTATTTATCAAAAGCTGAAGATCATAACTCCACGAGAAACTCCAGTGGTGAAAAGGATAATTAAACATTTTATTATGTAAGTAGTTACTACATAGATCTGTATGTATAATCACAAGCCCTATGTCTGGGCTGTGTATATAAAATATTTTGTTATGTTTATCTCCATAGGAGTTTTCCATGAAAAAGACTCTACAAGCAAGTTCAGTTACAACTAGGTACTATACTTATTATTATTATTAAAAACTCAAATACTGAAATAAATTAATACACAAAAATCATTTTAACCAAGTGTATACAAATCTGTAATTAAATGTTTTGAAACTAGCAATGTTATTGGTACTTAATACGATAGCTTAGCTACCATGCGAAGGGACTTTTTATTTATTTTGGTTTTCTTGTTAAAAATGTATTTTGGTGGATATAAATGTATGACAATGATAGAAAATGAACTGCTAAGCGTTCGTTAACATGTGTCAGTGTTGGGAGATGAAACAAAACAGCAGAAGGTTTCAAATCACGCTCTTTTAAGAAGTCCATGGGGAGGTTTTAGTAGTACCCGACACCCCTACTGAAACCCAGGGAAAGGTTAATCATGTAACATCCATAAATCAGCTGTCGTTATTATTCGCCATTATCTTAATAAGAAAAAAAATTATTGAAGACTAGGCTATATGGGAATTGTACCCATTGCCTTTCCTTAGGGGATAAATGATTAAAATAAAGGGTCTACGGCTCAGAACAATAACTAAATAAAGCTATAGAAGCCGCGCTAAAATAACAACACAATACGTTAGTTCGTACTATTTTTACTTATACAGTTGCAAATGTGTAAGAAAGAAATGAGTATACAGATTTTGTTTCGTAATTTACAAGGTCGTCACTAGTTTCCCTTACGTCAGTGATGCAATGGCATCGATATTACTATCGATAAAAATAAAATCAAAAACATACTTAACATTTTCTTATGCTGTTGGTATGTCAATGACACTAGAACGGACGGTAATGTGTCATAATAAACACGTGTAGAATCTTCAATATGAACATTTTATAATGCAGTATTCATGGGTAGAATTTTTGACCCGTATCAATTTATTTATTAGAATTTGCTTGTATCTAGAGAAACCAGGTAGGTACAGTTAAAAAATTGCACCTTGTATAGGCATATCCTATTAGGCTACATGTTTATATTTTAAGTTAGACCTCTAGCTCTAGTACATTGGTGAACACTGCATTTAAAATTATATTTTTTATAGGTATAGATTAAAAAAGAGGAAAAAAAAGAAAATTAATCGATTATTTAAATTAAATTAACAAGCTATTATTTTTTACATATTTACTTATTGTTTACCTATTTTTATATACCACTCTGTCGAGAAAGTATCGGGAAAAGATCAATAATATACAAAATGTTTGTTATTCATCCAAATTTATTTCATCAACTTCAAAGTATGCTCCTTCAGAAACGAAACACTGACACCAACTTTTACTTTTTTTTTAATATTCCAATTTGGTTTTTATAATCTGCTACAATTTTCTGTAAATTAGATATCAGTTCAGAGATATCGAAATCAGTATTTGTTTCAACTGTGGTCATAGACTTAGGGCGTTTACTTGGTGTTTCATAATTCCTTCTGAATCCGATAGTGGTTTCTGAAACATAAAAATATTATTGTAAACAAGCTCCCATGGATCAGCTTCAATGACGAAATGTCTGTTACGCCATAACTTCCGGAGTTCTTAACCGATTTTAATATTTTTTGTGTGGAATCGAATCAACAGGTTTAGGACCAGATTGTGACGGAGCCTGAATTTTTAAAAAATTTGCAAAAATTTAAAAAAAAAAATTTTTTAGATATTACGCTCCGCTCCATTGTATGGTGCTAGCGTAGCTTTATGCTTAGCGACTGCATCGCCTAGTTATTTGGAATATACGGTGCCAAAATGTTAATTAAGAATCTGAATATTTATTGTTGGATTAAAAAAAAAAATTTGACAAAGCAAGACTAAGATAATGTTTGGAATAAAAAAGGAGCAATTTCATGTTCTGTAAATGTAATGTGGGTATAACATTTGCTTTCAGCCGCCGAAATTTAATGTTTTCATCTGACTGAAATGACTGCAGTCTAAAATGTTTCGAACAAATATGACTGTGCGCTTTCGGTGTCCAATTGTTCCTTGATATACAGCGTATCCATTCAGTTCTAATAGGTTCTTTGGGGAAAACTAAAGCAAAAAGTAAAAACCAAATAATGTTGACATCGATAACAAAAAACACATCACTATCATACTATCATATACAAAACAAAAGGCATGAAAATAAGACAATTTAAACCAAAACTCATGGAGAAATCTATTTGTAATATTAATTTACTACAATTTTTTGAATATACCGTTGTTATATTGTCAAAATATGAGAATTAAGAAACAAAAATGAAATGATAACACCTCATCCGTATTTTCTTTTCGTGATGTGTAAGACTTGCAGTCTGGAACAACACAAGCCATCCTGGACGCGGACTCTTAGATGTCTGAAGCGTCTTTATGCACACTTTCCTGTTATTTTATCACGAACTTCCTTGCAAAATAATAAAAGTTCACGCTAGCCGCTCACAAAGCTGTTCGGCCACTGTAATACGACCGCATTGAATTTGGTCTTACTTCAGAAACAACGTTCATCAAAGACGTACTTTTAATTTGGTAGTATAATATACAACCAAATTACAACCATTTGACATTTGTACTTTGAGAGTTTGTGACAATGACGTGAAAATAAAACCTCACAATTGTTGTCTATTTCGCTCTTACCCATGTATGTTAGATTACTTTAAGTGAATACGAGAGCTGTTATACAGTTTTTATTTTAGCGCTCCTTCTATAGCTTTAGTTATTGTTCTGAGGTCTACGGCAGGAGCTAAGACGTCGTTTTAGTTGGTTTTCCGTTAAAATATCCCGCTGCTATTTTTCTTGCGCATTTTAGTCAAGCCTTTTAACTAGCATATAATGTAAATCATTAATTAAATTAGACTGCAATAACAAATAGAGTGGATTATTCAAAGAGTATGTGATCATGTGTGTACGTGTGATAGCACCTTTACTGAAACCTTGGGAATTATATTATTTAATTATTCATTCATCATCGACTGATTATCCATCATTAATAAAATATCATCAAGCATCTAACATCTTAGAAATAACTGAAGTCGAGACTGTGTGCTTTGTACTCTTTGCCTTCCCTTATGAGAACATCCAACAAAAAAAGGTGCCTACGGTATTGTATTGATCGTTTACCCAATGGATTTGCAGCAGCTGAAAATCCACTTTGCAGTCATTCGTCGAATCATTGATGAATGACGGGTTAGGTAGCTATCCTATCAAAGTCTAATGTCAAATACTTCTTCGTGAATCATTTTTGTCCAAATAAAGTTTTTAAGAAGATTAAACAAATAAATTTAGTGTATCATCTATGAATAGAATGTCTTCGATGGTAAGATAAATGTATTTCTTTATTTTCTATGAATTATTGTTTTAGTGTAATTAATAATGAAATTGCAGCTGTTATGTTGTTTTTTATAACTTGTAAAAATTTAAACCTTTCTATAGATGTGTGTTTAAGCTTTACATTAATATTGATGTCCAACATTGCATTAATGTCCAAGTTTATTTCAGTAAAACGAGATATAAGTTTATTTACTATAAAGTAATATCTGCCACTATGTAGCAATTTCTATTTGTTATTACTGTTTTGCTAAATAACAATAATAGTTTATTTAATTTTATAATGGTAATAGGCTCTTGTTGCAACTCCGTAAATGTTTTAAAATTTGTTTCAATATTCTATCTTTTAGACAAGTTTTTATCAAACTTCGGAAATAGCTTGTTACATATTATATTGATCTATTTCGCCATGTTATAAGTTGTTGTCTTAGTCACCATGATGAATAAAGACATAAACAATATCTTTATTCGATTTAATATATAGTTCATATATTTGAAATTTATTTTTGTATTTGTTCCAGCGGATGAAAGCAGCCAAATGTCCTTCTGACGAACTTGCCATAACAAACTGTGCTTTGATAAATCCAGATGATTTTCCTAGTGATGTAAAGTAAGTGAGTTAGTAAAATGCTGACACCAATACTCTACAAATTTCCACTGCAAAATTGAGTGAACTAGTCCTTAATTACAGACAAAATCATCCTTGAAGTTTATAAAAGCCAGTTCTGGCATGGTGCATTTCATTTGTCTATAGAACTGCTAATTTTAGACTAATACCCATGGTTGCACATTGCAGCATGAGATAGTTTTTAAAAAAGCCTTTATATTCTATACAGCTTAAGCTGTAAAAATGCCTAAAAAAACATCACATGATTAATGGACGGCACCTTACTCACAAATTAGTGTCTTTTAAGAATTCTGATGTATTATAATATCTTTTTTTAATAAGAAAATGCTTTTCAAAAGTGGCAAATTTTCAAAATTCTTTTATTTTATTGGGGATGTATATGATTATAAATTTTTATTAACATATAGTGTGGTGAGTCTACGACTATTTTTAATCTGGTAAAAGGAAAATGTATTTTTATATTATTATGGTAGCAGTTATTCCTCCTCTTTAGGGTAACCGGTGAGTACAATTCCAAATAAGCATGTTACAGTTGATACTTTTAAAGTAGTAGTTTAAGTTAAATATTTTTTTTTATATCATTTTCACTTGTGAATGTAAGTATAACATTAACTTCTAAAACCCTGTTCTCAATTGTGAACTATGGTGCTAATGCACATGAATTGAACAATCATTGCCTTTATTTATGTTTAACACGAAATGAAAAAAGGTACTCATTTGATAACTGAAATGTATCTAATCTTATGTCTGTTGTTTAACCTCGGTTGTAGCATTACCGAAATACGTTATTTTTAGTAAATGTGATAAAAATTATTACAATAAAAAAATAGCAATATTAATTTTTACTTTACTTTAGTACGAGATGAGCGAGTTTTTAGACTATATTATACCTATATTTTTTTATGCACCATGTCAATGCCTCCTCTCTTATCTCTTTCTCCTTTTTTATTATAAGAACGCTTGATGGAATAGGTAAAATGCATATTTAAAAATACTATGACGTTATTGAAACAACTATGAGTTCGAAAAAAGTTAAAACTTTATCATGTTTTTTTCATACATTTTATTCTAGATTATTTCTATTTTTCTATGGAGTTAAGGTTTTTATTTAATAGCAATAAATACAGTATAGCTACGCACGAGACTTAAGACTTCTGAGGCGTTAAGGAATGAGTTATTTTAGATTTTTAAGATACAACTTAGTATTTAAGACCTGAAGTAAAAGAACTACTCAAATTAGTCGTCTGTTTTAGTACTTTGATTCTAAAACTACAGAGTTAAAAGATTACTCCAGTCATGGCATGATGTTTGAAAAAATAATATATTTTTTAAAGGCTTAATAAACTGATTTACTTACTTGCATCACGTCACAGCCTGTGCATCATAAGAGAAATGCGGCTCTAGCTTTTAGTTCATTTGTGCTTAGGTATAATGATATGTAATTTTTATTTAATGATCAGGTTTACCATCCAGAAAACATAGAAATAAATTTTAAAGCTACAATTCCAAGTGAACAAAGCTAAACACCATACTTTTAAACTAATCTTAACTTACAAATAATATGAGAGTACATTGATCAGAAAATAAAAAAAATGTGATTTAAAATGATTTTTACCAGGAATAAGATTACCTCAAAACAAATAAAAAATGTCTTTGCATTTCTGTCAATACTTAAAGTTAAAAGGGACAGAACAATATGGTTGGTTCTAATTGTATTTAGTGACTGTTGGTGGGAGATCATCTTAGTAAAAGTTTATCAATAAATTTTGCAGACATATTGAAGTATCTACGGGCCCATCTCAACATTTTGTCTTCAGCATCAAGTTTTACAGTGGTGTTGACCGTGGTACAGTGGGATTTTCAGCACCGCAAAGAAAATGGGCTACTCTGTCCATTGGTCAGGTTAGAGACTGAATAATTATAAAAAATATTTTGTACTTATAGCAGATACATATCAGATCTATATTTACTAAGTTTAGATAATACATATAAAGTAATGTGACGGTAATGTAATCCCACTAGTGTGTATGTTTATAATGCACCTATCAGGATTAAAATATATTTTATTTTGCTAGCTTTTTATGTCGCGGTGTTTCTAATATTCTGTAAAATTAATCTATTGTGTGTTACACAGGCAATAGATGTAAAGCCGTTCAAGGCGCAGAATGCAGAATGCCTTTGCCATGTGACAATAGAAGCAGACTTCATGTTAAAGAAAACGTAAGTGCAAATAAAATCCATAATCCTATTACAACGGCAGCTCGCGCTTCGTGACGATATATATACACACACCTAAAGATTTTAACATTAATAATGTTATTTTTATGATTATTCAAACTCAACGCATCAATTAATTTGCTATGGAAATCTAATTAAATTTACAGAAGGCTTACAATGTATATACCTATAATGCATATGATATTTTTCAACATACTCATGAAGTAGCGCTTATTTCCTCACCTTTACGTTCATAATCCAAATTAATCAAACACTAGTGCTTTAAAATATTTATTACAGCACTATTTTGCTATTGTTAATTTTTTAAATCGACAAAAGTTTTTTTTTTCGCTGATGACGGATGTTAACAACCACTTATAAAAAGTTTGGCCCTTTCACTTTCGATTCTTTTACGCATTTAACCACTTGTACAATAATCTATTATTTTTCTCAGTACTTCATTGGACCCATACGATTCGGAGCAAATGGCACGAGACTTTTTAATTCAATTCTCCAACCAGATATTCACAGTTGGTCAACAGTTGGCATTCTCATTCCAAGACAAGAAAGTTTTGTCCTTAGTAATCAAGAACTTGGAAGGTAATCAAAAATATATAAAGCTAGCAAATAACTTGGTTTATTTTACGTTTAACACGCGTGTTAAAATAATATGAAAGTTTATGACAAACTTAAAACTACCTCGAATTTAATATTTTAAAAATTAACATCTCAATACTATAAAGGCTTTTGACTTTTATAATAATTTTACATCAGTTTTGCTGTAAAATTATGACTTATTACCATTAATCATTATTACATATATATTAAGGTCTGTAACGTATTTTGATTACAGCTGTCGATGTGCAAGCTTTAGCGGCAGGTAAGAACGCCGTGCCTCGGCGAGTTAGAATGGGACGTCTTCTTCCCGACTGCAATGTGCAATTTGATAAAGCCGAGAATTCTTCCCTTAATCTCGTCGGAAAAGCTAAAGGGTACGTCAAAACGCTTTGCAAGAAATACAAACTGTTAACTTAATACATACGCATACTGATCCAAATAAAACGAAAAATCTAATAATTTTTTTCAGAAAGCAACCACGCCAGTCGATCATAAACCCAGATTGGGATTTCGGCAAAATGGGTATTGGCGGTCTAGACAAAGAGTTCAACGCTATATTCAGACGAGCGTTTGCTTCTAGAGTCTTCCCACCAGAAGTCGTAGAACAATTAGGTAGTTACTATTTACTTAATTATTTATTAAACTATCATTTAACGGCACAAATACTTATCACAATGGTAATTCTTATTATTTGCTTTGTGAAAGTCTTTTGTACTGTTTCTTCCTATGTGACACTTATTTTGAATAAACGTTCCTCAACCATTGTAACCTAATATTTAAATTTATAAAATGTTATCAGAGTGAGTATTAAAATTCATTAGAAAGTTCTTTCACTAGACATGCTTACAAGTTTGATTATCAAAGCCCGACAGACTTTCTACTAGGAATTTCTTTTAGGTTGCAAGCATGTTAAGGGTATTCTCCTGTACGGGCCACCTGGTACTGGCAAAACTTTGATGGCTCGGCAAATCGGAAAAATGTTGAATGCTCGCGAACCGAAGATTGTAAACGGTCCCCAAATCTTGGATAAATACGTCGGCGAGAGCGAAGCCAACGTTAGACGTTTGTTTGCTGAAGCAGAAGAAGAGGAGAAAAGGGTATGTTAGGTTAAAGGGATGATTAATATGGTGTGAGATATGAATCAGATATTCATTTAATCGGTTCACTTTCAGTGTGGCCCTAACAGCGGTCTTCACATTATCATATTTGATGAAATCGACGCCATTTGTAAGGCCAGAGGTTCTGTCGGTGGCAATACTGGAGTTCACGACACTGTCGTCAATCAGCTGCTGTCGAAAATTGACGGTAACGTTTCTAGATGATATCATTGTACCTACTGTGTCATGAACACAGTTTTTGCCATCTTTATTGAAAGCAGAGTAGATATATAAGGTCGGTACTATACGATTTGAGCTTTTTGATAAATCATTTGCATAGCTTTGATGACTCTTGATTCAAAATTACACTTGGATATGCTTATCACTAGTATAGTAAATAAAGCTTATCAGTTATATGGATTTGTCATGTAAACCTGTAAGGCTTTCAAAAAACCTCAACTTGAGATGAGATGGTTAAAAAAAATTACTTCGATCTGGTACTTATAAATGTTTTCATTCAAAATACTCATACATTAATCTTCTGAAAAAATACATCTTTTTTATCGTTAGAATCGCGAAGAAATTTCTTAGACCAAATACTTTTGTACATAATTCTCGGCAACAACAACGACTTCTTGGATTGCATATAGTTAACCAAACACATCTATTATCTGTTACCTAGTCGCTCACTGACACTCGTGCTCACTTTTCTTACATAGTTATATTTAAAATATCTCTCAACCAGTTTGAAAAATAGCATTAATTCCCAACTTTAATTAGTATTAGTTTTTAACTGTTTTGGTATGGTATATAAAGAAATTGTTTTTTGTTCCAAATGAATAAAATATAGGTCTTTTAAGACTAGACAGTTAGATACGTCAGTCAGCCTATAGATGACCTGGGCCGGGCGGTCTTTTCCATAAAATGTCTTTAAAAATCGAAATAAAATAAATAAAAATTATAATAATTTTTGAAAAAATGCAGTTAAGTCACACAGCACATATTTTAACGTGTTAATGACAACAATGAACAAAGAGGGGAAATTATCCAATTAAATATTAACATTCACTTATCTAATTATGATGATGGTCACCTACATGAAAAAAATAAATAAAAATAGTATATACTGATCATACATAATTTATTTAAAAAAATAGTAATGATACATTACCATTTGATTTTATTATACTACTATGCGGCCAGACCCCTCTTTCCCACTGGGCACTCTGGGCAAATGCCTAGGGGCCTGAGATTGATAGAGGCCCCCTAGGTCCTGCCAGATCACTAAAGGAATTTATTACTGAAAAACTTATTTAATTTTTATAAATCGAACCTCAATTAGGGACTACATTATCGACTTGTTTATTAGCTTTTGCATGCGCGAAGCTACGCGAAGCTACTTTTGAGAAGCCAAAAAAAGGTTATCCAATTTCAGCATGCTTAGATAACTTTAAATATGTGTAAATCACCCCATTTAAATTAAATATTATCTATTCTACTATGGTCTGCCAATAAAAAATCTGAAAGCTTGTTAACCTACTTTCTTTGTCTATTCTAGTTATAAAAAAGTGTTCTGTCAAAGTCATAGGGGCATTACTCTTATATGCCCAGGGCCTCCACTACGTTAAAGACGGTCCTGCATGCGGCGATAGATTTAGCTAAACCTAGCTATGGAATCCTTATAATAGAAGTTATGTATATTGATAGGTGTGGACCAATTAAACAATATTCTGGTTATCGGCATGACAAATCGACGTGATATGATCGACGAGGCGTTAATGCGACCGGGGCGACTCGAGGTCCAGATGGAAATCGGGTTGCCAGACGAAAACGGCCGAGTGCAAATCCTACACATCCACACTAAACGTATGCGCGAGTATAAGAAGATAGCTGAAGAAGTTGATTGCAAGGTAGGTGTACTTTAAGTTTCATTTCAATCAGACTGTAGCAGCAGTATTGATGTTGCATTCTTATAAGATAATCATCATTATTCTAACATAATGAGATTAAAGCCTGCCAACATAACAGTGAAGGATGCGTCGGGCTCGCTAACCAATGGCAAGCACCCATAAAAACAGAAAACTATTGTCTATCCTGATAATGACTCATATTTATTTAATATTTTCTAAAAAAATAATAATTTTTTCTTCAACAAAATGAAGGATGTATTTTTCTCGCCCATTTAATAACTTAAGCCGTATTTAAAAAAAAAAAATTAGTTTCTATGTCTATGCAACGCGATTTTCAGCCCACCCGTGCGACAGCTCCATACCCACTTTGTACAAGGTGATCATTGCAATCCTATTTTTTAAACAACTCAATCCAAATGGTAATTTGATAATGAACACGAAAAATATGTGAAATGGCGCCAAATCGAAAGAAGTTTTTAAAATAATAAACGCGTTCCAAATTCAAAATTATTAAAAATTTGAAAAAAAGTATTTATGGCCAGTCTAGTTATATTAATGTTTGTACATGTATCACCAGCGTTATGTCTATGGTCTCAGCATCGATAAAAATCATTATGGTAATGTTTTTCTGTACTAATTTTACATCCTTCAGGAACTTGCGGCTCTCACAAAGAACTTCTCGGGTGCCGAACTTGAAGGCTTAGTGCGTGCTGCCCAGTCCACTGCGATGAATCGCTTGATCAAGGCCTCGAGCAAAGTGGAAGTAGATCCTGAGGCTATGGAGAAGCTAATGGTGGAACGGACGGACTTTTTGCATGCCTTGGAGAATGATATCAAGCCAGTAAGTGCAATATTTAGGGGTCGCAATACCGTGTCATTTCAGCAAACCGGTATTTTCGGTATTGGCTCCAGACCAATACCGATAATCCGGTATTTTCGATATTTCCGGGATGAAGCTAAAGTATCATTTAGTATAATAAAGTTAGTTTTCGAAGGAATAGTAAGTAGGCTCCTAACCTAAATGAATTTATCTTCTAAAAAAACAAAATATTCATTGACACAAGGTTTATTATTTGATATGTTAGTAATCAATTTTTTAGTTCTTAGCAATAATTTACTAATACTAAATGCCCGTTTATTCCTTTATTAAAATAACTTAGGTTAACTAGTTCAAATACTTTAATTAAACGTAGAGTTTGACTAGGAAGTAGGATTCCTACTAGGAATTAGTTCTAAAATAAAATGTTTATCAAACTTAAACATCTCGCAACAGTCTCAACATAAACAAAAGGAACCAAAAAAAATGCACTTCTAATTAATTCACATAAAACATAACATTAACTCTTAGTATGGTTTATGAATCATCAAATCATATTCTAATTAACAAATTAACAATAATGCTTAAATTAAATTCAGTCCAAATCAAATAGAGTTATAAAGAGGTATTCAAAATATTATTATGTCTCCATTAATTATATTATATTTTGCTTCAAAAGTTACACGCATATGGAATCAATGGCAGTTTATTACTCTGGCTAAAATCTTATCTCCAAAATCGTAACTTTTATGTGGTTGTAAACGGATTTCAATCAAGAACAAGATTTATATCTTCTGGTGTGCCACAAGGTTCACATTTGGGTCCTGTTCTGTTTGGCATATTTGCTAATGACATACCCAACGTCTTAAAATTTTCAGTTGCCTTCCTATACGCTGATGATTTGAAAATTTGTAGAGTAATTAATGACACTGGAGACTCATGTAAGCTGCAAAGTGATCTTGCTGAAATTTCCAATTGGTGCGAACTCAACGGAATGGAATTGAATATTAAGAAATGTTTTTATGTACAATATTCTAGGAAAAGAAATGTACTCACAAAAAATTATACCATCAAAAATAACAATGTTCAAAGGCTGGATCAAATACGAGATTTGGGTGTAATTTTCGACAGCAAACTGACTTTTGTACCTCACATTGAGAACATCAATAAGCGTGCGTCTAGAATGCTCGGATTTGTTTTACGAAATATAAAAGTATTACGTGGTATTAAAACAAAAATTATTTTATATAATAATCTCGTACGAAGCATATTAGAGTACTGTTCAGTAGTGTGGAGACCGCATTATGCTACACATTCACTGAGACTTGAGAGAATACAAAAAAAATTTGTTAATTATTTGATCTTTCCAACGAGTAAGCGAAAGAGAAATCAATTATTATCTTATAAGGATCGCTTAGCTCATTTCAAAATGACTTCCTTGGAAGATCGTAGAATTATTATGGACCTACTTTTTGCTTCAAAAATTTTCAATCACACAATTGACTGTCCTCAGTTGTTACGTAGGTTTAATTTTCGTGTTCCCTATAGATACCCTCGCAGTAAGATAACCCCCCTTGCGAATCCTCTACGTAGAACAGTATTTGGATCTAACTCTCCAATTTCGAGAATATCTAAAATTGTCAATAAATATAGTGACGTATTCGATATCTTCGCTGATTCACCCAACACGCTCCGTAACATAATGTTGAGGCATTTGGCTGAATGAGTGGTATTTTTGATTTTGATTTTTATGTTTATTTTAACTAGGTTTTTATATTAATTTTAGTTTGTTTCTTTTTTGTGCATGTTGATTTATTAAGTGTTTGTTGCATTTAATCATAGTTTGTAAGTGTATATTTTTTAAGATAAACAATGTAAACAGACGTTGGTAAATCTTTGTAAATAAATAAAATAAATAAATTAAATTTTTGGTTGAGCCTTGTAATGAGATCGTCGAAACAGTTAAAGTATCTAAACTTTTATCACTCAATCTTGATCGCAAATGATTACACAAGTAATCCGATGAAGAGAAAGCTCTCTCTGACACTACACTAGTTGGTGGAATACTTAATAATTGTTGAAGGCCATACTCAAATATTTTCCTCTACACCCACCGTTTTCGTAAAGAGCCATTTCTATTTTGATTAAAGTGTCAAAGTCAGGTGCAGTTTCTTTTGATGTGTTGTTCTGTTTTAGCATTTGCTTTTTCACTGCCATTTCTAACTGTTTCTTTAGCGGCACTGAAGCTGAAGGGAGATTATCATATGCAGTAACATCATGTGTAGATTCCATATTAAAATTTTTTTTGGGTTTGAAAACATCCACAATGTGTTTTCTCATCTCTGTGTAATCTGGCCTTAAAAATACATCACAGTATTCATATACTGAATCGAAATAGGTTTTGGGTTATGTGGATTATTTCAGATTGAAGCAACCACCAACCTTCGTTCCTTAACCCTACGTTTAAGCTCACGAGCAACTAACCCATGTTGCATGGCGTCTAATTTTGTGAACATAAACTTCAGAGCAGTATCGGCAGTAATTAGGCTAGCGGTTCTTTGGCACAGTTCTTCGACAGTGGCTTTTAGTATTTCAAATACTGCGCTGAGATCAGCCAGATGTCGGTATTCACTTTCTGATAGCTCTTGATTAATTTCTAAATCTATCGTTGCCTTCTGGATCGGAACTTTAATTTCACACATCTCTCCAACATATCTTCTAAACTGTTCCAATGTGTTCTACAATCTAAAATCTAATTGATTTCACCAATCATTTCCTCTTTCACATATTTTTGCAGCAAATCTTTTTTTGTTGGCGACTTTCTCAAAACTTTCACAATTTTACGGACTTTTTCTATTAATTCTTTGAAAATAAATTCGTTTTTAGGATTAGTCCTTACGATTACATGAAAACCATCAATGTCATCTTCATCATCATCGTCTGAAGCAAAGGTGTTGTTATTCTCATCGACTTCTGTTTTAATTACCCGTGTTTGGCAATTTCCTTTATTTTATTTTATTTTACTCGGCTGTCGCCGGATTCATCGGTCTTGTCGTAAGGTGAACGAACTCGCGCGCGCGCGTATTTTGAATTAAATGGCGCGTAACTTTTTCTGTTTGTATTTGTTTTTTATTTATTTTACTAAAACCGAAAATACCGAATATCCCGGTTTTTGTGAAATGAATACCGGTATTAATTAGACCTAAATTTGGCCCGGTATTCCGGTATTTTCGAAATTCGGTATCCCGGTTTGCGACCCTTAGCAATATTACTCAATTTTACTAGTTGTATTGGCGAAATGTGCTTATATTCATCACAAAAAGATATTGATACATGCTGTGGGTATTGGATAGTCAAATAAAATAAATTATCTATTCTGAGATTTAATTACCTAAATAACTTACAAAGAGAACAAAATTTCAAACGGAACGGTGCTATGGAAGCGATCGTGCCTATGCATCAGCGGTTCTCGATTTCTAGTATAAACATATGTTTGTATAATGAACATAAGTATTTATTCATGAGTCATGGTGATTTATATTCTTGTTTATGTATTATATCCGTCATATAGCATCCATAGGACTAAATAATTAATGTGAGTTATCTGGAATATTATAGCAGTAGGTATATTATTACAAAAGGCGCCAGATCGAGAGGTCGACCAAGGGCCAGATGGGCAGACGAAATTGTAGCATGCGCAGGTGAAAGTTGGCTTGAAAGAGCTAATGACAGAGAGGGATGGCATTCCTTGGGGGAGGCTTTTACCCAAACGGGGTCCATGCATTAAACATTTAAGTAGTTGACACATAAAAACAAATCTCAATTAAAGTATATAATTACAGAATAGAATTCATAATTAAAATTAATTTAAATCAAATTTATTTAGTATATTAAATTGTAATTGAATATTATGTAAATAAGTCAAACTGTTATCATATTATATTATCGTTTATTATGTACTATGCATGGAATAAATAAAGCTTTATTATTATTATTATTATTAGGTATATTATTATTAATTATCTGATACTCTGAAATGGTGAAATTCAACATTGGTTGGCGTAACGCTCAGTTATGGTTGTTAGGCCTTTGGAACAGCAGCTGAGGCGTTAGAACACTTCTTAGCCCGAGGCATCACCAATTGGGGCACTCCTGTGTCTTCTATGCTCGAAGATGGACAGCTCTACATTCAACAGGCTAGAGCAACAGAAGCTAGTGGTAAGATATATTTTAAATTATTTTAATTAAAAAAAAAATACAAAACCCAAACACTCGTAGCTCATTTAATTTTTTAATGAAATATGAAATCAATCAAGTAATATGAAAAATATGGCAATGGGTAATGTATGTATATATTTAATAATGAATTGTAAGCACCCATGCTTACTAATTCATTATTGTTTTGCATTTTTTTTTAAAGACAAGATGCAGATTAAGGCTTTAATGTGATAAAAGACTTGCTTAGAATTACTGTAGCTACGGACAACAGCAAATCATTAGCCAATTAATATTCACAGATGTGGCGCAGACATATGTACAAAAACACTAGGGACAATAGGTCATATCCCACCATGTGTGTCCAGTGTAAACGACTGCAAATGCAGCCTGGAACAACGGCTTAATAAGCAAGGAGCAAGCTTCCGAAGCATGGAGAGTTCTAAATTATAATTTTTGATTACCCATCTGATAACAGGCGTCGCGAAAGTAGCTTAACATCTGCAACCGCCGGCCAAAAGCGCTAACTGTTCTCAACAACAAACAGACCTACTACAAAACGTCAAAAGTTCTTCAACTTATAATGAATTCTTCGTTTATTATTGGATAGATTACAGAATATGTCAAGAGTGTGAACTGATATACCTCTCAGTTCACACTCTTGCCAGTGTATTATATTTTTTTACAGTTCTCTTAAATGTGCTATAGTAATCGCTAGGAGCTTTAGTAATTTTTATATTCACACTAAAGTCCTTACTCTTTACTTCGGTTTTGGCAAGATTGTAAAGAGAATAAAATTTATGATTTTATATTTTTGCACTTTCGATGCTATCTTATCTAATAAATTTTAATAGAAAAAATACTACAAAATTCGACTTGGCTCAGGAATTATACCCAGGCTGAAACGACGCTTGCCTACAGCGTATAACAGTAAAAAGTACTAGAGAATTTAGACGGGTGTGCACAACGCTCGGTAGCTTAAATGGAAGAGCAGTAGACCGGACTTCCAAAAGTTGCAGGTTCGAGTCCCGCCTAAGAATAACTTGTAAGAGGAGTCAATTTTTGTATTAAAATTTAAAATATATATTTGTACATTAATATACTTATAAAGAAAAAAAACAGGTAACGGGGATAATTACCTTATATATAACATTCTGTAGGGCTCGTATCAGTGTTGCTCGAAGGACCACCTAACAGCGGTAAGACAGCACTAGCGGCGCAGCTTGCCAAACTCTCAGATTTTCCGTTCGTGAAAGTCTGCTCCCCAGAAGAAATGGTTGGCTTTACAGAAACTGCCAAATGCTTGCAAATCAGAAAAGTAAGTGTTCATTTATCCTCAGTATCGAGTATAACTACACATTTCATATTATAGCAAAAAATAGGAAATTGCTTACCACACTTTTGTTAATGCAGTTGTTTTTTTAGGCTAAGCAAATATATATAACTGTGTGGTGTCTGACAGAGTAGAATAGCATAATCACACTTAAGGGTGTCATCGTTTAACTCCAGTAGACCTCTTCTAACTCTTTCTTTCCTATGTTCGCTGTCACTCTATCTTTCTAATTTCCATTTCTTACCTCGTTCTCGCTCTGCGGCCAGAGGTATCCTTAGCCTCGACGCCCAGATGTGATAACTGTTCATAACAAAAACCCCCTCTCTGCAAATTTCAAACAGTTATTCCCTTATCTTAACAAACAAAAAAAAAAAACTGAAAGACCAGAAAATGGGTAGCAGTATTTAACGAATTCTGGTCTTTTACTGCCTTGTCGAGCCCGCCTTCCAAGCCTGGAGATTATGGCAAAACCACTTTATTTTTTGGGGTAGGCCTCCGCCCTACAGTGGACGTCTTTCGGCTGAAATGAAATAATATATTTTTAAGAATATACAATGCACTGTACACATTATTAATATTACCGTTAAAAACACGTCGTTACCACGCGTTTCTTTGCAGGTCTTCGACGACGCCTACCGCTCCAGTGTGTCTTGTATCCTCGTGGACAATATAGAGAGGCTTTTGGATTACGGTCCCATTGGTCCTCGGTACTCGAACCTTACTCTGCAAGCTTTACTCGTGCTTCTCAAGAAGCAACCGCCTAAAGGAAGGAAACTACTCATCCTGTGCACTAGCAGTCGGCGGTAAGTTATGAGAACAACTAGTAAATTATTTAAGAGCCAGGATTTTATATTTTTACTAGTGGACCCGACAGACGTTGTCCTGCCTGTTATATTTGCAGTATAGATAAATAACCTAGATACCGTCTGCAGCGCCATCTGCCGGGCTGATTTGTGAATCTAAACCATTCTCAGATCCCCTTGAACACACACAAAAAAAATCATTCAAATCGGTCCAGCCGTTTAGGACGAGTTCAGTGACATACACACTCACAGAAGAATTATATATACAAGGTTATTTTATAAACACCATCCAAATTTTTTCTAGGCATTAGATATCATTCAAACACTTCATTTATGAAAAAAAATTGGTAGGTAAAATTTCCGCAAAAAAAAATTTTGTCCGAGCGAATTATTACAACAGTTGGTTACTGGCAAAATAGGTACTTACAGTTGAACGACCGACCGCCCGAAGCGCCTCACCGAGCTGCGCGCGCAAGTTGTAACTACATCGGCGCAATGAAATCAGTCAGCCGCGGGCTTTCCGCGATGTACAATGTTGCGTTCACGCATTTACGTCGCATAATTATCTACCTAACGAAATGTGTTCACACTTGCAATTGAAATCGAGGGCGAAATTGAACGACGGGTTTATGTGAAGAAGGCCCAAAGCCTCGAGAACTTAATATAAATATAATCCGTGCATTTAACGAAGTGACAAAGTGAAAAAACAAGTAATACAATAAAAGACAATGTTCATAAACGTGCAAGACTGTTTAGAGAGAAATTACCTACACTTTAAGGTAAAGTGATTGTTTTCAAACTTCATGTAAGTGTATTTTTTTTGGATTTTTAATTAATTATTTTGTTGGAGTAAAGCAAAATGTGTGCAGGGCGGCTAAGACTTGTGAAATTTTTCACAAAAATATAGAACTATTAATTATACATTTCTTTATCCTATCGTGTAAAATAGACAAAAATAACTTAGGTAGGTAGGTACTAAGGTTTTGGCACTGCATTTGTTTTTGCGATTTTCGAATTGCCTTTGCGATCCCTGTGTTTTTTTAGATTCTGTGGTTAATAAACACCCTTTGCTTTACTCCAACCAATTATTCTACATAAGTTGATTAAATTTAAAAAAATGCGACGTAAGTGCCTAAGGTGTGGTTTACTTTTATGTTCATTTTTTATTTATTAAAAGTGTTATCGATTAATATTGTTATAATCAAAGAACAAATCAACTTATCTCTTCTTCAATTTGACGTTCCTATTTTTTTTCGTTTAAATTTGCAACTTATGAAAATCATTGTAATGTATCAATGAAATACGGGAGGGCGGGGCGGGGGTCGTGTAATCATCTGCTACAACACCGTGCGTAGCGTGACTGTGACAGCAATCGGTAGTTTTCCTCGGATAACTTTGTGTAGGCTTAACTTAATATTTTAGTACTGAGTGATATTAAAAGAAAAAAATCTTGTTTCGTTATTTTCTTCAAAGAATATAATATATAAATTTGGATGGTGTTTATAAAATGACCTTGTATAAAGATTGTAATGGTCTATACATGCAGTCGTACTGGGCAGTTATGATGATTTACTTAATAAGAGATTTGTGCATTATTGGATTGCCGATTGCCGTAACTAAACATTTTCGGACTTACTTACATGTGTTTTGGTCCACATTATCACGTTCGTGCATCAATTCCTATATTGTCGAGCGAGGCAATATATATCAAAAGCTTTTATGTTTTGAAAATGAAAGCAGTTTTTTATACCAAGGATTCTGAATGATGGCAGGATGATTGACCCACCTTTTAGGGTTGCCACTCGTATTTTATATAGTCAAAAACCAATTACTTTAAACTATAAAACAGTAAAGTACATAAAAACACTTTATGTTTTTTATCTTAACTTGTTCAGTAACTACAAAGTGCGTTTTTATTATATAATTATTCCTCAAATGCTGTTCAACAGATATAGCTTTCGTCTATTTACTAAAAAAGTCAATAGGTATGTTTTAAACACGAAATCATGTCATCGATGTTCTTTGAATTTATAAAACAATCTAAAAACTATTTTGCAGAAAAATAGTAATATAACTAGTTTGTGTTTTAAATCTACCATATTTGGTTTACTTTTAGTAACTATTACTAAGACAACTTTGGTCATCGTCCTTTTACTCATAAGCAATATAGTTATAATAATGGGCGTCTTTACGTGTATTATCAAAAAATAGTTTAAGTTTAAAGGCTGCAAAGTTGAGATTTGGCCTCGAGTTACCTGTATTGAAACCTGAGCAAGCGAAGGAAGGAAGAAAGATATAATCCTAAGCGTAGCGAGGGTTTCAAAGCTACAAGATGCTAAAAACTTTGCTGTCGAGCGAAACACAATTTTTCACCTCACGCAAGAAAAATTTTTAGGTGCAAGAAAAACAGCTTAAATTAAATGGTTAATTGGTATCTTCGTTGCTGCTGGACATTTTTTATATTAATTCTTTAGGATTTAACAAAATTTCAGAACGATCTGAAAAAAACTTAAATTGGTTTCTATTCAATGTGAATTGACTAAAAGTACCATAAGATCACTTTGACAGTTCTTTTTCGAGTGCGGTCCGAAATCTAATAATATATATTGAAATATTATTCACTATTCTTTAAAAATCCTTATACTTAACAAATAGTATATAATATTATTTATTCTCATTGATTTAAGGAACTAAAACAATTTAACGGAGTAATTTAGTATTAATTTAAATAAGGATAAGTTATAACTTATAAAGACTATAATGACAATTCGAAACGTACTATGTGTGTTTTTTTCTGATTACAAAAGGCTCTAATTTAAAACGCTTTTCCACGCAGAACTTGAAATACAAACCAAACTTTTTCGAGCATGTGAGGTGAAAAAGTTTATTGTTATACAAGTCATACTATATATGTTCTTTAATTTATTATTTATTGTAAAAAATACAGCATAGGGCGAACTTATGACAATATTGTTGATTGTCATCAGGCAAGTGCTCGACGACATGGAAATGTTGTCCGCCTTCACGGGCGTGCTACACGTGCCGAACCTATCGCAGCCCGAGCACGTGCTCGCTGTCCTTGAGGAGAGCGATGCCTTCTCCAAGCGGGACCTCATCAAGATACAGCACGACATGCGTGGCGCCAAGTAAGTGCGATGCAAACAAAGCATTTGATACAGTCGTTGTTACGCGAAGACATAAAACTACTGGAAGCTGAATACAGGATGTTTGATCCCGTATTATGATTTGGAAAGGTACCATGAATACAACTCCGGAATCTTATTGAAAAAAAAACCATAAACCACCACATGGACCTAATTTTTTTTAAGTGATAACTTCTTTTGGGATAGTAAACCGATTCGTTACATAATGAGTTACAGCGCCATTCTGTCTGGCTTCCCTTCCTACGGCAGCGGTAGGCAGGCTCCTCCTCCTTCACTCTCACCCGCAGTGCTAGCCGTATTTCGGACAGACGCTTTCCCCTTTCTCTACTTATTGTTAGTGTGCGATAGACCTATACTTTTAATAGTGAGCATATAACCTAAAACTATCACCGCTATTGAAAGTGATTATAAAAAAAAAATGAAAGAAAAACAGTTATAACTTAAATAAGCTCTTTATTTCTTCATTTGCATGGATAACAACAAAGTTATCCATACAACTGAAAACTTTTAAATTATATAATAAAAAATTAAAAATAATTAACGACAACCCTAGATGTTGGATAGACTTGTTTTGGTAATCTATTGTTGCCACTTTGCAGTTGATCATTAAAGAAAAACATTAATATCCCGTTTTTTTTTTTTGCTTCTCTATAGGAGTCAAAACATCAGGATTTAATTAAAAACGCACGAAAAACTGCATCGTTGATCAGGTTTTATTGTGCCATAGATAGGTGCAAAAGTGTAATAACTAAACAATTATATATTACTATTACGTATTACGCAATGTCTTAGGTTACAAAATCTAACGAAAAAGTAACCGTTGTGAATGGATTGTTAAAGAAAGAATTGTGAGGTATAAACGAGTAGCGAATGAAAGAAAGTAAACGAGTAGTGTATGGAGTGAAGATATAGAACGCGAGTAAAGATTTATTTAGATTGGACGCGGCGGATCTGGAACGTTCGCGGTTGCGTGGTCTTAGCTCCCACGCATGTACAATGTGTCCCGTCACCAGTGTCAGAGCCTTTAATGGTGTGAAATATGGCATGAAAATAAAATATCAACAAATTGCCCCTCAAATTTGGTTTTTCTCAAAAAGCCAATAATTAAAAAATACACAAAAAAGAATCTATTTGTTTTTCATTATTTTTTATTTTTATTCCATGACAATTGAAACATGATGGCTGTGTCTACATGTTTAGCTATCAAATGATACCTTTTTAATGTTGATAGGACATTTATATGAGTAGTGGTGGTCGAATTAGTACGAGAGCCCAGTTCTTGGTTACCAAGAAAACAAAATGGCGGCCGTAAGAGAAAAACGAAATTTGAGGGGCAATTTGTCGATAAAAAATGCCATATTTCACACCATTAAAGGCTCCGACACTGGTGACGGCACACATTATATAGAGCGGAGCGCGATAGCTTAACTTATAGATGTAATTTTGGAACCGATCGATACTTTTTAGAAGTAACGAATTATAGAGAGAATTAAAAACGAGTTTTTGGACTACTGTGACCGTGGTTTACTCACGTGATTGGGATATTTTACGACGGTTTAAGAGCATATTGGACTACTGAGTTTGTTTGGGAGCGATACTTGTATGCTTTTTTACTGTGTATTTAGGTAGAATAGATATGTTAACTATCCAATATCCACAGCACGTAACAGTATGTACCATAAACAAGATTATACTGGTATTACCAAACACCTTTTATAACTATCTTTGTTTTAATATGTTTCCCATCTAAACAAAGTAGCAACTTTATTATATAAATAATTCAAGTTCTTTTTCCATACTTGAACAGGATCTTCATTGGCATCAAGAAATTATTGGCTCTAGTCGACATGGTAAAGCAGACGGATGAAGAATCTCGGGTGTTCAAATTCCTCACCAAGATGCAAGAAGAGGGCTGCCTAGACCTGGGTACCACCATACAATAAGAATCATTGCAACCTTAGGGATTACATGCGCATGCCACTCTCACGCCCTCACCAGATCACACAAACTCTCATTCACTAAGGAACCACATCGCAAAACCAACTGAATGCTCGCCTTGTGCTTCTGATCTCAGGAGTTACGAAATCGATTACGACGACGTAAGCGAATGCACAGAATCATTGATCGATATCAGCCATCACAAAAAAGGCATGACAGCTAAAGGAAACGAAATCTCACCAGCCAAAATGCCGCTCATGAGAATAAGAAGCGTCGAGATAGTTTTCGAAGACGAAATGTCTGCTTGCACCGATACCGCTCTACTGGACAGAAGCATTGAACTAATTATATCTGATAGTGACGATTCTACCAAATGCGTCGATGATATTGATCATCTGCAAGGCGAAAGAGGTGACGACGATTCCGTGACTCTTAATCCAGAAGGCGACTTGTCTGATGATAATTCGATTTCTCTAACTAACATACCTATCATAGAAGAAGTGACTGCGAAAGCAGCTCTACAGCAAAGCAGGCCGGATGTAGATGACACTACTGTACCGAGTGAAAGCGCCACATCAGCGTTGGATGACGCAACTCTTTCCTCTCTCAACATATCGGAAGTAGCTGATTCAGGTCGCTTTACAGAAGACGCATGCTCGTCTCAACTAGAAACAGTGCCAATATTGTTGTACAAGGACGCTTTGCTTTCCAACTCATTCGACGCCATAACGGTGGACAATCCTTCTTTGAAATGTCACGAAGTTACCGATGTATGTAGATTCAAGGAAACCGAAGGTAAGCTATTTGAATATATTGATAGCAACAGCGACAGCTCAGATAATACTGCGGTGTTTGATGTGGAATTCTCTCCTATGAAACATATAACATCTGTCCGCGATGTCATCGCCGATGACGACAACTCGGTCTGCGAAGGTTCCGACTTACAATACGATTCGTTTATTGACATGGGAAAATTTTGAACAACTTGTTCGTTTTAAATCTTGTATGCAATAATATACTATGCTTCTATGTTAAAAGTAAAGCAAATGTAATTTAATGCATGTTACTGCAAAGTATGTGATATCGGTTAATATTGTTGTAAAAAAAATTATGAATCTTTTCGCAATCCAATTGAATTCTAACAGATTATAGTGATGTTTTCCAACTTTTTTAATTAAGGATTGTTTGCTATATTGAATGTGAGCTAATTTGACCCTCTATACGTTGTTTACACTGCTTATGCACAGGGGGCAGGGTGGTATGTGACTCTCGTAACCATGTCATGTCCCTTGGTGACTCGATCTTCGTAGACAAATTGTGTATAGCCACTTTTGTATATAATGTTTATGCTGTATTCTATAGAAATGTAGTACGCGTTTTATGAACCATGGCATGGTTACAGAAATCCCGGGGTTGTAAGAATAGGCAATAGCTCAATTTCTCTATGATGTATTATATTTTTATAGACTTATTTTTATTCATTTATAATTTGTTATATTGAAGATATGTGACGCAGCTTGACGCTGTTGATTATTTTACGTCAAATAATAGAAAATATTTTAATCAATATATAATGACTACTAGCGAATATAAGCAAATGTCAATATTATTATCATAGTATTAAAGTTTAAAAATATTGTTGTTATAGGGGTAGAACCTTTATGATGCTTTTATGGTGAGTTGCATTGCAATTAGCCTCGAGTACAAGTTAAATGAAATGTTAAGCGTTAGATATTTATGATATTGCACATCTTCGAAGTCACAGTCAATTAACTAGCTGAGCACCGAATCATTCGGAACTAGGATTACTCTTTGAATCATTGAAAAACTAGTAGAATTTGGGATGGAATTGGTATGGTAGAAATGTTGTTAAAGTATTAATATAATTCAGTCTTTTCAAATTGTAAAATCTAAGGACACATATATGTGTAACCTTGTAATTATTAAGCGCAAATGGTACATGCCTTATGAGCAAAATGTAAGTTGCTTTAACGTGGTAAGCTTAAATCATGAAATCATAACTGCAAAATATCATTATTCATTATGTAGTATTTTTCATTAATTGCCTAAATACGTACATATTATATGACTTGTTTCTTAACCATTTCCGTGCCAGCTACGAGAATACTCGTAGTGCGATACTGTAACATGGTGCCGACTACGAGTATGCTCGTAGATTTTTTTGGGCATCCTATATAAAAAAATATTTCTTGGCACTCACGAGTAAGATCGGTTTTTTAGAGTTTGGTATCAGGAATAAAAATACATGTTAAATGTTTAAATAGTATTTTCGTAGCTGGCACGGAAAGGGTTAAAAATGTTTTTAAAGCAACTGATTTTTCCATTTATGTTATTGTTGTTAAATAACATTCCGATTATGTAATGCATTCGAAAATCTCGTTACAATTCTATAATATAAGGACCTAGTTTAACGAGACTTTGCTTTTAGTCATGAATTAGATACTTAAGTAGTGCTTGAGTGTTATTATACTACATATATTTACTTACTACATGTTTGTTGAAATTGCCATGTTTGAGGAATGTTAAGCTTGGTATCAGGATGACATAGTCATTAGTTGGGCTTTTTTGAATATTAAGAAAGAAAGAAAGTATATTGTAATAAATACATATTATAATAGATTAACAGCACATTTGTTATTTTCACAAAATACTAATTGTCGTTTTTATAATAATACTGGAAATGTCTTGTCTGTCTCTTGTAAATGTATCACGCAAATATTAAACTATTATCTGATTTGGCAACACCAGCAAAGTCGGGGGTACAGCTGATTATCTACAAAAGGGTAATATTATATTGATTAGCAAATTAATACCATATTGTTTCCGAGAGCTAATAATAGCAAAACAAAATATTTCGTTGGATGTGCTGCGATTGAGTAATTTTGCTGGTTAGGTTGGTATGTATGTTTTGCAATTAAAACCCATTATATATTTACAGAAGTATCAAGCCTATTTGTATATGTGTTCTAATTTTACTACCCATTATGATAAAAGTTTGGATTACTATCTCTAAAACCCAGTGCAAAGTAAAATTATGCTTCTACTAAAACAAAAACTGTAAGTAAGAATTCATTGTTAATCTCTTCTAATGTCTATGTGATTTATGTATGTTTTGCCTTGAATAAGTACTGTTGGTAAATAAAGTGAAACATCTAACTGAACATATATTTTTATTTGATTTGAAGTAAAAGTGGTAAGATCTATTTTATTCACTATTAGGTTGAAATAACTTTAAATTCAATCTCACTGAATCATCCTTATCTCAACAGATATTGCAAACGTAAAAATCTCCAATATAGGCGTCACTCAAACATGATTAACGATAATTTAATAAGCACAAAATGCTAATATTTGCTTTGGCAACATTGGACGGTAAGTAGCAAGGAACATATACTCATGGCTAGTTATGTAATTTTCTTTACCATAGATAAATTATGCAGGCATGTAGTAGGACTTAAAAATCAGATTTTTAACCCTGATAGTTTTGTTGTCATTTTGTGAAATAATGATACAATATTCGTCCAGATACTGATACCTGGTTTATTTATAAAGGTTAATAAACTGGAGACATTATACTACCCTCAAAGTATTTATTACTATGTGGCGTCTTTCAAGTATTGTTTTACTCAAAGATTTACACCTTATGCCAGTTCTGCGAACTTCGTCATTTCACTTTATGAAATGTAATTTGGAAATAAATACAAAGCATGCGTCATTCGGCATGGCACGGTTCATTGTTCATATGAATCAGCTGTGTGCGTTAAGTGCAGTGTCTACTGTTAGAATAGAATACTTGATTAAATCGATTTTTAATTTTATAAGTGCATTAAGAAATAGAATATTCACTATATACAACTATAAAACTAATTGATAAAAATTTTTAGATGGATTTTGTATAAAAAATAAATGAATTACCCACCATACCATTTCACACCTACCCTTTGTAGGGTTTGTCTATATACCTGATCCAACCACCCCACACAATCCTAGCAGGTAATCTGATGTTACCTTATATATGCACATACACAGAAATAACTCATTCTCCAAATCAAAGCAACATAGTGCTCACATAGTTCTTATGAATTGTAATAGATTGCACTACTGTTTTTACTATGCTAAAACTGTGTACTGTTCATCAGTTCAGCTGTCTTTAGGCCAATAAGTCAATGTGTAAAGCTTACATCAGAGCCTCAAGTTTTTATTATAGGTATTTTACTTTTGAAAACTTCTTTTTACTGACAGCTTTATTAAATTTGTATTAGTTCTCTTTGTTGAGATTATTTATTGCTGTCAAGAAATTTTGTTTATGGAATAAGTATGATACCATAGTGTGCAATATTGTCTTCAAAACTGATCACACTTAAAAAATGACGAATTTCCAACAATGTGGCCTTGTTTCAAAAAAGATAAGAGCATTATGATGGCCATATAATGTATATTTACATTTTTTTCAATTTCGGTTAATTTTTAATAAAATTATATAATAAAAAATAGTATATGAGGCAACTTATTCATAGTTAATGATATATTCATTATACAATTTTAATAAATTTAAAACTAATTAGCGCTTTCACAAGCATCAACCCAGTCATTGTATACATCAATTGGTTCAGACAGTACATTAGTGGTTGTTTGAAAATCTTCTAAACACACTCTGCATTGTATTCTAGCAGTATTTCTTGCTCGATCCCTAAAAAAATTAAAACAATTTTAACAACGTAAACAAATTACGATATAGTATCATCATCTCTATGCATATCACACAATGATTTGACAAATATGTACATTTTTACTTCACACGATTTTTCATGATTACAGAAAGGGCAATTGAATTGTTGATCTAGAGGTTCTATAGCTTTGCGCTTTGGAGGAGGCTTTCTTTTAGATTTGCGGCGTCCCATCTCGGTCTGTAAGTACAAAAAATTACACTAAATATCTTGTTTATTTATATCTGGTAATTAAAGGTAGACCCAGAAATCACATACTTTTTGAGATAAAACGCGACTAACAGTTTTTCTTTAGGAAATCGTTAAATATTTGGATGCAATTCCACAAACAATAAAACATTCAGACATCTAACAACGTCTGATACGAACGAACTAAACTAATGTCATTGTCATATTTGTCATTTGTCATTCTTGTGTTACTTTTTTTGTTGTTATTCTATAGGGCAAAGGATGTAAAGTCCACACAACCTATTTTACAGTTATTTATTTTCCTAATTAAGATCGTTCAATAGACATCAGTATACTGCCCAGTGGTAATAACGTCTTAAATCGACGCCATACTGGTGACTTATTTCGCAATATACTGGCCAGTGCGTTGACGTCAGAAATATTCGGAATACAGCCTAAATCTTGATGAATGATCTTAGTGGACTTCTTCAGACAGCGTGACAAGACACTTTCTACTGTTTTAATTCACTTGTCAAAACATGCATTTTCTCTATTACTTAGTGGTTAATAATATCAATTATTACTACACATTTATATATTGTGATGCACAAAAGTTAACAAGAAAACCAAAACTATTCTATTGACACTTCCCGCTCCCGCTAAAAGTTCGTAATTTTTTGTTAAGTTTTCCCATAAACGAACGCAATGGGCACAAAGCCAATACCATTTAAGTGATGATAATGAATAATAATCAAAGCCTGGCCTGTCACGGTGTGCTTTTTGGAGACTGAAATACCGTTTCTTTGCAGGAAAGGGGGTTATCCTTCTGATGATCAGCGGTCTTTTGGTGGCAACCCCAAACAACACTAATTTTTTTTGAAAACAATAATACGTCTAATTTTTTTTGAAGTTGTAGTCACGCAAGTGTACGAAAATGGGGTGCAGATGCAGGTGAGGTGGTCTGTGAACTAATTAGCCCAAAAAAATTTACCTACGTCTCAAGATATTTTTTAAATTCTGGAATTTTTCGCTTTTGTACCTTTAAACCCGTCTATTTTTTTTCAAGGCCAGATCTATTTTTTCTTTATTAAAATCTAATTGATCGGTAGGTCCTTTCAAAATTAAAAGTTGCACATTGCACATTGCTAGAAATAAAGTTATGGACCCTCAAACATAAGTTCGCGTTGCATTAAAAAAATATAAGAGTGATGGATGACTTCTGATTTGTTAAAAACATCTCTAAAGTGTGAGCTTTCTGACTACATACGTAGTTTGTTTTGATATCTTTTTCGTAACTAAAAATTAAAGGACCAATTTAAATCTGGTATTCTTTATTTAAAAACGTCATTTCATTTAGTTTAAGTGATGCTCAAATTGACATCCCTCATTTGATATGCACGCTCTGCATCGGTTTCTAATTTCAACCGTTGTTGACCCGGATTTACCACCACTGACCACCTCACCTGCCCCCCATTTTCGTATGTTCAACGTTCTTCCGAACATCCTGTATGATTCTTGAACATAACCTTGGCTTTGCCCAAGCCCACCCGAAGTCGAATCATCCAAATTATTTATGTATTGAATATCTTTCGGTAAAACAATAATGATTTAATCCGCAAATCGTTAGTGTAATATGTATTCGCCGTCGTTTTTTTTTTAGAATGGGTTAGCTCTTGATCCCAATCAAGCCCGGGGGCCAAGACAGAATCCACGATGGAACGAGCTAACCCAGAAGGTGACTATTCACTCTGGCTTTGAAAATGGACGGGTTATAAGTTCTCGGAAATACAGACGCGGTGGGAGGGAGTTCCACTCCTTTGCTGTGCCCATTATGAAGGATGTTGAGAAGCGCTTGGTGCGACAGGTAGGAATAGCAACCCAGAAAGGGTGGTAGCCTGCAGTGCGTCTGAATGTGCGATGGAAAAAAGGAGATGGGGGTATGAGCAAATGCAGCGCTTGAGCACACTCTCCAAAATACAGTCTGTAGAAGACCGACTGATAGGCAACCTTGCGGCGATGAGCTAAGGTGTGAAAAATTATTAACCACGTCCTTTCCAGCCTAGCGTTGCAATCATCTTACATCCACACGCATTTGTAAATCATTTCGGAAATACCACTTTTCCTTGTTTCACATCTCTGTGCAAAGGGTATACGCAAGCATATACGGTAGTTGGACGGTCATTGTTGGGGCATATATTTAAATATACCGCCTATCGATATATTACTGTCTGCATGTTGGTCTGACTCTTCCGTTACTCCTTGTGTTTGGCAGAAAAAAGCTCTTGGGAGCGATTACCAGCACTGAAAAAAACTATACAGTTTTCGGCCAGGACACGTTTGCTAACTTCAGTTGCGCAGACACAATCCGCCATTTTGCTTATTATCGCTAAGCGATCGCCATTTTTCTTACGAGCGCTCGCAAGTGATTTTTCTGCCAAACACAAGAAAAAGTTACCTATCCATATTCACAGAGTATATGATTTTTCTCATTACCTATTCTAGTGATGGCATTGAAAAAAAACATCTACGTTTTGTCGATGCAATGCATCGGATAGTGGCGTCGATGTTATATCGATATATCAAAAAATACATCGATATTTTCCATACATCGATAATTTTTCGGTCATCAGGAATTTAATAACAAAGTACCAGCTAAATACCAACCAGCACAGCTGTAGAATTTTGCTTTGTTTTGTGCTCTCTTTGCTACAAGTATTTAGCAATGTATATAGTATAAGTCGTTTTCTATAAGATATAAAATCGTTTTCTATGTTAAAAAATGTGCGTATCAGGTCTTACGCGTGACTGGTGTTGAATCCTTGAAACGATTATTTTAAAATTTATATAATAGGCAAAGGAAGTAAATGAATTCATATATTTATTCATATTAATGTGATAAATTTTATTACAATAAATTATATAATATGATATTATTATTTATATTCTTTTTTTATTATTTATTAATTTTACATGTACACTGAATGCTATAATAAGAAAGAGATATAGAGTAAATGTGTACTTGGGACTAAGGAGCGGGGAGTATATTACGCAGGGAAAATGTGACTCCTCGCTTTATGTTAACGTTTGATTTTACTACCCATCTATTTTTCATACCATGCGCTATATATGAAACGATTCTTAAGGAGTTAAACTACAATATTTTATTTATTTATTTTATTTTATTTCATTTAAGGAAACATACAGCTGTTCATATATTTCATATTTAAACTAACTTAGAGTAGATAATACATTAGCATAAACAGTTTCCAAAGCTAAGTTTTACACAATAAAATTTTGATAAGACACACAATTGATTAAACTTAATATAAAATATGGTACTTGAAAAAAAAATTAAAACTAAGGTACAACTGCCATTACATTGATCTTAGAAGACGGCGATATCTCGCCAACTTCTCATGGAATATGTCAATGTGAATAAATGTTTTATTATATGCACTTGTAGCTCTTACAATAAAATTATTTTTAGCATAATTAGTTCGACAAAGAGGTATAAAAAACGTATTTTTCTGTCGTGCGCTGGGTCTAGGGCACTGAAATGTTATTTTGCTTAGTAAATAAGGCGAATCTATCAAATTATTAATGATTTTGTATAAGAATATTTGATCTCTGAAATTGCGTCGGGATGCTAATGATTGAATCGAGTTCATGTTTAAATTTTTAAATCTAAATTTTAAACGCCTAATGAATTTATTCTGTATTCCCTCCACCAAAGCTATGTATTTCTGATACTGAGGATTCCAAACAGTAGAGGCGTATTCCAACTGAGATCTTACATATGCGTTATAGAGTAGAATTAAGGTGTTCACGTCTCTGAAATCATTCCCTTGACGAAAAATAAAGCCAAGTAGCTTGTATGCTTTAGCGGTAATCTTATTGACGTGCGATTCAAAATATAGACCACTATCTAACTGAACCCCAAGATCTCTGATCTCATTTACCCTTTTCAAAATCTTTCCTTGAAGCTTGTAGTTGAAATGTATAGGACTTTTTTTTCTTGTAAATGATATTGTACAGCATTTTTCGACATTGAGGTATAACTTATTAAGAGTACAATAGTCGCATAACCGATTCAAATCATTTTGCACCCTTTCACAGTCATTTAAATTTTTGATAGCACAAAATATCTTTGTGTCATCAGCGTATAGCAGTACTTTTGAATTGGTAAAGCACTTAATAACATCATTGATGTAAATATTAAAAAGTAACGGGCCAAGGTGAGATCCCTGAGGAACTCCCGATAATATTGGACTGAAAGAGGAGGTAAAACCTTTTATTATGACCGCTTGTGTTCGATTCCTGAGGTAAGACGCCAACCATCGAAGTAGATCACCGTGTATACCGACTTCTTCAAGTTTCGTTATCAATACAGAGTGAGAAATTTTATCAAATGCTTTTGAATAATCGGTATACACAGCATCCACCTGACATCCCTCCCCCATAGACTCCAGAACAAAGTCAAGAAAAACGCCTAAGTTAGTCTCAGTCGATCGCCGAGCACCAAAACCATGTTGGTCGGGCATAAGTATAGAACTTAACGTTGGATACACAGAATCATAAATAATTTTCTCGAAAACTTTCGGAAGCACTGACAGCTTAGATATTCCACGATAATTACGGATATCGTGTTTGTCACCGGACTTAAATATAGGGACAACAAAAGACTGTTTCCAAACATTCGGCATAACACCAGTAGACATGGATAGTCTAAAAATGTGAGCAACAGGAGCCGCTAATTGTCTGCTACATGTTTTCAAAAATACTGGGTGTATACCGTCTAGACCACTACCTTTAGAAGCATTTAATCTTGCGACGTACTTTTCTACAATTTTTTGTGTAATTTTAAGATTATTAATAATACAAACAGATTCATTATTTTTAGAATTAGCATGTATAAGCGTTTCTGGTTCAAATACAGACTGGAAAAAATTGTTGAACATGTTAGAGATAGTTTGACCGTCAAAACCTTTTTCGCCATCTAGTTTCATCATATCAGGGATACTATTTAATTTTTTTTTTGATTTTATAAATGACCAAAATTGCTTAGAGCAGTGTTTAATGTTTATCTCAGACCTTGTTATGAATAGTTCATAGCAAGACTTTTCTAGTTTTTTTACTTCTCGTCTCAGATCAGAAAAACATTCATAGTCATACAATCGGCCATAAGTTTTCCACTTTTTATGTGCTTTATGCTTTCTTTTTATCATTTTAACTAATACAGGAGAAAACCACACAGGATAATTGGTATTACTATTCTTGGACTGCTTGATTGGTACATGTTCATCAATGACATCATTAATGATTTTATAAAAACTATCCAATGCACTTTCTATGTTCGTACTAGACAGATTATCCTCCCAACGGATTCCGTTTAACTTAGACTTGATTGAATCATAGTCAGCGGCGTAAAATTTACGTATCGTACGGGGTGCCTGTTTAAGACATGCTTCCGCTGACAAATTTACCTGCAACGCAACCATTAGCGATGGATGAAGCCTGTCCTCAGGTTCAGGTAAAGGATCCGTCCGAGAGACTAGGCATGATGATAAATTGGACAATACCAAGTCAAGGCATCTATTATTATGATTTAATATTCCATTGTGTTGAGAAAAACCAGTAAAACACATAAAAGAAAACAATTGGGAGGTTTGGACGTCACTTGATGGATTAGATAATTTAAACTCGTGCCGAGGGACAGAACAATTAGATTCGAACCAGCTTGCGTGTCTAATATTAAAATCGCCAATTATCAAAAATTCATCTCCAGGTCTGTCAATACTCAATTCCGATGTAGATTCTAAAAATGCCTGCTGTGATGCCATCTGATTTTTTGTATCGGGGAAATAACAACAATACATATGAAGACGCTTCGAGTCTGGACCTCGCGATAATAAAATATCTAAGTGCCGATTTCACCATTTGCAATAGAAACCGAGTTTAAGAAAACGCGTTTAAGATTAATCGAGATTAGAAGATAATTTAAATCTTAGTTTACGTCGCACCGATTTCACCGGCCATAATTAATCTCGTTTCCATAATCGCAGTTTTAACTCAGTGTTTCCAACTCTGAAAAATATTTAACTTTGACATAGAATGAATGAATGAATGACATATCGAATTGTGTTTGAAGTGTTGCAATTTAAGAAATTGCTCCTCATGATGTTGGAAAATAAAATATGAGTAATACATTGAAATAACGATAATATTCTTCAATAAAATGGTATAATTGTATTGGGTACTACAAAATCAGAAGATAATTTGATCCCAAAAAATAAAACGATTAATTAATGTAGTTTATTTAAATTGTTTATTTAATAATTAATTTTCACAACATTGTTTTATTATTTTTCCTTATTGTACACAAAAATCCATTAATCTAAATTTCATTTCACAGATATATACAAATATTTTAGTTTTGTAAGTAGAAATTATATTGAACTAGCTGACCCGGCAAACGTTGTTTTACCATAAAAAATTATAGTGGACCCGGTGAACTTCATTTTTTTTTAATTTCTTTTATACAAACCTTGTCCTGATAATAACAAACAACAAAAAATTAATTCTTTAATTTGGTGCAGTCATTCTAAAATTATGCACTTACATACATTTCGGTGACTAATTTTTATTTATATAGATTTATTTTGAAAATGTATCAATTTCAATATCATTTTTGAACAATTACATGAATATAATTATTAGATTGTCAGGTTATATTTCCATTTCGAATTTGATTCAATGAACTATTATTTATCTTGGTAATCTGAAAGTATAAAAAAAAGCAATATTGTAATACACATTTTAAAAGTAGTTGGTTTTAATATCTATATGCTACATGCTTTAAAGAACCTGTCTTGTTGGTCTATTGATTTCAATGTATTGAATGTACTGCACTGAAACCATGAGTTAACAAACAAATCAGAAAATATCTCCAGATAAGTAGTTGTGTTAGTTTCCATTTGCAGATTTACATAAAACAATAAAATTTGTCGTCAACTTACTGAGCAAAATAGTTATTTATAAATTCATAGCGCCTTCTATGACTGGGGTTGGTTCTTTGTGCTCTTCCTGTGTCCATGTTTCCATTATTAATATTGCCTTGTGCTAATATAGTATCCCAAGAAGCTAGATTGATCACTTGGTTATCATTAGGTGGCATAGATTCACCTCCTCTTCTAGCAATATTATGTAATACAGCTGTGGCAATGATTATTGGAAATGAATTTTGTACTGAAACCCCTAAACCAATAGCCATGGCAGGGAAACGTCTTTTCCAGACTCCAAACAATCTTTCTACACAATTTCTTGTCCGTATTTGAGATTCATTGTATAAGTTTTCAGCCACAGTATTGCATTGATCTAATGGAGTCATCATATAACTGTTACATGCATAGCCTGCATCTCCAACAAGAACAGCACTTCCATAATGACCTTGTTCAAACATTGCTCTTCTATAACAGTTATTAAAAATATATGAGTCATGTGTCCCCCCTGGCCAACGAGCAACAATATCAGTAAATTCCAATTTTGAATTACAGATGGCTTGAACATTGAGTGAAAAGTAGTTTTTTCTGTTACGAAAAATCTCTGGATTTTCTCCACCTAAAAATATTTTAATAACATATTTTTAAATAATGTATTTTGGCACACTTTATTGAAATATAGGTTTAAATTAAACGAACCTGGTGATTTTATAAACTTAACATGAGTGCAGTCTATGGCACCTATGACATATGGAAATCTAGCTCTATGGCACCTATGACATATGGAAATCTAGCTCTCTTATAAAAGTCTAATTGGGTTTGGTGGATCTCATCCTGTAACTCGGGAAAATATATGTGCCGTGGTCTGAGTGAAGCAATAGCAGCACTAACTTTGTGCACAATTCTATGCGCAGTAGAAGTGCTAAAACCACACAAATCTGCAGCAGTAATTTGATAGCACCCAGTAGCATAGAAACGAAGAGCACATAACAACTGGTTAATGGGAGACACGCTGTTATTTCTAAAACAAAATAATCATTGATTAGGTAAATCATATGAGTAGGTATTAGGTAATACAAATAATGTTAATGTACAGATAAATCATGGCAAATCAAACTTTACAACAATTCTCCGACCGAATTGTTTACTTTACAAACCTTAGAATAACTCAAGCTTAATGCAATCTGATTGAAAAAAAAGTAAAAAAACATCTAGTTATCAAAAGTCGGAAGAACAGTTCACAGGTTACTCGTTTAAACTAGGGGTTATAATAAGATTTACCACAAGAAACATGAGCTACGAAAATCACCACACAACAACACAACAAAGTAGTTACGTATTGCTACTTACATATTAGTAGGAAATTCTAATTTATCTTCAATTGATTCCAATACCGAAAAAACAGTTGGTTTTGTAAGGCGAAATCTAGTTACAAAATCTTTATCATCAAGAGTTTCAAAATGTTCTTCTCTCTCGCGTATCCACCTGGAGCGACGAACAACAAACTCATCCTCATCGAAGGTTTCGTCAAAAGCGAGCTCCAATGCTCTTTTCATCATCGATAAAACAAGAACGAAAAAAACAAACACTGCACAATTATGATCAGCTGGATCTGACAATTTGATTTGACAGCGCTCTTAAACGCGTTTAGATACCTTAAACGTCGAAAATCGGTCGTTCAGGAATTGAACCAAGTTTAGCTTAAACGCCGTTTAATTTATGCCGGTGAAACCCAAAGTTGAGAACGGAACGCCGTTTAACGCCTAAACTGAGTTTAGCTCGAATTGATCGCGTTTAATTTCAACGGTGAAATCTGCCCTAAGTGAGTTACATCGGCGTCAGGGAAGTCAGGGAGTGTGCCGCTGCAATGCGAATCCACCAATAGTTGGCGCTTAACCGCGATTAGTGTACCGCCACCCTTAGTCATTCCGCGTAGCTCGTAGTTCCTGTCAGTACGGTACACGCTATATCGCGAGTCAAACAGTTCTGTATCAAAAATTCCCGGTAAAAGCCATGTCTCACTAAGAAATATAATATCATAATTACAATTGAGCAGATTTTTATAAAATATCTTGGTTTTAGTCCGAAGACCACGGACATTCTGGTAAAAATAATTAAAAGTATTAACCACCACTGTAACTAAAATATGATTTATGATTCTGTGTAGCACTCATTTTAATAATGTAAGTATTAGTTGTTATTACATTCCGTGGATAAAATATTATTACCAATAAAAATAAAATTATATTGAATAGATCTCCATTAAAATAAGAAATTAATCCAATTAGTCCAATTAAATTAATTTGATTCAAATTAACAAGAAGTTCGCGGTATACCCCTCTAACAAAACAAACGTATGAATTTCGTAATATAACATATACATTTTTAGATTCAAAAAAGCATCTCAGCCTACATATAAACCAATAATAATGAAACAACATTTGAGCCGACAAAATACAGAAATAAGCAAAATTATCTGCGTCCACCGCCCAGCACACAACAAGTACGCATACTATTCCGTACAAATAAACAATATTACCCAACAAAATACTTAGCTCAAAGTCAATCATATCAGTAACGTGATAGTTCCTGTAAATCACGGTATACATTGCTATACTCCAATAACATAACATTTGATATACTCCAAAAAGGTTATGTTACTTTTGATTATTGGCTACTGGTATAATTGCCTAGCTTGGTAGGTCAATGTCAAAGAGAAGATACATAATCATTACGGTAGGTAACCATAGCTAGTATTATATATGAGTAACTGCCAGAATATTACTTTTGTAACGTTTTTATGTATTTACGACTTTCTTATGTTATTTTCAAGTATGTCCGCGGCTGGCTTGGGACTCTTGGGAGATTTAGACACTTTTACTATAACTTTAATCTTTATTGGATGAAAGATCGTGTGTGTGCAAATAAATTAAGCTTGTAGACTTAATGAAAAGAGACAAAAAATAGTTATTAATCGTAGACAGAGAATCTATCTATTAAAAGATATTTGTAGTAGGTTTGCCTCTTCGATGCATCAAATAAAAAACATCGATGTATACTCGATGTGGAAGAATTAATAATACATCTATTCGATTTGATGCATCGATACTATACATCGAGTGTTTTAATACATCGATGTATATCGTCACTCCTAGCCTATTCTCGTATTTCTTATCCTACCCTACCTACTTTATATTCTGTAGTCTGTGCGTCAAGCGAATCGCGATGTTTAAAATTGATATTTTTATTTAAATATAACTCCTAGAGCCGTTGAGAAAATGATTCGTAGCCTATTATTTGCTGTTATATTAATTTATTTTGTCGGGCGTGAGTATTGTGCCTTCCTGGCTCCTGTTTTATGATTCACAGCTCCGCTCCACGCCCAAAAGAGCATCACAATAACATGAAAACTTAAGAGAAATTAATAAAAATGATTTTCTTTCAGTTCCCGAAATATCTGCAGCATGTACAATACCTATAGTACTTAGAAATACCTGGTTCTCTTTTGAGAATGGAAGACAGACCATAACTGATATAAATGCCAGTGAAATGACTGGGCGGTTTGTATTTACTATGTTTACTATTTACAATAATTGATATAATTGTTATATTATACTTAAGATGTAAACTGTTTTAATGTTTTAGAGGGGAATGTGTAAATATAAAGGCTGATTACCATGTTAATTATACAATGGTATTCCGATATACAAATTGCTACTATTGTGTTAAACTAATAGTAAGGACAGTAAATGTGTTAGAGAAGACTGAAACTCCCTGTGTTGACCTTGCTCCCGATGAAGAACCAACAGTTGAAAGGGTCTGCAGGGGCTTAAACCCTGACCAACACCTGTTTACATTATTTTCGGAAAATTATGTGCCTGTAAGTTGGAAATACATGATACAAAAACTTTACTGTTTAAGTGTGTGAGTTTCGGTAATTTTTAACTAAGTAATTATATACTCAACTGGATTCCGAATGTCGTTTAGTATGCTCTTTGGACTCGGAATGACTATGAGCAGCGCATTGTATGCCTTTTGTTTTCTTAAGGGGTCTAATGTTTCATTTTTTTTTTATTGAAAGTTGAAATAGGACAGAGCTGAGGGAAGTAAGGTGCAGAGGTTCACCACAAGTGGCTATTTTATAATTAAATCAACCATACTAAAACAGCAAGCAGAACCCAGCAAACAGCAAATGTGGCTAGAGACCCCAAGGACTGACTTAATGTACTGAATTATAATGTACAATAGGTCTTAGATCCATACAAAATCTGTTCAACTCTTGATGCCCCTTGACACAAAGTGGAGAAAATTTTGCTCCATACTGAATGCCACCTGAAACTTCTCATCTGTATCTAAAACTTATTTTTTAAATGGTCTAAAAATATTGATTGCAGTAATTTTTATATTGTGGAAAAAATTATAGATCATTTGACCAATTTTTTATTTTCATATACTGCACTTCTATGATGTTAAAAATTTCTAAAAGGTTTTTTTGATTTCCTAGATACATAACTAGGTATTTTAGTTTTAATTATAACAGGATATTACCATGTTTTCTATTTTTGAGGCTCTGATATTTCCAAGCAGTTGCATGCACCATCATCACAGATTAACTGAAGTTTTTGCAGGTGGATGTTACGGGCAGCCGTTTTGGCCTACCCTTCCTCAATATCAGTACTATTATCTGTAAACTGACCTTTCACTGGTCATGACACATGCACACAATTATAGTATTAGACTGTGAAAAGGTACTTTTTGCTGCTGCTGGATTCTAGACACTCGACAATTTGAATCTATCTTCATGATTAAAATATTACATTTGGTAATTTCAATTGCTTCCAATTCAATTACTTATATGGTATGCTATTGTTCGCTTTGTTTGGCTGATGTATGAACTACCACAACTTCAGTCGATATTATAAACGCCAGGTTTATCAAAAGTAAAACTGTCTTTTAGTAACAGTAGACACTGCAATACCTTTTTCAAAAGAGTGCAGATAGCTTTAATTGCATAATTTTTTTTAAATGTTAGAGACCTTATCTATCATGGCAAAAATACTGGTTGGCTCTCTCCACCTTATAAATGCCTCTGGATCTGACGCCTAATTGTGTGTTTCTTTAGACGCTTTCCTACAGAGTAAATGGTGATGGTGCTGATGCAAAAAAGCTTTGAGAGTGAGTAGATCTTCTTCATTTGTTACGGTTGGTGTTCGCAACTTTAAGGGCCGACTAGCTGCTCTTGTTCCGCCAGGAAAGCTTCAAGCGCTTTCTCTTTGGTGAGAGGCTTTTCCCAGAGGCTGAGATGTTTCGCCCGGTAGTAGGCTACTCCTCCACATTCCATTATGACATAGGTGGCTGTTTCTTTCGCTTCCATGCATGCTCTGAAAAAGGGCAGTCTGCGGATGTGGTAATAATTCCACCAACTCTGTTTCCACCTAGGATTATTTTATCCCTCTTTATGGTGCTCGACTGCAAAGGCCCTGCAATCTGACTCCCGTTACAAAACAACAATATAACTAGTATTGTTATAGTGCAGTGTAACATAAAAATATTATTGATTTACCTATCTCATGTTTACTTTCTTTTTTTGTGATTATCAGTAGGTGTAGTTATTAAGTTACATTAGTTTTTAAACCTATTGCATTTATTGTGTTCTTTACATAGGTCAACTGCCGTTCTTCTTTGGAAGGTGTGTGGCACTTTGCATATCAAAATCGTTTCCGGTTTACTGGAGAATGCAACCATCCAGATAATCAGATTAAATCGTGCCAGACTGCTGGTACACAGTTTTTGATAACTAATCAGAAATTCAACATCACATATCGAAAATGTCCAGGAATGTCAGAGACCTTTGATGGAGTGGTTGAATACAGTTGTCTAGGTAAGTTAAGTTTCAAGAACTATTTATTGTTGACTATTCTAAATGTTTAACTTCCGGTTCGGCCATTGTTGAGTGACGAGTACTGTTCTGTACCTCTCCAGTTTTATTAAATTAATCTGCTAGAAATACCGTATTTTTACAACGAAACTTATCTCAAAGTGTAAAATAAGTGCAAAGGTGTTAGTTTTTCAATAAAAACAGTGATAATACAATAATATAAACAGAAAAAGTGGCATAATAGAACTCAAGACGATATAAATACGTATAATTATAGAAGTAAAATAATCACAAATTGGACTATTCATTCACTGATCAACATCCGGCATTTGGTGACAGTTGACACAAGCAATTTAGTGACAGATGACATAAGCTTACCTGTATTGCCATCATAAAAGTGTGGCCATATAAAAAACATAAATCTACCAACAATAATAATCTACCAAAAAATTCTAAATAATCCTACCAATAAAAAAAAAAAATCTGCAATTTATCGTCTACAACATGGATAAGTCAATGAAAGCTATACTGGATAAAATGGATGAAATGCAACGAGAATATCAAAAACAAACCAAAACTCTAACAGAAAGCTTTGCCCAGTTATCCGTCTCTATAGACGAAAAATTGAAGCCTTTGGTGGAGGAAAATCAACATCTCAGAAATGAAGTTGCGTTTCTGAATAAAAAAGTATTAAACCTTGAACGCGATGTAAGAAAGAATAATCTGATTTTACATGGCCTGCAAGAAAAGGAAGCAAATAATATGGAATTAGTAGAATCCCTCATCACATGTCTGAATAATATTTACAAAGATACTGGACTTGACAACTGGGACAAATATGAAATAAGCAGAATACAAAGACTAGGAATAAAAGACAGTAATAAAACGCGGCCTATACTATTTACACTTACGCTCGAATGGAGAAAACTCGAACTACTTCGCAACAAGAAAAGATTTCCTGAAAACATAAACATAACAGAAGACTACCCAAAAGAGATTCTTAATATCAGAAAAGAACTAAAAGTCAAGCAGAAAGAAGAAATAAAAAAGGGCAAAATAGCTTTCATTCGTTATGATAAGTTAATAGTGAAAGACAAAAATCCAGTCGAAAAAGGAAGTGAAAAGAGGAAGAGAACACCAACGGACTCGCCCAATCAGCAAGATAACACTAAACGAGGCGAGACAAGAACAAAAATCAATAAAATAAATCCATTAGGCTTAACAACGCGACCAAGAACTAGTTCAACTCCAAACCTCAACAACCAATGATATTCTGCACACATCAATAACCGGAAGCCTCCCCCAAGCAGGATAGCGGTCTCCGTGGGGGATAATGACCGCAACCCTCCAGCACAACAATATCGAGAACAATATCTAGAACAGTACCCTAAAACAAGACAACTCTCTGCAAAACAAAACCTAAACGATAGACAAACCCCTTAACGAGATATCAACTTACACATAGCAACACTAAATGTATTAACCCTAAGAACTGACGATCGGCTTAAAGAATTAGAGAACGCACTGCAAGACGTTAGATGGGATATCTTGGGCCTTAGCGAAATAAGAAGATTGGGAGACACAATTGAAGAGCATAAAGACTACATATTTTATTACAAAGGAGAATCTAAAGGACTGTACGGGGTTGGCTTTATGATAAAAAAAGAACTGAGGAAGAATATCATAGAGTTTAAAGGTGTTTCCGAGAGAATAGCAATATTAAACATTAAATTACCCGACGCCAACAATAATTGGTCCATCGTTCAGATTTATGCACCGACAGAGGCTTCAAGCGATGAACTAAAAAACGACTTCTACCGAAATTTAAAAGAAACTCTAGATGCATGTTACAAAAATATGATAGTTATGGGTGACTTTAATGGCAAAACTGGTAAGCAGCGTCCAGGAGAGGAATCCATAATGGGAAAACATGGAACTGGTATAAGGAGCCCCAATGGTGAAAGGATGATTACATTGGCCCTGGAACACAAACTAAAGATCATGAACAGCTGCTTCATGAAAAAACTTTCAAGGAAATGGACATGGATATCACCTGACGGCTCTTACCGCAACGAAATTGATCATATCTTGAGTAACCGTCCTAAAGTATTTCACAATGTTAATGTTATCTCTCAGTTTAATTTCTATACCAATCATCGTATGGTCAGAGCAACAATTTCAAGCACACGTGAAGTAAAATGTAGGAAGAATTTCAGACAGCAAAAATATTGTGAGCCGGCCCAACCAATTTTAACAGTCTTTAGTGCACCAACAACCAGTAACACAATTCAAGAAACATATAACAAGGAAATAAACAATATGTACAAAACAATAAAACCTAAAACTACAAAAAATGAAACATTGAGTGCAACCACGAAATCACTGATTAAGGTCAGAAAAGACATGTTAAAAGGCAACAAAAAAGATAAAACACTACTTATGGAAATTACCAGAGTCAGCTAAGAAATAAGCAAAAGTATAAGGAAGGACAGAGCTAGGAAAAGAACTGAATGTATCAACCAACACATCATTAAAACAGGTGGGATCAAGAAAGCACTAAAGGAACTCCGAGAATCAAAATCATGGATACCTGTACTAAAAAACAAGAACAAAAAACCTGAGTCTAAAAGGAAAAATATACTGAATATCGCAACTGACTTCTACAGGAAATTATACACAACTGATAACAAAGAAAACAACATAAATCTTTCAGAAGAAACCGTAGAAACTACCCTCCCAATTTTAGAAAGTGAAGTAGCTCACGCAGTTATGTTACAGAAAAATGACAAATCACCAGGCCATGACTATATTACCAATGAGATCCTGAAAATAACATTACCAGATAACATTCAAAAGTTGACTAAAATCTACAACCTAATTTTAGAATCAGAATGTATCCCTGTCCAATGGACAGTTAGCACCATTGTCTTATTATACAAAAAAGGAGACAAAGACGATGTAGGAAACTACCGACCAATCAGTCTAACGTCAAATGTGTATAAGGTGTTCTCAAGAATAATTCTAAATCGTATTTCCAAAACATTAGACTTCCACCAACCAGTAGAACAGGCAGGGTTCAGATCTGGATTTGCTACTACAGACCATATGCACACACTGAAGCAAGTTATAGAAAAATGCCAAGAATATGGTCTTGCTTTATACTTGGCATTTGTTGATTACAACAAGGCGTTCGATTGTTTGGAACATGCACACATATGGAGTGCCCTGAAAAACCAAGGAGTAGGTCTTAAATACATACGGGTTATCAGGAACATATATCAAAATAGCTCATCACGGATAAAACTGGAGACATATGGTGAAAGCTTTCCAATCCAAAAAGGTGTGAGACAAGGAGACCCCCTCTCGCCAAAATTGTTTACAGCGGTTCTAGAAGAAGTCATGAAAACCATGGATTGGGGTGACTTAGGAATCATTATTAGTGGCCAAAGTCTAAACCACCTTAGGTTCGCCGACGACTTAGTGCTAATTACCGATAACCCTGAATCGTTGCAGTTAATGATACAAGATCTTGCCACAAAAAGTAGAGAGGTGGGGTTGACAATTAACAGGTCAAAAACCAAAGTCATGACAAACAGATCAGAAACCAACATCTATCTCAATGAGGAAAAGTTGCAATATGTGAAATCGTACATTTATCTCGGACAGCTTGTATCATTTCAAGACCAGATGTCACAGGAAATCGACAGAAGGATCGTAAATGCTTGGAAAAGGTACTGGTCTTTAAAAGATATCATGAAGAATGCCCACTACACCATATCAGTGAAAAGAAAACTCTTTAACACATGTATCTTGCCAATCCTAACATATGGTTGCCAGACTTGGGCCATTACACAAGCACTGCAAAATAAACTAAGAACGTGTCAGAGAGGCATGGAGAGAAGTATTCTTGGATACAGAAGGAGTGACAAGAAAAGATCAACCGACATCAGGAAATTCACAAAACTTGAGGATGTCATTCGAAAAAGTAGACAACTCAAATGGAAGTGGGCAGGTCACGTCACAAGAGACGGAATAGGGAAGTGGACAAGGAAGACCACGGAATGGATCCCCAGAACGAACACTTATCGTAAACGTGGACGACAGCTGAAAAGATGGTCGGATGACATAAGAAGGGTAGCTGATCCACTATGGCTGAGGTTGGCCAGGGATAGATCGGGGTGGAAAAGGCTGGAGGAGGCCTATGTGTCTGCAGGACACGCTGAATTATAAGTAAAAAAAAAAAAAAATGTTATTGATGTGTTTTATGTAATTATCAGCAATAAAGGCTTTTGTATTGTTTGTATTGTATTGTATTCTAAATGTGAAATAATTACAATGTGTTCAACTTAATTACTAGGTCATTGGTTTGTGGACAAAAATCACTTCTTTGCTGTGGCAAATACAAAGGAATCACGTAAAGATGAGAGATACCGCTGCTTCCTTAAGAACAGAGATGACGATTTATACATTGGTGCTTCAATCACACCACAATGCAACACTTTGAAAACTGTTGAGAAATCACCAGAGAGATACAGGATCACACCTGTCAAGGTTAATTAATTTATTTAAACAATATTTTTATTAAAGACAAATAATGTTTTTCTCTGAAACATGACGTAATTTCTTTAATAGGCTGAAGTTGTGGAGCCTGGTTGTCGATTGCCTCAAAATTTCTCAGGAGAATGGATTAATACTGCAAATATTGATGCTGATGTTTTCATCAACGAAACACACATAATAGAGACATATTATCCAGATGAAAGTAGATATAGAAGAATTATTTATGTTTGCAGGTAAACTTTGAAGTCTACTAAAATACTTGATACTATATACATTTTGAATTTAACCTTCATTAAAGAACTCTTTAAATTATGTATTACAGGGAACAACGTGACACCAGAGTGATGATGGCTCGTCTCACGGTAGATGGTTGTCAAAAGGATTACATTTGTTTTGATTTTGTTCCACAACATCATAATGTTATAAGGTATAGTTCAAGATCAATAATTTTGTTCACACTTTATTTTATATTTAAAAACAAAGTATGTAGGTTACTAGGGGCATATCTAACATAGCAAAATATAAACAATAATTTTATTCACCTATTTCCTTACAACAATTTCAGTTGTTGACTCTTAGCTTGTTGCTTTGCTGCAGCCTCCTTGTGCATGAAACAATATATGAAAACTCAAAATGTTTCAGATTTCGTAAAGGTCTGGCTATGATTCAGAGCGACTTTCACACAGTGTGTTCATGGGTTCAGTTTCCGAACAAGCAGAAGTGGCGTCATGATATATTCTTAAAGAAGGACCCCTCACCAATCCGTTGCCCTGTTGCTGGCAAATTCAACTTCACACAAAAAGGAGACGTGAGATTTGAAACAAGAATTCTTGGTGGTGTCACTTTGAGTCCACGTCCCAATTTATATTGCAAACTCAACATAAGTGATTTCTCTGTGTGTGACACTGACCAAAAAACCATACAAATTAAAGAAAACTACTGCTTGACTGTTGATTACTTGGGGAGACCAGTGGATATTTACAGTGACCCAGACTATAGGATGAAATGCATTGGATACTGGAAAGAGAATCTAAAGTCTTACCTTATTACATATGATGAATTGGATCCTTATTCAAAGTATAGATGTTGGGTATACCAAAGGGCAGATTTGAATAGGTAAAGTACTAATTTGAAGTGTCATTATTCACTATAAACTGTAATTAATTTTTAAATATGATGTTTTAATGCAAAATTATATCTTTATCCCTTTTTCGGTTGAAACTTCTGGTGTGCGAGACTTGAAGACGAAGGTTTTTATAAATATAATTGAGCAGGGCTACAATCACCGTTGTGGGTCATACCTGGTCAGGGTATCATGGGTACCTTTGTGTCATGGGTGTTGTGTGGCAGCATATTAGATTGTTCTTTTTTAATTTTATATGAAACTTGGTGTGGGTTATTATATTTTTGTAATAAAATAGTACATATTGTATCATATTTAAAATTAATTAATTACTTAGTTTTATATGATTTCTTTTCAGAGTTTTGATGTCCCAAGCATTAGGACCATATTGTGACTTGAACCAAGATGTCACATCTTGGAACTATACAGAAGGTGCTGCAGTTGCTATTGAAATGGAGGAGTACGAACGTGAGCGTGACCAGTGTCCAATGCACTTTGATGATGGCAGTGACCCATGGTCCATGGAAGAGAACTTCATCAAAGTTTTTAAATTTTCCTACTCATTCTGGAGATCAAATCATGCTATTACTTTAAACACAAACAACTTCGTAGTTTTTCTAACAATGATGATTTCTCTATCACTTAATTTTTAAAAAGATTAAGACTGAAAAACAATTGCTATGTTTGAGCAAAAGTAATTTTCAGGCAGTAGTTCACATTGTACAGCCTACAAAAGTAGTAACTGATTAATAAGTGTGTAGTCAAGTAAGTCAAACCCATGTGACACAAACTTATATCATAAGTACTGAGTAGTAATTAGTTTAGTATGCATAGATCATTAGTTGACGAAAATTTTGTGCCTTATGAAATGCCTGAATAGCTGTAGAATTTACCAATTCTTAATATATGGCTTTTAGTAAGGACTAATTACACTAGTTAGTCATAGAATAGTACATACATATGTAAATTTTGTCGATCAAAGACACAATTATGGTTTAAGTTTTTACCCTAGCACACTCACATGAATATAGCTACAACTACTAAATATTCTTTATTGTAACAAGTCATTCAGAAATATCATAAATGCATTTAATAAATAAGCATAATGACATGGATATTAGTACTTTTCACAAGAATGAGCTGTTTCATTAAATTTTGATTACAATTTGAGACAATTCACTGTCAGTTTATAAACATAGCATATTATTAGGGCAGGAGCTACTTCTATTTTATTTACATAAGTTATATGTATATTTTGTTTTACTTTATATTTCAGTTTACACTGTATTTTAAACAAGTTCTGAAAATATAATTTCTAATAAAGAAATAAATATTATCAATTATGAAGATGTAGAATAATATATCACTATCTGATTTCTTAGCATTAAATGATTCTAACAAGAGTCCGTCCATCATATTTACACTTTTTGGTTAAGCAAAAAAAACTAAAAATTAAGATAAATGTAGTGTAAGTATATTAATTATTATAATTTTCTTAAAAAATATTTTTATTTAAATTAATTGACTGACTGTGCTTAGAAATCAAATATTTTGGTTATTTAATACTATTTAGAACCTATGATTTCATGATGACTGGGTTAACATTTTGTATTCTTCTTTTGAAACTCATTATAGAATTTACATGTCACATCTGAATGCAAAAAATATTTTCTTTACCTGGGTTGCATTTAAGATTTTTTTATGACAAGTGTTTATTTCAAACAACTATTTCTTAAGTGTAGAAAAGAATCTAGCTATTGTATAAGTTGAGGCCCACAAGCAATCAAATGAATTTGAGAGTAATACATTTTTTTCTATTACTTTAGCATCATTAATGTATATATATTGTATTTTTAAGGAAAAACTGTTCTCTTAATATTGTCTACCATATTTTACACCCAATCTTTATTTTATTAATTATTTTTAAATAAAATATATTCAGCTCTCAATAGTCTTTCATTAAAAGTTGAGATAGAAAAAAAGTTCTTTTTCAAGTTTTTTCAGTGTAGCTCTTCACAAAATTCAATTTATAGTCTCCGGCAAATAAGTTGAACATGATTTTGAAATCACGTGACATGCACAGTAGCAAGTTTAGGTACATTATTCACTACTGCGCATGTCACGTGATTTCAAAATCATGTTCAACTTATTTGCTGGGGACAATACCCATATTGATATCAGACAATTTTAACTGACATTATATAAAAGTTTGTGAAATACATTGTTCCTTATTTTTTCTGTGTTCATATGTGAAGATGGCCAGTCCTCTTAATGTACTTCGTAATGTTTATGACTTGTTGTCCTGACAGTTTCTTAGTATGTGCTCTATGTAAAATAAAATAAAAAATGAAATAAATAAAACAAATATTAAATTAATGATTTATTGATCACCACGGACTTCCACATAAGTGGATAAAATACCATTCTTTACAATTATGTTATTATATTATTCTATATAGTAGAGGCCAGAATGTAAGCTTTTAAATGTCCTCCTAATATCATTTTCACTATTGTTAGTAATTAAAGTACCAAGTACTAAATTTAAAATTAACTTTAGTAACATTTGAATTATTCATAACATACACTTTAGCACTCAGTTGTACTCAAAGCAGCAATAAGAGGAGCATGGTCACAGAGGTCTAACGGTAATATTGCATGCATGGTGATGATTACTTTGTCCAAGACACTTTAGGGATGTCAAAGTGTTCAGTTAAACTGTCCAAATGTTGGTTAAACTTTTCCACTCTTTGTTTATGTGTCATTTCAGCTTTTTGAAGAATTCTCTGCTTTTGCTGAAATAAAAAAATTAAACCATTTTTTCCTATTCTAGTATTCTGCCGAGCTATTTTTTTTACAGTAACTAGAAATTATACTTACCATTTTCTCTTGCATTTTTTGAAAGGCTTTTTCAGCTTTGGTTTTTTGATCAGTTGGAGCCTGTTGTTTTATCTGCTGTTTTACTTCAGCTTCGATAATTTTCTCAGTTTCTTTGTCAGATTTTTTCTTCTTTTTCTTTTTAATTCCTGAATTATCCTTGATTTTTAATTGTGCTCTGTTAACGCACGCATATTCGTCTTCATCAACCATATTTTTTTAAAGATATTTTAAATAGATCAATGGAAACAATATTTCCAATAAATCAAAATATTAACTCGCACAAAATTAAAACGATTATTACAATAAATAAAATAATATTTTGTAATCGTTATTGAAGAATATGTAGGTTCTACGTTTTATTGTTTGTCATTGACATCACGTCACGTCAATATAAAATAGTTTTTTTGAAGGAAGGCAAAGGATAAAAAGCGCATACAGCCTAAAGTATCTGAATGATGTGCGTTTTCCATTTAGAAAAAAAAGTCGACACTGTGTTGCACTGTGTCGACCACACTATAGCAAAAACCTATTGGCACACACACACACATAAACAAAAAGTTGACACAGTGCAACACAGTGTCGACTTTTTTTTCTAAATGGAAAACGCTCTATGTGAGAGTTGATCGATAATAATAATACCATTTTCCTAACATACCAATATCCGTAATAACACTTAACAAGAAAACCAATTGTTTTGGTTCTTGTCAGTTAAATTTACCTTTTTGGTTAGATTTTCCAGGGATTGCAAAGCAAAGTAATTTTAGATGATGTCTTTCTAAATTATGAGTGATAATGAGTTTGGTTTTTCAATGATGAATGAATTCAAATATAATCGTTAAGCCTAAAGTTAAGGTTTCAGGAAGGTTATGTGTGTGGGGTTACTAAAACCGCCTTTGGACTACTTGACCAAGTGAAAAGATATCTTCAGCTTTTTTGTTTTATTTGTTTACACTCGTGTATGTTCAAGATCACTTAATGGTTATGAATAATAATAACTCAACCATCCTTATACTCTAATATCCACCACAATATAATAAGGAAACCGAAATAACTAAAGTAACGCACCACACTCCTACCAAGAACTCTATGTCGTTTATCTTTTTTATGTTTTTCCATCCATATCGGCTCATCTTAGTAATTTATTTTTAATTTGATGACGGAGAGAGTTAATTAAGAATAATGGATGATCGACGGATGGCGAATGAATAGCAAAATAATTCTTATATAAGGTTTTCAGTATGTGTGGTGTGAAAATGTAATGATACATTCTTGGAATTCTTAAGTGAATCTGAAAGACACATTCTGCTGTTTTACTACACTTGCCATCACTCGTGCAAGTTCGCTTACATTTAATAGTTCATTATAACAAATACATCCTTTACAAGAAAATCAAACCACTTAAGTGACGATTCCCATTCCTGCCTCAAAGTCATGTCATCTACCTTTTTTGTTTTCTATATTTATTTATTAGGGAAACATACAGCATGAAATGGAACATTGTTAATAAAACAAAAGGAGCAAAAGGAACAAAGCCTTTCTTTCCTCCAAATAACTAAGGCTAAACATGTAGCTAAGATTCAAAGATACCAAAAAGTAGCAGAAAAAATTGTATATTCCGAAAAAAATACTTATTTATTTTTAAATACATTTGTACCACTGAAAAAAAATCATTTAAAAATAGACATTACTTGCAACAAATGTTTTGTTAGCTCTGCCGTCATACGCAAAAAAGACGCATCTAACATTTTTTTTTCCATTTTGGTTATCTACATATTCGGAACATAGAAAAAAAGGCGAATCTACTAGTATTTTTAAATTTTACTAAAACGAAATGCAACTCCTTAAAGCTTACCTTCGAATAGGACGCATCTACGATATACTCTTGATATTACTAATTAGAAAGACATTTCTTATCTGTAGTAAGTTAAAAAGACACAATTAAGTAGAAGCGACTTATTTATTTAATAATTATTAAATTGGTCATACAATGAAATGACGCTTCTGAATGATCATAAGAAGAAAAGACGATTCTGCACACTAATGCCCTTTCAACTTCATAATATAACTATTAAATCAGGCGCAAGTGGCAGTAGCGTCTATTCTACTTAGTATTGTTTGGTATGAGGGGTGAAGTGGGGATCGCGGTAGAATATCATTTCAATCAGTTGCGCCCAGGCACTCGAGAGTGAACAGACGCGCGCGTGGCTCTCGCGGCGAATACGTTACGTTAATATGGTAAGTAATTCCTCTAATTATGTTTATATTCAAATTTGAACATTTACACGAGTAATTTTACGATTCATTATTACCACTAATAACGTAATTTTTGCATTAACCCGTAACGCCTACCTACGTAATATTATTATTATTTTAGCCGCTGGTTAGATATCACTTTATATAAATTTATGATTTTGTTACAGTCTGACAGAACAAGACTTAACCGGTGCTCAAAAATAATGTCTATGGTCGTTCCCTCAACCAGTTCATGTTCTTCCCAGAAATCGAATACTAACGATGAGGTACCTTTGTTTACAACTATAAATGAAAACAACGAGGATCTTCATAACTTTTCTGACCTGGACTTTGATTCGGATGATTCAATTTTTGATAAAGATTATGTACCTTCAAATTTAGAGCCTGAAAGATACCCAGAAGATATCTCTGATATAGATATATTTGGTAGCTCTGTGAACACCATCCCTAACTCACAACCGATTAATGTTACTGTTACTGAGTCACCTGAAGTCTCAGACTTCGAAAACACAGCACAGAATCTAACACAAAAAGGGACAGACAGAAAACGTAAGAAGTATAACGAATCACTAGCACAGAGAAAAGAAATGAAAAATCTGGCAGATATAGAAACTAAATATAAATTGAAACCAGGATGTAAAATTGATGAATGTAAGAAAAAATGCCATACCTATTTTACAGAAGAAGAACGAAAAAGTCTAAATAGTCACTTTAGAAACCTGTCTTGGAAAGAACAACAATATTTCATAATAAATAATACTTCTAAGGAACAGCCAAAGAGAAATACCGTTAAGGAGAATCGGAAACTGACAAGAAATCTAACGGTATCATATTTTCTGACAAACGAAGCTGGAACAAAAGTGAATATTTGTAAAGTATTTTTTTTAGAAACGCTGGGCTATAATCGTAAGAATGACAAATCTGTTAGAACCGCCTTAAACACCACCACATATACCATTCCAGTGGACAGACGAGGAACCAATCCTAATCCAAAGAAGTTGAATAAAGACCGTATTATAGATCATATAAATTCCTTCAATCCTTCAATATCTCACTATAGAAGAGAGCACGCGCCAAATCGAAAATATCTTCCGTCCGACCTAACAGTGACCAGTATGTATCAAGACTTTTGCGAACAACAAAATAATAATCTTCCTGTTAGTGAACAAGTTTCTTACGACGCGTACAGAAAGATTTTAAAGAAGTTAAACATATGTTTTACAAAGCTTGGTCATGAAAGTTGTGAGTCGTGTGAAAAGTATTTTATTCACAATCCGGAGTATAAGGAGAAAAGACATAGAAACTATCAAGAATGCATAGACTATGAACAACACCGGTACAATTATACATCAGCTAGACAAGCATACAAAAGTGATGTTGAAGCACAGAATAACGCAAACATCAACACAGGTACTGCCTATTTTGCCGCTGATTTGGAAAAAGTTATAATGCTCCCACGTCTTGAAGAATTCAAAACTGTAATGTTTTGCCCGAGAATTATTGTCTTTAACGAAAGTTTTGTACCAATAGGTGACAAAAAAAATAACGCTACTTCTCAAACGTATGCAGCAATATGGCACGAAGCAATCGCTGGCCGTAAAGTGAGTGACATAACAAGCTGTTTCAGAGCTTTCTTGCAGGCAAATAGGGACTTGAAACATGTAGTCATCTGGTTGGACAATTGTGCAGGCCAAAATAAAAACTGGACTTTGTTTTCTTATTTGCTGCATGTTGTCAACTCGATTGAAGTTAATTTTGAAACCATTTAATTTAAATACTTACAAGTAGGCCACACCCATATGGCTGCAGACGAGTTTCACCGTCAAGTGGAGCTCTCCATGAAAAAAATGAAACACATCTACGATTTCGACGACTTTCATCGAGCAATAACGAAAACTAGAACAAATATTACGGTGAAAGTGATGAACGTGGATGATTTTTGTCACTTTGAAGACTGTTCGTCAGTGTACAAACTACAAAATTCTTCTCCTCGGGCCTATTTAGCTGACATGCGTGAAGTAACATTTACCAGGGGCTCCCACGTCATTCGTTATAAAACTGACTTTCAGAGTGAAGAAGAATTCTCACTTGACTTCTTGAAATTAAAAAATATTAAATCTGGTATACCAGCTCCAAAACCAGTAAATGTATATAGAGGCATTACTCAAGAGCGCAAGTCAATGATCATACAAAAATTGACGCCCTTAATGCCAAATAATAGAAAATTATTTTGGCATAATCTGCCAACTAGTAAAAATAGTATTGATCTCACTCGAGATTATGAAGAAGACTAATTTATTGTTGTTAAAATAGTTACATAAGTATGATAGATGATTATAAAGACTCTCTGATTTATTATTGTTAAAAGAAAATACTTATTTGAAATGTTAGAATCTGATCTTTTGTTCACTAAGCTTAATTGTTATAGCAATTGTTAATTAATTATTATAATGATGTTTATGGAAGGAACATTTTAAGTTTAGATAATTCATTTGTAGGCAATACCAAAATATGTAAAATTTTGTATCCAATGTTTGATACCTATTTCGTTATTTAATCACTTCTAGGTTCTTTTTTGCCTACACGTTCTTGAATTGTAAAGCAGTCTGTGCATTAGGACTATCAAAATTTAATTTATCCGAAATGTAACACCATTTCGGATTAGGTTATGATGAATAAAAAATACCTAATTTTCAATTTATATTATTACTGCGGAAACTGTGCTGTGATTATGGTTTGTAACTAGAATTAGTATAAGCTTTGATAATACTTTTTTTTTGTTGATAAACTTTATTTTTGTAATGTGAAAACGTTAGAATTAAGTTTTCTGATAAAGAAGTTTGTAACTTTAATAGTTATTTTATTACTAAAAAATACATAACTTGATCTCATAAGTTGCGTTTTATTTCGTAAAAGATAACTATCAGAATACTATTAAGAGGTTTTAAGTTTGCTGAGGTTCTCAAATAAAACTGAAATTAGTAGAGTAAATCCCTGGCGTATCTGAAAATATTTTTCAATTTCACATATTTATACTAAGTAGAAAAGCAGCTAGTTGTTAAAAAAGTCATTTTAATTTAGTTAACTACAAATTGAAATCACGTTTCACTAAATAGGAAAGACGCTTCATAAACTACTAAGTTAAAAAAACGTATCTAACCAGTTACGTCTTTTTGTTGTAGTTTTACGTCTTTTCTTGTTATTTTTTTAGTAAGAAGAAAAATAAAATACATTTTTTTTAGTATATAATATTGGTTAATATATATTTTGTACATATATGATATAGCTTGAACTTTAATACACACTCTTGCATTAAAAAACTGTGACATTGTTTATTTTCCTTCACACAGCGAATTTTTTAAGTTTAACATCACATAATATTTTTTTTCTGCATTTTGATATTTATGTAGAAACGTTTTTCTTCCGTATGACGGCAGAGCTGGCAAGCACAATTGTTTTGATTTTGAAGCGTTTTGTAGCTTAAAGTTATATATACATTTTTCGATATTCAGTCTAAAACATAAAATGTATAAGAAAATGAAAATGAAAATAACTTTATTCAAATGCACTTAAAAATAAGTAGTTTTGAATCGTCCAACATTTTTACCTACCACCCATTCAGGACGTCTTTTAACTGACGAGAAGAATGGGCGCAAGAAACTCGTCAGCTTTAACAGAAGTAACGACATTTACAATATAATACGTCGTCACCATACACAATCCACAAAAAAAAAAACAAAATTATTTTGTTATGACAATACTAATAGTGTTATGATATCATTATTTCGTTGATTACAATAAAGTCAACAAGTATCTGTACTTACTTAAAGTAAGTATCCCTGAACATTGCAATAACGTACAGGGAATAAACGACAAATTTAAGAAAGCAACAAGATTTATAAAAGTTTATCAGCGACACACTGCTTTATGACTTCTTCGTTTTTAATATATACAGTAGGATCAAGAGCAAAAATAGATATTTCTTGCTATTGCGAATCATTCTAAGCGTTTAGTTATTTTATCAGCCTACGGACTTTACTAAAATACACTTAATTGATTACACCACAAAAAAGGAATACTAGGCGATGCAGTCGCTAAGCGTAAAGCTACGCTAGCACCATATATTGGAGCGGAGCGTAATACCTATAAAAAAAAAAAAAAATTGTTTCGATGGGAATGTTTGCGAATTTCAAAATTCGGGCTCCGTCACAATCTGGTCCTAAATCAGTTGATTCGATTCCACCAAAAAATATTAAAATAGGTTCAGAACTCTGGAAGTTATGGCGTAACAGACATTGCGCCATTGAAGCTGATCCATGGGAGCTACGCTTCGCTCCGCTCCAATTATAATTTAGTTCCTTACATATTTTTACATAGATTACATGTCAGTACCTTGTTTTTGTTGGTGAGATATGATTTTAAGAATGAAGACCTGCACTAACACTTCTTATTTCAAAACGTCTTTACCATGACTTTACCTCATGATTATTAGCCGCTGGGGAGCCTCTTTTTCAAACGTAAGAACATGCCCTAGCGCAGATTGCGGATCCGATCACTGCCTCCTTGTAGTGAAGTTTACTCTACGTCTTAGTCCGCCATCGATATCAGTTCTTAAGAACCATCCGAAAACACAGTATTTTGTAATGATTTCAAGAACGCAATAAGAAAATAATCACCACGAGCATATAACTAGTAGTGGAACCATATAGGCCTCATGTATGTAAATAAAATCTATAAATACGTAATAATTCATTCCAGAAATTATACGTCTTTACCTATAAAAATATAATATGCTTAAAAATCGACGATTAGGTAAAGATGGCGGGATAAGGATTTTCTTACAAATAGGAGTAAACTTAATATAGTAAAAGTGTTTTTGCATGGTTCCTTTAATCTGACAGCCCCTTGTTATAGTCCATTTGATGTTTTAAACGTTTATCTGTCTTAAATAAACAAAAAGTTAATTAGAAAAGCGATAAATGAGTACTTTATTTGTATATCGTACTTAATAAATCTATAGATTGTAAGTAATTTTGATAAGACATTAGTATCAATGTATTTTGGACATAATGACAATGGTTTCGCAAGTATATTTATGCTGATTTAGTTAAGTCAAGAAAGGGTGCAGAGGATGCGTAAGATCCTCCGATCGCAATTGGAAGCCATTTTAATTTTGAACCAAAGGAAGAGATATGGGTCCCTATTTTTAAAATGCTCTAGTCCGGATCGCATTTGCGCGTCGTTTCTTTCTCGTTGTATCGCGGTAAAAAAAGGACGATCCGTATGCGAGTCGGGCTCGAGCGTTTAAGAGATAAGTACCAACCCATAATTCCAAAGACAATAAATGAAACCAATTAGCCGAATATATTGTATAGTCCACATCACATCAAGTTTATCACAGGGTTAATGAAATTATCTCAATAACATAGAAGGTCCAATCCAAACATCAAAGTTTGTGGCTTAATGTACTGCTGACTGTACTAGAGTTGTCTCCGTATTATTTTACTTAAATCTTCCGATCTTACCTCAACTACTAAGTTTTCGATTTATTATTATTTCCCAAAATGTTTCAATTACGGTATAACAGTAGTAGTTTATTTACTTTACGCCAACGTCGAGCATGTCTCCTATAGCACTGAACCTGACCCCTCTTAAAAAATAGATTTTTTATATTCAAATACCGATAATATTGTTATATTGCATTGTAGTTTATTTCTTTAAAGATAGTTAAGTGCACATTTATTTGCGAGGGTGGCAGGTTGACTGGCAAATATCATAAATAAATAGCGATTGTTCGTGACAAAAGAAGCTGAATGAATGGTTTTCCTTGCCGTTATCGGTGGCGCGCACGCGCTTACTCGCCGACGCGTTCTGCATCGAGATTAGTTTGATTTCGCGCCACGTGGCGCCACGTGCGAGGCGACTACCCGCCAAATAAGATTAACGGATTTGCACACTACAGATTGCACACGAATGGGCAGGAAGTGTAAAGTGAAACTCCGGTAATGAGATCGCTTTGTGGGTTGACGCGTACCATAATGAGATATACAGTAAGTAGGTATTATATAGCTGAACTCTCACTTTTATTAGACGTATTGAACATTTAGCACTAATTAAAAATATTACCAAAATTTTATGATTAGATTTTCATCTTTATATAAAGAAGTTAGTCTACTTCCCTGCGCCACAACTTTTTATGGTATTTAAAATCAAAATGTCTGTCTCAAAAGAATAGTCTGAAAAGTGACCATTTCCAACCGTGTCGAATTGCTTTTATAAACTAGAAGAAGATTCAGTGCAAGCAACAGGCGGGGAAGGAAGAAAAGGAAAACTTACAGAGAGATTATGATAAGAATCTAACTAAAAATGTCAACCTTAGTCAACTTTATACTTACACTCCAATGTAGAGTAAGCGGCAGTAACTGCAAAACTTGCAAACGTAGCTTCAGTACTGCTTTATGGTTTGTGACTGTGGAAAAATTCTCTTGACATAATTAAGGTTGTTATGATTCAGAAGAAAATTGTCAGGGCCATCTCTAGCAGACATTAGAGTAGGTACTTGGAGAACTGTTGACCATTATTTAAACATGACATTTTACATAAAAGTGTTGTGCATGTTTGTAAAAAACCTATGATATTTCCCCAAACAAGCAGATTTGATTAAAAGGAAAGTTGCTGTTACAAATCCACACGAAGTAAATAAATGTTTACCAAAATATCCACTGAAATAATTCTGCTCTGGGATCAAGAGCGAATACATTAAAAATACATTTATTTAATGAGCAAAATTATTATTGACCTGAGTATTATTATTTTTTTATTTAAAAATTACTATCACCTGACATAAATTTTAAAATATTTATGTAAATTAATAGCGTTTTATCGCACACGTGATTTGTACACCATATTTATGGTAGAATTTCAAAAATGACTTAATATCACAATTATTGTATTGTTACGATGTATCTAACAAATAAATAGTTTTATTTCATTCTGTTGCATACAAGAAACTGCCTAATAAAAAATCTAACATTTCTTTTAAAACTTTTTCTTCGCCAAAATTACCCTTTCCGGAACTACTATTGTTTCATACATTGAAACAAATTCAAACAGCTTAACTACATTTATCATGTTCGTTTAACAAATGTGTTTATATTAGCGGATGTTGCTGAAAATAACATAAATTATAGTCATGGTTTCTCTGAAAGAAGGTGATGGATTATTTCAGTATTTTTCTTAATCAATGAAAACGAAAAAAAAGATAATGTAAAAAATATGTATATCCTCTGCCAAATCGGGTCAGAAGAAGCAGTTTCCAATTCTGGTTGAGGTTATGTTGACAATTTTTTTTTAGAACCTTTGCACACCATGTTTTTAAACGCGCCGTCGACGCACGTTTGTGTCGATACAAACGCGTTACTCACGCGAGTTAAACGTAGCTTGACTATGAATTTATGTTAGTGTTCAAAGTTCTGCCTTTGAATAACTGCATAAATTCAGTCTCGCATTAGACATGCAAAAAATATGCTATGTTGAATAAAAAACGCAGAGTACAGAGACCCTTATATTCCCAAGTTATATGAATATTGTTAATCGACGGGGAACTACCAATACCTTTTGAATAACCAAATGCAAATTCATAAATAACGTCACCAATAACCTTATCAATTCATTATTTAGACCTATATAGATTTACTTTTATACTGAGTTCACTATGTAAAATGATCAATAGCATCGATCAATATTACCTTTATTTAAATACAATTAGTTTTGTACAGTAAAAGCTTAATAATGGATTTAAAAATCAAGATACTAAATAGGTACTATAGCTAAGACACTGTATTAACTATTCAGTTAGTAATTTTGAATCAAGTGCCTTAGAAATATTAGGCATGTGAGAAAGACAAAAAGCACACTTGACTCTACAAACGAGTTGTCGCATAATAGTGGAGTTATCGCATTAGCTTTAAATCTGGATACATCATCAGCTCACGGAGTAGTGAACAATGAGTGTCGTAATATACATTAATACGGCATTAGACGTAAGGGTGCCGACACACGACGGCGACGCCTTGTTTGCCAAACTGCCCTAATCCAGCTATTTGTAGCGTAGGGCCACCATGCCGCGTGTGAAATGCGGATTGTTTTCGGTTGTTAAGTTCAGACACTGGTTGCTTGTACACTTTGTGGTGAATCATTTTTTTTTGTACTTATTTATTGCTTGACAGCAGTTGTTGTAAAAACTCATATCAATCATATGTTTTTAATAAATTAATATAATATTTATATTATATTAATATAATAATATTTATATTTAATAAAGTTTATTCAACACACCATTTTAGGACTAGAGAAAAAGAATATTGACATAAATATTAACTGAATTCATAACTCAAGAGTTGTTCAAATAATCCTTTAGTAATTACATTTTGTATTGCAAAGAACGTTACAATTAATTGGTAAGCTTTAAATATGTTAAGTCTCTTACCATACCCCCTGTGCGTGCAGTATGATTAAAAAATAAAAAGTTTTGTCCGGACGTATTAATTCATGTATAGATCGCGTTTGTATATAAAACACTTCCACAGTTTAATCAGTGGTGTCGGCAGTAGACAGGTAAACCTATGTTTACCTCCCTACCTACCTATGCAGGTAAACACATTGTAAATATGATTGTTCTAGCCTGCTTAGACAAATCTATAAAAAACGTCCATATGTATGCTGGTTTCTATATTTAAATATAGACTTATATACTAATATCATAATTTTAAAAATTAGGACAGTCTTAATCACTCCAAACGTAATGTCACCCCATTTGTACAGAATGTCGCATTGACTCCAGAGAGGAAATCCTTTTCCCACGAGCTTTATTCAAACATATGTAAAGCGTATGATGGATGACTCCCCCGCCCTTCAGCGGGAGTTAGCCGTTTAAATCACAATCCATAATACGATTTTTTCGCTGGTCACCAACGCATGCCGCCCGGTTGAAATTTATAATGTAATTTATACCACGCACAGTTCATTCAACGAAAGAGTTGTAATGGCCAAAATGATTACGCTTTTTATTGTAGCGCGCCCAGGGATATAGAGTTTCACCGTTGGGAGCACTGTCGAGTCTATTAGCAAATAAAACGTAACAAATTGCGTGTGCGTAATGCGAGTTTGGTAAACTCGAAACTGTTATTTCATCGTGACTTCGGAAAATATGCGTTGAAACAATCGAAATGAGCGTTAGATGAAAAATGCTCGTCGGGTGGGGCGTTGGGGGGAAGTGAACGGCTCAAAGTTTTCCCATTACGTAGACATTAACAGCCCTCTTGGGTTCATTAAAATTTGTCAGCCTCTCGTATAGAAGCAACTTCAAAATGGATGTAGAAACTTTTTTAAGTGAAACTCCGACTGACGTAAAAACTTCGGGATTTTGAGTTGGCGTTTTTTCGACGCCATCAATTTCGCAGCCCGTCAAGAAGATTATTCGCACTCGTTATGCGGAAAAAGTGTAATTTAAGTTTTCTTGCAGAGACATTGCGTAGGAGTTATGATCTTTGTTTGAAACTTTGATTGATTTACCAAATCCTTTCTTTTTATGGCGATTATATGATAAAAAGAACTTTTTGTAAATTAAAATTGGATTTAGATACATACTTATCTATTTATTGCTAAGGTGAAGTGGGAAATAAGGTGACAGTCAACTATAAAGGCTCTACGGCTTTTTTGTCACTTTCTACGTAGTTTTGATAGTTTGTAACTCAAGGCAATAATATGAGTACCTAACCTTATGTTACAGATTCTATTCGAGTCTTTTCTTGCTTTTCTTGCATACAAAGAATACTGTCTACGAAAAATCTTAGTTTAATTTCAAATACGATATCTTATGTTGGTCTTTGCGTTTTATCGAAATAAATTATTTTTTTCTTCTGGCAAGCGTGAACATCTTATGCTGACCGCTCGTAACCTAGTGGTTACTATGCTATTGAGGTTCTTAACCACCTTTATAACTTTAAACATTGCTGTTTACATTCCTTCTAGTATTATATATATACGAGTTAAACACGTACGACACAGCAGTCTATTTGAATAATTTTACAGGTATACTGGATTTTAATGTAAAACCAAACTTAAACAAAATAATGATGGAATAAAACATATGGTTTTGTAAAATAAACGCGTTAGTTACTGTGTAAGAAGTGTTGTATTTCAAAGAAAATCTCGAAAGTGTAAAAGTTATCATATCATTTGACGAATTGTTTTTTTTTGTTAGCTTTACCCACGCGCCTGTGAATAAAGTGACAGCAACCAGTTTCTCGGTGGTAGCACCCTGTCCCTATTCTATCAGGGGTTAAACGGACCTTGGGGCATTAGGGGCGCGGGCCGTTAGGGTGCCAGTTTAGTTTTAAATAACAGATGTAATTGTATTTGTGCGTAAGTTGCGCGAGTGGAAAGAATGTTGGCGTAATTAACTCTGTGGGATCCAGTTTATGAAGTTGTTTGTTGTGCAATATATTGTGCTGTACCGAGTTTTGGTTATCGTTATCGTAATTATTGGAATATAAATGTTTTATTCCCTTATTAATTAAATTTTGATTCAAAATATTTATTGCATGTAACATTAAAATATTAAAACTAAGCTATCTAATTAAAATTAAATATTACAGTTACCCAATTACAAAAAAATAGAAAAAATCAAATAAATCCGTAATATCACTATAAAATAAATAACTTCAAAAAGAAAAATTATTAAAATTATATTATATTCTTGTATAGTCATCAAATATCATTATATAATTAACTACATTTTTTTAATTTTGTCAGTCTTATATACCTTTTAAATGAATTGATTAGATTATTCCTTAAACTAATAAATAAGTAGTTAAAAATATAATACGATATAACAATGTTAAAGATAGTAAATAATACAAAAATTAAAAATAAATAGTCAGTAATGAGTGATAAGTAAAATGGTAATATACTAGGTCGATGCAGTAGCTAAGCATAAAGCTTCGCTAGCACCATATATTAGAGCGAAGAGTAATACTAAAAAAAATCAATAATGTTTAGTAAATTTTAAAATTCCATAAGACTGAAATTTTCAAATTACCATTGAAAAACAAAAGCGCGCGCTTTTGTTTTTCAATGGTAAATATTCATTCAATGGGAAAAATTTCATTTTGTCTCAATGGGAAATGCCATAGAGCCAATGGCTTTTGGTCATAACTTTTTCACATTGCAAATTTCAATTCGAGTCGTCTCCATCATGATTTAGCCCTTAACCTGTTGATTCGATTTCACACAAAAAATATTAAAATCGGTCAAGAACTCAGGAAGTTATGGCGTAACAGACATTGCGTCATTGAAGCTGATCCGTGTATCCTTTATATCTCCAATGATGTGTTATAATTAATAGCGGACAGCGAAATATCGATATAAGAGTTGGTCACTTGGACGGGCCACATCCTGAGTAAATGTTTTGAATATTCTGTATGTCTTTTCTTATAGTTTGTCTTCTCAATTATTATTGCAAAGTCCCGTATTTAATTACTTGAGACCCCTTCAAATTAAGAGCCGTAAAATAACTTTTAGTAATATATTGGTTATGTTGAAAAATTGAAAATTTTATGAAATTTACACATTTACCATAACGAATAAATGAAGTGTCTAAAAATATATCCGAAACATCTGAACATTAATAATCAGGTGACGTTCATCAGATTTACCTGCCTACATGTGACTGTATACGCAGACGCATAATTAGTCTCTTCTATTTGTATTACGTTTAATTAATTAATGTTTCTTGATTAATGACAATTTATTTAAAACGTCATTTTGAACGTACGGGTGGCCTGGTGTCATATTATCTTTTAATTGCACTTAAGTCTCTTCATATGGCGGTTAATTACTCTGAATTGTTTGGGTATTAACCAAGCTATATAAGTTTTGGAATAGATAAGCATCTACTTTATTTATTTTTAGACATACGACACTTATAATAAGAGTTAAGGAAAACCATTATCAGACAAATGATAGTGTACCCGCATCCACATTAGGAGTTATAAAAGGTATCGTATAAATAGTATGCAAATACGTTTTCACCTATTTTGAAGTTTCAGCGTTTTCTTTGGCACTACACTAACACCACAGCAAAAAAAATTGAAGTTTTGTACTACATTTAGTAATTATAAGGTGTACGTGAAATACAGCTTTTATTATATTTGGAATTGTTCTGTGTATATTAATGTTCAAAATTGTATTAAGTTATTGTGCCTTCAAAATAATCAGAACTTTCATAGTAAAAATCAGAATTGCGGCACTCTCCATTAAATCCAGTGAACTCATCTTTGTAAGTCGGCTATAGAAGACTCTATGGCTTGGCGTCAAACTTCATCATATTTTTATAATTTAAGATTTAAACCTGAAAAAAATGTTCAAATAATGTGGGGATATGTGACCTTGACCTTAACTATTGTTTTTTAGTAAACACATTGTAAATAAAAATTGGATTGGCACATTGTATCTCTAAATTTTTTCTCTTTTATTTGTTTTGGTACGCTAAAAATTGTATATATGATTGCATATTATACTATGTCACAGAAAACCCAAATATTTCAAAAGTATAGAAAATAAATATGTTAAATGTTGTAGAGCGTGCTTTTTGTGTAGAGACAATGTGCACGCGCCGCATACTCTCACTGGCACGAGTTACTGACACCGCTAATTTGATGTCCCAGAATCAGTGGACTTGGGAAGCGTGGCGGGAGATGAGTAGATAATGTAGGTTTAATGAACTGTCAATGACTGACGTTTGTGATTATTTTAATTTGCTTATATAGAGACTATGACATTCTATTAAGACTTACATTACAGATTCAAACGGTCTGCGATTAGAGAGAGCACCGCGTTACAAGTTTTGAAAGAAGACCCGAAAGGATTATTTTTCGTACGAATGACATCCCCGCGATTTTGAAGTGACTTCTCAATGAAATAAAAGTTAATTTTTGCTTTAGATCTCGAACTTCTATAAAATTAAATATTTTATTTCTATTTTTGCATTCATAATGTCATATTTATTTGAAATTTAAAATACATTTATATTAAACAACTATATCTACCAGGGGCTTTCCCTACCTGAGGGCTCGGAGACGTGGTTGAATTTTATAAACGTATTTTGAATATCAAATTTGTGAAATAATATTTAGATCTCTTACATGACATTAACTACCGACCGCTACTTTATTCATTGTAGTCGGAAATATATCAAAAATTTGGTACAGTTTTAAGAAATCCCTTAGATTTTTGTTTTTTTTTACATAAGGTTGGTCTTTACTTTGAAAAACCATTGAGAAATTTTACTTTTTTGATAAGTTAATTTTAGTTGCTGTTAACTATTACCACCACTTGGCTGAATTAATTCATCATCATCAGCTTAATAATGCCCTCATTAACACAGGGCCTTCCCTATGGATAAATACTCTTATTCGATGCCCCCAAGTAAAAAGTTGGTTTTACAGGAAAAATACTTACTATTTCGTATTAGGGATTAACAAAATTAAAATGAGTTTTATTATACGGCAATAATCCGGTAAACGTGACTTACCAAAACAAAACATGAAATATTTTTTTTTGTAAGAATGCGTTACAGTAATTTTGCTGACATAATTTTGTAAATTATTTCCCTGCATAAACGTATGTGTTGTTATATCTACATAAATATAATTATGAAAAATCTGAAAAACAGAGTAAGTAATATGTACCCCAGTCTGCAATTTCCAAATTCTTCAAAATAGTAAAAAGTCCAAAATAGCATTTAAATAAAACAACCTCTTTAGGGGTTTTTTTGCGCAAAATTTATGTTAAATCCTGACGTTTCGACTTCTACAGGAGCCGTGATCACAGGATGATTAAGGCAATGGTCGTCATATATTTTCTTCTACCTTCACAATATTTTAATCGGGCACGTTCCTAACTGTTAAAATGTGTATAAATATAAATAAGTTCTTTTTATATTAATTAACAATTAATATGAAAATCCCTAAATAAGTTATTTTATTTAAGTAATGTGCGCGGAAGGACGGAACGGAACGGAAGAATGTGTAAGAACTGAATCTATAAAAGCATTACACTTGTCTTGGGCTTGGGGATTTCCTTATGTCCTTGGGTTAGATTGTCCTTAATTCACCACATGGACCAGAGCAGAGTGGTAGGTGTGAACGCCAGATGTAGCCAGACAAAAGGCTTAACGTGCCTTTCGGAGCAGGTAGGTGCTCTAAATAGTAAACTTTTGGTTATCCATCCTTTGGTTTTCCATAAAGTTGCATAACCTACGCATCACATGCTGTACGTAACCGCAGCGCTCATGTTCTAAATTGATTATCAGTGTAGAATCGTGACTCCCGGATAGTATGCTTGTTTAAGAAAAAACAGGTCGTAGATCTGAGTATGTCCATAATTTTGACGTGACAACGTCTTATAAATTGGTTTGCCGGGTGACACTTCAAGAAACTGCGTTACGCTCCGCTCACGCTATGCGCTTACAATGAGAGCGAGTGAGAGGCACGCGTCCCTTCCACTCGGGCATGGTTAGCCCGCCTAAGAGCGAGAGAGACAGACATAAAAAGTGGAAGGGACGCGTGCCTATAAATTAATGTTTTAAATATAATTCTTTGTATAAATAAATGTTTTAAATTGTTACTATTATTTCATCCTTCTTCCTACTATACGAATGAATATTCACATTAAAATTATTTTACCACTCAAAGTCGTTGTCACGTAAAACTTTCGCCCGTATACCGACTTTACAGGCAACCAACCAGTTCTTTTTAAATATGGATATAAAAACAACATTACACTGTAATACTATGTCAAAAGGGCGCCACAACTATCTAATAACAAGCACATTGGATACAAGGTGCAGTAGTCGTTAATAGCTGCCCTGGGGTCTGGCAGGGGTCTGGCAGACATTTGTTTTGCGGGTACTGGTATAGTTCGCACTTCACGTGGCATTGTACTGTACACACAATATGGGGTGATGAGCAATATATGCCATATGTAATTGTTTTCGTTGACCACAATTGGTTTTGGCAATTAACAAGTGAAAAGTATGTTTGTTTTTGTTTATTTTGTAATCTGAGATTGTATGTACCCTGTTGTTCCCCACATAATGCGTATGTACAATCGACACCACATCGCTGTAAGCTTTTAAATTAAAGCGTTTAACTTGCTATCTTATTGACTGTAGAAACATTTATAATACAGTCGGGCGCATACATTTTATATATTTGTAGTAGTTATTTTGATCATTGATAGTTCAATAATTTTAATATAAATATATAAAATATAACAAATATAAATTTATTTTTATTAAAAAGGTTCTTACCTAGGACCTGCTAGATGATAATTACTTAAAATTATTTCAACATCTTTTTTGTTAGCAATTTTTGAAGTGGAAACTTCTTTAGCGTTACTCGCGTTAGGACACGTGACCTTATCGAAAATACGTAAGACGGAGGACAGGGCGCTTGCGCGAGTGTGCGTGTGTGTTTGTCGTTATGTTTGTATGTAAAAGATAGTACTTTTATATTGATAATTAAAGCAATTCGTGCGAAATTATTTCTTAACCATTCCGAGATATCAAAAATGCATAACGTTAATGTTCATGTTTTTAATTCTGCCGGCACTCCCGGAGTGCAACTAGCTGTTTTTTTTATCGAATAGATTTATCTTATCATGTACCATCACTGTTAAATCTTCTCCGTTCTTCGAAATTAGTTCAATAGCAAATCGTTTTATTTATATTTTAATACAAACTACTAGAGTGAATTAAAAACAAACAGCGTCTTTCACTACACTTAGTGTTGACAATTTATTAACTCAAACAAATTACTACTACAACTAGTACAAGAATTCTGTGTTATTGGAATGCATATCGTATTTATTAATTTTCATAATGAAACAACAATATGACAAAAAAGATGCTATCAAATAATTTTGATTATTTTTATTAATTATCTTATGTCATAACAATTCAGCACTTTTTTAATTGATCTTTGATTCGAACCAAAGCATCGGTTAGTAACAATTTATACACGTTAAAAACTTAAGTTATAATTTGTTTGTTTATTGTGATTGCGTTAAAAAACTAACGATTACTTTTATGCGTCAAATATCAAGGGCAAACTCATAACGTCACCTCGCAAATACATAAGGTTGTAGGTAATTAGGCAACGCACGAGCCTTTGGGGGCAGGGTAGGGAGGGTAGTCGGCCGGATGCGGAAGCGCGCCGGAGATGAAGGCGCGATACAATATCCGGTTAGACGCCATTTCCGCCGCGAGACGACGTCGTGTGTGGATCGGGCTGCTGATGCGACGGTGATTTTGTATTGATGATTTGTGGATTACTCGTCTCATTGGCTGATGGATTGTTTCAGGTGTTTTTGGCGCCTGGTTTACTTTAATCTTTAGTGTACACTTTCGTGTTTATTTGAGATATATAATACTGCTTGTTTTAAGTCTCTAAGTTTCACATATAGTGTTTTTATTAAAAAATTGTATATAAACTAAATAACACAATTCAATTTTGAGAAGACAACACGTGTTGGATCAACTTAGTTTCAAATAAACTAAAGGGTTCTATAAAATATTAAGATAGAACTACACTATTTTACATTAGGTGTTAGATTTTTCAAATATATAGTATGTGTTACTAAGCTGATAATGATCAAAAAAGATGTTTTTATCAGATGAAAAATAGGGTAATACTGCCATTATGAAGGTAGAGATATTTCAGACAAGGTTAAATAAAAACATGAAGGTAAACGTAAAATTTGTTTATTTCAATGAGGGAACTTGAAAGTGTAGACTAAAACCCTCAAATTTCTGATATAGGTATAAAGCAAACAATGTATTCTTTAAAGTTTGTGGATAAGACTCTTGCTGTGCAGGCTGCTTGCCATTAGAATGTCTATTTGGATAGGATGAGTACAAAGGACATGAGTACTAGGATTTTTATAAAATTGTGAAAATGCTAACTAAATATGTACATATTTTGAAAAACTCGACCCCTCAGTAGGTACGTGAAATAGAGGTCAAACTTTTTATGGAGGTATTTTATTACTCTACTACGGTAGAGTCATGGAAGAGTAATGTAGTTAAAAGTCTACGTATCTATGGATGACTGATCGTAGCTCAAAAACATCTAATCTTTTGGCAAATGAGGTACAGAAGCGCCTTGATTGCCCGATGGTTTTGGCTATGTGGCGTCACAGTAAATTAAATACGGCGCTGTATAGTGGATATAAAAACCCCGTACGTAGCTTGAAGTTTAATACACATGCTTCTGCACAGTCATAAATGGATACGTGTTTCAGCAATTCAGAAAGTTCTAATCATACGGTGGTTAAAAATAGAAAATTTTAAAAATGAGAACCATTAAATCCAATAACTATCAATATCATTAAAAAAATTCTAACGGCCTCGGTGACCTAGTGCACTAAGCATATGATCGCAGATCCTAAGCTCACGGGTTGGATTTGCGGATCTTTAAGGTTCTTGTTCTTTAAATATTTCATATTGATACGCAAGCCGACTTAGTAAGAATAATATTAGACACTTACCTTCTAACTCCACGCTTAAACAAAAGATAATAGTTATTCCCGAAATAAACGAATTTTCATTTCATTTCATTATCTTATGCTTAAGCACCACCAACTGATCTGGATTATTTGTTATTTCACTTTTGTGTCCATTCAAAGATTGATGAAATATTGCATTTTTGGCAAATTAGTATTTAATCTATACATATAAATAAAATTGGAGTGTCTGTTTGTAATATCGAAATAACCGATTTTTGCTACATGCATATGAATAAATATACGGTACATACACCAAAATAACATTTTTTACAATTTTTGTCTCGCTGTCTGTCTGTTTGTTCCGGCTAATCTCTGAAATGGCTGGACGCATTTCGACGAGACTTTTTTGGCAGGTGATGAAATATGGAGTAACTTAGGCTACTTTTATTTTAGAAAAATAATGTTGCAATATTCCACGCGGACGAAGTCGCGGGCGGCCGCGAGTCTTAAATATTTCTCTGTATGTTTTATTTTTGACGCGTGTGGCAAATTTTAAATTTAGATATTCTAGATATTTTGCTTTTATTTGTATTTTACTCCACACACCCCGTAGCCACAACACACAAAATTAGCCTTCAACTGTACAGCGCTTTCAGTGCGCGAAGTGGTACTTCCGTAACTCGATCGAAAAATCGACGTGTCCTTTCGCATTGCGATGGGCCCGATAAAGCATGGTTTAGTCTGGTTGAGCTGTCCTCGATGCCCTTAGCATTGTCATGGAAGAGGGAAACAGGATTGAAGATTAAGCGTTTATGTTATTAAGTCTGAGAGGAAAGAAGTGCTCGTCGTTGCTTAACATAAGAACTTAATGGTCAAAATGTTATCAAGGGCGCAGATTTTTGTACTGAAAGGAGAACTATTTCAAAAATAAGAAAAGGTTTTTTTCTTTTTTTTACCTTTTCCTCGGTGATATAGGTATGTAGGTAGTATAAATGTATCTAAAATAAAATTAATATAATTTAACACACATTATAATATTTCACTTGGTATTGTAGTACTGTAGTACTACACATAAATACATTTTTTTATAATTAAATTGTAAAATTGGCACTTAAAGATATAAATACAGTCCCTCAGGATTTTCCGACGTAGGAATTATAAAGCAGTGGAATAGTTGCCAAAGTGTTGGAAAGAAATATCAAACATACGTACTGTAAATGTAAATATGCTCTATGTTAAGCCATTTTAAAGATATTATAAAAAAAATATTTAACTTGTCTCCGGTGTCAGGCGAGTCGAACCTACAGCCTCGAAGAGCCATAGCCACGTCAGTCTCGGAAGCTTAATTGGAAACGCTTAAGTAACAAAAAATATAATATTTTAATCCAATGCCCAAAAATGGCGGGATTAGCATTGTAAAGATTCTATAGTTCCTAACCTCTATATGTTTATGAACAATACAGAACCAAGTATCTTTTACTTCAGAATTTAAAAAAAATGTCATTGATCCTATTCTAGATGTTATACAAAATTAAGATCGCCTATTTTATTTTCTTTTGAGTTGGCACTCTGATGACATTATGTTAATTTAATTAATACCGAAAACAATATTATTCTTCTAACTAAAATAAGGTAATTAATTGTTAAAGAACTTAAGTCGTGATAACCATATAGCGTTTAAATTAAACACCGTTTACCGTTAAATGAATTTATTTGTAAATTGATCTTTGTAATTAATTCAGACGTTGCTTCTCTTCTAGTATCCTTGTTTGACGTTAATTATCCAGCTTACAATGTTAAATTTCAATGAAGAAATACAAAAATGTAAGGAGTTGGTAGGTAATATAGGTTGTAGGCACAGAAGTTAGTCATACGATTACGCAAGAAGCTTTGAACATATAAATACAGCTTATTCAAAGTACCAGACGATGATTACTCAGAAATCCATTAAATTCTAAATCCATCTAAGCATCGAACATTATGAAAGGATTAATTCAATCCGCTCTGCTTTCAGAATATCTGGGCCTATGTATAGGTTGTACATGTAATAATAATTATTCGGCGGCGTGTTGCGATAATACAGATTTAGATAGAACACCGACGGAGGAGATAACCCCTTACATAGCTCAGAGCACATAGCGCCCTCCACCCAATGTACAGTCTGCAAATATCCACTGACATACGTTTTGGTCTTGTTATTACTGTCAGAATTTACTTATTTTGTATCGATGAAAAGATATAATATTAAGATATTTAAATTTTTGTTCAACTAAAGAGTATTATTGCGGAAACGTTCAGTTTTGACACTCAAAAATATATTAAATGATCCTTGCTAACTTAATGTTTTTCCCCAAAAAGGCTAGGGAAAATATACCTAACATATAGAAAATAAGTCGAGAAAAATCTCTTTATATAGGGAGGGAGAGCATAATATAGAAAAAATATTTTATATTTATTTTAATGACATATTTCGATATTGAAAGTTTGCTTAGTCATAATGCAAAAATGTAAGATATTAACATAAGATAATATGTCTTATTTTTGATGAAATTAACTTTATATTACATGCACACGCTACTACAACTTCAACTCCAAAAGAATATGCTGGATAATGAGCTGACAGTAATCATAATCAGTCGAGCGAATTATGAAATAAAACAATTAAAATAAATAGGCACTATTATAAGTTACAACATTACATTTCTCTTTGATAATTTATCGATTTATGAGAAAATCCATTAAAAATATCACTCCACATTGACTAAAAAAAATAAAAGAAATAATAAACAATACATGTTAATAGTAAATACTAATAATAATAATAATAATAATTCTTCTTTATTAATATTACAATTTCATTTTATACGTTTACAAAGCGAAGATTTCAATATGTCAAGTGACGAATTGCCAGCTAGGAGCAATGGTATATGTATCTTATAACAAACTGTAAAACTTTCTAAGTTGATATTGAAATTTATGAATTGAATTTTAGGCTGAAAATCGATAAGAGATATTTGTCGGTTTGAAAATAGGTTAAAATAAGACACTATTATTACAAACTGGTATTGCAGTTACTTGTTTGACTTTTTGGCAATGAAAACAATGAGTGATAATATAATGTTGTATTATACTTATTAAAAACTTAACAGTTTTGCAAAAAGACAATGTGGTTAATGACAGACCTAATTAAGAAATTATTTATTAGCTTCGTTCTATTTCCGGTCCATCATTTGTTAAATGATACCTTTTAAACTGCATTTAAGTGTTATGTAATAACACAGTATAAAAATGCCTGCAATGAAAGAAAAAATATCAATCGACTGACTTTTTCCAACAACAACACAGCTCTGCACACCAGCATTAAAATGAAAATCGTAAGTTTGCCAAATTATTTATCATAATCTTTTAAGTCCTTCGTGAACTTTTTTGATGGCACCAAGTATACCATTCTTGTTTGCCATCTGTACTTAGCTGTATACGTTCAACGTATCTCTGTCTGGCATCATTCTGTTATTTTTTGCTATTGTTGAGTATATAGTATGAGCTGTGTTTTAAAAATATTGGAACTAAATTAAAAGCCCTTTAATATCTTATAAAAAATATATGTCACTTTTTTTGCTTATAATCTTGCCATACCGCCTGTCTGGTATGCCGAAAATACGAAATTTGTTCGCCTGCGCAAGATGATGGCAAGGAGCGACTCAAAAACAAACAAAAATGTTTCCTATTAGAAAAGAGGACGTGAAGCAATATTATATCTAGTTTTCATGGTTGAAAAAATAAAAATAATATTATTCAAATATACTTAAAATTATTTTAACTGTCATGAAGAATGGGCGCAAGAAACTCGTCAGCTTTAGCAGAAATAACGACATTTACAATTTCATACGTATGTATGTTGAATAGTAAAAATCCTGAAAAGGAACTTTTTAAAATTTCCTTTTAAAAAGTTCCTTTTCAGAACTTTTTATAACTTACAAACACACTTGGCTCAGGGCATTATGTATCCCATAAATAGGGGCAAGAAGTACTCAAGGAAAATATTGTACTGTTCTTTTAAAACGTATTCTGTTTTTTCTCTCTAGTTCGTGGTCTTAAGCTGCATGGTAGCGGCTGCGATGTGCGCGGCTGTTCCCGTTTCAGGGGTGAGGGAGCTCCCAGCTGTGAGACATGAAGAGGTTCATGACGAGTACGGCCAGTACGCACTGCGGTACATCACAGCTGAAAGTAAGTTCACTTGATATGTTAAGAGTGTTAATAAATCTAAATGTTACTTTTTGGAGTCATCCATCCAATTCCAAATTCCGTTTGGAATCGGAAAAATTGTTTGTAAGTGATTTTTATGAATACGTTCTAATAGTTTAGCTGCTTAGGCTTTCCTCATGGAAGGGAACCACCACGAAGACTGATAATAATTAGTGAGTGTTAACAATTTCTTATGCAACTGGGGCTCATTGGTTTTATTAAGTCATTACTTAACGAATATTAGTAAGCAGATTGTTTCTCCGGATATTTTTTTCATCTATTTATTGATAAGGTCAAAGCAAAAGTTATAATTGGAGTCAGACACACGAACTGCGCCATTGAGCGTCTTAATCTTGAGACTTGCGTAATGCATGGATGATAGTGTCGTTGGTACAAAAGTTGTACCTATTCGTTTCTTAATACCTAATGAGTAGTACAGAACAAGATATAAACTGTTCTACCTACCGATGCTGGTTCGTCGTGTGTAGATGGTGTATCGTATTACCGTGTAGAATGATAACCCCGGTCAGAGAATTAGTATGGATTAATTTTAATCTTTGACGTTATTTTTACAAATACTTGCAAGTTAAGATAAATTTCCTAACCTTAAACCTTGTGTTAGACAAAATCTTGCATTAGGCGTTCTTTCCAATTTCTGTTTCAAACTTTTCAAATCTCTGATTCACTTCACTTTACGATATTCAATCTGGATTAGCAATATAAAGGTCGTGCTTTAACTAATGTAAATTAACAATTTAATTGATAAAGTAGTTTAAAATTCACGATAGGTTAAACTTATTCATCGGTTTCATTTCAAAATACTAACCAACTGATTTTATTTTAGACACAGTCGTCTCTGAGCGGGGTCGTTTGATACCCAGCCCCAACGGTGGCTACGTTCTGGAGATCGAAGGGCAGTACCAGTTTATCGGTGATGACGGCCAGCTCTACGTCACCAAGTACCGAGGTGGCCCCGATGGTTTCCACGTTGATGGCGCACATCTGCCCGAACCAGTGCCTTTGGTTGCAGCTTAATTTACTGAATAATATTACAGAGAATGACTATGATGCCAAATAAAAATAAATAATTGATTTGTTGACACTTATTGAATACTTTTTATAACTCCAACTATAACGCGCTGGTGTGTAATAGCTTATTTTTCTTGATGACATACTCTTCAGTGTCCATACTCAATAAAAGGATATTTGCCTAACATAAGTCAGGTAGGCACTTGTAAATATTCAAATATGCCTTTAATTCTGGTTTCATGTTTGTTTTTGACATTTTATATGGAAGGCAAAGGATTTACAACCTGGGATGTATGATGTCTGATTGGCAATGTGTCTGCTGACCTTACACGGCAGATTTCTGAAAGGATCTAAGGAGGGTGGCGAGAGGTTTCGAGGATGCGCCGGGGGGCGGGGGCTGCGCTGTGACGTCACGTCCTATCTGGGCGGCCATCTTGGATTATCTCGTCGCACCTGCGGGGCGAGGGGGCTTCAGTATCGACCCGCGTCGTCCTGCATTTTTCAGGGTAAACTTGATAATGTCTGCCGAAATTGTTTTTTGATGGCGTTTGATGCGAGTTTTTATTTTCACACGTTTTTATGACTTCTCCGGGAGATTATTTTTTATTTAGATTTTGAGTTTGAATCGGAATATCGGATACAGTTTAATAGGCTTCTCCATATGATTAATCCAAGAACTGAGCACATGCAACAAAGTTTTAGATTTTTATGATTTAATAAAAAGACTTAATAACTGAATAAAAAAGGACCTGCTCAAGATCGTCTTAGATAGAATCCAAAGTAATTTTGAACAAACAATGATGATGGTGGAGGAATAAGGAAATAATCAAGAAGAAAGTGTTGGTATTATTATATATTTTAGATATCGATTTTAAATAAATTGATTATTTTTTTTGAAATTGACACTGTACTTGAAAACATACACACGCAATAATGATTCTGATTGCAATAATGACTTATTCTTTTAATTATTCTAAGATCTTTCATCGAATACAGAGCACATAATAAATTAAAGTTTTTTACGTTTTATATTTTAAGGTTTCTTAAAAGTTTTCAAATACTGCAAATTAGACCTAATCGAAGTGAATTTAAACATAAGGGCAATCTGTGCAATTAAATAATGGAACTTTAGACTGCGATGGTCCGTCTGCCGTCAATGTCAAATAGGGCATGAGCTTAATCTTTTATTTCACATGCTAGACGAACCCTTAGCTCGGACACGTACACGTTCGAGCATTCGTTTCACCAGTCCGTCTTTGTCATTGCATCGAATTAGGTTAGGCTAAACAGATTATATTTGGTGAGAACAGTGATCAAAAATAAACGCGTGTCAAGCGGGCGAAGTGCCACATATCAAACTTACCAAAAGATGAATTAAAAAAATAACTTGTCGTTGTATATGTCTGCTGCAATGGTTTTTCAGTCAATTTGTTAGATATTTTCGTTATATAATCTTAGATAAACATCCTAATAAATTTGTTTCAAAGGAGGTGTGACAAAAGATGATTTATTTACCTTTAAATGTTACTTTGACAAGTATGACATGACCTTTACTAAAGAAGGCGTATAGAAATCTCCAATCTGCTTGAAGTGTTCAAGAATATGTTATAAAAATAAAAAATAAATAATATTTATTTGATACACAAAACAATTATTGACAAAAACAATTGAAGCGTTAATGAGCGCAGTAGTCGAAGTCTGTGACGCAGTATTTAGCGCCCACCTCTAGGACAGACATTTCAGACACCCAGAAAACATAAGAAATAATATGTTATCGATTATATTCACTTAAATGAAACTATGACTATATACGAGTTGTAACGTATGTAAAAGACAAAAGATACAAAAAATTCAAATTGCCCAGTAAAAAATTGTAGGTGAGTAGGTACCTACAAAATTCGACTTATTATTAGTACGAACGTATGTTCAACAGCACCATCTCTTTCCTGTTTAAGATTTATTTATAAACCATAGATTATTTGCTCTAAAATTAATTGTTCCACCGTTCCGTTAGTGAGAAACCGCAACTAATATCGAGTGTTAAAATTCCACGCACACAACGGCGTTATCTGTCTGCGGTAGTTTGGACAATCTGATAGGATCTGAGGACCTCACCCACCCTCTTTTAGGGAGACTTCAGAAAGCAGCATGCGACTTTGACCCTTAGGTATGTCGAGAACGAAAGTGTGACTGTCAAAAGTTAACAAAATGGTTTAGCTTTGCTTAAGGGGAACAAGGGTGCACTGTTTTGTTAACGTAGGTCTGTAGAATAATTTAATTCGTTTTGGCCAATTAGTTATTGAGACTTATATAGCGTTGGACTTGAAAATAAATTTATAAATAGTTCGCCTATTATTTGTTTATTACACTCCATATTAGTATTACCCGAGTTACACCAGATTGCAATCTGTCGATTGTCATCTCACAATATTAATTTTATCTAGCTAGATACTTTTTTAGTTGGTCCCCACGAGTAACTACGAAATAGCCGATTATTTTCTACATACTATAATGAGCGTAACTCCTTAAAAAAACGTATTTTGGTTTCTATAATTTAGGATCCAGACTTATAAAGTATTTTCTAAAAACAAAATCTTTATATCTATAGTTGATAAATATTTAGAACCATATTTATATTACTTCTTTTCGTTTTAGCAGAATTGATGCTTTGATAAGTTAGTTTTTAAACACACAGACTTTCTACTTATTTCTCTTTCTTATACGTGTCCAGACCAATAAAACACACATAATTAAGTAAAGAAGGAGCATCTAAGAGAGTAAAAAAAAATCATACGAAAAATTACACATTTCGAATAATATTCATAAAAATGCTTAGTTAAGCACATGATGATACATATGTTGGCATAAAACCTTATGTTAATCTAAGTAGATACAGACTACTCTGCGATAAATTCAGGGAAACTTCAAAAGTTGTGCCGTAAACAGCCAGAACTGCGGTTGGGCCGCGCGCTCGCCTGTTGATTTACAATCCGTTTTAGTACCATCTAACTTACTACCGGTTGTTTATTTAACGGAGGTGATGAATTTACTCAAACGAATTCGAGTTCGCGAAAAGTTCTAACATAAATTATGGACTATGTGAAATTGCTAAATTTGTTTATAAGGAACATATGGGATTATGGAAACCTTATTAAATTATATATCTAAGGCGTACGGGGATTAACTAAGTAGGCCTTAGTTATAAGAACAAGTATATAATAAATGTTGGTTTTAATGAGTCGACTTTTAACTATGGACAACAGACGGTTGATTGTAAGTAAATAGTAATATGTAAATGTCACATCGCGTTTGAGTTAAAAAAAATAAATTAAGACCTTATTTTCATAGTATTAAAGTCTATCGTACAAAACAATTAAAAAACTTACTCTCAGGGCTATAAACACTACATTTTTTTAAATCAAATGATTTTGATGTCTGTGTTTTCAGATACTGGAAAATTACTTAAGGGAAAATTGATATATTTATAGTTTACTCTGCTGTCTGAAAACAAGAAGATTATTAAATATATAGTGACGTGAATTTAATGTTAAGAATCTAGACATGTAAATCACTAAGCAAGTATAGATGATTTTCGCCTCTTTTTTCCCACGTTTTTCTCAGGTCGCTTTCTTGTTTGTCTGTCTGTCTGTCTGTGCAGTTGGATTCTTGCAACTCAATTTTGAGGCACTTCCCGGCCACCTAGCGAGCTGAAATTTTTGGAGCAAGTCAGAACCCGATGACAATGCATCCTAAAACAACTTTTAACTTTCTACGGCCACTTTCAGGTCAACTTTCGGCAACTTTCACTTTTGTATGGTTACTTCGTTGAGTTAATAATTAAAAAGAATAAAATAATAATACAAGATTTAAAAATCTAAAAATCACACGTTTTTCAGTGACCAAAAAAGAAGAAAAACGTGGGGGCGCATCTTTACAAATACTCTCAACATCTATGCATATCATACATCTCATTACATCTACATAAGTAACATGCGCCCCCACGTTTCGAGTGGCCTCTCGCTATTTATTCTTATTTTATTCTTTTTTGGTCACTGAAAAACGTGGGATTTTTAGATTTTTAAATCTTGTATTATTTACTGACTAAATCTATGTTTAGTATAACTGTAATCGTTCCAAATGAACGATTAAGAATTTTTTTCAAATATTATAATATTCCAAAAAGTTTTGGATGAGAAATTGAAATAGTTGCTCCTTGAATCGGAATATTCGGGAAATTTTTGAACTAAAGACCATAACTCAATTGGAATCGAGTCAGTCCTGTGATTAATGTTATTTATTAGTAGGTATATGCCAGCATGCGACGATCATTCCGTGACGTCAAATAACTATCGCAAGGTAGTACATGCTTCATGCCAGGCATTTACCCAGTGATTAATGCTGGCAACCAATCCATTAAACCGACCATTGAAATGTTGACAAAGCATTCTAATTATCGTTTCCATTACTGTAATGCTAGGAATCTATTCTAACTGGACTTTGTTAATCTCCATCAATAGAACTATGAAAATATATTTAAATATATTCAAATAGCACTACTATTTATAGCAAATATTTTATCTCTTCAAGTGAATGATATTTGCAAGCTTATATATATAGTAGGATAACTGTAGAAATAGGATCGTTGCGAAAATCCTAGAACGTGTACAAAGGACTGGATAATTGGAATTAAAAATCGATTCTCGAAATGATGTAATGATCATTGTAAAACTTTAAATTAGGTTATTCGCCAATTAACATCTTGGACTTAACCTCTTGCCTACTCACCACCAATATTTTGGAATCAAGTTTCGAAATTTTCAGGATATGTTTCTTAGAACTAGCAGTTTTCGGGAAAAATAGTGATAATTTCCCAAATTGAAAAATCTTCATTTTCTCAATGTTCTTTGCAAAGTACATTAGTAGTAGATTATGTTGCGCTTTGTACAGTACATAAACTTCAGGTATGGTTTTAAGCATGTTAAATATTATTTGAAACATGTAAATAAGATACTGACATTTATATATTAATATTGTTTCATAATAAAGGCTTAAAAATTCCAGATTAGCAACATAAACACTAATGTAACAAAAGAAAATAGTATTGAAAAAAAAACATTTTTCTCAAAAACTAAAACCAAAAAAGCTTGTAAAGTAATCAGTCAAACATTCATAGTTATTAATGAGATCAATCAGTTCTGCTTATATGCTTATCTGCTTTAAAAAATATTTTCATGAAATTGTGTAAAACATTTCTACCAGGTACATAACATAAAAAACGTCATACTTCTTACAAAACACAGTAGTTCTTTTTCGCAACCTCGTCTTCTACAGCGATGTTGCTTTGCAGTACTATATTCAGGCAAATGACCAGCTTTGTGCTGGCAACCAAAGTCCTTGTTAAAAATAAGACAGCACTTTCGCCCAAAATCCCTAATTTTCTGGTCGGGGAAGGTGTATTCTCTCTGATATATGCCCATATCGCATACTATTCTTTGAGGGGATGCCAGAACAAAAACTTTGAGCCTAACGGGATTAGGTTTGCTTGGGCAGTATTGGCGCATGGGGCATCTACCAGTAAAAGGAATTATCATTTTTTCAATACATAGATCTTTTGGCCGTTCTTGCATATGACATCCTTGTAAAATATGGCCGAATAAAGGTTTTATCTTCCGATACTTTTCTTTTCTTTGTTCAGCTGTCACATCAGGATCATTAACGCATTTCAGATGTTTAATTTAATACCTCTGGATCAAAATTGCCTAAGTTTCAGTTATCTTCTTGTTCTTCGAGTAAGTTGATACTAAGACGTAATACAGGCGACGATCTATTAAGTAAATATGAACTTCTACGCATGCGTGTACATTCCCGCCCACGCCTGGTCGTAGACCTAGCGTGTCCTCTAGTTGGGGCACGTGGTGCTGAGGGAATGGGGACTATTTCAGAATGACAAGAAATAGCCGGAGAAGGCACGGGAACTTCAAAATTGACTTCGTTTTCATCAGAGCTACTTTTTGATCCATGGTTACCTACTCTGTTCAAGGAACTCGGGTGGAGAAGAGGCAGGATCTTCATCTGAATCTTTTCCTGAGAAGTCTATTTCGGAGTCATTTAGTGCATCTGTGATATCGTGTTCTGATAGCACTGAAACAAAAGCAATATTAAAAAAAATAGCATTAATATCATTATTTGCACCACTAAGTACAAATATAGTTTAACAGTTTAATTATTAAGTATCTACTTTTGTACCCTAAAAAGCACGTAGAAAAAAAGAGTTAGAATCTCGAACACCATGAACCAAACCACAAAAATACAACTTCGCAGATTGAACTCATTATTTTATTAACTAATCGAAATAAAAAGTTTTCGAAATTTCTAAAAATTACATAAGATGATAGTTGATTAACCCTCAACCACTGACGTACGTATGTGGTACGTCACCCAAACGGTTTTACGTTCAAAACTTCAATTTACGCGGGAATTTCTGCGCGTCCTTTTTGGTAGTTTCCTAGTTGCCAGTGACGCGTGTGTGGCAGTGGGAAGCGGATGCCTGCCATTTTCCTAAGCAGGTGAGTTTGACTACTCGACGTATGTGGTACGTAGCGTCAGTGTTAGTGCGACTTTTTTAAAATATTTATTTCTGTTTGTCGGCAGATAAAATGAACGGTAAGTAGTTAAATTCGTCTTCATTGCCATCTACCTATAAAATATTAAGTGTTCAATTGAATAGTACCAACAACGAAGAAATAAATTGGAAAAAGTTTAGTAACGCCACACCTACATCGAAGATACACGATACCGCAACTTCCACATGAGCTCTCATCTCTCACTGGCCGTATCTTAGGCAAGGACAAGAATAGTGAAATAGGTCTAACAAGCAGCGAATTTCTCAGATTTGACACTATTAAGATTTGTTAGGTACATATGTTTTAAACTGAAATGTCGGAAAAGCGGTACGGCTGACAAGTTTGTCAAAAACCGACCTGTAAGTGCTTTATATTATGATTTATGGCAATTGTGATTATTTCCTAATTAAATCCGTCCTTAGTAATTAATAAAACCAATAAAAGAAGTTCCTATTTTCAGAGAATATTTTTGTGTAAATATTTAAAAAATGTGTTTGTAATTTTGATTACCGGTATGGTTATTGATTAATAAATATTTTTCTATGATTATTATTACTGTTTTTTTATTATTCCTATTTCATTTGAATGTGTCTAAATAAATAAATTGCACTAATCATTAAAGTTACACTTTATTGATACATCAGAAGGTCTTTAAAGTAACGTACGTATACTGTACGTACGTCAGTGGTAGTGCAACAAAATGACACGTCAGTGGTTAAGGGTTAACTTACCCATGCGAGTTCGACGTGCTGCGCATGATTCCCCCGACGCCATTTTTTCGGAAAGGATAGATGACACCTCAGAACAATAACTAAAGCTATAGAAGCCGCGCTAAAATAAAAACTGTATAACAGCTCTCGTATTCACTTAAAGTAATCTAACATACATGGGTAAGAGCGAAATAGACAACAATTGTAAGGTTTTATTTTCACGTCATTGTCACAAACTCTCAAAGTACAAATGTCAAATGGTTGTAATTTGGTTGTATATTATACTACCAAATTAAAAGTACGTCTTTGATGAACATTGTTTCTGAAGTAAGACCAAATTCAATGCGGTCGTATGACAGTCGCCAAACAGCTTTGTGAGCGGCTAGCTTGAAATTATATTGTTTTACAAGGAAGTTCGTGATAAAATAACAGGAAAGTGTGCATATAGACGCTTCAGACATCTTAGAGTCCGCGTCCAGGATGGCTTGTGTTGTTCCAGACTGCAAGTCTCATATATCACAAAAAGAAAATACGGATGAGGTGTTATCTTTTCATCGGTGAGTTTTGTTTCTAAATTCTCATATTTTGACAATATAACAACGGTATATTCAGAAAATTGTAGTAAATTAATATTACAAATAGATTTCTCAATGAGTTTTGGTTTAAATTGTCTTATTTTCATGCCTTCTGTTTTGTATATGATAGTATGATAGTGATGTGTTTTTTGTTATCGATGTCAAATAAATTTGGATGAATAACAAACATTGTGTATATTATTGATCTTTTCCCGGTACTTTATTGACAGAGTAGTATATAAAAATATGAAAATAATAAGTAAATATGTATAAAATAATAGTTGGTTAATTTAAATTAAATAATCGATTGTTTCTTTTAAAATTTTTCCTCTTTTTTAATCTATAGCTATAAGAAATATAATGTTGAATGCAGTATTCACTAATGTACTGCTAGAGGTCTAACTTAAAATAGAAACATGTAGCCTAATATGATATACCTATACAAAGTGCAATTTTTTTACTGTACCTACCTGGTTTCTCTAGATACTGAAGACTGCAAATCTAATAAATAAATTGGTTTGGGTCCAAAATTCTACTCATGTATACTGCATTATAAAATGTTCATATTGCAGATTCTACTCGTATTTATTATGACACATTACCGTCCGTTGTAGGTTCATAGACATACCAACAGCATATTTTTTTTTACGTTTTTAATTTTATTTTTATCGATAGTAATATCGACGCCGTTACATCACTGACGTAAGGGAAACTAGTGACTACCTTATAAATTACGAAACAAAATCTGTATACTTATTTCTTTCTTACACATTTACAACTGTATAAGTCGAAATAGTACGAACTAACGTATTGTGTTGTTATTTTAGCACGGCTTCTATAGCTTTAGTTATTGTTCTGAGGATGACTCTTGACTTTTAATTTTTTTTTTCAAATACAGACAGTTCAATGTTGCCAAAACATTAAATATTTGAACGTTTAGGGTATAAAATCAACAAATCGATTATTTTTAAGTTTACGTACTATGCGAAGTACAGAAGTAGGTAAGAGGTTAATATACATACCTACTTTCAGGTTTGTTATTATAGATATTAGAGAGTTTATTAAAATTAAACACAGATGGAAGATTAATTGACAAGAATAATCCGTTTCATGTATTCCATGATAAACTAATCTTTTTCACATATAATTTCCGAATAATTTGCACTAACCACGTTCAGCACTTGTATTTGACCAGCTATAATTACTTCAATTATTGAATTTGATAAATTTTACGTAGATCGCACTATTGTTTTGGTTTCTGACATTTGATACTTCAGTATTGGAAACGGTGTGTGGCCACATAAGCGCTCTCACCTTTAAAACTTCACTAAAACAAAGGGAAGTCAGTAAGTGGTTATCAACATGTTAATTTCAGACCACCGCAATGTAAAGTGTGTATCACTTTAGTTACAATACACTTCAATTCATGTTACATTGTAACCTCTCGATTATTAAGAGCGCGTGCGGTTTGCAGCTGCGTTAATTTGGATGGGCAACCGGAACAAAATAGACTCGAGAGTTTAGTGTATGAACTCTATGGTCTTGAGCGGGTTTTGTTCTGGTAAAAGTGGGTGATGAGAGCAAACTTGGGCACGTGCTGATGTTTGGTGGTCTGACCGCCGGTATCGATGTTAGAGCTAGTTTTAGAATTTTATATGTGCCGAGGAAAGAATAAATTAAATATGTCAACTATTTTTTTGAGGTCGGTACTAGCTTCAATATTTGGAATAAACGTTGTCGCATTCTACGACTGCACCGGCAAATATAATCTACATACAAAATAATCATTTTAAATACATCTTATTTATCTATGTATTTTTGCATATAAGTATTTGGAATGTGTTCATAGAGGTCTTTAATACCGATATTGTAATCATTAAAGAAAAAATAACATTATAAATAGGGTTATAACGCGGTAATACAGTATTCTTTAAAAAAAAAGGAAACATGTGTGCAAATCACACGTGGTAGAAGTGAAATCTGCAAAAATAATACGTACACGTATACAAAATACCTACCACGGTTGTTGTGATGTCTTCTCTCAAGCTTGAGTAGTAACGCATGCACACACAAATACGTATTAACACACGTACATAATGCTTCCTATCTCATTTTCTCCTACGATAATCTTATGAATTTATGTGACTGTCTCTTTTAACTGTCGCTTTTTCGTTTCATCGACTTTCAAATCACAACGATGCTAAAGAAGTTTTCACTTCAAAAAAAACTGGTTGGTTGCCTGTAAAGTCGGTATACGGGCGAAAGTTTTACGTGACAACGACTTTGAGTGGTAAAATAATTTTAATGTGAATATTCATTCGTATAGTAGGAAGAAGGATGAAATAATAGTAACAATTTAAAACATTTATTTATACAAAGAATTATATTTAAAACATTAATTTATAGGCACGCGTCCCTTCCACTTTTTATGTCTGTCTCTCTCGCTCTTAGGCGGGCTAACCATGCCCGAGTGGAAGGGACGCGTGCCTCTCACTCGCTCTCATTGTAAGCGCATAACGTGAGCGGAGCGTAACGCAGTTTCTTGAAGTGTCACCCGGCAAACCAATTTATAAGACGTTGTCACGTCAAAAATTGTAAGTGTCATTCAAGATGATACAAGGATTAGGTATGACTATATTTCAAACATCTGTTTGAAGTTTAGACCTTAGCATGGAATAAAGAAACTCACACACAAATTGTTTGGACTGTATGATTTATGTACGATGAAATTTAAAAAAAGTCTGGTTACTTTAAATCCGGTTTATTTCGATACTGATGATATATGTATTATGAGCTACTTTGTATATGGCATTAGCAAATCATATTCAAAAGACGACTTAGGTGAAGAATAACGTGTCCTGTTAAAATAACAAGGATAAACCATAATGAATAAAAAACTGGTTGGTTGCCTGTAAAGTCGGTATACGGGCGAAAGTTTTACGTGACAACGACTTTGAGTGGTAAAATAATTTTAATGTGAATATTCATTCGTATAGTAGGAAGAAGGATGAAATAATAGTAACAATTTAAAACATTTATTTATACAAAGAATTATATTTAAAACATTAATTTATAGGCACGCGTCCCTTCCACTTTTTATGTCTGTCTCTCTCGCTCTTAGGCGGGCTAACCATGCCCGAGTGGAAGGGACGCGTGCCTCTCACTCGCTCTCATTGTAAGCGCATAACGTGAGCGGAGCGTAACGCAGTTTCTTGAAGTGTCACCCGGCAAACCAATTTATAAGACGTTGTCACGTCAAAATTTATACCATTACCCAAGAAAGAACTTTTAAGAGCATACTAGAATTACAAACATTACAGATCAAGATATTCATCAGTAATGTAATGTAAGTCTTCAATCGTTATTTTCAATGCAATCGATTTCAATCAGACTATGTACTTATTTGACATTCACTTTACCCTGGTAGATGCATATTGTTTGTGAAGTTTAGTATTTTCTATGTACTGTCTGTTGGTCTTCTACAGATTGTATTTTGGAGAGTGTGTTCAGGAGCTGCATATGCTCACACCGCCATCACCTTTCTTCCATCGGACATCCAGACGCACTGCGGGCTATCATCCTTTCTTGGTTGCTATTCCTACCTGTCGCACCAAGCGCTTCTCAACTTCTTTTGTAAGTTAGGTCGTTCTATCGCGGATTCTGTCTTGGCCTTGACTAATACTTTGAGAGAGAATATACTATCTCGTATCAGATATTAGTTATATTATTAATTAATTTTTTTTACCTAAACTTTTAGCTTTCTGTCGTTTATTTTAAATGAATCTTGAGATGGCAACGAGTAAAAGAGTAGTTCTTCGTATAAAATAGAAAAGTCTTTTGTTATTCCTTATGATATATGTTTACGTTCTTATAATATTGATGACACTATTGAGGAGTAAGGACACACCAGCTGCCGTTGAATCGCGGGGGTCCCGCCAAAGAATAGCTAATGATAATAGAGAGGGCTCTTTTATTTAGATGAAATTGGAAAACTGTTTTTAAGGAAGACGTCTAAGTTTGTGCATATCAAAAGGGAATTAATCAAATAAGAGTCTGATAAAGTTTTTAAATAAAACTTATTTAAAAACTTTATCAGACTAATATAAATTAAACTTTATAAAACTAATTATGTTCTTATCAGATATTTTAACACATAGAAAATCTTATTAGAAGAAAACAGTAGAGATTCATTCATCATATGCTATGACGACTAAATGTCATGTTGTATTAATGATTTTTCAGCAGGAACGTTTTATACGTTGACAGTAGTTTTATATTATATTTTATTTATATCTCTATTTTAGAGAAGGTTTAAAATATCTTTAAAATTCAGTAATTAGGCACCTTCAGGGTTAGCTCGTTCCATCATGGATCATGTCTTGGCCCCCGGGCTTGATTGGGAACAAGAGCGAGCCCATTCCAAACAAATAAATAATAATAAAAAAAAGTAATTCCTAAGACGGTTAAATATTTCTCGGTAAAGGTAACTGAAATTATATCCTGACATGATTCATATCGGATTTTGAGAAGAAGTATCAATGGAGATGTTTCAGCTTGAGTACTATAGGTATATGTACGAAATTGTAAAAAAATAGCAGAAGATACAAAGATTTATTATAAATATTTTTTAATAATATTACTTTGCTTAAACAACAAGAAACCAATATTGTGAATTCCTTATAAAAATAAACTAACACAAAGTGTCACAAAGGCAGCTGTGATTACGTAGTATCCCTATCTAGTCTGTGGATCCATAATGTCAATGGCAAATCAATAATTTTGTCCGCCATTTCCATAAGTGTGGCAAATAGCAAAATAGATTTAGCTGTACCATTCGAGAAGTATAGCTATTGTGGGATTGGTATTAAAAGTTTTATATTTGATTTTGCTAAAGTTTTGGTATCTGTACAATCCCATGCCTCAGCTCCATATATTTCTGAAACATCTTTGAAGCATATTCCATCTTTGTGCGCGCTGCACTTGCAGCGGGGGCAAAGCACGCACAATCCATTTGTTAAGCGCCACGTGATACTATTATATTATTTATCTGACCACGGCCGCAGCTTACTGAGTTACTACCACTTGGTTAATTTTAATAACTGGTACTTTATTCATAAACAACCAGTTGTGATTCACATTCGCCCTGATAGTACTGCCTATGTGCGGCACATGATCGAAACATCACAATATTTGTAATTAATCTCGTAGGAATATATAATTATAGAGATATTAATTAAGACGGTAGTACTCAGAAATGATTTAATCTATGTTAAATAGCGAACCTAAGGGGGAAAATGAATGTAGGGGCAGGATATACCAGACCTATTTGAAGATCTAGAAACTCGATACAAAAAAATGCGTTGGAGCTATAAAAGTAATTAAAAAAGCTTTGCAAAGTAATACCTAGTAAAACATAGTACTATTGTTTTAAACTTTCAAGGTCACTAACATTATAGTAATATAAGTTATTTACGGTATTGTTACCATGTACCTTGTTATTGAGTTTCCGATATTTCGGCACTGTTGCAAGTGCCATGATCATGGCAGCCAGTCGCCGTCGCTCCGTGATCATAGCACTTGCAACACTATAGATCATAGTATTAGCTTTCGAATAATACTAGTTTTCGCGTTAGTAGTAGAAATGGTTATAGATTTATTGTTATAATAGGAAAATTAATTAGATTTATTTATTTGGCACACTATTTTCAACTAGACCTTCTCTAAGGGTTTTATTATTTCTAAGTAAATGCTGTTAAAATGATATCACGCTAGCTGAAATACATATTTTACTATTTATTAATACCTAACACCATTATATATAATGTGTAATCAATTACTATATATTATGTATTAAAAACATATATTGTGTATGCTTATATTGTTAATAATATAGTAGAATTAATAAAGGCCTGTCGTAGTGCTTCTGCACAGTAATTCTTTGTTAAAATTTGAGAAATTTTACACATTATTGATCAGCACTTCGTTTTATCCAGGCGATGTTTTTTCAGCTGTACTTTAGTGGTATTAGTAATACTCGACGAATTTTATCGGTGCTTTATATGGTGTAAATGGTTGTGCGGATGATTCAAAAGTAGTGGACTGTATTGCAGTATGAGAAAATTAATGTCGACAACAAATATGAGAGGAAGATGAAAGAGGCACGATACCTTGACAGCCACGTGGTGTGAGATGCTGGAGGCTGCCGGGGTCGTCCCTGGGCTTTGCCGTTCCTTATTGTTATGCACACCAGGTCACCGTCACAACTATAGTTTGCGAATAGGCTACTAGTTCAATTTAATATTGCGGAACTTTGCGCGAGCGGCCATCAGTCGTAGCTAATATAATATATGCAATATGAAGAAAAAAAATATTTATAGATCATTCAATTTATATAATATTAATTTGTCTTTTATTGAAGTTTACTACGACGGCGATAGAAATAAAATTGTTATAGCTGCTAGGACGTATGGAGCTTCTTTTCATGTGTTAGCATTTTGCTATGTCATCTGGACATAATTTGATAGTGTTCAATTTCACCATCAAAATAAATTAGTCTAGTTTACGAACACATAGTGTAATAATACAGTGGTTCTGTATCAGTACAGAACCTCCAATCAGATGAACCACAACGACAGTTGACAACAGAATTTAGAGAGTCATTAATTAAGGTTATTATTAGACAATAATTTGTTAAAATAATTATTATAGCAGAATAACAACATTAATCGTGGTGAACATTAAAACTTTCCATTATAACTAAATGAGTACTTGTTATTCTGGATTGTCCATTAAAAATAAATTGGCAAGTCTTGTATAGTCTCCGGCAAATAAGTAGAACATGATTTTGAAATCACGTGACATGCGCAGTAGCAAGTTTAGGTACATTATTCACTACTGCGCATGTCACGTGATTTCAAAATCATGTTCAACTTAGGTATTTGCCGGGGACAAAACCTGCTATTTATCGTATTTAAAAATGTTATCGTTAATAAGATGTTAAAAAACGTTTTTAATCACTTAAGATTTCAGTTAAGGATATTAATTATGTACCTAATAGTAACATTGTCAAATTATTCCTTCGTACCATTGAGATTGCTATTCTTATAATTCAACAGGTGCTCTATAAAATACAAAGTCATGAAAATGGTTCCTTTTTATACAATAATGGATCGTATTGTTTGTTAATTTTAAAAACTTAAAGATTTTCTCTAATGGTAATAGATCGTTCTTAAAGACATACATAATTGAACATACTACATTGTTAAAAATTCAATATGAAAAACATTATATTATAAACATACACTCGTTCGTACGAAATGGAAAACTCACAAATATCAATTTGAATTATGTCAATTGAATATTTATTTTTTTTTATTCATCATCTCAACCTTGATATTGTAGGCGGCGAAGGCCAATTGTGCGATTGACTAAACATTTTTGCTATTGCAAAATTGCAAATTTTCAGTTCCGACTCACGCCGTGCTCGTTGGTGAAGCGCTACTGTTGTTAGCAGTTAGCAAACTTCATTACGCTTTTAATGAAGTTTGATACCAACTATTTAGATGCCGAAATGGAAAACTACCGAACAAGCCGGTTTCCGAAAAGGCTTTAGCACCATAGACCACATTCATACGCTGCGGCAGGTTATACAGAAGACCGAAGAGTATAATCGGCCACTTTGCTTGGCGTTTGTGGACTATGAGAAGGCCTTTGATTCGATCGAGACTTGGGCGGTGCTGCAGTCTCTCCAGAGGTGCCAAGTGGACTACAGGTATATCGAAGTGTTAAGGTGCCTGTACCAAAACGCCACTATGTCGGTCCGAGTACAGAGCCAGAGCTCTAATCCTATCCAACTACAGCGAGGAGTGAGACAGGGAGACGTTATCTCTCCGAAACTGTTCACTGCTGCGTTGGAGGATATTTTTAAACTTCTGGACTGGAATGGACTTGGCATCAACATCAACGGCGAGTACCTGACGCATCTTCGGTTTGCCGATGATGTGGTCCTAATGGCTGAGACCTTGGAAGACCTGAGCACCATGCTCGAAGATCTCAGTAACGCATCCCAACGAGTGGGTCTTAAGATGAACATGGACAAGACGAAAATTATGTCCAACGCCCATGTTACACCCGCTCCAGTAAATGTTGGGAACGTTACACTCGAAGTTGTTGACCACTATGTTTACCTAGGACATACAATACAGTTAGGTAAGTCCAATTTCGAGAAAGAGATCTCTCGTCGAATCCAACTCGGGTGGGCAGCGTTCGGGAAGCTGCGATACATTTTCGCGTCCAAAATACCTCAGTGCCTTAAGACGAAAGTCTTTAACCAGTGTGTGTTGCCAGTGATGACTTATGGCAGTGAAACGTGGTCGTTCACTATGGGTCTTGTGGGAAGGCTCAAGGTCGCTCAGCGGGCAATGGAGAGAGCTATGCTTGGTGTTTCCCTACGCGATCGAATCAGAAATGAGGAGATCCGTAGGAGAACAAAAACCGCCGACATAGCTCAAAGAATTGCGAAGCTGAAATGGCAGTGGGCAGGACACATAGCAAGGAGAACCGATGGCCGTTGGGGAGGAAAGGTTCTCGAATGGCGACCGCGTGCCGGACGACGCTCAGTGGGTAGGCCCGCTACGAGGTGGACCGACGATCTGGTTAAGGTCGCGGGAAAACGCTGGATGCGGGCAGCACAGGACCGATCGTTGTGGAGATCCTTGGGGGAGGCCTATGTCCAGCAGTGGGCGTCGTACGGCTGATATGATGATGGTGATGATGATGATTTAGATGCCAGAATTGCAGCACCGAGTTCCTGTTGATAATTAAAAGAATATCACAGCTACAGTACGTTACCTAATAAAACGTGACCTAAGTTAGACGTTTAAAACTGATGCTGTCTCTGTGTTCCTTTTAGCAAATAAATGAATAAACATGTTTATTTGTCACATATTCGAACTACCTCCTCAAGACAATAGGGCATTAAAACTTTTGACCCATTTGAGGCGCTAATGACCCGAAAATTGCAACAGTAGTATAGGTACCATCCACACTCCCTATCATTTTAGTTAGTAGTAACACAAAATTAGGATATAAAAAGCAATAAAGAGGTTCCTTAACTGCATTTCGTTTGCATCAGATAGCAATAAGCCAAAGTAGTTAAAAGAGACAGCAGATTCCTATCAATTTTAGACCACAAATTTGTTTTTTACATAAAATTTGATACAGATTATTTGATCCATTTTTTGGAATAAGCAAAAATCGAAGATGAACCAAAAACACGTCCAACCAAACAAAACAGCTGTCAAAAATTAACTAAACATTCAAAATGGCCGACCTTGCATAAGTAAGGGATAAGAGTACCAACATAAAGCAACAAAACAATCGAAAATCAAATACTTACACATAGCCAGCGAAAATTCAAAATTCACGATACTTTTTGAACAAACCTCGTATTGTTAATACCAATAATCATAAGTTGGTATGTGATGAGAATATAAATAAAAATTGATAAAGCTACCAAAATTACACTTATTTCCATATTAATGTGTAAGTAAGCTTTGTACGTTTGCAGGTGTCTACCATATACTAATACACTGAAATAAAACTTTCTCAAATTCGAATTATGCTTAGGCAAAAAAAATGTGGCCAGATACCTGTTCAGTGAAACAAGATCTCTATAGAACGAGATAAACAGAATACAAACATAATAAAACCGACTCAATAAAGCCTTTGGAGGTGTGAAAACATCGGTAAGAGTCTTATTTCCAAACAACGAATTTGATATTTCAATAATTCGCGCGGTGTTATGTCATTTGTCATGTGTTTTGAGTTGAATAAATAATACACCATGTTTCAAAATATTTGTATGCGTTAAATAAATCGATATTTATCACACGTTTCAAATATAAACATTTAATTATTGATTTTATACTTATTAGTTAAAAATATTTAATAACATACATAAAAAATATGGCAGAAATAAAATTATACCATGCATAATTTAACTTAGAAGCGGTTTGCGTTCGGCCTATGTTTGTTGAAATTTTCGCAAGTGCCACTCCTCGGATGGGTGATCATAAATTTATTATTACGAGCTCCTCCATGTCACGTCAAGCCGTTGGTCCCGGTTCTATCAGTAGTCACTAACCCAATCGGCACTGGGACCGCCATAGTAGGTAATAGTCAATTTTATACGATTTTTTTAACGATAAAAATGGCTTAGCATTCTGTCAGCACTCTCCCTAGCAGTGGAGACATCAATAGGTTATGCATTACAAAAAAAAAAAATTGGTATATTAACATATTATAACTATTGCAACCTTATCTTAGAAGAAATACCATTATCCGTGTGTTAAAATCGGTATTCAATTAAAAATTATAGGTATTGCCTATTTCTAAATTCGTACAGTATGGTACCGATTTTTATTATTTACTATTATATAAATAGTACAAATCAAAAACTATTTTCAGTCTGATGATATCTATCACAACATTATAAACTTCGAAGATTCGAAATAAAACAACACATTCTAAACACATCCGTTTCTATAAAATCAATTTATTCCCATGATTGAAGGATATCACAATGAACATGGAGCACACGCGTCGAAAAAATAAATCAAACATTCTCTTTAGGACGCCCACCATTAATAAAACTCTTTAAAATATATTTAATAATGTCCACAAAGGTTGAGGAGCACAATGCTCGACCATAAAGGAGCAGCATTTATTATGGCGACAATATATTGAATACAAAAAGATAGTGTGACAAAGAAGCGTACTTTTTAATAATATTGTCATTTCTCAACAGCAGTGGACTCTTTCAAAAAGCCATAATGCAATAATTTATTTCTTTATAAGAGTTTTTTCTCTGTGGGAGAATACGGCCAGGTGAGCACGGGTTAAGCTGGGCCTTGGTGGAAGCCTTTGCGATTAGGCAAAATGAAAAATATTAAACCTTATACGATCGCAATAAGTGCTACGAATGTTTATAATATTAAGTTTTAAAGTAGAACGCTGTCGTTGGAATAATCTCAGTAATATTATGTTCAGTATTATGAATAAAATTATATATTTAATGAATTCTAATTTGGAATTATTTTATATTCTTTTTCAATAACTAATTATCTGACTAAATTTATTCAAGGTTCGTATTCACAATAATATATTAAATGGCTTTTAGCCTTACAATAATAGGTATCACCTAGATTAGTCGTAGAATTTGACCGGTTGAAGCAACAGTAGCGATACGCTGCTAAATTTTAGAATCTTGGTAGGGTAAAATATGTTTGTTTAATGGGCATGGTTCCCGAGCCCTGGTTGTGTATATACCTTTTTAAGTGCATCCATCATTCAAAATCCATAACTTTTTAAAACTAAATAATTTGTGTGAATTAACTGAATTTTTAATTTTAACTGTTAAAAGTTAAATACAAATAATTAAATAGAAGCAGTATGGATTTACTTTTTTAAGGTTAATCGATTTTAAGTGTAAAATTAATTTTCGAAGTGCTCCTCAAGATATATTTGCTTTGTTTCTTAACGGTGTGTCGACAATTCGGCGTGAAACAAGAATCTTTGTCAATGCGCAAAAAAGAACAATGATGGCAGAGTTTATAGTCATCGGCGAGACGGGGTTGACATCGGAGCCACAATAAAATCGATGAAATATTTAGGGGCAGCGCGATAACTCATGGTTAAGGGTATGAGCGCTATTGTGGCGAGTCTGCACAGGTAGGCGCGCAGTGGGCAGCCCCCTTATGTTGATGGCGCGGTGTTAATAGCAATTCAACCTTGCAATTGTTTTAATTAAAAAAAGCATCTTAGGATCTAGAATGATGAATATATGCAAACAATTTTATAATATTGACAACTATCTAAGCGGTAGTTTTCGATAGCGAGAAACGTTTGAATGAAGGTAAGTTCATGTTCTTTAGAATATCAGCCCTAAAGGGGTACACTTTATTAAGCATATTACTTGTTTTATTTAGATAAGTTGGTGATAAGAGTACCTATATCTTATAATGGGGTCAAATTATGACGTATTTAAGTTTTATTATTACCATCAAAATCCATAGGATATTTAGGGCTGACCTGCTACTCATTATTTTCTTTATTTTTTGTACTTTTTACATACTCATCAATCAGCTTAAGCTAAAGTAAGTACTGTAAGACTTGTCTTACAGATATTAGGGTAACAGATAGACAAACAAATTATGATACATAAATAATATTTATAGAAATCTATATTTCTTTAATACCCATGACTCAGAGACAAATCTTGAATTCATCACACAAACTCGAATCCGGGACCGTTTGACTTCCCGATCTGATTTTTTTTTTAAATGGCTATTAAATATAGACGAGAAAAAAAAGCAATTTAAAATGGACTTCTTGGGTAATTATGTTTATTGTTAAAAAGACATAGGTATATATTATTTTTTTGGCCAAAAATATTCTTATAGTAAAGAGTTAAATATAAATTTTTACTCATAGGTATAGTTTTTACAGAAAGACAACAGGTTTTTTTTTCGTTAAGAAATTTTGTGAGCTGTCAAACTTTACGAATAATTTTCATGTAACTCTTAAATGATGCTATAACCCACAAATATTAATTTTAATAGTACGAGTTAGTTTTTGTCAGACCTCCTCTAGTTCCCAGCAGAGGGCGAGCTGGCAGGCCTTCGCTTACATTCCTGTCACGTAGGTTCACAGGTCCATTTCCAGTAATGACACCTCGTCTTAGTGTTTTAAGAAGACATTTCTCAATGCATTAAATCGGTAAAAATATTTGTCTGTCAAACACAAATTTAGAGGGATTTAAATAAGTTAATTATTATTATTATTTTATTTAATAATAAAATTTTTTCAAGATAGAAAAATTTAATGTAAACATAAAATATTAAAAGGTTACTATGTCTTAGCTATAATAGGAACATTAAGGTTTTTATTACTTGGCGAGTTTGTGTAGTTGCATAATGCATTTTTTCGAATATTTACACATACCTCTAAATACTATATGTAGTATTTAGAGGTATGTGTTAAGGTAGTTAGGTATTAAGCATTATGATGCTTAACACATAAAAAATATATGGAGTAGTAACCTTATTTTTAAGCATTGTATACAATGACGTATGTGTCACCTATTTTACATTACTTTTATATGATTATGTTTTTAATTTATTTATTTTTGCATTCACAATGCAATATTTCTATAAGATATAAAATACGTGTGTAAAAAACAACTACGCCTCCGAGCCCTCAGATGGGACGATACTAGCTCATAGTAGAATTGAAATACGTTTGTAAAATTCGACACGTTTGCCAGCGTCTCGGTAGCTCAGCGGTCAGAGCACTCGCCCGGATTGCGAAAGGTCGTGGGTTCGTATCCCATCTGAGGGCTCGGAGGCGTAGTTGATTTAACACGTATTTTATATCTTATTTTATATGATTAGTTTATTGAATGATATTTTGTGAGATAAAATAACAAAATATATATCATAATTTTATAAACAATTTATTTAATTATTTTGACTTCATTTAAGACTGCCAAATCTACATTTGACTATACAATACCTGAAATATGTATGCAATGATTAGGCAATGTGCATTATGCACAGTGCCTTATAACATTAAAAACTCCATCCATTGTTTTAAAGAATACAGAAAATTGCATGGAATGACATGGCATTCTATACGACGTTTGATTGTAAACATTGCAGGTGGCACATATACAGGAAAAATGCTAGTTACATGCGGACTAGAATCGGTACTATAGTTCAAGATGAAATTGCACTCATGAAATTGCAGCTCCGATTTTAACTATATGTTTTTTCTAAAATTAAACCTCCACTAATTTTTAGCATATTTATGCAAATGATGCAAATAAACTTTTTTATAATTTTTATTGTTGTAAAAATTCAGTCAGCTTTATGGCAGTGACTGAAATGAGCATTTGCGACAGGGGAAATATTCAATTAGAATGTCATATCAAGCGAATGGTCATGTCAATCTTTTGTCCTAAGCAGGTCGGAAGTACGGGGACCCTAGCAGCAGGCTAGGTCCTGAGTCCCGCGGTTCGGGGAAGCATGAAGTCGTCACGCGCCCCCCGCCGGGACAGTAGCGCGCGGGCGGTCCACCGCCCCTTAATTAATTTTAATATATTTACCTGCACTCTCTGCTTCAACTCTGGAATTGTCGTTTGAGAGGGATTTATGTTAGCTCAGTACTACGGGAATATTCTTATTATTTGTTAGTCTAGGTTTACTTCTTTTGTGAAGAAATGGTAGAGCTTTCATTTGTTACCGAACGATCTAACTTTGAAGCTACGGTTAAATTAAACAAAATCTTCTTAATTAACAGTAACTTAAGCATTTACCTGCTAGATTTTTATATCTAAAGAAATTTTAGTAGAAAAAGATTCAACACGTCTTTGTTCTAAGGTGGGGCTCGAACCCACAGGCTTCCGCTATCCGGGTGAGAACTCGTACAATTGAGCTACTGAAACCTTGAAACACCCGTTTAATATGAATATTTCCAAGTTCCTTGTTCTGCATATTAGCGCCATCTCTTTATTTCCTAGGTAACTACTACCTTCAATATTGAATGTATCAAACAGTCGATACAGAAGGTACTCCTTTATAATGATTATATTTTTGTTAATCAAGTATTTAACAGATAGATTTTCATATTAAAATGACTAATTTTAATATGGGTTAATTATAAACATCATAAGTATTTTGAAATCATGGGCAGTGTGAAGAATTAATCAAAATAGAAAACTCGCATTGATGGATTTTATGTTCATTTCAATCAATTAATTGATTTCTATGTCTGTGTAATAAATAATCTATTCAGTTTTAATTTTGCGTGCAACCGTTCACTAACCCTACTACGGTCGCGGGTTCGAGTCCCACAAGGCGCAAGTCTGTGTGAGATGAGCAGAATTTTTATCGAAGCATTTGTATTGGAGTCATGGATGATTATTATACTAATCTTCTTGTTTTCCAACAGTTATCTTATAAATATCCAAAATAAACAAAGAAAAACCATTTTCACCATATATTCATCCTTATAATCCAAATAAGATTATTAGGATAAAAAACATCTTAAAGTTGGCTATGAAACTAGAGGATTTGGAAAACATTAAATGTAGATATTAAAAACGTTATATATTGTATAATATGCGGATGTGCTACTCATATCTATTAGATTTTCATTTGAACTCATTAACTAGGAGAATAACTCAATTTTTACACGAAAATTCTATCGACGATCAGTTCGCCATCAATAAATATTAAGAATTATGGAATATGTGAGCTATATCTACTGCTATTCGTTCCAAAACTTAACACAGAAATTACTAATACTGTAGTCTTAACATTTTTGATAATGTCCTGTCCACGATATTTCTACTCGTAGTAATTACTTTTTATCGGCACATAATCCTTGTTCACAAGGTAATCGAGATAAGCATCGACTTCCGAAAGCATCCTGAATCTCCCACTGATTATTTATGTTTAATTAGATTAATTATATTCTTCTCCGTCTCATAATGCCGGTAGCTACGTCGTAAATATGAAATATGTTTGAGTAATAAAACATAAAATTATTAATAAGTTGTACTTATACCGAGGTAACCCGGTCGATGCCGGATATGAAAACATCAATTGCAAAATATTGGTCAAAAAATTTGGATATTGCCTCATCGGTATTTTAATGAGGGTTTATATGATTTGTAAGTTATTTTATAAACTAATACATTTTTATATATAAATAAATGATGCTTTGATATATGTTATGTTCAATAGGGATATTTAGACACAACAAATCATAGCCTGTAGGCTGTTCTAAGATAACATCAAAAGAAAAAGTGGATACTTAGTTGAATGTACACAACAGATTCTCTTATTATAGCGGTTATAGTATTCTATTGACGCCCACTAGACGCTTAAATTCCAAACTAACAAAACATGTTATTGCAAATAATAAAAAATATGTATTGCTTATGAGAAGGTATTTCAAAGAACAAACGTACTGAATTCTGAATGAAATAAATTAAACTAACTTTAAACTTCAAAACTGTGACTTAAAAAATAATAACTTAAAAGGAAGAAATAAAAGCATAATGTTTTAAAAATCTAAAATTACAATAATAATAATTCCTACATTCACACCAATTAGCCTAGCCTAAAGTGAGCACTGTAAGGCTTGTGTTGTGAATATCTAATACAACAACCAAACAATAAAATATTGATTACTATTTAAGGGTTAAATACTAAAATTATTATTCTTAAACTAGATAAATATGTAACTAATAGTATTTTATTTGCAGTGAATATCAAATGCGATTCCCCAGTAACTATTCCTGGATGGCCTTAGGGGTAGGGTAAGTAGAGGATTTGCGTACAACCCTCCCGATTAGACCGTACCAAATCTTTGATGAGGCCTGACTAATCAGGTCCGAGGCGACGCCCGCTTCATTTGACTTTTATTATAATTGGATTTAGCGGTTGGTACGGTCTGTGTGAATATAATTTGAGGGGTAGAAAGGTAAAGAGGGAAGGTTAAATGATAATTATTTTCTATTTGTCGTATAAATCGTTAATGACTAGCATTATCACAGATTAAAGAAAAAGTACGTTGGTACGCATGGTGAATAAGAAGTTACATTGTAAAACGGTGAATTTTCAAAGGCAGTATGGTACCTGATTAACATATTGAATTCCTGGGTATGAAATAATTGTGAGAGATACTGTTAGTGCAAAGCTTGAGTTCTGTAATAATTTTAGTGTAATTACCTACCTAATGCTGGTTAACTTGCCCAAATATTTAGCGGTATATTTATAGGTAACAAATATAGCAATTTTACTTAAGTAGTAGCAGTTTTAAAAATAGATTATAAATCCTTTGAAGGTCTCAAAACCGTCTACTGTGACTGTAGTTCATCAGCGAAATATAAGGTACTACAGTAAGACAAAGAAAATACTAAGTGGTATATTACCTAAAGGAATAAACCTCTCATGGTATTTAGGATGGGCTATACAGTTAGTAAAAGAAATAAAAAAACTATATATATATATATATATATATATATATATATATATATATATATAATGTCCTTTCTCTTTTAATTAAAATACTTTATATCGGACCCTTGAATTCACTTATTTACTTGGACTAAATACATTTATTTAATTCTGAAATAACTTTATAAAAGTTAGTTTTATCAATAATTCCATCTTTTTCATTAATTTTATTGGGCGTGCACACTTTCGACTAACTTTTCTCACAATTAAACGACATTAAAATCGCAATTACGTCGCGCCCAAGCGATTAGCCGCTCCAAATCTTTGTGTACGCGTTAAACTTTGACCGAATTATCTTCGACGCCGCATTCGGGAAGTGTTTCACATCGTTAAATTATCTGTAATCGCAATAAATATGTCCCGTTTTGTTTGGAAACAAGCTACACCGTATCGGATGGGATGAAGCGTGCGATGGGGGCTATTTGCCGCCTGTGTGGCGGTCTCTCTCGAGGGTTTCTCTGACAGTTTGTAGTTTTTGAGTTATTGATTTGTTTTTTTTATGGTCAAAGAGCGAAAACGAAAGTGGGTTGTGACATGTAGCACTTCAGGTAAAATGTTTGAGAATTGCTATAAGTTTACGCATGTCTCATATAATAATAATATTTTTTACATTTATACGAATTAGTCGAGCCCAAAGTAAGCACTTAGTTTTAGGGATAACAGGGAAATGGATAGATAGACATAAAATACGAGACATAGAAATGTACTATTCATATAAATATATACAAATACCCACGACTGATGTACAAATGCGCGTATTCATCACACAAACCTTTTCTGCGACTCGAACCCTGGTCAAACTCGGTCATCAGCACGAAAGACTGGATCGCTACCGTCACACCAAACTGTCGTCAAATAGCACGTATAGATGCGTGTAGGATACTTTCCGATTATATTTTTAGCGCAATGACATTTTTCTTTTTTATTACAATTTATTGATTTCAGTGCATTTAAATGTATAAATCTGTAATATTTATAAGTGGTCCTCTTAGTAACAAAACTTTAAATAATCTGGTGGATTTAACCCATATAAAATTATTATTTTAGTAAGGATTAAGGCAACAAAACAGAGGCTACTCGGTAGCTTTCCTTATCCTTTACGTCATTGCTTTGTATTGTGTAAATCCTTGAACAATGTAAATAAATCTACTAAGCGTCAGGTAGACACTTTTTGTAACACTTTCAAATGTGTACGCACTAAATAAAAGTACGTTTGTTTTCTAAAGAGACTTGAAAGTAATTTAAATTTAACAATATAAATGGTTCACGATATTACACCGAGAATTTGTAACGTTCTAATTTTTCGGTCTGTTTGAAATGAATAAGAAATGATGATTTTCCAAGCTCGACTTCACAAGTTTAAAGCATAGCACACTTTAACAATCAATAAACGTATTTTATAGTTTTTATTATTTTTAATTGTAAAGTAAAGTGCATGAAATATTAGGTATTAATAAGTGTTTTATATATTTTAGTGAACTATGTTTAGTATAAATTGCTGTTTTAATATAAATGTCGTTATATATCAATTTCTTTTAGATTTTTTTGTCTGATCACGAATTGATCAATTAAAAGAAAATCTTATTCGTAATATAAGAAATCAAGAAGTTTTTTTTTAATTCAGAATGGTTTCGTTCTTGATCCCAATCAAGCCCGGGGGCAAAGACAGTATCCACGATGGAACCAGCTAACCCAGAAATTATATGAATTAATTTAATTGAAGAAATTATATTAATAATAAATTTTAGACTATTCCCGCAAATCCTTTGGTACTGAATTAAGGAGACTTTATTCCTAGTTACTAAATAAATGATTGAATACATATATACTTTAGTATAAACAACTTACAATCGAAAACAAATGCCTTTGCTTATCACATGGTTTGCCATGCTTTGCCCTACAAATATAAAACAGGATATTTGGCATATACGAGTATGTAGTTTCGCTACCGTTGCATCAAACTACCCATGACAGACGAATAAGTTTTATATGGAGACTAATTTTTACCAGTAGCTTCGCTCGCGTCAATATAAACTGCCGATTGCCTATCCCTCGGAAACAGTACTTATTTTTTGAATAAAAGGTAACATTTGTACTTCTCTGTATCCCTGGCAAAGTATATGCAAATCATATCATATACAAGTACCCATATCATGATGCTCGATTGAGTTTAATCGTAAAAGTGTAACAAACAAACTCAATTTCGTATTTATTTTATTAGTAAGGACTATATGGCTTTTAGGGATATGATATATAGTTTATCATTTCTGTAATCATGATTTCTTACTGTATACCAAATTTCATCATAATCGGTCATCTCGTACTTGACTTATAGAAGGACATACAGATAGACAAACAGACAAATAAAAAAAATAAAAATAGTAGAATTAGTGTCAGTGAGTCATTAAACGAATATTTATCGCAAAGTTTGTCCAAAAAAATAAATGAACAGACAGAGCCTACTGATTTATATAGTAGAAAGAAAGAATCTAATCGAAGTTAATTATTAACTATACTAGAACTGAATTTTCAAGAATTTGAAATTGAATTTGAATTTGAATTTGAATTTTCAAGAAGAAGAAGAAGAAAGAAAGAAGAAAGAAGACTTAATTTTTAAGATTAAGTTAAGACCTCAGTGCCTTTGAAATTTCAACGAAATTATAACTCATAAGAATGTTTTTAGTTAACTTTCTGTTAAAATTAGCTGACATATATCATATATGGGTGTTAAATAAATAAGATGTTCAAAACCTATTAATAACTACACAGAAAGGTGTTTATGTTTCAAATAATACAGATGTTTAGAATAACAACAATTGAACAGTAGTCTGAGCTCTCCAGCCTATACACTGCATGTATTGAAGAGCCCACAAAGCTGACAACAATGTTCCAACAAACAGACAAATAGTTCCACACAAAATAAATAAATAAAGCCATTATTGGCTACTGTGTTGCCAACAATCTCTGTATAGCCATTACAATGCCAGCTAATAAATTCTAATACAATGCAATGTCACCGCATTTGTTATGCAATATATCGCATAATAGTTATTATAATAAATCGGCGTGATGCTGGAAGATTTTTCGATTTATTTATGAATAAATGGAATTTGTGGGAAATATACCAAATTCTATTATTGGACCATTCAATTCTAAGGACGGTCATGAATATTGAAGTCATTCATTAGATTTTGACTATAAATAACCAATATGTTTAAACAATTAAAAATATTTTTAAAATAGAACACGTCGGTGAGTGTTTATTTTTTTCTAATATTGACTCATATGGGTTAGCAGCCTGAAGACACGGCTCCTTGAAAGGAGTCAATAGTTAATTATAATATATAAATAATAACCAATTAAAAATATTTTTGTGTACTTAAACTCAATGAGAGTTTAGTTGTAGAGAGTTAAAAAATATTAACCATAGCTGTAAGTTGGATCGTCTTTTAATGTATAAGCCACACATGAAATACTTGTTTTATCGTGTTATTTTTAGTAGTTGCAATATAAATAAGTAATTAAGTACAATTCGACTAGTCTAAGTCGGGTCCTAAATAAACTAGTAAGATAAGTCAGACAAGCATCTTAATTAGACAAAGAAAATACGTAAAATTTTTATGTGACGAAAGTCTTTAAAGAGTCTTTTAAGAAAAGGAAATACTTGCTTAATAAATTTCAAGGGTAGGTAATTGTCAAAAAAAGACTTATTGGTTACTTATAAAAATGCCAAAGAAAGCTTTATAGACAAAACAGATTAGAAATAGTTTAAAATATCCCTGAGTCACGCATATCTCTCGCATATGCAGACTATTAGAGGATCATTAGCTTGTCACTCTACCGTACCTGTCTATTTATTATATTGTCAAAATATTTCGCTGAACCCCGTAGTATTCTTTTTTTGTGGAATATTTTAGTGAATTTGTCCAATTGTTGTGGCACAATGGACTCTACCATGACATCTCAATATTCGCTTCAAAGGGAATCATTTGTCATTGTCCATTAGAAGATATTGTTCGGATACGTGTAAAATATTGAAATGTTACCTCCGAATTTCACTGGTTACGTATATGAGTATAAATCAATGATTTAAATGATTTAAAATATGTATTTTATAATATTACTGACATGAGATCAATGGATCCATTCCGTTGTTTACCTAAAAAGAAACTACTTATAGAATAATTATTACTAATGTCAATCTGCCAACGTCCCTTTCCTTTCTTGGTTCTCTGGTATGTTTGTTAACGGATAGAAGTTTTTGTTCATAGTGGTAAATATAAACTGAATTATCCAATACGAGCAGTTACAATGTCATCAAAAGTTACGCTATATCATCGTAAACCGCATAAAACTCGGCAAGGGTTGTGTTTTCTTTCTCCCTTTGTTTATGGGTTACGTTATTTCAGCCGAACACCTGGACAGGGTCTTTCCCCAAAAAATCAGGGGGTTTAGGAAAATCTTCACCCTCCTTGGGTTGGAGATCGCTGGAGGTAAAATACCATGTATGGTGGTCACCTCCAGCATTATAAGTTGCTTTTTCCGACACCCCTAAGAGTGACAGGTTTACAGCCGCGATTAGATTAATTTAAAACAACAATTCATGTTTAAGAATACCAGTTTTTTTTTCAATATCCAGGTTTTATAACAGACTTTCTGTGTTTGACTGTAACACGAAAATGCTATTTATATTTTTGATATGTTACGGTTGTATGAATTAAGTAGGTATCTACCTACAATTTTTATTCCAATCAGAATAGATTGGACGGAGCTGTGGATTTGTATAAACCCGAACGGATAACCCACTCCGGTAGGTGTCGGGTGAGGCGGGAAAACATCCGAATAGGAAGCAGAATACAGCATGAAATAAAAATCGCATTGTAATCCGCTATTGGACTGAGATAAGGAGGGTTTGTGACAAGGCAAGAATTATGTGCTCCGGAGGGCAATTTTTCTTCCCCAGGATTTATTCTCGTTATTTATAGGATCCGCCTGTATCTGAGCTAACCCGGCTGCCCTCCCAATTAAGACTTACCTCGTGTCCTAATTAAGATGCTATTAATCCTGGATGGGATATAAAATTATACTTTCTCTCATAATTGACTAAGTTAAAAGCATGTCATTAGGTTGAGCGATGAAATTAACTTTAATATAACGACTAAAACCGGAGTATTTGTCTGAAGTGAGTTTAGTTAGTAAGATTTCTTTGTAGTACAATATTCACCTACTTTTGAATTTGTTAACATGTTTTTTATTTTGTTTAGTTTCCTTGAGAATATGTGAAGTAAAATGTGTTACGTTTAAGTTTATCTATTTAATTTATATCACAAAGAAAAAAACAATGCTAGTCTTTATAACCTTTATTAAAGTACAGAAAAAATATGGTTTCATAGTTTGGACTATGTAGATAGCGCTATAAATGAACCTCACTATTGATCGTTTAATCGCAGCATTCATCACTTCACGCGGAAATTTGACACGCAAAATTTTTGCGAACGTGCCCCGCCATGAATTGTCGCCGACAAAAGTGTCTGCGATGCGACTCGGCTTAAACCAGCCCCTCCATCCACCAGTCGTAAATTTAGGGTTTCATAAAACCAGATCCGAGATAAGACACAGTGTGGAGAGTCCCGGATCAAATGCGAACCACAGTAGACAATTAAAATAACGCTGGTGCATCTGCGGTTGCCATTTTACCTACAATGCTTCGAATTCGTGTTTACACCAATATTCGTAGACGATAGTGATCACGGTTTCACTAGAACTGCGACAGTCACTGCGCACTGGCCGCTGCAACGCGAAACTGAACGAGAAAAAAGTGAGCTGTCAAGATACCAACAAAAGCGCATTATGATTTTAACAGATTCTGAATTGCTCCAGTATTATGAGGCGTGTACTATGCCTTTCATCCAGTGTAAGGGTATTTGGGCGCCTTTGTGGCTCAGTATTGACAAATAAGTAAGATTTACTCCTAAAGCAAAATAATGCAGGATTAGGACGGCGGGCGGTGGATTTTTTTTAAACATATTTCGAGACTCTTGGCGCCGTTGGAGCAGTATTGCATTAAAGACGAGTCGGCGCGATTCTTACATTCTATCGGAGGCTGTATTGCAAATAGATCAAGTGGAAATTGCGATCGTATTCAGAGCGAGGCAGTTTGCGTAACACTAGAAATAAACAATGTAGTAACAATGCAAAAGAATAAGAATAATTCAAATGGATTTGCGCTCCCAAATGAGAATAATCTAAGCAATTGTATGAAATAAACTATTAGCTTGTTCAATATGTGAAACGTCTTATAAAATTTGCATCGAAGTGTGTGCGGCAAGAGTTGGTTGTAGGCATAACTACGTGTCGGGGACATATATTTAAACCTTCAGTAGATAGGGGTGCAATAATTTTGACAATGACTAGCAACCTTACCCGGAGAGGCGAAGGCGCGGGGGTGCGGCGCGGGGGGCAATCTGCGCACTAAATCACGCTACGAATAAAATTTATGGCGCCGAGATAAAAACTCGCAGCTTTTCTCTTTTACGTTCCTTCCCCTCTCTCCCCCCGGGCCCCGCTCGGAAAATCCATAGGGATTTTTCCAAGTGTTCGGGCGACGCGTGTGTGGGGTCGAAACGATTTTGTTTTATGCTTATTGCCAGTTGCGTTGTTTTGTTTGGTAAGTTGCACAGATAAGGTTAGGTTGTACGATAGATCGTCATCGGCTGGACAGAGCTCGCTTTTGGTGGCGTTTCGTGATCTTTACGTGGAGTTCGTGTTTGTTTTATTGCTTTCATTAAAAATAACGACTCTGCAAGTCAACAACTTTAAAATGCTAAGCTTGGCTTAACTGTAAGCTATTCGTTATAACTGAATGCGAAAGAGTTTTGATATCAATCGGGTTGTTTTGTTTAAGTCACTTTCGGTATATTCAGAAATAAAGGTGCTTATGAAATTAAAATATACGGTTCGTAAAACTGTCGTATGATATTGTGCAGTGGATTTTGTATACATTTTAATTATATTCGAAATATAATGTTACTATACATGACATGTACTGAAACAAAGTAAACTTGTTTTTTTAATTTTGCCTTCTCTTATCGAATTTTTAATTTAAGTGTGGCGTAAACACGCAAGTTTTTAAAATGGAAATTTATTTAAATAACATGAGGTATATATATATACGTATTTTTATACCTTTCGTATAAATACTTAATGACAAGTTTTCAAATGAACATATCTATAAATACCTATCTACACCTTTGATATATTTAAGCGTCACGAAACCAATAGTATTTTTGAACCATAATAACATACATTTATTATTTATAATCGGGTACATAACGAGTATATTGAATTGTAATATGAATGTTCTTAATTTCTTACACGTGACAGTACAAGTAATAAATAATTTTATCAGTATGGCCTTGCTTTTGTTACATATTTTTTAACAATTTAGTGTATAAGTTTAGTTATGCCAGCTGCTAATAGATGACGCTGACCTATTTTAGATCTTAGAAGAATTCAGAAAAAAAATGTCTATTTCCGAACTTGAGTTTTATCAATTAGCTTAGTGCCTCGATGGTGAAATAGTACTACCACAAGGGAGCGGCAATAGTTTGTTCCGTTAGCATACGGCTAAAAAAAACAATTATCGTAATTTAGGCGAAACTTCAATACGGACAAAATTTATCGATACATTTTTTAAATATTGCGATTAAAAAAGTATTAGCTAACGTCTTTTCACTGAGCTTCACTTCAGGGTTTTCAGGGAAGCTATACTATTTAGCTATACAATAACATGAATAATAATTTGATGATTTTGGTTAGGCCTGCTCTATGGTAGTACATAATATGCAGTTAAATAAGAGCCTCATTATATAGGAAATTAGGTATAGTAATATTAAAAATTAGGTGTAAAAATTCGAACAACTCATGCCAATTAGTTAGTTATAAAATAAGCAAAATTTCTAGTATGTACCTATAATAAATTATATTTTCGTCACACAAACATATGCCTCTACCAGGATTCGAATTTTAATCCGGAATCACTTGGACCGTAGACAGCAGCGGTCGTCAAAAATAACTCCAGTATTTCCTTTTATTTCTAGGTTGTAAAGTTCTGCCACGATCAGGAACTCAAACTCAGAACTCTATGCAACTTCCATTCTATAGCTTTTGTCAATTCTTAGCAGTACCTCATTTTTCAAATTTTTCTAAGTTTATAACTTGTGAACCATTATCGTCAGCCTATTAATGATGATGGAGTATACGCCTTCTTTATGGACGGAAAGAACAAATTTCTTTTAATGTGTCAAGGTCTTAGCACCTCAATAGAAATATCACTAGCCCGGATAACCGCTTGAGTCTTATTTTGACTGAGACACAGGTTTATTTTTTTTTCTATAAATTTCTCTAGACATAATAAACCGCAGTTAATTACTGAAATCTATAATAAAATAATTTTTGTCATGATTTGTATCTATGTTCTTTGAACTTTCTAAAAACATAGCTCTACTTAATAATATTGATTATCTTATCAGACATCTGATGCAAATAAGATGAGGAATATTTACACTAGTCCGAATTAAAACAGTCGGGACGTGTGTAGCGGGTAATTCGGTCGGAGCGATCGTGTCGCTTATCGGTACCCATTTGTATGGCGTGATCGACGGATAGCGGGCTTATTCTGGAATAGATAGAAAGTGTTTTCATTTTTACAAGTTTTAGATTTTTTAATAATTGATATATGGCAATTAGCTAAATTAAATTATTTTGATAAATTTAAAATTGTAGATAATCTTGAATTTAGTGTCACGACTTATTAATTTTATATATTTGACACGCCTATTATTTACGCGTTATTGTTGATAGCTAAATAAGCTGAGCATTGACTGTTTGTAATTACAACACTAATCCCGTACCACGAAATGGCAGCAACGTTTTCTGAATCAAGGTCTATTATTGTGATCTCAGACCCGCTTGCCAAGTGTGGTCAATACAGCAAAACTTTCTAACTTTAAAGGGGCTTCTATCAACCATTTTACTGGAATATTCTTATTTCAGAATATCGTTGTGAATGGTGGCAAGATTGCCTGGTTTTATTTATAATTATGGTTATTTTTACATTCTGTATAGACAGCTAAAAGTAATTTATTTAATCTATTCATAGATACACTTAACATAGAGTTATGTAGTTATTTATGAAACAATAAACGCGATTTGACAAGCAGTGATATGGTTATTTCCATTGATAACATTTTTTCTCAGGAAGGCGTACCTACTTATGTACGCGCGTGAGAAGTTATACTTCTTTGGCATCATTAAATTGAATAAATAATTTATAATATAAAAAATTAAAAAGAATACATAACGGCAGGTAACCTCAAATCAATAAACACACTTAAAAACGAGTTTATAATAAAAAACCCCTTTTAAATAAAATTGTTATAATGTTATTATATAATATAAAATTGTTAATCTATTATATAAATTATTGTTAACCACCGTATATAATTTAAAATCACACACACTCACACACACAGTAATAAATATTTGAGTAACTACGTGGTGCTAATTAGCGGCCAACTTCATCCTGTTACTTTTGTGTTAGTGATGCGCGAGCATCTTAAAGTTTCACTCTCATAATTTTTTCATAACGCGCCTAAAGAAGTATATCTTCATAAATTGGCTTAAATTAACACAAATCTCTTTTCTGTGTTATATTTTTATTTTTAATAAAAACATGTGGTTTTAAAAATTTACCGCTGTCAATTATAACCATACAGCTCTTCAGCCTGTCTGGTGGTGAGCTGTTTCCGTAGATTTGGTACACTTTACACACCAAGAGAGTATTTTCAACTCTAATACTAAACTTTTTTACATAGAGCTCTGACAGTTCCACTCACCGACAGAAACGCAGACATAGATGTAGGGAGTTACTTTATTCAGTTCATATGACGCCTAATCAAGAGTGTTTTCTGTTTATGACGTACATATTTTCATTAGTTTGTTATATTTATAATATAACTACAGCAGGAACTCTAACGAACGGTATTAATATTATATATTGTTATGTTATGAGAAAGTTTGTTAGAGAGTTGAATATATTTTAAATATAGTGATAAACAGTACCTACCTAAAAAAAAAAATTGTCACGATACTTACTACCGTGACAAAAAAAATGTCGATCAAAGATGCTAAGCGTGTTTGTTACAACTCCTACTAAAAAGTCATATAGCTTGTGATATTTTACTAGTTATATTGCCTAAATAATAATTTGCCGTACTTATTAATTAAAATTAGATTATTAGAAATTTGCACCGTTCTGCGTAAATTTCCATTTTTATAGTATAAATTTGCCGTACCTAATAATTAACATTAGATTATTAGAAATTTGCACCATTCTGTGTAAATTTACATTTTTATAGTATATAGCATAAACTAGCAATTAAAAATAAGTAAAGAAAATGAATTACAATAGTATTTAAAGATATTATTCGATTAATTCAAGAATAACAACTGCGCAGTGTATCCAGTATTTTATAGCTTAATCCAACGAACCTCGGCAAGTGTTACATGTTAAAATTAAACATACTTAAGGTGGGTACGATATTCTGTATATTAATAAAGAATCCTTGTAACGCGCCATAGAAATGTTGCTGACATTTTTATAAGTGCAACCAGCCATAACTTATGTCTCACACTCGAGTTCACGTGTTAAAAATGAAGGTATTTAATTTTCATGCTAATTATGACTTTTGAGAAACGTTTCGGTTACAAAATTTCACTTTTAAAAATACTCTTACATTTTTTCTACGGCTCAAAAATATTCTTGAAGACTTTAAACGAGTAGCCTGAAAAGGCTGTATACCTTCTGGGATGAATTGGGATGGCTGGAGTAGAAAGACAACTCAAGATACATAATGGCCCAATTAACAGGCTGAGTGCGGAAAACGCCCCGCCAAACTAACTAACGAATTATAATATTTCAGAATCATCATCGTCACCATTTTAATGATCCCACTGCTGGAGCAAAAGGACTTACCTATAGTTGAAAACATATTAGAGAGAAGCTGTAATCCACGCGGGCCCAGTAAGTATCGGTGAGTGTTGTCGAATGCAGATGCATCCTAGATCTTAAAAGTGCTTTCAAAAATTTTGGTCACCCATTCGAGGATCAGCCTTTGCAAAAGGTGCTAACTTCACAATGTAGGCCATTATCGATAGTTACTGTGTTATCAAGCTTCTCTGCGCTATCCAGCTCCTCGATTACTGAATATTTTAGTATAGAAAGAAAACTGTATTCGACAGGTTTTAAACAGAGAGGTTAAGATGTATTTAGTGCTCTACTTTGACAGCTGTTACATATATTTTTTTCATTACGAAAAAAAATGTCAAAGGGCCAAGCATGTACCTTCCACTGTCTTACTTATCTTATACTCAATCGGTGTTTACATTATTATGGTGGCGTGCTCCATGTCAAAATAATGCTCCTATTAGAAGCACAAAGATTTTCAAAGAAACTTTAACAAAAAACATCGAAATATTCACATCAAACGCACAGATTACTCGAAAGTAAAGCCATCTGTGGATATTGAGTACGTCTCACACGAGATACCTTATCGCGTCATCTCGGCTCAGATTCTGTGAAGAAAAAGCGAAAGAAAAGGCTCCTATTTATAGGTGAGGAGCCATAGACTAACAGAGTGGCCCGCCACAATCGCATTACGTCGACCGCGTTCAAATGCAACGATGATTTGAATTTCCATTGTTTATGGTGGCAGACATGTGTCAAAGTTCGATTGGAATTTAAATTCGGCTCCTTTGTTATTTATTCTTTTTTGTCGAGTTGTAAACATGGCGCGGTGATGTTCCAATTTGGTTACTGGCTGATGGAAGGTTGTATCTATGACTCTTGTCGCTGTTATATTTTTGACGTCGGTATGCAGTATGAATAATTACGAATCATGTTCCAAACGGGCCGACTAATACAGGATTTCTATTAGATGTAGGTAGGTATATACCTACTGATAAGAATCGTTTTAGTTCGGAGTTGTCTGGTTGTCATAGGCACGTTTAAACAACATCAAAGATAGAAACATCTGCTAAATACTGAATTCGAACGAGCGGGGGCAAGGCACAAAGCCTACCATTTTGTTCCGACACTTTTCAAAATTGGAACGTGACGGTTGCAAGCGCTCTCCGAGTAGAGACAATGACATGAAAAGGAAAAATGTAAACGGCCCTACTTTAAATAGAAGTATTGCGGCTTCTATAATTTATATCTCTTTTCGTGCACAAACGAATATTTTGCTGGCAGTTCTATGTGTATACGTCATAACGTTCAGATTGCTGTTCTTGTAGGGTGTAAGTTAGTACGTTATGGAACCCTCGGCGGTTAATTTAAAAGTGCGTTCTTGAACCCTTTCAGAGGCATTGTATCTTTGTGCGCTTTGTACGGGAGATGGTTTATCTGCGTCGCGGGGTACATAAGTGCTGTTTTTTCATTCCGTAATGCTTTTACATTTCAAAGGGGTTAAATGTTATTCAGGCTGCCCGCTTAGAAAATGTGTGGGTGTCGTGGGGAAGAAAAATACTAGGATTTTGAATATACGTTTTCATTAAAATAAGTAGCTATCGGTTAGTTGGAATAGTAGTATATCTCTATATTGTTTTTCGTATATTTCAGGTCGTATATACCTGGTTTTAAACGAGAAGGTAAATAATGTTAATAAGTATTTTGTAATAATCAGTTTAAGATTTTAACATTTATTGTTCTTAAATAGCTTAGATATTTATTTTTAAACGACTATTGGTTTTTATTTTTGAATGGGTTTGCTCTTGATCCCAATCGAATCCGGGGGTAAAGACATTATACACAGAGTTGTTCTTCTATTTTTAGCAGAACAATACGTATATTAATAATCCAGCCGTTAACAGATAATTAAAAATAAAAGATAACTATACAATTATAAACTATATATACCCATGCCTACATAATACAAGGAAAATTATTTACTAAATACTTACGACTCTATTTCTAAATATTACCTGACTTTTATGATATTACAGTACTATTATATTGAAAAAGCACTCTTTAATATGGTAGGAAGTTTAACCGACAGGAAAGAAATACGTAAAGGAGCACACACCGTGTGTTCATGATCTAAGACGTGCCAACGTAGTTTTATAGGCGGTGTGGTGACCCGGCTCTATGCGAGCGCTACGTCGTTAGGCATTAACGCCTGCGATAGCGCACAGCACGGATTTATGTGAGAGCTCACAGCTAATGTTACAGAATTAGACTCTTCTTTGTGTTTATTTAAGTAAATATGTTACTTTTAGACTCAACTTTTCGATGTTTCGGAGCTTAATGCACGACAGTTAGTTAATTTAAGTAAATAGAAGTTTCACCTAATTCGAATGATCAGTACTATAGTAAATGTGACAGGTTAAGATGCATTAGATAAGCTAGGCGTACTAACCGAGTCAGTGTTTGGGCCTTTTAATATAACATGTAAATAGCGAGTGCAACTAAACAGAAAACTGTAGTGTGTATGTATTTAATTTAAGCACCAAATGTTCGATCAAATATACGAAACGATTTTTAAAATGTCGCCAAATGGATTCGCGTTAGTGGAATTACTGTGCTATTAATATGTTTATCACTACATAGTATGAAACAGAGTCGCTTCCTGTTGTCTGTCCATATGTTTGCTTAGATCTTTAAAACTACGCAACGGATTTTGATGCGGTTTGTCTAATTAGATAGAGTGATTTAAGAGGAAGGTTTATATGTATAAAACATGCATAATATAGTAGAGAAACACTGATAATTTTAGAGGTTTCTAATGTGATGTCGTAAAAAAACTCATTATTTTGGCGCTTACGTTGCAAACGCTAGCTTAAACCTATGAGATAGATCAAAATAATGTACTTCAGTATTGTACACCTTAAAAAGGTCTACAAAAAGTCTGCGATGGTATATGTCTATCTCTTAGGGATAACCCACAATAATCATTTTTTATTCTTTACTTTTTACTAGAAATAATGGCTTATTTACGAAGCGATTTTAAGCAATACAGCATTCATCCTTATCCAATTAAATACCTTAAATACACTACATACAATATATTGTGCATTTAATATGGATCAATATGGTCCTTTACAGCATGTATTTAAATGAATATTTTATTGCACCAGTGCGAAACCGGGGCAGGTCGCTAGTAGTATATATTATATTTAAAAAGTATTAATGTACACACACTTTACAATAAAAGCCAAAAGAACATGCACAAAAAATACAATGTTACACATACTTATGCAGGGCAAGGATTATTTGCAGTTATTTAGAAGTAAATAATTATGTAGAAAAGTTTTAATATAAAGAACTTTCGGTCTAATATCAAGGATAGATTTCTTAGCAAGGAGACGCATTTGAATGTACTCTTTAATAAACTAAGATTTGTCCTAACTATTTTTTTTCCATTTTAATCGTATCTTTAAGGGGAGTTAAAAACTTAAAATTAGAAACCAAAATGATAGCACTTTTTGATTTAAAATAATTAAACCTGTATATAAAAAAGAATACTACAATTATTCCCGGCATGCAAAATTCTGTCAATTATTTTAGGTTAATGGGAAGATCTTTATATGTTATTTTTATATATGCGAGTGGCAAAATTTATGGCTTATTGATTGCGTTAATTTAATTATTTCTTAATTTTTTCACCGTGACATTAGTATTAAGTTCGCTTCTTAGTTGATAATAGGAGCTTTCTAGTCACTAATAAATTCAATGTTTCAGAATTTATTATGCCTTTTTGAGCAAATTTTAGCTAAGTACGGCATAAGCTATTTGTATAGAAAACTTTGTTTATTCAAATATAGTATCTACAAAAGGTTGATGCAGATAACAGAAAAGAGCCTCAATTTTTGTGTTTTTTATTAATTATCTCAGCTGTATAACATACACTGCTGGACAAAAAATGAGGAGTTTTGCCATAATCAGTATGCTTGTCCGGGGAGTTGGTCCCTCCCAGTAAATGACTATAATTCGAATACACTATTTAGTGGTTTCGAGAGGTGTATGGTGATTGCTTCCAGTGTTATACAGTATCCATTCGCACGTTAAAGACACCTTTAAGTGTGAAGGGTGATGCCATCCTACTCTGCTAGACACCAGACGACAATTTTAAGAAGGGATGATACTAAAATATCATTTTTACAATAAGTCAAATACTTATAAAAATACAACGAAAAAAGTTTGGATATAAAGTCAACATTAAAATGAGTAATAAGTTATTAAATAATTAAAAGAATTTATTGAAAATTTATGAGACAAATGATAGTACCATGTCGACAGATACAACAGTCTGTGCTCCAAGGGATCCTTTTTTATTTTGAGGTATCCCTGTAGCCCTTTCATGTTTGCTTTGCTTGTACATTTAAGAAAATCAAACAGTTCTTACACGTTGGTCATGCAATGAAATGAGACAATTTCAAACGGATACAAAAAACATTGACATTTTTAAGTCATCCTATGAAGACGGCACTTGAAAAGGAGTAAAAACGTCAGGATTAATCAGAAAAATCAGAAAAAAAACATGAAAGTAAACGTATTTAGTTATGCGTTTCATTAATTTAATAAGTAGTTAGTAGTAGTAGTTACATCGACTTCAATAAAAAAATATGTTTAAGTAATCGAGTTTTTACCTGCAGATAGAGTCGAGAGAGTTTATAGATATGGATTTTCTTTTAAAATGTAAAAAATATGTTGCTCTTTTGTTATTAAAAAAATTATGATGTGAATACACAAAAGCATAGCAACATAATTTTTCACATTGTTAAGTAATATTCATATCCATTCCATAAACTTTCTCAACTGAATCTGCAGTCAACAACTCGATAAGTTACACGAATATTTTATTTTAAGTGCTGCACCGATGAAATCTTGGATAAAGCAAAGCCAGAATTGAGTTTGAAAGAATGAAGTATTAGAATAATTAATCAAACAAATTAGCCTAGCCCAAAGTAAGCACTGTAAGGCTTGTGTTATGGATACTAGAGTAACGGATAGACATACTTATACGATACATAGATATGTAATATTCATAGAAATATATATAAATATCCATGACTCAGGTACAAATGCTCGTATTCATCGTACAAACATCTGCCCCCTCTGAGATTCGAACCCAGGACCGTCACCAAACGGACGGCAACGCTATATAGAAAACTCAACCCTTGGTGGCGTAGTGTTTCTAACGGTGGGTTGAAAAAGTGCTTAGGATAGGTACATTCGTAAAGCGAATTTAAAGGGTCTATGTTTTGATTTTGGTTTGTTTTAGGACTTCAATCATCATCATCAGCCTATTTATGACCTTACTATTTGGGCACGAGAATTTCTTACGAAAGAAGAACGGTAACGATAACACACCATTACGTAAGCGTGGATAATAACGACTTTGGATGCAGCCGGAATTATAGGCTAAAGGTGCCTTCCGAAGCGGAGGCACTTAAAATATTTTTTTTTAGTCACCTATCCAATGACCAGCCCTTACTCTGAAAATAGTTTGCAATCCTTCTTGTAAAAAATATACAAGTTAAAAGTACTAATTAAATGACAAAAGAAATTGTCGACCAGACAGTTGAATGTTTCTAAAAGTTAGGTCTTTCTTAATATGAATCTGACAGCATATGTCAGATTTCAGCAAAATAATATGGAACCGGTGGGACATTTAAAAAGAAGGAAGGCTTCAACTTTTAATTTTTGGAGAAAGCATTTGAGTGTTCACCCTTAATACTTATCAGCGGCCCACCTCACCTTTGCCCGGGTTAAATTTTATTTTTAAAATTTACATAAATAAATCTTACGTTTATCTGAAAAAACTTTTAGGTATAATGGTGAAAGAATATTTCTTACCTTACCGTACCTACCATATATTAAAAAAAAAACTTCAATTAGTTTAATTATAAAATTAGTATAGAATTTACTCTATTTTTAGTCTTCTTTCAAAGATTTTTTATCAAGTGAACAGAGGTCTAAGTTTAGGTTTCAAATGTATACATATTACTTTTGGCTTAAATATTTGTATGATAGACCTTAATATTGCGAATTCAGAGGGCTGAGTGTAATGCGTACAATTTACAAATATATATAAACGTTACCATCGCGTTTATATAAAGATTTCAATTTCAGAGGCCTAAATGTAAATTTACATATGGTTGAAAACGTTAATATTGCCTTTAGTTAATACTTATACACAAATAATAACTAAGAAACAATAAAAACGGTTAAAAATTAAAAAAAATACACTCAGGATTTGGTGCACAAAAAAGTTTTCATATATAAATAAATAACATAATGTGTATCTATGTCATAGCGCCACACTATTGTCAATTATAATTTTTATATTTTGCATCTTCACTGCAATTTTAAATGATACATTTTAATAGTAAAACACATTCATAACTCGACACGCCTCACAAGTTATTTTAAGGCGGGACTTGAACCAGCAGCCATTACATGTCATTCATCCATTACACTCCCAATTGAGCTACCGAGCTTTGTGAGCACCCGTCGAAATTTTCTAGTATTTTTTACTTTTCGCAAATCCGCAAATGGCTAGCATTCTTTCATAAATGAGAGGAATATTTTCGCATTGGAAATAATCATTTTTACTAATATTTTACAATCCATTAAGATGAAATAATCCTAATTATATTATGACAATACTTTGTGTGTGTTTGTTACCATATTGTCAGTAAATAACAAGATCGTATCAATTTGCAAAAAGTATAACTTTCGAATGCTCACGTAAATATTTTAAATTAAAATCATGTTTCGTTCTACGCAACAACAAGCCGTTGCGGGAGAACATCAGCGAGCGAACACTAGTACCTATATATAATTGTTATTTTTTTTTTTATTTATTTTGTGACAAAAACAGCCATTCTTAATCTATACTTAGACAATCTAATATGGATAATACTTTTTCGGCCAAAAAGTTGCCAACAGTAAAAACAATTACAATACGCCTAAGGCAACAATGTAGGTAAATAACAAATTAACCCAAGCGGCATAAAGATTATTGCTATTAGCACTTAATATATATATAAAAATAATAATAAAATGTAATAAAATACATATAATATCAATATACATACAGCCACAATATGTTGGAACAGTGCTGGGGACACATACTGAAATAACTAAAAATTAAGATGATATAAATAAAAATAAAATATATATATAACTTTATTTTGAATCTAATAATGAATAATAGAAAAATTGATAAAATCATTTCAATAATTAGGGAAAATAATATAAATTTGACTACCATTTGGTGCAACGGTAGCGATTCTGCCTTTCGCACCGATGACGATTCTTAGTTCGAATCCCGGAAGGTTTATATGTCTGTATGATGAATACGAGCATTTGTAGGTACCTGAGTCATGGTTATTTATAAATATGGAATTCTAATATATGAATGTCTATCCGTTCCCTTGTACCCGTTTCATATAAGAGTACAGACTGTTGTGTCTGTCTTACTTTTTACCTACTGTCTTGTCATCTTACCACGTGTAAGATCATTTGTCTGAGAATGGTATGGACCTATGAAATCTTCCTTGACCTTTTTTATCATTGTAATATTGACTTTATATCAAATCTTCTTTAGCTGTATTTTTATACATTTTTATCACATTGTGAAAATAATATTTTGATATTATTCCCACTAATAATCACCGTCTGGTGTCCACGAGAGTAGAATAGCATCAACCCTTCACACTTAAGAGTGTTTTAAAGGCGCCAATGGATATTACTGGAGGTAGTCACCATACACCTCTCGAAACCACAAAATAGCCTTACAGTGCTTACTTAAGAATGTAAAATTAAATTGTGTTAATATAAGAAATATTATCATTAGCAATTAATTAATTAACGTTTTAACCACTATATTTAATTATACCTGAAATCTCATTAAATCCTTATATCAAAAGAGATTAACAAAATACGGAAGCCTTTAAATTAATATTTAAGTGGGCCTTTAAAGGCTTTTGGTTAGATAAGCGCTTTCCCTGAAATGCAAATCTAATGCCATATTTATTATCCGTTGCGATGAAACCATGATTTAAGGGTATTATAATAATTGTCAACATTTTACATTTGTATTGACAATTCTTTTTATTGATTCAAATAAAATATAATAAAAAAACTCGTTTTTTATGTTTTTGACAAATAATTATGTGTAGGAAACAAAGTATTTTTTCTACACACTTTTATGCACATACTTCCTATGCAATATTAATATAATTTTGTAGAATTAATTTAGAATCTAGACTATATTTTTAGATATGTCTATAAACACACCAGTTATTTAAAATTGATTGATATTGAAAAATACATTTATTTTTAAGGCTTCTCTGAGTTTCGTGAATTATTGACAGAATCAGATACTTTACAACCTTTTATATACTCAGTTTTTCTATTTATTTCTATTTAATATAAATGCATTGACATTGACCAATAAATCACACAAGATTTCATAACGAAGTATCTAGTTCTGAGATAATGTTTGTAAGATTTTTTTTTGTAAAATAGTCCATATCTATTATCGATTTCATTGTAAAGTTAATTTAGCACATAAAGATATAATCATACCCAAAGGTAACATAATTTTAGAAATATAAAATATACAATAAAAAATCCATTTAGTATAGGTATACAGTAGAGAGACTGCAGAGGACTATTACTGGAAATAAGGCTGAGATACACGTTATGGCTTATTTTGCAATATTGGAAAAGTCCTAAAATAACATATTTTTTAATAAGTTTATACTAAATTAATGTGTTTTGGTCGTTATAAAAGGCCTATGCGCTAGCAGTGTTGACGATTAGTTGAATTGTTGAAGAAAAGTTAGAAGAATGGCTAAATTATCTACTTAAAAGGTAAACGAAACATATTTTTTTTTTTACAATATAAAAATTTGTTACCTCTTCTATAGAAATACGATTATAAACCATAAGATATACGGGTCTACGAAAATTAAATTATTTTTGAAGTCGGTAATTGAAATTATATAACTTTATTGAATATTACCCTATAAAGCAACTGTTAATACGTACCTACCAGTATATACCTAGTTTTTTTATTAAAAAGACGTTTATTATCTACATTTAAAAAGGAGGATTATCGAATCAAGTGTATTATCACAGATAAAAAAGACGTTTATTATCTACATTTAAAAAAGTAGATTATCGAATCAAGTGTATTATCACAGCTGTAAAAACTGTAAAAACAATGTTTAAATATTGTGTGATTACATACCTATACGATTGATTAGTTTTCAATTTTAACGTGTTACTCTATAGTAAGAATTAATCGCTCTTTAAATTTTCAATATTATTTACTATTAATCATTTATTTGTTATTTTTTCTAATATTTGACTTTAATTCTCAATTATTTTTTAATTTAAATTTTATAGTCGATGCCTTAACAACTTTAAAGTGTCACCTTTCATAATATTTTGCTGAAAACTGACGGTTCACTCCAAATTGAGAAACTGTAACTTTGAGGATTGTTTGAGTACCTATCTGACCGTAAGTACTGTCATAATAGTAATACCGAGATATAAGCACGGGAATAAGAGTTGATAAAAAATCATTCTGACTCTACATATTTGAAGGTAGGTAGATATTTGAGCGAGGCATAATATAATAAACTTAATATAATTTTAGAACAGTATTGGAAGCTTTATATAGGCAGTTTTAAAATTTTCAGAGAAATACAAAAGGGAATCAAATCAAATTATAGAAGATAGAATTAAATATCTAGAAATGCATTGATTTTCAAAATATCTGCAGTCGAAAAGACCATTATCATCGAGTAATATGAAAAGGTTTCATACACAAATTATAATTATACAAATTTCCAATACATTAGAAGTGAACCGTACGGCATCCATCACACGCAGCTCGCGCGCTTCCACTGTACGCACACCAACAAACCGGCCGAAAAGAAAAAAAGGTTTAAACCCCACCTCACTGCGAAGCCCCGCCCCTTTAACCGCCCGTTCAGGTTTCAACCAATCAGATTGCAGCAAGAGCCGGCCGACAGCCGCCGGCGCCGAGTGCTGCCGACGCCGCCCGACGGCCGCTCACAACAAAAAGTCACACGACTGGTTTAGTGTCGGGTTGCGTCCCATCGGCGCCGCATCACGTGCGCTCGCAACCGCGATTGCGCTTGCGCTTAAACAATGAACTGTTTTTGTAATCACAACCAAATCTAACGCGGTCTACCACAAAACATTCAATTAGCATAATACCAATTAGATTATACACGATTGTGCCCTGTGATATAGATTATCAGCGAAAATGAGAAAGGCATGGAGCTAATGATTTCAGTGTGTTTTTCTATCCCAGTATTATCAGTGATACATAGTGATAGTGAACTTTGTGATACGCATCTGATAAGGACATTTTGAGGTATTTCATGTTATTCCCACTTTACTGTACCGCCATTACTATAAACACTTAAACTATTTTTATCAGCATGACAATATGCTGGCACTTTGTGCCACTAAAAAAATAAAATATGTTTTAAAAACAAAACAATTATAAAATTAAAGCATTTAAATAGAATAATAGTATTTATATTTGTGCGAGTAGTACAACCAATTATTCTCCAACTGTATAGGCAGTTATTATGCTCGAATACGGCTCTACACAATCTTATCCTAGAAACCGTAATCTTACAACGTGAACACAAGAAGAAATCTATACGATTTTATTAAAATAACTTATTAAAAACATAAATACGTGCAATTGGTATAAACTTAAGTACTGTTGTTGTGTTTATGAGGCATTATAAAGAAAATATCAAAGTTACGGGCGAAGACCGTCGCCGATACGGTAGAGTGCTCGAGAAACTCACGTTTTATAGGTCTCTCTTATTGACTATAATTACAAAAATAATACTGATACCATTTAGAAAAATATTACATTACTTTGGGATATAAGAATAATGGAAATGTGTAAAATAAACGAGGACTTATTTAAGATTTTTTTGAACAATTTTAAACGGTAGTAAATAAAACTGTTAAATTTTTCCTAGATTTTTACTATAGTTTAAAATCACATTCCCCTATAAGACCATTTAATTGTCTATAAGGCTTAATAGTTAAAAAAAATATTTAAAATGCGTTAAGAAAGGTTAAGCGCTGTTCATTTAGGCAATTCCAATTTTTAAATACTTAAATAAATAATTTAATTTAAGGAAATTGATTGTTATGATTTTTTTAAATTAAAAGTATACAATTAAATTTCCAAAGGTAGCAGAAAATATTTTTGAAATATATAATATATAAGTAAATTAAAAATAAACTTCCGTTACTATTGAAATATTTTAATTGCTCTCATTTGAAGTATAATTAACTTATCCAAAATATTTTCTTGTAACTTTTTGGGCTTATGTATTTTCCTCAATTATGCACAATTTTAAAAGTATCAGTGTCCTTTATTTTAAAGTATTTGGACTTAAAAGTTATTCTGAAGCATGATGCAGCGATAAAGCTCATAATAAGTATCCTTATTGAAAAGACATGAACGAAATCGCTTACAATTTTACTTATAATAATGCTGCGGTAGCAATTATCGTCATAAGTCTAAAGATGTCCCACTGATGGGACTCAAATCGGAAATCTCGTAGCAAAAACATCACTAGAGCTTAATGCGGATTGGTAGTGAAAGTAAATAAAAAAAACTATTATGAATCATAGAAACAAAAAAAAAATTTAATGTTTACCTATGTTAACATTTAAAAATAATTATTTTGATTTTAACAATATCACAGCACTGAAGTGCTAATAGTAACACTTTATTGAATTTTAAAAATAAGCTATTAATATTTTTCAATAAAGTTGTAATATTTTGTAAGAAATCAATTTTAATTATGTTAATTTTATACTATGGCAATATTAGTATTAAAATATCACTAAATACAAACTAATTGTTGCTAATACATTATAAACTTGTTACATAAATCTTTCAAAGATCAATATCGATTTTCTATAATATTGCTTTATTGTCAATATGGGAAGTTTTCTCATGATTAAATATGCTTATTTATTCCATATTGCAAATTAAATAATAAATACTGGTTTAATAAGTCTGTGGATAAGTCTTCTAATAATTTATTATATAAATGTTTAATTCTTCCTTTTGTTCCGATATAAGTAAAGGAGTTAATTTAATATATTTGGAACTTAAAGTGGATTAACTTAGAGTCAATTTGCTGGTATTTAAGTAATTTTATTAGGTTATTAGCTTTAAACTTTCATAATAAAATTTACTTTTCTAATATTAAATAAACAGCTGAATTCATGGAGAATTTTTTATTTCTGGCTGGTAGGCATATTTTTTTCCACCGATTATTAAATTTGGAATGGTAAATGTACAGAAAATAAAGTCAAAATTCTTCAGTTTTAGTTCAATCTACTAATTTAGGTACTATTATATTGTTTTTCTTATCAGAGATTTGAAAATATATGATTTTTATTTAAGGCAGATTTACCAAAAAATTCCACTTGTCTCAAGTGTCTGGACCGATTTACTTGATAAATTCTTATCATAAAAGTTGTAAAAATATCTTTTATTTATATAAAGATTTTAATTATATTATGTTTAATTCAAGTAATACTTTTTTAATATAAGGTTATAATGTATAATTCTCTTCATTGGGAAAAAAATATGAAAAGCAGATTTTTCGTGTAAAAATTATGAAAAAGGATTATCGATTTATTGATGCGCCACTCCTGCCAGGCAGAAGCATGCGTCCATACATTTCCATACAATAAATACTGGCGACCAATCAATGTCAATGTCGGCTCACAATATCGACTCGGATTTTGGCCGCCATGACACTTCGCGTTCGAAATTTGAATGCGGCCGAGATGCGCGCTGATTATCCACTGATAAGCCCCGGTAGGTATGTACGTTTCCGCCGGAGGTACATACACTCGGCGTCAAAAAAATCGCACCTCTAAGAAAATCACGTTCAAATGGCATTAACTCTGGATATGCACATGCAGTCGTATTAATTATAATTTTATTTAAAAGGTTACTTAATTAACTTAATAAAAAAACATTATTTTTCATTATCAAATAAAACCTAAAGCAACAAATAAAGGGTCACAAAAATTCTAAGGAAATTTTGCTGCTCGGGAGAGTCGCGAGTTGCGCTAACTTTGTGGGTATAAAGAGGTCAACACGGGTTCAATGTGGGTCATTCGCTATTAAACCGTTGAAGGGGACACACGCACTGATTTTACTGAAGAAAGAACATCTGGAAAATGGACACTACAGCTGATGAGGCCGCTCAAGTGGTTGCACTACTGCAAGCAGGGGTGCGGCAGTGTGATGTCGCCCGGCAACTGAATCTGAGCCGTTTTTCGGTTCGTAGAGTCTACCAGCGCTTTTTAGAGACCGGTGGCTATATCCGGCGACATGGGTCCGGTAGACGTCGCTGCACTTCGGAAAGAGACGACCGGTTCGTTGTGTCGTACTCTTTGAGAAATCGCTTCTCAAACGCTGTTCAGCTGCAACAGGAGCTCCAGGCAGTTCGCAGACGCACCGTGAGTGTATCCACGGTTAGAAGAAGACTGAAGGAGAAGAACATAGCAGCCCGCAGAGCTGCTACAGGTCCAAAATTGACTGCAGCGCACCGACGAGCCCGCTTGCAGTTTGCTCGCGACCACGTCGATTGGACCATTGAGCAGTGGGGAGCTGTTCTCTTCTCAGACGAGACACGAGTGTGTCTTTTCTGCAACGACCGACGAAGAAGAGTATACCGGAGGCAGGGTGAACGTTTCGCTCAAGCCTGCATCCAGGAGACGGTGGAATATGGAGGCGGATCCTGCATGTTCTGGGGCGGTATGTCGGCTGCCGGCAAAACCGACCTGGTCTGCGTCTCCCGGACCGGAGGTGCTCGCGGACAAGGGTCGCTGACTGCGCGCCGCTATATCACAGAGATCCTGGATGTGCATGTGGTCCCTTTTGCCGAATCTTTTGGCGAGGGGTTCACATTAATGCACGACAACGCTCGCGCACACACTGCAGCCATCGTGAACGACTTCCTGCGGAGGTCCCAAATTCCTGTGATGCAGTGGCCAGCGAGAAGTCCTGATCTGAATCCGATAGAGCACCTCTGGGACCATCTTAAACGTAAGGTTCGATCTCGGGATCCGGCTCCTTCGACTCTAGAGGAACTCCAAACCGCGGTGATTGAAGAATGGGGTCTTATCCCTCAAGAAGAGCTCCTGAAGTTGGTGAGGTCTATGAGGGACCGTATGGAAGCCGTCATCAGGGCAAGGGGGGGTAACACTAGATTTTGAGTTAATTTTAAGACACTTTTTGTACATTTTTTTTGTAAATTATCGATTATTAATTAGGACTTAATTAAGATTTTTTATTATTTTTCAAATTTTTATGCTTTTTGTATAATTTTAATTAAAAAAAAGATTGCACTTAATTGTTGTTTGATGCTCCTTTTTGTTACCTTTCTAATGATACCTAACACTATCCTCTATATAAGGTTTAGGAATTTTTGAATAAGATTTTTATAAGGTGCGATTTTTTTGACGCCGAGTTTAGTATGGTAGATATCCTGGACATGTATGTCGTAATTTTTTAAGAATGCACGCTTGAATTTGAACTTGGAATAGAGTTTCCAACGGTTTTAAAAATTAATTTATATGCATATAAAAACAAAGAACGCATAGCTCTTGATATTATCATTCGCATGATGGATTCAAGATTAAGAAAGATTACTTTTAAATATTCAGTTCCTGGAATTGAATTTTTATTTTTTGCTTAAATAAGAAAAAATACGAAATAGGAAATTTTTTCTTCCGGCAAAATCTCTCAAAGGCTCTACGTAACTAGTTTAGCTTATCTTAAATATATTATTTTATTTATAATAGTCTGAAGACATTTTGTTAAATAACTTTAGTATCAGGTTATGGTATGTTCATTATACTTTGAATTCCTAAGTATACAAATTACAGTTTTAATTAGATACTCTAAATTGAGGGTAGATTATCAATATTTACTTGTTTAAACAACTTAAAAAGTTCATAAATGTTTTAACGAAATATAATGAACGGTTCTAATAAAAATCTAAACGTTCCGATAAACACCAATCAAAATCGGATTAAAAGTTTTTTTTTCAACATGATATAAATCAAGCCTCAATAAATTATTCAATCCGTAGTTCATTTTAAGAGGCATCGATCAAACTATATCGGGTGAGGTTCATAAAATAAAATGACGCGAACACAACTCCCGTCCAAGATTAGCTCCTTACTATTTTTTTTCTACTCTGTTTGAAGATTTGTGTGTAATCTTGTTGGTGATTGTTTTTAAAGGATATTCGCCATTTGGTGCAACGGTAGCGATCCTGCCTTTCGCACCGATGGTCCTGGATTCGAATCCCTGAAAGGGGCAGATGTTTGTGTGATGAATACGAACATTTGTACCTGAGTCATGGATATTCATTTATATTTCTATGTGTCATATATGTATGTATATCCGTTATCCTAGTATCCATAACACAAGCCTTTATATAGTGCTTACTTTGGGCTAGCCTTATTGATGTGAATGTAAGAAATAAAATTTTTATTTTAGTGTTTTTTTAATCAAATCAAACGGATGGCAGTTAAAATTTCTTATAGCATATTTATTCAGTCCTTTCTATAAGTAGTTTGGTATAACTTCATTAGTATAAAGAAAAAAGATCAAAACTCTGTTGTCAGTATTTATAACTTGGTAAAACTTTACTGAATGACATAGGTACTAAAATATAGGCTTTTAGCATTTTGAAATTATCACATCTAACTAAACATTTTTAATTACGTTAGTTTTTTATTTAAAAAAAATAGGATAGGATGTTATATTATGAAAGCAATATGTGTCATTAGACATTTGAATAAAACACTTTTTTACGGATCTTGCGCATAATTTATTTTATATTTAATTCTGACGTTTCGACTCCTTTACGGGAGCCGTGATCACAGGATGACTAACAAATGTGCGCCGAAGTGAAATAACTACATATATAGGTATGTCATTAGGTTTAAAAGTTTACTAGACATGTTACCTATTTATAGAAAAATTATGTTGTTCTAAATCGGAGTATTCCGGTTGGTTGGTTATTTAATGTCCTTTGTAGGAGTTATGGGTCATATCAATAAAAATGTTTATATAGTAAACAATATTTTTTTTGTTTGTAATCGGTAACATATAGTTTTTTTTTTAGAAAAAAAAAATATTGATTAATATTTTCAAAATAGTTTCGTATACATAGTTATAATACTATTAATTCCATTTCAGAAACGGTGTCTGAAAAGGTTCGTTAAAGAGGAATAACAAGATAATTGAATCTTTGAACGTTTAAAAATGAACTATACCGTGAATGAACGAACTATAACTGTGAGAAAATAGATAACTTTCCAAATTTTTCTCGTGACTCTATAAATACATCCCCGGGGTCAATCAATTTGGTATCGCATCAGTTCGATAAAGGGCCAAGATAGTGTCGAACACTGTTTTTTCGGCCTCACCTCGGAGGTCTGGAGAGAATCAATTATCTTAATTGGGCCTCGGCCTAATCTTAATAAGCAAGGCCTGATGGCCTCGCGTCCTCTCATATCTGTAACAAGATGATGCCTGTTAGATTAATCTGTTTATCTTTGTAACTAGATGCGTGTTTAGTTTTAATTGATTATATTGTGATGCTTTCCTTTTTGGATATCTGTTAAAGATTTGTGTGACAAAACTGTATGAGATTACGATATTTTTTTAATAATATTTTGTAAGAAATAAAGCTGGTGAGAAAAATGGTACTTTACTTTGAACGAATAACAAAATAATAGTTACTGTTACTAGTATCCAATGGCATATTAGATAAAATGTTCCAATTTTTGTGATACGTACCGCTAAGGAGTGGACTCTTTGCCTGAGTCTGTGTTTCCTGACAAATACAATTTAGGGGTCTTCAAGTCACGAGTGAATAGATACCTTCTAGGCAAGCGCATCACATCCTAGATCACATCGACGCTTACCATCGGGCGAGATAGTGGTCAAGCGCATGCCTATTTTCTATTAAAAAAAATGTAGTCGCTAATCGGTAATTTCGGTTATTATATATGAAATAAATATAAATATATCTTACATTCACACCTTTTAGCCTAGCCCAAAGTAAGCAAAAAAGCTGTAAGGCTTGTGTTATGGATACTAGGATAACGGATAGACATGCATATGTGATACATAATATGAAAACATAAATAAACACCCATGTCTCAGATACAAATGCTCGTATTCATCATATAATCGTCGAACCCAGGACCGCCGGTGCGAAAGGCAGGATCGCTACCAAATCAAATATAAAATACTTTTAATTTATATTAATTGGATGATCGGACCGATTTTAATATATGTTCTGTAAATTGTTGTAAATGATATTTTCGTGCAAAGGGAAAAATAAACAAAGTCGATAAAGCCCTCACCTACCTACATTGAATTGCCACATACATCACATTCCCTTTTTAATCAGATATTTTATTTAAAAAAGTCGTGTGATGTCGTGGGACACCGCATAATAACGAAGTTCCTTATTATAAAAATATTAATTTAAAGTTCTATTCGAGGTATAAAGAAAATAATTATTCAGTTAGTTTTTATTATGATTTTTTATCGATAAAAAGATGAAGAAACTACTTTACAAAATTATCTTAACACCTTTATTTTATTTACAAGGATTTATAAAAATATATAATTACAGTCATCAGGTAGACTATATATTAGACACTGTATAGCCACCCCACTTAGACTATACACAAAAATCTTAGGCTTTTTGTTTAATGCTACGGACGTTTTTTTCCCGGCTAGAGTACCCCAAAGCCCCATAAGGAACTTCGTTCCAAATAAAAATCGGTCCCAAAAAAGCTTAATGAATACTAAAAGTTAATACCTAATATTTCAAATCATAATATTATTTTATCATTGCAATATGGCGCCATTTTTCAAGTTTTCGTGTTAAAAATATATACTCGTATGTTTGGAAATTTGTAGCACTTTGATATCAATAAATTCTTGTACTGGTAAACAGTATGTTTGCTGTATATAATTACATAGCTACTACTAACTGAATTAACTCATGCATATTTAAAACTTAATTTAAATAACCGTGTAGGTTTGATTGGAATGGAAGCAAGCTTTCGTAAGGTAACACGGTCTCCGTGTTATGTTATGCTCAGCACACAAAACAAATCATTATTCTATTAAAAAAATATCCGGTTCTTAAGAAAACATTATTGTTTCAAATTTTATATCAATATATGTTCATAATTAATCTATAGGTGGGGACTTATAATAATAATATTTGGTGTTTCACAAAGAAAATGTTATATTTTTGAATACCTGTAATTTTATTAATGTAAGGGTAATTTTAGTTTAAATTTAATTCTTATGTAATATCTTTAAAATATCTGTAATAGTATTTATTTGCTTTTGTAAATAATAAATAAATATATTTTACAAATGTAAATACTAATACAGATACGGAAGATAATGACGGTTACCGTAATAAGCGCCACATCACGAAATAGGTATTCATCGTATAACATTCTAACTGCGGCAAAAGTATTTTAGTTACTTTGTTGCTCCTACACGTCTGGCAGCTCTATTTTATGTGTACGGAAGAAAATCCATTAAGCATAACCATTGGGCTATTGACGGGGTTATTACAGACTCGCCTCAACCCCCACCCGGTTTATTGCCAGGTGCTACTTGGCTACATATTCTCTGTTTCATTGGGTTGGAGAAGGGGACTCCCCGTGGCGTCCGCGAGCACCCTCGTGTACCGAGAATACTCGGGTATTTACTTTAGTATCTTCTCTAGTACGACCGATTTTATATAGACTGGAACACAACTACCTTATTTAAAAATGTGACCAATAGACATTAGCCAGAATATCTTTGAATTACAACATGACCGAAGTTTACCTAAGTCTTAAATAAATGGAAGAACTCAATTCTAGCCAGCGAGGCAAGCATTAAATAATACCAAGCTCCGTAGGTGTAGAACCACAATATTATCATTTGGACCAAGTATAGGCAATCAGAGATGATTTATAACGTGGATACGCTACTGTGTGTTGATCACACGATCGTGATTTGAGCCCAGATAGTATAAGTATTATCGTGCGCCCGCGCATCGATCACTGGCCGGCACCATGGATCAATTGTGGACCTGTTTGAGCTAGCAAATAAAGTTATGCGAGGCCCTTACCTCTTTAATGAATATCTGTAATGAAATCTGGCTTTGAATATACTTTAAGATAGAAAGTTTGTAACAGCGGTTCTAAATTTATTTCCTTTTAAAATTGCTGCTGGCCATTTTTTTTATATTTATTTAATGTAGAAATATTTGGTTTCAGAAGGTTAATGTAGGCTTTTGAGTCGATTAAGATTTAAAATAATTTAATTAGTTTTATAAAATGTTAATAATTTTTTTTCATACTTTTATATTAGTTTGAATATTTCCAAAAATAACTTGACGACTCTGCATAAATATTTACATGATTAAAGTTTTATTAAATTTGTCTTTGATTGTACAAAGTTTAAACTTTTTTGTTATTTTGGATTATAACTAGTACTAAGTACTAAAATCAATCGCCAATTGTATTTTTTTTATTAGAAATATTTTGAAACCATTTTTTATTCGTAACGGGGTAGCGCTTGACCTTTATATTACTGTTAAGTTAAATTCCGCTTCCCACGGAATCCTCAACAACAGCTATAGATAGATACGACATAAGTATAAGTCAAATAGATATTACTATACAATTTTTAACTAGACAATTTACGTTACTATTTATTATAAAACAAAGCCTATTTCTGGTATATCAAGGAGTATCAACAATACAGTTTGGTATTCAATTTATGAAAATTCAAATATTTAGTGAAAAACGGTATGAACCGAATAAAATTATAACTAAGCTTTAACACATTTGAAATTTACATAAAAAAAGAAAAACTAAAAATACAGAAGAAAATATGAGGCTGAAACTGGCAGCAGAAAAACAGCAGCTTTTTGTAACGACCCAATTTACTAGAACTTTTTGAGACATTTCAACATGTATAATTTAACATTCTAGTTAGCATTTAAGAGGGCTCGAATGGCTAGAAAATTTGGTAGTTACAAAAAGCTACTGTATTTCTGCTGCCAGTTTCAGCCTCATAAGAAAAATAATTTCAACGTTAGAGTTAAACAATAAAATTAAGTTTTAGTTACTGTGTGCAATATATTACTTAAACAATTTTAATTACAACACTTTAAAAAGTACTTAAATTAATAATAGTATTAGGTATTATACTAGATTATAATTAATTCCTCGAAAATCAGAAGCAAGATAACATCAAATCGTGAAGGAGTGAAATCAAAGATTATTCCTTTTTCGGACTTTATCTGTGCCTATCTAGAGATATAGCGTGGAAATCGACGTAATTTACGATAAAGTATGTGATTCCTTTTTTTCTTTATCGAAAAAATCCTTGTTTCAGTCGATCGTAAGATAGCAACGCCGGTGGTTGTGATACGGCAATCAGACGATTGCATCGCACTTGACTCCTTTATCAGCGCCTAATATTTGGTGAGAATACATTAGATATAGGCGAGCGGATCTGATTTAATTTGGTCGTTAGAAAAAGTAAGATAAACATCCATCTATTTTTCGTAACTTAGACCGAAGAAATTTAGATGTTATATAACTTAATTTTAAAATAAAACTTTTATTGTTTTTGGTACGTTGTTTTTTATATAGTACGAATAACTCAGATAATTGTTTTTTTATATATATTTTATGCATTTTTCAATGCGATCTTATAAGATAAATTATTATAATAGAAAATTACTCGGGTCACAAGTTAAATACCCGCCTGAGAATTCACTTGTGACCCGAGTCGATTTTTTCTAGTATTTTTCTATTATAATAATTTATCAGATGATTGATTTGATTTTATACTAAACATAATGCGATAATTATTTGAGTTAATGGCAAACCAAAAAAGGAAAAACAAAATTATCGTAAATTACGAACTTTTGAACGTAGACTTTTATGATTGAGTTATAATTGTTTAAAACATATTGAATTATGTATGTGTTTTGTGCTAATATCGTTATCAAAATCATTAATATGCAACAGTTTTTAATTTACATCTAAGTCAAAAATAAAAAGAATCATAAATATATTTTTTCCTTGTTTTGTAAAATTATAACAAAATAATGTCGATGTTTTTGTTTAATGTCTTACCACACATTTTATTGTTAATTTTAATAGACAAATTTAAAATTCCAGTGAAATAGTGTACTTTAATGCATACAGTAGAAATGTAGAGATGGAAGGTTAGGACATACAAGACATATTTTAAGTTTAACAAGAGCTTTTAGATTACTTACAGCCATCGTTTACAATCAAGTACGCCATTTGTTTTTTGATACTAAACAAGAATTTTTATAATTTAATATATATTATAGTTATTTTTGCTATAATTTTGCCTCTAGCAAATGACACTTCTTCATCGGTTTTTAAATAAAATCAGCATCCGCATTTAAAATACTGACATTTTTGTTTGAAAAAAGAAATTTATAAGTGGAAAATTAAAACTGAAGAATACCTACATGAATTACTGGTTATTTATAATTACTGAGAAATAAACAACAAGAACGTGTTCAATGCGTTAGAAACATTAACTGTATTCAATTAATGTGATGAAAATAAAAAAGAAATATATGTATCAAACATTATGAATATAAAACAGGTACAGACGGAGACTACCTGCAAGGCATATGTTTATGAATAAGTAAAAGTCTGCTGAAAATGAAAAAGTGCGTCTCTATTTCCGAGAACTTATAACTTTTCCATTTTCAAAGCCTGGGTGATTAGGTACCTTCTGGGTTAGCTCGTAACATCGTGGATTCTGTTTTGACCCCCGGGCTTGATTGGGATCAAATGCGAATCCATTCTGAATAAAAAAAGTGCCTAGATACCCATAGGCCTACTACAACTACAACTTTAACTAAAATTTTATTATTTAAACTCTTAGTTTTTGTACATAAGTAGTAACACTGAAATACAATATCTATTCGGACCAAAATATCGGTTTGTTTCTTACCAACAGAAACCTGTGGTAGATTCCAACCACTTAACAAAACTTAAAAAAGAAATAGTCCAAACAAAACGATTCTATTTCGTGATAGAACAGTTTGAATAATTATATTTTATTTTTGTAATACTGTTTATTTTTTAATATTGGTTATAAAGTGACTTATCATTTTTCGCAAGTAAAAAGAAAAAAGCTTTCTCTTTATCTGATTGGCTTCAATTATCGTTGCAAATAATTTATTAATAATTCAATTACCTAATTCTGCATTTTTTTTATTTTCATATCATTGTATTTGACGCAACTCCTACGTCAATACTGTTACCGAAAATATATTTTCGATAATTTGCGTCAACATGCTGCCAATAGCCCTTATCAGAGTCAATTTTCAAGAGTTTTATACATCATATCTAAAGTACTGCTTATTTTCATTATATAATGTGGTATTCAATAATCAGCACGTACGATTTATCGTCTTTTTAAATTACTGTCAAGTACTTTTAATTAACTATTTATAGAGTAAGTAATGGCTTGTGATCTTGTAATACATACTTTTAAACTATCTCGTTCAATTTTAAACAAAATTATACAGACCGGATAAAACCTATCTTTTTATTTCGACTCCACGTTTCAAATAGTTATCCCGCAACCATGGCTTATGGCTTATAGTTTGTTTAGTAATACCATAGTCAGGCTTAATAATCATATAAATAACTAGCGGCCCGTCCCGGCTTCGCACGGGTGGACAAAATTCTTTAAATTTTTTCTAGCATTCAATATAGCCTATGACACTCAGCAAAAATGTGCCTTTCTATTGGTGAAAGAATTATTAAAATCGGTTCAGTAGATCCCGAGATTACCCCTTACAATTTAACAAATATACAAACACACAAACTTTACTTCTTTATAATATTAGTATAGATAAAAGGACTAGATTGAGATTTAAACCTTTTATTGTAACATTAGTTTTATGCGTGTAAATACGCTCTTAGTGTAATAATAAAGTTATCGCAGTAGCGAGACTAGTAAGACAACATCCACTATAAAGTCTAAACTTATTAATGTATCTAAATTGCGATTTATTTGCGATTTCTTATCTGTGACATTCAAAATTAATGTGACAAACGTTATCTGAACTTAGATCTTTTGCAGCAATTATTCCAATGATTGTGATTATAATGATTCGTATTGCATTCAAAATTGTTAAATTTCATTTCTTTGTTGTACTAAGGTATGTACGAAGACGGAGATTAAGGAATTTAAATTTAAATAAACCTGGCGGCCTTGACAATCAATCATGTCTGTAGGAAAATCAAAACTCAAAATAAACATGCTAGTAAATTATTAATGTGTTTCACTAGACTGTTTAATCTATTTGCTACCGTAAATTTGCTCACATAGAGTCTCGTAGAGCGTTGTGCCTACGACAGATGTGGTGTACAGATATGTTCGGTGATTTTAGTAGCAATAAAAATCACGACTCGGTTAGCTAACATCGCTTAATGCGCGCTTATCGCTTATCGCAGCGGTATCGAGTGTTGTTCGCGCGATATCACCTAATCAAATTGGGAGCGTATGGATATCAACGACGTTTTTCGATAGCGATCCACTATTATCTTAATTGATTGTCTTTTTTCCAAACACCGTCAACGTCCACATTTCCCTTTGATGTTGCGCTCTTATCAGTGTTTTAAATGACGATTTCTGTTTCAGGCTCGTGAACCATGTCAATGCGATGTTAAAACTGAGTTCGGTGAAGCTTAGTGACTTTTAGAGACTGACTGAAATGCGGATAGGAGTGACTTCGAGTGGGTGTATATAAAAGCGATGCATGGTGTGTGAGGTCGGGTCTGCGGTCATGGACATGAGCGGCGAGGGTGGCGGAGCGGGCGCGGGCGCGGGGGCGGGAGCGCTGCAACAGCGCTGGTACGAAAGCCGCGTGAACGGCAGCCCCGCCGCCGGCGACGTGAACGAACCCAACGGGGACTTCTTCCACTCGCCGTTAGAGGGCGGTCACCATAGCCGCGCCCGCTACTACCATCAACAAATGCACGCACCTTACTCCGCCGCCGTCAGCTCGCATGGTGAGTCTTTTCGAATTCTTACAACATTTTTCAATAAAATGCAATAACGCTTTATTGTTTAGACCACAAAACAATGGGATACACAAACACACATAAGTATTTGCTTAAAATAATCACAATCATAAAAATTATAAAATCAGCCCGGATATAAAATCTTTTAAAGCTCGTTTGAAGAAATGCTTGTCGAAATCATTATAAATGGAAATTAATAAGTAAATGTACTAAAATGTATACTTTGTATTTGGCTTGAAATCTGATACTGAATTGCATATTGAAATGGAAACTAATGGGTTTAAATGTAATACGTGCTTATACTTTATTGTTATTCTAAAACTGTGACAGTCATACTTATTATAGTAGAAAAGCAATTAAGCTTGTTAAAGAGACTTCTGATTAGACGAGTGGAACTGTCAGATTTAAGCAAATTGCCATCAGGGCCGGTAGCCGAGCGACGTTATCGCGCATCAGGCAATATCTCTCCCAAACTCCACAATTAATTTCGACGGACCCGGCCAGTCAAAATCGCCATTCTATAAGGTGACAGCTTAGGTAAACACGATCTAAAATGGGCTTCGGCCGTAAAAGAGAAAAAAAATTATTCCATCTTTTTGTTTTTTCTTTTGAGGTTTAAATTTTATGGCGGCAATAAAGTTTTTCTTGGAGACAGGTGGCTCTTCTTTATATTTTAACTACATGCCCAGTCGCGCATAAATGTACGCATGGATAGAGGTGCTTAGGGGTTAGATTGGCATGCGGCCGTGGAAGGGACGATTAGAATTTATTTGAAGGTGCGTCGGTAGTGATGTGACACTTAAGAAACTGTGTCACTTCTCAGAATCGGAACTGGGAATTGATTTCGTCGCGTTCACAGCAGTAATGTATGGTTGTTTATGTGCGGCTCGGGGAGCGACGATGTCCGAAGCTGGTCCGTAAACCCTGTTATCGTGTTGTGTCAACTCGACGTAGCTTCTTGTCGTTCCGATTATATCTGGATCTGTAACCCATCCGACACACGGCGGCTCGATTAGGTTACTTACTACAAAATACTATACAAGTTACTACTTACAAAATTATGTGAAACACTGATCAACAGTGGACGATAAATGAGTAAAAAATGAATTGGCCCCTCGATTCATTTACAACTCTGTTACCTAACTCACGGGTGTTTATGAATACATAAACTTTTATTGCTATCTATCTGAGTTCGCGAATGCTTTTCCTTTTCGCGGTTTTCGCGGTCGCCGAGATCAAGAAGTTGTAAAAAGGCATTTTAAACGTTTCCACTTGCACATAAAGTGGTAACGATGACAACTCGTATCGTTTTACTCGGGCTGAGCGACCGGCCTCGAGCGACCACGTGCGTTATTATGGCTAGTTTATTTAATAAAATGCAAAAACGTGTTTCACATACAACACTGTTATTATATGATAATTGATGTTTATTTTCTCCACTACAACAATAAAAAATAATGATCCCCTTTCAAGTTCATTGAACGTGTTTAATTTTAAAACAAGTTTCATTTGCTGATCTCGATAACTATCCGTGATGAATTTTATTATCAGATTTTTAATATTTCACTGTAATTGTGAAATATTTGTCCGACTTCTAAGAAAACAAGGTGATGTCTAATGTTATAAATGTAAAAAATAAGTTACAAATACCACATTATTAGTGAAAAGGTTTTGTAAGAAAATCCTCTAAAACTTTGATGGCAGCTAGGTCGCCCGTGTAATCCAATAGCAGGCACGCTTGACAGCTCCAATAATTTATGACTTCGTAATGCGATTGATGACGTACGCCAGAATATTTATTTCACTAAATGTGGTCCCTAAACTTTATTATTTCTTTTTATGCCCAACTTCTGTAATGCTACACCTATGGCCACAGAAACGTCACACGCATATTGAAATTATAACGAAAATTGATATTGTATTTCTAGTTACTTACGATTTTAAGGTTAAGGTGAGAAATATGTATAAAATAAAGGGTGAAATTTAAATAAAGTAAATTAAAATTTTGTTGTTTAAAAATGTAAATAATAACAGATATTTCTTTTATTATTAAAACTTTTACAAGGATAGATTGAAAACCAGAGCTTTTATTTATTAAAATAAATACTAATAATTAGGCAGACTGTTATACATACAGAAAAGAAATTATGGACAGTATGTATTTGTGTAGCTAATCAAAAAAAAAATTACATAGTCTTTTACAAAATGAAAATTCTTTTAATTACAAACGTAGGAGTATTTAGAACTGAATTTTGAGCTTTGGTTTGTTATTTGATAAAATACGAAAATTATAAAATTTTGCGTGTCGATCAAGATTGACTTCTTAATCATACCACTATTCGTCTTCCAGAGGTATTCGACCACAATTCATTTAAATCGAAAAAAGGGAAAAATTTGCATCATTTTTTTTTCTATTGATAAGTTATTCTTAAGGTCGTCAAAAGTTACTAAAACAAAAAAGGAAATCGTTTGCCAATCAAGAAGGAAAAGGGGTTAAATTGATCCGTTTACAAATATTCATACGCTGATTACATGCAGCCCGCAAACTATTGAGTTTCTGCCATTTGTAAATCAGTATTAAAAGCAAATATAAGCTTCCATTTACCATCACATCACTGTGGATTATCAAATCTTACTAGTTTAAATTATAATTTTTCAGTTATCAAGTTACAATTTTTTTTCATAGAGCAGCATGCACCACCCTTGTATTCCATTGCGTTAGGTTATTACCAAATACATCACTAATGCCAATAGATCCATGATAGGAAGGAGCATAGAAATAAAGCATTCAGACTTATTAAGGCATATAAAAGCTATCCAGTCGTTTACCCAAATATGCCAACTTAAGAACTGAGTATATAGAGTTAGTTCTTAGGATGATTTAAGTAAAAGTTACCCTTGATTTAACTTCTCATGTGGCTTTTTGGTTAATTATACGAAACAAACATCAAAAAACAAAAAAGCCTTGTTGGGAACTTGGGCCATTTTTAGGTTACTTGTTTATATCCTAAATCGTGTATTAATTGGAGCGAAGCGAGCGAAGCTCCCATGGATCAGCTTAAATGGCGCAATGTCTGTTACGCCATAACTTCCCGAGTTCTTAATCGATTTGAAGATTTTTGTGTGGAATCGAATCAGCAGGTTTAGGACCAGATTGTGACGGAGAAATTTTTAAATCCCAAATTTTTAAATTCACATAAATTCCCATCGAAACAATTTTTTTCTTTTTTTAGGTATTACGCTCCGCTACAATATATGGTGCTAGCGTAGCTTTATGCTTAGCCACTGCATTGCCTAGTTTACACGAATTAATAATTAAAAGGCGGAGAACAAGGCTTGCTAGGATGTAACTCTGAACTAAACTAACTGGAGAGAGATTTTACAGTTTATTTTTAAATTATTGTTTCGAGTGTAAAGCCGACTTTACCATAATATAGATAACCTTACGGTGTATCTGTTCCTTTACCGGCCTTTTCCGTCCTGCAAGTCTCCGAACAAAACAAACGTATTATTCAATCCGGGCGTCCTGTATCGGTTGCTCATCGCCCATTTCACACCTATTGAGCAATGACAAACGTGAGCCGAGCCACAAACCTTTACCTCTACTAACAACGACCTTAAGCCTACACCGTAAAACTCAAAATCAAACGCAGGAAACATGGACAAAAAGGTGTAATCGTTGTCATGTATTATTTTAAATTATTAGGTAGGCATAGCGTAGGTACTTATATTTTTTTACGCGATAATTGAACTGTTAGGGTATAAACTGGGAATAATTTTATATCATTTTTTACTTTACCAGATATAAAAAATATACAGAAAAATTTAAATCTTTTCTTCGTGTCCACACAGAAGGAACTTAAAAAAAATGTTAACCTATTTCTTTGTCTTCCTTTTTGTTGATAAAAAATTACACGATTGTACGTAGTGAGGCCAATTTTGGTGGTCATTTTAGATGTTTGTGTATATTCATACAGGAGCAAAAGTTATTTCTGATAAACTCGCAACAACTATTATATAAGTAGGTCATTGTAGGTATATGTGAAGCTCTTAACGTAGCTTCACCGCTATTTAGTAACGTTTGTTCATTATATTTGGGAAAACTTATTTTGTTTTATCAATGGTATTAAAGTTAGTGGTTAGTATATAAGTAGGTACTTAAAGGCGCCATGTATCAAAAGCTTAATGTTTTATCGAGGAGTATTCACAAATATTAATAACCCGTCGAAGCTAGTTTAAAAAAAGCACTATTTTAAATATTTTGGTACTGTAGGAGACCGTTTTCAATTTTTCCGATTATTATTTTATATTATTCTAAATCGTGGTAACTATTGAAATACTTTGGATTGCGGTTTCCCTTTTAAATTGTTTGTGATTGTACTTATAATATCTATAAGTAGACTTGCCAAAACCTTTTAAATTACTTTAAAGAATTCTTTTACACTAAATGAAAACATTTCTGAGCACTTGCAAGCAAATTTATACTCTAAAGTATGTAAAAATAGACGTCCTTTACGATCGATCTTTATGCAGCCATAATATATTATTAACACATAAAGTCACCATGCAGGCCTATACCAGACGGATGCTCATTTGTTTTATCCCTGCACACAAGTTTACGTCACAGACGCCGCAAATGAGAGTTTTTCAATTACCCACCGCTTCCTGCGGGTTAAACAAATGAATGTCGACGCGTCCCCCATCACAGGGACCACTTAATAAGCTGTACATTCGTTTTGCTAACCAGCCATTTTCTCTTTTAATTTTTTTTTTCGTTTAGTCGTATGATAGATTTTGCTAGCTATTCTAAAGTTAATTTGTTCTCTAATAATGTGGAGATTACTATATTATTTTTCTTTTAGAAGACCACTTGTGACAAGGTACAATACCTTGTGATATATCTAACAACCCTTGGAATTTGTGCTACTTGCAGTTCATGGAAAAAGCTGCATAACTATAGCATTCTCAGCCTTCGTTTTTAGAACAGTTCGTTGCGTATGTTGCGTTTAATTATTTTCGCCACACAATTACCGCTGCACCATGTTATTTAATGACAATGAATATGAAATGCGTGCGTTTGCCAAACGCATCGCGGCGTGTCATGCGTACACGCAACAGAGCGTACGCGTGTGCGTTCGTAAGCGAGCTCAGATTGGCGCAATTAGTACGATGGGGCGGAGCTTGCGCGTGCGACATCTCCACCCCGAGACGCACACAGAAGCAATACGCTGCAAAATGTTGCTAGGTACCGCTAATTATTCCTGCTGGTTCAAACTTAGTATTAACTATGAAATATAATTTTTAACTTTAAACAGATGTTTCGTGCTTGAGAATTTTTGCTTCCATTTTTAAGTTAAATTTTTTAATTACTTTATTTTATTTAGTTCTTACACTTCCGCGCACAATACACATCAGAATAAAACACTTTTTTACGGATTTTTGCGCATGTTTTATTTTATTTTATATTTAATCCTGACGTTTCGACTCCTTTACAGGAGTCGTGTCATCCTGTGATCACTGATGTTTTATTCTGATACTTTATTTTACTTCAACACTTGTTAAGTGAATAATACTGAGATAATTTTGTTGCAATACTTACTTAAATATGTAATCGTAAGAAAACACTTGAATTATTCCACACAATCCATTTACATTTTTTCAAAATGTTTGCAATTAAATTTCAACTGTATAGCAACGTTGATAAGAGTTCCTTGGTTTGTAATAGAAAATTTACTATCGTTTTACTACCTTCATTTTAGTTTAAGATTACGAATAGTTTTACAACCATTAAAACAGAACACATCCTGTTCGTTGTGTAGTACAAATTACAAGTACTAATAATTTTCGAGAGAATAGGTAATAACTGAATAATCAACATTATACTTGCCTGGATATGGCGCTTTTCGTGCTCGGTGGCTTGGAAATGGAATATTGCCACTTAGTAACTTTCCAGAGGCAATTCGGTTCAGCGATACACTTCGGATTCTAACCAATACGGTAATCTGCACGATTGCTTTTCCAATTGGCTAATCAATTTCACATCACGTGTCACAGCGGAATGTTTTAATTAATTCTAAAGAGACTTTGTTAACTTTTCTCGATCGGATATTCTAGTTGTACGAATTTCTTGGAATTGAAGATGCGAATTACAATTAAGAGGACATTTAAAATGCCGCTCTTTGAAATCGCAATTAAAAAGTTATTTAAGCTTTATTTAATGGAAAATTAATAAAAAATAATGGACGCAAATTTTTGGTAAAATATCCTTGTGTCTTAAAAATTTGTAGGTATATTTTTAATTGACATAAAGAAGAACATGCAGGTGCTTACAAAAATAAAGATTAGCCATTAGCTATACAACATATAGTCTCTATAAAAGACTTAAGTTTACATACAGAAGTTAACTCATATTAATGCCATCGTAAAACTCATATTACTCGTAAGATAAGGTTTTTGCACTAAAACTCTGAACAGTGCAATAACATGGATACAAATTCTCTACAATGGATAGGTATGTTGCTACCACTCTACGTAACGGAAGTATCTTCAGGGGACTCTTATCATTTAATAAAGAAGGCTTGAAAATTAAAATACTAGGCGATGCAGTCGCTAACCATAAAAATTCTCTAGCATGTACCATATTTTGGAGCGGAGCCTTATACTAAAAAAATAGGTAGGTATATAAAAATTTAATGTTAAGGAAATTTCAAAATTCCATAAGAAAGAAAACTTTCAAATAGGCGCGCTTTTTTTTAATGTTTTTTGTTTATAACTTTTTTATTTTTGTAAATGTCAATATTCGGGCTCCGTCACAATCTGGTCCTAAATGTGTTGATTCGAATCCACACAAAAGTTAAGAACTCGGGAAGTTATGGCGTAACAGACATTGCGTTATTGAAGGTAATCCATGCTCCAAAAAATGTATTAGGCAATAATTTAATAATGAATAAAATGAAGGGACAACTGCATTTAACATTTTAGAGAACCTAAGATACTGACTGCCGTCACTATATATTTATGAAACTGCGACCTTTCTCATAAAAACCGCATCTTCATCTCATTACCTACATCTTGGTTAAGATAAGCAAATGTCGCGTCGAATAAAAACCGCTTTGAAGGCAAATAGCTAATACTGTATTGCTCTTAAATTTATAATGATTACATAGTACCTATAAAACAAAGTCGCTTCCTGCTGTCTGTCTGTCCCTATGTGTGCTTAGATCTTTAAAACTACGCAATGGATTTTGATGCGGTTATTTTCAATAGATAAAGTGATTCAAGAGGAAGGTTTATATGTATAATACATGCATAATATAGTAGAGAAACACTGATAAATTTAGAGGTTTCTAATGTAATGTTGTAAATAAACGCTTTTTTTGCGCTTACATTGCAAACGCTGGCTGAACTCTACGATATAGATCAAAATTATGGACTATAGTATTGTACACCTCAAAAAGTTCTACAAAAAAGTAATAACCATTTTTACTTTTTACGAGAAATAATAGCTTATTTACTTAATGTAAAATATGAGGGAAGACAGAAAGTATTAGAAAAGTACTCGTCCGGATAGAGAGACTTTGTGTTCAACGCTTGTGACAAGTTGAATTTTTGCTACTAAATTTTTTTCATACATAAAATCTAGCACTTAAAAGCTTAAATAATAAAAAAAAAACAATCACCATTATCTTAGCCGAATGATGTCCACTGCTAAGGAAGCCTACTCCTAATATAAAGGGTTCTGCATCTACAAGCTTGCAGCCCGGTTGGAAAGAAGACGACGAAGCGAGGTAGGAGCGGGCACAGTAATAGACCAAAATTCGGAAAACACCGCTGCTCATATAAAGGTCTACTACGGGAGGTGCATGGTGATCACTCTCATTGTCAAAGTCGCTTTTTATGACAACTTTAAATGTGGACAGTTAGTGATATTATAGTTTTCCGGACATCATCATGATAACAATACACCAATCGCTCATTAACTACAAACGAGATGTACGTCAAAATAATATCTTATTCGTTTTGTTACAAAAAACACACGTTTCTTTGGGAAAAGGTGCCATAACTCAAAACGCTTATAAAAATATTATATATGAAAAAAACACAATTTCATTTAACGAAAAATTGACTTTTTTGTCCTGCAAGAAAGTATATTTTTGATTAACATCTCTTTTGTATTTAATGAGTGCAATGTTATTGTTTAAATATAAAATACCTTGAGATACATTTTTATTCCTATTCATTTATACCAGCTGTACATAAATATTGTCACCTATATTTTTAATAATTATTATGTCGTTATTGTAAAAGAAGTTAACAATTTTATCAAAATTGTAATTAAACGGATTAATTTTAGAACATAGCAATTAAAATGTGGCTTAAAAAGTTCAGCTTACGAATACGGCATAACGAGAATATCAATCATGTGTAACAAACATTGTTATTATTCTGTAAAACAAAGAAACAGCAAAACTAAAAACCTTAAAAAAATATAATATAATGACTAAAATATATTTTTAAAAGGAGTCCCTTTAGGCAAGGTTCCGAAGATACTGGCAGCGTTCCCCCTTTGGATAGCTAGATTAATTCTTTGTCCGAGGTAGCTGCCAGCTCTTTGGTCTCCTGTGATATCGACTAACCTTTTTGATATTTCTTTAAAAAGCCTTATAGCGCTAGGACCCCACGGAGCAAGGGTCTCGACACCGAATGGAACAAACTAAAAACTGTCACTAGAAAGTGACAAATTATGATTGTTCGTTAGTAGTTATTTTTATGTAATATTAATAATAATATTTCTTACATTTACACCAATTACTTCAGCCCAAAATAAACACTGTAACGCTTGTGTTATGGATACGTAAAAACACATATATATATATATATATATACGGTACTTAGATATAAAACAATTAGATAAATACCCCTGACTCAGTTACAAATTCTCGTATTGATCATACAAACATGTGCCCCTTCCGTGACTCGAATGCAGACCCTTCGGTGCGAAAGGCGGGATAGCTACCGTTGCACCAAACGGTCGTCTTTTATATGTACACACATTATAGCAAAGGCTGTCCATGTGGGCTCACGTAGTTATTACTATCGCGTTTAACTAATTAAAAAAAATAGCTAAATTAGCGAATGTTGTACTAAAAATGATATTATTGTGAAAATATCATTAACCGTAATTTTTGACTTCTTTCAAAAAAGTATTACTAAGTTAATTATAAAGTCCTTTAAATAGAAGAAGCATGTAATAGCGATAAAATCGTACTCAGATATATTAGTAATAATCATACTAATATTGGTTTGTAATTATTCCAACTGAACCCACCTTACTTATAGCTTATATAAAAGAAAACATTTATCAAAATATAACATACGAATTTTTTTTTAACAACAATAACAAGTGCCTATGTTGTGATTTTATTCAGCAATCAGTAATTTGATTTCTTATTTTACAGTGCATGGTATAATAAACTCAAAATCAGGAGCAAAATTAGCACACAGCGCAAAATGATATCGAACTAGTTACCTAGGTATATTTATTGCAATAAGAACATCCTTTGGTTACATGTGAAGGGGGCCAGGTGATTGTCTTATAGAAGTAGGTATAATACGTAGTTGCGTCACGATTTTTTAATACGCTTCTTCAAAGTGCCCGCCTGTTAAATGTATTGTGACGGCTAATAAACGCCCGCTCTAATGAATAACGGGCTAGTTTGACTTAATTAATCGTGAAGTGCTTCTGCGAGAAGCTACTTTCGATTTTTCCACACTCACGAATATAAACCACGGCAAACTGTATTAAGAGGAATCTAGAAATTCAGAATTAGAGTATTAATTGAAGGGAAAGTTTTAATCATTGGGTTGGGTTAATCATGGGCAAAGAGAATCAATTTAATTAATTTTCCATATAACTTTAAGTCGATATTTTCATTTTTTTAGTACGTTAGTACTGTTTGAAAGACTTAGTAGCCTTTTATGTACTAAGCTAATGGTAAAAGATCTGATTCATTAAATGTAGAGGGCAGCTAGCTTTATTTTGCCCTACCTTCCCTTACAGGCTTCTCGCTGTATTATAATTTCCTAAATATGATACGAAATCAATTTACATTTCCAGATCTAAAAGCAGCAAAGGCAGAATATACTGCAACTTAATTGACCCCGACGTTGTGGCAAATAATTATCGTACGTACACATAAACGATTATCAGTCACGATAGTGACTGCATACGTTTATTGTATCGATTAAGTAGTGAGCCAGCAACTAGTTCCGTTTTATAGAAACGGCTAGTGAGTTACAATCAGAAATATCGATTGGGCCGCGAGCCACAAACAACTAGGTAGACCCGAGCCGCTTAGTTTTATTGCTGTTCTTTGCCGTTGTTCAAACTTTGCCCTCTAACGCTATCGATCGCAATTGCCTCTAAACACGGGAGGAGTTGACCTAATTAAGTTAACTTTTTAATAGCCGAATGTTAGTAAACGTGGTTTGACCAGACGGTTGATCTTACCCTCTGATTAATAATCCGAGCTAATTAACATTTAAAATTGCCTACGTCATGACAATGTACTCCGTGCGGCGGGCACCAGTTCCCAGCGAGTTTTTTTTTCTAATCGGTTATTATTAGGCCCGACATAAAAAGAGGTCCCCGGTAGAGCTCGGTCGAGTGCACTGACGCCCGTTCACTAAAGAACTTAATGTATTCATTTTGCTTTTGTATCTTTCGCGTGATTAACTTTGATTGATTGCATCCAAATATTGATATTTGATATTAAAACCTTGCGACCGTCAGCGTGTGAGAGAGACGGAATGGAATGACAATAACCGAAAACGTAATGTTCATTTGTTTTTGTATAAAAATATTAAGGTTTCAATAGTTTGTTTGGTATATTCGAGTTAAAAAAATATGCTCGTATATTTTTTCCGTATGTACATACATAATGACCACAAATAATTGACGGCGGTTTAATTATTGTCTCTGTCCAATTTAGAAGTTGGTAAGGGTCTAAGGGCCATTCCAGTCGATTGCTCACCTGAAAGTGATGCGCATCGAGCTTGATGGATGGAGCCAACTCGACGCAGGCATGCGGCTTCGGCCGCATCATTTGGAGTGCCCAAATACCAATATCACTTTACTATTAATTTGATATATTCAACTCGCAGCGCACTTTTATTACCTAAAGTATAAAGTCTTTATTAGCGTGTATTATAAGAGTGAAATTGCAAATGTTATACAGCCCTGAACTAGTGTAGATGAGTCGGTGGTTTTGTCACGATTTGTCATACATCGAGATGCGGTTACGGAATGCTTAGCTTCAGACTAAGCAGAAGTTATGACAAAAATGTCATGGGAACGGCCATTGAACCGAGTCGTTCTCTGCTCTTAATTATGGATTGCCGTTTGAGACTATAGGTATGCAATAAAAAATTACATACAAAATAAATACGACGCAAATAATATTATTTGTTCCTCTGTAAGTATGCTTAAATTGCGATTTGGAA